>OY288204.1:11944200-13194200 GCA_958449745.1 Ochropleura leucogaster | reverse complement strand
CCAAAAACAGTAGACGTCAAGCTAAATCGGACTATCTTTAATCGCGATCTAAAATGATGTGGAATAAAATTAGTTGTGATTAAGTATGTCATATTAATATTAGTCGAATCGGCACCATTGTGTTTTTAATGAGGATATTAGCTATCAGAACCAATTTACGACTAGAAAGAACTTGGTAACAACTTGGTGGGGGCGCCGCTTGTTCTTGAGGAATGTCTTCTGCCTGTTCGAGTTATGTTGGGGTTAGCTTTCAGTCAAACCTAATGCAGCTGGTTAAAGCCGCCCACGGGCGGGTCTATAAATGGGAGTTTATGGGCTGAAACCCATTTAATAATAAACAATTGTGAATAAAAAAACAAATACTGTAATTTGGCAGGTATACAACTCTACCATAAGCAACCTTACCAAACACAAAACTACTAAAAACCCGGGCTATATTGTACGGGAAAGGCGCTTGATGTGTCGTCGTTTGTGCTTCTTGGGTCTTTCTTGTTGTTCAAAATTCTTTGCTTTACAATCATAAAAATAAATGTTTCAATGTTTGGATGGTCAACAAATGAGATAAGCAACCAGACTCGTCTGATATACTGTCGACGATGATCTATATATTGACGGCACGGTTGGCGCAGTGGCTGCGCGAACGCGTCGCGGGCTCTATTCCCGCACGGAACAAATATTCGTATGGCCTACAAATAGTTGTTTCGGGTCTGGCTGTTTGTGTATGTCAGTTTAAATGTTTGTAAACGCAACCACGATACAGGACAAATTCCTAGTGAGGGCCAACGTTTTTTTTTAAATAAATATATTTAATTTTTACTTAGAAACTGGTGTACGATGGACGTCTACAACTTAAATTTAATTTATTTTATGAACAAACAGTTTTCTATCAAATTAAAATAAATTTCGTAAACATCGTTTTTATTTTAACAGTATCTGACAAGCCTGGTTTCTGGCGTATTTTGTTGACTGTATGTATTCGTCATGACAAGATTGAAGTTCGGTAACCTCTGTTGACTTTATTTAGATATATTTAATTAAGTATAATATCTTCATTTGGCCGTTTACCACAAAACCAGTTTTTAATAGAAAAGCTGTTATTTTGACAAATGGCTAGTTTCCTTTATGTTACATCCTAATTTAGAGTGGATAGTTAATCATTTTATCGTCGATTTATTTTCATTTGGTATTTTATGGCTTAATTATTCAGTGAGCTTTATTTTATTTTAATTTTTGTATCGGAAAGAACTCTTATGTTATTTGTTTTATTGGTTTTTGAAGATATTAAGTATATGCGCTAAGCTCTGAGTTAAAATAGCGACTGATTTTTTCTAAACTAAGATAGTACTTTGATTGTCGTCGTACCTATTGGATGGTCCAGATAAGATGAAGCCTCAGGTTCACACCATGCACGGAAAGTACAAAAATAAGTGTGACTGCTTTTGCACACTTTATTACTTTACAAGTGTGAAAGTCATAAAACAAAACTTTACATGGCTGCCGATGATGTAGCTTTCTTTAAAACATAAAATATTATTTAAAGATTACAGTTGCCTACTCGCCACAGTATCTTGTGTTGTTTTGCGTGGGAGACTTTCCTTTCAAGGAGGATTCCAAAACAGAGGTTTTATGGTATCGCGCCTTTAACGAAAAACTGTCTTTTTATTGACCCTCTTAACATTGTTAAGTATAGTTATATTTAACCGGAGAACAATAAAAGTGCCGCTAAATTGAGATAACTTAGGATGGCCAAATAATTTATTTGTTGAGTTAAATAAAGTGGTGCTTAAAATACAGGATATCGTTAAAACTAATTTGAACTGTCATTAAAAGCATTAAAAAGGAAATTGAATTAAGAATAATCTCATTGATTAAATAAAGTGATATTCTTTTTTTCAAATTAGTGACTTGTTTAAGTGCATCGAACTTTTTTTAATGAGCCAAGCCATAACTTTGCTTCTGTCAATTAACATCAATAAAAAAAAAACATATTTTTCGTGTTTTCATAATAGATCTGAGAAACCATATAAGAGCATTTCGATTAAAATAATTGATTTTGTCATTATTTATGACAACTTCTATATAATTGATTTCTAAGATCTTTTCCTATTGGCTGTCATATTTAAAATTTTATCGCGTAAAAGGCAATACGAGCGTTTCTTGTCATACCTAGTATGACATCAGTGGAGCGAATACGGGCGAAATTGCCTTCACCCACTGAGTTTACGAGGAACGTGCGTGGCCGTTGTTTTTTACGAAGAAAAAACTACTAAAAGGAGATGTGGATAAATATGTTCATTCATGTGGACGAAGTTCGCTACACTGTGCAGACTGCTCAAGTTTATGTGTGAAATTGTGAAAGATTTAAAGGATCATGGACGGCGTTTTCAAGGTAAGTTCCAAAGTCAGTAAAATTTGTTTTTTTTTTTTAACACAGAAAAATTAATTATCTGTGGAAGTTAATTTAGTGTTTCTGTTTGACAAAAATCGTAATAAAAATTAGGTGATGTTGCATAAATAAAACATTACAATTTATTAATGTGCAATTCTTGTGCATGACTTTTTTTTTCGATGGGCAATCATCAATTGATTTCTTCTGCTGTGGCAAGGCGTAAGGGAGTGACAAACTTTTACTGACTAAAATCCATCCATGTTCCTTCTTAAGCCCTTTGTATTCCATGGCCGCGCTATCTCTTTGGAACAACCCGCAGAATTGGCTTAACACGGCGTTGGCTTACTAGTTTGATATAGTATATCTTCAAAATGTTGCTGATCTTAGGTTATATTATTTCCCTAGGATCATTTGTCAGTACTACATCTACGGTAGATGTAGTACCTACTGACAGACGTTACGTTTTTCCATACTCGTGCGACGAAAAACATACGCAAATATTGATATAGGTAGGTATCTACTAATCAGACGAAAAAAATAACGAATACTCATTATAAATAAAGATTAATATTCAACTTTACCTGTACAAAAAATACAATTAAATCTAATACTTTTTTCACGCGTATCATATTAACGGACAGTTAACTAATCGTCAACATTACTCAAACTGACTTTAATGTAGACAAATGAGCGCGATTCTGCTTTTTTGTCGGAATACAAACGTACGCAGCTTAATCTTTGATCATAATATTTCTGGAGATTTATAAAAATACTTAATGAGAGTTAACTAACTATATATATGTACATACATACATACAAAAAAAGTCTAAGCAAGATCCAAAATTTTCAATTGACTACAAATTCAACCTCGTATTGAACGTTGTACAACGGTAGCACACTTTCAGTTGTTGTATTATGGTCATTTTCATTTTGATGTATAATACGTAATTTAAAAAAAGTAAAAAAAAACAGTAACCCATAAAAATTTATAATTACACTAAAAAAACAGTTCAGGCTTTTTTTAATCTTCATTTTTTATGTGAAGTCATAACACCTACTTTTTGCCATTTGACTAAGGAATTCTATTAATCAGAAGACTATTTCCTCTGAATTATTTGTACGTATTTGTATTTATAAGTATCTCTATCACAAAGGAATGCAACTAGACTTGCACAGCTATTTAATAGTTTGCATGAGACCGGAGTTTGAATCCGGTTCTTTGCAAGTTAACAATGATTGAAGAAACATGTATCAACGATCGCCCTCCGCACAGCAATGTGCGGAGGCCTTATTGCTTTGTAATACGCCGCACGCCTTATTGATTTGTAATAGCAACGCTAAGTTTTCCCTGTTCTTCCCTCTTTCTCCCTCACATCCCACTTTTTTCAAAAAAATATTATCCTATGTCCGTCTCCTGGTTCCCAACTATCTCTGTACCAAAATTCATCAAAATCGGTTTAGCCATTAAAGCGTGAAGAGGTAACAAACAAACAAACTCACTTTCGCTTTTATAATATTAGTAAGGATATATTTATAATTTTAATTTAAAAAACTGGGATGTGAGGGAGCAAGAGGGAAGAAAAGGGAAAACTTAGCGTTGCTATTATAAAGCGATAAGGCGCAAGAGGAAATGTGCTACCTCGAATTTTAACGCGTGCGAAGCCGCGGGCAAAAGCTAGTACTTATATCAAGTTTTTTTTTAAATAGGTATTTTTGATCATCTTGGTGCTCGTGCTGGCAAACGCAGCTCCTAGGAGTCCAAGACTTACTTTAGCAGAACAAGGATCCAATTACATGTACAACAATTTTGATGGTAAGTGAAGGTTTAGTATTTTTTTTTTATGAAAGCCAAATGTTTACTCTTAGACGCTGCTCAGCTCCTTAGCGTCGTAGTATGGTATGATGTTGTATTGTCTGTAAATTTTGAAAGAAGTTCATATCAATCTAGACAAAGAATCGCGTTCTCCCATATAAATTTCTACTTAAAAACTTCTGAGGAATTTGGTAACAAACATCGTGACACGAAAATTTTACAATTTAGAAAGATACATTGTAAAAACAATACAACACAATAAAAAAAAACAATCTTTCGTAATGAAACGCTAATAAACGTCTATTATTTATATCTCTCTTTCTCGTGTGTTTCTGATATGGTCTAGGTGGAAATAAGGTGTTTTTTTGCGTAACCACTTTTAGGTGCGAAAGATGATATACTTACAGAAGAACGTAATCATACTAATTTTATTTTACAGGAAATCCACAAAACACATTATCCTTCGGTTACGATGTATCAGATCCGGCAACTGGCAACAATCAATACAGATCTGAAGAGAGGCATCCCAATGGAACAGTTGTAGGACGTTATGGCTACGTAGATCCCTACGGCAGACCATTGAAGTATAAGTACATCGCTGATAAGTTTGGTTACAGGTAAAAAAGATTTATTGTTATTATAATTTTCCTACCTTTTCAAATATTTCTTGGAGCCGCTTTCTTTTTTCTTTATTTTTCTTCTGTGGACTGAAGATCTATTATTACTCCTTATTCTTTGATATCCACTCATCTTTTCTGGAGCCTTCCTCTTTCTCCCCATCTTTCAGCAATATTTATTTTATATCCTCATTTACATTCCATAATGTGTGAAAATCTTACAATGGAATTTTAAATTAATTAATTATAATATTACCTAATGTACAATTTTATTTTTATTTAGCATTTGATCATTACTATATAATTATAAGATTACAACCTTATTCATTGTTACCCGGTTAAGCAGACGACCACCTCCTAGCTTGAACTGCGAGATGCCACTCATAAAAGCTCCATTATAGCTAAACGATTCTCTCTTTTTGAGGACATATCGTATGTAGACTATAATACACAACATCATTCTCCTGTCCTTATTATTTGGAGCCAGCGCAGCATGACTCCTTCCATTCTTCATTATTATTCGTCATTTCATAGGACAACTCCTCTTGCAATATCATTCTTTCACACACGCCATCCACCGTTTCTTTGGCCTTCCTGTTCTTTATATTAATAATTTTATTCTTTTCCTGCTGCTAAACATAAAACATGTCGATGTCGACATTTTCGAACTTTCAGTATTCATTTAGTACCTACTACAATAATAATCAAACGCTAGAATGGCAGTTGATATTTCATTTTCTAAGGCGCTATCATTGAAAGTATATATTAAATGGTAGTGTATGTATTCTTACGATATCTAGTGACTTCATTTAATACCAATGCTAATTCTAATGTTTACTTGAATATAACTTAACGTTACTGAAATAAGTATTTCGGATGGTGGAAACTTTTTATTTACTTTACCATCAAAAGGGGTAAATTACTTGACATAAATAGCACCTGTGAAACTCATAATATTAAGAAAATTGGTAGTTACCTCTTCAGTGACTATGATACTATAGATCACACGAATCAATTGCTTGGAGACCACTGTTCAAAACCTATTCCATGGCTGAATTCCAAAACGTTTGCAGTTTCACTAAGTTATTGCATTGGACCCACAAAGTCTTTGACTTTGTGGCAATAGAAGAATACTGGGACGCCTGCAACATTATAGTTTTAACTACACAACTAAATATTTTTAATTTCAGGGTATACTCCGACGTGATGACACCCCGACCCATCCCAATGGCACTAGCACATGAACCAACCGAGTCCTCCGTCACGTGGACTCGTCCTCCAAAGCCGAACAAGAAAAAAATCATCCACGATATTGTCAACCAAATAGGAACATTGTTCTCTAAAACGAATTTCACATAAAAATAGTCACACTTACGAAGGCGACGGCAGACTACAAACTTTGGCAGTGTCAATTGCAATTATTGTCAACAACTGCAACTGACAGTGCCGTTGCGGTTGTAAAGCGCCACAACGTCATTGGGAACAATTATCCTCTACTTTTTTCGCTAACTAATTATTTATAACTAGCTTTTTCGCGGCTTTGCTCGCGTTAAATTCTGGGTAACACAGTTCCCCTTTCCTGATTTGCAGGTACCTGCTACATGTAGTTTTTGCCCTTGCACCTTATTTATTGTAATAGAAAAGCTGAGTTTTCCCTTTTCTTTCTCCCTCATTGCTCACTTTAAAATAGCCTATGTCTGTCTCCAGGGTCTCAATTATGTTTGTACCATAATTTATTAAAATCGGCTTTTCTAGTACTAGTAAGGATATCTGTGCTGGTAGTTTGCAGTTGCCGTCGCCTTCAAGATCATACAATAATCAATCATCATCCCAAGTCTCATTACCCTTGCACGGTTTTTTTTCTTTCATTACCATTCTGCCATTTGGCCAATTAGGGCGTTGCCGAATGAATGAATCACAAAAAACCGTCCAATTGCAAGTTGGACTGAGGTTGCGCTCTGAGGGTCGGAACCCTCAGAGCGCAACCTCACGCACCTGGGACATAAAGGGCCAAATCTTTCGTCTGCATAAACTCATATGGTTGAATTTCACAGCTACAAGACTAGAGTATATGGTTCTTATTTCAAGTCGATACCTCTACGTGTTCCCGAGAACTAAATGATCTCGACAGAGAGACGGAAAACAAAATGATTCTAAAGGGGTTCCGTTTTTCCTTTTGAGGTACGGACCCTAAAAACGGAACATATTTACCCCGTCCGTGCGTGTCACAGATATTTCGCTCCATAACTTTTTGGCTCCTTGCATCTGAAATTTGGTGTCTTCTATAAACCGCTAAAAATGATATCAAGGTTTCTAAAACACTTTTTCAGTCCCATGATTAATGAATGAAAATAGGTTAGTAGGGTGTATAAAAAACCTCCAACAAAAATGTGTTTGAACATGGTTTGATTTTTAATTTTTGAGATATGGCTTTTTCATCAAATTGCAGTTCGTATCTTTGTTTTAGATTAAGATACTATGGACAACAAATTAAACTATGGAGTTTTGTCAAATTTAATGTAAATTAATACTCAACCAGTGTAAATTTCCATTAAATTTGATTACCCGTGTTAAATACTGTTAATGTATAGTTTGATGCTACGGAACCCTGTGTGTGCGAGTCTGACTCGCACTTGGTCGGTTTTATTCTTTCATAATATAATCTCGACACAATCCATTCATATTTTCATCATCATGTCTTTCATGTAATATTAAAAAGTTGGAACCATGAAGCATTTATTAATATAATAGACTTAGATTATAAGTATTTATATAAACATTTATTTATTAAGCTTATAATAAAAGTGTTTTAATTAAACTGATTATTTTGACTTAGATTATAAGTATTTATAGAAACATTTATTTATCAAGCTTATAATAAAAGTATTGTAATGACTCAATCGGCTGCCATATTTGTTTAATTACTTTCCCAAAATAATTGAAAAGTTGGAAGTCTGCATTTATAAAATACTTTCAATGTCAACTTGATTGTTGTCAACTGTAGGCCTACCATGACATGTTAAAGCAGAACTTATTCCACTGAGGGAAAGAGATGGCGCTAGACACCCTTAATAGCTTTGTCTCTTTCCCTCAGTGGAATAAGTTCTGCTTTAAGACGTCATAGTAGGGTAGCTGATCATCAACTTACCCTGATCAACTTCTTAGTGTGGTAGCGTGATATTAGTGGCCTAAAACCATATTCGCATTATCGTGTTTTTATATCATTATGTATAGGTATATGTGATGGATCTGAATGTTGACGGACAGAAAAGTCAAAGAAAAAATGGATGGATTGTGTAAGGAATGATATGGAGGAGAAAGGAGTAAATGATGCCGTGACGTCTGATAGCGGCAAATGAAAAAAGAAAACGAGTTGCGTCCCAAATAGAATGGGACAAGTGCAGTAAAATGATATGTAGATTGGACATTATTAATTAAACCTTTATAGCCTAAGAGCCCACGACCGCCAGACTTTCCTTTTTTTATAAAAGCCAAGAAAAAACCGTGTGTGCACCCTATACAGATAAGAACGACCAGCGACTATAGAGTTCGCGTTGTGGTTACTTGAGCAGGTAACAGGTAATAAAACTGTAGAAAATAGTACGTTACTTTCGTCAAAGTAAAAAGCTCAATATTTTTTTATTTTCTTCGGGATGAGTTCAGAAAACTCGTCATACATCTTCAGACACTTATGACAGTTACTACCCCCTGTCAGACACCCCTAAACTTTAATAAACTATACTTACGTTATATTATAAAAGCTGAATTTTATATATGTTACTTAGAAACCTATAAAAATGTTACCTCAAGCTTTTATAAAATAAGGAAGATCTGGCGGTCGTGGGCTTTTGCTCTACGTTATATAGTAGGGGAGCCCACGATGCTAAATGGGGATTTACTCGAGCGTCGTAGAGACCTATTGGGATGCAAAGCTTAGATGATAAGAAGAAAAAAATGTTATATGATATATACCGTTACATCGGTGGGGGAAGCGGCTATAGATTTTTAAATATGTAAAAAAAAACTGTTGCATGGACATCCTCGAGCGCGTCAGATATTGATAGCATCAATGCCCTATGTATTTTTAATAATGTACGTATGTTAATCTGATCGTTTGCATGATGGGGGTGGTTGTATTTAAGGGTTGAAAATGAAAAAAAATAAAATTTAGTCGAGCGCGTCAGATTTTCTAAGGGAGTGTTAAGTGCACCAAAAAAAAGCTCTCATTCACTAATCTGACGATTTCGATGGGACGCAAACTCGCGGCCATTTTCATAATGTGCAAAAAAAAATCGCCATTTTGAAATACTCAAGCGCGTCAGATTAAGATATATGTGGTTAATATTTATGTTCTAAACGTACTGTCTCATAATCTGACGATTATGTAGAGGGATTCGCCTAATCTGACAAAAAAAAATAGAAAAACGGTTCACCTTAAAGGCCATCCCTGCAACTTCTCGCTAAT
The DNA here is from genome assembly GCA_958449745.1 of Ochropleura leucogaster. Classification (NCBI taxonomy): domain Eukaryota; kingdom Metazoa; phylum Arthropoda; class Insecta; order Lepidoptera; family Noctuidae; genus Ochropleura; species Ochropleura leucogaster. Next base: position 13,184,916 of record OY288204.1, on the reverse strand, counting down.
TCCATTCCTGGGCGCTTAAAATTGTACTTATGACATTTTTGAGCTCAAAATATAATTTATGTGATATTTTGAGCTCACTGAGTTCAAAGAAATAATATTTCTATGCATTTGAGCTCTCCCAGCTCGAAAGTCTGATAGAAGTTTCATAGAACACTATTTTTGGAATTTTCAAACCGCAATAACTTTTAAATGGATCAACCGATTTTCACACGGTTGGCGGCATTCGACGCAGTTTTATCATCCTCATAAGTAATTTTGCAATTTTAATTGATTGAACCACGAGTAATCCCGAAGAAACACTTTTTCGGGTTTCTTTCGTTCACGATATCTCTCGAACGAATCAACCGCTTTTGATCAGCTTGGTGGCGATCGACGTGGTTTTTTAAGCTCAAAGGCGGATTAGTTTTTGGAGTTGATCGATAAAGCCGGTTAAAAGTTATTCCCAAAAACTCACTTTCAAAAAAAAATTATTTTTTTATTTTTTTAAATCATTGAACTTAATTAATTGAAAAGCTCAGGAAGTAGCATGAAAATAAATAAGTGTATGCTTTTTCAGTAAAATACATGTATTTATAAAAAAAAAATATTTTAAAAAAAGCTTAAAACAATTTAAAATAATTTAATAACAGAAACCAGAGTGGGGACGGAGTGAGAGAGTAATAGATAGAGAAAGAGTGAGAGAGGAATAGATACGTGGAGAAGGAAATGTAGGCATCACGCAGCTGCACGCATTTAACTTTATCGACGAATTTTTGTTATTTCGGCTTGTGGAAATCGTCAGATTATATATTTTTCATTATTCTTGAACTATTTCCTTCAAAATAAAAAAAAAATTAGCTACGCTCGAGAATGTCGAGATGACGTTTTTTTTTTACAACTTTGTTGCCCTCCCCTTTTTTTACGTCACTCTCAAATTGTCAGATTAGTGGAATATACACTTTTTAGGGTGTAATTAACTCACCCTACCTTAATCTGACGCGCTCGAGAATTTCTGATGGTCAATTTTTTTTTACTAATCTGATCCTGTATCCTTCACGGGCGGCCTTATATATGGGCCTCATGTTCTGTGGAGGTACTTAACTGGGTACAAGGTATCCCCCTGTATATTAATCTGCCGCGCTTTAGTAAATCCCGAAATCCCCGCTTGGGCTCCCCTACTAATAAGTTTGCTGTTAAAAATGCACGTTAGTTTGCTCATAATTGAAAACTTTTTCAAAACCAATAAAAACAATTAAATCGGATGTCATGTTGATAAACTGAAATTTGTAGCAAATTGTGTCAAAGAAAGTATTTTTATTTTATTTTTACTGCAATGGAGAATATCCAATGGAATAAGAGTTATTTGTTGAATAACTTTGTTTTTCCATTGGTAATAATAACGGCCGTCGCATGTAAGTAACAAAAACATTTAATATGAAAAATGTACCTTTGATTTTGCTTAAAAGGTTGTTTATAGGTTTACACTAAGGGTTTACAATGTTTTACAATGGCTTTTCCGTGTTTTTACGAGTTCCTACAACACTATTAAATGTATCATCTCAGTACTAAATAGCAGTAAATAAAATGGTAGGTGCTATACTTTCGACTAAGAAAATAATACGTGTATCTGGGCAGATACACGTATTATTTTTTTTACTTTTGGGGACGTTAGAATTGCCATCGACAAATTGCATAGACCTGAAAATCAATAGTTCACATGGAGTGACTGAAATCAGACTACATTCAATACCTCCAATTGAAATTCTTCACAGGCCACCCCATTCAAAAGAATGATTTAGAATCGCAGCCCGAAATAAGGGATGAAAAACAATTCTCTAATGGAACAACAATGGGTAAATACACATACACAGATAACGAAGGGAACCCCATTCAAGTGAAGTATTATGCAGACGATGCAAGCTATGGGTAAAATGCAGTATATATTATTTACTAATAGTATTAATCCTTACTAATATTATAAAAGCGCAGGAGATTTTCTTTGTTACATTTTCACGCCTAAATGGCAAAACCGATTTCGATGAATTTTGGTACAGAGATAGTTGGGACCCTGGAAACGGACATAGGATTATTTAAAAAAAAGTGATGCTAGGGGGGGAACGAGAGAAGGAAAGGGGAGAGAAAAATATTAAGAATTTCAAGTATTCCAAGGTCCTGCAGTGGACTAGGGCGTATATTTTACAAGACTGCAGCGGACAAGTCCGTTCAGTAGACAAGCTTCTGTAGTGAACTAAACCCTAAAGTGGACAGAGAATTTTGGCTAAATAACTTAATAGTTTGACAGCTATAATACTTCTTAGTAAAATGTTGTTCTTCAGGCGTTTAATTTTCAAATAAACAATGCGACTTGTTTGTGTTGGTAAAAAAGTAAAGTTTCACTTACTTGTAAGCGGTTTCCATTTTTGGCTCTGGATCTTTAATTTTAAGCTACTATGAAGTAATTCTAACAAGTTTCGAATAAAAAAAATGCTACATCTTTATAATGTTTGTTAATTTCAGGGTTGAGTTAAAGAGCATCAAAGTGCTAGATTCAACTGGCGAACCACTTCCACCTGCGACTCTTATTCAGAACGCTCAAAACAAATTTGAAATAGAACCTGATGCGAAACCAGCTGCAGATCCAATCAACACCAATAACTTTCCCGAATTACAAGCTGGTTTTAAATACAAGAACAACGAATTCGCAAATACATATAAAACATTTAACAGAGAGGCTACTAAAAGTAATCTTTTCAAAGCTAATCCCGACTACGAGATTTTTTACCAAAATGAACTGAAGGGGCCTCAGAAATGTGGCAAAGAAAAAGTTCATGTGTATTTTGACGCTCAAGAAAATCGTAAGATGCGAAGTGTAGACAATGAATTAGCTGATGCTGATAAGTTTTGCGAACAATTTTAAATTTTAATTAGGTTATAATTAGCAATAAAAGATGTTTTTGGTTATAATGTACTTTATTGAATGATCATCCTATATGACTAACTATAGCGGTTATCTGACCCACGGGATCGAAGAGGCGGTTGACTGCAGATCCCTTGATAATCAAGCATTCGGATCTGTCGTAAAGTAAAGATGGATCCTGCGTGTCTCTTACATGAACAGCATCACCTATGTAACAGTAGCCTCGTCTTTTGTCCTCCCCTAAAAGAGTTATCTGAAAACACGCAAAATAAAATAAGGTTCAATAATCAAATCTTCTATGCTTTTCTGCGGTGCGATTCACGTGTGAAAAAGCATTTATTTCAAATAGCCCAGTAGCAGGCCCACATGAACAGTCACAGGGCATAATTATAACTCCCGGGTCGCGGGTTGATCGAAAAATAGATACCGCGGTCCTGGAATACAAATGGCTAAAGAAGAAACATGGAAAAGTTTTAATCTGTACAAGTCTGATAATTTCTTCCACTCCGCCCAGAGCAGGAGAAACCACCCAAAATATATGGGTTGCTGACCTAGATAAGATCAAAGTTAATGAAGTTTAACTTGGCTCGCATAGCGGACGCATTTTTTCATACTTGTTTACATAGTTTGTAGTCTGCACATAAGGATGAAAAATTGCGTCAGTTTTGTGAGCTAAGTACTCTTAAATAACTTAGCTTAGCTTTTGGTTAGCACCCCCATAATAACTGTGTGTGTGTGTAGTTGCCCATCCATGCCAAAGCTTGGATTTCTATGGAGGAGAACGGGCAAGAAACTCCATTCGTTGTCCATAAATGTCTGCATACAAAACATAAAACCAAAGATGACTGCGAGCAAAAGGAGGGTACTGTTTACTTACACTAAAAACCCTTTGTATTTCATCTAATTTACAAAGCCATAATATAAAAACTTCATTCTCATCAAGCACAGATTTGTTCGCACAAGATTTGTAGTCGCTACCAGTCTTGCAGAGGTTTTCTGTACAAATCTGAAATAAACAGTTAATATTGATATATACCTGCCTTTTCATTACTACAACTAAGGCTGATACCAGACGAACATTGACAATGCGTTGCGTCGTCGCAGCGCAGTGATTTCGACAAATTGTTGTCACGCGAGCGCTGCAACGTGTGGCGCTCATTCGTTGCAATCGCTTATGTGGCTCATCCACAAAACCGATGCGACATAATTTGTCGAGTGAAGTTACCAAACGCGCGACGTCGTGGTTACTTTTCTAGACCCACTTCTCTAAAGACTGAATTTTTCGGTTAGTCGGGTCCTTGGTTGAATATCCAAATCGGGTGTGATATGGGTTTTTCTATAAAACAAAAGTCAGTAGCTCTTTGATATCATTAGCGTTGTGTCCTATACATGGCTCCTAAGCATAATTAGCGAAATGTGGGTGTACCTTAAGGATACTATCGATATTAGAACCGTGTTGTTTTGTTTATGAACTCAAAGATTATTAAAGCATATTTTATAATACCCCTGAACAATGTTCAATGTTTTGATCGGTCTGCGTGTGAATACTCCTGGTGAAAATCGCTGATGGATCACATTTGACTCTTGGCTTCATGGAACTTGTCGGCAATCTCACAGCCAATAATAGTAGTAGTTTGTTGTCTTTCTTAAAATTACGACCGGGAAATCCCAATTCCAGTCTCTTTTTAAGTGTCTGACTTGGACTGAAATCACAAATCATGAATTATAGTATAATATTTCAGAAATAACATAATATATTTATTCATGTACAGACAGTATACATATAATAAAGACTAGTAACTTCATTCATAAACTTTTATGGATTTAAAAAAAAAAAACTACTGTATTTCATATTAGATGGCTGTGCCGATTCATTAATAGTACCTCTTTCTTGTTTCCATAATAAATGAAGCGACACATTGTATTTCTGTCGAAAAATTCGCAGATTTTAAGGTAACTTCCTGAGGCATCATGTCATCCAATGTTGTTCTTGCGACTTTGGAGTGATCGAAAAGAAAATGTAACATGAACGAGTCAATCGTCACAATCTTGGAGCAGATAGTTACAGGGCACACCACTGGCCTGAAACCAAAATTGAAACTTCAGGACCAGTACTGCATTATTATCAAGCACTAATACACAAAAATCGAAAAGCTGCATTAGTTGACGTAAGTCGTTGAAATGAATGACAAAGACAATGTGAGTAAAAAAAGCATATTTTTTGATTTTTTGTTTAATCACTACAGTAGCCCTACTATGACCTCTTAAAGAAATTCTTATTCCGCTGAGGGAAAGAGACAGAGCTATACAGAGTGTCTAGCACCATCTCTTTCACTCAGTGGAATAAGAATTGCTATAAGATGTCATAGTAGCCCTTCAGTACACAGAATCAGAAATGTTTTAGTAAATACAGTTCAATTTCAAAAATATTTAGAGTGACACCCCTTAAGCTGCAGTGGAGCGTAGGTGTTTATTTATACAACTAGGCTTAGTTTCCATACTCATCATAGTGTCCATATTTTTACGAGAGTCTCTAATCTGTTGATAAAAACAAAAATTACCTTGGATCTTTGTCACAGTTTTCCACTTCATCGTCTTTTTTAATTTCAGTGGTTTTTGAGCAATCAGCGACATTTGTAGTGCATACGCTTGTTTTGCTCTCCTGAAAGTGTGAATTTTTATATTCCACAACTATTTCACTGCTCCTCTTAGGATAAGGTTCCTGGAAATTACCAATAAATATTATGCTATTTTTCAATAACTTTAAAAAAAATGGAATAAAAGAAAAAAAAAAAACCTTATGAATGGTTACTGCATCTTCTGCTTTGCAGCATTTCTTTCCATCGTTATTTAGTTCTGCGTTATTAAAAGTTTTTATTAATAATATGCCAAAACAAATAAACTTTCTTCAATATTCCTTACCTTGAGTACTCAGTTTATTTTCACGATCTCCACTTGCTAAATCAGGTGCAATACCGTTGATATTCTTTAGTTGTAGTGTAGGGATGTCAGTATCAAAATCAAATTCCTTTTCTGGTTTAAAGTCACCACTTTCGTTACTGCCTTTTCGTAAAACATCTATTTTTAGAAAAAAAAAATACATCTAAACATATTTAATTCTTCTGTACGTATGTTTCTTTCCTAGCTCCTCCTAAACAGCTGGACCGATGTAGAAGAAATTTTGTGAAAATATTTCAAATTTAATTTGCAGTACAACGGGCTCGACCAACGCCTGCAGGGTCCCGTAGTACGTACTCATTAAACGAGTAAAGTTTACAAACTTGGATGTAGACGGTAATCTTCGGAACTGTTATTTGATGCCCAAAAAATCTATTACTAACTGGCAGTAATATTATCCCCATGTAGCTATTTATATTTGAAATGTTCCCATGGGATATTTTCCATCCATTACGGGGGCGAAGTGGGCAAAAGCTCCTCAATAACCATGATTAAAAGGTCATCTTTGCAGAGGGGCCTGCTACGACGAGAGATACCGGCCCCGGAACACGAAGGGCAAAAGAAGAAACATGAATGGGTTTTAGTCGGTAGCAGTCTGCCACTCCCACCGCTGCGCCCAGAGCGAAGAAAGTTATTAGATAATTTCCCAAGCGAAAAATAAAGGTCACCTTGAAAAGGTTGAGAGAAACAAAATTACGTTAGTATCACTTCAGCGCTAAGTGCACATTTGATTTGTATTGTAAGTGGAAAAAAAGCAAAATAAGTAAAGGCCCTATTCTCACTTGCTGTTATTTCTTTGCAGAAACTTTATATATTTTACTTACCACCACGATGGCAACTTTTACAAACACTGTGTTCGGAATCAGATGTATAATGGATGGATCGGTCGATGGACTTAACCTTGAACTTGCAAAGTGAGCATTGAATTTGTTTCTTCTCTATGCTCGGCATTTCGGGGAGCATAAGGACATTCTTAACCTTGAAATGCAAAAATATTGAAAAGCATAAATAGCACGGTGATCTAAAAAGTCAGGCTGTAAACATAATCTATTCGTTAGCAGTTATAGTTAGTTGAAGTAAGTGCATTAAAGCGACTAACTGTACTTAATTAGAAAAAACACGACAATGCACGATGACTGCATGAATGAGTTGGCAGCTTTTACTAGACTAGAACAGAGCTTCCTCTCCTCTACCCTTTTGCTGTGCCCTACAGGGTTCATAATGATCTCATTATTATAAAAACTACGATCTAAGTACACATTATGGTAAAGCAATAAATATATTGAGTAGACTAGACTATTGCATTTAGCGTATAGATAAATGTAATTAATTAATGTTCTAAAATTGCACACCTAGTTATAAACGGACCAGGATAGCAGAGAAGTACCAAACATATTTTGTTTTGCGTCATTCTATCCATACAACATGGCATTCAACTACCGTGTAGTTACAGTAATACATAAAGTGCTCTATTTTATATTATCTAACTGTAATTGTGTATGCTGTTCTTTCTTGAGTCTTGTTCAATCCAGATGCGACGGATTAGAACTACAGATTAAGCGGTAAAACCTTTTTGTCGTTTAAAATGTTAAGTAGATTTAAGGCTGAGTCGAGTTAATGAAACTTTGTTTTTAGCTTTATAATACGGTAGCGTTAGTATACCGATATTCTGCATTTCAAACACTGCTGTGTGTGTTCGATAAGGACAGTAATGTTTAATTTAAGTTACATATAAAATTTAATAGTTGAAATAAACACCGACTATCCATTAAAATCGATCAGTGTTCATGCGATCGAATTGACAAAATTTTTGGATAATTTAATCTAGGTTACTGATTTAAATTACCAACACGTTTTTACGAAAATACTTATCATAATGTGTATGAAGAGCACTTCCCCTTATGTCGTCGATGGCCATCATTTGAGGCACTTGACACTTTACAAAGTAGTAAAAGGCTAGAGAAATACCTTGATCAGTTTGTTAACTAATGCTAATAGAATTCTTCGTCACGAGTCTTTATGTTTTGTACACTAGAATTTATTGATATGTAGCGAAAGTGTACTATTCCTCTTAGCAGTAAGGCCATGTCTCGCCTTTTGTATCCGGACGCGATGACGAAATAACTTGTGCATAGCGAATACTAATATTAAAAGGGATCTGATTAGTCTAGAAGCGATAAAGGAAGATTACGTTACCTTCTTAATCATATCGGAAAGAAATATTGTACAAATAAATCGTTCAAAATTTTTCGAAAACTTCTAAAAACATTGAAAAATTGTGACCGATAAAATTTCAGAAAATCTAAATGTCAGATGTCATAAACGAAGAATAAAATATGTTAAAGATTTGTAATAGAACCTCTAAGTCATGTGCGTTGTAGAGATTTTCATTCCTTCAAAGAGTAAAATCCTTACAAATATTATAAAAAACGAAAGTGAGTTTGTTTGTTACGTCTTCACGCCTAAATGGCCAAACCGATTTTGATGAATTTTGGTACAGAGATGGTTGGGACCCTAAAGACGGACATACTCCATCAGGACAAGAGACTGTGGGTTGTGATCATAATATTGACAGAGTACTTTCTAACGTAGGTAACGGGGTTGTGAAATTCAGATAAGCATTCGCTCCATGTAAAATTCTCAACCGGTAAGACTGAAAGCCGATCTCAACATAGTCGGGATAAGGCTAGGTATATGGTCTTCAGTAGCTATAATAAAAGCTGTAGACAAGCAATCAGAAGCAGGGATTGAGCAGTAAGTGAAACGATTTCAGGCAATGATGATATTCGAGTTGCATAAAACAAAGTAAGTACAGTTACTACAAATAACATGTATGTATACACTTACCAAAATTTTCCAAAAGTTCCGTGTTTCCGTTAGGAATTTCACAGTAGAAGCCTTAAGTTTGAAAGTTGGCGTAAGATGAGAATCTACTATTATATAAATCCATGTAGTGTAATTTTTTTATTTATTTTCTGTTTTACACCCATTGTTCGTCTCTGCATCAGCCAAAGGTTGACTGTTGACTGGTAGAAAATGCCTCAGGCATTAAGTCCGCCTCTGTACTATGTGCTTAAAGTGTTAAATCCTACTAATATTATAAATGCGAAAGTTTGTGATTTGGATGTATGTTTGATCCTCTTTCACGAAAAACTACTGAATAGATCTTGATGAAATTTGGCACAGAGGTAGATTATAGTCTGGAATAACACATAGGATACTTTTTTATCATCCCGCCGGAGAAGCCGCGGGGCGCAGCTAGTAATATTGTAAAGGCGAAAGTTTGTATGTGTCTGTGTATGTTTGTAACTCCTTCACTCTTAAACGACTTATAGGATTGGAATGAAATTTTGTATTGAGATAGCTCATGAACTTATATTAACTCATAGGCTACTTTTGATATGGATAAATAATTGTGTTCCCATGGCATGATCAAATAACTCAAATATGATTTTTACCCGCGCATAACATCGCTAGTTTGGTATAAGTGGTATCATCGCCTAGTTTTACCGGACTGTCTAGTCTATTTCAAGCAGTCGTTTTTATACATACTGGCAATAGGCCAATCTAATTATTGGATCTAATTAAGCGAAAATGGTGTGATTACGCACACTTGCCTGCTTTTGCTTTTAATATAACAAGAGAATATTGTATAATACATGCAGGTAGATAGGACTCGGTGAATAAATGATTGAAAATGCTAAAAAGCTACAGTTTAGTGTTGATGACAAACAAATTATCTATACTATCTATACTAATTTTATAAATCTATACTTAATATTATCAAGCTGAAGAGTTTGTTTGTTTGTTTGAACGCGCTAATCTCAGGGACTACTGGTTGGAATTGGAAAATTCTTTTAGTGTTGGATAGTCCATTTCTTGAGGAAGGCTATAGGCTATATAAAATCCCGCTACGACCAACAGGTGCTGAGCAGCGCGGGTGAAACCGTGGGGAACAGCTAGTATGATAATATATTTAATTGTAAAATTAAGTCAATCTTTTTAATTTGTCGGCACGGTTGGCGCAGTGGTTTAGCGATCTGCTGCGCTGTGTGTCGCAGGTTCGATCCCCGCACGGAACAAATATTTGTATGACCTACAGGTGCTTGTTTCGGGTCTGGCTGTTTGTGTATGTGTATTTAAATGTTTGTAAACGCACCCACGATACAGGAGAAATTCCTAGAGTGGGACAATTTTTTTTTTTTAAAACATTGGCACTTAATAAACGTCGAGAAAAGGTGCACGGTTCGGGATGGTTGTTACCGAAGAACCGGATAAAAGTCGCTGGTTGCTTTTTTAAAATCATTTGGTTTTACAATGCTGTTGCCATAACGTTAGTGCTTAAGTTTAAAGGTCAGCGTAGTCCCGACAATAAGTTATTGATTACTTTACAAATAGTAAAATAAGATAAGAAGTTAACAAACGGTAACAAACGTCTAAGCTAAATACTACTACTACTAGCACCAAAGATTATGGTTGTATAACTGGGCCGCATGACCAATAAATATCGTAATGCATTTAGTCATTATAAGTTAGATAGGGTACTTTTTTTGGTAATGACAATTTGTAATAAACAATAAGTGCTATTATTTATTTGATTAAATTTTGTAATAAGGTGTCGTTAAAATTACTCCATGATTCAGCTTTTACATCATCACAAAATATAGATCGCTAAAATAATGTCTCTATATCTGTCTTAGATATAGAGACATTATTTTAGCGATCTATATTTTCATATCAAATAGTCTTAACTAATTTTGTCTTTTATCTTGAGACAGAGTAAACGAGGCACCAACGTGTATCATTGTACTATAGGATACCAGAAGGTATTAATGCTTGCAATTGAATTCACAGTTTATTTTTTTTTTAAGAAATAGAAATCTTCAAATAACATCCCACACTCTGGAGCGGGGCGAGTGTCAGACTTGTAATGGCTAAAAACCACCCAAGTTCCTTCTTTTGCCCTTAATGTTCCGGGCCGCGGAATCGCGGATCTCTTTCGAACAACCTGCAACCCCAGTAGGACAGTTTACATTAGCTTTATTTCATCAACCGTTAATGCTGTTACTCCTATAATAACTAGTGCATCATATCTTATAACAGAATCTAATCATCATGTGGTTTCCTACTCTTGGTATCAATCCAACCGTAACAAATGAATGCCTCCACCAATCTTGTGCACAATATCAACATCATTGATTTACGTCATAATGCTCACTTTGTTATTTTCTGGACACATAACGTAACATACGGTCAACAAAATAGTTAAGCAACCAGGATCGTCAGATATTGGTGATATTTTCCTAGAAACTGATGAATGTTTTCAACTCACATACAATTTATTTACAAGACTGTTATTTTCTATCAAATAAATTTAACTATATTCGAAAACACTTATGTATTTTTTAAGAAAATTGTAACTGAATCTAACAAGCGTTGTTGCTTATCTTTTTTGTAGTCTGTACATTACTCCATTGTCACATAATTAGGTGGTACAAGGAAAGTGGACTAGCAATCATTCACAGCTTATGTAAGAACACCTCTTCGCGTATCAGTGACATATTGTAATCGAAAACATTGTTTTAGGTAGAATTTTCTCGAGTAAGGGACCGTGAACATTTTGAATTGTTTTCGGCTTAAAAGAAATTTGCGTAGTTCAAAAAGAACATCTATGTCACCACGGTGATTTGTCATGTTATTTTGTAACAATGATGTGGAATGTTGAAGTTTTAAGTTGTGACAAATATGTTGAGAAGCGAATTTTTGATTTGGTCATTTGATGATTTGACAGAGATGGAAGTCAATGATAGCGTGGCGATTAGCAAGGGAAAAGAAAAAGGAGTTCCACCTTTTTTTTGTAGAACCACTCGCAGTTGAGATGTTTTTATGGAGCGCCATCTTCAAGTTTAGCAGTATCAAGGAAAAAAATAGGAAGATGAAGATTATTTTTAGAATTGTCTCTGTGTTATTACCTACTGACCTAACATATTGGTCGAACATAAACTGAGTTATAAAAAAGAAGAATAAGCTACTGACCTGATGTTTACTAAAATAGCGTTTTTATGTCATAAGATGTTTTGGGTTGTTAATGGTATTATTGGTCTTACTGAAAATTTGAATTTCGTATATAAAACCAAAAGTTAAGTATCTCTGATAATTCTCTTAACTTGTAAGGTCTGCTAAAAGCACTTGTAAATCTGAAGAAAAAACAATAACATCAACATCGTTGACACATATTGTTATTGTATAACCTACTTACTTAGAACACAATTTCTTCACATCAGGAAGCTTTCTTATAATGCTATCTATCGTCTGCGGTTGTATTTTTGTTCGCCAACTGACGTAAGTGTATCAGGCATCTAACGTTATTCAATACCTATTTGTTCGGTACTTACTTCGTCGACATCGACGTTTATATTGCTGTCTCTGTTATCATTATGGGTGGTGATAAAGAGGTCAGGTATATGTCGATTCGTAATTGTTTCTTTGGAATGGTAATTAATGCTTTTATGGCTCAGTAAACAGTGCAGCGCCTATATATTGCATGCAGTGTTGATAACCGCTGGACGCAGTTGAATGTAATGAGATTATTTACCAAGTGATAGGCGTGCAAGCATGATATAACTTGTATTAGTAATCGCGATAGCGCCTTATGAGGTTTTATAGATTTATTAGCTTTTGCCCGCGGCTTCGCTCGTGTTAAATTTGGGGTAACACAGTTCCGATTTCCTGATTTGCACTAGGTACCTGCTAGCTATAGTGTTTGCCCTTGTGCCTTATTTATTGTAATAACAAAGCTAAGTTTTCTCTTTTCTTCCCTCTTTCTCTCTCATATCTCAATCTTTTTTTTAAAAATAGCCTATGTCCGTCTCCAGGGTCCCAACTATCTCTGTACCAAAATCCATCAAAATGGTTTAGCCATTTAGGCGTGAAGAGGTAACAAGCAAACTCACTTTCGCTTCTATAATATTAGTAAGGATTATTTGTTTAGCTCTATTAGTTATTGTGTTCTTAATCACCATTGCTTGAATAATCATAGGAAGGAATTAGGTAGGTATAGGTCTGCAACGTTTTTCTGCTCCTTGACTTTATCTTCTTTTTGGTCTTTGGTCTACCAGCTTGTACTGACTCGAACGTAGAGGATGAGAGCCCACTCCTTCCAATATAGAGATGTCTGGTGACCTAACAGTGGAAACTGTGTGGGACTATTCTATGGTTCTAATAAAATGCCAAGTAAAAATTAAATATGAAGTAACATCTGTTGATAAAGACAGTAATACTATTAATATGATTTTGACTGATAAATTTAAATTAACGTGGTACTAAAGAGCTGAAGTAAAAAAAAATGGTTTGGTTATTGATAAAATATCAGAAAAGTCTGTTGCTTGTTTTGATATTATTTCCCCGTCATGCGGCTTGCCCACCACCCTAGCTACCCACATATAAGTCTAGCGTGTAGTTTCACTCGCCACATTCGATACTCAGCCTTCGAACCGAGTGTATCATTCGATTTTGTTTTAAATCGATTAGGAAACGAGTGATCGTGTGCTGGTGTCTTAATTAAAAACAGTGGTGTTAATAACGAGTACATCGAAAATGGCCTTCAAGGTAAGCTTTAGTATTATTCAAAGATGTTGGTAGTCGAGATTTTTTTTTTAATTTAAATTAAAAAGCATCATCATCTACCTAGCCTACTAATAACACTATGTAATAGTTTGCCAAAGTTTTTAATGAATTTTTTGTGGGAAATGGTGTGATAAGGAACAATATCCCTGAAGTTTTCAGCCAAACAATAGTAGCTGTACGATAGTCCGATCCGACTTATTCGATACTCTATAGTATCGAATGAATCGGAACGGACTATCAAAAAAGCTTTCTTACTAAATACATGATTTTTGGAATGGAGGAGCTCGTGACTGAATAAAAACTGCCGCTCGGGTCTATCTTGAGGTTAAGCCACGTTTGCCTAGGTTGGTCTGTGGAGGGGTGACCACATAGAGTAAGTGGCTCGAAAATTAGACGACCAGTCTTACCCAGTAGTTAAATAGGTAGTGGAGGTCAGATAGGCAGGCCATGTAAAATACTGGTAGTCAGCTGAATTCGGTAAGACTGGAAGCTGATCTCAACACAGTTGGGGAAAAAGACTAGGCAGATGATGATACATGATTGATGGATGTTTCGTGTGCACGCGCAGTTATTTATTCTAACTCTCCCTAAGATTGCGCCCTGGCAATCTGAATGCTCTACTGACATCGATGCTGGAGTGTGATACTTATTTACAACTAGCTGTTCCCCACGGTTTCACCTGCGCTGCTCAGCACCTGTTGGTCGTAGCGTGATGTTATATAGCCTATAGCCTTCCTCAAGAAATGGACTATCCAACACTAAAAGAATTTTCCAATTCCAACCAGTAGTCCCTGAGATTAGCGCGTTCAAACAAACAAACAAACTCTTCAGCTTTATAATATTAGTATAGATAGTAATAAGTAATATAGTATAGATGAAAAGGGTGGCTCGTGGATGTTTGAGTTTCTGAGAGAGACAAGACGACTTTCACTTGTGCTTGTTCAGCGAGCTGATATAGATTATTTTTATTTGTTTCAAGTATTAAATATTTTTATCATTTCTTATTGTAAATAATTATGTTTCTTTAAATGGCGCAATTTCCTGCATTTCATTGTTATGCTATTCAAGTTTTCTCTAATAAATAAATACCTATTGTTTTCGTCCATAGACCATTCAGATTGATAGAGGAACTGGCTTTTGCCAATGCTTTCGTGCACGTAGAGTTGCCAATATTAAGACGAAAAAGTCTAAAAATCCAGCAAATCCATCAATATTTGACTTGACCTCAAATCATTCTGAACATAATCTTTGACAGAGTTGGTTCAACAGGCTTTCATGCAGGTCTTAGTTAGGCGGTGTGATATGTCTGACTGACTTGACATGTTATGTGATATTTTATTTTATTATATTTTTTACAAATATAGGTTTTAAGCAATTTGTAATACAAAGTCCAATAATGTACGTTGTCTGAAATAAAAAGATTTTGATTAAAACCTAAACCAGAATCTCATCATTCTACAACAAACTTTAATCTATTGTAGTAACAAAAAACCGGCCAAGAGCGTGTCGGGCCACGCTCAGTGTAGGGTTCCGTAGTTTCCCGTCCGTCACAATAAATGTTCCCACTTATGAGTTTATTATTTGTTTGACGTTGAACACTAGAGAATTGTATTTTATTATTATCCTGCTTGCTTGTACGATTATACTACAAACTTAGTCCAGAAATTATTTTATAAAACTTTTTGTCTTTTTTGTACAAAAACAGTTGTGTCAATCAAGTTCAAAATAATTTTCATAGAAAGTCCTTATAAAGTTCTACTTTTCAATTTTTTTTCATATTTTCTAAACTTATGGTTCAAAAGTTAGAGGGGGGGGGACACATTGTTTTTTACTTTTGGAGCGATTATTTCCGAAATTATTGACATTTTCAAAAAATGATTTTAGTAAACCCCTATTCATTTTTAAATACCTTTCCAACAATATATCACACGTTAGGGTTGAAATTAAAAAAAAAATCACTTCCCACTTTACATATAGGGTGGCTACCCTAATAAAACATTTTTTTTCAATTTTTATTTTACCACTTTGTCGGCGTGATTGATATACATATTGGTACCAAATTTCAGCTTTCTAGTGCTAACGGTCACAGAGATTAAGCGAGGACGGACGGACGGACGGACGGACGGACGGACAGACAGACATGGCGAAACTATAAGGGTTCCTAGTTGACTACGGAACCCTAAAAAGCTAACAAAGTTGTTAACATTAATAGTTTTTGAGACAACTACAGGTTGAATTACTTCAAGTTTTTTAAATCGTTCCGAGAAAGTGGGGTGGGTCACCCTGTTTTATCCAATACCTACGTAACGTACATATGGGATCATTAAAACTGCAAGTGAAAACAAAAGTGGTAGTTAACATTGCATAGGCACAAGCAAAAACTTATTCTGGATAACCATCAATGGAGTCTTGAAAGCGTGTGAGAAAAAATTGGTAAAAAGTGTAAAAACACACTATTGTCTCCTATGAAAAAAGTTCGAAACATCTGTTGTGATTACATTGTATTCGAGTTCAGAATAATTATTCGAAAAAAACTTTTAGATTCTTGCTCTGTTGTTGTTTATGTTTTGTTCTTATGTAATGGTGATAGAGAAATTTGTAATGAGGTGTTTTATAAGCTAGCTTTCGTATTCATGCGGCGCCGCTCGCGTGGTGGCCGGAAATGATATCTCAGAAAATAATAATAATTCCGATAATTCTCAGGTCAAGGGTTATTCGTATTTTCTGTTCATCTCGGTTCCTCAATTGATTGAGCTCTTTGAAACATATATGTGGTTCTTCTGATAATATAACTTTTATGACAGACATGACTTAATCATATCAGGATCACCTCCTCACGACATTCCTCAACGGTTTTAAGCACAGACAACAAACTTAGGCGTGAAGGCAAAAAAAAAATGTAGTTTTTTTTTAGTCTGCCGTAAAAATTTATACCCCGCATTTGTTTTGGTACATAATATATCGAGCCACACTATAATCTCCACAAGTATCAAAACAGTATCAAATTATTTGAGACTTTACCAACTACCATTTTATGCAAAACTACAAAATCTAATAAATTTTCTGTAGAGCCCCATGATGTGTACTATTATGTTACCAGTTCTGTAATTAAGAAAATTTAATTACCGAGTATGGTCGTCATTTGGATTTATATCAAAGAGGAAGGAAGTTATTAAGCTTGGTTAGCTTAATAGGTGTTTATGAGTCGATGCCGTGTTTAAAAAAATAATTTTCTCTTACGTATAACTTCATGAAGTTCCGAAGTAAATAAGAACGGTAAAATAACAATTAAACAATAATTAAAGTATGTTGTATTTATTGATAATTAGTCCTTCCTTAATATTATAAAAGCGAAAGTGGGTTTCTTTGTTAGTCACGTTTACACGCCTAAATGACAAAACCGATTTTGATGGATTTCGGTCATAGATAGTTGGGATCCTGGAGACGTACATAGGCTATTTTTTTAAAAGTGGGAAAAGGGGTAGAAAGATCGAAGAAATGGGAAGAGAATAATATTTTTTTTTGTCAACACTTGCCTTAAAGTTAGAGTTAGCCTAAAGTTTTATGCCACGCGGTCGAAGTCGCGGGCGGAAGCTAGTAATTAAATCGTTTTATTTTCGGGTAAACCCTTATCAGCCTACTTATTTCAACTTTTTCATAACCGAAAGTTTGTTTGTTATATTAATTGGCGTTTTACATTTTGCTACATAATTAAATTCTATCTCTAATCATTTCCAGGTGGTGATCATAGCCCTGACGCTAGTGGCGTGCACACACGGCCGGGTCTTCTACAACCTGCGACCAATCAGATATGTCCATTCAGACCTACAGCCGGCCGCAACCATAGTGCACCCCGAGCCTAAACACTATGAACACCATCACATCTCCGAAGATGAACACGTTGATTATTATGTAAGTATAGGAGTAATAACCGATACTAATTTATTTGAAGAAGTCTACGAACAAGACTAGAGAAAAGATTTTATATCGCAGGCTAAATGTAAATTTGTCCGGGACATAGGTAAAGGGCAAACGCGGGTGGGTTTTAGTCAGTAAAAGTCTGACATTCATTCCGCTCAAACCGGGGGAAGTTATTTGATGATATCCCATCCGCAAAAAAATGGTTGAATGTGTGAACCTCAAACCACCCTAGTCGCTGCGGGAGACGCACCGGACGTCGCGCCGCGAGGCAATTCCCGGTCACCGTTGACGCGGGTCTGTGGACGGTGAACAAGATGTAGCTCACTGTCCGTCCGTCTAGTAACGACAAGCCACGTCCACGGCGCGTTCATGTTCCACGTGTGACACAAAGAGATGTTTGCAAAGCAGAGGAGCCTGCCAGGGCCACCTCTGACCGGGTTGTGGGTTGTTAAAAACCGGGGCTCCTAAACACAAAGGGCAAATAAAGGAACATAGATTGAATACAGTACAAGTTTGCCATTCCTTCTCTCTCTCTTAGAGCGGGAGTAGTCGGTTGGCAAATTTCCATTCGAAAAAATTCTCCATTAACAAAAATGCTTCATGAAATACAGATTCTGAAATCTATTTAATTCATTTTAGATATGTTGATCGCATTTTACGGGTTCGGGTTTCACGGATGAATTCAGAGAATCACTAGAAAGGTTGTTTTCGTTAAAAAGTAGGTATATTTCACGTACATGTATGATTCTTTTTCAAGTTCATTTATGGGTAATCTATAACAAAATTAAAATTACCTATTGCATTATTAATAGCTTCTATAGTTACATAACGTGCTTGTATCGAGGAATGCAATCAAAACTTTGATGATTGATGTCTATCGTATTAAAGTAGTGTTTTATTAAGAAAAAAACAAACTTCAAATATGGAACAAAACTGCTTTTCATTCCTGTGTCAGTAACGCTCTATTAACTCGTTGTAATTTCCTTAGAAGGTCATATACCGTTTTGTTAGGCAGGTAAACCAGTATTGCGAAAATCGTTACAAGTGCATAATGCAATAACGTAACGTTTAAGTGTATAACCATTTAATTACTGCGCCAGTTCAAGTAAAAGTAAATAAGAAAAGAGTTGAGTGAAGTAACATTGTTACACGTTATAACACAATAATGTGCAGTGTTGTGTATAACTATATCGATTTATGATTACAATCGTAATCGATTTTAATTTATTGTCTTCGGAAGTAAGGACTGGAAAGTATCCGCAACTGTTGTGATTGGAGTTTATGATGTTAATGTAAATACAGTTTCGAAAACTGTCCTTAACATCGATATAATAATAATTAAAAAAAAAACAGTGCATCAATAAACTTTTCTGGCAATAACACCTAGACAGTTCTCCGATTATCGATTTCACATCTGTAAACTTTGCATATACTAGGTAGCTCTTGAATGTTCTACAAAGTAATATGTAACTAAACCCAATGGTTTTGAGTTACGTTGAACATACTTTCTTCTATACAACCTTGTTTTCCATTCACATAACCGTTCTGTATCAGTCCCTTATAATTATTCCCTTATAATTATGTTATTTTTTTTAAGAATTGACACAAGCTTGTGATTCTTAATTTGAATTTCTGAAAAACATAATATATCGCATAAAAAGATTTTATTTTTTTATTTATTAGAACTTTATGTAAAAGTATAATTGTATAAAGGCGGACTTAGGCATTTTCTACCAGTCTACTATAGGGTGATACAATTTTATCTTTTTATACATAGTAAATTATTTTAAGAAAATGGTAATGGTGCTAAATACATCTAAAATTTACCTCATTACGTGCATAATGATGAGCTGATATCTCTTATATATAATTACTGCGCATTAAATTGTCATGATGTTATATATCTACTATACTACTACTGTAATTTATTTTATGGCATGTATTCGTAATCCCAGTTGAATCATCAAACAGCAAAAGAAAATCACTTGCGCAACCGGTTGTTACCTATACGGGAAATGCAAATAGTCTCATTACATAAAATTTAATCTCTATATAATTAGAAAAATAACGTTAAATTTAAGTCTTAGAAAAATAACGTTAAATTATAGTGGTGAGTATAATTAAACGTTGTTACTCAATTTCCACGAACGTTATTGGTTAATTTTAATCTTAGCACATTCATCATTACCGTTAACTCTAACATAGCCAGTATTATTATGAAGTCTTAGCAGTACATCATAAAATGGACCATAAAACAAGAAGTAAACATCATAATTTACTCCTTCCTGACTAGTTTTCTATTTGCGACAATGGCTTGTTTGAAAGCTAATTCAAACTAAGTATACGTAAAAAAATCACATAATTATTTGTGTTTACGACTACATGTATTTGTGAATGAACAGGAATTGCGACAAGATCGCGTTTCCTGTGCGACGTTCCGCTTGTTGATGAAGTTCGTGCGCGTGGGCATGTTAACATGGCGTGGTCTAAGGTAGAAAAGAAAGAAAGTAAAGATGATCTAATTTTCCAAAGTCAACATTCGACAAAGGTGGAAGTTAAGACAAAGGACCTAGTTCTATGTGCATTGGTTCATTATGGCAGAACTAGGTCCTCTTTTTAATTCTTTACTCAAACTTTTTTTTGTATTATAATGGCCTTACGTTTGGCTGCAACTTATCTGATGTGGAAAATAATCAAAATAAAGCAAACTAATCAGTAAAATCTGACTAATTTGCAAACGTATGCTGAAAACAAAATAATGGGAGATATTTTTGGGTTGGCATTTTAGTCAAAACTACGCTCTAAATAAATTAAAACGCGAGAATAAAACACGGAATACTTTATCCCCAACGTGTGTGAT
Source organism: Ochropleura leucogaster (assembly GCA_958449745.1). NCBI lineage: Eukaryota > Metazoa > Arthropoda > Insecta > Lepidoptera > Noctuidae > Ochropleura > Ochropleura leucogaster. Next base: position 13,164,655 of record OY288204.1, on the reverse strand, counting down.
CGTTCTGACATTGCAGTTTTGTCACATGTCATCTCTCTCAAACGTTCTGTGACCACATCTGTCAACAACGTATGCGTTTAGTATTAGACTATCGCCGTAAAACTATGCATTAAAGAAGTTTCTCTAAAAACAATAAAACCATCATCAAATTGTTTATCGCTTATAAATTAACTAGTATAGAAAAGTTGCGCAATGGCACGTGGTTCCAACGGTTTCACTGCACGCAACTCGTATTGAGTGTACTTCCGAGCACTTCCGAGTTTGTCCGAGTTTACTATTTGCATGCGGGTTACATTTGACATTGGAGTTACGTAATATTGTAGTGTAGTTAACCTGCTTTTAGGAGAAATTACTTTGACCTGCATCTTTCTGTTTTGATTGCGCGTCATGTTTTATTGATTTGTTTTTTACGTTTTCGTTTGTTGTTTAAACTCTCTTTGTATTTTTGAAATCTGCTGAGCTTATTTTGTCCCCAAGGATAAAATAAAGAAGCATGCCAATATTATTCTCCACGTAATTATTATTAGTAGTTGTGGCAAAGATTCCCCATTTTCGTCGCTGTTGCGCTTCTTCTCGCGAATTGATGAGGAATCCATTCAAAGCGTCTCACCGTCTTTTCTTTGATCTGTCGCAACTGCGTTTAGCTTTAAATTTTGTCGTGTTAAAATATTGCGTACCTATTTAACTTTTACTCTTTGAATTTTTCAGGCGTATCCGAAGTATGTCTTCAAATATGGCGTGAATGACTTCCACAGTGGTGACATCAAGACTCACCATGAGAGTCGAGATGGCGACGTAGTCAAAGGTACAGTTCCTTGTTTTGTAGAGTGGCAAACTCTTACCACGTATAAAATACTAGCTGTTCCACGCGGTTTCACCCACGCTGCTCAGCACCTGTTGGTCGTAACCTGATGTTATATAGCCTATAGCCTTCCTCAAGAAATGGACTATCCAACACTAAAAGAATTTTCCAATTCCAACCAGTAGTCCCTGAGATTAGCGCGTTCAAACAAACAAACAAACAAACTCTTCAGCTTTATAATATTATAAGTATATAAGTATAGATAAGTAGGTTCTCTAAAACATATTTTTTTTAAAGATTTTATCCACAAATTCAAATCGCTTCTACCAAATTTATTATGGAATATACCCATAAGGTATCAGATATAATTTTTTTAAGTGTAATCAGTTAAATTATTTCATCTGTCAATTTAAGGCCTAGGTTTCTGGGGTTGTTCCAAAGAGATAGCGCGGCCCCGGAACAGTCAGTACAAGTCGGATACTAAGAGTGGGAAAGTTATTTGATGATTTCCCATCGGCAAAAAAGGCTTAGGTATAGGAGTGCACTTAACTTTGAAAAATTACATAACACACTGATATAACTACGCATTGCACAAATTGAATCCTATCCTAATTGAATTAATATAGTTAGTTGATCAAAATACAAAGACATTCCAAATTAAAAATATACTAAACAGAATATTCTTATACAGTCTTAATGTTCCTTCGACGTATCATCTTTTAGATCTATCAAATGCCGTAACTATAACAAACGTTCTTTCCAGGTCAATACACCGTTGTAGAACCCGACGGCTCCATCCGTACCGTGGACTACACTGCCGACAAGCACAACGGTTTTAACGCAGTTGTCCACAAGACTGCTCCCCTGTCACCGCATGAGGCTTCTCATCTTCATCACTAAGCCATTGATGACGCAGGAGAACCAACTGAAATTGCAATTGAAACTTTCTGTAGCCCAAAGTACGACAAAAATATGAGTTTGGTCACAGATCCGTCTGAAATAGAACCAAAGGACAATGCCCACTTTCCAAACATTAAAAAACATGTATGATTTATAGGTCCATGAAATCTTCTCTCAACTGTATGAAACACTACCAGTAATGAGCAAGATGATTCTATATTGCATGACTGTGACCAACTTTGGGCAGAAAGATTATCTTTTGAAATTCTCGTTGGAGTTAAACTATATAATTTCGGATTCAAAAATTAGTTGCGTGTTCAATCAAGGCCAATTTTCGATGTTTTTATCCCTGTATTAGAATTAAGTGTTTACTATAAGTATTACTAGCGTGACTTGCTTGCAAAAATTGTTGTTATATGAAAGGTATAAGTTAAAGCTATCGATCTCCAATTTATTTCCTTTCATTTATTTATTGTTATTGTTAAATGTTTCCACAAGAAGTACCTGAATAATTATTATAGGTTAATGTTATATTATAGGAAGTTCTTTGTTGGTTATATCCTAATCTGTTATCTTTGTAACGTTTTTGTTTTTATGAGTAGCAATTTTATAAAATATATTGACAAATATTAATGTGGTTTCTTATTTATTTGTACAGGGATTTTAGACAGTAGGGAAAGGGATATTTATCACGTTTCTTATTTCTTTTAAGTACCGAATATGTTGCCACTGTTGCAAGCACCGTGACCACGGATAAACTTTTTGGAAAGAAATAATAAACATAGTAAATATCCTTTTTAATTGTTTGTGGCCACCTCGGTTAAAATCGAATCAGAGTCATACATAACGTGTGCAACTGCTAAGCCTTTTCCCAACTATGGGGTTGAATAATTCGAGTTTTACCGGATTTAACCGATTATCAGTACCTTACATAGAGCGACTCCCTATCTGACCTCCAAAACCCAGTTAGTTTCTGGTAATACGATAACCCTTGATAAGACTGGTTGTCAGACTTCCAAGTCACTAACTGTAATAACTGTCAAAGATCTACAAATGACAGCCGGGACTAACGGCTTTACGTGCTTTTAGAGAAAACTCGTAATGTAATGGGTGGTCACCCATCCACGAAGCAACTTAGGCAAGCACGGATTAACCTCGATATCACACCCAACGGCAATTATAATTTAACCACCTTCAACGTTTGATACCAAGAACATAAAATGTAGGCTCTTCATAAAATCATTTCATAGATTTATTTAACATCTTATTAGATGCAGAAATCAAATTGGTGCAAAGGCTAAAACCTGAACCCTGAGGTTTGCAAGGATTTCGTAATTCATTGTTCTATTTATTCATCATCATCATGATTTTCCTGCCCTTGTCCCATACTACATATTTGGAGTCGATGCAACACGTTTTCTTCTTCCATTCTCCCCTATCAGACGTCATGACAACATTTAGTCCTTATTATGCAACGTAAACATTAATGTTAATTTAAACAAATTAAAAAATTGTTAAGTTTAGTACGCAACTGTCCCACCGTGAACTATCCATTATTAATGAAGACTAAAAGACACCAACTTGCATCTGATAATAACATGTGGAATTTTTAAATACCCAGCTACCAACATACTCAACTTAATAATTAGGTACCTTAAATAAATAACAAGTTACAATTGAAAATTGTAATAAATACCATACCACTAGTGTGAGAAAAATCTGAAGGACTGTAACACAATGCTATGATACATATGCAGAATATGTAAGGATAAATCGTTTGTGTATAGCGTGGTTCTGTGTGAATAGAAACAATGGGATATCAAGACGTTTGTGATAACAATGGCGCCCGTGGTTTTGTCCCCTTGGGCGTTGGGTTTTCGCGCACCATAAGTTTTTAATGTGTCTCTAGAGGCATAATTATGTCTTATCTATTCTTAGCACGTAGTTTTGCAGTAATAATTCGTATCAGTTACATATAGCATCATATTTTCCTTTTCTTGGTTATAAGAAGCTGTTAGTACTGTTATTAAGTAAAAGTAGAATTGGGTCTTCATTAAAATAGGCTTTGTTTGTTGCCAAGAAGTATCTAGTTGTGAGATGGGTTCTTTGGTCTAAGCTATTGGCACAATGTAGGCAATACATGTAGCATCATAAGGTTATAAGCGTTGGAAAAATAAACTTTTTAATAAAATTAAAACCAACTTTGCAAGTGTTTAAAGATGGCGGGTAAAATAGCACAAAACTAATATCTTAGAACAGAAAATAGGATCGCAACAGGCTGAGGCTACTCAGGAGATGGAGAGCCGGACTGAATGAATTCCATTAAAACTCCAAGGAGGACTCATGTGCTTGCAAAAGATGGAATGAGTAATACATGATGGAACCCAAGAGTGGGACAAGATCCTTTGAAAAAAGAGTTGCCATAGACCACAAGTTAAACTTTAATGTTTAAATTATTCAGCATTTGCAACCAAGTCCTAATAATAAGGATGTTTACAACATCAGATCACTTCTTAATTGCAAAATAGAAATCGAACCACCTAGGCCTAAACGCGAAATCCCTCAATGCTCCAATTGCCAGCAATACGGCCACACACAAAAATTTTGCCATAGACAATCTAGATGCGTCAAATGTGCCGGACACCATCGTACATCAGACTGCCTCAGGAAAGAACGTTCTGATAAAGTAAAATGTATTCTTTGTGATGGCAATCACCCTGCCAACTACAAGGGATGCATTGTCTACAAAGAACTCCAAAACGTAAAATATCCTTCTACTTACCGCAAAAGTCAGATACCTAAAAGGTCGGATTATGTAATGAAAAATAGCCAAACTGATACAGAGGGCAAAATCCCAGAGAAATCATATGCTGCAGCCATGAAAGGTAACCATATAGAACCAAACACAACAATCACTGAACAGCAACACATGTCAGACATTTTCCAGACCTTTAATATCTCAATACAGACTCTCATGGCCCAAATGTTAAAGATGACTCAAATGATAACAGAACTCATGTCAAGATTACCGTTACATTCAATACGCTAAAGCTTTGTGTATGGAATGCCAACGGTCTGTCAAACCACTCAAATGAGTTAATATTTTTCTTAAGAACATATAAAATTGATATCTTGCTAATTTCTGAAACACATTTCACTTCCAAGAGCTTTTTCAAAATTCCGAATTATACGATATACCATACAATGCATCCGGATGGTAAAGCACATGGTGGTTCTGCCGTCCTAATCAAATCAAACATCAGACATCATCAATCTGAAACATACTGCAAGGACCACCTCCAAGCAACGAGCGTAGTTGTGTTTGATTGGATAAGTGATATCACAATATCGGCCCTATATTGTCCACCGAGACACACTATTAAAGAGGAACAGTTCAATGACTACTTCAAAACCCTTGGAAAGCGTTTCATAGCGGCTGGTGACTATAACGCCAAACATACCTTCTGGGGATCCAGACTAACCTTACCAAGAGGTCGCGAACTGCTCAAATGCGTACAAGCGGGGAACCTAATAGTAACTTCTACAGGACAACCAACATACTGGCCTTCTGATGAAGGAAAAATTCCAGATATTATAGATTTTTGCATATCCAAAGGTATATCGAAAAACAACATCTCTTGTCATAGCTGCTGGGACTTATCCTCAGACCATTCACCTATTCTTTTGGAATTGGGAACGCAAGTCATAGAAACTGTTAAAAAATGTACATTACACAACAAACAAACGAACTGGCCCCTATTTCGTGCTCTGATTGATAATTCATTTGAAGAATCTACGACACTACAAACAGAATCCGACATTATCAATTCAATTAATTTTTTCACTACCAGCATCCAAAGTGCAGCATGGAATTCGACCCCAATAACTCAAAAGAAGTATGCTGACCAGCACATACCTTCAAGCATTCTCGATAAAATCAGTGAGAAAAGAGCCCTCCGCAAGCAATGGCAAAAAAACAGAAGTCCCGATACAAAAAAACTCTTAAACTTTAAAACAGTACAGCTAAAGCGTATTCTTGAGCAAGATAGAAACGCAGAGTTTCAGGCATACCTACAGAGTCTTGATGCCACCGCCGCTACTGACTACTCTCTTTGGAAAGCGACGAAAAAAATTAAGCGACCCACAACTGTTTCCTCACCAATTAGAAAACCGGACAATAGCTGGGCACGTAGTGACCAGGAAAAAGCAAACACATTTGCTGCTCACCTGACAAATGTCTTTAAACCCCACCCCTATGAAGGTCCACCAGAACACAAAAGAATGGTGTCGCTACATCTGGAAGCAATAAACTCTGATGAACCGATGCCAATGAGATTCACTACGAAAGAAGTCAGAAGAATAATACAAAAAGCCAATCCAAAGAAATCACCAGGATATGACCTAATTACTAACAAGATCCTCCAGGAATTGCCTGACTCTGGAATCAAAATACTCACAGCAATATATAATGCGATATCCAGACTTCAATTCATCCCACCACATTGGAAAACTGCACAAATAATAATGATATTAAAGCCGGGGAAACAACCGGAGGACCCTAAGTCATACCGACCGATTAGTCTTCTGCCCATCCTGTCGAAAATATACGAGTCATTATTGTTGCTACGAATATTACCCTTAGTAGAACAACAAAGACTGATTCCTGATCATCAGTTTGGGTTTCGCAGAAAGCACTCTACTATTGACCAGATACACAGACTAATGAACGAAATAAACAGAACCTTCGAAGCCAAAAAGTACTGCGCCAGTGTCTTTCTTGATATATCCCAAGCATTCGACAGAGTATGGCATAAGGGGTTATTATTTAAAATAAAATCTCTCCTGCCCAACTATGCATACGAGATTTTGAAGTCTTTCTTAATGAACAGACACTTCTTTGTGCAATATGGTAATGCATTCTCAGGTCTTTATAGTATAAACGCAGGAGTCCCACAGGGTAGCGTACTAGGGCCGCTACTCTATCTTATATTCACCTCGGACTTGCCAACCTCAGACTGTATAACCACCGGAACATTCGCTGATGATACTGCAATCCTTGCTTCCCATAAGGACCCAACAGAGGCGACTAGAATCCTGCAAAACGGCCTAAACGAGATATCAGACTGGCTCAGAAAGTGGAGAATCAAAGCGAATGAAACCAAATCAGCCAATATTGCCTTCACCTTGAAAAGGGGTACCTGCCCGAGAGTAACGCTCAACAACCTTGAGATTCCTCAAACCGATCATATACGGTACTTGGGCTTACATCTAGATAAGCGACTCACGTGGAAAACTCACATATTCACCAAACGCAAACAACTGGGACTACAGATACGCAAACTCTACTGGTTAATAGGTCGGCGATCACAACTATCACTGACTAGCAAACTCCTCCTGTATAAGGCCATACTTAAACCTATCTGGACATACGGTATACAGTTATGGGGGACAGCCTCACATTCTAACATTGAAATCATACAAAGATTTCAGAACAAAATGCTAAGAATGATAACCAACGCACCCTGGTTTGTCACAAACGAACAATTACATCACGACCTACGAGTCAATACAGTCAAGCAGGAAATTCTACACCATACAAAATCTTATAAAAAACGAATTACCAACCATCCCAACCCCTTGGCGAAAGCACTGATGGAAGAAACCCGGACAAACCGTAGACTGAAACGGAAAACACCGCAGGATATACTTAAATCCTCATAATATAAAGTAGGATGTGACACTAAAGTCACATACCGAGCATGACCTCCACACACCAACAAACATACTACTTATTGTTCCAGCACGGTAACAGATTGTAGTAAACAAAGAAAACAAAAAAAAAAAAAAAAAAAATTATTCAGTTTTTTGTCTGAATCTTTGTAGAAAAACAGGTGTTCCTAATTACTTCATTAGCCCTTTGTTGTTAGTTTCACTTGAGAACACGAAACAAACGGACATTATGTTAATCTGCCATTTTGTTATCGTGAGGATAATCTAACATTCAATGGCTCATCTATTAGCTGAGACGTTTAGTTAAACAAATTGTGGTTTTCCCTCCGGTTTTTGTAATAGTCTCTGGTTTTTGTAATTACGTTGATATGTTCTAAATACACTGAAAAAAAATAATTGATAGTTTAGTTTTGTAACATCCCCGATTCTTGCCCAAAAATCATCATAATCCTCATTACCCATTCTAAGCACCAGTATTGTCAGTTTATTTTTCTTCCCTTTAATACTGTATTTTATAAAGTGGAAACGCTTTCTAATACAATTTTACTCTCGCAGCAAGAAGGACCCTCAGTTTTCGCCAGTTAAAAAGCGTGAAAGATGCTTGCACAGGGGTAACCAACCTTGTTTGTTAAGTGTCATTGATCGAGCAGCGAATCAAATGCGTTATTTGAAGGTTCAAGTTTGATGAGAGGGCTCTTCCATTGTTTCGATAAGGAAGCGTCAACCTTTGTAGAGTCGATAGTGAACGTAGACCGAGTGCTAACAACTACGGAGATTGGTCATAGTCTGGCATTCTTTGTTTGGGTTTGAACAATTCGTTTCGGTGTACAAGGAGTGTTTATAGTAATAGTGTGTTTTTTGTCGTGTTTTAACAGAAGAATTTTAAAATTCATAACATTTCTTTAAGTTATAGGTTTTCGGTAAAAAAGAGGTTGTGGAGGTCTGATAGGCGTTCGTTTCATGTAAAATACTGCATCGAATAAGGTTGGAAGCTGGCGCCAAATTAGTTATTTAGGTAAAAACTAGGTAGATGATAATCATTTTAAGGTACACAGATAGATTTACTGTATACTGTTTATAATCCCCCAAGAGTTGTGTGTGAGGAAATTATGTAATAGGGGTAAGACTATTGCCAATAAACAGGCACAAGAACTAAAAAAAAAACTGATGAAAGACCTAGGAATCGAACCCATTTCTTCATGCTCAGCAACCATAATTGGCTCAATGAGACTGGTTAAATGTACGTAAAAAGGCATGTATCGGGAACTGCGAGAAAAGAGGCTTCTGTTAAATTGCAATTCTACAGCTTTTGCTATTTTGACCATGTGGCGAAAATAGTACAATACAGACTGTGTTCCACGCGATACAATACACCATAAGCATGTAATCCTTACTAATATTATAAAACCAAAAGTAAGTTTGTTTGTTACGTCTTCACGCCTTAATGGTTAAAACAATTTTTAAGAATTTGGGTACAAAGATAGTAGGGACCCTGGATACGGACATAGGCGAACCATAATTTAAAAAAATGAGTAATGAGGGAGAAATGGGAAGAAAATGGAAAACATAGCATTGCTATTACAATAAATAAGGCGCAAGGGCAAAAACTACAGGTAGCGGGTACCTTCAAATCAAGAAAAGGGAACTGTGTTACCCCGAATTTAACGCGAGCGAAGCCGTGGGCAAAAGCTAGTTATACCATAAAATTAACCAATTAGTCAACATAAATTCTGAAGACATAAGTTTCACACGAGATCAATAAGCAAGATTTAGTTACCGGTATGAATTGAACGAGGTGCGTGTACACAGCTTGCCATGTTCTTATCTACTGCGTGTGCACACCTATAACCGGTAGGTAATGAACGTTTGACATGGTCGTAATTCCCACACTTCTAATCAGAAGGGTTTGACTTCTTTGAGAGTTTTGTTAACACTCAACTGTACCTGCCTTTCTGTCCAACTAAAGGGTGTTTACCCCTTTCTAAGGTTCCGTACGTCAACTTTAACTCTTTATTCACGGGGGATATCACAATTTTGCCAATATCACGTGTAATGCAATTTGTCGTTACCAATTTCTATGACTTGAATTTGACACGTCAACTTAAGGTTCCGTACGTCAAAAGGACAAAACGTAACTCTTATTTAATCACTTTGTTGTCCGACTGTCTGTGTTTGTCAAGACCCTTTATCTCGGGTTGAAATTAAAAACAGCAACTCAACTCTGAAGTCCCTTTGTGCTGTGCAAAATCAACCCTCTAAGTCTATGCAGTCAAAAGATATGATCAAATAAATTATCATTATAAACATATCATAAATTTATTTAATTAAAAACAACAGCGGTTTATGTCGCAAGTTTGTACGGAACTTTCGGTGCGGGAGTCCGACTTGTACTGGGGTGTTTTTTTTTGGTATGATTCCCCTTACTCCCATATGCGAGCATCTTCCATCCAGATGTGGATCCAGATTGTACCTAACACATTTTTATATTAATTTGTTTCTGCTTGCATCTGCATAGGAAACCCAAGCAGTCTATTCATGCCATATATTGTCGTGTAGCCTCGCAGGTTTTTTAAACCTTTTATGTTAACTGTGTTGCCATATATGGAATTGGAGTTTTGGTTTGGCTTGTTTACTGTAAGCATCTACTTAATGCAAGGACAAGTTTGGTATTATATTACAAAAGATACATAGGCTGAGAAACAACAATAGAAACAGAATACAGAATTTGTGCACTTGAAGAAAATTCTCAAAACTGTGCAACAATTATTTTGTGAATTATCCAAATTAGGGTGTGGACACGTAGCTCACCGTCCGTCCGTCTATAGACGACAGGCCGTGTCGACGGCGCGTTCGTGTTTCACGCGCGCCTCAAAGACATGTCAGCAAAGCAAAGGGGCTTTCCAGAGCCTCCGCCTGCCGGGGTTGCGGGTTGTTTGAAAGAGATACCGCGGCCCCGGAACGTAAAGGGCAATAGAAGGAACATGGGTGGGTTTTAGTAAAGTAGTAGTAAAAGTCTGAAGTGCCCCCCCGCTCCGCCCAAAGCGGGGGAAGTTAGTTGATACTTTCCCACCCGAAAAAAAAGGGTGTGCACACGCCTATACCGGTAGTTAATGAATGTTGTGATAATTTTGTGACTTCTTATCCAAATTTGGGTTTAGGTCAGACAGCTTCTGCGACTTTTTTCTTTTTTGTATCTGTGTGTACATGGAACATATTGACAAATATGTTTCGAGTTCAAAGCGTGTTGGTGCATAAGCTTACACACGTGATGCTGCATTCAATAAAGTTCATTATATATGTAGCAAATAGCTTTTAAAACCGCTGTATCTAGTAAGTACACAGAACATAACAGTTACTTCAGATCAGTGGGGCATTTATCTGTTAGAGGTACTAGACAAAATAGCAATCACTCTCAAAGCATTCCCTATTGCTAGAACAACTTTTAACAGGATTGTTATAAGCTTCTAGGCAGTTCAATTTCTAAGTACAATACAATACAAATACCTTTTTTGTCTTTTCAATAAATCGATATCATTAAAAGAATGTCACTTTATGTAGCCCCCAATCATTTACTACATAAGCTAACGCGATAAATATACTGCTTAATTGAACAAACAAAACCTAACAAATCATCATTTGGATCAGTTAAGCAATCTAATCTATATGAGACCTATTGTAGCGTGCGAAAATTTTCTCAATTAGCTGCGACGAAACGCTAAAGGAAACTTCATTTTCGGAAGGCTTTCGGTAGATAGACGAACCAAGGCTGGCATCAAATAAGGCCAGATATAAATGCCTGTGAACCCACTGTTGTGGTATTCAAGGAGTAGACGTTGATCAAGAAGGTTGTATTACTAGTGTGTGCTAAGTGTTAGGCAGTATGTGTCGTTGTTTGTGCTTCGTTTTGGTCGTCTGTTTTGGCGGGAGCTTGGCTGCACCGAGAATTGCGTTGTCGGGGCAGGTGTATCAGGGGCCTGGATATGGATATTTTGTAAGTTTTTTTTAATGAAAATAAGGAAATTTATACTTAAACTCTGGCACACGATAAAAAATGTCTTTCTTCAGCAGTGGGCTAGTAAAAGATGTTTCATAAAACCACAGTCCCAAAGACACTTTTTCTATATTTTTTTTCGACCCTACAATATTTGAACAAAATTCTCAACATTCCCAAGCAAGGTCAAAATATGACAAAGGGTGTTACTTTTCAGGATACTCCGAAATATGCTTTCAACTACGGAGTAGCAGATCACACTACTGGAGATGTGAAATCGCAACATGAAACTAGAGACGGAGATGTGGTCAAAGGTAGGTCATAACTCATCTACGACAGCTGGATGTAGTGTGATGCTGATTTCTTGTGGGGAAAACGGTAAAGGAAGACCAAAGACACGATGAATGAAATGCGAGGAAGATGATATGTCTGGAAAGCTATAGTAGTATAGGACTCAGAGACAGTGGTCAACGACAGTATTACCTACTCGAAAATAAATTCCTGTATGATAAATAAATACCTCGTGTTTCCAAAACTTTGCTCTCTTTGAGTTATTTATTTACTAGCTACGCCCTGCGGTTTTACCCGCGTAGGCTGGGATAAAAAGAAAAAAATAGCTTTTATTTCACCCGATAACACTCATCAAACTATCAAAATGTAAAGATAAAATTGAGAGTAAAAAGATTTTTCTGTACATCTACTTAGCCTTTTCCACGTTATGTTGGGATCAATGCATCCATTAAACTGGTGTCTAATGTCACCGACCACAGACCCGGGTCTACGGTGGCTGGGAGTCGTCAAGAGAATGAGGATATCATTATCCTATAACCTTGTTGTGTGTTGCCGAATATGCATTAGTTGATTACTAATCAAAATAAACAATACAGTCTCACATAGTACTTATCATTCCGGAAGACATAACTTTAAATCATTGCCACCGTTATTAGTAACATTGCAAATAAGAATTAATATTCATCACATAATAATATTATTATCCATTGTGCTAAGTCTTTTTGGTACTTTATTACTACTGTGGTAATGGATCCTATACTATCCTACTCATGTTATAAATGCGAAAGTGTGTGAGTATGGATGTACGTTTGATACTCTTGCACGAAAAAAACTACTAAACAGAGCTTAATGAAATTTGGCACAGAGGTAGATTAAAGTGGAATAACACATAGGATACTTTTTATTATCACGCGGGGGAAGCCTTAGGCGCCAGCTATTCTATCATGTGTATACCGCAGAACAGTTTAAAAGGTTATCTCCTAACAACGGATAAAAATAGGCTTACGTACTTACGCAGTTAAGCAAATGAAATACGCTGCTGTTTTTCTAAAAACAACTTTAAAGTCAACGTATAACGTTCAGTTTGCATTTTAATTTCAAACATTTTTATGATTATTTCTAATGATTTTTCTTTTTATTCAATATTTTAAAAATCTGAATGTTTATGAGAAAATGATATAATTTAAATCAAGGATTTCATGAGTCTTTAAGTATACGCAAAATACGCGCCTTAGACGTGGAGTTACGGACACCAACCCGTTGTACAATATAATGTACGGGGATGTCAATCAATCTTAACCGAATGGATCACGAGGACACTATCACCTCGTCAATCACTTTCTGCGAAACGTTCTAGATGTGCGTGCGTTTTCGCTCGTTGCATCGTACGGAGCTTCTGTACCCTATCTACTCCGTGTCCATACAATGCACTCACAAATAACAGCTGATAGACATTATTATCTCCACGATGCATTGTTCTCAAATCTATGCCGCTACTAACGATACGTTGGGACATACAAACGCATGTGAAGTATGTAAAAACGGATGAAAAACGGGCGTTTCTCAAGCGATTTCCAAATTCGCATCTTTGTTTGAGGTCGTTGACCTAAGGTTGATATGAGTCAACGTATTATTTATGCTGTAATTGGCATAATTGTCGTGTAGCTTACGCTTTCGTTAAAGACTATAATGAGACGATTTGTTTATGATTACTGACATGAGAATGGCTGTTTAGTGGTACTTACCGCGGTTGTTTTATAATGAGCCACTTAAGTGTGTTTAGTTAGGTATTTGATCTCTCATCTGACCATGTGTTTTACGGGTTTTCAGTATACCTAATGCTCTTTAGAACATCAACTGAAAAATAGCGCCAAAACCTCCTTATCGCTGTCAACTGGTTATGATGTGGAGTTGCCACGTTGTATGGCTACGCTTAGCCTCTGGCCAAATTAAAAGACAGCTTTTGGTTTATATTTGTTTTTGTTATTTTAGACGACTATCTTAGTTTTTTACATTATAGGTAAAATAAGGCATAACTTATAAAAAGTATTTGTAAGAAAATCTATAGCTTCTATTATAGTTAATTTTAGTAATGTTCGATTAATTCTAATTCAATTTTATGTCGTTCATTCACGAATTGACTTTAATTTATTTTTATGTAATTGATCATCAATTAATTGAATGTGTAATTATAAATATCTAGACTGCGATATGATTTAAAACAATTGCTAGGTTTTTTATTTGTCAAATGCCGTATTACTGCGTGGTGTCCCGATTTGGATTACCAGATCACAATTATTGGATATTTTTATCATAAGTTTTCAGTAGAGTAACAACCAGAGCCTAGATTTGTGTCTGTTTGATGGCAAAAAGTTTGCCCCGAGACTCAAAATTTACCAGAAAATTTAAGGTGCACCATAGTCACACTACCCTAACCCATCGTGGAGGAACAGGCGTGTCATAATAATGCTTAGATCTCAACTGGTAACAAGTTTTAATGAAATTCCAGGACAATACTCCCTTGTAGAGCCAGACGGTTCCATCCGCACAGTGGACTACACAGCGGATCCCGTGCACGGGTTCAACGCTGTGGTGTCCAAGACTGCGCCAAACTTGCACGCTGCGCCCGCGCCGCCTCCCCAGCAAATACAGCCGGTTTACTACTCGAAAAAGATTCCTGTGCCAGTGGAGATCCCTGAATATTATCCTCAGCCTATTTATCCATCAGCAGCGCCGTTTTGTAAGTACATTTTGTAACACATCTTTTTTTTTGTTTTTTCTTAATTCAGTGCTGGCGGGAAATTATCGTTTTACAAATATTATCGTTGGGTAATTATTACCAATATTACTTGGTGATTTTGACCAGTACCAATTATCAATATTGCCCAATGATTTGCTTACCTGTAACTTTTTGATATATTCCAGTTAGTTGATTCTACTTGCCCTTTGGATACAAGGACTATGTGAATGTAATTCAATCTTTTTTGAGAAGCGAATGTCTTACATAACGGATCTTAGAATGTAAAAATCAAACAATTTTGTTTCAATATTACCATTGCACTCAAAATAAAAATAATTTTACAAGACATGATATGCAAAACGGCTGATATTCTTTCAAGTTCGAATAAATGATTTTTTATTTTGATAGTCAAATTCAGGATGTTAAATATTCAACCTTCACACGTAACAAATAAATAGCTTGAACTCATTGAACATTCAAATGTAACTATTAATAGTGTTCCAATGGGTCAGTGTCTATGATAACGATCATAGATCACTTAGATCGTATAGTATACGTTTGACATAACCTTAGTATTAACATATTGTAAAAAAAATATTAATGTTGGAATAAGTACCGGATATGTGTAAACGAGACTAATTAGTGTCAGTCTACAATTATTAGTAATCGCATTGTGTGCTGACTATTTTTTTTTTTTTTTAAACGTTGCTCCTCACTAGGAATTTCTCCTTTATCGTGGGTGCGTTTACAAACATTTAAACTCACATACACACAGCTATTGTCTGGAATGGTAGAAAAAAGCCGTTTTGTTCGTGCCCAGTCTCCTAATCTTGAACGTCACTCGAGTAAAAAGTATGAGCCAATGGATCCAAATGGTTATTGTTTGATTAAGCTAGCATAAAAATTAAGAGTTACCGTGCTCAAAGAAGAAAGGGGTAGGTTAACTTATTTTTTCGGATGAGAAAACTTCAAAAACCTTCCTTTGCTCTGAAACTTCCGTGTCTGCTGAGAACCTGCTTCCTCAAAGGGGGAAACTTATCACGGGGTTGCAACAGTTGTCTGTCTGCTGAGCGGCGATTTGCCGCGGCGTAGTAGGATAGCTTTAGCTACCAACATGCTTGCTGAGGGAGTTGATATAATATTTCGGGTCAAGAATAGTTTCATAATGATGTTCACAGCTCTATTGTTTGTAGACAACATTCGGACTGCAGCAGGCGAAGTCGCGTGTCGGATACATGTCGCTTAATTGCGATTGTTTACTGAAAACAGTTATGAGGGGATTCTAAGGTCAAAGACTCGATGCGACAGCGAGTTGAGTGGTTGTAAAAAAATACCTTTGAAGTTTGTTTTACATTAACGTGAAAAACATGCTGCAATTGAACACTAATTACCATACAAAAATTGTTTCAGATTTCCCAAAAGGCGATCCCCAGTTTGACTACGGTGGATTTGAGTTTGAGCCACCATACCAGCCCAATAATTTGATAATTTAGAAGAAAAACGTTGATAATTTAGTAATAATATTAAGTTTAAGAATAGTGCCACAGATTTATTTGTGAACTTAGGTTAGACAATGGCCAGTATTAGTATATATTATGGACGACAGTGCAGTCTAATGATGTTAATTGTTTATCAACACCATTAACTGTATAACTTTTGTATCGATTTACTGTGCAGCCATATGCAGCTGCATAGCAGTATTTAATGGAGCGACTGCCGATCTGATCGTCACCTTTTTTGGGTTGGGGTTGACAAGTTAATAGACTGTCTTTTCGATCATTGACTTGCAACGATTCTAAAATATTTACAAAGAACAGCCCGGACTATCGGATTGATGTAATTTCTGTGGCCGGGAGGGTTTCGATATGTTATGGACCTATCCACAAATACCTTTACAATATACAAAATGCACTTTGTATTCAGCATGTCATGTACTTGTTCACAGATCCTATATAGCTATAGGTATATATACCTGGTACCCTGTAAGAAATGAATCAGCTATCGTTAGTTATATATAGTTAGCCCAGAATCAGATGGTTGTAGTAAAAGACATTTAACAGGACAAAACACATTTATTGTCTAGAAAATTATGTGCTGTCCTCCATGATTTAATATCACAGTTGTTATAAAGAAATGATATCATCATCAATACACTCAACACATATTATAATTTCAATAAATATCAAAACGCTCTATTTAAAATTAAATGAATTTATAAACAAATTTATTTATATCGAAGTGATAAATTTATATTTGTGTATGACATACCTAAATACATTTTGAAATTCAAATTACCAATTATAAAATTCTATTTAAGTTTGTAAATATATAACCTATATAAGAAAGGTAGTGTAAATAAAAATACTATTACAATTGTGTTCATTTCGTTTTTCTTTTATTTCAATAAAAATCGGCCTGACTGACTACTCCGCTGGTGTAGTGGTTCAATTCCCAGGACAGACAAATTGAGATATTTCATAATGAATTTCACAGAAGCAGTCACGGAGTCTGCTTTTGACCCCAGTTGATGGCAATAGGCTCTTCCCCTATTATATGGGACTTGAACAAAACTGGCGAAGTTTGGGTGTACAGGAACACTTGCACCTAACATCCCGCCTGTACTGCCCGAAAGGTCAAAGCATTAGAATAAAGTAGGCATATTACATATTGTTTTAAGCTTAGGTGGGTCTGGGTTAGTTAAGTACCTACATCTGCCAGGAGCTGTGGGCCAACGCACAATGCATTAATGTTAAAGCCAGCTAGAAGGAGTTGCCTCGACCTCGTAGAAGTGGTGGAAAGAACAGGACATAAACACATTTGGTACACGTAAAGCTTGAATCTATATAAAGAACTAGAAATAATGAAGCTTTTGCCCTACAATTGGATCATGTAGATTGTAACTAACTAACTTTCTTTAGACAACAGATTATTTAAACTCGATTTGTGGTTTTGCCATTCATATCTGGGGCCTAAACCGATCACTTAAGCAGAATCATAATAGGCTAATAATATCAATTACGTTACAAATCGTAAAATAGTCACAAATTGGCAATTCATAATATGCGATGCAACTGCACCTGAGAGCATTTTAAGAATTTTGACGTGATTTTTAAGTTATCCTAGTATGATTGAATGTTCCCTGTTCTTCTTAGGTGCGATGTACTCATTTCCGTACATACTGATAGTAGAGAGACACAACTATAATATCGATACGCAACTGTTAGTCAAGATTTTACTAACAGGCGCTACGATTTCTACATCAAGTAACAAGAATCTGACTTAAGTGGATGATTTGCTAGACGGTAATGGATAGGCGCTTACTTTTTATAGGGATGGGAAATCGTCAAAACAACTTCCCCGGAGGTAGTATCAGACTTTTACTGACCCGTCCTTTAATGTTACTTCTTTAGATCTTTGTATTCCAGGGTCACGGTATCTCTTTCGAATAAACCGCAACCCCGGTTGTAGATAACTTCATTAAACAAAGGGCACTTGTAATTGACGATTGTGGAAAGCAGTAACTTCCAATATCCGAAGTTGCAGTCTTATCACCTTTAAAGAGGTACATACCACCACATGCATTTTTTTTTTGCAATCACCTGGTGTCCTTTCGGGCTTTCTGAATTTGTGCCCTAATGAGTTACATGGGACTTAAACATAATTGGCGAAATATGGGTGTACTATACTATAAGGTCCGAACCCTAAGTCCACCCATATTTCGGATTGCAGGCATTATATCTTACTTACATTATAAATGCGAATGTTTGTGAGGATAGATGGATGTATGGATGTTTGTTACTCTTTCACGTCAAAACGGATCTTGATGAAATTTGGCACAGAGGTAGATTATAGTCTGGAACAACTCATAAAATATATTATTTTTAGATATCACGCGACCGAAGCCGCGGGCGCCAGCTAGTTATTGATAAAAATAAATTTATTAAAATCATAATTAAAAAAGAAAATTATAAATTATGTTTTGACATTTTAAAATTATTTATTCATAGTTTTTTTAATAAAATTACAATTTAAAAACAAAAGTATGCACGGTTATCAATAGGAATATAATTATCAGGATTCAATGCATTCTATTTGTAAAAATAAATTATATATTATATATTTGCATTATAATTATGTCTTTAACAGAAATATCGCAATAATATTAACATTTTTATCTGTCAAGTGTGAGAAACGTAAACACAACGAAAACGAACACAATTTAATATTCATGGTATAATATGATTAACTAAATCATCATGAACACTATTTGAGACAAAACGATTGCCTTTTTTGCATTCAAAAGAAACCTATTATGCATTCTAGAATCTATCAAATTAATATCAAACATAAGTATTCATTAAATAATTACAAATTATTATAATTTAATCTTATAGGAAGAGATAAACACGTGTGAATTAAGTGTTCAAGATCACGTCGTGACTCTCAGCATTAGATCCGGTATGTGATCACAAAGTCATCTTCAGTTTTACCTAAAGGTGTACAGTGCAGTGCAAATAAATGATTATTTATAATAATACTAGCTGTACCCAGCGGTTTTACCTGCTGTTTGTCTTGATTCCGCGGCAAAACCTGGATCTACTCCTTTCTTATCTAGTTTGTTCCAGCTACCTTATACATAACTTCGTTCCGTTTAGCTATTTATTGATGATAACACTTTCAGATATTGAAAACATAACTGGTCATACAATTATATTTGCAAAGACGTGATTAAACAGATGAACGGACAATGTTGTGTATATATAAATAAGTAATTTGGTAAAATTTATGTGTATCACTGATGGCCTTACAATTTCCTTAATTAATCAGATTGATGAATACGCGATGCAAAACAAGTTTCACATCACAAGCAATGATTAAGATGCGCAGTATTTTTGTGTCCATAGAATTTATTATCTGATCTTCCCGATAAAATAAAAACAAAAGTGCCACTCATTGATTTTACATAAGATTGCGCCGGTATCCTAGAAGGTTTAAGCGGGGGTGTATTTAATGGTAGCTCACATTCAACCAGTTTTGTATATGCGAGCTTACAGTAAGACTATCAATCACAATTCCATGCTCTGCCACAGCCTCATTTTTTTTAAACGTGCAATTTTTGGCATTTCTTCAGCATCGTGTGTTCTTTTACAAACATTTAAACTCAAATACACCAACAGCTAGACCCTATTAGGTCATATTTTTTTCGTACGGAGTTCTAACTCGCGTCACATAACGTAGCAGACAAATGCTTAGCTACTGCGCCAATCGTGTCGTAAAACTGAGATTTTTTTAATGAAAAACACATATTCAGCAGTTGCTCTTGGGAACCCAATAGTATAGCAAAGTAGTTTGCAGGTAGTTTGTAGGTATTCTCCAAAAAGTACATTTCCATAATTATCATCTAACCAGATTAAAGTGCAAGCAAGTGTATATTATTCCTATCAATACAATATAAGCTCACGACTCTTTAAGCTAAATGATGCGAGAATGAATTGCGATAAACATCGGCATGGCTTTGAATCGCAATTATTGGATCTATTGTAGATCTATATTAACTTATTGCTGTTAATACTTTGATTATTTTATAAATGAACGGTATAATTACAATAGATTACTGTTCATAATTTGAATCATTCGATAACTCATGAGCCCACCTGCAAGCGCTAAGCAAGCGCTAAGCGTTTTAAGCAAGCAAGCGCTAAGCGTTGCTCGTGACATCTACAAACTTGAGTATCGCTAGCCTACAACATCGTCATCATCCATAACTCGACTTCGCCAATTCCCGCTTATATATAAGTTTAAATATTTGTAAACGCTCCCACGACACAGGAAAAATTCCTAGTATGGGGCAACGTTTAAAAAGATGCTGGGTATGAGCTTTTCTTTGCTTGTGTCAAGGTCCACGTTATTATGCCAAAACTGGTTGGATCAGGCACAATATGGTATAATAAGCCTTTTTGTTAGGAATGGGAAATCATAAATAACTTCCCCCGCTTTTGGCGGAGCGGGAGGAAGTGTCCTTGCCCCTGTTAAAATAATTTAACTTAAAAAATAACCTTTTATAAAAGTATAAAAGAAGGAAATTAGGTTTATCTACCAACATGCTTTTGAATTACAAGAAATCTTGCCTGTTATAAACATGTAAAGACACCCTAACCAAGGACGCAAAATTTTAAAATTCAGATGCATGATTTGACCAAAACAAGCCAACTAACTAATAGGTATGTTAAATAAAAACATGTCATTAAAATCATAGTCACGTTACTCGAGAAATCGAAAAAAGTGATCAAGTTTTTATTCCACAACTTTGTTAGCGATATTGGATACATAATGTATTATATACCACTGTCATGTTAAATCAATCTGGTGAAACTCTTAATTCCTCGTTAACTACGCTAACAAGTTAAGTACCTAAATCCTACTAATATTATAAATGCGAATGTGTGAGAGGATGTATAGATGTTTGTTACTCTTTCATGTCAAAACGGCTGAACGGGTCTTGATGAAATTGGGCACAGGGGTAGATTATAGTCTGGAATAACACATAAGAATTTTATTTTCGATATCACGCGGGCGAAGCCGCGGGCGCCAGCTAGTCAGCAAAAAAACCGCAAAAGGAGATCTATTCCGAAACAAGAATGGCCTTATTGTGAGCTGTTTATCTATTGTTTCGTACCATTTTCTAATAGATGAGATAATATAAAAAAGACTAGTTTCATTCGTTATAAATACGACTATTTATACATTTGTTATAATTGATTTGAGACTGGTGGTGGTGAAGTTGAAATAAATGACGTAAGAGTTCGTAGTTTAACATTTCACCTTACCTCATATTCACACGAAAGGTTATAAATAATAATACTAACATGCGTTCCTCATTATTGTGGTAATAAGTGTACCTTCTCATATAGAGTCAGACAAAAATTACATCATACAGTTAGCCGGATTACATTCGACAATCCAACCTAGCCTCTTTAACTCGTATTTTCTGAGTCACATTAAAAAGTATGAGAACCGTTAGACCTTTTAAAGTATTGCTATGACATCCATTGATTCGAGTGCAATATCGGCACCTAATCGATTGGTCATAACAATTTATCTATATCGATGCAACTCGATTGTCCGATTGCGTTTTGATTGAATTCCATCGCTGGACCGCTACCGGCTTATATTTGAATGTTGCGATAGATTTTAATTTGTTTGTTGCAAAATTATCGAGATGTTTGCTTGCGTGATCGAGAACTTTTCGTGGGAATTTACGAGCTTGTTTCGACCTGGAAACAGCTGTTAGTGGACTTTGGCAAAACGCTAATTATAATGTTGATAGGATTGATTAATTACGAGCGTACATTGCGGTCAATGATTTATTGTTCGACGGTTTCAAGCACTGCAACAATAAAAATGCCAACAGTCTTCAAGAATTTGTTCTGTAATAGTAAGTCAGTAAGTCCCAATATTTTGATTTCATATTCTGTGAAGTGAATCACTGCAAAAGCTGTCTGATTATTTTACATTGAAGCTATTGAATTACCCACGTTTTTCTTTATCAAACATGAAACATTGTATTAGGCGTATTGTCTTACGACATCAAATATAGATCATCATTTAGCTTACTTTCCAAATACCAGAATGATTCTTGTCAGAGTACTGATTACCTGTTATTTGTCTCTATCATCCTCCGTCGGTGTCCCAAAGGTAACATTATAAGTTAATCAGACATACGTAACTCGAAGACGCTTCCTCTCTCTCACTTCCTTGGCGGACATTCCGATAAGGTACTTTGTGTAGTCGACGCTAAAATTATGTCATAATTAAATCTGTCAACCATAGTAAGAAAACTATGCTTTTAAATGAGAGTTATTTGTTTTACGGATGGATGAATCATTAGATAACTTCTCTCCCTAGACGGAGCGGGATGAATGATGAGCGGTAGGATGTCAGAATTTTTCGAACTAAAACCCAACCATGTTTCTTCTTTTGCCCTTTATATTCCGAGCCCGCGGATCTCTTTCGTTTTTTTTTTATTATCTGATTATGGGTTAAGAAAACTGAATGCCGATGAATAAAAATAGCAGTCAGACTCATTTGCAGACACGTAGTCTGAATTTGTGTCCCAATGAATTACATGGGACTTAAACAGAACTGGCAAATTAAGAGTGTACTATATTGGGCACGCCTCTGTCTAATCCTTCGGGAAATATAAGCATACTGTTGTGTTTTGTTTTAAGACAGAGAGAAAATAAAAAACTTGAGTACTTAATACTCCGTTTGCATTACTTATCAATTTAGGTGTCTCTGATTGTTAGTGAAAATGAGAATTGCTACTTTCCTAGAACGCAAATGATCTTTTATCTATGCAACACAAACTTATCCGCCAACCACAATACCACAGTAATCATGTAGCCTCTAATCTCAGCAACTGTATTGAACAAAAGGCCTCCGGGTGTAACATTGATTTATCATCTATCGTGCAGCATCCACTGTATAAACTTCTTTAGATAATCCAGATAGTAATTATTGTTCAGCCCAAGTTTACCGAGCCAATTACGATGATACCGATCGATCAAACGTTCCTTCTACAAATTATTGTTCGTTGGAGATCTGAAGGCATTATTTCCCGGTGAAGGTACAGAGGCCCTTGTTTTTAAGAAAATGATTCATTGTTAGAACGGATGTTGCTAGATACTTTGTTCCAATTTTGGTGCGCCTTAAGCTGTACTGATTTGTTAGACTCGATAAGTGTTTGGTTCTGAATCGGTTTTAGTGTTTTCTAAATCGTGCTGGAAGCTTGTGTGGTAATCGGTTGTCATGATCATGTGATGCACAGATATAAAGAAAATGTATAAAAGTTTTTGGGTATTTAGGCAGAAATGAAAATGTTATCATTACTAATTAAAACTTGAACTTGAACTTGAACTTTACGGCCTTAAGCCTTACATCAACTCGGAAACATTCAATCACTATGTTGCTACTTACTCAAAAATGTTTAAAAACACCTGCAAGGTAGCTAAAGCCTTATTCATAAGCAACAAGATTAAATCCGCTGATAATAAAATTAAGACGGTTTGGAAAATAATCAATAGTGAAACTAATAGAAATAAAAAATATAATAATGATATAACACTAGAGTCTTCACGTGGTCTTCTAACCACAAAAAACGAAGTTGCTCAAGAATTTGTGGATTTCTTTACTAGTATCCCAATTAAAACTACAGAAACGTTAAATTCCTCACCCTTGCCTGATTCGAGGGTACTCCTCTAAAACTAAAGTATACGGCTCCGCTATAATTATTGTTATTTTTTCTGTAAATGGCCTGCATTTGACCTAAATTTGATGTAAACGAACTCGTAGTAATTCAACAACGAAGTGGGAGTGTTATCTTTTAAAAGTTCTAAAGAATCAGTGATAAATACAAACAATTCCAACAGTCAATAAAAGTGTCGTAGAAAAAAAAAACAATACTCCGATTATTGTGTTATAGTGCCGTAAAACTAAGCAAGTGCTAGTGATAAATTGACTTAATACAAGGTGGTGTTAAAACAAAGAGAAGAACGATAATTTTTTTTTTTTTCTCGTTAGATCACCAAAAAAACTCCATTAGTTAATGTGATTGTGCATGTAGAAAACAACACGCAATTTCGCGCAAGTATTTGACATGCTGTTTGGTTGAGGGGCTACAACGTGCGCCTGCAAATTGTGCGGTTCTGAGTTCGCGCCTAGCATCAAGAAAAAGTTTTTGGATTTCCGATTATTCTTTCTACGACTTCACTTATTCGAAACATTAAAATAAAAGTAACTGACATCAATACAATGGAATTTGAGCAAAATGACAATAATAATATAACATTCAGAAAACCACAACGTTCAAGTTCCCTTTGCGATTTGTCATCAAACCAATCCCTCTTTGACGCAACAATTTTAAGTTTACCAAATACATCTATCAACGAGTCACAAAATAATAAAGAGTTGTACGATAAAATTAATCTATTACAAGAAGAGTTACTAATCGCGAACCAAGAAGTTATTAACTTAAACTTAGAAAACACTACCTTAAAGCGAGAATTAGAAAAATGTAAACACGTGATAGATAATTACAAAAAAGTCTGCACGGCCGAAAAAAGTATTCGGACACCTAAAACTAAATCGGTTAAGAAGAAATGTGTTTCGAGGAATCAGATTTCATGCAACACACCTCCAATATTAACGCCTGTGATCAGTGAACACTCGCTAGAGAAACCAAAAACTGCGCAACAAACGGTGAGTCAAGAAGATCCCTGCCTTGTTTTAACTTGTGACGACCAAGAATCAGACCCAAAATTTAAACCCAAACGTAAGATATGTCTACTTAGTAATAATAATAAAAACGACGTACTGTCAATGTCTGAAAACACTTTCCAAGGTAGCATTTTATGTCACTACTTAATAACAAACGGAAATACAAAACAGCTTTTAAGCGGTCTGGAGACAAAGTTATTAAATTACAATATGAATGACTTCTGCATAATATTCCTTGGAGAAGAAGACTTCAAAAGAACGAACGCATATTGTGAAATGATTTTCCAAATCCGAGAAGTACTTCAAAAAGTGCAACATACAAACATTATTATTTGTATGCCAACATACAAATACCCATTTGACACTAGCCTATTCAATTGTCGAGTGGAGACATTTAATAATCTTTTATACTTAGACATACTTACACATAAGCACGCGTACCTTTTGGATAGTAACCTGAATCTGGAATATGACTGCAGCATGTTTAATAAATACACTGGCAAAATAAATAAACTTGGACTACGTACTATATTTAAGGATCTACTGGACTTAATGACGGACATTATGCAAAACTTTGACATACACCACAATTCAAATGACATACACACAACAGAAGACCATTTTTTTCTTGAGTAATCATCTATACATTATGCACCAAAACATTGCCGGCTTGCTAGCTAAAGGCGATAATCTTGCAGTTTGTCTCAATGAGTTAATTGATATTAACATATGTGTGGATGTATTGTGCATTACGGAGCACTTTATGATGGAAACATATGAAAAACATCTGCATTTAAAAAACTACTGTTTAGCGGCATGTTACAGTCGAAAGGAAACCAAAAGGGGTGGAGCGTGCATATTAGTGAGGTCCGGCCATAAATGGAGAGAGCTCCCATATATAGCAAAAATATCTACAAGTGGTGTCTTTGAATGCTGCGCCATTGAATTAATTACCCACAAAATAATATGTGTTTGCATCTACAGAGTACCAAATTCCAATAATTTCAATGAATGTATTGATAAATTAGAACGATTACTACATATTTTAATCAAAAAGGACTGTAAAAATATTGTTTTGGTAGGAGATTTTAATATAGATGTACTTAAACGAAATAACAAATCAATAGAATTCGAAAATATGTTATTAAGCTTTAACTTGAAACTCGCACTTCATCAACCAACTCGGCTAAAGAGCAAAACATGCATTGACAATTTTGCGCATAACTTTAATAGGTTCTGTAAGGCTTCAGTATTAGAATTAGCTTTGTCGGATCACACAGCCCAGTTACTGAAATGCCCAATTAGCACAGTATGTACTATTAATCGATGGAGTAGGAAAAGACGCGACTATCATAAGGATAATATTAAGAAATTTAAAGTCCTTCTATCTAGTCTAACATTTTCCGAAGTATATGAATCAAATGACCCAAATGAATCATTCAGCGCGTTTTCAGATATTTTTGTATTGCTTTACAGACAATGCTTCCCAGAAACTGTCGTTTCAGTAAATGTCCAAAAAAGACAAAAATGGGTATCACGTGGTATTAAAAAATGCAGCGAGAAAAAACGACAATTACTATGGCAGTTTCGTATTAAACCGACTCTAAATAATAAAATTCTATTCAAAAATTACAATAAATTATTCAAAAAAATTATAAATTTAACTCAACGAGCGCAAAATAATCATAAAATAAAGACTTCTAATAATAAATCCAAAACAACGTGGCAAATAATAAATCAAATAAAGTTAAATATGCCAAAGAATAATATTAATAAAATAAGAATTAATAATGAAATTATATCGGATCCAAAATGTATTTCTAATGAATTTAATAATTACTTTATTGATAAAATCACGCCAATCAGTAATTCGGGAGACAGAGTCACAAAATATATCACAAACAGAAAAGATTCTATGTTCATGGCTCCAAGTTTGCCAAATGACATATTAAAAATCGTTTCAGCACTTAATAATACAGACAGTGTAGGTTACGATGGCATTTGTACTAAAATACTGAAAGCAGTAGCCGGAGAAATTTGTTGTCCACTTAGTCACATAATAAATTTGTGTATAAGTGGAGGTATTTTTCCAGATGCCCTAAAGAAATCAGTAGTCAAGCCAGTGTTCAAAAAACAAGATAGAGAGTTAATGGAATACTATAGGCCGATTTCATTGATACCTATATTCTCGAAGATTATTGAAAAGTATATTTACAAAGAACTCAATTTATATCTAGAAGCGAATAATATACTTTGCAATGAACAGAAAGGATTTAGGAAAAACAAATCAATTAACATGGCCATTTATGACTTTTTGCATACTGTTATGATAAATATGGACAAAAACACTCCTCTGTGCGCGATTTTCTGTGACATGACCCAGGCATTTGATTATGTGCAACTTAATATTTTATTAAAAAAGCTTGATGCTTACGGCATAAGAGGTAATGTCCTTGAACTGTTAAAATCATACCTACATGAAAGGAAACAAGTAACACAAATTAACAGATTAAATCTACGCAACAAAAAAGAGGAAATCTATCTTTCGGAGGAACGTAACGTTACCTACGGAGTTCCACAAGGAAGTATACTAGGTCCACCGCTTTTTACATTATATATCAACGACTTTCCAAGGGCAATTAAGCATCCTATGACACTGTTCGCAGATGACAGTACGATAACTATTCCATGTAATCAAAGAGAATTTTATAAACAGGACATAAATAATACATTAAAAGACACTATACAATGGTTAGACAATAATAATTTAAAAATAAATTTAAATAAAACTGTGATAATGCATTTTAGCCAGCGCCCATTGACTCTTCCCAATCTTGACATAACATACAATAACATCAAAATTGACACAGTTAATACAACCAAGTTCTTAGGAGTTACAATTGATAGAAATTTAAATTGGAAAGCGCATGTAGAGGCCGTGACTAAAAGAATAAGCAGTAGTGCATATGCCTTGAACAACTTGTCACGGAAAGTTAACGTAGATGCCTTATTAATGGCTTACTACGGGCTCACTGAGTCTGTTCTCAGATATGGGGTTATCTTTTGGGGTAACTCAACGGACAAAGAAGCCGCATTTAAAGCACAAAAGAGATGTCTCAGAGCCATGTTCAAGCTGAGAACCACCGACAGTTGTAAGCCCTATTTCGTCCGATACAAAATATTGACACTGACCTCCCTTTACATTCTGGAAACAGTAATGTTTATTAGAAATAATAATAGGTTATTTTCGCGGATGGCAGATAAATTCCCCAGAAATAGACGAGATCAAAATCAGCTGTGTCTTCACGGGAGTAAGACTGCACTTATGCGCAAAAGTGTTTTTTGCATGGCTCCCATTATATACAATAAGTTACCAAAACGTTGGAGAGAGCTTAATAATGTACATTTGAAGAAAAAACTAAAATCGTTCCTAACTGACAAAGCATATTATAACATTAATGAATTTCTGACAGAACCATTTACTGTGACATAGACAATTGACATATTATTATGTACTTTAACTTTTATAATTTTGACATGATTACTAAACTCACTGACATTTTTACTTTTGCCATGTATAATTTTATCACTTCTAATCTTTTGCTAATTTCACTTAAAATTAATTATATTGATACGTGATTATTTAATGTCGATACAATGTTAACATTTTAAAAATTTGCACGCCATAGTATATGGCAAACATGTCTGAACCATTTTTATGATTTTTATTTCATCATACATGCATTTTCTTTCTGTATGTAAACACATGTTTGAGCAAATAAATATATCTTATCTTATCTTATCTTGCTTTCTGTTGACTTATTAAGAGCAAACGTTTTACCATGCCCGGCTGAGTTTCAGTTTAAGCATATTAATCCCACTGTAGTCATTAAAGCTTTTAAACAAATAAAAATCAAGTTAACCGAAGACCTTTGGGGATTGTCTATTAAAGTTTGTCAAGCTATCATTGAGACTATAGCACCGTACCTAGCCCTAATATTTAATTTGTGTGTGGACCAAGGAGTCTTCCCGGACCTTATGAAATACAGCAAGGTAATACCGCTTTTCAAATCTGGGGACAGTAAAGACACCAATAATTATAGACCCGTATCCGTTTTGCCGGTTTTCAGCAAGGTGTTTGAAAAGGTAATGCTTAACCAAATGCTCAACCACTTTAACACCAATAAAATCTTACATGAAAAGCAGTATGGTTTCACCAAAGGACGTTGTACGACTGACGCCGGTGTCACCCTATTAAAACACATATTTACTGCGTGGGAAGAGGCACAGGATGCCATAGGGATTTTTTGTGACCTCTCAAAAGCATTTGATTGCGTGAACCACGAAACCCTGCTCTTAAAACTTGAACATTACGGCCTAGGGAAACTTGCCCTTAGTTTAGTTAAATCGTATTTAAATGATAGACAGCAGCAAGTACAAATAAATGGTGTCAATTCAATGGGTTTAAATGTAAAGATGGGTGTACCACAAAGATCGATATTAGGTCCCTTCCTCTTTTTAGTATATATAAATGATCTACCCCATTTGTTTAAAAACCAACCACAAATGGTGTTATTTGCTGACGATACCTCTTTAATATTTAAGATAAACAGGCGTGCCACAAATCTTGACGACGTAAATAATGCCCTAATGCAGGTACATAATTGGTTTACCGCTAATAATTTAGTATTAAATGGGAAAAAAACGAAGTGCATAAGATTTGCTCTACCAAATGTCAAAAACAGTGTGTGTGACATAGTATTGAATCAAGAGAAACTAGAATTCGTCGAAAAAACTGTTTTCTTGGGAATAACACTCGATTCAAAGCTACAATG
This sequence comes from Ochropleura leucogaster, assembly GCA_958449745.1. Classification (NCBI taxonomy): domain Eukaryota; kingdom Metazoa; phylum Arthropoda; class Insecta; order Lepidoptera; family Noctuidae; genus Ochropleura; species Ochropleura leucogaster. The sequence goes on along the minus strand of OY288204.1, from coordinate 13,135,091 downwards.
GGGTCCGCATATAACATCTCTTGCAGGACGCCTTAGTTCAGCAGCATATGCTGTTAGAAAAATCCGTCAGTTTACTGATGTAGATACCGCGAGACTAGTCTATTTTAGTTATTTTCATAGTATAATGTCATACGGTATTTTACTTTGGGGACGGGCTGCAGACATCGAGTCTATATTTATTCTGCAGAAAAGAGCCATCAGGGCCATATATAACCTACGTAGGCGAGATTCTTTAAGGGAACAGTTTAAGGATATTAACATCATGACAGTACCTTGTCAATATATTTATGAAAACATCATGTATGTCAGGAAAAACTTGCATCTTTTTAGTAAAAGAGGTGACAGACACAATTATAATACTAGAAATAGGGACCAATTAGTTCAACCAGGTTTCAGGTTAGCTAAAGTAGACTCATCTTTCATGGGGTACTGTTTAAAATGCTACAATAAAATACCTCCCCACATTCTTCAACTGAATGAAACGAAATTTAAATCTTGTATTAAACGCACACTATGTAGGCAAGCATATTATAAGTTGGGGGATTATATTGATGATAAAAATGCTTGGCTTAATGCTAGTCCTGCTCCACAAGCATAGGGATAAACTCATTGGTTAGTATCCGAAGCTATAGTGGAAGCTGCAGAAGATTGTAAGACTATCTTTGCAATGTATAGAATCAATTCTCTAGTATTGTATAATTATTAAGCCCATATGTGAGTGCTATGTATTATCATTGACTTGACGAAGCCCTGGTGGTTGATAGTGTCATGCTCACTTAAATGTCTCACTGATGGTGGCGGGTGTGTCGGGTCATTTAGCTCCCTTCAAAATGGTCGAGCTGAATGGGGCTGATCCATACGTCATGTCCGTGAACGGGCGCTGTCAGTTGGGACTGGTCATTTTTTAGCTACCACGGTTCATTTTTAAACTTATTTAGATTTAAAATTAAATTTTGCTTTTTATTTACTCTGGACGCTCTTACTGTGCACGCCTTTTTACATCGTTCTCACATATTTGTATAATCTCAACATGAATGATGTAAACACGATTTTGTAAAAATATTATAATTTAAAAGAGTGTCCATGGAGTTTCTTGCCCATTCTTCTCCATAGAGATCAACGCTTTGGAATGGGCAACTACAGTACTTTCACAAGTTATTATGCCTTGTGACCGGGACTGTAGATTCATTTTGTTTCTTGACTTTCAAAAGTGCCTGTAATGGTCTAATTGAAATAAATGATTTGATTTGATTTGATTTGAAAAAAAGTTTGTAACGTCTTCACGCGTAAATGGTAAACGGCAAACGCGATTTTGATGAATTTTGGTACAGAAATAGTCAGAAATTTTTTCTTTAAAAAAAGTGAGAAATGAGAGAGAAAGAGGGAAGAAAAGGGAAAAAATAGTTTTGCTATTACAATAAATAGGGCACAAGGGCAAAATCTACATGTAGCAGGTACTTGCAAATCAGGAAAGGAGAACTGTGTTACCCCAAATTTAACGCGAGCGAAGCCGTGGGAAAAAACTAGTAATACATAAAAGGAAATCGAACAAACACTGGTTACTCAAAACTTACTGTACTTGGTGACAAAAGTTGTGTGGTAATCACTTGTAGGCATGTGATGCAGAGGAAAATGTCGTGATTAATGTTTTGAGTAGCAACACGACGGATGAATTACTGTGTGAAGGATGATATGGCAAGTAAGGACGTGATTGCTAAGAGGTCGAGTAACAGAAAGGTATGAAAGAGAACCACATAGAAGAATGCTGATGAGTTTCTACCTAAGGAGTTTTACATTCTCCCTCCACTAAGGAGTTCTAAAGGACTCTAAGGAGTTTTAAATTGTTGTTTTAGTTGACGGCACGGTTGGCGCAGTGGCTGAGGGATCGACTGCTACGCTGCGTGTCGTGGGTTCGATTCCCGCACGGAACAATTATTTGTATGACCTGCAGATAGTTGTTTTGGGTCTGGCTGTTTGTTAATGTGAGTTTATATGTTTGTAAATGCAACCAAGATACAGGAGAAATTCCTAGTGTTGGGCAACGTTTATATTTATATTATATGTATATAAAAAACTCTTCATGTTAGTTGAAACATTTGTCCTTCCTTGAAAAAGCTATTTTTACTTACAAGGCGGAAACTTACGGTAGTTTCCTAAAGTAAGGCGATCCACTATTAACTATAAATCAAATAAAAATATATAAAAAATAGCATTGAATTAATCGAAATAAAACAAAAAAAACATACCAAATAGCTGTAACGTGAAATGCAGATAAAAATTGAGTATAATATTAAGTTTTTATCTACATATGTTAATAATTTATTGGGGCTCGTTAGTTTGACAGGCGTAGAGCTTCCAACATGTACATGCAAGCTCAATGTCAAGCGACTTTCGTTCGCAATACGATATAAATAGCTCCTGTTTTATGATACACTAGCTGGCACCCGCGGCTTTGCCCGCGTGATATCGAAAAAAAAGTATCCTATGATCTCTGTTCCAAATTTCATCAAGATCCGTTCAATTATTTTGACGTGAAAGAGTAACAAACATCCATCCATCCCCAAACATTCGCATTTATAATCCTTACTAATATTATAAAAGCGAAAGTGAGATTGTTTGTTTGTTACCTCTTCACGCTTTAATGGCTTAACCGATTTCGATGAATTTTGGTAGAGAGATAGTTGGGAACCAGGAGACGGACATAGGCAAGCGCCCTTCGCCCTCACATCCCTTTTTTTTGGAAAAAAAAAGGGATGTGAGGGCGAAAGAGGGAAGAAAAGGGAAAACTTAGCGTTGCTATTAAAAATCAATAAGGCGCAAGGAGAACTGTGTTACCCCGAATTTAACGCGAGCGAAGCCGCGGGCTAAAGCTAGTATTATATAAGTAGGAAAGCTATGTTCCACTTGCTGGACCTACCTACATAGTTGCCATGTTGGTTTAGTCATCGCAGATGATACAACTTGGCTTGAATTTCTAGGTTTGATTCTTAGGTCCGTCAAAGATTTATTGGCCATTTATGTCATAAAATTATCAGTTGCAGCCCAGTGTCTGGATCAATGGCAATAGAGTCGCTCCCTATCACATAGGACTAACAAACTTAACATTCCTGATGAAATGTGGATGTACAAAAAGTACACCTCTGCTTGAAACCTTCGGGAAAATACACGCGTGGTGTTTAGCCTGAACAATATTTTGTAGACAAGTTCCACCTACACTGCGGTAGATCAGTGATTCATTGCATCTAATAAGATTAAAAACTATAATCCCAGCTTTAATAGCCAGGTAGTGGTTTAAATGCGACATTAGATACGCTTTTGAAATCATATTTCAGAATTTCGAAACTTATAATTTCGCCAATAATGGCGGCGGTTACTTGGGTGTACCTCGATTGAATTTAAACTTTGCTATCACGATGTGTAAACATGCAATTTCACAGAGCAATATAAATTAGATCAGTATCTAGGAGCTATGCACTGATACCTACAATCATGTTAAATACTTTTTCATGAGCAAGTTATTATGATTTTCAAGTCTATGGCTACCTCGGAGGTTGTAAGGAAAATGAACGCGATAAAAGCAGATATAATCCTAACATAGTCATCCTTAATTGGACATAGGAGCTACTTCTGAGGATAATTAAAACGATTCCCATGGTTTTAGACAACCCAGTACATCCGATAACGATATTCCGTATAGATTAAAACATTATCGACGATCATTCGAGTCGTGTTGAAGTATCAGGAGAAAGCTTAGTTTTCCGCGCATATAGATCACTAGCTTTTGCACGCGGCTTCGCTCGCGTTAAATTCGGGGTAACACAGAACACACCCTTTCGTAGTTTTCGCCCTTGCGCCTTATTTCACATATATTACAGTGACATAATGCAGTGAAGTGCTACTAATATAGTTGTTAAGGATTTATTTACTAATACGAATTGTATTAGCTATATGTTTGTCTGTAAGGTATTTATCTATGGGCCTAAAATGCCTGAAAATAAATGTTTTATTATTATTTATTGTAATAGCAAAGCTAAGTTTTCCTTTTCATTACGTCTTTCTCCCTCATTTCTCATTAAAAAAACCTACGTCCGTCTCCAGGATCCCAACTATCTCTGTACCAAAATTCGTTAAAATCGGTTTAGCCATTAAGGCGTGAAGACGTAACAAACAAACAAACTAACATACGCTTTTATAATATTAGTAAGGATTCCTAGATAGTAAATTATTAAGTTTTTACACACACACCTAAACTATCCTTCTTAAAAAAATAATAATAAATGCGAATGTTTGTGAGGATGGATGGATGTATGCCTGTTTGTTACTCTTTCACGTGAAAACGGCTGACAAGTCTGGAATTAAACAGATACTTTTTTATATTGCGGGTGAAGACGCGGGCGCCAGCCAGTATTCCAATAAATTTACTAGTTTTTCGGCATTTATACTTACGCAGATCCATCTTTTCTCTAATTTTCCCTTTTTATAGCCTTACAAATTTATACTAAAACCTTTATTTACGCCATTTCCCTCGGATACTAAAGAAGCTATTCATTCAAAGGACCAACAAAAAACATAAACTTCCCTATTACCAGCAACTGTCCTTCATGGAAAAATATGAAGTTTCGAAAGGGGACAGACCGATTCGTCGCTACATACTTATTGCTCAGCTGATATTTAAATAACACAAGTTAACATTGGTCCGATATAAGCTGGGTTGGCCTTGACTTTTAAAGACTGCTTCCCAACGCTTCCGAGGAACGAGTATAATAGACTTATGACATACGACAGTCCGCCTGATCGTTCTGCTAATAACTCAAGAACTAGGTAGCTGTTTGGAAATGCGGCCTTTGATGTTTCGAAATTATTTAGATCAACTTTGTTTTCTTCTTGTTGTATTGTGGTGTTAGTTACTGTTGATCTTTTAGATTATGTACACTTATCATACACTTTACGACACGGTTGGCGCAGTGGCTGAGCGATCGACTGCTGCGATGCATGTCGCGGGTTCGGTCCCCGCATAGAACAAATATTTGTATGGCCTATAGATAGTTGTTCCAGGTGGCTGTTTGTGGAGTAATTTCAAGTGTGGGGCAATGTTAAAAAAAAGTGAATATAAATGAATACTATTTTTTCCCGACTGCGCACCACAAAGGAGAGTTATGTGTTCTTATAGTAGTTAATTTTATATTAAGGTGTTGGCTAGTTTTAAGACTTTGAGAAGCCTTTTTTTGCGGATGTGAAATCATCAAATAACACTCCTCGCTCTGGGCGGAGCGAGTCAGACTTTTACTGGCTCAAACCCACTTATGTCCTTCTTAAGCCCTTTATGTTCTCTTTCGAACAAACCCGGTAGAGCTTTATGGAGTCTACTCACCAAAAACAGACGTGTCTGTGGCGCGTAAACTGATCGCATATAAAATGCTGAGATGCCCTGCAGCTTAAATGTGTACACTCTATAAAGTTATATGTTGACAGCAGACTGTCAACATACAACTTTATAAAGTATGTCTAGCTATTAAAAAGAGATTAAGTTTACTAGTTCCCTCTCTCTCTATCCAACTGCTGGGTACGGTCAGCTTTCCTGCTTTAAGTATCTCCTCCTCAATTTCCATAAATTACGTGTAACTCCGTACCTAACTATTTGCCAGATGATTTACTTGTCCAGTAAAACCATATTTGACAAACTAGATTTATTTGAATTTGCTATTTCGATCTTAAAAGGATTCGTCGTTGATTCAAATGCTTCAAGTTTTGCAAGTTATTAGAATAACATTTATAATACCTTGGCGAAACATAAAGTTGCTCAACCCGTATGTACAGTAAGCTAAAACGTAATAATGACACTAAATTATTTGGAAACAGATCATATTTAAATTTTACTAAAGAGATGCGATAAATTGATGCGAGATGATGATAAATTACAGTTAAATGTAAATTATATGGCAATTATTCTTATTTGTCAGTAATGCGACGACTAATAAGGACTCTCAAAAGCCCCTTGCTAAGCTGCGTTAATTGCGAATTTTTGGTTCAATGAACAATTTAGATTTGACGCGACAATAATGTCTCTACATAACCGAACAGGAAAGTGCTGCAAGATCGTGTTTTTAGATGCACATCAAAAGTGTAAATCCAAGAATTTAAGTTTGAGTTGTTCGGAGTCGAAACGGGCGGTCATGAAATTTCTTGCTAAATAGTCGACATTACGAATGATCAGAAGGCTCTTTCTTGGGCCAAATAATAAGCGTTGCCATTCAACGTGGCAATACTGCCAATCTTACAGTACTCCTCCGGATTAGTTTTAGTCTTCCTTTAGTCTTTTTTAGAGTACCGTACCTCAAAAGAAAAAACCGAACCCTTATAGGATCACTTTGTTATTCTTCCATCTGTCTGTTTGTCTGTCAAGACCCTTTATCTCGAGAGCGCGTGGAGGTTTAGGAAAATAATACCATATATTCAAGTTTATGGTCCCATTGACCTGTAAAAAAATCAACCCTCTAATAAGTCTACTGAGTCAAAAGATATGACCGTTTAAGGCACTAGTTTGTGCTCTGGTGCGCGAGTCAGTCTCGCTCTTGACTTTTTTTTTTGTAATCCTTATTAATATTATAAAAGCGAAAATAAATTTGTTTGTTAGATACGTCTTCACGCCTAAATGGCTAAACCGATTTAAACGAATGTTGGTACAGAGATAGTTGAGATCCTGGAGACGGATATACGCATTTTTTTTAAAGTGAGATTAGAGGAAGAAAGGGAGGAGAAAAGGAAAAACTTAGCTTTGCTATTACAATAAATTAGGCGCAAGGGCAAAAACTACAAGTAGCAGGTACCTGCAAATCAGGAAAGGGGAACTGTATTACCCCGAATTTAACGCGAGAGAAACCGCAGACAAAAGCTAGATCATAATAAAAAGTCCAGAAATAAGAAAAATGAAAACATTAGACCTTTAGTCCTAGTATAGGTATACGGATTTTCCACATATTGAACTTAAAGGCATAAAAAAAGGAAAACTGTGTCTCATATCGCGTTCTCAGTATTTATTTACAAGATTGTACCTATATATTAACGACAAAATCATGAATAGGGTTTTTAAACACAATAATAGGATGTGGAGAAGGATATCTCTTACATTATACATACATATGAGTAGTTTGAGTTGCCATTTAAAGTTTAATAAATAATTTTATCAATCGGTACCTACACGATGTGGGGTACCTATTGTTGAATTTTATTAATAAAGATATGAGGTCCGGGTCAGGGATTTTTTCACCGAGTGAATTAAAGTGGGTAGATAAATAGATAAAAGTATTAAACGCATGTTTGTTCGTATCTGAGCTAAAAGCTTTGAGCTTAGAGCTTTTCCTGCATTGAGATTTGTTTCTAAAAAGTGGACAAACATAAAAATATCTGATCAAAATTATTAAATTCATAATTCTGAAATGTAGATCACCTTCCAATTAATAAAATATTACAACTTACTTATAATTTATGTTATAAACATTTTAATAATAGAGATTTATGACTTATAAATAGGTTTATCAAATTAAACACGTGTTAGGTTAGGTTATGAGCTGTCTGCTCTATGATCTAGCGTTTTATAATACTTAACTAAACTTCCTTCAGTTAGGTATATGTAGGATATTATTCGATTAATAAAGTTGTTCTGGAACTAGAATTCAATAACAACCTTAAAATAGTTCCGTTTAAAAGCAACAGTAGATTACTAATACGAAACCTCGGCTTATTGGACGATTCGCACGAATTTAACTCGCACAAAACGTGCGAATCGACTCCTTTAAAACATATTATTTTTTCTGTAGTCGATTCGCACGAATTTCATTTATTGGCGTGCGAATCGACACCCTCCCAAATATGTAGTAGGCTATTCGCACACATATTGTTTTAAGGTTTAAAAAAATTAAAGTACAGTCGTATTCAGCCATCACTGAAATAAAAACAAAAAATAATCGAAGTTTAAGTAACAGTGATTCAAATTGTGATTATAGCCCTAGTTCTAGTTTTATGATTAAAAGTTTTATTGTTAATTATGAGAACTGTGTATTTTAGGTACACTTCTGAAAAACATTATAACATGTTTTTGTTGTACCAAATGTTCGTCAATAATAAATATAAGAAAAAGTTGTTAATTATATATATACCTACTTTATTAAAAAAGTAAATGTTTATGTTATGTAAAAAAAAAATAAACTTTTGGTACTTTTATTTTTTATTACGCGGTTAAGGAGTAGTTGTTTGTTAGTGACACTTATTTATTATTCTGTGAACGATATTTGCTCATTTTTAATCCTCAAACCACTAGCTTAGAAGATGTTTAGTACTTAGTTTTAATTTTAATACAGATATTGTTGATTATAGATTGTGATTTTATTTTCTATCTATTACGAGTAAAACATATTTGACCTTACTACTTCTGTGCTCAAGTGTACTTTATCTTAACTGCATTTCATAAAAAAACAATATGTGTGCGAATAGCCTACTACATATTTGTGAGGGTGTCGATTCGCACGCCAATAAATGAAATTCGTGCGAATCGACTACAGAAAAAATAATATGTTTTAAAGGAGTCGATTCGCACGTTTTGTGCGAGTTAAATTCGTGCGAATCGTCCAATAAGCCGAAACCTCGTATATTTCAATAAAACAAGATATTTTAGACGGATTTTGCATGTAAGTGGTGCTAAAAACCGAATTTGTTTAGACAAATGTGTCAAGTAGGTTCCAATAAGTGTTGGTTGCCAAACATGCAGGTGTGCATCAATAAAAATTATATCACGAGCGAATTTAAAAGCGGATGGCGGCTAAAATGTTGCTTAACGGTGGATGAGATTATCTAGCTCTCGAAAAAGACAATCTTCAAATATCGGTTTCCTGGAATGAAATTGAGTGTCACTACTACTCCTGCAATAAGCACACTCAATATCATCCATAGATATAGATAAATTATGTACACATTACACGTGAAGCGGGTTATTGTTTTTTTTTTAAATTAACGTTCTTTGTTATGTTAATGCGGCGAACTCGGCCTCTTTATTTGCTAACTAGCTTCCGCGGCTTTGCTCACGTTAAATGCTGGGTAATACAGTTCCTTTCCTGATTTGCAGGTACCTGCTACCTGCAGTTTTAGTACTTGCGCCTTATTGATTTGTAATAGCAACGCTAAGTTTTCCCCTTTTCTTCCCCCTTTTTAATCCCTCATATCCCACTTTAAAAAAATAGCCTATGTCCGTCTCCTGGTTCCCAACTATCTCTGTACCAAAATTCATCAAAATCAGTTCAGCCTAGCATGAAGACGTAAAAACAAACAAACTCACTTTCGCTTTTATAATATTAGAAAGGATGGTAAGGATAAGGGCAAGATTATAATGATTGGAATCGGCGATATCAAGTAGCCAAAAGGTTTCTTTTTTCAATTGCAACAATTTTCAAACCGAATATTTTTTTCACAGATTAAAAATTACCCAAGTAAGAAAGCAGCATTTTACTCAACAAGAACTAGATCATCGGAGCTTTACAACTCCAGTCGTGTACAGATTGGCCGTGAGCCGTGATCGACGGCAGACGAGTCTTCAATTAGACTGTTATCCTGCGCCCGCGTGCGCGTGAGCAGGGCTACCGAACATAAATCATTTAATAATTGCATTTATGTGATGCTATGAAGGCTGCGTGCATATTAAATCATGGTACTTTAATGCTTCAGAATTAATTGGATAATGTAAATAATGTTAGGATTCATGATTGATAGGATGTCTTGTAGTTTCCATTGTGAACTGTGTATCAAAACAATCAAATGGGACTGGCTATCGATTTTTTTTCCAGTTCAATAGGAAAGCAAAATTGGAAAGGAAGATGATCAAACTTTGACGAAAGCAGCACTTCTATTTCATACCAGTTTCAAAGTTCCATCTGATAAAGGACAATGATATTATTTTTCGAATTTTAGTCTCACCTTCCATTAGCTACGCGTACTACATCGTTGGACATTGTGTTTAAAAGCTGAGCAAATTTTAGTCCGTTCAGAGTTATGTTTTATTGAACATTCCAGGTGATACTTGAATACGCATTCACGCGAGCGAGATATAGATACTATTTTCTTTCTCTGCTTTCACAAGGTCGTCATACAGGAACGTTGTGACTTCAATGATCTATCGCCACACTGTCACTCTTTTTGCAATATAGTCTCGTAAATCACGATATATCCGTCCCACTACAACAAGATATTACATTATCTTTAATTTATTTTCTAAACATTTCATACCTTTTAAAAGATCAAAAAAATTTCTTCAAAAGTAAAAATTAAAAAGTGGGCCGCCTGGTGTTGGGAGCAGGGTTCAAGGTACTGGTAGTTAAGATTCCAGAAGCCGTAACCTCTTCACAATGCAAGCCTTATAATACACATATAATTTTAAAACTGTAATTATTTCTTAAAAGATACATTTAAAAAAGTTTTGTTCATCGGTATGGATGATGTATTGATGACAGAAGAATATGATTTTGTTATTTTCGAGAATTAGGTCGGGCTCATGCCAATAGAATCTATGGCACTTCCGAAACCACAAAACTGTTCTAGAGCAAGTTGCTGATGGATAATCCAGGCAACAAGGTTGTATGTATGCTATATAATATAAATATTAACATTACTAACAATTAAAGTTACTTTTCGAGTAGTGACTGCGACATTAATCATTCATTATTAAAATCTTGCCTTTTTTTAAAATCGTTAGTTTGCGCGAAGTAGGGGAGATTTAGAAATATCCGTATATTTTTATTATAATACATATTATTAAGTATTCGAATAATAGTTTGGCAAGCATCTACCAAGATCGGAATGCGACCTCATGATTTTATCGGAAATGTTCATCGTTTACAAAAGTTCACAAGTTGAGCATCTTTTGAAATATCGTTAGTTATTGTCTAGAATTCGTAGTTATTTGATAAAGTTTAGTTTAACGGTTTAGTTATAACCGTTAATATTTTTTGTTCTATTTATTCAAGATTTTAAAAAAATGGAACAGAGCAGTCTCAAAACGATTATTTTATTATTTGTTAATACAGGTTGCTGGCTGGTTCGAGGTAGCGCACGTAAAGAGTTCCTGAAAAGATATGGGAGAGGCCTTCGCCAAGCATTCAACATTAAACGCCATTAAGAAAAAAGGGAAGACATATTGTCAGTACATATTTTTTTTTAATTTTTGCTTTCGTTCATAAGGAACTTATAATAGAAGAATATCATAACTTACTTTAAGAGCAAAATACAAATTATTAGATGCAATGTAGCGGATTACCAGTAATGAATATGAAGCGCCTTCAAAATCAACATCACAAAAAGCAAAATCCTCAAACCAACCCAGCCGCCGCGGAAGACGCTTCGGGCGTCGGGCGCCGCAACACGACTCCCGGTCACATTAGTTCCGGGTCTGAGGACGACAAGCAATGGATAGCTCACCGTCGGTCCATCTATTGACGACAGGCCGATCGTGTTCCACGCGCGCCTCAAAGTGATGTTAGCAAAGCAGAGGGGCCTGCCAGGGCCACTGTGTGCCAGGGTTGCGGGTTGTTAATGTTCGAAACTGATATAGAGCGCATGTACCGCGGCCCAGGAACATAAAGAGCAAACGAAGGAACATGGATGGTTTTTGGTCAGTAAAAGTCTGATACTCTCCCCCGCTCCGCCGAGAACGAAGGAAGTTATTATTTGAAGATTACCATCTGAATAAAAAAAAACAAAAGCATACTTGGTGAATCAATGGGCACATCAAATCCCGCATATCGTGATTCAAAGGTCTAGGTTTTATAGTCACGCCTCCATTACGTTACATATGACTCATCGTACCGTCAAGATCTACTTGATTGTGTATGAAAAATGTTAGATTATGGTTTTGATTTGTATGACAGACCCGAAGTAATCCCCGAAGGCTGAGGTGTTTTTAGGATTCCGTATTTCAAAAGCAAAAAAAACTGAATCCTTATAGAATGACTATGTTGTCTTTCTGTCTCTTTTAACACTCTTGATCTCGAGAACGCGTAAAAATGTCGAGTTGAAATTAAAACTATATACTCAAGTATGGACAAAAGTTATGGCCGTTTAGTCGTAAGTTTGTACGGAGCCCTTGGTGCGCGAGTCTGACTCAGAATCCGTGGTTACCTCGGTGAGATTGGTGAGCTAGTCGAATGAAGAGCGCCAGTTTGTTTACATCCCATGCATCGCCATAATAATATGAGCTTCCTATGTCCCAGCTTACAGTGGCCAGCTTCAGCGATGTCTGCACATTAGAAAATTTGCTCATTTCCACATACTGAGCAACGCATTCTATAACTCATCCGATCATCGCAGATTAAATAAATAAATAATAAATAAATATCTCGGGACAACTCACACACGGCTATCTGATCCCAAGCTAAGCAGTGCTTGTGTTATGGTAACCAAACAACTGATATACATACTTATATAATTTATAAATACATACATATTATAGATAAATCACACCCAGACACAGAACAAACAATCATGCTCATCACACAAAGTTTGTCCTGGGTGGGAATCGAACCCACGACCTCCGGCTCAGCAGTCAGGGCCACTAACCACTGGACCAACAGGCCCGTCAAGATTCTTTATGACATGCATTATTTGTTTTTATTAGTAACTTTGAGGAATAATGGTTCGCTTTTAAAAATCGACAGCAGCGGGTCAAGTTAAACCCGACTACGGCAGCAGGGCTTAGGAGCGTATTGACGTTCGAAAACTTGCACGATTACTTGCTGGAGTACTTGCGCGAACACCTGCACATACTCTTGCAAGCAAGTAATCGGTACTAGCTCGGGCACTTGCGCGATTATTAGTATAAAACAAAAGAAAAAATGTGATCACATTGAATCGATAAGACATTTTTACAAAGATTTTACCTTATGTAGGTACTCACAATTTTATACCAGAAATAGTATCTGCAAGTGAAATCTGGTACGACATTTAAAATATAAGGTAATTGTAATATGAGTATTCAATTCGCATAAACTGTAACCGTAGTTTATAAAAACAAAGCATTATCATAACTGTTATACTTCTACATTTATGTAAATAATTTGCAATAACGCTTTTACGTAAATCGCAGACCAAATTATTTTGTCCTCGATCAAGGAAAATATATCGTCAAATTGTTTAACTGACAAAAGTAGGTTGAATTTTTTTTCAAATACTACAAAAAAGTAATGTCGACTGCAGAGATGTCTGCAGGGTCAGCTGGTACGACCGCGCATTTTCCGCAGGTATATCCAAGGTTTTTCACAAATCTTAACTTTTTAATTAATCATAGGGTGGATAGTTCTTCATCCTCCTTAGAAAAAGGAAGTTTCATTGGATGGAATGACGTTCTGTACAGTGATACAGCCAAACATTGATACATGCCAATTATTATTATTAATTACACATACATGCGAATTATTATTATTAATCACACATACATGCGAATGATGGTAATAATAGCAAAGTAGGATTTTAGTTTCTTTAAACGTCATAGATTTTACGATTACGATTTTTTTCAATGGCAGCTTGGAGACTGCATTCGGGATTTATCAATCCATCTACCGTTGCAGTGGAAATAAAATACTGGTGTCATATAGGTTACAAAATGTCGTCTCCTACGAAGAACATATTGTTTTAAACTTATTAAAATAGATGCTCAATTGAAAACCATGACACTGCAAATGGACGCAATAGGTATTCATTAACATGTCGATAACTCATCATTATGCACCGCTCCTCTTAGACATCCTTTTGACTCGGCTTGTATCCGTAACTAAGCATTAATGAGTTGAACGTCTGTAATTACGTGTACCGTTACTACAAAGTATGAATTATGCACACTGTATTGAACTCTTGGTCCTGGGTTGGGCTCCTCTTCTAACTAGATAGGTACGGCGAATTTCGTTATTTTTCGTGATTCTTTTTTAAAACGTTACTGCTTACTTGACTTCAACCTTAAAACCTGAAAGTTAAAATTAACCCACTTCCCGATTTTCGATTCGAGAAGTTTTGCATACCTACATGTTATTAATTTTTGGAAGACAATAATTGTTATCTATATTCCGCCAATTTCATCTTCCAATTATTAAAAAAAAGTATTTAAGATGTCCTTGCGTAGGTACAGAAAAAGTTTTGGCACAAAACAAAACACATTCAAATTAAAACAACATACGTTTATGTCAATCAAATTGACATTGGCTATTAAAATAAGGTTGCCATACTAAAAATCCTTACACTTTATAGTGTAAGGATTTTTATTGTATTCACTTACAACGTTGTCAAAACTGGTCGAAACATAAATATGTCATTTACAAAGTGTGGCCATAAATTGTAGGAAGATCAGAAAGTAAGTAATAATCACGTAGTTACAAATACGAAGGAGAAAGAGTCACATCAAGTGGTAAGAATATTACCGGGTAACTTTTAGGTTATTCATATACGATAACCAGGCGGTCCAAGCCTAAGAATAATCTAGCAGAATCAGGGAATATTAAAAACAGACACCTTTTAAATTGGAGGAAAACCACGCAGTTTATGAACTAGTAAGTGATCAGTGCAAAAATAATAACGATGATGCGTACAAACCATGATATCACAAGATTCGAGAGAAAAAACTACAATAATGGCGTGCCTGTAAATACAGGTAGGTAGTTGTTACACGATAATACTTATAATTACAGTGCCATGATATTAACTCATTATAACACGCCGATGAAGCTAGCTAACAGACACATAACAACGACATTGTGCTACTCGACCTTCTAACGATACAAGTTTTTATGTGTACATCTTTGTACTATGCTTAGATTTTATCGCACTAATGTGAGGACATTTGCAAATCAGTATGACATTACGTTATGTTATACGATAACAGGGTACGCGGTTGCGGGTTGTTTAAGAGATATCACGGTCTCTTTCCTAGGCTTTGGAACACAAAGGGCAAAAACAGGAACACGCAGTACAAATATGGCGCTCCGTTTCGGTCCACCTGTCATTGCTGTCCAACGCGGTAATGCTGCCAGCCTTCTGGGCACTTTTCCTGTTGACTGCGATGCGGACGCATTTTTTGATGCCGTGTAATATACAATTTTTTACTTGTATATATTTTATCATTAGTTTGTGTCTATTTATAGTTTGTATATATTATTTAATTAATTTAATAAAATTGTAGGACTACTAAGCCATTCCTAATGGAAAAGCCTTAAAACACTATGCCCTGTCTGGGAATCGAACCCAGGAACTCATACTCAACAGCCGTGCTAACGACCGGTAGACCAACGAAGCAGTTATGTTTTATATTAAATAATTTTTTTTTTATTATACCTGTGACTTTTAGCTGTCAAAACGAAATGCAATTACAGCCTGCGACAAATAAATTGACATCGCCACTTTTCACGGCTCTTTCAACATATGTAATTATATTACTAATGCAATTAAACGCTGGATTTCTCAATAAGACTAATATATTTCAAATCCTTACTTATATTATAAAAGCGAAAGTGACTTTGTTTGTTTGTTACCTCTTCAAGCTTTAATGGCTAAACCGATCTTGATGAATTTTGGTACAGATATAGTTGGGAACCAGGAGACGGACATAATTTTTATTTAAAAAAAGTGGGATGTGAAGGAAAAAGAGGGAAGAAAAGGGAAAACTTAGCGTTGCTATTACAAATCAATAAGGCGCAAAGGGAACTGTGTTAGCCCAAATTTAACGCGGGCGAAGTCGTGGGCGAAAGCTAGTGATAAATAAAAATATTAATTAATTACTAGTGACCCAGCCACAACAACAACAACATCGTGCAGTGCAACGGCCATACGCCAAAAACTATATTTTTCTGTGCTACGATTCGATACATTTTTTGAAAGTTTTTATGCAAAATAATAAAAACCTTCAAAAATCATTCAAGTTGTTTAACATAACTAACTAGCCCGCGACTTCGTGCGCGTGGCATAATTACTTTGGGTTGAAGCTAACATTTACCCGCGTGATGATCGAAAAAAATCTTTGTCTCCCCTTTTCTTCCCTCTTTCTCTCCCTTTTCTAACTCTTTTAGCCTATGTTCGTGTCCAGGGTCCCAAATATCTCTGTACCAAAATTCATCAAAATCGGTTTTGCCATTTAGGCGTGAAGACGTAACAAACAAGCAGACTCATTTTCGCTTTTATAATATTACTAGATTTAGCCCGCAGCTTCGCTCGCGTTAAATTCGGGGTAACACCCCTTGCGCCTTATTGATTTGTAATAGCAACGCTAAATTTTCCCTTTTCTTCCCTCTTTCTCCCTCACATCTCACTTTTATTAAAAAAAAGTTTGCCTATATTCGTCTCCCATATCTCTGTACCCAAAATTCATCAAAAAAGAAGAAGACGTTACAAACAAATAAACAAACAAGCAAACTCACTTTCGCTTTTATAATATTAGTAACGATATAAATGTATTCCAATCTATATTGTCATGTTAATCAATTTGGTGACATTTTCGGACCATTATTAATCATAGCATAGGTACAAAAAGTTTTTGCTAAACTAAATGGTGAGTGGTACCAATAGTAATATCAATCGATCACGATTGCAATAATTGTAACATACGAATTACAATAAATATTTATATTATGATTGATCTGTTAGTAAAACTTACTACGACTTAAAATAAAGAATAATGTGTTTTCCTGTCTGTTACGATAGCAGTTATGTATGAATAATTATATTGAAAGAGCTTCCGTAAAACTTAATAAATAAAGTTTTAATCTAACTAAGACTTAAAGAGCACTTGACTTCGGTGTTTCTGGATTTTATCTATGTACTGTACAAGAAATGCTAGTGGAGTTTAGCCATCGGCGCGGGAGATATTATAAACCTTGAGTGTGTGACACTCTCTGTTCTCTCACTCCTGTAATCCGATGAGACGGCAATCCGACACTACAGGAGAGAGAGATTAGGCGCAGGATCAACGGCTTAACGTGCTAACCGAGGCCCGAAGGTATTATACCGCCAACTTCCGAACTCCGGGCTGTTACCAAGAAATTTCTTATGGAAAAACTATTTTTTTTTTTTAAACTGGGAATCGAACCCAGTATTCCGTGCTCAGCAGCCGAGATCAACGGAGCAGTTAAAATCACGGAACGTACTGTAAGAAGCAATAACAAATATATAAATAGAACAATCACAGTTAAGTTACGTCTTCACGCCTAAATGGCCAAACAAATTTTGATGAATTTTGGTACAGAGATAGTTGGGACCCTGGAGACGGACATAAGCTAAAAAAAAAGTGAGAAAAGGGTAACAAAGAGGGAAGAAAAGAGTATCATCACGCGGGTTAAAGTTAGCGTCAGCCCAAATAACTATGCCACGCGGGCGAAGTCGCGGGTGAAAGCTAGTATATTATATAGCATCAGGCTACGACTCTAAGTCTGCTTAAGCTGAGCACCGCACTGAAACCGCTAGGCACAGCTAGTATGTGTATGAAATTATGCTATTTCAATAACCTGTAGTGAAGGGTTATTAAATCTGGCGTCCACTTCGTGATCAGCTACTTTGTCCACATTTTTTCCTTTTTAATAATCATATACAATACATTCAATTCATATTAATAATTCCACGTCAACCTACTTTATAAATACAATGTTGAATGTATATCACTTTATTAACATCTACACATAAATATAATAATAATTTAAAACATTTCCGTTATTCGACATGATGGTCACTCAACCGAAACGCAAAAGTTCCGCCTTGGAGTCTGCTAAAGAGTAATAGAGTGCAGCCTGTATTCTGAACTCTATTTCTCTTTAGCAGACTAACATTTAAGACAGACATTGTAAAGTGAACTGAGAAAATACGGAACACTACGCTACGGTTAACTAAAAAGTGGTAAATAACTTTATTTCCGGAAGTATTGATTAAGTAAAGTTATTATCCACTTTTTTTGGAAGATATTTTGAGGGCTTGATCAAAGTCACACAGGAGAAGATTATCTGATGTGATATTAAAAAAAATATTCCATCCATAACGCCAATTAAATTGAAGAAAAATCTAAATTCAAGTGCCAAAATACTCTGCAGTTACTCTTAGCTATTCATAAGCTCACGAATAAGAATTTATCTCTGTTGATACTCTTTTATTCAATTGGGCAACACACTAAAGAAAGCAATAGACATCCCTCTTACATTCTTACCTACACACGTTAGTATTACGTTCCTAGAAGATATAATTAATTGATAAAAACCCCTCTGTTTTATCGTTACTCCACCCCATAGTGGGTCAGTGCTAGCTATTGCGAGCAACAAAGTTGCCAATATTAAACTAGACAAGCTTCCATTAAAACTACTCACAAGAGCAACTTGAGGACACGTCAAATAAATTGTTCTTGATTAATTACTAAGCTCTCGTCAAATTGTTGCATTTTCTTAGACCGTGACATTAAGGCTAGGGACATTAACTTTATTTTATATTATCCTGCTCTATTAATTTACATTTTGGGCGTGGCAATATCGATAATTACTTGATTTGGTATCGCTGTTAGCCATATTGTGTAAGACGTAACTTGATGTGTGTTTCATAAACACATCTAGTCTTTGGTAAAGTTTACTTTGTCAGGTAAAGTTGTTTGGAAATAAGTAAGTCGGTCTAGTTAAGACAAAGATAGAATACATACATAAATGCGGTATCGACGGCGCGAAAGTGTTCCACGAGCGCCTCAAAGAGATGTCAGCAAAACAGCCAGCCTGCTAGGGCCACCGCCTGCCGGGGTTGCGGGTTGTTTAAAGAGATACCGCAGCCTCGGAGAACATGGGTGGGTTTTAGTTAGTAAAAGTCTGACACTCAATATATTTGATGAATTTCCATTCTTAAAAAAATAAAGTCAGACATACATTAGGGATGTGGATGGTAGTGTATTAGTCCAATTTTAAGTAGAGTATGATGAATGTTTTTATAAGTACGAAAATAAAACAGTATCTTAAATTACTTATAATGAATTCTTTTTTAAATTAGACTGGCTTATCCAAAAATACAGAGATGAGGTCACCGATGGAACGAGCTAACCCAGAAGAAACCTTTTTACTTGCAAACTTGAGTAGATCCATGTTATAATATATGAACTAAGGATCACAAACGCAAGCGCAGAATTTCACTCCTTGGCTGATCAGATAATAAAGTATGCTGCAAAGCCCTTTTTATGAATTTGCGGAATACCAACAAGGTATATGTGACCAATCGCAGAACGTCTGGACTTCCCATGGAAGACGGGGAATATATTCTTTGCATAAGGAAGACACTAAATACTAAAACTATTCCCAAAAAATCTGATCAAAGAATATTGTTCAAGTGAGTCCAAGGGCACCTTGATAATATATTCTGTCATAGTATTGAAGCTCACTCTAAGTTAAGGCCTCAATATTTTAAATCAAATTAAATTTGGCACGTAACGACCATAAAATTAATATAAGTGAAGGGTATAGATAAAATAATATCAATTTTATGTTGAAGACCGATTGTGGAGCTCATGGCTAAATAATAGCAGCCACTCGGGTCGATCTTTAGATTAAGCCGCGCTTCCTAGGTTGGTCTATGGATGGGTGACCACCCGTTATGTACCGAGTTTCCTTAGTGTTTAGAAAGCATATTTAAGTTCTTGGTCTCGGCTGTGATTTGCAGATCTTTGACAGTCGTTACAGGTTTTCAATGTCCCGAAAGTCTGACAACCAGTTTTAGTAAGGGTTATTGTATTACCCAGTACTAACTAGGTTGTGGAGGTCAGATAGGCAGTCGCTCCATGTACTGGTATTAAGTTGCATCTGGTTAGACTGGGAGCCGACCAAAAGAAATTTGGGAAAAGGCTAAGCAGATGATGATGAGGTTAAAGACCGATTGTTTAAACTGTGTGGATTTATAAAACTAATCGTATAAAGTAGAGCTTTATAAGTTACTAGCTGTGCCCAGTGGTTTCACCCGCTGCTCACTTAGGGGTATGAAAAATAGATGTTGGCCGATTCTCAGACCTACCCGATATGTACACAAAATTTCGTTTAAATCGGTCCAGCCGTTTCGTAGGAGTATGGGAACGAAAACTGTGACACGAGAATTTTATATACTAGATTATTCGTGAAATATGGCGAATAAGAGTTATTAAAACACAAATATTATTTACACTAAGTAAATCAATGTGATTTCTGTTCCGTCAAGAGATTTTGCAGGTAATTATTACCTATTTCTCATTGGTGTGTCCTCAGGCGATATGTTTGCCCAATTTATCATGATTTAAGCCTAAATATGCATTAATTCAAAGAATGCTATCAAAACGTCACGACTTTAACTGACACAAACAATCCAAAGGCGTAAATATGAGAAATTGTACTAGTGCTAACAAAATGTTGTCTAAATTGGAATGCCACAAAATGAGAACTGCCCGTACATTACTTTGATATGTAATATTCAATAACTTTGAATTGCCAGTCGTCTTGCCTCATCGACTAAATATATCAAAGTTGGTAAAATATGTACCCATTTCTTGTTAGTTATGTGTAACGCAATTCAAGATGGCAACGCATTGGATTGATTTTCAATTTAATTCTCGGCGATGTTTTTACTGCGTTCGTGTCGTGAGCAGATGTAGGGACGTGCTGGATCAGATTGCTTCCTCACGAATCGGTGCAATGTTGCTTGTGCGAAACACGTTTACACCTAATACAACGAGAGATGAGTCTCGATCGTGGATGAACTCTATAACTTGTTACGACATTGTACGTGGTTTTAAATTACTTCAAGTTTGCAACTCTGAATGCAACTGCGAACCTAGGTAACAAAATTAAAAGCTCTGTGTTTTGCAAAACAGTCAATTTGCCTCTATTGTAACTGTTTTTTTTTGTATTAGTCGTCCATGGTTTTTGAAGGTTTTTTTCTGGTGATATCCACCGCTACTAGAGTAGCCGTGGATATCCCCAGAAAACAGCAGTTTTTTTTTAGGCACTCATACCTAAAAAAAAACTGCTGTTTTCTGGGGATGAATTTTGGCAAAAAACGAAATGCCATTTTTTTGCAAATCTTTAATTAGGCTAGGCTAGGCTAGGCGTCATTCCGGATCCAATGAGCTATCGCATATAATTTTAAGAGCAGTATCTCTATTTTGTACCATTTTCAACTTGTCGACTAGACTAACGTTGATGAATTGAGTAGGAGAATTTTGCAGTGTACTTTTATTGCTAGTGACTGAACATATTTTTATTTTTATTTTAGGTTTGCATGAAAAAAGGAAGAAAACATGTTTATATGATACATACTACAAGGAAAAACAGCAAAAAATAAACTGATTTAAAAAAAGAATATGTTGTGAGTCTCACGACTCCATCAAATCAATATGTTTTATTATTTTATCTATTTTTACTAACAAAAGCTAAAGTTATTAACAAATTCCATTTTTGTCTGCACTCCTTACATGTGAGAATGATAAAATTAATAAAAAATAATAATAAATTAATCCACTCATATTTTTTCACTGTTTGATTACCTTTCCGTAGTAGCTTTTTCTCTTCGATTAAAACAAAAGGTTTTAGCTGCTTCTGTTACTTAAAACCTTTGCCTTTTAACTAGAACAAAAGGCAAGTTGTAATAATACGGTGTTGGTAATAAATTACCTACTTAAACCTCTCCTATTGTTATTAAGATATACCGTTTTAGTATTCTGTACGGAAGCTGAATTAATTGCGTGTTTTCAATAGTAGTAGCGCAGTATGCTGTAATTATTTGACTTGATTCCATAAGAACAATGGCAGTATGGATTACTTGATCATTGTTTTTTTTGTTTCATTTGTTTAAAGGAGTCAAGGACTTTAGTGATAAGGAATAATGTAAAAAAATAATAATAGAAAAAAGCTTTATATTGAAACAAAGCTAGATAAATGTGTCATCATTTACCATTTTTTTTTAGTTTCATGTACCCATGAAATCCTTATTAATATTATAAAAGCGAAAGTGACTTTGTTTGTTACGTCTTCACGCCTAAATGGCTAAATTGATTTTGATGAATTTTGGTACAGAGATAGTTGGGACCCTGGAGACGGACATAGGCTAACTTTAAAGAAAATAGTAAGATATGAGGAAGAAAGAGGGAAGAAAATGGAAAACTAGCTTTGCTATTACAATGTTTAAGCTGCAAGGGCAAAAACTACAGTTAGCAGGTCCTGCAAATCAGGAAAGGGGAACTGTGTTACCCCGAATTTAACGCGAGCAAAGCCGCGAGCAAAATCTAGTTGATAATAATTTTAATGATAAGAAATAACCAATTTATCAAATAATTGGCAAATCTATATGTTCATATAGATAGCATAATGCTAGACACAATCCTGAATAGTGAAGCAAAAAATATCCTATCAAGACTAACCTCATTTTAATTAACAAAAAAAGGATTAATGTTTTAAGAAGTGACTAAACGTTTTATGTCTGTTATGAAAAGTTAAAAACTTTAGTAAGATATCCAATTTGTTTTGCTTTGCTTTTTTTACTTTATCAAACATTATTGGGGTCGGTTTCCAGTATAACCAGATGAATAGCAATACCCGTAATGTATTTGAAGCGACTGCCTAATTCTGACTTCCACAACCCAATCGGCTGTCAGAGTTTTGGTCTACAGACTACCTGTAACGAATGTCAAAGATTTGCATATGACATTCGGGACCAACAGCTTAATGTGCTTTCCTAGGCACAGAGACGGGGACGGGGCATGTAATGGGTGCTTACCCATGCTCAAACCAACCTAAGCAAGTGGCTTAACCTGAAGATTGACCCAGGTCGCTGTTATACTGTAGCCATGAGCTTCTCCGCTGTATAATGGTTATTATAGGCATAAAGGAAGCTTCACCGTTCATACGTGATGCCAATATTATAATAATTAATACCAAACAAATACTTATAATTAAATCGTGTACTGTTAATGGCCACCATGGAAGCAAGAGTATTTGTGTAATAAGTCACGATTTTGCGCGCAAGTTTCGACACGGTGCGGGCGCATCCGAACTGTTGGCGAATGAAGCCCTAGTTGATGGCGAAACGCTACCTTGGATGCATCGGTTGCGAAAGTAACACTATGACCCTTTTGCAGTACAACCAATAATTCCATTTAATTATTCAATGCACAATTGACGGGACGCTACTGCACCGCGTGTCACGGGTTCGATCCCCACACGCAACAAATATAATTTGTGTGACCGGTAGTTGTTACGGGTCTGGCAGTTTTTGAATGTGAGTACTTTAAGTGTCTGTAAACGCAACCACGTTGCAGGAGAAATTTGTAGTAAGGGGCAACGTACTCGTATAATTTAATTTTTAAAAGTTTTTTTTTTTTTACTGTGTAAGAAGGAGACTGCTGAGAATAAAAGTACCTATAAGAAAAAAACATGTTGCGCCGACCACAAATAAACTGGAAAGGTAATGTTGATGTAGAAAAATAATGGACAATTTGTGACATTGTCTATGCTGGTGTGTAGATGCTTCTCCAGTTTATGTATTTTTAATGAAATTTCGTACGAGATAGACGACTATTGACCGGCTGCAGCCGTCAATGTAAATTGTTGAAGCGTCTATCTGTAATGCGCCTACCACACGTGCATGCTTGACCACAGTTTTACTTGCGCAAGCCAGCTTGTACACTGAACACTGTGCGTGTAGTTGGTAAAACGGTAGCATGCGCAAACCCGAAAGCTTGGCTTGATGGTTTTTAAACTTGCTTGAAATTCTGGCATGCGCAAGCTAAGCTTGTACAAACTTGTCTGCGCGTGTGGTTGGTAGTTCCGTGTTCAAGCCAATCTCAGTTTAGTCGAGTGAAGTAACTATGCGCACACGGTCGTAAAAATGGCGGCTTTACGTACATACAATCGACAGTTCGCTACTGAATTCATTGAATTATATTTCCTCCATCTGTAAATAATTCCGCCAATCGCTTGGCTCATCTCTTAAATCCTTGAGTAGTTGTATATGTGAATGAATTTTTCTATTCAACATCCATTTTTTTGTCCACTTTGATCGTTTACACTTTGACTTTAGTATTTTCTTTTTTTTCACTAGCAAACATTTGAAAAATAATAGCAAAAGAAATAGTTCTTCATTGGGAAACATTGTTTCCACGCCAACGATGTCCCCAAGAATGGGGCTTGCGCGTACTTAACTGTGCCGTGTGGTAGACACGTCCGTGTTCAGTCTTTTCATGCGACAAGCATGCGCAAATAAAACTGTGGTCAAGCATGTACGTATGGTAGACGCTTAAGAGTAATAATTAATTGCTCAGTATGAGAGGGATATAGAAGACTAGAATGTCCCAAGATATCTTTATATCGCAACAGATGGAACCGGTGTTCATGCAGAAATGGACGACCCACGACGACAATTCTATGATAACATATTATGGACGACTCCTTAGTATTATTATAGAATTGTTAATTTCAGGGAAATAAAGGGAATGTGCCGATTACGGATTTAATATTAACAATGAATAAAACAAACCTGAGAGACGTCAAGGGTCACCCGGATGCCTGCCGGGGTTGCGGGTTGTTCGAAAGAGATACCGCGGCCTCGGAACGTAAAGGGCAAAAGAAGAAACATGGGTGGGTTTTAGTCAGTACAAGTCTGACATGCCCCCCCCGCTCCACCCAGAGCGGGGGAAGTCATTGGATGATTTCCCACCCGAAAAAAAAAAAAAGGGTCACCCGGATGGAACGAAGTTATTATTTATTATGAACAAAAAACCTGTTTACAAAAATAATCGTCGTGAAACTACACTGTTCAATGCGTAAAAGAAAGACGAAACGAAAATAACTGACTTGCCTTCTATGAGAGAGAAAATGTGTCTTACAACTTTTGGTCTTATTTTTTTCTGTCCAACCCTTTCGCAACGCGCGATTAGGAACTTCGTTCCAAAAAACGATTCTATAATTTCGCATTTGGCCCTTTTTTCCAGAAGCTATTTATTATTCTCCCTATTATAATTTATCCACATGTCACGTAACTCGTGCTAGTCTTAGTCCACTGTCCCAGTTATGTCAGGCCAGCATTCACCTGGAAATACTAACAGAACACTAACTGTAATGAAACAATTACTTCCTGGCGTTACTTGCGCATTTTCTTTCCTTTCTCCCTTCGCGCGTGCTATTGAAGTAATTAGAGTAGGTTACTGTATGTTTTGTATGCTTTAGATTTGCGTTCATACGAGATATAAACGACACGGTCACGGACAGGGCCAAGTGCGAGTCGGAGTACCGCACCGAGGGTTCCGAAAAAGTTGCGACATTACCGGCCATATTTTTTGACTGCGTAGAGTTAGAGGGTCGATTTTTTCACAGCTCTACGGACCACAGATTTGAGTATATGGTTTTTAAAATCGATACCTTCACGCGTAACCGACATAAAGGGTATTGACGGACAACCGAGTGATTATATAATACTCATTGAATTTTTCAGGACAATGCCAAGGTTGGTTGATTCTTCATGTGGTGTTTTGCATTTTTCGACTGAAGCTGAAATTACTTTTATAATGCGAAATGGAGTCCTTTGTTCTGAAGCGGACCTAGAAAAATGTACGCTCAGCCATGGAATGAAGTATTCAAGACTTAGTGAATAAATTTGTTGTGGATACGTCTCATGTGACTTAAAAAGAACGGCAAAAATAGGTAGCCAGTCTGATTAAATAAAAAAGTAACATAAAATTATAAAACTGTCTAGTCCAAGTCACGACTCTCTCAATAAAAACATAATTATAATATCAAATGCAATTAGTTTTATGCATGTTAACGCAAAACACTTGATGAGGAAAAAACAGCTTTGACATTTAAAACCTTTAAAACGATTATATTATGCGAAGAGGAATGAAAACAGAATAAAAAGAAAAGCAACCTTTTTGCCTTTTATGGTTTTCTTCTTATTTCGTTTGGCAGAGACGTCACCACATTTACACGGATTTCATATGTACAACAGTAGTAGTAGTTTTATTAATTTTAAGGCTCAGTGTATTCTATTTCTTAAACTTTATCCACCACTGGGAATTTCTCCTGGATCGTGGGTGCGTTTACAAACATTTTAACTCACGCACACAAACAGCCAGACCCGGAACAACTGCCATGCAAATGTTTTACGTGCGAGGATCACAACAGCACCACACAGGTTAGCAGCCAATCCCTCGGCATTAAAAGAAAGAATGTAGATGAGATGCAAGCAGCGATCGGTAAATAAGCAATGCTTGCTGCTGACGATCTGTGGAAGGTTGACTACTCCTTAGCTACCGACATCTCTCAGAACCTTAAAAACTACTTTAAGCCTCGGTTGCCATTCTAGTCGGTTGTGATTACAGATACCCAGAAGGCCAAAACACTGATTATCTATTAGTTCTATATCCAAAAGAAAGAATTTGTTTAAAAAAAAGTGTGTGTGTCAGCTCCGACGCACGACTGGAGTTTACTCCTTAAGTACGAGTATCTAACAGTACGCAAAAAGAGTTTATTCAACTGAAAAAAGATTAATATCATATGAAAGGGTAAATTCACAAATTAATGAAAAATTGCAATATAAATACATCGACACTGATAGAAACAAACAAGCCCAATAACATATAGTATATAGGTATAGTCGCCTATACAGCATACCATATGTGCGTCTTAATACACTCACAGCCAAATTAGAAAGTTGCGCACTAAAGGTGCGCACCACAAAAGTGACACATTTTCGTTACTTTAGTAGGTTTTACCCCTCATACCGGGCGCCTTATATTTGAAAATCGATTCTTAAGGAGTGAATTCCAAAAAATACACATGTAGCTGAAGCAAAAAGCTGAAAATCTCGTGGCTAAATAATAGCAGCCGCTTGGGTCGATCTTTAGGTTAAGCCGCGCTTGCCTAGGTTGGTCTGTGGATGGGTGACCACCCGTTTCATACCGAGTTTCCTCCGTGCCTCGGAAAGCACGTTAAGCCGTTGGTCCCGGCTGTCATTTGTAGATCTTTGACAGTCGTTACATTTAGTCAGTGTTTCGAAAGTCTGACAACCAGTCTTACCAAGGGGTATCGCATTACCCAGTACTAACTGGGTTGTGGAGGTCAGATAGGCAGTCGCTCCATGTAAAATACGATGATATTCAGATGATGACATGTAGCTATCTACTAGCTAGTAGAATATCAGCATCTAGATAAACCAAAAACGACCTCATTGTTGTTACTATTTAAGCTCTGAACTATTGTTTCTCTTGTCTCAATAAATTCTGTACCGTATTCGAGAATGAAACGATATAGAAAATATCGTTTCATGGTGAAAATGATATCTAAAATTTTCCATTCCATTTTCGGGATCCGTAGGAAAATTAGCAGTCGTATAATATAACAGAAAATTTTTTTATGTCAAAAGTTGAACAACTCAATTCAAGCAAATTCGAACATCTATGGTAAGTTAAAGATTCCTGATTAGTCATACACTTGTTCTTACTGTATAATTTCGAATTAAATCCATAGAAAGGCAAATGCAACTTACTTTACTGTTACCAACATGCTGTAATAAGGTAATGTGCTTCCAATTGTTGCGCATGCGAACAGGTTCAACAGATAGATACACAATTATGAACAGCTAACGAGATCTCGATATTTTCTTAACTAATATACTAAGGAAATGATTACCAAACTGAAATATTAGAGAAGGTAACGTACAGGACGATTTCTATAAAATAATTAGGTAGCAGGTGTTATATGACGTTATTATAATATATTGTAAGGTAATGGTAAGGTAGACCTTATGAAGCTTAAACTACTCTTTGACATATTATTTAGGGACTAGCTTGGCACGCGGCATAGTTACCTACTCTGGGCTAACGCTAACTTTAACCCGCGTGATGATCGAAAAAAATATCTTTCTCTCCCCTTTCCTTCCCTCTTTTTCCCTTATTTCTCAACGTTAAAAAAATACCTTTGTCCGTGTCCATGGTCCCAACTATCTCTGTACCAAAATTCATCAAAATCGGTTTGACTGGTGAACTGGTAAAAATAAATGACAACGTATAATAGAAACGACGCTTTGTTCAATTATCTCTCTGGTATGCCAACGCTGTCGTAACACACAAATTGTTAATGCCTACTTCTGAGTAGGCAAGCACAATTTTTATGTTAGCGGTGTCGCAACATCAATGCAAATTAATACGCATACTTAGTTCAAAAGTACGTTTATTAACGTTGCGCACAATGGCAACTACCAATCTATAGTCGCACCAACTTACTTGATTCTAATAATCAACAATTTATCGAACCAAGACATCTGGAATTTGACGTTCTATTCGATTGAATAATGATAGACAAAGAACGTTCGGTGGTCCTCGAAATAGGTTCATAATAGATAGATAAATGTGCCTTGTGCCTCGTCGAGGCGTGATCGAGAGTTGTTCAAGAGTTAAATATGTAGTACAGCTTCAGAATTTGATGTTAGGAAACAAATCCGCAAAGCAACACTAAACTTGAGGCATGCTTTGAGATAATTATACCTCGGGGTTTTGCAAGTAAAAACGCTTGATAGATATTGGAAAAAAGCTTAACCGGGCAATTCCTTTTGATGCCTTGAGATTAAGGCATCCAGCCTGGGCAAAAAAAAAAAACAAGTGACTACGACTACACCTAGCCCCTGGGTATAAGCCTTGGCTTAGGGCGTCGCTGGGAAAGGACAGCAAAGGGACAGTTTAGATCTGAGTGGATAATAATACCTTCTTGATAACATCAAATCATAAATTTAAAATTATTCGTAAACAAAAGCGTTCTCCTTGATTTACTACTCTCATTATCGAGTCGCGCTAAAAAAACCTAGATTGCGCTTTTTTTTAACTAAAGCATGAATTTAAATATCGGCTAGTATTACTGAAAACGGTCATAATTCTGTTTGCTACTGGCTGTGGTCATAAAACACTAGAATGACACAATCAATTTGTATTCGATCCATATTCAAGATAACACGTGACCCGCTTTAATAAAGACGTTTATAATCAGTCTATCACACGTTTTTTGACCAAAATGTATATTTATTCCTTATAAGAGCCGCTATAACATTTGTTCTGGGTTTTGCCTTGCATTGTCGAGTAATCAGGTGTGAAGAAACGAGGTTTTGCAATGCAACCTTTGAATTAATGGGGCCATTTCAGTAGCTCATTTGTTTCAGATTTCAGATAAGCGTTTTTTATCAGTTGAACTTTTAAGGCTATAAAACTACTCTTTGCTGTAAGTACTTTATGTTGTATGATACCTGTTTATTAATCTATGTTCACTTTATGTTAACGTGTAGATTACAACAACCAACCAACATAATAATATGTGAGATGTCTGAACCAAATACATACTACGTACTTCTTATTTTTTTTTTGACGGATGGGAAATCACTAAATAACTTTGTTTAAGGCGGAGCGGGGGGAGTGCTAGACTGATATTGACTAAAACCCACCCGTGTTCCTTCTTCTGCCTTTTATGTTCCGCGGCCGCGGTATTTAGTACAGGTGGCAGGCCCCTCTGCTTTGCTGACATCTCTTTGAGGCGCACGTGGAACACTAAGCTTTATTAAATACTAAAAAGAAGGAAACCAAACTGGTTCCCTGAGAAAAGCAGTACACAACTGGGTTACAGTCAGCCAATTAAAAAAATCACATAAAGATTACATCTCCATCCATGTCGATGGTCGATTGTCATTGTAACCTGCAGGTGGGCGTATCATTGTCCGTGCCAAGTGCCAAGTAAACTGGCGAGCATTAAATGGGAGGCTCAAATTCGTCTGTCATTATAAGCTGTCAAATTATCATACAATGACAATGAGCCGCCGTTCTAGGGAATTGAATGAGGAACATGATATAGACAGGGAGATAGACATCTTTTATGAAGTTTGATGTAAGCTTTTATTAGAATAGAAACACAGAGGACAATGTGAGACAAACGAAAATTAATGGCAGACCTGCTTAACTATTGAGTTAAGCAGGTCTGCCATAATTTTTTTGTCAACTTCTGCAAGTTGCAATCTACTTGCAGAAATTGGAAATGAATGAATGGCATTTTTTTTCGCAATCAAGTCTTATTTTCTTTGAAATAGTTTCATAAGTACAACTCTACTGCTAAATATGCGAATAAATGCCACAAAATAAAACAAATTTCGTAAAATAATGCTGCAATATCTTTATTATTTGACTATTTCCAATCATTTTTTAAATGGCTATCTGATGTAATTTTTGATAATAAACAGAATATATTGGTTAAAATTCATGGATTACTGTATTTCCTAGTACGAAGGCAACTGCCATACTAGGTTATATTTGGGAGATTGAATTACTTCTCTCTGGGTGATTTTAATTGTCAATTTAAGTTAAAGCTTCGTAAACAAGATGCGATACAAATTCCTTTAAAAACCTACCTACTAAATCTAAACAAATGATTTGCCAGTATAAACTATTGGAACACAAACTCCTAGCCTACATTGTTAACCCGAAGGTTGTAACGACATCTCGTGATCCGACGCACGTAACAATTCGATTAAAAAGTTCTGTGTCTTCGATAAATAATATTGAAAGCTATCTTGATGGCATTTGGCCATGGCTTTTCTGTGTTTGGAGTCGTTACGAAACTTCCGAAGATCAGATGTATGAGTTATGATGTGTTAATGGCATATAAAGATCCGTACATAAGTCATATTTTCGAATAAATATTGTTGTGAGACCGTGATTTACAAGTCTTTTATAATTATTATGGTTCAACAGCTAAGTTGATTGATGTTGTTGTCATCAAACTATAGGTCCCGCCGTGGTTGCGGGTTGTTCGAAAGATATACCGCGGCCCCAGAACACAAAGGGCAAAAGAATTATTATGGATGGGTTTTAGTCAGTAAAAGTCTGACACTCCCTGCCGCTCCGCCCAAAGCGGGTGAAATTATTTGATGATTTCTCATCCCTTTATTTAACCTGGATGGACAAAAGCCCTAACAAAAATATTTAATAAGAACCAAAATCATTTTCAGTTATACAAATAAAATATTTTGATTTCTGTTATGGGGTCATTAATAACTATTTCTAGAAGTGTGGCACCTATATCGACTTTACCCTAAAATCACGCTACGACCCTTAGAAGTTAAGCGAAGGTAAAACCAAATCAGATAGTCGTCTATAAATGCAACTAATCGCTAACCAAACACTTCAAAACAGGATGACACAATGTAGAAATATGCCAGTGTGTGACCGAACGTTCGTAGGCGTCTTCCGTTCATTGGTAATCCTATTTCCCAGGCGGATGTGACATCACATTCTCAGTAATTGTTTTAAGTGATAAATATCCAAAGAAACCTTACCTGATTGATTAAGATACTAATGTTTTGTACTGAAATGTCAAGCACTCTTTGTTTAAATACAGTTCGCATACATATTCACTTAAAAAAAATACTTGTTAGTTAACTCAGATCCAGCCTGTCCCTTTGCTGTTTTCTGCCAGCGACATCCTAAACCGAGGCCCGTACCCCGCAGGGTGCCCTTAGCGTGCAGTCGCTTAGCTTATAAGTTTTTGCTCCTGGCTGGAGGCCTTAAATGCAAGAAGATCCACAAGACTGTCCGGTTATGCAGATAACGACCTCATAGGTCGAACTGCAAAATGCCATAGAAAAAAAAATGATAGTGATACCAAAAGTTTTTAGAAATGATGTTAACAGTCAATTCGAATCATAAATAATATTCAGCATTGTAACTAACATCAATTATATTATTTTAAACGGAATATTTACCATGTTTACTATTCATTAAACTCATCCAATCGGCCGTGATCATGGCGTGTGCAACTGCAAAACAAAATAAATAGTAAAAACTAAAGAATATTGATGGTTTAGCAATTTTTTTTGCATACTGTTAAAAGCGTCTAGTTTCACCAACATGTCTACCTAATACCTAAGTACGTTATATTAATAATGGAGATAATAGCCATATTTTTAACCAGAAAGCATATTATTGTAGTAACATTGCTTATATTTAAAACTTTTGTGCTGATATGATATGGTAGTGATCATGCTTGCTCGGTAAGTTTGTCTTCTCCGCTTGTTTTGCATCATTCTAGAAATTGTCCCAGAAGAGTTGGTTTTTAATTTAATTTATAAATATGTCAATGATTCGTAACCATTTTTTTTAGTTTTTTCATGTAATTAATATCTACTTTCATGGAATTAATTATATACACCGTGAATAATTCTTAATTTTTTTAAGTAATTGCCTTATTTATGGAAGTTTCTGGTTGTTTTAAAATTGATGTTAGTATCTACTGAGTTTCAGTTGTCATCTTAATAATTTGTTGAAAATACTTAAAAAAATACAAAAATAATAAAAAGCGCCGGTGTGATGTAGTTTTGTCAAATGATTTATTATGTATTTACCAGCGCTAAGATCGAGTTCAGAATTAAGTTTAATATTCCATTCGTTTTTTTTCTTGTCTACAAATATTGTTATAGGTTTTTTAATCAAATTGTAAACTAGTTTCAATTAAAATAAGCAATCACAAAAATACTACGAATAATAAATTAAATTCTAAATTCAAATGAAAATACATGCTTCTTTGATTTATATTTTAAGTTGGTCAATTAACACATTACCTGCGGCGATTTAAGTTATCCGACATAAATATAAACCACTCTAGAATCTACATATTATCAAATAATTATAATATCACAACATGTGTCCAAGCCTATTATCTTTAATTGAATTATCAAGAACGGCCTCTTTCGTGCAATAAATCACTACAGTCAACCGCAGGTCAACTAGTACATAAACGTTTTCATGTGGATGTAAATAAATATTAGGTACAGGCTGGTTTTTGGAACGAAGTTCCTTAGCGCGCGTTGCAAAAGGGGACTAGACGGAAAAAATTAAGACCAAAAATTGTAACGACACTTTTGCTTAAGACCAAAAGTTGTAATGATACTTTTTGCTATAGTTGTAAGCCGTGCAGCGTGCGCGTGTTTCTATGTCCGTCTCTCTCTCTCTCTCAAGCAAGCGAGTTATTTTCGTTTCGTCTTTCTATTTCACATTGAACAGTGTGGTGTCGCGACGATTGTTTTTGTTGAGTGCGTAGTTGAGTTGCTGTACTTTCCTATCTCCACGGAAAAGAGGTAAGTTAGTATACATTTATATTCTCTTATAGAACTTTGAGGTGGACTTAAAACCAAGACTGACAGGTCTCATTAGACTGGTTGCTCCACAAATCCGGTAGGTGTCAGCGTGATTGACGGCCCTGTAGGAGGGCGCCAAAAGCATTTCGACGTGCATTGCTTGTTTGATGGCAACAATTTGTGACAATTGTGAGAAAGAATGAAGCTTGTGATGTAGGCGTATGGGTTATTAAACG
This sequence comes from Ochropleura leucogaster, assembly GCA_958449745.1. Classification (NCBI taxonomy): domain Eukaryota; kingdom Metazoa; phylum Arthropoda; class Insecta; order Lepidoptera; family Noctuidae; genus Ochropleura; species Ochropleura leucogaster. The sequence goes on along the minus strand of OY288204.1, from coordinate 13,101,705 downwards.
TAATATGGGGCTCTAAGAAGTTTAAATGGCGTGCATTTCTAAGTTCCAAAGCGGTAAAATTGATTTTTTTCTGGTCTTCATGGTTCAAGTAAAAACTGTTGTTTACTGGGACTATTCCTATTTTATCCAAATAGAACTTAACGCATTCCACTGATCGACAGAGGTATCTCTCGTGACCCTTTTTTTGCAGGTATCTCTTTCGAACGACCCGTAACCCCGGCTCCTCGTGGTCCTGTCCTCCTCTTTCTGAAAGATGGAGAAGAAGTGCATAATAGTACAACGACATTTCGGCAGTTACCTTTTAAGTACCATGTAATAAGGGGAAAACATATTGACTTCAACCGAGTAAAAATTCAGACTCAGTGGCTGGTACTGAAAAATTCCTGATGAAAAAACTGCAATAACACTTTGTCCAAACCGGCAATTAAAACCAGGGCGACGCGCTAAGTGTTCCTCGTGGGCCTCAAAGAGATGTCAGCAAACCTTATGTCAACCTATCCTAACGGCAATGCCTCGGGTCGGGATCATGTAGTAACAATGCAGCAAAACAGAAGGGCTACGGGGCCACCGGAACATAAAGGGCAATAGAAGGAACATGGGTGGGTTTTAGTCAGTACAAGTCTGACAGTTTTCCGCGATTCGCCCAGAGCGGAACAAATATATATTTGGTCTACAGATAGTTGTTTCGGGTCTGGCTGTTTGTGTTTATGAGTTTAAATGTTTGTAAACGTACCCACGGTAAAGGAGAAATTCCTAGTGTGGTGCAACGTTTTCTTTAATTAAAAAAAAAAAAACAAAAGAGCGGGGAAAGTTATTTGAAAATTTCCCATCCGCAAAAAAGGGCGACGATCTCAACATTCGCGCTTGCAATCACTGGACCAACGAGACAGTGGTGTCTGTTTAATATTAATATACATTGTCTCCGTACCATCAACACAGCATTATATGCAAGGGTATTTATATAGTGGAAGACAAACAATGGTCATTTTAAACAGCCTCGTCGCGTCGTTGTTGCTCTTTTCCTTTATTTATGTTGTCTAGACTACTGACCCTTTTAAGTGTTGATGCAATAAGATTGCCCAATGTCGCATCCAGTTATTTACCGTAAAGGAGATCTTGCAAGCAACTTTGCAGAAGAAATATTGGAGAATAGTGCTGTGAAGGATTAGCTGTTAATACACCGTCATTTTGTCATGTGATAAAGGCTACCCTATTGCTATTAGTCGATTGCTCCAGACTGTGGACTGTAGTCTTTAACTGAGAAATTCCTGACGTAATGAATGTAATGTTCGTTAAATTGCCTGATTCTATTTTAGTGTAAAAAACAGGGGATAAGATTATTTATGTTTATTTAAAATGACACAAATACAAAGAAAATACACAGCACGTCTTATCTAGTCGTATGCCAAAATTATACTGTCGCACTAAATTTACAAAAGTGACCCACAGCCTTCGCAAACTTTTCCCACTCTCCTGTACTCATAGTTTACAATTATATAAACTCTGTTTCTCTCACTCGCTCCCTCTCTTCCTGTCTGTCTTTCTGGAACCTCTATGCCCTTTTCCTCCATGTTTAAGTCAAAAATATGTTCATATTTCAGTGTTTGCTTTTCCTCCTCGACATTGCTATTTCACACCTCAAGAACAAAGGAAAGGCACGGTCATTAACCCTTTCGCTACGATAGATACAAAACAAATGACTATCGTCCTCAGTACTAATCAACAATGTACGGTAATCTAGGAAGTGTTTCGCTTCTGAATGTAATTTATTGTTTGACATTCACCTTGAATTAGCTGCCGTTCTTCTTGCTCGATTTTAGTTCATCGATGTTATGAGATAACTGGTTTCTTGAATGTTAGGGCGTGTGTAGAGTGGGTGGTTGTGCTTTGGTAAGTCAATTGTTTCATTCTTAATCAGTACAAGCTGTAACTATCGTACCGGATCTGTCAATTATTTGTTCAGCGTAAAAAACAGTACTTGGCGGCAAAGAGTGGGTTTTCGGGAACTGTCTTGTGTAATTGACGTTCAGACAAAAAAATACAATCTTGCAATAAAAAATAAAATTAGATTTGCACAAGAAAAAGTTACTCCAACTCGAAGAATTTAGCAAATATGCTAAATGCTTATGATGGACCTATTTCTGTTATTATTTGGTCTTAAACTAGAAATCTTAAACTATAGATGAGGATGACGTTTCCGGCAGATAATATTACCATCGCGGGGAAAAATCTAGATGACACGGTAATGTGAAACAGCATTGGCAAGTCAAGCGGTTTTCAAAACTCATCATCACTTGCCTAGTCTTTTCCCTACTAAGTTGGGATAAGCTTCCAGTTTTACCGGATGCCCCTAAATTCTGGTATTTTACATAGAGCGACGGCATACCTCTTCTCCACAAATTTAATAGTCTCTCCTCCACTCCAATTAGATAGATAGATAGAAAATTCTTTATTATGTACACCATAGAAATAACAATAACAACATGATACAGCTTATAAATAGGGTGACACAATGGGCGGTCTTATCCCATCCGTCCCGTGCTAGAGCCAGCCCGCGCTGCTGAGCCAGTAAGTTTAAATCAGTCCATAAATAATATCACTCAGATCCAGCCCGTCCCTTTGCTATCCTCCCTCAGCGACGCCCTAAGCCGAGGCTCGTACCCCCACAGAGGCCGTCGTGCCCTTAGCGTGTAGTCGCTTATTTTTTAAGTTTTTTGCCCTGGCTGGAGGCTTTAGTTTTTAAGGCATCCACAGGATTTGCCCGGTTAAGCAGACGGCAACCTCCTAAGTTGAACTGCGGATACCATTAAAAAAAAAGGCGGTCTTATCGCCAAAAGCGATCTTTTCAAGACAACCTTTGGATGGATTTAAAGGACGAGAGACAAAACTTTAGGTAGTTTGTGGTGTAACATTTTTCAAAATTAATAGCTACATTTAAAAAAAATAAAACAAATACTTATATTATAAGTATAAAATAATAATCGTGAAGTGCAAAAAGTTATTTAATATTGTTGTTTAAGTAGAGAGGTAGTGCTTTTTGACTAGAATTCTGAGAGTTAAGTCAGTTAGTACTGGGTTTTACGATGTCCCTTTGTTAAGAAAGATGGTCAAACTTTCCGGGTGGTTATCAAACCAACCAACTTTTACCTGCTTATTGTTTATGATCACCTTACGGAACAAATATTTGTATGACCTACAGGTAGTTGTTTCGGGTCTGGCTGTTTGAGCGTGTAAGTTTGAATGCTTGTAAACGCACCCACGATAAAGGAAAAATTCCTAAAGGTATTTTTTTTTTAAACATAAAAAATCATGTCCAATGAAAATCAAACCTTGTGAACGCAGCCTTAATGAAGCCGTTCATGGTGGTCGCCATAGCTATAGTATACATAAGACGAGTAGTTAACAAAGATAAACGAGGAAGTAAACCGACCGCACTAACAGGTTTGAGATAAATCGAACATAAATGTTAAGCGCGACGACATTTATATGTAACACTCTAGTTATGTACTCAAATTCATAAAAAATGGACATGAATTATACAGGCTGATTTTTTGTATGTATATACCTCTAGTAACAATTTTTATATGAGCGACAGAAGAAGCAATTAATTATTTAATAACTACTTGACATTTTAATCTAATACAAAGTTCTCTAATAAGAGAATCTGCAAGCTTTTGATAATTTTCATGTCTCAAGAACTCACTTAATTTTTTTTTATCATCTATTATAGTATTATCGGTTAACAACCAACCACAAGGGGAATAGTAGTTTCTATAAAAAAAAAACGAATATCGCCTTCTTAACAATCCTCAAATTAAAAACGCCTTTAGAAGTAAAGGAGTTCATAGATATAATAGCTGGCACAATGGTTCAGTTAATTATTAACTTATTTGACATTTAAGAAAAAATATGCTACTTAAACCCCACCGACGCGAGACATTCCGAACTGTCAATTTACATAGTAAAGTCACTTGTAGCAGTGATTGTTGATTTTAAAGATCACAATAAGTTCATTTTATTTAAAATACGATACTAACCTACTCGGTGTACTTGTATTTATTTAATTAACAATTAATGTGAACACAGTGGACCAGACACGAAAAAAACTTTTTTTTTCAAAAAAAACTTTGCCCTACTCTGGGAATTTCTCCTGTATCGTGGGTGGGTAAAGGAATACCTCGATTCCAGATTTTTTGAGGCACGAGTGTGTAAAGTAATTGAGATGAGTAGAAGCATGAAAGTTATAATGAAGGTAAGCAGTAATGATAAAAGATTTTGTAACATTCAACTTTTAATATTCGATTAAGTATGAGATGAAATTTTGTATGAAAGATCGTTATTTTCTCCGATGAGAAAACTCGTCAACTTGTCATGACAGCTGCTTATCATAACTAAATAATTACGTAATATGTGCCTAGGCCTGCAGGCCTAAGTATAATGGACCTGACTTATATAGGTAACAACTAGAACGAAGAGGTCATTCAGATGCAAACTGAATTATGTTAACTGCTCATGTTTCGCACTTTCGAAAAAGTAATGAAAAAGAGTTAGTTATATACATCTGAGAGATCGTAAAACATGTTTTTGGACATTCTATCAAATTGTGACTTCAAGGTGCGACGAATTTTCAAAGCAGAAGGGCCTGCTCAAAGCAGAGGGCCTTGCCAGGGTTGCGGGTTATTCGAAAGAGATACTAGGACCCTTAATTTTAGCCATTAAAAGTCTGACACGAGGAGTGTCAGACTTTTAATGACTTTTTTAATATTAATTCCTGGTCCGCCTAGAGGGGAAGTACGCGAGACGAAAACACCAAAAGGTTATTTGTATTTAAGTAGGCTTATTTATTTATTTATAATTTATGTACAATAGTAATATATGGGCAGACTTAATGCAACTAGTCATTCCCTATTTAGCTTTTGGGTAAAATACGACAACATAGTGATTATTCAAGGCTATGGAAAAAGAAACAACCTTATCAAACCCAAACAAGTCAAAAAGTGTTTTCTGGTGACGCAAATGTTCGTGAATAAACTTTATCATCCTCATTAGACTGCTACATTAGTGTCTCGTTAAGGTAGGTGGGTTAGATACTGTTATTGATGTTAAGGGCAATTGTTTGTCAGCCCACTTTGTATTTTAACTGCCCGGAAATCTTAGGAAAACTATTTACATTTGTTATTTTCCGTTATTATGATTTTGTGACAGCCATTTGCGTCCCTCAGGCAAGCCCACCACACTATTATCAAATCACTACAAATCCTGAAAGCCAGAATCAGCAGAGGCGATCATCAGAAGAGCGCCGAGATAATAAGGCTCGATGAAGTCCCGGAAAAACAATTTAAGTGTCTTGAATCCTGCAAAGAAATTAATCAGGAGGAGTAAGAAGAAGCGAAAAGCCTCCCTTCCCCCAATACTGCGCACAGAAATGCTTTTTACAAAAGGGGGATGGTGGGAGCAGTGGTGACCCTTGCGAAAACTTCCTTGATTTTCGAGTTTGTAGGTCATGGGTTCAAACCTACATAGATGCATTATTTTTTATCGCCAATGCCCTCAAAACGGTAAAGAAACTTAAGGAAACCAACATGTCCTAGAGCCGAAAATTCCGAAACGTGCGTCACCTACCAATCCGTACTAGATAGGCGTAATGGATAACAGCCCTTATCATATAAATAACAAGTGTGTAATTAAATAAATCCATTCTTGAGAATATTTGCCTACTAGCCTAGTGACTGATTACTTAACATAACAAAACACCATATCTGTAGTCACCAGAACGTTTCCCGAAGTTGTGCAAATATATAGTCTGGACAGCTACTGACAAACTCCTGGTGGAAAACCCTGGTACCCCTTGGGTAGTAGGACTGCGTTCCCAACGATGTAATGGCGTAATAACATACATTCAGTATCCTAAATCAGGCGGTTACATACCATGAAAGATTTGGAATGAAACTAACGCGCATAAAATTTTACGATAAAATAAAAATTTATTGCATGTAAATTTTGACAGTAAACAATTAATTTGATGAAATTTCACCTATGTTAGGTAACTAAACATTTCAAAAGAGCAGGTAACATCTATTTAATCAATTGGTTATGAAATTTAATAGGTGTAATGATGAATTGATATGTGAGTTTTTTTTTCGCATTGCAAATTTTTAAATGATTCTCCCATTATGGGTAGTGCGGAAAGGAGTGTCAGGCTATCGTGACGTACTGAATAATACTTATCTATGTTCCCTCTTTCTCGCTTTGTGCTCCTTGTATTTTATTGTATAACGGGCTGATGTCCGCAACTCCACGATATTATTCGATCTACCCCAGCTCAACGAGGAATGCCAGCAGTGCCTTGGTGTTGCTGACGACCTCGCGAAGAGTACCTGGGTTACCGAAGTACTTTGCCTTTTGGCAACCTCTAGGCAGTGCAGAAGTACGTGGGCTGCTGTCTTGTCTACCTTCATGCAGGCTCGGCACAGTGGGCTGTCTGTGACTCCTAAGACAAAGAGGTGTTTATTAAAAGAACCGTGGCCAGTAATGGCGGCTGCAGTTGTGGTTTTGTCATCCGAAGCTTCTGTTTTGTGAAGCGGCCGTCGATTCTAGGAAGAGCTTCCTTGGCTTGCCTGCACTCACCGTGGTCCAGCCACAGTTTGTAGTGTTGCTCTTTGGTGCGTTTCTTTACCAGTGTATGTAGGTATTCAAATGGTAGTGGCACAATACACTTCACACGATCCCCTTCTAGCAAGTTCTTCCGCAGCGTCATTGCCTTGGAAGTCGCTGTGTCCTTTGATCCATTGAATGGTTTTATTGTTGAGATTAACAACCTTATTTAGACGTTGGTGACACTCGTGTATTAGCCCACAACTGACTGTTTAGCGCCTGCATTACAGCCACGTTGTCCGCGGTACCTATTACGAACTACCCGCCACCCGGGCTCCTGTCCCTGTTACTCGGAGACGATGGAGATAGGCTGGTGACCGGTCAAGCCAAGCCGACAGATGGATACCTCGAAGTGAGTTTTGAAGGGACGGGTACTAATATCTCTTTGAGGTTGTTGTGGTGTTGTGGTTATTGTTTTCTTGACATTCAAAAGTGCCTGTAATGGTCTAATTGTAATAAATGATTTGAGGCGCGTGTGGACCACGAACGCGCTGTTGACACGTCCTGTCGTCACTAGACGGTCGGACGTTGAGCTACCCATATGTCCGTTACCAAGTTAATTTCTTAACAAATTGGATATGCTGTGGACAGGATACGACGAAATTGCATTATGTGTGTATAATGTTATTGCTTTTCGCATTGAAGATGTGTCAGGAGTGCATTATTCAATTATATATTGTTTTATAACAATTATTCAATGAAATATTGTTTAGTTAACTGTTTTCCTGACTGTGTAGTTGCGGCGCCAACCGTGCCGTCAAAAGCAGTGGCTGAACGATTGACTGCTGCGCTGCGTGTTGCGGGTTCGATTCTCGCACGAAACAAATATTTGTATGGTCTAAAAATTGTTGTTTTAGGTCTGGTTATTTGTGTATGTAAGTTTAAATGTTTGTGAACGCACCCACGATACAGGAGAAATTCCTAGTGTGGGGCAACGATTTTTAAAAAAGAAGAAAGAAAAAAAATGCCTTTTCAAAATCATGATTCACATTACCCAGTGAAGGGCTCAAAATGTTTAGTGATGTAAGTAAAGGAAAGTGCAATATTTTATTTTGCTCAACCTCTGACAGTTATTGGCTGTCATAGAGAAGTTTATTGCAAATTACTTTCCCTTATCTCAAGAGTAACTTAGTTACATTCGAATATAATATTAACGATTAAGTAGGTAAATGTTTTTTTTATAAATTTCAAGAAGTTTACATAGATTCAGTGAAACCAAAATCCTCCCTACTTAATATTATAAATGCGAATGTTTGTGAGGATGGATGGATGGATGTTTGTTACTCTTTCACGTCAAAACGGCTGAACGGATCTTGATGAAATTTGGCACAGAAGTAGATTATAGTCTGGAATAATACATAGGATATTTTATTTTTCGATAGCACGCAGGCAAAGTCGCGGGCGCCAAGTAGTATTAAAATATATTAGGTACGCCTCTCCTACGAAGCTTTATAAAGGCAATAGCTATTCGTACAGGTTCTCTAGTATAATTTTCTATAGCGACCATCATCTTCCTACCCTAGTCTTAGTCCACTTGAGGTCGGCGCAACACGACATTTCCTTCCGAAGTCTCCCGTCAGACGTTACGGCATTTTTTATTCCTATCTCTTTCATTTTATTCTTCTCATAATCATTCCATCCATCAACATTCATATTCATCATTCCCATTACAATGTCCATACCAAAACAAATGACTCCCTTTTATAGTTAAAACAGGCTCCTCTTTCAAGCTATGGACTTTCAAAGTATGATGACTTAAATTAATAAGGAACCTTTATTTAATTTAACGTTTTATTTCACTGCCAGCCACTGTTCTCTTCTCGCTTAGAAGGATCAATGCATGGCAAAGCTGGGCGTACATATATACTCCTGATAATTAACTTAGGTACTTAATTTCACGGTATGTTTTGATTGACTTAAGTTCAGTTCATAAATATTAATAATTTTATTATATGATTTATGGTTGCTTAGATAATGGCTACGTATTAAGACTGAGGCCAGTGAGACATCTTTCAATGTCACACATCTTGTTGACCAGTCTATAAATGGCCAACCGGCAATATCATAACCCAATCAAGAAAGAATTGTTGTTATGTCTTAATAGGTTCTGAGTTACGAAGGGTAATAAAATAGAAGTTTTACTTCCTCGAAGAAAGAGGTATTAACTAGCGATAAAAACGTAATCCAATTGATATTCAATTTTACCAACAAAAGAATGACTGTTATCAACCGTCTTTTAAAAAGGAGGTTCTCAGTTCGGCTGTATTTTTTTGTATGTTTGTTACCCCACCACTACATGATTAGTAGAAGAAGCTGGCAGGGTGCCTTATCCTTACTAATATTATAAAAAACGAAAGTGAGTTTGTTTGTTTGTAACGTCGACGAAAAGGGGAGGATGAGGTAAGAAAAGGGGAGAGAAAGATAATTAGTTAGCTATTAATTATTTAGGACAAAGTCGCGGGCGGAAGCTAGTAAATTATATTCGTATTGCTTGGGTAGTTTATGAGTCATCTTCAATAATACATACGTTTTCTTCTACGTCTACGTAGATGATCTGCATTATTACATTTAATAACATTGGAAAATGAATACTCGACAACAATCTGTGTGAGGTACCACCGTACGACAACAGAAAGGAGGAACAAAACGTTTCTACAAATAAAATACCGACTAATAACTTAAAAAAAAAACACAAAGAAATGGAAAATTAATTTACTTCCAGAAGTCGCTGAGATTTGTTTGTTTCATTCACTTTTTTGCATATACTGTTAAAATGTTTAAAATCATGAAAAAAAAGCATAAAATTATTACAATAAATTTTCAAGAGTTAAAGTTTACTAAGCACAAAACATCCACTACAAATAATATTACGAAAAGTCTCAACTCATCAGCCTTATTGAGACTTCTGCTAATTTTTCCTTCACTTCACAGCAACGATAAAATTGTAAAAAAGAACGTAACGTGAACTTTCCGAATCTACAACCGATAACGGAAAACAGTTTTATGTAATGTGGAAGTGATTATATGGTCCACTAGCTTTTGCCCGCGGGTTCGTTCGCGTTATATTTGGGGTAACACAGCTACCCTTTCCTGATGTGCAGGTACCTGCTACCCGTAGTTTTTACCCTTGTGCCTTATTTATTGTAATAACAAAACTAAGTTTCCCCTTTTCTTCCCTCTTTTTTCCTAATTTCTCACAAAAAAATCGAACCCTATGTCCGTCTCCAGGGTCTCAACTATCTCTGTACCAAAAATCATGAAAATCGGTTTAGCCATTAAGGCGTGAAGAAGTAACAAACAAACTTACTTTCGCTTTTATAATATTAGTAAGGATATACCGAGTGCCTTATAAGACACGATAGAGGGCGTTGCAATCGCATAAGTTAGTTACGTAGGTAACTAGCCTATATTAGTACATAAACGTATGTTTGGGCTGGCGGAAGAGTGAGTGAATATATAATTGGTTTAGCTTGCCTATGTACAAAAACTTATTTAATATTTTTGTTGCTTTGAAATTTATGATAATGTAATCAGTTTGGTTTTTGTAGTGGACCGCTACAGCTATTTGTAAGAACCTTATTGTATCGGCCTATATAATAAGGTAACTATGTAGATGTAACTCAAGTGTATGCATAGAATGTAGTAGGTATGTACTAAAGATAAAATGAAGGTCAATAGTCGACCGTGAATGAAATATTATTATGTTTTTTATGTTCTACGATGTCACAATTTTTGATATGATTTAAAGAAGATCGTCAAAATTATGACAACCTCAACGTGTTGAAACTTGTCATTGATGAAGTATTTTGAAGTTTTCTTACAACTTATAAATATTCCTTGTAACGAAAAAATCGGCCAAGAGAGTCAGACTCGCGCACCGAGGGTTCCGTACAAACTTACGACATAAACAGCCACATGTTTTGACTGCGTAGACTTAGAGGGTTCACAGCACAAATAACCACAGTTGCGTATATGGTTTTAATTTCAACTCGATACTTTCACGCGTATGATATTGTCCAAGTAGCAGGGCAAAACTGGATGAGCATTGCTAAAGAAAGAGATGTGTGGAAGGAGAAAGAGGAAGCCTTTACCTATATGGGATCCACATCCCAAGAGCAAAAATAACCCTACTAACACTAGAATATTAAGTTAAAAGTACTAAATCAACTAACAATCATTTGAAATGTAATAATAAGATGTGGAAATAAAAAGGCTAAATTATTATAATTATAATTACTTTCACGCGTTCCCGAGGTAAAGGGTCTTGACAGACAGACAGAAGGACAACAAAGTGATCCAAAAAAGGTTTCGTTTCTTCCTCTAAAAGTTATGTGTATATTTAAAATAAGGTTTAATTTATTAATTTTATTAAACACTGCGTGATCCTTGGTGATCTTTTGTGTGGCTGAACGAATTAAGGTAAATTTGTCGTCGCCTACAATTTATCGGGTCGCCCTAATGCCAACAGCGCTTTTGGACTACATATGCCAAACATGCATTAGACACCGGTATAATCTAATCTGTACTCGGTTCTGCTAAGAGTGCGTTGCAACGGAGTTTTATAAATTCCAAAACGGCTTAAAGGGAGGTTAAAAGCACTACAAGGGAATAAGGATTCCCTTGTAGTGCTTTTAACTGTGCGCGTAAGCCTATGTTAAGTTCAGTGTAACTCAATCTCTACCAACCGACCCATACATCAACCACGTCATAGAGATTACTTTATCAATAATTAATTATAAACGATTTACATAACCACATGTAGGGTTGGAACACACCGGTCGTTTTCCGGTAAGGCTGCGGTTACACGTAATCATTATTTAATCTATGCTAACTGCAATTTATAGTTTCCCAGTGTAAACTGTTATTAAACGGCTTATTAACTCACGCGCAGGTCTATGCACGAATTTCTTTTTTTTTGGCGTTTAATCGATCGATGATATAATCATTAGTATTTGTAATTAAAACATGCTTTCCAATATTCTTTTTAGGCAACAAGCTTAAGTAAAGTGTCTATGATGAATTTCAAGTGAGTGCACACTTTATATAACGCATAACTTTAGTATAAAGTGTACGCTCTTTTTATTCCAAGATTGTTTCATTTACTCAAGTCTATTATTACTTTGACTGTAGACATCAGATGATGACCAAACCGACATTGTCCAATCATTTAAGCTTAAATTAGGTAAGAATCCTGGAATTCGAGATACCCAGCTTTAAGTACCTATATATGGTATGTATGGAATGGCTGTAGTAACCTACATAATGGTAGGGTGTACCGTACCATACCTATGTAGGTTTTGAGACAACTATTAGGGTGTCAATATACAAGTATTTACAGACTTACAGCTGGGTATCTCGAATTTCAAGGTAAACATATTATAATGACTAGACTAACATCTTCTGTCTAGATGTTTTTCAAATATGTATACATCGACAAGATTTTCCATTTGCTACTAATTGGACCATGTCTTTTGGCTCTGTGCGATTATCAGTTTTTATGTGACATGATATACGACCCTTTTTATTGCCTTCTTATGTCTATACCAAGGCAAACGATCATTTATAAATTCGCTAGCTTTTCCCCGTGGTTTCGCTCGCGTTATATTTTTGGCAACACAGTTTCCTGATTTGCTGGCACCTGCTATCTGCAGTTTTTGCCCTTGCGCCTTATTGATTTGTAATAGCAATGATAAGTTTTTCCTTTTCTTCCCTCGTTCTCCTCATATCCATTTTTTTATAAAAAAAATAGCTTATGTCCGTCTCCTAGTTCCTAATTATATCTGTTCCAAAATTTATCAAAATCGGTTTAGCCATTAAAGCGTGAAGAGGTAACAGACAAACAAACTCACTTTCGCTTTTGTAATATTTGTAAGGACTAGTAAGGGATTTCGATGACGATTCATCTATACTAATCTATACTTAATATTATAAAGCTGAAGAGTTTGTTTGTTTGTTTGTTTGAACGCGCTAATCTCAGGGACTACTGGTTGGAATTGGAAAAGTCTTTTAGAGTTGGATAGGCCATTTCTTGAGGAAGGCTATAGGCTATATAACATCAAGCTACGACTAACAGGTGCTGAGCAGCGTGGGTGAAACCGCGGAGAACAGCTAGTTCAAAATAAAAAGAAAAAAACTCTCCACTGTACTCAGTATATTTTGCTGAACGAGCTACAATGAAAACAACAATCGTTCACTGCAAGAGATTGTATTTTCATATTTATCTCTGACAGAGTATACTATTTTTATTTATTAATAAGAACTTTGTCTTCATATTTTTTACGCAAAACGTCACCGCGTACGATTTCCGTAAACAAGGATCCAGTTTAAAATTCAAAATAAAAACAAACATAAGTTATTGAAACAAGAAAGGCAGTAGCTATTTTGTTTTATCATTGAAGCCACTCTATATGGTATTATTTTATTTTGGTTCAATGACCGATGGTGTTTTGTTTTTTTTGCAACCGACTCAACTCGTAGTGACACTAATAAATATCAGGCTTAATGGAATAGAAGGACAAAGAAGGCGATCTCAAAGTCAAGAGGACACTTGGTCTGGGTCTAATTTAACCTTAGTTAAACTTAGGTAACCTTATACCATGTTTTAGCTTAGATACCATTTTTCAAAAAAAATCACTAGGTTTTTTGTATCCACCTAATCCTTATTAGAGTGTGCTTTGCGTGCACCGAGGGTTCCGTACAAACTAGCGACATAAACAGTATTATTTAATGATTGCGTAGACTTAATTTTTTCACAGCACAAAGGGACGACAGATTTGAGTTAAGGTTTTACTTTCAACTCGAAATCTCCACGTGCTCTCGAGTCTGTCTGTCCGTTTGTCTGTCAAGACCCTTTTCTTCGTGAACGCAGAGGTATCAACTTGAAATCATCATGTTTTAATAATTTTGTTCCTTTAGAACTGTGAAAAAATCAACTGTCAAAGTCTACGTAGTCAAGAGATAGTCTGTGTCGCAAGTTTGTATGGAACCTGGGTGTTTGAGACCGACTCGCACTTGGCCGGTTTTTTTAGTTGCCTATAATGTACAACTGCTGGACAAAAGTCACCGCGATATCCTTCTATTACTGTTCTGATGTATTTAAAAAAAATGCTTTCATCACCAGTAAAGACTTTCAATTTGATCGCACCAATAAGGTATCACTGACCTATTAGCACATCCCTAAGGTGCGTCCATAAACTAGATTGGGAACATCCAATAAGGAGTGCGTTATAACCAAGCACTACGTGGGAGGTCAAAGACCACTATAGGGCAAAAGTAGTGAAAGGTAACATCACTGATTCCGTGTTCAAATAGATTCATGTTACGACATAAACTTCACGTAAACGGACCACACCGCCGAACAATTTCTAGCAATTATTTTGTTCTAAATTGTTTTAATGACAGTTGGTAATGCACCTAAATTGTGTTTTTTTAATGACAGTTGGTAATGCACCCTGACAGTGACACCTGTCAGTCAGTCTTATTGAACAGACTGCAAGGATCATCGACGCTGAAACGGTAAACATGTGTGGACATTGAAATTATTGATATTTTTTTTTATAATTACTAACTTTCGAGTAATCATTTGCAACTGTCATCATGATATGCCTTGTCTTTATCTTACTTATATTGTAGTTTAACTAGATGCAACTGAAAACCTGCATAACTAGTTAGTACTGGGTAATGCGATACCTCTTGTTAAGTCTGGTCACTGCAGATATTTAGCGTTTGGGACTCTAACTATCAGCAACTGTCAAATATCTACAAATGGCAGCCAGGACCAAAAACTTAATGTGCTTTTCGTCGAGCGAAGAAGAAAATTCAGTATATATACCGAGTTGTCATCCATCCACAGAATCTAGGCAAACGCGAGTTGTTTCACTCCTTGCGGGAGGATTTATGTACACAAATGCACCAAAGAGTAGGTGGGTTTTGAGATGTTTTAGGGTTCCAAAGCACCAGCTGAAAGTTCTTTAAAAATGAAGGCACAGGGAACGTGTTAACCTACAGATCGTCTTGAGTGGCTATTATCATTTAGCCACAAGTTCCACATTATTTGCAACGATAGGCTATTAGTATATCCTTGATGTACCTACAGTTAATCACGATAATTTCTCTTGCGCTACACACTACTGATTTCAGTACATAAATTAACAATGTAGGCATATCAAAAACATATTATCATGATTCTCATCAAAACCAATTTGCACAGTTGTAAATTTTAAACAGTACGTTTATCGCGCTCTTAACACCCTTGTAATAAAACTATCTAGACGTATCGTAATTAGTTATAAACATTTTGTAACCGGCCTAATTAATTCATTACTCGAGCTAGTCTGTGAGTGAGTTTGTTTGACAGCTAAGTGAGTGTGAAAGTGTATTAAATTTCTTGAGTAAAAAGAGCTGTTACTTTTTTTTGAGTGCGAAAGTTACGCCGTAAAAATGTTTTGAATTTTGAACTCTCACGCATTTGTCATTGAGTAGGTCTTCATTATCAAGACACCTGTCAACATAGTCTGCAATGTGCATTTGGCCATAAGTTAAAGTGCGGTTGAAACGTGAAATCTCAGTCACGCGAAATGAATCTCTATTGATAACCATTAATGGAGCATTATAAATTCTAAGTTCTGGATATCTGATCTGTTAATAAAGATTGATATTATAACCTTTTACGAAGCTTTTATATATTTTTTTATAAAAATCTCTTATTTAAATAAACTTCATCAGAACTACTGATCGCGAGATGGTAAAGACAAGAACACAGAAGTGGGTGGAACAAAGCTCATGGTGGTTTTAATAACGAAAGAATCATTGTTAAAACGAAAATTTCCTCTAACAACAGTTTCAATTTTTTAACATATTATTTATATTTTTACATATTTCTTACATAAAATAAAACATATAAAATACAAAAATAGGAACCCACCGTTATCGGGAACAGGGTCCAAGCCAGCGGCGGTTAGGGCTCCAGAGAAAGGAACCTCCTAACAATACGAGCCGTGTCCAGGAGTACCGCTTTCTGTACGCCCTTGATCGAGCTGCCTAACGAGAGCCTCGTCAGGTATTGGTCGATGCTCTTGGCAATTAAGCCATTGACAGATATAACTATCGGCACAATGATCGCTGAGTCCACATCCCACATGTCGACAACCTCGCGAGCCAAGCTAATATACTTGATTTGCTTATCTTTTTCGGCTTTCACGAGGTTCTCATCATGCGGGACTGTTATGTCAACAATCATTGCGCGCCGCTCTAATCGATCCACCACCACTATACCAGGCTCGTTAACAACAATAGCCCTGCAAACAATAACAACAGTTATTGTTATTATAGTAGTTTTTAAAGATTAATTCTCCGATATCATCTCAAATGTTCTCAAGCACTACAACCTAAATTCGTATTTAGGTCCTGGGTTCGATCTGCGGTAAACTGTTATTGAGTTTTCATCAAGAATCGATCAGTAAAAGCCACGAAGACTAAATTTAGCAATGGCCTCGCCTGCTAATACATCATTATTTTTCTTAGCCTTTTTCCAACTATTTTGGGGGCGGCTTCCAGTCTTGCTGGATTCATCTTAATACCAGTAATTTACATGGAGCGACTGCCTATCTGACCTTCACAACCCAGTTAGTACTGGATAATACGATGTTCCTCGATAAGACTGGTTGTCAGACTTTAGAGACACTGACCACCTGTAAAGACTGTCAAAGATTTACAATTGACAACCGGGACCAACTGCTTAACGTGCTTTCCGAGGCACGGAGGAAACTCGGTATGTACGGGTGGTCACCCATCCAGACCAATCTTACGTAACCAATTCTTAAGTAAGACACAATAGATGCTAAATTAGTAAATAAATAAAATAATAAGTTAGCCAAGACCTTTTCGCACATTCAACGGCGCCCACACAGCACGCGCATCGAGTATTGACTTGAGCCTACTTTATGGCCACACGCCGCTATTTTGACCATAGACAACTATGCAAACAGCTAGGATTGTTATTTGCATAAATCTGTATCAGTATCTATATAGTAATCCGATCATCATCGACTTTCAAAGATCTACAAATGACAGCCGGGACCAACAGCTTAACGTGTTGTCCAAAGCATCTCAACCTAACACGTGGGACATAAAAAACATAACTGGCGCAATGTGGGAGTACTGTCAGGTACACCTCTGATTAACCCTTCAGGGATTATAGGCACAGAGGGGCTTGCCAGAGCCTCCGCCTGCCGGGGTTGCGGGTTGTTCGAAAGAGATACCGCGGCCTCGGAACGTAAAAGGCAATAGAAGGAACATGGGTGGGTTTTAGTCAATACAAGTCTGACATGCCCCCCCGCTCCGCCCAGTGAGCGGGGGAAGTCATTGGATGATTTTCCACCCGAAAAAAAAAAAAGGATTATAGGCGTTAGGTTATCTGTGTATCTATCTATATGGCACAATAAATTGAATGTTTGGGCGTTAATATCAATCGTCAAAGTCAAGCTTTGTATTGACAACTAGGTACCGGTAATTAGTGTGGCATTTATAGCTTTTAATGCGATTAGGTATGTTGAAATACTAATTATTCAATGCAATTAACAGATCATTTTGTGGTCTATTTGCAAAGCATTTCACTCTTCATTAGCACTGTAATTTTTAGATGTTTCTACTGCAGATTAGGACGTGATCTTGATGATCAGTTTTGACAGAAAAGACCTATATACATAACTGAACATAACCCGCGAAGGGTGAGTGCAATATTAGGTACAGCTCTTCTTAACCTTGCGAAGTTAACACGTTTGCAATGTCATGATTAACATTTTACGTAAAATCACACCATCCACCATCCTTTTGACGAAAAAACAAAAGTTGCACTATTTTTAGGGTTATACAGGGTCATTGAAAAAATACCCGAAACCTCTTAATCCTGCCTTCATATCATGACCCTGAACAACATTTGTTCTACGACTTTTCAAATTTCAAAGAATTTTTTTTCCATACAAAAAAATAAACTTAGTCAAAATTTTGCATATACCATTTATGCGGTGAGTGCGGTGACCGACGAAAGGGAGCCGGCCGGCCGCGCCGGCGCGGCTAGATCAAACGGCGCGCCACGCTCAAGGAAGCGAGCGGGCGCACAGCGCGGGGTTCGGGGTGACAGTCGCATGAGTGCCTTACTCGTAAGAACACGCGTGCGCGTATACCGCTATCGAAATTCGCGCGTATTAGTAAATTAACTACATATTAGCGGTTTCATATTTTGAATTCAATTTACTTCATCCATCTGTTGATATTGAAGAATGTGTTATGTAGGTACATACTTGTAATGCGATGAAATATTCAGGGGTCAATGTACTACTTGTATGTTGCCTACATTATTATTTTACTCGATTTTGGTTGCTTGCACTTAATAATCGCCAATAATTGAGCAAATCTTCTGTAGGTACGGTACCTACCTTGTTAAACGCAAGTCGACAAGGTCCAATTTAACGTGCGCGCGGCGCGGCTATCAAAGTGGGTACGCGTGTAGTATACGCAAATTTTACAGACGTCAAATAAATGAAAACAAATTGTTTTTGGCTACGTTGTTTAGTTGAGGTCAAAGTCGTAGAACAAATGTTGTTCAGGGTCATGATATGAAGGCAGGATTAAGAGGTTTCGGGTATTTTTTCAATGACCCTGTATAACTTAAAAAGGAAAATACGGAACCCTTATAAGATCACTTTGTTGTCTGAATGTCTGTCTATTTAGACCCTTTATTTCGGATACACGTGGAAGTATGTAGATGAAAAAAGAAAACAATAGTAAACCATATAGTCAAGACGGTGTCCCTTGGAGCTGTGCAAAAATCTTAGACTTAACCCTCTAACCCCCGAATACTGAAACGTCACTCAAAATTTAAGTCCCACTTTAATGTAACAGAGACTCAAAAGTGACGTTTGACCATACAAAATCTAAAGTTTAAGAGCTGCTCAAATGTTAAGCAGCCCTCACATTTTGAGTGACGTTTCAGTATTCGGGGGTTAGTCTACTTAGTCAAATAATCTGGACATCGGACAATCGGTGCGCAAGTCCGAGTCGCACTTGAGAGGTTTTTCAAAAGCAGGTTGTGGTTCAAGATCTCTGTTCGACCGGTTTGTTCAAGTAAAAGGAAGCCAGGAACAAATCTAGAGATTACCTTTAGTCTTCAGATTCACTTCGCTCTGAAATCAGTAAGATATCAACAGTCCATCTCGTAAAGAAAATAAGAACCAAAAATAATCGACTTATTAATGTTTTATTAACGAACTAATCGACTGTTTAAGGCTTCATTTTGTTGAGAAATGGTTAAGCCAGTCATGCATACAGCCGTGAAAAGTTAATTTGATGCACATATTATGACAATCCGAAATTTTATATCGGTGCCTTCTTTTTATCATTGGTGGAAATGAACGTTTTTTAAATAATTCTTTAATAAATTAATTATAATGATTCAAAACCTCAAGCCGCGCAAATATAATAACTTAATTCGAAGTTTTGTTTTTGAGCCGTTTGGGGTTGTAACTCTAGGGCTCTGGGGGTCCGAGTGTTTATACAGTTTTTCAGAATATCTTCAATAATCGTATCGGTTGGTCGATTCTTCACGTCACTAGAGGGCAGGCCAAAGACTTGCCATCCAACGCGTCAATATTGCAGCAAAGTGGATGAATTTTTGACGTCCTCTTATTCTTTTCCTTTTTTGGGATTTGTACATAAGTATTTTTATTGTATTATTTGTAATTACTATGTCATGTTTTAATGAATTGAATTTATGAATAACTTAACTTTTAAGAATTTGATGTATTATTATGACAAGTTTTTCGACATTTGGTCATTGTGGTTAATAATTAAATTAAAAATATTTTATTTCGTTAACAGTGTCAGTATTACAAACAGCATTCTAGTGTTAATGTTCTGACTTATTATGTAAGCAATAGATGCGGCATCATTGTTGTGGTATATGGATTAAATGTCGCAGTGACGAAATGGTAATTTAAAAGAGATTAAAATTAAGTTACAATTTTTCTACTCGTCCTAAATTCTTAACAGAAGGTTGTGTATTTTTAGTACAATAAGCATTTACAACACATTTATGTTCACAAAAAGTCGTAAAACGAATTTATTACTAAATTTAACTTGCATCACTAAAATTTCAATAAAACTGCACGGATATTGAGCGCTGGCAAAATTTCTAGATGTGCATAACAAATTTTATATGCATTCCAAACAACAGGGATGAATCGATGACTGTTTCGAAAAACAATGTGTTTATAAAAAATGATGTAAACTTTTGTCTGTGAAAAGGCATTTAGCGGCTATTTTTTGTCGTACATATATACTGAGTTTATCCGAGGTAGCTATCGGTTATCAGGCGAGGCTCGGACGCGCGCGCGCGCAAACCAACAGTTGATGTTCGCGCGTCGAAAGGAAGACACATCCGCTAGCCGTCTAGCGCCCCTGTGTACACTGTGATCGATACATCGCGTGGTGAATTCTGTAAACTCTATCGTGAAAGCCGGTGAATTTGATTGAAAGGGTGCGTGTGTATTGTTATTTTTTCCATAAAGGTGGTATACTATCTTGTATGGTAGAGTCCTTGGAGTACGTATACTTAGTATTAATGCATGCCATTTTTGAGCTGAGGTACGAACATCTGCAGCGCGTATTACCATTTTTAGCACGCGCTGCGTCGACTGGCTTTATTCATGCGGACATTAATGATAAATGTGTTACTGTTTTTAGCTGTAAGACAGATCATATATCGTAAGTGTTAATATAATCATGATAAAGCTCTGTTTGTTTGTTTCACAAGTAGCATACATATTTAAAATGTGTACTGTACGCTCAGTGGTTCTGAAGAGGTGTTTTCTGATTTTTGATTGTACTTATATGCTGCTGAAAATGTTGGGTTTGGCATTATTTAACTAAAATTTCCTTAAAAAAATTATATAACTTGCATTACGAGAAGGTATAATAAGCTTTCTCTGTATAAGTGTTAAGACATAAAAACGAATGCAAAATCGTGGCCCGTGACGAATATTTTATGCGAGACATCACAATACTGTAATACCTCTATCTACATACGCGGTAATGCTATTACCTGGGTACTGGACAATGTAATGTACATACCTACAGATTATAATATACAGTAAAATGAAGAAACGATTACACTCATTAATATTTAAAACCTTTTTAACCTTTTTATAACTAGCTTCCGCCCGCGATTTCGTCCACGTGGCATAGTTACTTTGGGCTAACGCTAATTTAAAACCGCGTGATAATCGAAAAAAAAATATCTTTATCTTCCCTCTTCCTCCCCCATTTCTCACTTTTTAGCCTATGTCCGTCTCCAGGATAACAACTATCTCTGTACCAAAATTCATCAAAATCTGTTTGGTCATTTACTCGTGAAGACGTTACAAACAAGCTCATTTTCGCTTTTATAATATTAGTAAGGATTAAATGTTTCTCCGCGTGTGGCAAGTATAATGTGTAACTCATTTGTTTTTCAATCCCTATTGCTTGTTAAAATACATTTTTCGAGGATGGTATAAGATAATTTTCATTGCAAATTACAGTCTTATGGTATACAGATGATAGGATATTCTTTTTGTCTTGGATAGCCTTAGAGTTGTTGACCTATGTCTTTGTGATATAATTAAGAGTTTCGACCACAACCAGCCTTAGCAGTGACACTAACATACGAATCATTTTTTTTATGGACAGTTTGAATCTTATCATTGTAAGAGAGTCGCGATGAGCTAGTCTCACTCTTAAAAAATTGGCTTACAACCACACTAGATCGCGAAAAGAGGGATGAGTTTGCCCTGTAGTGGGACAAAATATGCTCATAATTAATCATAAGAGAAGTAAATAGAGGGGAAGGGATTTCTGTCATACCCGCTTGCTTTTGTTAACTACCAGAAAAATTACGTCATTCATTCTCCAAGTTCATTCTTATTTTAAACCGACGAAAACGAAAAAAGAGGCGGTTCTCAGTTTGTTTTTTTTTATCAAAAGATTTTGACAGCGGAGCAACTACCAAACAAAGTGTTACCCAATCGAAAAATAAACCGTAACTCATAATTTAAAACATTGCCAAAGAAAAAATATATAATTAAGAACCGATTTTGCATATTTTATTGCTGAGCTTTCAGTTTACCACCGACTTGTAAAGGTCATGACCTCGACAGACATTGCCATCTGCTTTTGACAGATCACGAAGACATTAAGTTTGAAGTCACTACTTGCCTATAATGACTCTGATATTATAAAGATGTCTGTTTCATGAGCATTGTGAAATAAGGAACACGAGTTATTTAAATTGAAACCTTCGCATAGGGGACCACCTGGCTTTATTGCACCTACAGACAAAAATATGAAGAAAAATACGGTATTACAGTACGGCAAAACTAATTATATATCTACAGGGCTATGCAGATTTTCTTCAAAAAAAATGCACTACGTGTTTTTTTCCTTAAAATTATGCACAATCAACTATTTAAACCAATACAAGTTCTTGCGTGATTTCCAACAAAAACACACGTGGGTAGGATTTTTGACAACATATAATTACAAGTCAATAGTTTTATTATTCAAAAGATTAAAATTCAATGTAAATTATTTCTTTGTTTTTATTAGGTACTAACAGATCATTCTCGTTTCATATGCATATTGATAAGCAGTGCAGTGGAATATTTTAAATAGAATTGCAAAAAAACGAGTAACAAACGTTATCAAGCGGTTTACGGCTGTGGAGCAATTATATGATAGGTAAATTGATTAGGTATGTCGTCTGTCACATATACGCCAATATTTCAATATTTGCTTGCATTTGCGTCGTTTCTATGACATAAAATCATGAATATAACTAACTAGCTGGTGCCGGCGTCTTCACCCGCGTGATGATCGAAAGAAAAGTATTCTATGTGTTATTCCAGACCATAATCTACCTGCGTGATAAATTTGATCAAGATCCGTTCAGCCGTTTTGACGTGAAAGAGTAACAAATATCCATCTATCCATCCATCCTCACAAACATTCGCATTTATAATATAAGTAGAATAGGATATGGTAACTACCGGAATCATTTAAACAATAATATGACAGATTTACTAATTTCTCTGAATTTAACTTTGAATGTTTGAGAAAATAGTTGGTAATTTAAGACGCCATGCCAGAAATGATTATGAACAACGTCTGTAATCAAGTACAGTTAAAGTATGTTTACTTCTTGCTTATCAAGTTCGTGTGTTGTTTCTGGCTTCCTCATTTCTTTTTCACGTTTTAATTCCGTACAATGCTTGTTTCATTTTTTTTTTTTTTGCATGTTTGTGTACTTTTTCATTAGGTACTTCATTTTGTCTTACGTTTTGAATTTGTTTGGATAATTTATTATTTTAAAATTTGGCCTAACAGAAAACAAGCGTACAATTCTTGTAATTTTGGCTAGTTTTCATCTTGTTGTTATTAGGATATAGACATCTCGTGGGAACCTAAAGTATTATATGAGCTTTTATTGTAGTAATATAGCGCATATCTTACAGTACTTATTTTTTGTTCCTGTTTTTTTTTTTATTGTATTCAGTGTGTACATTAATCGTAAAATTATAAAATATAAATACAGTTAGGTCAGAAGACCTAGACCTAAGTATTTGAATTGAGGTAGGTCAACTAATTAAGAACATAGTTAAGTACACAGGACTCATAAAACTTAATAATTAGGATGATAACTCGTCCGTATTATCTATCATTAGATCATTATTATTATGATTGATAATACAATTCTCGTGCAGCCGCTAATGTAATGTAATTGGTATTTGAATTGATTTTAAACGTTCATTTGTTTTTAAACGGAACGCGTTTTTTAACGTTCCGAGTCCATATTGGCTAATATGGTTCTTCAACCATCCGTGTCAGAGGACTGTATCTATTGAACCGTATTTGTTTTTAAAACGTTGCCCCATACTAGGAAATTCTCCTGTATCGTGAGTGCGTTTACAAACGTTCACAAATAGCCAGACCCGAAACAACTATCTGCAGGTCATACATAATATATTTGTTACGTGCGGCAATCCAACCCACGACACGCAGCGCAGCAGTCGATCGCTCGGCCACTGCGTCAACCGTACCGTCGCCGTCGAAATATTTATAGACTTTATTATTTTACATTTTTTTTAAACTTTGCCCCACACTAGGAATTTCTCCTGTATTGTGGGTGCGTGTTTACAAACATTTAAATGCACGTACACAAATAGCCAGACCCGGAACATCTATTTGTAAGCCCTACAATTTCTTTTCCGTACGGGGATCGAACCCGCAACACGCAGCGCAGCAGTCGATCGCTCAGCCGCTGCGCTTACTATTTACTTACAATTTAGTTGAAAAATAAAGGCCCTTTGGTTTATCTTGCTTGATTTTCTTTAAAAAAAATTGTTCATTGGTACAAAACACTTAATTGATCTTGGCCAGTTTTTTACTCACCACGCGATAATCGTCAAAAGATTAAAAAAAAACAGACATACGAGACCGATTCCGTACAAACTTGAAGGTATCTAATAAAACAACCGCACAATGCTCATTTTAGCTGTATTAAAGGACAAACTTAACTTTGCCGTTGGAAAACTATGGCCTAATACATCGGCCGTAGGTTGCGGTTAGTTTACCACTTGCAATTAAGTTTGTGTTCACTTTTTTTTTGTTGTGATGCGAATTTTCGGATTTTTCCCTTTATTTATTAAAACTTCATGCACAAGTAAAAAAAAACATTGTACAAATGATAGACTTAATGCCTTAGGCATATTCTACCAGTCAACCTTAAGGTGATGCAGAGACAAAAACATAGTAGGTGCAATGTAACTTTACTTTTGCTTCTTGAAAAATCATGATTATAAGTTTACGAGAAGTACTCTATAAGATTTGATTGTCTTTGCGAATTAATGGGAAATGCGAAATTAATGGTATGGCCGTTTATGTCACATTTCCCATTAATTCTTTTGATTGCGTAGAATGCAAACCTGAGCTTACATAGTATTAATTTTCAACTTGACAAATCTACGCGTTCCCGAGCTAAAAGGTTGTGACAGACAACCATGCAGATGGACAACAAAGTGATCCCAAAAGGGTTTCGTTTTTTAATTTTGAGATACGAAACTCTAAAAAAGCGGATTAACTACATAATACTATTGGTTTATTAAACGTTCAAGCATCGTTGATCTCTCAACAGCTTTTCCTTATTAAACTTCAGTGGTGTGATTAATTTATAGCTTATATTTACATACGTAATGCTTACAATGATACTTGCTGCAGTAACACTTCCCTACAAACCTGTACAACCAGGCATATTGGTCAAGATTATGGCATAATGTGACCTCATTTTGCAGCTTGGCGATTGTCATTTGTTTTTACATATATGTGTACAAATTTAGTATTTGTAGTCTATGGTGATTAATATAGAATAATGAAGAATGACTCCGATAATAGTGGTTTTTGATTATTTCTTTTATAAACCATGACCTAAAACTATTCTAGATTTGGTTTTAAATGGTGATTAAAGTAAAACAGTATTTACCGCATAAATAAAACGTATGTTGAGAATAATTATTTATTTTCAAAATCTAAAACAATTTAGATTCCAGTTAAATCCTACATGCCTACCAAGAATTTACCACAAAACTTTTAAATAAGGCAAAAACATGTTAAAACCAAGTGCAAAACAGTTTGCACACATAAACGGCTGGGCACTTACCATTCAATTGCGGCGGAGAAGGACGATCAGATAAATTGAGCGTGACAGACATTTTTCATAGTGAACAAAAAAGGTAGTTAGTTCAATTAATAATGAAGTAGCCAATGGTCGTAAAGACGGGCTTGTGGCCGTCGACGCGTAGCGCCGCCGCACAGTCATGATATCATCAAATTGCTGTTTAATATACACAAATTTGCCTTTTTTGGTGTTTAGGGTTCAGTATGGTAAAGCAATAAGTCTTATAGATAGATGTGTAACAGAGTAGGTATTCCACCTCCTCTGTTGCCCCAACCTCTTTCCTTCTGGATCAATATCGTTTTTTTTTTTTGTAAATTCATATTTCGAATTTCATTCTGTCATTTGCGTCATCTTCAATTCCTTTTTGGTCATTACAATTTGATGATTATTGGTGGATTTAGACCTATGCCATTGACTATAAGGGTGTGGAATAGATAAGTTTGCCCATTACCAATTATTAGTGTACTGCATATGAAGTTTTTCACATATCTGTTGAAGCGCGAATTAAGTGTCGAAAAGGCAAGTATGGCAAATTTTCGTTTTTCCCCGTTTTAAATGTACCGTGTTTAAAATTTCCACTTAAAAGGAAAAATCAATCATATTGTACATAACGCTTATTTAAAAAATAACATGACTCTACATTAATAAATATGTTTACACAGACAATCATGTTCCGACTTCTAAATTATATTCATTACGTATTTAATTCGTTTGTATTGTTCCTATTTTCTCATCTACAACGTTTGCGGTCACAAGTCACTACCGGGTAACGTTTTATTGGTTAATTCGTGACATGGGATAAATTAAACACATCATATATATTATTATATGATTTAGAACAATTTTAGATGGCTATCTTGAAGTATTTTAACATGAATCATACTCGTCTTTGTTTTGTTTTTAATCTCTGTTGTTTGTCATAAACAACTGCGTTCATTTACGTTTTTTGTTTAATTGTTTAGTAATGGCTCTAAGATTCATGAGAATAAAAGGTAATCACAAGTTATGATTAAAGTTTAACAAAGGAAGCATCTTGTCAGCTGAGTTTTTTAATCAACTTAAATGATTACATATGAAACTTAATAATAAATGATTAAATAATGATACGGAACTCTTTTGGACTTAAACTCAGCACGTTATTGAGCAGTCATTGTAGTTCGTAATATTTGCATCGCTCTAGTTCACTGTTTAATTCATTATTCTATACAAAAACTCTGAAATTTACTTGCTACATTCAACACTAAATTTAAAAATTTGGTATTGCTTCAGTATTTGTGGAAATGTTCTAAACATACATATTATTAAATAATATTTTTTCAGTAAAGCATTAGCAGTCCAGTCAATATTACCTAAAAATTTTGTATGTAATATTTCAGTTTTTTAAATACCTTGGTATTCAGGAATGGTGGCACATATTCTTGTTTCATAGCTTACTATTAATAAGAATATTATATATTAAGAAAACTAAAAAAAAAGCTTTAGAAAATTTTCTACAAAACTAGGTCAACTAGTTTAAAAAATAATAATACTAGTTTACCGCTTAGAGGCCATCATATTGGATTTAGAGTAAAATTAGTTAGATAACCCCATGCATTATGAACCAAACAAAACATGTAGGCGAAATTTCAGTTTAATCGGAATCCAAAAAGTGCTCATATATCGGAAGTATTAATATATCGTGACAGGTAAACGTAATATAATAATTTGATTGCTAAAACTACACTTATACGTAGACCTCTCCATCCCTGAATTATCCTAATTCATCCTGTATGACAATACTCTTAACTCACTCACTTATATATATATATATATTTAGATCTAAAGATGATGTTCAAGTACCAGTATACTATAATTTATTATTTATAAATTAACCAAATTTTTGTGTTTTATTAAAATTATATAATAATTAATTTATTGTACATTTTTGCAGTCTCAAAAATATAGAAATTATATTATACAATGTCATGCACGCCTGTGATTTATGTAATTCATTTTAAGGTACATTAATAATAATAGGTTAACATTTTTGTAATTATGCAGTTTGCTTATTGTTAAATAAATGAATACTGATTGCAAGGCTAACCCAACATCATAATGCTATGGTAAGCTTGTCCAATAATTTGTCGTTTTCAGCCTTTTATCATAAGGAAATGGCTCGAGTTACTCGACTTGTAGTAGATTAATTAAAAAGCACATTAATTATGTTAAACAAAAAAAAAAGTTGAGCTACATAAATCTCTATTAAAACATTATTTATTACAGTAAAAAGTGCAGCAGGTTTAAGAATAACATCCATTTCTAACTGTCGATGTGCAACTAAACTCATTAGATATTCGTAACGAGAACGTTACCGCTCAACACTCCATATACAGTTCATAAATAGAAAGCTAATTATTTACATAATCCATTAAAAGTTAGCTTAACATACCTCTGTACGTTTTTGGTTTATGTTATAAATATTCAATGAAAAATTCTGGTACATGAGAATTTTTTATTACACATATTATACTCATTCCATACCTTTGACAAATTTTAAATATTTGACTTATTTCGAATATGTATTTTACATTTGCTTTTAGCGGAAATCGAATTAGTCGTTTCCGTATAGGATTGAAACCGTACGTACTTTTTCTAGCTAATTTTGATTAGAAACAAAAATAACAGAATCAGAATCATATATTGTTAGACATCGGTTATATTCTTAGCATATTCTGCTATTCTCTTTTACTCATAAACCAAATAAGTTTGACTAACTCACTTGGTTCATTTATCGACATTCCATTCGATTATCCACGTCACTGGTCATTATGATGAGATCGAGAAACAAAACGAAATGTTTCTTCTATTGTTTTATGTACAGTGTATATATTTTCTTTTATTATAATAGAATTGATTGTCTCTGTTCATTGTTCTCAATAAGACAAAATAAATTGTTATGTTTTCTTGACAATTGAAAACTGGGTACTGTCTCATGTGTTTATATGTAAATATTGAAGTGAATGGCAGAGTGTCATCATCATTATCCACCTGTCCATCCCAATTTATTTGGGATTGCCACAGCACGTCTGCCTTTTAAATATGTCTGCTTCTTCTAAAAATACTAGCCTATACTACTATACTATACTATATACTATACTAGCCTAATACTGTTCCACTGCTGGACGAATGCTTCTTCTCCTACAGAGAAGGCACGAGTATTATCACCATGCTTGCTCAAGATGAGTTGGTGATTTCAGACTTATTACAATGTTCAGGTTTTCTTATTTAGTTTCAAGATGTATAAATAATAAAAAATCACATTGGTACTTGGCCCGATTTAAACTAATAAATTCATGTATGGGAAACGTGGCGCTTATCTTTGGGCCATCAGGAGTCAATTTCTCCTCCTTATTCTCTTTCCATACTTCACCGTTAGTTCGTCATTTCAGCGTTCACCTCCTCTCTAGTCACATCATTATTCACATAGTTTATTGAAGTGCATTAAATAACATGTTAAAAACATAAAGATTATATTCTTCGAAAAACTAACCTTTTGGAAAAAAATAAAAGAAATGATTGTCTATGACATGCCTTCAAAGTTGTCATTGTTTAGAACACCATATTTAAGAAGCTTGAATTTTTCCGTTATGTTCGCATTGTAAACCATTCTTACTATAGGTTATTAAAAATGTATTATGGAGTAAAAGTAATACCTACATTTTAAAGTAAGGTATTCCTTAAGGTTGCTGAAAGTAAACCTGGTGCCTAAAGTAACTTGGGCGAGTCCTAACTGTTATTTATTCAGCTGCCTAATTGTTGATCTGCCTAGATTTAGGAGTGGTCGGCAATGGGTCAACTCCGGCCACTGTTTCTCACGTTTCTCAGATATCGTAACTGAATTATAAAATAGCCACAAATCAATAATGGTGATTAATTATTAAATTTAAGAGATAACCTTCTGTCTTGATTTCTAGATCTAGATTTAATCTTACTCAAAATATACATAAAATAGCAATATTAAAAGTAGGATATCAAATTAATTTTGATTTTTGAGAAATTATTATATAATTTTCGTTTTTGGATTATCAGAACATTTGATATCGGTTACAGCATTGAGAAATGATACTAAAATAGAAGTTTACATGGTATAAGGCATGACAACAATATCTATTGCCATACCAAATAATAATGCCATTTAAAGTGTCGGGCTTATTGCCATACCAATAAACAGGCACACAATATAGACTGGCTTCACCTAACTGCATCAGCTCGTTGTTAATCCAAAACGACTTGAATTCAGACAATGCAGATTTTTTCTCCAGAGAAGATTTCATTGCTTTTCCCAAACCATAATGTAGTTGCAAAAAGGTATGTAGTTATCCTCTAAAATTGCGTAAACACTATCTAAATTAGTTCTTATTGCAAGAAAATAGAAGTCAATATTCTCTTAACTCATGATTAGTTACTAAGCAGATGTCGCAACGACCAATGACCCTAGGCCTACGTGAATAGCATACATATTCTATTCGTACTAGAGTTAGACTGGCAAGTTGCCAACAATTGATTGCTTGCTAATTAAGAAATCAACATAGGTACACGTAGTTAGTCAACTGACCCAAACCGCAACTTTGATGAAAATATAATTGGTAGTTCTTGTATAGGTAGAAGGAATTGCAATTATAACTTTTTTAAATGACACTGCCTCGTTATTCGATAAACTGTTCAGTCAGATAAACTATTATTAGGTATTTTTTTTAAAAGCGGTTGAAGGCAATACCCAGCGAGCTTTTTACATGGGACATATATCCCTGGAAAAATGTAGTAATATTTCATTCACCTCTGTTCATTTCCTCGGGGATTACTGTCGTGAAGTTATGTATGGTTATATGAATAAAAATCGGCCACGAAGCCCTAAAAATAATTATCATCATTATTCTCCTGCCCTTTTTTGCGGATGGGAAATTATAAAATAACTCCCCCACTTTGAGTGGGGAGGAGTGTCAGTCTTGTACTGACTAAAACCCACCCATGTTCCTTGTATTACCCTTTATGTACCGAGCCCACTTTTTCTTCCATACTCCTCTATTATTCTGCTTTTAATCGGACACCTCCTTTCTTGCTTAATAATGCAATAGTATGTCGGCAAAATTCTGCATTGACTTCGATTGACCCTTGTCACTTATTAAACCATAATCATTGGTTGCAACATCTTTGGAAGCACGGATACAATTGTCGGCATATCAAAAGTCATGTCATTATGCATTGTGTACATTTAAAAGCCTTCGTAATTGGCATCCGCACTGTATTAATATGATAAACTAGTGGTTGCACGCGACTTTGATTGCGTCGAGTTTGGTTAATGTTCCATGAGTTAAAAAGTTCATATAAAGTGTTAATCCAGAGGAAAACTATTGTGAAACGGCTCGATTACGTTCATCCATTCATCCTCACTAAATTTTGTATTATAGTAGTATATTTTCTATTACCTGTTGACTTCTTAAGCTAAGCTCATTTTGCTGAAAATATTAAAAATAAAGGTCAGGGTCATAAGAGACCTAGCCAAATATGATGCCGTAGCTAAGTTCATAAAAATAGCTAAGGTAAAGGATATATACATACACACATTTATTTAATTGCTAGTAACCTAATAATGTATGAGTATATCATTTCTGTTATAGACGTACACCGATAACACGCCACCAGCCACCAATATATAAGATTTTACTATATTATAATAAAGAGAAAATATAGTTTTGTTTGTACCGAATTTTCTCCAAAACTATGGGAACAACATCGATAGAAACCCATAATGTTGGAAGTTATAGTTGGATTATATACTTCCATATCACGCTAAGATACCAAGAAGCTGAGCGAATGAGCTGTGAAACCGTCGAGCACAGCCAGTTAAACATATTTAACGATTAATGATTTAGTTACTTCCCTTTTATAACCGTTATTTTCCTGCCGGTATCAATTACATTTGGAAGCATTCGTGATACGTTTTTCGTTAATTGAGCATTCTGCAAGCAATATCGATCGTACCCAGACTTGCGTAAAATACATTTTAAGGAAATAATTGTTGTTAATAATGGTCAATTGGTCAATTACGAGAAATAACCATTTAGTAAAGGAAAAGTGTCGAGGATATTGAGAACTGGCAGGATATCTTTGACAGCTTAAATTAGTATTGATTAAGATTTTCGAGACACTACAGTTAAAGAAAAACGTGGCAAAATTTGTAGCTATTACATTTTTGATGTAGACTGCGCTTAATATCATAATTTTTTTCGGGGGAGTTTCAAACTTGTATTGACTAAAACCCACCCATGTTCCTTCTATTGCCCTTTATGTTCCGAGGCCGCGGTATCTATATCAAACAACCCGCAACCCCGACACCCGACTTTCCCATTTCAGTCACTCGTTATCTTACCAGATCTCCTTTCTCGTCATATCAAACTGCACACATGTTATTAATCGTTTCTTTGGTATTTCTCTATTCTCAAACCCATCCACATTCATAATCAGTAAACAGCGCATAATAATACTAAGAAAAGTATTAGACTACATTTGAATGCAGTGTCTGAAAATAATTTAGTCACTAATCAAGTACTTAATTTCAAGATATTTTGGCGATAATCGTTAGGGCCAAAGTTAGTCAGTCAGTCCATTAGGCAACGTCTTCTGATTGCAATGCGATGTCGGTATTTGATGTGAGCAGACACGCGATACCTATACAAGGTACATCAACTTGAATAGGTATCTAATTACATGAGAACACAAAAGGCCTAAAAGTTTCACTTGATCTTTAATGTCATTCAAGTCAACTTGACACTTAAAAATGTGTTGACATTATGACATTATTGTTGTTGCACAATGACCGTTTATCATGGTCATAGAACATTTCTGAGTTGCTCTTAATATTTTTGAAAAAAAAAGGTAGATCTTTCATCTTGTTTTCCCAATGGTGACGAACTTTCTTGAGTATCGTGTATAACACGAAAAAGAACATTTTGGGCACGGTATTATTATATAAATAAACACCAGTAAAAATAACTTTTTTGCG
Organism: Ochropleura leucogaster; assembly: GCA_958449745.1. Lineage (NCBI taxonomy): Eukaryota > Metazoa > Arthropoda > Insecta > Lepidoptera > Noctuidae > Ochropleura > Ochropleura leucogaster. The sequence continues at coordinate 13,069,246 of OY288204.1, read as the reverse complement.
CTTTTTGCCCCACATTAGGAATTTCTCCTGTATTGTGGGTGCGTTTACAAAGATTTAAATTCACATGCACAAAAAATCAGACCCGAAATGGAACAAATATCTGTATGACCTACATGTAGTTATCTACTTGTAGGTTATACAGATATTTGTTCCGTGCGGAGGTCGAATCCGCGACACGCAGCGCAGCAGTCGGTCGTTCAGTCAATGCGCCAATCGTGATACACATCGATTAAACAATACATTTTATATCTCCACTTGTGCTACAATTCATCCTACAATATATTTATCGGTGTCGCGTTATAGCTACACGTATTTTTTTCGCGCAAAAGCAAATAGGTTTCTCCATCCCTTATCTAGCTGGTCTAGGACTTACAAAGCAGACAGGCGGCTGTTTGTCCCTTGTATCTCATATCTGTCATCTACTTCAGTTGAATAACTTCCTTGACCCATGTATGGTGTTACTCGGGAAGCATTTCTCCATGCGTTATGTTACTCGCTTGTTAGTCACAAATAGGATTTTCCTTTTGGTCAAAATGTTACATTACGTGTAGTAACTTGGATTTATGTGTTGATGATTCAGTGTCCGTGTTAGATGTATGTGTATCTGGTTTGAAACTGGGACGCGTTATTCCGTATGATAAAATTATTTTATGTTTGCAAGTAAGATTATTCAAGAATTTTTTTTAATAGTGTCTGCCTAACGTTTCTGCCTAACATTGTTGGGTTCGGCTTCCATTCTAACTGGATTCAGCTGAATACCAGTATTTTACATGGACCGACTGCCTTTCTGACCTCCGTTCCAGACTCTCGGACACTGACTACCTGTAACGACTGCCAAAGATCTACAAATCGCAGCCAGAACTAATAGATCAACCTGCTTTCCGAGGCACGGAGGAAACTCGGAATGTAACGGGTGGTCACCCATCCACAGACCAACCTAGGCAAGCGCGGCTTAACCGACTGACCCGAGCCGCTGCTATTATTTGGCCGCGAGTTCTTTATTTAAAGGCAATGTTTGATACAAAACAAAAAAAGCTTGTTATAAACAACCTTGCCTTGCCTATGGACGTTTTCGTCTGAAATAAATTTTATTTTTAAATTTGTTATTTTAAAAGAGCAAGCTTGCTATTTTCCTGGTAACGGTTCTGAGAATAAGAAAACTTCTACATTGCAACTAACAAATAATAATAAACAAAATATCTACGAGAGCGATTAACAGAAACAGTAGACGTTTTGCCATAATATAAAGGAGGATAAAAAACCCAGGATTGGGTAAGCCATTCACAGTCATTATTACAATATTATTCTTCAAAATATGAAATGCATGAATATTAAAATTAGTATTTCATACAATGTAACTTGACCGTTTACGCCTATTAAATTAACAGAAGAAATCTGAGCAGCCACTATTAAGGAGGTGTCGTAATAATCGCTTGTAATATTATATCTCTCTCAACTTTTATTGCGTTTTGTGGACTTCTGGTAAAGAGTTAGTGATTTTGAGAGACTGATATATTATCAATATCGAGTGACTGGGATAGAATGTAATGTTTTTTTTGTTGTAATAACATGTCTGAAGCCTTATGTTTTTAGGTCCCATAAAATAGGGGTGAGAGTATTGCTAATACATAAATTCAGACTCCATAGTTGATAGCGACAAGCAACATATATTAAAAAAAAAAACTGATAGTGAGAATTTCTAGGTGGAGAAATCGAAAGACACTGCCCGACCCGGAAATCAAACTTAAGACTTAAATTTTAGTTGAAATATGATTTTCATTAAACATTGCTAAAAAAATAATACTTAAAACTATAAATGATAGCAACCTTGATGGTCATTTCAGTGACAAGACAGTTGTACTGATTTTTTTAAACTTTGCCCCACACCTAGTAAATTCTTCAATCGTGGGTGCGTTTACAAACATTTAAACTCACATTCACAAACAGCCTCATTAAATAATGAAAAAGAAGGAGAGGTTTTCAATTTGACAGGTTTGTATATTATTTTATCGAACAGTTACACGTACTAGCCAAAGTATGTACACAGTAGCACCTACACTAATTCACATGACCATTACAATAATGTCATGAACGCCAACATCAAAATCAATTACAGGGCCTCAAGAAATTTAATATTGTTGTTGACAGCACAATTCGTTGCGGTGTTGAGTTCACTGTTATTAGATTCGCCCGGCATTATGAACGAAACGCACTTTAATCTTGCTCTCGTGGCCGCTCGCGTTGCTTCATCTAATTCTTACATTGGGTACTCAAGCTCAGTTCTTACACCCAATTCTGTTTCGTCATCTCTTCCCGTGCGAACAAAACTTCTCTTATGTTTCGCAATTACCTCTTTGATATAATTACCTATATTAGTATTATCTTTATCGCTGTCATCGGATATTGACTAAATGCATGCGTTATTGACCTTCATACATTCTTTATTTCATAATTTGATACTTTGTCTGCATAGTGAAGTATCATGTGATGTAATTCTAATTGCATCTTAAGGTTGCTTTGATATTTGAAATTCTATTTGATGCAGTTGTGAAGCTGCATCGGCTGAGCATACATTACATAACAGATCACCAAAATTTTAATACTACATTTTAATGTTTTTGAATTGTTATTTTTTGGTATATTTATTCAAATGATTGCATTAATGAATTTTGTCTAGATGTAGTCTAGATCTCAAAATTATTTTGGTTAGCTCAAACGGATGAACAAAGAATCGTATTTAAATCATTATTATATCTAAATAATTTTACGGAAGCACTCACATATTTGTATTTATTGGACTATCAGTATTTTGTGACTGTACAAAATACTGATAGTCCATTCAAAACAAAAATGGTACTGGCCTGAATTTTAAACTGTTGTTGATAGATATTAATCACATCATAATGTTGGTTGTTGATATTTAAAACAAATGGTTATGAGTTTCACAAATCGGCAATAGAGTCGCAATACTAATTCAATTCTATTAATGATCGATGTTTCGATCTAAATTGGTTAAATGGCTTACTTCTTACGTTATGTGATCTTCAAATCGGTAATGATCGTAAAATCGTAATAGGCCATCAAAAAGTAATAGACTTTGACTGTGATTACATGTTTACGAATTAATTTTCTTATACATGTTCTAATGATAGTGTTGGTGCTAAGCTATTTGATTTATGATATCTTGTCTAATGCGATCGACTTCCGTATGATCGATACCAAGTATTTTATATTTTTATAAGACTTGAGATTCGAGTGTTATAATTTATGCCTAATAGCTGAGAACATAATAATTATCTAGAACAACACAAAAAATCTCCTGTCCATTTTTAGGCACTCTTAATAAGCAGTGTACCAAAACGAATTTATTTTCGATTATGCATTGACGTTTTCAATTTCCTGCTTATTTCAATGAAACATTCCGACATGATTTGTATGCATATGCAAAATATGCACGTACCTAAATTGAGTGTTTATGCATAAAATTCAATATTCTTGTCAAATTAGGTGTAATTTTAGACTAATGACTGTCATTATGGCTCGCGATCCCGCATGGGTTGTAGTCGTAATCGTAAATCGTAGGTAATGATGATGGCATTCCTTCGATACCTGGATAATTTGATTGAATCTTCTTGACCTTACAACCTTCTTGTGGTCTTTGACTTCGGTTAATGTCATCAAGTCCAAGGTGTTTTTGGTCATTAGCTTTTTGCGCGTGGTAAGATTAATTGTTTTATAACATATTGAAGGATTTTTGTTTACGCTTTTAGTACGTAAATGCAAATATTCCAGTGCAAAGCCAACTATAGAAAGACGATGCACTATAGTTGCTTTTGCAAACAAAGATCGTAGGTTCAATTGCTGAATCTGAATAAATATTTGCAATTGTTCTGAGTCCATTACTGATATTTAGGAATAATGTTTTGCTCATTATTTGTTATTAGATAAACCTCATAAAGACGTAGTCCACGAACAGCACCCGTCCGAATAGCACCGGCGCGAATAGCACCGAGCCTAGTCCACGAACAGCACCTATCAATATTTTTGGCAGGTGCTATTCGTGGATACAAATCTATTTTATTATTTGTGTCCACAAACAGCACCTACGGCTCGGCAGCCTAGTGCTGGGATGCATTTGTTTAACAGGACATTATTAAATGAAACATATCGATAAAAATCACTAGAACGTTTATTAAGAAATATGTCTAGGCGACATTTAAATATAAGAAAAAACAATAAAAAGCCTTATGATAATAATTATATATCTTACAAAATAATAAATCTGTAACACTTTCTTAATTTTTAATGTATCACAATCAGTCTTTTCAGATCACCTCACCTTTATTGCAAAATTAGACTTAGTTTAATCTTACTAAATAATATCACATTGCAAAATCAGCAAATACAAATATTTCGGTCTAGGCGACATTTAAATATAAGAAAAAACAATAAAAAGCCTTATGATAATAATTATTAATCTTACAAAATAATAAATCTGTAACACTTTCTTAATATACGATACTGTGTAACGTGCAAAGACACGTGACACAGTATCGCTACTCTCATCACCTTTGATGTGAATAGACTGATTGTGATACATTAAAAATTAAGAAAGTGTTACAGATTTATTATTTTGTAAGATTAATAATTATTATCATAAGGCTTTTTATTGTTTTTTCTTATATTTAAATGTCGCCTAGACATATTTCTTAATAAACGTTCTAGTGATTTTTATCGATATGTTTCATTTAATAATGTCCTGTTAAACAAATGCATCCCAGCACTAGGCTGCCGAGCCGTAGGTGCTGTTCGTGGACACAAATAATAAAATAGATTTGTATCCACGAATAGCACCTGCCAAAAATATTGATAGGTGCTGTTCGTGGACTAGGCTCGGTGCTATTCGCGCCGGTGCTATTCGGACGGGTGCTGTTCGTGGACTACGTCCTCATAAAGACCAATGATGTTAAAAATGTTAAAGAAGCTAATAGGAGAGCTAATCGCGTTATTGAAGTTAAATACAAACGAAATAGGTTAGCTCAATATAAATTAAACAGCTAACTAGGCATCACTTTTATAATACTCAAACTAGCATTAATATAAAGCAACAGAATTACTATGATGCACATTGTTACACATTTTAATGTCAAAATTAAAAGGTACACTCACAAATAACAAGAACCTTATAATTATAATTAAGATAAAGAAAATTCAACGACAATTGAAAGTGACATAACAGAACTCATAACAAATGACAATAGCTCAATAGAAGACGAACAATGAACATCCCATCACTCTTATTGTACCCAAAAGCGTGCAATTTTTTGTCGCGTAACATTCTTGGGCAATATATTGACGCTGACTACTGCTGGCATAGTTTCGGTCGATCAATGAATGAATCTATAAACCGTTGTTAGTTGTTACATAAACCACGATATTGTAATAGTGGAGTACGATCGTAATTCAATTATTTCACGGTTAAGTGTTGTTCTGCTATTGACCCTATTCAAGTATTTCTTGTTTTAGTTTATTGATAAGGGCTTAGCTTGTTTAAGTTGATTGAACTTTTCGTTCTCGCGTTATGCAAAATTATTCATTTCTTTCCATATCAGTATTAATATATGTTAAGACATGTCGTCTTCAGTCTCCACTTCACTTTCGTTTGTCACATTGATTTTTTGACGTGTTATTAAGTCACTTAGCAACATTATTAACTTGGCTGATATCAGTGATTTTAAATCCATCTCTATAATCAGGTTCATAATAAAAACATTCACATAAAATCAAATCCTAGTGTGTTAGCTGGGAAGAAGGAATGGCGGAACAAACTCCCCAGCAACACATCCATTTGTCAAGAGAAAAAAAAACGATTTTATACGATTTCATTGATCACAAGGTTTTAAGAAATAATTAATTTATTGTCACATTTCAGCTAGCAAACACCAATTATATTAAATTTAATTGCAGTATTAATTAAAACAAAAACATTCCCATCCATATGATAAAAACTTTATATTTATGATCATAAGTTTACAATATGTAAGCGACCGACAATACAGTGACTAACATTGATTTATAATCAGGAATCCGATTAATGACTTCTAATTCGCTATTAATAACTAAGTAAGCATCTAATGATCTAAATGACACGGAGAAGCCTTCGTAGATAATCAAGTTTGCGTGATAATTTAAAATGAGGTTGTGATTTTTATTCGAAATTGATCAATGACCGAAATATCTATCACATTTTATAAACACATATAATATTCCATAAACATTTAAAGCCACGGTTTCGAGACCTCGGGTATTTCTGGCTGGGGTTTCGAATAAACAGTATTTTTTTATGGTCGACCATATAATTTCAAGCATAATTTTGTTAGGCATGTCTTCCAGGATACAATTATTCACGCAATTACGTACACTATTAGGACTGTCGTTATTTAACTTAATGACGACTGGGAGGGTAATTGGAATTTACAAGGTGTACCTAATGCAAAGAATTTGAAAATCCCGCTGCAATTACGCTGTGCTTAGGCCCAGTTCCTACGTTTGTTCCGAAAGTAATAATGTTGTTGGTCGTATGGACTCTATACAGTAAAACCTGTAAAATTTCAACTGCACGCGGAGGTACGAAATTTGAGATTCCATTAGTTGTATATTTAAAAATTGATGTTGATCTTTTGTTTCTTTCTGATCATGTGACGTTTAAGATTATACATGCATGTAAATTAGAGTATTCATATCTCTTGTACCGATGGTCTACTCTAGAGGACCTTCACCCTGTTCTAACTAAAAAGTTTTCTCGGTCAAAGTACCTCAACAACTGGCTACCAAAATAAATCATGACTTATTCGTGTGTAATACCGGATTACTTAACAGTCGTAATGTAACAGCTTGTTTTAATTCACTCATTGCACATAGCACCGCGTCTACCCATTATATGCTAATTGGAAGACGACACGCAAAATTGCTACAGACAGAAAGTGAATTTTCAATACAACTATGGCAATGAGATAAACTTGTGTTATTTATGTAACCAAATTGAACTAAATATAAAGTATATTCTACTTAAATAGCATCTCTTGTATTTGAAGAAGCAGTGAAATTGCTAAAAGAAGCAGTGGTATAATCTCAAGTATTATTTGCGATAAGAGAGAAACAAGCTTCAACCAATCAAACTACACAGTTTTCACTGTTAACGGTGAAATAATTAAAGCCTTCAACAATCATTAGATTGCCGTCAACAGTCAATATGAATTTAATAAACATGTCAACATTACGATACTAAATAGGTTTTATTGAAATCTTGTTAAAAAAATAGTCATAGACACACTTCCGTTACTATTTACTGACCTAACCACAAAACACTAAGCAAGTTATGACACATCTGAAAGATTAGACAAAGTTACTTCAGGTTTACATAACCGACAAGCCTTTTGCGTGTAAACCGATGTACTCTTCACTATCTTGCGTCAATAGTGCCGTGTAACCATGGTTCGGAAACCAAGTTGAATGGTTTTGGTCGAATCGTTGCAAAAGTCAAAGGTTACGCAAATGTTACGGTTAAATGAGGGATGGGACGAGAGGTGCATGCGAAGCAAATCGCCTTTGGCGACGTGAGATTCTTTCCATTTGTGAATGTTTGACCGTTAACGACTTTGATTGGTTGTTTGTATAAGATAAATTGTTAAAGGATTGCATGGAAATCTTAATGATGCTGTTGGAGCAATGGAGTCTTTAATCAGATCCATTGACGAAGAGATGGAGGTTTAAGGAAAAGAAGGTCGTGGATATCAGTCATTCGAAGATTTATATTAAAAGTGGCATATTAGTAATAGGCAGGGTAATAAATTTTACAAATTATTGAAACTGTTGCGGCAATCATATAAATTTTATGATAAACTCCGAGGTGAAAGTTCGATGTTCGCAATGTTTCAATTATGCGGTCGAGTGTTGTACTGGCTCCATATAAAATATGATGAGCTGCGGTTTCTTACGACATTCTATTAAAAATGCTAATTCTCTTCCACTTCTATTGTGTGCAGAAGGATTTTTAATAATATTTTGTTTGGTTGTTGCGTTAAATCATAAAATATGCGGCCTTGATACGGTAACCTCTTCGGATAAGGAGTAAAAGGTGTTTAACTTTTTATTTTTAGAAAATGTTTAACGCTGGTTTAGATTTTGGTTTTTATATAACCTAAGAGTGGAACATAGACTTTCGTCTTTGCCGTCTAATGTTCCCGATTCTACAGAAAATTTCAAGTATTTAAGAGCTTATCTGAGCCTTATTTAATAACGATAAGAATGATTATTAATCAAAACTCTTTCTATTTTGGTTACAATATTATATTGACAAGACGTCGTGACCAAAATCGTGATGTGTCAAAGAGTTTCAAATAGTGAATGAATGATGTTTTAAATAATGATAGTAAGAGTTTGTGATGAGTTGGCAGGTCGCGATTAGCTATTGTTTGGACAGTGTAGCGACCTTTTAAAATAAAGGTGCAGACAAATAACTTGAGCAGAGTTTTGTACATAGACGTAAAAAAGACTTAAAAATGTATATTCGTTTATTACTGAACAGAAGTTATTTATGAATGCGAATGTTTGTGGGGATGGTTGTCTGTTACACTTTCACGTCAAAACCGCTGAACGGATCTTGATGAAATTTGGCACAGAGGTAGATTATAGTCTGAAATAACACATAGGATACTTTATTTTCGGACAACACGCGGGTGAAGCCGTGGGCGCCAGCTAGTCTTAAAAAAAACTGTGTGAGTTGTGAGAAACACGTAATGACATGAAGCTTAGGTGACCTTACTGAGAACTAGAGCAGGTATAAAATGCTTGGAATAGAATATACTTTATTTTAAACTAAAATTAAGACACAACTGTTTTAAAAATATTGATTTAATATTCATTCATATTAGTTACATAAAGCAAATAACAATAACACATTTATAAAAAAAAAACCAGACAAGCACAGTGCAATGACCTTTAAAAAACCATCTTCATCTTCAATTCCGGGCCCCAATTTCAAGTGTAATAATAAACATCACGAAGGCACCACACAGCACACGTAACTTACTCTTTGACCTCCATTGCTGAAGGTTGCGTAACTTGTGGATTAACGATAAAGTTCCCATGTCAACGCCACAGCTCACCTATTTACTTGGGCTTTATGTAATACATAAAGCGTTATGTACTTTACTTTTAAAAGCAAGCCTTGGAAAGAGTTAACCACTAATCGCCTACCAGTATTTTACAGTCGCTCCATGTATATTTATACTGGTATTCAGCTGCATCCGGTAAGACTGGAAGCCAACTCTAACATAGTTGGGAAAAAGGCTAGGCAGATGATGATCTTCTTCTTCAGTTGACTTTCAAACAATGTTAGAACGAGGACTATATAATCCACCTTTTTTTCGTGTATGTGCGCCGATTACTCCGTGATTCCTAAGTTGATTGCCGTGATTTTTCTTTCATTTGTTAGAATATATTCTTATTATGAAAGATTTCGGTGCCAAATAAACTTTGCTGGAGGAGTTTATAAGATAGCTCCTTTTATACGTATTTTTATGTTTTCATGGTCCATATTGATGACATTTTAGTTCCTTAATTACTTCTAGATAAAATTTTCAGTGTTTTTTTCCTTCGCTTTAAAAGGAATGTGACCACAGACGGCTAAAATAAAACTGCTTTATAATTGACTAGCTTCCGTCCGCGACTTCGTCCGCGTGGCATAGTAACTTTGGGCTAACGCTAACTTTACCCTGCGTGATCATCGAAAACAAATTATCTTTCTCTCCCTTTTTCTTCCTAAATTCATCATAATCGGTTTAGCCATTTAAGCGTGAAGATGTAACAAACAAACTCACTTTCGCTTTTATAATATTAGTAAGGATAATAAAGGAGCAAGGACAAAATGTGGACAGCGTGAAGGTCAGATAGTTGTTAGACCATGCAAAGTATTGATATTTAGCTGCATTAAGTAAGACTGGATACTAAGAACAACATAGTTCGGAAAAAGCTAGATAAAATGACTGTGATTGATGCGCTAAGGTCGAGGCAAGACTTAAACGATTATATAATTATGTGCCAGTGTTGTTAAGCAAGAATTAATTGCTGTTGTCCATTAGAATTATCATTCCAAACAGTGTATTGAACTACCTAATAATGTTGAAATTAAACGTGTGTTAAAAATCATTCAATTCTACATGGATAATTTTGATGTTTCCGAATACACCACTTAAATGGCAATTGCATCAAAAAAAAAATTTGCTTAATTAATTCATGCTAATTATAAACTTGAAAAATTCACACACTATTCCTATTTTGAAAGATTAATTTAATTTACACATCGCACGATTACATGGGTCGTTTCTAAACAGTTCCCAGTCTCGAAACGTTTATATTTAACGGTTTAAATTCACAAGTACTTGCAAAATTTAACCTTAAAAAGATTTATGGTGTATCAAACATGAGATTAGTATCGGTTTTATTTGTTTTCTACTGCATCGGAGCGTTATGCAACAGTGGCTTGGCCGTGAACTCCTGGGCAGCGTGTGTTGGCGTCCTAGTAATACGTACCTGTTTAATTGCTGCCTTCCCGCTATTGTATTCGAATGTAACAACGTGCCAACGTATAATGTTAAAGTTTTTACAATCACATAACGCATTGTGTTTGTAATTTATGTTATTTGAAATAGAATTAACTTGACTATTAGAATTAGTTCTCAAAAGCATAACAACCTTTAAAATGTCTAAAATATTCTTCATGTTAACAACAACACCAATTATCAAGATTTTTATGTATGAAAAACCTTAGATCTTGTTTAATTTATTACTGCATACAACTGCAAATAATGTTCTTCTCACGGTTAACAGCTCGTAAATTAATTATTGTCATATATAGCTAGTTTAATATAATTATTAATTTATTAATTTCCGGTTATTAACAGCTGTTAGGTGCAAAGATAATAGTTAAGTTAATTAATGATATTAAATATACAGCTGTTTAACATCATAAATGAAGTTAACTTCTGTAAAACAATTACAGTTTTGTCGCCATTCAAAATATTCGTATCCGAATTTTATTTACGAGAAGGTTATCAAAAAATTGGGTATATGATAAGCAATCATTTACCTAATAATCTTGAAAACTTGAACCTTTTAATCCAAGGGTTAAAAAATCTTGTCTAAACCTACAACCATAAAAAGTAGAATTTAAAGGCAGCTTTAAACAAACTGGGTTTTTTATTCTTCGGCAAATATGGACTAGGGATTTATACTGTTCTATTTAAAAATAAAACAGTAAACCTGTTTAAAGTGCACATGAACAAACAAGCCATATTCATTTCCCTATTGATTTTTTTTTTTGATTCACGGCATTTGCCCCCGCGACCTCATTGACAACCATTTTTTACTTTAACTCTCAGAACAAACGAATATCTACTGGAACTTTTGTCATCTTTTCCCAAGCGCATTGAAAAATAATGGAATTATCGTCTCATTCACAGCTCTCTTTAAGAGTTTTTTTTAACTGTGGTTGGTTTTCCCTCAGTAATGTTCATGGTTAGAGGAAACTAAATTAGTGAGATTACTTAGAATTGATTAAGTGTGTTTATTGCTAATGGAACCTTCACACTTTGGTTGGCATTGCCAATATTAAGCCTGCTTATGCACCTACGTAAGTGTCCCTTTCCGGCAATTCCAGTAAAATTCCTTTATTAAATCACAACAGCTTGTCTGCTTTTTAAATAGAATATTTTAACGAATTTTCCTTACTTGGTTCTCTATAATTTTTCCAATTTTTCAGCAACATCAGTAATGTAGATTTAGAGTAACATTAATAGACTAAGCTAGTATTAGTAGTAAAAGGGATCAGAATACAGCATGTTTCAAAGAAGTACGATAAGTCATCGAGATGGAACGCGATCATATGACCTCTGACTTTGGTGCCTTGTAGAAAATTGATCAAGTTGATGGTCTATCTATGTTTATTTAAGGACGTGGTCCTCAACAACTTTTTTGTAACACGCTTTATTTTGCTGTCTAGCCATATATGTAGGCACTGTACAGTGTTAGTTAGCTCACGCGGAAGTGTTACAAATGCTTGGGTATCGCGGTATCGTTTGCAATCTAGTGAGACGGCAACGTATTGGTATAAGATCAGAAATAGAGCGTAAATCGTTATAGGTTGCTATAGTTCACCGGTTGCTGGCGCCATATTAACATGTACTGTTAAATCTGCCTTGTTTTGCAAGAAAATGCTGCACCTTTCATAGACAGAACGAAGAAGGATTGTTTTTTTTTTGGTGATGGGAAATTATCACGTGTTAGACTTTTATCAACTAAAATTTACTCATGTCAAGCGATATTTCTTTCAAATAACCCTCAACTTTCGAGCAACTCGCAACAAGAAAAAACAAGTTTGATGTATGACTGAATTGTTGGGTCTCTAGAGTGTCCAATCTATGTCGTTTCTTTTAAGTTCTCTATAGAGTTCTATGTTTTGAAACATAACTTATTTTTTGACAGCTCAGAAACACCTTCAAATAAAATAATTATAATAAATATTTTGGGTGATGTGATAAGGGCTTTCTAATGTTGCATACTGTATAATTTATTGGTACTTTCCCATTTGTTACTCCACTTCACTATTTTTCAGTTGAAATTTGCCAAAAATTCAAGAGTAAATTGCAAAATAATCATAATTATTCTATTTAAACATTCGAGTTGCTAAAAATCTGTAAAACAGGTTTGTGTGTCAGTAAACACACCGAAATTTAAAAATAAACTAAAAAAGAGTTACGTATGACCTCTCTTGTATGAAAATATTTAAAAATAGTTGAACATTGTAAGTTCATAGACTTCTAAATAATATATAAATTACTTTTTCAAGTATGAAACCACTAAGGAATTCCTTTATCATGCTTTCATGATTTAGCGGACAATTGTAAAAGCACATTTAATATAATTATTATCAGGAGAACGCTGAAAATATTTATTCGCCTTTGTCTCCCAAGTAGGTACGAGTGAATCTATTTCTTCTGAGCAAGCGTGCTCTACTCTAGGTCGCAACATCGCTTTCACATCAGCGGAGTTGCGGCCAAACGCAAATAGGGTTTATTTAATACTAGCTTTCGCCCGCGGCTTCGCCCGCGTTAAATTTGGGGTAACACAGTTCCCCTTGTGCCTTATTGATTTGTAATAGCAACGCTAAGTTTTCCCTTTTCTTCCCTCTTTCTCCCTCACATCCCACTTTTTTTTAAATAAAAATTAGCCTATGTCCGTCTCCTGGTTCCCAACTATATCTGTGCCAAAGTTCATCACAATCGGTTTAGCCATTAAAGCGTGAAGAGGTAACAAACAAACAAACAAACTCACTTTCGCTTTTATAATATTAATAAGGATAAGTTTTTGACTGCCTAAACTTCAAGGGTTGATTTCACACAGCAAAGGGACCACAAATTTAAGTAGGTATATAGATTTCATTTCAACTCGATACCTTTACGAATTTCCTTGACAGATAGACAGGAAACCAAAGTGATCCTATAAGGGTTGCGCTTTTTTTCTATTTAGGCACGGATCTCTTAAAAAAAAAAAAAAATCAGTCTGCTAATTGGAACAAACCAAATTATATCTAAATATGTTAAGTAATTGTTCGAACAAGTATACAGGGTTACAGGGAAAGTCGTACTGAATATTAAAGGAGGTTATTATTCAGGTTATTTCCGATGAATTTCATTCTGAAATAAAATGTCCGAAACTTAACCGTTATGGAGATATTAAATTTTAAAGATTATTTTTAAAAATCCTTTATTTTTTGGCTTTTAGTCGATTTCTTTGGGATTAGAGCTCCTAGAGTCAGTTTTTTTGATGTATCTAGTTAGAGGACATGTCCATTAATAAAAATGATCAACAGAAACTGAACCTACTACTAACAGCTTAAAAAACTGCTCGACAACGGTTAGCATTATGAATTTTCTAATAGAGTGTTCTTAACTTTAACAGGCTTTTAATAAAAAAAATTGTATGGAACTTATTCTGCAAATAACTTTATAAAGTTCTACGTCTCTTTAGCTATTCAAAAAGGTATAACACTTGCTATTAAATAGGCAAAACATTGCCCAAATAACAGTCAAGTTAGGAGAGGGTACATTTTTAGTTTGAGGTAAAAGTAGCTAAAATACGTAACAAAAAGACAAAAATTTTAGCAATATTTTTATAATTCATGCTCTACATGGCCGCTGCTATTTCTTATGCTACAGGCAATAGCATGTATTGCCGATAACTTGAATGGCGAGAGTTTTGAAAACTTTTTGAGGGACGAGTTACCCTCTTTAATGGTCTTCTATTAAAGAGGGTAACTTCATCTTCGTCATCAAGAACACGAGGTCGTCCCATGTCAGTCCGACGTACTAGCACAGAACCAGTTTCTCGTAGTCTTCGATAAACTCTGTCAAATACTCCAATATCAGGTACTCGGAGAGAAGGATACCTTAGCATGTATTGCCTGTAGCATAAACAATAGCAGCGGCCATGTAGAGCATGAATTATAAAAATATTGCTAAAATGTTTGTCTTTATTTTACGTATTTTAGCTACTTTTACCTCAAACTAAAAATGTACCCTCTCCTAACTTGACTGTTATTTGGGCAATGTTTTGCCTATTTAATAGCAAGTGTTATACCTTTTTGAATAGCTAAAGAGACGTAGAACTTTATAAAGTTATTTGCAGAATAAGTTCCATACAATTTTTTTTATTAAAAGCCTGTTAAAGTTAAGAACACTCTATTAGAAAATTCATAATGCTAACCGTTGTCGAGCAGTTTTTTGAGCTGTTAGTAGTAGATTCAGTTTCCGTTGATCATTTTTATTAATGGACATGTCCTCTAACTAGATACATAAAAAAACCGACTCTAGGAGCTCTAATCCCAAAAAAAAACGACTAAAAGCCAAAAAATAAAGGATTTTTAAAAATAATCTTTAAAATTTAATATCTC
Organism: Ochropleura leucogaster; assembly: GCA_958449745.1. Taxonomy (NCBI): domain Eukaryota; kingdom Metazoa; phylum Arthropoda; class Insecta; order Lepidoptera; family Noctuidae; genus Ochropleura; species Ochropleura leucogaster. The sequence continues at coordinate 13,054,236 of OY288204.1, read as the reverse complement.
CATAACAGTTAAGTTTCGGACATTTTATTTCAGAATCAAAATCATCAGAAATGACCTGAATAATAACCTCCATTAATATTCAGTACGACTTTCCCTGTAACCCTGTATACCACTACTTATTCACCTACCTAGACATACTTACAAATGATTCACTGAAACTCGTTACGAGAAATTAGGTTCTTAATTGAGCAGAACTTCAAGAACTAAAAGAAAAACAAATAGAAGAAATAATCAGTTCTGTTGCACTAGATGTTGAGGTATGTTTATGTAATAACATTATTTAACATTACAAAACATTATTTTAGTGTGTTGTATTTACTTTTCTGTTTAAGAACAGCTATTGTCTAGCTAGACTTCTGTCTTGTATGGATCAGTACTATAAACCATCATGAATAGAGAAGGGCAATTGCATGTGACGCGGGTGTCTGGAAAGTTAATTGTGATGTGATGTGGACAAATGTAGTGAAGAAATATTATCGCTTAATAGCAAATATCTGTTTACTAAGTAATCAGATACATCTTGTCCTTATATAATAATACTAGCGACCCGCCCACCGGTTTCACCCGCTGCTCACCTCCTAAGAGTCATACCGTGAAGTATTATACATATAAACCTTCCTCTTGAATCTCTACCTATTAAAAAACCGCATCAACATCCTTTGCGGAGTTTTAAAGATTTAAAAAACTATTAAGCATACATAGAACATAGCAAAAGACAGATAGTGACTTTGTTTTAATGTAGTGATTATAGTAATACCAGCTTATAACTGTCCCACTACTGGGCAAAAATATATGATTATCTAAAACATCGCAGACAGCGGTGAAGGAAATCATCGTAAGGAAACCTTGTACTTACTGCATTTTAAAATATCATAACTATCTAAACATAGGCCAAGTACACAAGCTTTATTAGGTACTTGAGGATATAAATTATAAAAGAAGTACATAATTACTTCCTTGTTTTTTTCCATACATTTATACTACATTTATGGACAGTTGAGTTAAAACAATAGCTTGTTATAAAACAATAAGAACATTTTTAATGACACGTGTTTAAGTTCAACTGCGTGTTACAAATAAAGGTTTTAATCTAAACGATTTATGTTCCTACCTTATGAACTTAAAAAGGTATTTCTAATGGATATAACTTTTTAGTATTTTAACATTTTATACAGACGAAAGATCCAAAACAGTTTGATAAAAAATTTTGTTCGAAATTTTTATAAATGAAAGCTGATAATAAACACAATCTGCAAAATTAATGAAAGGCGACTTTCATGGTGTTACAATGTGATTTATTTTGCGGGAAAAACATGAGCAAAAAGGCTTTATTTACTTAAAAAAAAACCGGCCAAAATCAAGTCCCGGAACCGTCGTGGGGCGCCATATCCTCCACGCCACATCAGGGTTCGATACAAACCATAGAAATTACCATAATATCTTTTGACTGCGTAGACCTAAAGGGTTGATTTTTTTTCCAAGAACTGTGATAATCCTACTAATATTATAGATGCGAAAGTTTGTGAGGATGGATGGATGTTAGTATCAATGTATGGAAGTATGGAGGTATGGAGATATGGATGTATAGATGTTTGTTATTCTGTCACGACAAAACGGCTGAACGGATCTTGATATGAAATTTGACAAGGATGTAGATTATAGTCTGGAATAACACAATAACGGTTGTATTATTATTAAAGCTGAAATATTAACAAAGTATCTGTTCGAGAGGTGACAGTATGATGTTAAAGCCACAACCGTTATTTTATCTGTTATTCTAATCAAACCGTTCGCAGTAAACATATTAGAAGGACATGATATTTTAACGACTTAATTTGATGGCACGGTTGGCGAAGTAGTTAAGTTAGATTCGATCCTTGCACGGAACAAATATTTGTTTGACCGACAGTTAGTTGTTTCGGGTCTGGGTGTTCTTGTATGTGACTTTAAATGTTTAAACGTTTTTATAAAAAAACTAAGGTAATTTTTCGTTTATACTAAACTAAAAACCTTTATATCCATAAAAAAGGCTTGTTTAATCAGTTACATCACGTTCCTTATATGCAAGTGCTATAAATAAAACTATTAAGTTAACTGCCCTTAACAAGCGAAACGATAAACTAGATTCTCAAGAATAATATTAAACATCTACAATTTTACATATATTAAAGGAGATGTTTAATATTTATGTGAGTATTGAGTTGATTACTACAATGTAACACTAACTTTAAATAAAGGTAGGTTTACAAAATGAAAGCGTTATGCTGCGAGACGGTGTAAAACTCTCATGCAACAACGCGATGTTTAGCAAAAACGCAGTTTTTTTAATTAAATAGTTAGTTAGTACCTTTTGAACGCCATTGTCACATATATGTGACTAGCAAGTGCGTGCCCTATGCGACAACTACACAAATATGTGACAAAAATGTAAGTAAAATGAGTTTCTCGGTGTAGAGGGTACGCGCATGCGTTTATGCTCTGGCCTTCAAAAGGTTAAGGATCGCCATCTTGTTTTTGTCTTGTCACAAAACTGATTCTAAAATGTAAAAAAATAAGGGTCCTTTTAGCACTTAACTTAAATCTAAAGAATCAGAATCAATTCTTCCGGCTACTAAAAAAAATATTTAAAAAAAAAACAATAGTAGATATTACTAAGAATATAAGATACAGCAGCTACAAGACACTTTTTGCAATAACAAGCGTCTAAATAGCATAATGCACTGTCCAAATGCAACTATAGTGTAAACTCACCTTTAAAATAAAATAACCTTGTATAACCATAGATAAGGCTAGATTACCGTTAATAAAGCCATCATTTTACCAGTTCATTATTCGACTGTTTGTTAGACAGATAAAAACATGGGCTTTTCCTTTTAAGTCCTTTGATTTGCTACTATATAAAAATAAAGCTGAAAGTATTGAGTGGGCTTTTATATACAAAGAATAAGATATACCTACTAATGAAATATGTTTAAATAAAATAAAATACCGTATGTTAAAGTGTGTAGCTAGTTACAAATTTCGGGGCTTGCAACGGTCACGGTCACGGTGCAAAATTTTGCACATCGGCTATGATGTGAGCTAGTTTCAAGCCCAAATCACAGTAGAATCAAATAACGGATTGACTACCAAAAATTAGACCTTCATCACCTCCCTAGCCTTTTCTGAATAATGTTGACATCGTTTTCCAGTATAACCGCATCTGACCTCCACAACTTAGTTGGTACTGGGTAATACCAAACCAATTTCCACTGACCACTGACTACCTGTAATGACTACTAAAGTTCTACAAATGACAATCGAGACCAACGGCTTTACGTGTTTTCCGAGACACGGAGAAAACTCAGTATGTAATGGGTGTTCACCCATCCTCTAACCGACCTAAACAAGAGCGGCTTCACCACAGTTACATCAGACCTTATAAGGATCAGTATATTCAAAGACATTATTAACCCCCATGTAGAGGCAACTTAAACCAGCAATCTTCGTTTAGCAACTTATGAACCGTTCATACATTACATATTTTGCATAAACTTTTGGTATTATGTCGATTCATCGAATGCCAAGCGTTTGCATCGATGACATATTCATTTAAATAACAGTTTATCCTTCGATAAATCAAGTACCTACCTTATTTATGAAGCAAACTAAATGAACTAAGTAGTACCTAGATGGAAAACCAATAGAAAAATGTGTTTCTTGGGGTGAATTGTGTCAAGAATGATTGTAATCAAAGAAATGGCTAGCTCTTGCCGTTACTCTTATTAAGTAGGTACCGTAGGTATTAATTAACCCATGAAAATGTTTTAAATGTAGCCTGTCACTTGGGAATAACGTGATTTCTCGTAAGGGAAGGAATTTACGGAATTGAATTAGTAGTTCCTAAGATGGCCCGCTTCATACAAACTTACTTATATTACTTTTATATACTTGCTTATTATACCTTTTTTATAATATTATGTGTAGGTACTGTCAAGGGTTCTTCAATTTTCAATGAGTACATGTTTTGTCTTGAAATGCGACTCTAGCACCAAAATATTATAATACATTTCACAATAATCACCAATGTTACTATATTATAGTGTGTCAAGCCTATTTGTAGTAGGTTGAATTTCGTATTCATGACACTGAAAAGCCTAAAAGAAATCCAGTCTGACACATGATTTATAAAACCTGCCTACTTTTTAGACAAACGTCAGTCTCTTTTTTCGAAACATTGCCTAACGCAGTAATTACAGTCATAAGCTACAATGTAGTAGTAATTATAAATGTACGTTACAAAAAGAGGGAACATTAAATTCAGAACTACATAAGCTCTACATAGTCACACATGGAGCCGTTACTTTGTGGGCTACAGTCTTAATTTATATAATATGTTTTAGTTAATTATTTTGTAAAATAGGATTATTTTGTGTTTTGTATGTATGGCTTTGATGCCTGAAATAATATTGATGGACTCTCATGCGTGACCTAGGCGTCAACTAACTCATCAACATGTTTACAGCATGCATATTTTCTGTTGTCGGTTAAAAATTTTACCAAGCTTGTGTAAGGATAAGCTAAAGTGCCATCAACTCATCACACAAGATATAAGTTATGCTTGGATCAGAATCCGAAGTAATTCATAAAATTATAATCATATAGGTACCTTTTTTGAGTGCTAGCTACGAACTCTTAACTAAGTTCGTATCCACAAGTTGCAAGAGAAACAAACATAGAATAGACCTGACGAGCTAACCTTGTCCTAATCCGTGACGTCATCTGATAAATTGACCGACTATTTACATTAATTAGTTTCATCGAACGATGAAATAAATGCACACACTTCTCTCTGTGTTGTATTTCACTCAGATCCAGCCTGTCCCTTTGTTGTCCTCCCCCATCACCGACCTAAGCTGAGGCCTCCGACCCCACAGATGCTCTAAGCGTGTAGTCGCTTACTTTTAGTAATTTGCCCTTTTAGTTTTATGCCCTGGCTGGAGGCCTTACTAGGCATCCACAGGATTGCCCGGTTAAGCAGACGAAACCCTCATAAGTTGAATTGCAAGATGACATTTACAAAAAAAACTGTGTTTTTTTTTAACTAATCTCGTTCAAAAAACAACAGTAGTCAGTGAGAGGTCGTTTACATTTAAGAGTAATTTTAGTGTGTTCATGTAGGTGTTGGTTTGGGAAGTTGATATTTTACATCAAAAAACCCATGTGCAGGTAAGGTGCTTTGTGGGTGAATATAAAAATATTAAATGTGTTACATGGAAAAGAATGTAACACATTTAATATTTTTATGTGCTATGTGACAGACATACTAAATTTGATCAGAATGCATTAAAATTACTTTTAAAACCCAGCGAAAGGAGTCAAGTAAGATACAGTTGACATTTTCATAAATGTTTCTGATTTAATTGAAGTTTCTTTGATAGAAAGAAAATGTTCATTAAATTTGATTTTAATACGTCTATAGATTTCGAAGCAAAAATCAACTACATATATCTGACAAACCTGGTTACTGGTGTCCTTTGCTGACTGAACCAAATATTAGCAATCTAAGAATAAAGACACATAATTATCTTAATTGATTATTTCCAATAAATTAAGATTTTGATTTCGAATAACCTTTTGGCGAGTGTTAAGTAATAAAACATCAAGTTAATTAATCCACGTCTAGGTGACCCAATAAATAAAGCCAATCGTTTGGGATTGTCTTATCGTTTCGCCAATTAACACAGTTTTCTTTAGTAATTAACGAGATCACCTTGAACTGTTGCAACTAATTAGTTATTTGTGATGATAAATAACAATAAAATCAAGGACGACCTGTGCATAAATTATTGTATAGATGAAACAACCTAATGAGGATCTGATTTACGAACAACCCTATTAAATCTTAATTAGCAAAGAAGTTGTTCTGCTCAAATTATAAACAACTAATCAGTCTTGACTTTCATAGACACAACTTTTTGCCTTGTGCGAAACCAACTTTTTCAGTAATTAGGACATTCTATATGCAATTATATGCAATAGCTAAAGGTATAAACAAAAAATATCATATCTGTATAAGATTGTCATTGTATGCCGAAAAACTAATGGGGAAGACCGGTGCTTGCAAACAGCGTGACTATAGCTAGGTCCAAAATGTAATGGGAAATGTTATGGAAGCCATCGTTACTTGATTAAGCTCTCTTGACTATTGTTTTATTGTCGTCTCCGTTAATACCCACTGCTGGGCAAAGGCCTCTTCTCATATAGATAAGGCACGAGCATTGATCACCACGCTTGCTCAAAACGGGTTGGCGATTTCAGACTTACTCGTATATAAGTTTTGTGGACTTACACAACATTATTTTTAGTATATGCGAAACCCGAATATAGTTTGTTCAGAATAAGTACCTACGAGTAAATTAATATTAATTTATAAGTCCACAGAATTTAAAAGGGATCAGTTGAGCGAATGGTTTTAATTTCAACTTGAAACTTCCATGCGTTCCCCAGAAATCGGGTCTTGACAGACAGAAAGACACACAGATAGACAGACGGACTACAAAGTGATCCAAACAGATTCCGTGTTTTTCTTTTAAGATTCGGAACTGTAAAAATTGTGTTTTACTTAACAATTTTTATCTAATTAAAAGGTTAGGACCAAACGTTGTGTTTTAATTTAGTATCGTACTGTTACTGTTGTTTGCCATAATAATTGTCTAATCTGTTGCGTTTGAGCGCGTAAAATCTTTAAACCGCACACAGCCTTATACAAAACAAATTCACACACACTTTTTACAATATCAAATGTCAAAACGCTGTCACGCTAGAATAAATATGTAACGCCAACAGAGAAAGGGCGTGTATCATATTATATACTTACCCTTCCTTGTCCAACCTGTCCGTTACGTATGGTATCGTTTACCGTGTTACTGTAGAAGTATACATACTTATAGATATGTCGCATATGTCGAGTTTAATTCGACATTTGATTAATCGTCTGGTCAAGGCAGTTGTGTGGTGCCTTTAAATGTTACCCAGGAATTATACTTGCATGTGTGTCATATAAATATTACGTCCCTAAGGCTTGTGTAACATTTATCATTTAAAACGAACAAGAATTATGGTTTATTTAATTTTGAAGAAGATAGGTTACTTTCCAGACGCCAAATGGAATGTAGGTATGATCTTGATGAAATTTGGCACAGAGTTAGATTATAGTCTGGAATAACACATAGGACATTTTTTTTTCGATCATCACATCATTCGGGCGAAGCCGCGGGCGCCGTCTAGTTTTATTCTAATAAACAAATGACTACCATATAAATTGAATAACAATGACATTATCACAAATGCTGGCGCCACTACTTTCACATTCGTCCTCCCCATTCGAAATTCAATGAAAGCGATCATTACTTGATGAAGCCCTGTTGACTTTTCATATATAGGGTGGAGACGACAATACGACAATAAATTAATATATTATAGACCGAACAGAGTTTATTATAAAACTACTATTTAATACTCAAATGATGACGATTTAAATTAAATATTATTCAATAAGTATCATTTAACTTTATAGCGTTATAAAAATAATGGTTTGAATTAAATTATTTGTCATTCAATTAAACACTGCGAAATATAATATATAAACAAAGTTGATGTTTTGCAATTTACTGTTTAAATCGAATTGTCCATTAATAAAGTTAACGATTTTCCGACATTAGCTGTTATATATTATACGCACAATATGTCTGAGAGATATTTATTGAATCTTCTGGTTGACACAGATTTGAGTGAAACATATAAAACAGACTTATTTGATATTCGCCTGACTCTATGGCCTAGGGGTAGACTGATGAGTACTGCTGTGGACGGGGTCCTGGGTTTCATTCCCGGTTTGGGCAAAAAGCGTTATTGGGTTATTACAATTGGAAATTCACAGTAGCAACCTAGATGACGGTTATTGTTTCTGGTACTTAGCCAATAATATTTATTCTTAGCAACTAAATTACAAATAAAACCGCGTTTTAGATTAAACTGTTAAATAAATTGAAAGTAAAGTTAATAAATAATTGTTAATTTGAAGTTTAACATTATTTACCTGACGTAAACAAGTCAATCACTATTTATATAGCGTGGGTAGCAGTGGCAATGACACCTAATTGTAGCTGTTATCGCCATTAGGAAATGTCTAATTGTTAGATGTCTTTCACTTACACGTAACATTAGTATCTAGCTGTGAAACGCGACTCACGTAATAAATAACGCACCTTTATTTCTTTGATCTTTATCCCTCAAAGAAAAAATCCAGAATTGAATGCACTTCGTCGAAATATTAAACTACTGGCTTTTGCCCAAGGCTTCGCTCGCGTTAAAATCGGGGTAACACAGTTCCCTTTTCCTCATGATTTGCAGGCACCTGCTACCTGTAGTTTTCGCCCAAGCGCCTTCTTTATTTTAATAGCAAAGCTAAGTTTACCCTGTCTTTCCCCATTACTCCCTCATTTCTCACTTTAAAGAAATCCGTCTCCAGGGTCCCAACTACCTCTGTACCAAAATTCATCAAAATCGGTTTAGCCATTTAGGCGTAAGACGTAACTAACAATCAAACTCACTTTCGCTTTTATAACATTAGTAAGGATTTTGGCAATAGCATCAACGAAGATTAGATTTACCCGGTTGATGGTAATAGGCTCGCCCTCTGTAACATGGGACTTTGACGGCGCAATTTGACCATTCAGATACACTTCTGCTTAACCCTCACGGATCACACGTCACTGCACAGCATAAAATCACTTATGTAATTAAACTACTTCTGGAGCACTGGAGCCGTAAGGTGGAAGCTTGTTTGTCCCAGCAGTGGAATTTGAATAGCCCAAATAAGAATAAATAATTCACTTACATACGTTTTCAACCATCAAAGAAGATAACTCAAGACATAACTATCAAGAACTCATTGGATGCGCAAGTAATAAATAAAACTCATCTCAATATCTTCATCATTTCAGCTCTCTTACAAAATCCTAACAAACAAACTCCTCTTGTGATTGACAACATAGTACCTCCTATCACGTTGATTCGATACGGTGCGAAACTAGTTAGCAGGCGACAGTTGCACTTCTATTCGTATTTCGAGCCATTGAGTAACATTATGCGCACGAGTGGGTGGGACATTTACATTACCTGTACCGACTAGTGATGTACGGTGTAATCAGATAAAACTATCGAGACAACAGTTTGCGATACTGCAATATTGAGGATCGCTTTAAATGAATACGATTAATACTTGGAACGGCATTCGAGGCAGATTGTTCTGGAGAACACAACATAATTTTCAATACACTCTCTCGAAAACTTAGTCGTATTGCACTACGATAAGGTTCAACATGCAATGTTTACGTGTGCATTTTTTTTTTATTTTATAGAACGAGTGCTTTATTTTTTTCTGATTTTACCAGGAATAAAATAAAATTTAAAAAATAAATAAAAAGAGACCTACAGAAAAACTACTATTTTTCTGTTGGTGTATTAAGAAATGTCGTTTGATTCACGTGAGAGTTTGTCACTGCTGTTCTCGGTTTTATAACACCCTCGCCTCACGGCTCAGGCGTTAGATCTGCCTCGGCCGCAAAGGCAAAGTTTCCTCATTTTAATCAAAATGTTTTGTTCTGATCTCTTAGACGAATTTAAAGGTACGCATTTATATCGTGCATTCGTATCGTGCATTCAGTGAACGATACGACAGGATTGTTATTTGGAGATTTGGATTTTAGCCATGCGAATCGTATCGAATAGTTGCAAGAAACTTGCATCCCTACTGTATGAACTAATGTTGGCTCTTTGTTATTTGACGCACTGTCAAGGCACAGCCAAGGAAACAGGCCAATTATTATTTGTAATGCTTCCTCGCGGTTAAGCGCGGTGCATATTCAAGGTAGATTGTAAATTAAATGCAAATGTGAATTGCACGCATAAAAGCTGCCAGGTGTTGGTATTTTTTTAAAGTTGTTTCTACAGCTTTGGTGTCTTACTGTTTTGATTTTCGTTGTCGTTTTCGTTAACTTAATTACATAAAAATGTTCTAAATAAGGTAACTAACATTCGTAACACCGTTTTTAATTGATATAATTGCATTCTCTTGCTTATTATAACTGATCAAAGCGTTGAAACATAAGATAACAGTTACTATATCAAGTATTTATTGTATATTTAGGTTACACTAGGTTCGCAAAATAGACTGCGTAGGTAGTTAATATGCCTTATAAAAGACTCAATTTATTTTGGTATGAGAGAATTCCCATTGACACTCATAGGCATTGACAGTAAATGACAAATTATGATCGAGTCGTATCGCTAATAATGGTCAATATCGCGCCAATATTGTGCAACTGGCTTTAAATAATGCGTAACTTTATTTATCACGCACACAGTGTAATTTCAATTTTACTAAAATGTACATAGAGTTACAATTTCAGTGTGATGATAAAATCAGCAATTATTTATTATTATTATGTATGTACGAGCGTGCAGCTCCTAAAGGAATGTTGCAGTGAAAACAATTGAATTACGATGCATATTGATGGATTCAATCGAATTAATTAATTTAATTAAATGTCGAAGTACATCATTGACATAGTTTTGTAATTGTAAAGTTTTTACTGTGTCGGGAATTCCTTTGCTATTGTTACAAATTATTATTGTTCACAAATTATAGCTATTGAGTAAAATGGTGATTAATTTTATTTTTACTGATTTCGATTGTTTTCATAATGAGTGATGTAAAATAAATGTCATTAAATATTAATGGTGATCACCAAAACAAAACCAAGGATTGACGGAAAAATATTTACCACACTCATTTTAAAAAAAAATAAGTTTATAAGTAAAAGCATCCTGTACCAATACATACAATAACCAGAAAATCCCTCCTTCCACGATGGGTAAAACAATAGATAATACAAACCACTCTTGCGGTTACAAGGTACTTTAGAAAATTCCTCGATAACCACAGACAGTTTCTCCACACCGCAATGTAAATGGCACGAGTCGAATATCGAATTAATACAACCAATTGTAAATTACATGAGTTGGCAACTAAAACTATTTCACAACGATGTATATACAAGGCATCGGGCTTTCCTGATTTGTAGGAAGACACGCCGCTTACAACCACCTATGTGTAAAAGGCTCTACACACCAAATCCGCCGACATCTGTCGATTTTTTTGTCAACAGGCTAGTCGATGCTTTCGATCATTAGGGCGGTCTAGCAGCGGTACCATATGAGCCTTTTTTCAGCTAGAGCTTGAGTGTCGCCGGATAACTTAGCGTTTTCGCAAGCCACTGATATGTCTTTGGTTTGTGAAGCCCATAATGTACAATCTGCAAAAGAGTTATAGTACGGCCAACGAGAAGCGATACCAAATGTAAACAAAACCCATGCTAATACCCCATCTAAAATGGCCGCCCGAATGTTGGCGAACCCGTCTTAACGTTGTCATGTTTTTGCCGGGAGAACGAGACATTACGACAAAGGCACAAGATGGAAAGAGCTAAATATTATATTGTCAACTCCACAGTTCTTCTTTAGGTTAATGACCTTTCGTATCGCTTCTCGTTGGCCGTACTATACTTAACCAGGGTCGTCAGGAAAAGTTAAATTATTCTTGTTTATCCATTTTTAGGGTTGCGTACCTTAAAAAAAAAAGGAACCCTTATTGGATCATTTTGTTGTCCCTCTATCTGTTTGTCTGTCAATACCCTTATAATATAACGCGCTGGATACTTATCTCTTTTGCTGAAGGTATTTATTAGAACCCATAATGTAAATCAGTCAATTTATGACAAATTCTTACACACATATAGGAAAATATACACCTCCATTTGGTAACTAAGCATAGCACTGACTTATAAACTTAATTTAATTTATCACATCTCGCCGACCGTCCGACGTTTGACATCGACCAGCTTACGCGTAAACTGTGGTCGAATCGATAATGATACTTATTTCATGTCGCCACATTCTTAAGATTAGGCGTCGCGAATATAAATGTTTAATATCTGCTTAGAATGGATAGACTGGTTGGTTCAACAAGTTGACGTGAGCAATCTGCTGTGCTGTGGGAATTGGAGAAAAACTTGGTATAAATGTTACCTGTCATCCCCTTGTAGGTGTTGCTGTGGGAACAAGGTTATTGTGAGAGATTTTGAAGCTCGCAATATGATAGACAAGAGAAATGTCATCGTAACATGCAACATAATTTCCTATTGATGAATGTCTTAGAAAAATATATAAATTTTCAGAATTGATTTCAAAGTACCCCTGTTTTGCGGATTGGTGATAATCCGCAAAAAATATGGGGGAGTGTCAGATTTGTACTGCTTAAGCCACCCATGTTCCTTCTTTTGCCCTTTATGTTCCGGGGTCGCGGTATCTCTTAAAAAAAACCCGCAACTGCCGCAGGCGGTGGCCCTGGCAGGCCCCTCTACTTTGCTGACGTTTCTTTGAGGCACGCGTGAAACACTAACGCGCCGTCGACATGACCACTGGACGGACATAAACCCGCTTTTACGGCTGGGAGTTCACAGCGTCTGGGTTGTTCACAGTACCCTGACTGAAAACTTAGAGTGTTGACCACTGTTTGTTGAAAAACCCTAGGAATAGACCAATGATCAATTATCCTTACTAATCCTTACTAATATTATAAAAGCGAAAGTGAGTTTGTTTGTTTGTTTGTTACCTCTTCACGCTTTAATGGCTGAACCGATTTGGATGAATTTTGGTTCAGAGATAGTAGGGAACAAGGAGACGGACGTAGGCTAATATTTTTTTGGGGGATGAAAAAAGTGGGATGTGAGGGAGAAAGAGGGAAGAGAAGGGAAAACTTAGCGTTGCTATTACAAATCAATAAGGCGCAAGGGTAACTGTGTTACCCCAAATTTAACGCGGGCGAAGCCGCGGGCGAAAGCTAGTTGATCTATAAACTAAAACTCGTAATAGTCGATAACAATCTATGGCATGACCTGAAAAGTTTCGATGCCTACCATCGATTCTACTATTCCGCCCCTAAGGGAATAAGAGCGTGACTATAATTTCCATATCGTGAGTAATTAAAGATAAACAAACAGTTATTTATTGTTTATCTTTACGCATAAGTTGGTTGAAGGTTGCATCATGAAATAATTGAACGTCTCATAAGTATGTGGTGTTATTGTGTTCTAATTTGACGGCATGGTTGGCGCAATGGCTGAGCGATCTACTGCTGTGCTGCGTGTCGCGGGTTCAATCCCCGCTCGAAACAAATTGTGTGACCTACAGGTAGTGGTTTCCAGTCTTGCTGTTTGTGTATGTGAGCTCAAAAGTTTAAAAAAATGCTTGAAAATTTGAGGTCCCAAGACAGGTGTTGAGCCGATTGGATAGAATTCATACAAAAATTTTTGGTACTTACCATGGCAGATTGATTGAATCATTCATTTCAATTCATTTAATTGATGATGTGAACCAACTTGCTCTTGGCTAGCGTTGTAGATTACGTTAGATGTCTCTCTGTGAGATAATATCTAAATTATAGGCTGATTATGCAAGTGTTGACTACTCAAAATTTCTGACAGTAAATTCATCCTTACTAATCCTTACTAATATTATAAAAGCGAAAGTGAGTTTGTTTGTTTGTTACCTCTTCACGCTTTAATGGCTAAACCGATTGTGATGAATTTTGATACATAGATAGTTGGGAACCAGGAGACGGACATAGGCTAATTTTTATTGATGTTAGTGAGAAAGAGGGAAGAAAAGGGAAAACTTAGCGTTGCTATTACAAATCAATAAGGCGCAAGGGGAACTATGTTACCCCACATTTAACGCGGGCGAAGCCGCGGGCGAAAGCTAGTAAATTTATAATTGTTAAAGTGGAAGTATTAATTATCGGAATAATTTACGACTTGTGAAAGTAATAACTCAAACTAAAACCATAGATCTCTTATCAATATGAATGTAGGCGGCAACTTATTAATATTCATATATAAATCATACTAGTAATCTCTTTTCACCACCATATTTTTCTAGCAAAGTAACGAGGTACCTACAGAGCAATTGCATTTTTTTATAGTCTATCTGAAATTCATTGATTACTTCTTCTTAAGGTGAATGATATGAAGGAGTAAATGATGCCGTGATGTCTGATAGGGAAGAATTGAAAAAGAACACGTGTTGAGCCGGTCACAAATGAATGGGACAAGGGCAGGTAAATGATAATGGCTTCTTCTTAAGGTGCTTATATCAACACCCAATTATAACGTGTATGGTTTTAACAAGACGGTTTCTAATGAATAAAAGTAGCATAATAAACTATTCATCCAAAGATGGGATTTAACTAGCCATAATCTTAAGAATTTTGAAATAGGTAATACAAGGTCTATAACTTATTGAATTATTGTAATCAAATTCGTGACTTGAATACAAATAGCAGAACTAATGTCAAATTAACTGCGCGGTATTGTAATTGCTACTGCTCTTGAGCAAATATTAACAATTGGTGCGGAATAATTTGATTCAAATATATGTACCAGTCGATACATCTATATAGTAGAAGCATTTTTGTTGTTGTTTTATATTGAAATATTGACGACGGTTCAGGGTTCAATCGATTCAGCAATCAAAATCATACCATTGTAATTATGTTTAATGAATGATCTAAATTAATTTAGTGTCTAATTAATTCTATTGAATTTATTTAATTTTTGATTTTAATTGAATATGTTTGCTATGGGCTATGCCAAAATATTTTTTTTGTTTACTTTTATTTAATATACATATTGGCCACCTAAGTAAGCCTCTACAAAATTGTTTGGCAAATTTAAAGATCCTTCTCCGACACCCAGTGTGACCAATTGAAGACGGGTCTAACCGAATCTCCATGTTCCACGTAAATATATTTTGGTACAAAATTCGTAAAAGCAGACTTAAATTATAATTAACAAACATAAAAAATGCAAATGTGAAATTGTTACAAGTATAACCAAGATCATTTACTTTGACCTTACATAAGTAAAGAAACGTGTACGCATGCCATCTTTGTAATTTAAATTATTTCTTTATAAACATATTACATTCAATTCCTTTGATTGAAAGAAATAACGAGAAAGAATGATCTGCACTCATGTATAATTGGCTTTAATATTTCAACAACTGACATGCACCGATTAACCTTTAAAGATGATAAAATGTACTCCTCGATTTACCTTTTAAAGCTCATTTTAAGTAGCCGTAATGTACAAAACATATTTTTATTCAATGCTAAATGTAGGCCTTTATAAAATACGCCCGCGGTTGCTAAAAGTAGAATTGTGGCAATCACTGAATGCGCTTATTAAAAATTCAAAACATCCATGTGTATTCTTGGCACGAATTTGTGTCGAGTCGTGTGCCGAAATACGGACATTGGCACTCAATATTTTAACATTTTGGTGCAACACACACAAATGCCAATACATTTTCCATGTTACCGCATCGGGAACTATGTCAAAATGAGTTCGCAATTTAGTCTTATCTATTTAGGCTTAAATTTGAAATTTTCGTCAATTTTTATCCTAAATTATTATATTGTCCTAAGGTTATGTAAAACTAATGTTGCCATCAAGAACATGTCGCAATCTATCAGAAGCATTATCCAATTTAGTAACAATAGGCTATCTATCAGATCAATGGCAAAACAGTGTTCAGATTTTGATCCAGATCTTATCAATTTATTGTATTGTAATGCTCAGTTACCCTTTATTATCGTGTAATAGATTACAGATGTTAACTTCAGCGTTATGACGTTTAGCAATATGTTTATGTCACTAAGCATTATTAAGCTACTTTACTTAGGTAGATTAATTGTAAACGAAGCTATCCTCATTTACAACAGTTGTTTTTTCTTTCTCCTTAGTTGTCAGTTATATCTAGTTCTTTCACATTAATAGTATATAAACTATGGTACGCACATTCCAAGACCTCATAGTGGTTGTTACCAGTAACCTTATCAGATACAACCTTGTTAACCGTGTCATCGTTAGCTTCTATTGTAATAGTTACAAAACTTGGACCACTGTTACCAGGTAGCTACACAAATGCCAAGCTCTATTTACTTGGCAGCATTGTGATGCGTGCGAGATACGCCAACTTGTTCACCTTTCTTCCTATAGTATTTCAAAACACCTTGTACAATATAATCAAGTCACTACTTAGCTTTATTGAAACCTGTCTTGTGCTTTTGTGAATAGCGATGGCTCATCTGGTTTAGTTTGGGAGCCCGATTATTAGACTTTGTAACAAAGCAATATGTTGTGGAGATTTTGTCATTGTCAAGATTTGTAGCAATGCTCATAACCATCAATTTAATTTTCTGTTCGAATGAGTCTTGTAGGTATTTGTGTGACATCCTCTATCATCTTATCTCCGTTATTCAATTGCTAGTACCATTATCTAGGTACACTATTTTAAACTAACTTCTACTAAAATTGGACACGCATCTTGAATACCAACAAATTCTTCCATGTAACTTCAGTAATATCTTTTGAAACTCAAAATATTTCTCATAATAATTACTGCAATCCACGGGCTTAATCCATGTAGTATGTAAATTAATGTTTTCATAAGAATATTTTTTGTAAGTACATACCTACGAGTTGTTGATAGCTGTAATTTCTCGACAAGTTGATGGGGTATAATTATTTGGACACTTGTTATTACAATTGCAGGCGCTGCGCTGTTCTCAATATTAATATGGAGTCGCATGTTATGATATCATCTTTTTATATGACTCACAGACAAATTGTACTAATTCATTTTAATTTTGTTACAGGGAACAGAGACGAATGTCAAGGTAGTCAACACACAAACAAACAAACATGAGATTCTCGGCGAGGTTACAGGTATGTAAAACGGTTACACATTTTGATATTATCTAATCTAAATGAAGATCGTTTGCCCCTGAATGCTGCGAACTGATTTGCTCGTTAACAAACATTAATCTCGTCAAATCCGTCTATTTGATGCTCGACTTTAATAAATTCGTCAGATGTTTGGATAACGCGCATTCGTACTTTATAATCGTAAGTTTGGAAATTCAAGGAGGTTGCAACAGCTGATGTGCTAACTTTACATAAACAATGGCGACCGGTACTAAAATGTGCAATTTGCTGAGCATTTAATAGATAAAGTTTAAGTGAAAAAAAAACTAGGTTTTATTCGCAACCACGTAATGTGGTGGTAGAAGATGTTCGCGTGGGAACGATAAGCATTGAAGTAAGTGCGTCAAGGCTGTGAGATGAAGATATATGATGCTGATTTAATGAAGTTGTCTTAATTAAAATGAAGTCACTCGGCGGAAAGTGGGTTCGTTTGTATGAGAATGGGGTTTTCATCATGATCTAATCGAATCTCTCATCTGCAAATATGTCGTAAGGGTTATTTAGTAGTAGATAAAAATCGATAAGATTTTAATCTATTGCTAAATAATATTGATTTTGAAGTGTAGGTCGATGAGATACATAAATTTGAGTTAATTAGAAACATATTTCGCTAAAAACATTAAACTAAAATCCCATCGTATTTAGATGAGCCTCTTTTACAGACCTAGCGCTATCGAGTTTGCATTGTGCAATAAATTTCCTCCATTCGCATATGATTACGAAGGTATCACCGCCAAGGTGTCGTTACTTTGTAGTGCTGTAGTTTTGTCATAAATATCGATAACTTTGTACGATAACTACGGCAATCGATGCAAGAACTGGTTTGTGCCTTTAACTGCCAAGCAACATTATTCAATGTCATTGGCAAGAAAACATGTCATTAAGCACTGAAGCACAGCCATAATTATACCAAGTAATGTTATTCAATACAAGCTTGCCACTTAACCCATCTTGGGTTTCATTCAAGAATATAATGTCTAATAATTTAATGCGATTTTGCTTGAAATTAGTCGTTTAAATGTACTAGTCGGATTTATTTTACTTCATTTTTAATTTTTATTAGTCTACTAGCTTTCACCCGCGACTTCGTCCGCGTGGAATAGTCACTTTGGGCTAACACTAACTTTAACCCGCTTGATGATCGCAAATAAATTATCATTTTCTCTCCTTTTCTTCCAAAAAAATTGCCTATGTTCATCTCTAGGGCCTCAACTACTTCTGTACCAATTTACAAATATTAAATTAAAACATCAAAATCGGTTTGACCATTTAGGCGTGAAGAACGACAAGAAAAAGAAAACAAACTCACTATCGCTTTAGCAATATTAGGACGGATTTTGTCCCACTGCCGGGCAAAGGCTTCTCCATTTCTATCAAATTTTCTCGGTGTTTAGCCTTCTTACAGTTTTCAGGCACACTTACTAATTTGAACTCATTCAAAGGGTAGCTCGCATTTCTCATCGAAGCGCTTTGAAAACCAAAACACCACTTACTTCTTAAACTTTTCAGATATTTTATTATCTTTCTTATTTTACTACACTGTTCTTTAAGTTAGACGTAAGTAAGCAAGTTATAGGAATACCACATAAAGATATCCAATTTTTAAGTCCTCTAAATCTCTTTGAGCACACCTTAAGTCTGCAGTTTTTAGTATTTTATTTGAAAATTCATTAAGAGGAGTTCAGTAGAGGCGCCTAATAGTACACCCAAATTTTGCCAGTTACGTTTAAATCCCATGTAATATGGGGTTGCCATATTCTGAGTTCTTAGAATAAAATTGTAAGAGACTGCCTCGTTAGTCAAGTAGTCGCAAGCGCTACTGCTGAACATGAGTTGAATGGGTTGAACAATGGGTTGAATCCCTAGGGGGGTAAGCAGAATTGGGTTTTTCTATCAGGAATTAGAGACTGAAATACGCTGTCTTTTCTTAAAGTAGATAAGTACGATCTAAGTATAACAGGAAAACTTTAATTGACTCAATTATCATATTCTACCATATTTCGCTCATCAAGTGTGTATTGTAACATGTTATTTTTATCATCACAATGGAAACTAGAGACACGCTATAGAGGAGGGACTTCCTCATAATTTAACATACTTGGAAGGTCATACGCATAATAAATTGGTTTAATTAAATCATAGACTAAATTATAATCATGTATACTTATACGAATCATGCATAAATCTAACAAATTTTTGAATATAAATGAGTAGATTTTTCTGAGAAAATTAGGAGGCCCATTCAAATTAGAGGCTTTTTAGCTGCCTTTTTGAGAATATAAAGGAATTTAATTCGTATATTACTTTAAAAAATGCATGTAATATCTTCTTTTTTGTCGATCCCTTATGCGAATTATTCTCTTATCCAAGTTTTTTGTTTTTTTTAAACACTGTTTTTATACAGAATCGTAATGATTGCATTGTTCTGCTTCGGTGATCAAAATATTCTTAAGTAAGACACAATAGATGCTAAACCTTTAAATAAATAAAATAATAAGTTAGCCAAGACCTTTTCGCACATTCAGGTGCGCCTATGCAGCACGCGCATCGAGTATTGACTGAGCCTACTTTATGGCCACACGCCGCTATTTTGGCCGGTGTTTTAGTTTATCAATTTACGAAAATGTGGACGTAAAATATTACAATTTATCTCCCGTTTAGAATCTTACGAAAGTTTATAAACTCCCTAGTAAATTGATAAACTTACGGATCTTGTTATTTTCCGGTGACATATATATATGAATGTTAGTGTAATGTTTGATTAAAGCTTTGTCACTGCAACTTCGCTAACAGCCAGTTTCTAAATGACAGTAAAATTGCGGATTAGATATCATTAAACAAAAATCGTAACTGTGGGCGGAGCGGAGATGACTGTCAGACCCACCCATGTTATTTCTCTTGCCCTTTATGTTCCGCGGTATCCCTATGAAACAACACGCAACCCCGGACCTAATACTTGCTTGACTAGTCATCTGGACTGAAACCTTTCTTGTTTTAAACCTTTTAAACAAAACCAACCAGTTTTTTTTTAAATGGTTAAGTTCTGTTTGAATTGAAGACCATTTGGTTACACACTATAGGAATAGTACTGCTTAATTTGACTGTAGCATAGTGCGGGTGACATTACATGTAAAGACATATACACAGGTGGGATGTATGATGGGAAGTCCTTTACGATTATGACATCCAGGGTATATCGTTTAATCAGTCATGATCTGAAATCATAGTAACACACCGATGAAGAAGAACGGGTCATTTAACTAGTGTGAACCGCATCATGCAACAGGGAAAACAGTTTAGGTCTTCGTCAACAAATTATTCGCTGTCAGACGCTAACTCTTTTTCTTTCCACAGGTGCTGACTTGCCTGGTGCTGTACGCATCAAGCGCACACGCAATCATGGTGAAGTACGGCACAAAAGAGGGTCCCATCGTACCCGCGGCGCCAGAGCCGGTTCCCCCTCCACAACCCTACCGCAACCCTGCGCCTGTTTGGGAGGAACGCTCCAATGACACGCCCGACCCTAATGCTCATTGGTAATATTAAAACCTTGAGTCTTTTAACGCTATTGCATGGTTAACTTGCCAATCTTGCTAATCCAAGCTAAATAGGTCATTTCCGCCTATGAAAACTTACAAATCTACAGCCATATGTAGTAAAGTTGAAATATCTATTATTAAACACATCAAAGTTGTGTGACTACAGTAATAAGTGTGGTGGTTTTTCCAGGGTAAAATTACCACCACCAACCTCATTCACAATGACCCCTACCTACTTACGTGAATAATTAACTAATCAGAACTTGACTACCTAGACCTAGAGTGCATGCATAAAGATGCAGGCTTTTCGGAGTCTATTTTATTTTGACACTAATCACAAGTTTCTTTCTCCAGGCGACCTCCCCTCTTCGTACCCCAGGCGAGATACACCAACGTGATCTACAACGGCCAGCCACAACAAAACCTGCCACTGAACAATGCCCAACGCTTTGTTAACTCTTACATTCCCATCAAAACCATTCTGCCAAACCAAAATGGACCTAACATCTCACCAGCAATTCTTGGCAGTCAGAGCTTACCCGGCATCGGTCTTCGGTACTTCGTCCCTGTTTACCAAAGGACCCAGAAGCCTGCAAGACAAGAGGATGCTAAGCTCAATCAGATAGATGGTCATGAAGTGGTAGCGGCTGGTGGAGAGTCGGCCAGTGACTTCCAATGGAAATATGAGAAGGAAGCGACGAGACGGAACCTCAGGAATACTTTGGAAGTGAGTAGACCTTCATTTGACACTATTCAGGAGTTAAGATCCTTCTAGCCTTTAATTCGAACTTAACATTGTTGTGGCACAAAAAAGTTATGTTTTAATTTATTTGACGTATACCATGAAGCTGTCGATAACCCTATTATTATCGACTTAAATAGTATAGTACCTTGATCTTGACTGCTCTGTTTCTGCGTAGTCGACATCAAAAAAATATAGGTAGAAGAACTAAGGCCACGGAAGTTTTTACAGAGCAAAAAGATAATAATTTGTTTTATGATTTTTTGTAGCTCTGGATGTTGTTTTTAGATCAATAAGAGTGTCCTATGTCTTATTCACGTAATGCCAACTTTAAGAGCATGTTTTCCCTTATGGGTACGGCACAGGTGACCCAGAGTTTAGATTTCGACAATTACAGTACTTTCACAAGTTATTACGATTTGTGACCGGGACTGTAGCTTCAATATTTTATTTCTTGACATTCAAAATTGCCTGTAATGGTCTAAGCCAAGGTCAAACCGCTGTTTTTATTCTTATAATAAAAGTTATCTAACTATTAAAAAATCAGCCCTAATTGAAATAACAGCTATTGAGTTTGACAGTTATTTCATATTTTATAAAATAAAAAAGTTTGAATGCCTTTACTGACTTTGGTTTTTTTTTCAGGGCACAGCAAGAGCAGTATATCAATGGCCAGTCTACGTACCCCCGCGGCATCACTAACGTTACTAAGTTCTTTGCAACATGTCAACCATGTCGCTAAATGAACGCCGTAGTAACTGTGATGATTATTATTAGTGCTAGATTAAGACAAAAGTGCCAGATGTATCTATGTTTATACAATACGGAAACCGTTGGTGGCTCTAGTACGGCCTTTATGACAGTTCAGAAAAGAGTGGAGATTTATATTTTTATTTGATATTAAATTATGATGTCTTGCCAGGCAGCGCGGTATTTTAACACTAAAATAAGGGCCACCGTTTTTTAGTTTAAATCACGCAATACGTAATTTAGATACAGTTCAAAATACAAATTATTTAGCTTAAAAGTTAAAAAAAACGAATGGTTAAGAAGACTTAAAAGATAACTGTTGCGATGTCCCCAAAAGAAAACTAACCAATAACTATAATGAGCCTTTAAAATCTATGAATTTTAAAGGCTTTCAAAATGCAGATGTTTGGAAACGAAGAACGTCTTTATTACAAACACATTAATGGTCAGTTAGGATTGCGTGTAAGCGATTAAACTGTAAGCAACAGATGACTCGAAAATGAATCGCACCTATCATCCACTTAACACTTGCAAAGCAAAAGCATGCTGTTTGCCCTTAACCAGCTAAAGCTTATCATGCAGCCCCTAAAAGTTCCGTGTACGTGGAAAAACCATATTCCATAACATTGGACCTAAACAGAGACGAATCCTACATGGGTCGCATTCTGACGCGTCCTGCGTCCTTTGTGGGATTCGCTAAGGCAGCTTTTACCCAAAGTGGAAATGAACATTTAATCAGATTGGTTGAATTCCTTTTGGCTCGCGGCATTGTTCGGCTCGTATCCGCTTTAGTAGATTTTTGTCTTAAATCTGTGTTGGTCTTTTGTTTTAGCTCTTTGGATCTACCATTTTTTTGACAGCAAGCTTCTAGCAATCTTTTACTTCGATCGTCACTTTATCATTTAAGTGCACTATTTCTCCATTACGCACATATTTGTTCAGAGGGACGTAAACAAAACTTCAGTGGGCTTCATGATAAGATCAGGTTCGTTAACTCCAAGCAACATGCATTCTGCAGCACTAAGTTTTCGTGTTTTCTGGTGAAACAGTTTTTTTCTTACATTCATTAAAGGCGCTTTGGGTGTGTTTATAATATTGAGGAGTTCTTATTCGCCCTTGTAATTTTCATTTTCTTTTGTAACATTACTACGGCATTTTTAAGTCTTCTTGCTATTAAGATATTATGTAAACTCAGCATTGTCATAAAACAGAAATATTGAAAAGACCTTTTAGGTCATAATATGGTAAAAGTAAAACTTTTGTTTATTCGTCATTATTTGTAAACCCAGAAAATTAACAAGAACCTAACATTGTGGCCCATATTTAACGCAGTCCAGTGTACTCTCGGCTGAATGTGAGTGTTTTACTTTTAATATCAGAATAGGTATGTATAATTTATTATTGATCCTACGTTTTTCTAACGAGATGCTAATCAAATAGTATAAAGTACCTACATAAAGGAAGAGACCTTACTTTGTTTTTTTATATATCAAATTCTTGTTTTCAAGTTTTGTGTAAATAGTCGGCCAGCTCCTAAAAATAGCCGAGTAATTTTAAAAAACGAATTAAAATTTGAAGCATCGTTTTGTCCTTCATACATGGTTGATGACACTGCCATAGATTAAAAAAAACGCAAGTATTCAGTTCCTGTAAATTAAATTTTATGCTTTGCTACCAAGGTCATATTTTGTAAATAAGTTAAAAGATAAACATCTAAGAATAATATTGCCATTACGTAATTTGTATTGTTCCGCGCTGACACATTTTATTTGGTCGTTGGTGAAATAATTTTGTCATGTAATGGCTAAAAGAGCGTTCAAAATAAATACAAAATTAGTATTTAAAAATACCCTGCATAACCATTAGCTCAGAGAGTGTGACGGAAGTTCTTTGTTTATTGTGGAAAACCTCTTTGCTGTCTGTTGCTATTAAGAGATGTAATTGTTCAGAATTTCACGAACTTTCTTTAAATCCATTAAGTTTAAATTCAATCTAAACAATTTCCATCTGACGTAAATGTTTCAAAGTTCATTCATTATTGTTATACGTTTAAACCTATATTATGTTAAATGAAACTAGCTTTGGTTTTTTTTGTTATTTCCTTTTAACGATTTAAGTTACTGTATTGTTTATGAATATGTATAACTTAGCTGTAATTATGCTTGTAAATATGTACAATAAAGAAATATATAAACATTTATGTGACTTTCTGTGTCTACAGGTTAAGTAATTTTGTTCTGTATGGAACCAGGTTAGAGACTTACTTAATATTAAAGTGCAGTAAACTTACGAAACAATAGTGCATAAAGAAAAGAAAAAATGCAAAGCAACACGCTGTAAAAATAGGTAAGCACGTATAGAATTCGTGTATTATGGCATCGCCATACTTAAGTAAGGTTTTGTGAAACGATTTTCGAAGAATGTGCTCTTTGCGTCTTGGACACTTTTAGTGCACTAAATTAGATGCAACATATTGACTTAATTTCTTGCTGAAAGGCACGGTATTGAAAATGGGCATATTAAACTTGACTCTGCATACAACCAGTAAATTTTTAACCGTGTTCAGTGTCTATGATACTTAAAATATATAAAACACTTCATGAAAGCATGTGAATGTCATTACTGTGATACGTGTACATCATCCCACGCAAGTATAAGGTAATACCAGCGAGCGTGCTGTCTTACTACTACACAAAGGTATCTTCTCATACACAGAAGGCATGCGCATTGATCGCCATGCTTGCTCAAGACGGGTTGGCGATTTCAAACTTATATTCGTTACTAGCTGTGCCCAGCGGTTTCAACCGCTGCTCATTCAGGGGTATGAAAAATAGATGTTGGCCGATTCTCAGACCTACCCGATATGTATACAAAATTTCGTTTAAATCGGTCCAGCCGTTTCGGAGTAGAATGAGAACGAAAACTGTGACACGAGATTTTATATATTAGATAAGTCCAGGAATGCTCACGATGTTTTCCTTCACTGATGTCTTTTTGTGGATGGGAAATCATCAAATAACTTACCTTGCTCTGGGCGGAGCAGAGGGGAGTGTGTACTGACTAAAACCCACTCATGTTCCTTCTATTGCCCTTTATGTTCCGGGGCCGCGGTATCTCTTTCGAACAACCTGCAACCCCGGAACAACCCGCAACCCCGGTTGTCTGTAGATAAACTAGGAAGTACATATGAATTGTAAAAATCACATCGGTAGGTTCGGATTTAATCCCACAACCTCATGCATTAGAAGCGAGGCGTTCAACCTCTGGATCATCACAACTTTAGTAGGTACTACGACAAGTATATGGTTACTTGCAAAGAATAATTGACTACCATCACCACTAACGCACTGTTGCAATCTTAAAACATAACACATAAAGGCATTTTGTGGTGACACTTAGTAGGCAGTTGATGGATTGATGATCTTCAAAAAAACGGCGAGGCATTAATTGTGACAACAGTAATCACACGCCAGTCAAGAATGTTAAAGTGTCAAAGATTACTCACAAAAAAAGAGGTAATTATATATAGTTAGTGGTGCTATCTACAATGTCAAATACGAACTAGGCATCATACCATTTGTTTTTTGCGGATGGGAATTATCAAATAATTCCCCCACTCTGGGCGGAGCGGGGGGAGTTTCAGAGGTGTACTGACTAAAACCCACTCATGTTCCTTTTGCCTTTTATGTTTTGGGGCCACAGTATCTCTTTAGAACAACCCTTAACCCCGACAGAATGCATCATACCTGACGAAACATAAAGTCATTCTTCGCGCAAGCAGCGTTAACCGTGCGATTAATAAATACATTTTAAGAACTAGACAACAACCATCGGTTAGTAGCTCACACGATATAAAACGTCGTCAAGTTGAAAAATCCTACGTTTCCGATGGATGAACTTTCAATTTTTTCCCTCAATAGATTAATTACAACCATTACTTTTAAAATCAGTGTTATTACCACTCCATTGGAAGACTACTCTGTGATTTTTAATTGCATAGTCATAGTATAACTAACAATGTCGCATTGGGCTTTGGTATTCCGTTAGGGAAAGGAAAAATACGACCAATTACAACACGGAATCATTATTACCTGTGTCTATACTATATATAAACTGAAGAATAGCTCGTTCACTGTCAATCAAGACAGATAATTATCTCCGAACAGAATTTGAAATGGCTGCACACAGTCACAATGATATTATGAAAGATTCATTTACGAAATATTTTCCAAATTAATGCTAGGCTATCAAGATTGTCAAATCATCTCAAGGATTACTGTAATCTGTCATTAGTGATGTGACACCTATCTTGGGATGAAATGATTTTGTAAGGTATGTAGCTATGTGAGCATTGTGGTATTCAAACTCAAACTCAAACTCAAATCATTTATTTCAATTAGACCATTACAGGCACTTTTGAATGTCATAAAAACAAGAACAAAAAAAATGATGCTGCTACAGTCCCAGTCACAAGACATAATAACTTGTGAAAGTACTGTAGTTGCCCATTCCAAAGCGTAGATCTCTATGGAGAAGAATGGGCAAGAAACTCCATGGACACTCTTTTAAATCATAATGTTTTATAAAATCATGGTTACATCATTCATGTTGAGATTATTCATAATGTGAGAACGATGTAGAAAAACGAGCACATTTAGAGCGTCCAGAGTAAAAGCAATAATTATCACGAGTTTAAAAGAAGAATTAAAACAAACCGTGGTAGCTAAGAGATGACCAGTCCCAACCGACAGCGCCCGTTCACGAACATGACGTATGGATCAGCCCCATTCAGCTCGACCATTTTGAAGGGAGCTAAATGACCCGACACACCCGCCACCATCAGCGAGACATTTAAGTGAGCATGACAATCTCTCAACCACCAGGGCAACCGTCGAGTCAATAAAATTACATAGAACTCACACATGGGCATTACAATTATACAATATTAGGAAATTGAGTCTATACAATGCAATGATAGTATTACAATCTTCTTCAGCTGCCACAATAACTTCAGATGCTGATTAATGATAGTTAGTTTGCCCCTATGGTTGTGGAGCAGGACCGGCATTGAGCCAAGCATTTATATCATTAATGTAATCCCCCAACTTATAGTATGCTTGCCTACATAGTGTGCGTTTAATACAAGATTTAAACTTCGATTCATTCAGTTGTAGGATGTGTGGAGGTATTTTGTTGTAACATTTTAAACAGTACCCCATAAAAGTGGAGTCTACCTTAGCTAGCCTGAAACCTGGCTGAACCAGTTGGTCCCTATTTCTAGTATTATAGTGATGTCTGTCACCTCTTTTACTAAATAGATGCAGATTTTTCCTAACGTACATGATGTTTTCATAGATGTATTGACAAGGTACTGTCATGATGTTAATTTTTTTAAACAGTTCTCTTAGAGAATCGCGCCTACGCAGATTGTACATGGCTCTGATGGCTCTTTTCTGCAGAATAAATATAGACTCAATGTCTGCAGCCCGCCCCCAAAGTAAAATACCGTATGACATTATACTATGAAAATAACTAAAATAGACTAGTCGCGCGGTATCTACATCAGTAAATTGACGGATTTTTCTTACGGCATATGCAGCTGAACTCAACCGTTTTGCAAGAGATGTTAAATGAGGACCCCATTGTAGCCTTGAGTCGAGTGTGATTCCCAAGAAAACAGTTTTATTGACGAATTCTAGTTTCTCTTGATTTAATACTATGTCACAATCACTACTTTTGACGTTTGGTAGAGCGAATCTTATGCATTTCGTTTTTTTCCCATTCAATACTAAGTTATTAGCAGTAAACCAATTATGGACCTGCAATAGGGCGTTATTTAGGTCGTCAAGATTCGTGGCACGTCTATTTACCTTAAATATTAAAGAAGTGTCGTCAGCAAACAACACCATTTGTGGTTGATTTTCAAATAAATGGGGTAGATCATTAATATATACTAAAAAGAGGAAAGGACCCAATATAGAACCTTGTGGTACACCCATTTTAACTTTTAAACCCATTGAATTAACGCCATTAATTTGAACTTGTTGCTGTCTATCATTTAAATACGATTTTACTAAACTGAGCGCAAGTTTATCTAAACCGTAATGCTCAAGTTTTAAAAGCAGGGTTTCATGATTAACGCAATCAAATGCCTTCGTAAGGTCACAGAAGATTCCTATTGCATCTTGTGCCTCTTCCCACGCAGTAAATATATGTTTCATTAAGGTGACACCGGCGTCAGTCGTACAACGTCCTTTGGTGAAACCATACTGCTTTTCATGTAAGATTTTATTGGTGTTAAAATGGTTGAGCAATTGATTAAGCATTATCTTTTCAAACACCTTGCTGAGAACTGGTAAAACGGA
The DNA here is from genome assembly GCA_958449745.1 of Ochropleura leucogaster. Classification (NCBI taxonomy): domain Eukaryota; kingdom Metazoa; phylum Arthropoda; class Insecta; order Lepidoptera; family Noctuidae; genus Ochropleura; species Ochropleura leucogaster. Next base: position 13,025,909 of record OY288204.1, on the reverse strand, counting down.
TACGGGCCTATAGTTGTTAGTGTCTTTACTGTCCCCGGATTTAAAAAGCGGTATTACCTTGCTGTATTTCATTAGATCCGGGAAAACCCCTTGATCCACGCACAAATTAAATATTAAGGCTAAATATGGTGCTATAGTCTCAATAATGGCGAGACAAGCTTTGATGGACATACCCCAAAGATCTTCGGTTAATTTGACCTTGATTTGCTTAAAAGCTTTAATAACTGATAAGGGGTTTATATGCTTAAATTCAAATTGAATCGGGCAGGCTGGAACGTTAGCCTTTAATAAATCCTTAGATAGCAAGGGCGAGGAATGTAAGGTCTCTGTAGTCTTATGTGGGATATTGGTAAAGAAATTCACAAATTCCTGAGCAATGTCATTATTACTGCTCACGAGGCCACGTGAGGTTTCTAACGTAAAATCATTTCTTGGTTTTTTATTTCTATTTGTTTCATTGTTGATTATTTTCCAAACCGTTTTTATTTTATCATCGGCTGATTTAATTTTGTTGCTAATGAATAAAGATTTGGCAACTTTACAAGTGTTTTTAAAAATTTTGGAATAAGTGGCGACATATTCATTAAAAGTTTTTGTGTTGATGTAAGGCTTAAGGCCATACAGCTCAAACAATCGTTCCCTACTTTTCCTAATACCTTGTGTAGCCCAATCACTGAAAATAAACTTTTGGCAAATAGTTTTTGTTTTTATTTTTAAAGTATTATTGAACTCGGTGTGCACTACTGAAAAGAATTCATCATACCATTTATTTACATCGTTTATATGGCCCGGAAAACTTAACTTGCTAATTAAATTACTATTAAATCTATCTAAATTACTGGCTGCCATTTGTCTAGTCTGTATTTGAATTTTTTGAATTTTTATGTTGGACGCGAAAGTAACGTACTGGCCGCTATGATCTGAAGGAAGGTAATTAACAATGAATTTATCTAAATAGTCGCAGCAACAAAATACATTATCAATACACGTAGCGGTGTTTGTGGTAATTCGGGTTGGTTCTGAAAACACATTTGACAAATTAAACGATTTAAAGAGACTTAAAAATCTACTGCTATTTGCGTTTTCCTCTAAGATATTGACATTAAAGTCACCACAGATAATTATTGGTTTATTACCAGTTACAAGTTTTGCTAAAGCATCTTCCAGTACTGCTTCAAAAATAGTGTAATTTAGATAATTTGGAGGTCTATAAACGCACACTATTACATGCTCATCCAGCTCAACACAAGACAATTCAATGCTATTTTCAACCGAAAGATCAACTATATCATTACGAGACTTATATTTAATACAATTTTTAACTAAGATTAGTGAACCCCCACGCAACTTAGATTTCCGGTTAAAGCAACTACCTACTCTATAATTTTCATAATTAATTAGCATTTCATAGTCTTTTAACCAATGTTCGGTGAAACAAACAATTTCAAACATTGTTTGTTCTAAAAACAACTCAATTTCCAGTAACTTTGAAGAAAAACCTTGAATGCTTTGATGGAATAAGTTCAAGGAATTCTGCTTAGCTCCTTTTACACAGTTAACTATTTGGGAGCAAGAAGATACCTTGTTGTTGTCTGGTATAACATTGAAATTATTAGTATCTTCTGTTGTCTTACTAACTAGTTTAAATGAGCCGGAGTGAGCCCCAAGACTACCCCGCCTTCCTTGTAAAAAGGTAAATTAGTAGTATTACTAAAAGTAGCAGTGTTAATAATAAAACTAAACTTAGACATACCAACTATGTCTGAGTTAATACTAAAAGCTAATAGCCTAGCTATTTTGTGTCTACATCTAATAGGTAGATACACCATACCCCGAGTCGACTTAATTTTATCTACAAAACTGTTGACATCAAAGTATACAAGTTTGTCACAATAGTGACTTACTAAAAAGTGAACATGTTTATTAAGCATATGTATATAATTGTTTTTTCCATAACCTACATTTTTACAATATGGAAATGCACACAATATGATTTTACTGCATTCTAACTTTAACAATTCTGTCACACAGTCAGTGATGTCTTCCTTTTTAAGCTTTGAGCTATTACCAACACAAATAGTTATTGTAGTATTAGGACAATAAACATTCTTTGTTACCGATGCCATTACCTGTTTGTAGGTTGACCCTGGCACACAATAATTTTGGGTACAATAATCCAGGTTATTACTGATTAATTTACCTAACCCTCTACCCATACTATCAGAGAACATTACTGAATTATAACAATCATGATTATATTATTACAACTGCAGCTTTAAATTAAATGACTGCGTAACTTAGACTATGTTTTTCTTGGAATATATCTGAGGAGTTTATGAAAAGTAAAATTCTAGTATTGTTTAATCCTGAAATCTAGAAACAAACTGGTATGTCACATAACTACTTATAGTTAAATTAACACTGTAAATTTCCCATTAATTTGAGCTCCCGATACTCCTTCTGCACTTCCTCCTCCTCCTCTTTTGCCCCTCATAGTTTCAGCAACTAACACATCAATTACTGATGGCTTCTGGCTTTCTTTAATGAGACTACTACAAGTAAATTATGCGGATGCACAAATTACTTAGATAAGCCAAGCCACCAATTAAAAACTAGCCTGAAGCTAAAATCACCGGAACTCTCAACAATAAGGCACTGTCAATTGATGAGCCATCCATCTTTCGTGACTCCGTGACACGTTAAGAACTTCAATTTCGTGAACATCGTGCTTCGTGACGATTGTTTCACAAATGACGCTTCCTGGTTTTGATGATCTGCAATATAAGTGAACAGATTTAAATCATAGATGTGTCCTCATTGTTATTAAAAAGAAAAACCAGCCCAGTGCGACTCGGACTCCGGTTCCGTACAAACTTACAAAATAAATGGCCATATCTTTTGACTGTGTAAACTTAGATGGTTGGTTTTTTCACAAATCTGAGGGATTACAAATCTAAGTAACTGGTTTGAATTTCAATTTTATAATACCACGCGTTTTTGAGATAAAGGGTCTTGACAGACAGACAGACCGACCGACTGACAGACAGACAGATCGGCGGACGGACAACAAAGTAATTCAATAAGGGATCCGTTGTTTTACTTTTGAGGGTCGTAACTCTAAAAAAAGCATCGAGATGAGCGAGTTCGCACATCCTGGATGAAACGATAGATCCAATTTACAACATTAGTGAGCGAGACAAAGCCTAAACATTTTCAGACGTGATACGACAAATCTATTATTTAAATCTTCGGTTAAGCGATAGTGCTTATAATTACATAAGTTTTTACTGGATTTTTTATTAATTTAAGTTTTTGGGAAATGAAGTTATCTGTGAATCTGTCTGAGAGCTTTATAGATAAGCTGCATTCAGACAGACAGCTTAATATTGTATTTTTTTACTTTCAGGATTAACTAAGCAGTTTCCGGTTAGATTAATATCTCAATATTTTTTTTAAAGCAATATATTTTTTTCCGTCGCGTCCGAGGAAACAACTGTTTTAAAGGCGAGAATGCGGGTTGAAAGTAGAATCCCGAGAGTAGCGATGGATTTAAATTATTCCAAAGTCAACGGGGTTAAATGAACTTGGATATATTGATCATTTTAATGATTACTGTAATCATTAATTTAGCGTAAGAAAGCGGCTTACCCTAGCTTTTTCTATTAACATAATTTTACTAAGTGTGCTTATTTACGTCGCGTCGATGGAAAAAAAATTGAATTATTATGTATATCTTTATGCAACTGCCCGTGACAATATCACATAAATCACACGTATCCCGTAAGCGAAAAGCGCATTAAAGTGCATACATAACTGTATTTATTTATGCGGTTACCTAATAAAAGATCGCATTTATTACAAAGTATGAGGCTATGCCTTAAGGCGGCCAGTATGATTTATTGTACTCGTAAAAATGTCAATGCGGAGAGTTATGCAGAAATTATTTATAATTAAGAATGAGTTGAGGTGAGGATTGAAGTTGGAGACTTTTGTTCGTGAATGTGACGTCATAATTACACTGTTTGTCATAAAATCACTTAGCATGACGCCCGTTCTTCCTGGAAGGTTGGGCAAAGCAAATAGCCAATTTATGTGAAAGTCCCATGTCTAGATACTCTAACACTCTGACTAAACTCTCTGAGATTGTTTGAAATTTTAACACGGTTCAAGTAACCGACATATTCAGAAACTTTCACGAATTGTATAAACTGACATGGTAAAAGTTCATCAACCAAGAAAATACATATTTTACGCTTTAGTTGCACTTTTACAAAACTTTTTACATATTTGGTGATGGTTGTGGACACTTTTTCCTTTTCCTTATCGATGATAAGGCCTAGGGTTTCCCATGGCGATAAATTTACGAAAATCGAGATCATTCAGCTGCGGCGAAGGTATTACATAACTAGAATATCCTACTTCTAGAAAGGTCAATCAATACTAGTAAAACATTTTTGGGGTAAAATATATTTCAAAATGGGGTTACATTAAACATTGGTAAGTGCAAGCGCATGACGAGGAAGTTCACTTTAAAGTCAAGAGTAATCTATCAATAAGAATACGAGATGGTCTGCATTGTTAGTATAAGTTAGTGTTTCAGACAGAACGTCACGATCCGTCGATCATCCACGGTTTAGTTATGAAATTACTACTTCCATAACAATATCAATAATTATTTCGTGTATTTTTTCCTAGCTTAGTTTAAAAGAGAACAATGAAGCCTGCGATTTTATCGTCTGCACGTTATCACATCAAAATGTAGTTCATAATTAATTTGAGTGGTTCCAAAGTTTTTGCGAAGCTACAGGTTGCGTTTAAAAACCTTTCGAAAACATACAACTTCAAGTAGTTGACGTAGAGTCAGCACAAATAAAACAAATTGACGCACTTGACTAGCTCAAATGACTAGCTTCAGCATTCAAGGAAAGAGCACAAATTAGCGCTCAAATCCAACCATTAACATAACTTCCAACTAAACAGCAAAACATTAAATAAACACGATTTAAAAGCCATTACTTGCAACAAGTTTGAACCTCATAACCTTTGGGATTCGCACCATGCCAAGCCCTATCTCCGAATTGAGTATAATACCTATGATTTTCACTAAACAACTGTAATAAGTTGTACGGGTTACAGTTATTATCGTTTCCAGTTAGACTCTCCTAGGGCTAATATGTTTTACCATTTCGAAATGCAACGTGAATTCTAGTAGGTACACACGACGACAGGCCAAACTATTTTAACTATTATAACTTGATCTCTCTAATACAGATCGCACACCGTAGTAAAGAGATCAGGTTAAAATGGTTTGGTGTAGGTCGATGTGCCGTCGTGTGTACATAAGTACACCATAAGTTTGGTCTGACTGATAGCTCTGTCAGCGAGGAGATATCTTTGAATTGGTTGAGTTGGATGTAAGTTGTGGAGAAATTTTGTGGTTAGATGATACAGACATGAAGAGTTTTACTATCAAGTGCAACCACAGAAAGCAAAATCGACCAAAAGCGAGTCAGACTCGCGCACCGAGGGTTTTTTGTTTATGACTGCGAAGACTAACGCCCGGTTCTCATAGAAATTATGTCAAAATACAACTATCCGTAAGAAAAACGAGTCGTTGTTGTTTATTGGAACCGGGCGTAAGAGGTTAGATATTTTCACAGCACAAAGGGTACAGAGTCGACTATATGGTTTAAAATACAACTACATACTTCCACACGTTTTCAAGATAAAGGGCCTTGACAGATATATGGACAACAAAGTGATCCATGAAGGGTTCAGTTTTTTTCCTTTTGAGGTACGGTACCCTAAAAACTAGTACTGTTGGTCTTGTTAATGATAATGGACGAAAAGGCTACAATAACTATGATAAAACACGTTTAAGGGCCTATGCACACCACGTCTTCTAAACGCGCCGTCGACGCGCGTTTTGGGAACGCGCGTCGCCGGCGCGTTTCTATCCTGCAGAGCAGTTTGTTGTCGTTTGTATCGATACAAACGCGCGGCACCGGCGCGTCTGTATCGATACAAACGCAACGAGGGAAAGGGAAGTGTGAAACTACGCTAGTAGCAATCGAGCGATTTGGTGCACCGCACGTCTTTGGAACAAAAAAATGGAGCCTTTCGACACAGAAAACTTCATAACTGAAATTCAAAACCGGCCAATATCGTGGAATTCACGATTGCCGGATTATTCGATACACACGCGCGTTTGCATCGCGTCTGTATCGCTACACACGCGCGTTTGCATCGCGTCTGTATCGCTACACACGCGCGTTTGCATCGCGTCTGTATCGCTACACACGCGCGTTTGCATCGCGTCTGTATCGCTACACACGCGCGTCTGTATCGCTACACACGCGCGTCTGTATTTATACAGGTGTGCAAAGGTCTACAGGCTGCGTCTGACTTGCGTGCGTATCGCGTCTGTATCGCTACAAACGCGCGTCGACGGCGCGTTTAAAAAACGTGGTGTGCATAGGCCCTAAGTTGATCGAAAAACTGTGGTGAGAGTAGCTAAACAGATTTGATTAGAAATACAGTAGGCCTACTATGACGTCTTAAAGCAGAACTTATTCTGCTGAGGGAAAGGGACAGAGCTATACAGGGTGTCTAGCACCATCTCTTTCACTCAGTGGAATAAGTTCTGCTTTAAGATGTCATAGTAGGCCTACTGAACAGTTTTGATGTTTGGCATCTGATCCACTTAATCTACTTTTTAATCTTCTGACCGTGACTTCGTCCGCGTGGCATAGTTACTTTGAGCCAACGCTAACTTTAACCCGCGTGATGATCTAAATAAAATATCTTACTCTCAACTTTTATTCCCCCAAAAAGTGTGAGAAAAGGGAAAGGCCCCTTTTCTCACTTTTTTTTAGCCTATGCCCGTCTCCAGGGTCAAAGAATCATCAAAATCAGTTTAGCCATTTAGTTTTGAAGACGTAACAAACAAACAAAGTCGCTTTCGCTTTTATAATATTAGTAAGGATAATAAAGATTTTTAGCACCCTGGTGTAAGCCCTTATTACTACAACCCACTGAGATAAATAGACACCATTACCAAGTGTCAATCAACCTTGTAACGTCGACACGTCACAAATTACATCTGTTTATTCCTCGTTTATTTTTGTAAGGTGAACATTCAACGCAGTACAAAAATGGTAATCGACAATATCATAATAATATATGTCGTTGATATTTAAGGTTTAATTTTATCTTTTTGCCTGAGTTTATTTTTAAGAATGGTAATTGACTTTGTTGATACGTTTCCAGTAAATAATTGACTATTTAAATCCCTGTCTTGTAGTCCTTTCGGTTATTTATTGGTAATTTTTTTTTATGATTTATAAGTCGTTTTTGACTTTATTAACTACTTTGTATTCAGTGATGTTAAATAATAATTTTGCTTCAACTAAAGTTATATCGACTTTAGAACCAGGCTTTGACATTACAAGTTTGTAACTTTGGTATAGAATATAATAAAGATTGTCATTGGATGATAAACTTACGTTTTATAAACTGACTAGTTGGAGCCCGCGGCTTCGCCCGAGTGATAACGAAAAAAAAGTATCCTATGTGTTATTCCATACTATAATCTATGTCATGTGTCAAATTTCATCACGATCCGGTCAGCCGTTTTGACGTGAAAAAGTAACAAACATCCATACATCCTCACAAACTTTCGCATTTATAATATCTATGAGTAGGATAGAAAAATACCTGATTGTGGTTTATTCGGTTACTCGAGTGAATGGAATAACGTTTGGGCTATGTTATTTTTTATTTGCGCTATAGTTAACACGTATTCTTAAAAGTAAGTACCTAGATTAAACCAGGGCTGTTTAGTGGGAATTCATGAGGTTATAAGGATCAAGACAGAAAAATATAATTATTTATTGTTATACCATCTTTCTACACGAACTCCATAGTTCTTTTTTTGTATTTTTCTACTCTTGTTGTCGTTGTGAATTTGTATCCTTATGTCATAGCATTCTTTATTCCTCCATAACAACCGATTACCATACAACTTTTCAGTCATAGGCGCCTCTTATAGACTTTTTTTGGGATGGGAAATCATTAAATAATCCTTCCCCCGCTCTGGGCGGAGCGGGGGGAAGTTTTTATGAATGGCATCTCGCAGTTCAACCAAGGAGGTTGTCGTCTGCTTAACCGGGCGCGGGGGGGGAGTGTCAGACCTGTACTGACTAAAACCCACCCATGTTCCTTCTATTACCCCTTACGTTTCGAAACCGCGGTATCTCTTTCGAACAACCCGCAACCCTGGCAGGCGGAGGCCACCACTTATAGACTTACTCTTATGTCGGTACTCATATATTATTTTATCGTTCATTCATTCATTCGTCTACAACCACATATCCCACTAAGCATTCTCATTTCAGCTATACGCAACTACCTTTCATTCACCACAACAAATCAAACGTGAAGAAAAATAATGAATTTGCTGATTACAAAGTTTTGTGTTGTTGCATAACACAGAATCACAATAAACATAACAAGATTTATCGAACATTTAAACTTGCTTTTAGACAAGTCGAAGAGTGCTTTGACTTGTCTAATACATTACTATGTATTTCGAGAACCAAATACATAGTAATGAGGATAACCAAATATGTTATGATGAAGATTAGATAATATGACAACTACCAGGAACACTGGCAGCCATAGAAAGGAATGATCTAGTATCCTCCTACGCTTTCAGATTACGTCTTTGCAATATGCTACACAGAGGCTGGTTTAAATATTCATAGGGAAATCCAGAACAGGAAAACACAGAATACTTAGGGCATGATCTAAATATTCCGGTACAGGGTGTACCGGAAGTTACGAACAAGTCAAAGGCTACTGCAGCATCTAATTTTGTTCAGAAACCATAGGAAAAGGCAGTCATTATGCTGATTACTTTAATGTGATTATTATGAAAATAAGAAAAGTATTGGCGTCCTAATTTTAAGGGTTCTGTACCTCAAAAGAAAAACGGAACCTTTATTGGATCACTTTGTTTGATGTCTGTCTGTCGGTCAAGGCCCCTTATTTCGGGAACGCGTGGAGGTATCGAAATTAAAACCCTATGCTCAAGTCTGTAGTCCCTTGAAGCTGTAAATAAATCGACTCTAAGTTTACGCAGTAAAAAAATATGGCCGTCTATGTAGCAAGTTTGTACGGAACCTCGTCTTGTCTGACTCGCTCTTGGCCGTTTTTTTAATCAGAAATCTTATCCCATTCTTAAGTACGTACATAACACTTCATTGAGAAATCACAAACCAATACAGTACACAGCAATTAAGCAAAGAATTGCAAGAACTCAGCAAATGGCTTGCAAGACCATTATAACATTTTACTTTGCAATTAGAAATGACCTATAATTGCGTGGCTCTATAAGCATTTCTTGTTTCTAAACCAACTGAATTAGCTGCGGCAACAATGATTACCCACGAAATGTGAGGTAAAGTCTTTTAATTGGTGGCTTGCTGTTGGTTATTATATCTTAAATGCTTCAATCGTAACATTTTGTAAGGGTCTAGTATTGCAGTTAATAGGCGGAGCGAATCGCTTGTCAACTAATCGATTGTTATGGATCATTTAAAAGGGAGTAAGTTTAAGTGCAATGCGAATCAAGGTTGTGTTGCTGGATTAACCATTTTGTACTCAGCTTCTAGATTAGAGTAGACCATTACAGACAGACTGATCTGAACCAAGAGACGGTAAACAGAAATAGGGAAGATAATGTAGGAGTTAGATGGGTGACCTTTAATTAACGATGAGTTCATTATCCCCAACTGGAAAACAGTTGTAGGTAAAAATATATGAAACTTGTTGGCACCCGTGGATACACCCGCGTGATATCGAATCGAAATAAAAAACAAGATCCGTTCAGCCGTTTTGACGTAAAAAAGTAACAAACATCCATCCATCCTCACAAACATTCGCATAAAATTTATAATATTAACTAGGATTTCGACAAAAAGTGGAGATTAACAATAAAACTAGGTGTGCCCAGTTGTATCACCCGATGCTCAGCTTCTTATCTGGAGATAGATTCTAAGACCTACCCGATATTCTCAAAAAAATTCATAGAAATCGCTCCAGCCGGAGGAGTTTAGTAACAAACACCGCAACACGATAATTTATATATTACTAGCTTTTGCCCGCGGCTTCGCTCGCGTTAAATTCGGTAGCGCCTTATTGATTTGTAATAGCAACGCTAAGTTTTCCCGTTTCTTCCCTGTTTCTCCCTCATATCCCACTCTTTAAAAAAAATAGCCTATGTCCGTCTCCTGGTTCCCAACTATCTCTGTACCAAAATTCATCAAAATCAGTTTAGCCATTAAAGCGTGAAGAGGTAACAAACAAACACACAAAAAAACTCACTTTCGCTTTTATAATGTTATAGTAAGGATTAGATAAAGGTTTTGAGATTTTATCTGTCCCGGAATGACTACCTGTAGGCCATATAAATATTTGTTCTGGGATTCGAGACCGCGACACGTGTCTGTGTCATCGTGTTAGTAAGTCTAGGTACAGACGCCTGCAGGTCAAGCTACCTGAAACTGTCAATTTTTCCCAATGAACCTTGAACCTTAAAACTTTAGAAATAAAGTAAAATCTATCAAAGAAATCTAACAGATTGTAGTAGTTTCATGTGCAGGCGTCTGTACCTATCCAAAATCCAGTTACCACTTCACGCTCTCTACAGTACCACGCCTACCACAAAGCTACGATCCTGCCTCAAACCTCTGTTTCGGAATTCACAATTTATTAGCAGACTTCTTAGAATTACTAGCAGCGCAATTCGGCTTATTTTATATTATTACGTCTCATTAAAGGTAAGCGGTCAAATGTTTAATTGGCCTACATTTTCAAGATAATCAGAGGCTATCCCATATCTTAACGCTTGAGTAGTGTGTGAATCGCGACATAAAGTGAGGTGGTTAAAGAACGCGACTGTGTTTTTTTTTTTTTAAAACTCTTCTCCATACTACGAATTTCTCCTGTATCGTGGGTGCGTTTACAAACATTTAAACTCACATACACAAACAGCCAGACCCGCAACAAGTATCTTTAGGCCATACAAATATCTGTGGCGAGGATCGAACCCGCGACACGCAGCGCAGCAGTCAACCGCACAGCCACTGCGCCAACCGTGTCGTCAAACTGATCATGGATTAAAATGAAATTGGGTTTTATTTATTTAAACTCCATGCAATGGTGGTATGTAGGCGGACTTAATGCCACAAGGAATACTCCACCAGTCAACCTTTGGCTGAAACATTGTAATAGGGTACAACAATTATATCTAAAAAAACAACATATTTGTTTGTGAGATCTTACATTCTTATACAGATACTAAAAAAACATATAGAAATAAACTAAGCGAGTCAGACTCGCGCATCGAGGGTTGCGTACAAAACTTGCGACATAAACACCCAAATCTATTGACTGCGTGGACTTAGAGGGTTTATTTTTTCAAAGCATATAGCGAGTTGAATATATGGTTTTAATTTTAACTTGATACCTCCACGCATTCCAGAGATAAAGAATCTTGACAGACAAATAGGCGGACAACACTGTGATCCAATAAGGGTGTCGTTTTTTCCGTTTTGATGTACGGACCCCTCAAAATATCAAAAAAATAAGAAAACTTAACAGTCAACTTTTAATTGGGAGCTATTAGGTCGGTTTTCCATCAGGACTTTCTTAGTAGCAACTACGTCTGCAATCGGTTAATGACAATAGACTCTCCACCTTATTACATAGGCTTCAAGATACATATTAACGAAATATGTTTCTACTATTAGGTGTACTGCCTAGTGGGTATTGATGTTATGCGTCCAATGTGTCCATATCATAATTACGGCCACTGATTGGTATTATTATATCTAGAATGCCCTTAGAACGTCAGAAATGTGATTTTGTCCAATTATCACCATATAAAGTGTTAATTAAGTACATTCTTGACATATTGTAGATAACTCTATCATTATTTGTTCTATTTTTAAAGTAAAAAAAACCCGGCTGTCCTTTTCCTTGTCCATTGCCTTTGTCATAGTGTAGGTCAGGGTAATTCCTATGACCTAAATAGTTTAGCGTACATTGCTACCCACCTAATTGCCAAGCCACTTACAAGAGTAATTTATAACTGCAACATATGTAACGTATATCGTATGTTTTCCTGGTTTTTAATAAACGCGCTTATTAAAAAATAACTGGCTTTTTTCGAATGGGAAATCATCAAATAACTTCCACCGCTCTGGGTGGAGCAGAGTGTCAGACGTTTACTGACTAAAACCCACCCCTCGTCCTTTTTTCGTCTTTTCTTTGTGTTCGGCGGTCGCGGTATCTCTTTCGAACAACCTGCAACCCCTGTAGACGGTGGCTTTGGCAGTCTCCTCTGCTTTGCTGACATCTCTTTGAGGCGCGCGTAGAACAAAGCGAAATTACTGGTTCAAATTGAAATATTCATTTAGTGTTGGATAGCTTTTTCAAGGAAGGCTTTATAACATACTACGATACTTAAGAGCTGAACAGCGTTGAAAAAACTGTTCACAGGTAGTGTGAAATAAATATATTAGTTGACTGTCACATCGACTCATGAGTTTATTTATTTTAGTTAATTAAAACGGTATAACACCAATTACAATCATTGACATAGAAACAAACAACTTACACTAGGTTACATATCAAGTAAACAACTTACACTAGGTTCAATTAAAACTAACATGCAACAGTAGACACTCTTACATACTAGCAAAAAAGTTGAGTTTAGTTAAAGCTTTTATTTGCGGATAGGAAATCAACAAATAACTTCTCACGATCTGGGCGGAGCGGGGAGTGTCAGACTAAGGCACCCATGTGGTTTCTTTTGCCCTTCATGTTCAAAAAGATTCTCTTCGTCACAATATTCGTCTACAGCCTCACTTTAAAAAAGTAACTCTCTAAAAGTAAATCTGAAATTTACCCACAAAGGCAACAACGTCGAAGCTTCTCCTGGAATTGCCAAAATCTGTCTTATGCCCCGTTACAACTATCCGTAACCACTTGAACGTCCACGCCGCGAAAGCAAAACGAGTCGTTTTTGTTTATTGGAATGGGGCATTATAGTCATATCAATGATGACCAATAGATATGACTGAAGAATATAATCAATTGTCTATGACATCTACGGCTGATGTCTATGTTTAGAAATCAATCTAGCAACAATCGTTAGAATGGATCTTTGATTTCAAAAACATGGAATGTTTTGATATCTTCATAAATGTTATCACGAAGAAAAGAATGTTTTGCGATTGACAAAACAATGGACAGCTGTAAATATAATAGCGCTAGCATTGTTTGTTCTAAGCAGCATTATTAGTTTATTACTTTTAACAAGGTTTACAGAATAATTACAAAACAAAAAGTAAAATAATGTTAGTAAGGATAACGATTGTATTGGTTAAAAATCTGTTCGTATTCTTGTTCGTGGCGTCGATGATTCTCAAATAAGATGAAGATTCAAATAAGTATTTGCGGGTTGTTCGAAAGAGATACCGCGGCCCGGAACACAAAAGGCAAAAGAAGGAATATGGATGGGTTTTAGTCAGTACAAGTCTGAAACTCTCCCTCCGCTCCACTCAGAGTGAGGGGAGTTATTTGATGATTTCCCATCTGCAAAAAAGACTCAAATAATATTGTCCAGAACTTACACCCAAATATTACTACTATATTCTTAGAACCATCGCTATGTTTTTGGTGGCTTCGGACTGGTATCTCAAAATTTTTTTTGCATGCCTTTTCAAATTTTGAAATAGCTTGACCTCTACAATGTACTTTGAAAAGCTAACCTGTGAACAAGACGTTCTAATTCTACAGGGCACTCGTCCAAACCCCCGTTTAGCCAACGACGCGACGGCTAGTAGTCAACTAACTGTAGAAGAACTATAAGCATGACAATTTTTTTTATCTAATTTTCTGGTTATACAAATCAGTTGGAAACCAAAACACCTGTTTCTGAAACCAAGCTCATGCCCTTAAGGGTAGTAATCCCTTCCTTTGCAGTACTCGGTTGTGAACATTATTTGTTGCAAAATGCCCTCTACTTGAGCAACTGGTTGGATGCTCAGCTGTGGACCTAACTTATTTCCTGGTTACGATCAAAAGTCTCTTCTTGCATAGTGTGTTCTTTGTTTTCTTTTTTTTTATTATTGCACTTTTTCATCTTAATAACTACAAAAATATCATGTATTTTCAATAGCTTAAGAGTAACTAGTGGAAGCAGAACTTACTAACACAAGTATATTTTAAAATGATGTATAGAAGATTTTTTACTGAAATAAACATTTTATTTATTTATATATTATTTAGTGTGTAAGGTTCCGTATTCAAAAGTCGAGCAACTCTAAACTTAGACGTCACATAACTGTTTTTTCACTAGTAAGCGTCATATGAATACATTCACTATTACTCGCTAAAACTACGTCATGCGACGTGACGCACTCCTGACGTCAACCGCGTCGTTTCGAACAGCCGAAATGTTAGATTCACTTTCGTTGAGAGTGCAAGTGATCATAACCTATCCCAATTTCGCAATGACGCGGTTGACGCGGATGACGCGGATGACGCGGATGACGTTTCAATACTTTCACGTTACACGTCACGTTGGAGTCCGAAAGTAAGAGTGAATTAAAACATCATCACGTAGCGGCTTACTTTTGACGCCGAAACTGTTACTTTCATTGTAATATTTTTGGCACTGTCCGGTGGCGTTCGACACACTACCGTGCAAGCAGCAAGATTTTGAAAGATGTTTACTGTAAGCCAATTGATTTGCTTGTAATATGAGAATTACGATTTTTGACGGTATTTAGTGCAGAGTGGAATCGTTCAGAAATGAAATTAAATTGGTGAAGAGGTGATAAAGTTTGCACCTAAAATATAGGAAACAACCCTTCCACTGCCAATATTACTATTCAAAGAACACTATTTAATAAGTAGGACAAAAAGCTCCTAGACTTGGTGAATATTTTTTTAATAAAAACATTGCTCTTGTTATCACTTACTTCTAAGTGAAAATTGTAATTATAATACAAATAACAGCTTCATGCAGAAAAAGTGCAGATCGGATGGCACGTCAGCATTAATGACATCATCCGTCGTGCTTATGCTACCGCCGAGGATCTATGGCAGGATACCAGGGGTCTTAAATGGGCGCTTAAGCAGAATCATAATAGGTTACTAATATGAATTACTTTATTAATCGTAAAATGTTCACAAAGACAATTCGCAATATTATCTGCGTCTATGACCGTTTTATTTTTATATAGTTACACTAAATTACTAAAGATTGTGTTTAAAAATATTATTTTATATATGTTTTGAATAAAGATGAACCATTGGTTGTTGGTAGCCCTGCTAAGCAACTGTCATAATATAGCCAATCTTCGATATCATGACACTTAAATACGGATTACATAAACAGGTTCAATCCTCGGAGACTCATCATTATGCATCGCTCGCCCTTGACCCAGTAACATGACATTCATTTATTAATAAGTTTATTGTTTTAAAGATTTTAAATATAGTTTTTATGATATTTTTATACAGAACCTCTATTATTATTCCTTGTAAAACGTTTATATAAGACGGTCAAATGTCGCGATTTTACATTTCCTAATATTTAAATATTTTCCCAAACAACCTTCAATAATTTTAATAAAATTGGAAACATTTTGAGATGCACTGGGTTTTTAAATGTTTATTAACTTTTGTTATTAATAAGTTATTTTATTTTACACTTTTTTTTATCCTGTTCTACTTATGTCACCTTTATATTCACGTTGTTTCCATTGCTTCACATCAAATAAGTTGCAGCCAAACGACAGCTTATTTAATAATCGTTAAATAGACTGTCGTTACATCTCTTGAAAGCTGACTTGCGATGATTAAGTGATGGTGATGCTAACATTACCTAACATAACTTTTCTAACATTTCTAAAATATTTTACATCTTCTTCTTAATATATATAAATCACGTGTCACGTTGTTTGTCCGCGATTGACTCCTAAACTACTTAACCGATTAAAATTAAATTTGCACACCGTGTGTAGTTTGGTCTAACTTAAAAGATAGGGTAGGAAGGGTAGGTAGAATTGCATTGCTATTATATGTTAGAATCTTTGCCGGCCATTATAAAAAAGCGGGAAAATTTGAATCTTGCGAGCTACCTCAATTTGGGTTCTAAATTATGTATCCGTACTGTTTTCATTCTAGTAAACAGAGATAAAATTGCGTATTTCGGTAAACGCCTGTTCAAGCTGTATTTAATCGTCAGCTGGCTGCTTAGCAAAGATTGATAGATTTCGTTCTGCGAGAATTACACACTTTTATATAGGTTACGCACATTTGTAACTTCAGACGGATTATTACTTGAATAATTTTCGCTAGTTAGTACTGCGTTATTGTTAATTTGATGTATTGAAAAGTTAATTATATTTTAATAGCTGCTCTATACCAGCCACGCATTTCAAACTTAACTCTTGGTTTGTATGGCACATTATAGGACTATCTACAATTTATAACCATTGATTTAAAATAGTACAATTTACACAGAAGTAGTATATTGTGGCAGTGACTACTACAAAATGCACTGTCAATGTCAAATTGTGATCACTGACATAGTTGACAGTGAATTTAAGAATTATATTGCACTGAAATCGCATCCTAAATATCTATCAAGATTGTAAATAAATTGGCATTAAAATATTTACAACACAATGAAGACAATACCATTATTTTAACAAACAATTTACAATCAAATTGTTTATTTAAATAATGGTATTGTCTTCGATGCCAAACAAAGCAATTAAATGACTAAAAAACGCCAATAAATCACACTGTCCGCTAACTAACGTAAGTGCTAATCTCAGTTTAATCTTCTGATCATCACGCGACAAGTTTAGAGGTACAATAGAAAATAGCCCAAGGTTCGGTTGTGGCGACTCTTGCATAACGACGTCATACAAGGCGTACTGATGGGCAATAATGCTCTAGGTCGAGGGTCACCAAGATTTGAGAGAACAATGGACATGGTATGAAATCGAATTTGCAATGGTTGGTGTAGAGATTGTGTTTGAAAGGCGTTCAATGAGTAAAGCATTAAAGAATCGCAAATTTTACTTATTTTTGTTTTAATAGCTATATCTGTCTGTAATAGGTTTTCTATGATAAATATTGTACACCCTATTTGTTAATGTCATGTCACATAATTAAAACTATTACAACACATTTTAGTACGAAATGTGGCTGTGTAATGTGAGCAGCACCCCGCTCATTGGATCTAAATGGACTAAAAAAGTTGTGCCATCAAATAAATCATACGTAATTTTAATTTCAGACATCTACTACTCCTATCTCACGTTTATATCTCCACATTAACAAAGACATAATAAAATTTAATAACAGCACACCCCTGTTTATAGGTCCGTTTATAAATAAGTCAGACCCACTATCCCACTTTACGGCAAATGTTGGTCACCGACTGATGTACATGATGCGACGCGCTCGCGTCTAACCGGTCCGGTTTGCGGGCGTTCACACGGCACTGTCCTGCACAATATTTTGCAGTCATTTTTTTTCTCTGTTTCAAAGGGGCTTTTTCAAATTTGTGATGTCGCCTTTGTAATATAATCAACACTTGTTTATGTAAGATAGACTGTCACTCCATGGAAAATACTGGTATTCAACTGCATCCGGTAAGACCCCAAAAAAAGTATGGAAATTAGGCAAATAATTTGACCCCTGTAATACAAAATTCAGCACACAGCCGAGTGGTGACCTACTGCAGGTCTCAGTATGCGGCGTATAAGCTACTTGTTTTTTTATTCCATATATATTTATGAATGTTTATGATGCTTTGTATGTTCAATGTAATTTTTTGTACTCGTCGTAATTGCGACTAATCAATATTTTTTCTTTCTTTCCATTTCAGCGAGCTTATATAGCAAGCTAAACTCCTTGGACAAAGGGAAGGACAAAATGCTATGTCAACATTGATGACCCAATGCGCATGCGAATGCAAAACAAATACAGGAGAGATCTGCCATGTGATCCCAGAATTATACGGCAATATTATATTCCATACAGTACACAGCCTTGTGAACAGGGCCTAACAAAGCAGTTTTATTTATAACTCAATGCTAACTTTTACGATGTTTTAGCAAATTAGCTTAAGTTTTAATCGACTATATATTATGTTTACTTACTAAATATTATGTGAGGTATATGAAAGTACGACTGTCATTTAAATTATTATTATTTGTAATAAATTGTAATCGCAAATCGTCATACACGACATTAATTTCTTATTTTATTTTACGCAATTAACTGTTATTGAAATATTAATGTAATGTGTAATCTCTGTGATTTATTGTTTATCATTTCCTTGTTCATTCGTAATTGGTGTCTTCATAAACGACTTGAAAGTAGTTGACAAATATAAACAGACATATTTAAATTGATTGGTAAGTACTCTAGTTGATTTAGCTTTGTGATAATATTAAACAAATTAATATTGACATAATGTTCTAAAGATAACTGCGGCTCCGGAATACGAAGGGGAAAAGCAGGATCATGGATGGGTTTTGATCAGTAAAAGTCTCGACACTCCTTCCCACTCCGCCCAGAGCGGGGGAAGTTATTTGATGATTTCCCATCCGACAAAAAAGGTCCATATTATTTGTTAAAAAGATTTAAATAGTTCCACTATATTTGAAATATTGATACATGTGAAGGTTCCTTTTAAAGTGCCACAAATATAAACCAAGGCAACAGAACACCACAGGGTGCCTAGAAATAACGAAAGCCAAATTGAATGTAAAGATATTCCTTTCCACTTGCCATGTCTGTCATGACCTATTCTAACATCGTGGATATATTGGCAAGCATTTACAACGATAATTGACTTTATCGAAATCAATTATCTTGATAAACTAAAAGACACTTGGAGTGGACATGGGCGGTAGACTAATGTTGTCTACCTAAAATGTGGGTGTGACAATCTTTGGATATTGGGTTATGGTAACTTTTGAAATTGACTTATTTTGATCTTGGCTAATGTATGTTGAAAACTATAGCAAACCATAATTTACTAAAGAGATACTGCGGCCTTGGGACATAAACGGCAAAGGAAGGAACATAGGTGAGTTTTAGTCGGTAAAAGTCTCACACTCTTCGCGCTCCGCCCAGAGTGGGAGAAGTTATTTGATGATTTCCCATTCGCAAAAAAAGCAAACCTCCTTTCAACAATTTCGTCTTTAAATATTACAAAGTGATGAAACAACAAATAGGGATACCTAACAGATATTGTTTATTAGGTAAGAAGGATAAATAAGTCTCTGACAACCAGTCTTACCAAGGCGTATCGTATTAACCAGTACTGGCTGGGTTGTAGAGGTCAGATCGGCAGTGGCTCCATGCAAAATACTGGTATTTAGCTGCTAGTCAGACTGGTAGCCGACCCCCAACATAGTTGGAAAAAGGCTAGACAGATTTTGAACGATAACGGCTATGTGAATAATTGCCATCTAGATCTGTAGATCTTAAATGAAGATGGCAATTTGAAAATCTTAAGTATCCATGTTGCTGATGCGGAGGGCGACGCGGATAGCATTGAGCATTGGGTGGCTCACCGTCCGCGTCCAACCGTCTATTGACGACAGGCCGTGTCGACGGTGCGTTCGTGTTTAGAGGTTGCAGGTTGTTCGAAAGAGGAACCCCGGCCCCGGAACACAAAGTGAACATATATTGGTTTTAGTCAGTAAAAGTCTTACACTCCCCCCCTCTCAGCCCAAAGCGGGGATAGTTATTTGATGAAAACCCAACCGAAAAAAAAAGTATCCAGGTTGGGAATACAGTTTTTATTAATCATTGCATTACCCAGCTAGATGTACACATAAAACAAACATGTGAAAGAAATGCCTAAATAATGACTCACTTGAAGCAATAACGATAAAAATAATCATCATTACACCTACGTGGGAACAAAACAGAATTATCAACAGAAAGAAACGCACACCTATAATTACATTACGAACACTTAACAAATAAATATCCTCCCCGCACGAAAGACACTGCTTGAGGGTACATTTACATGTTTCCAAAGAGTTACTGATGCAAGTTGTGAGGTAAGAGTGATGGCACGAAGCCTGATCAACAACAGAGATGGGCCAACAATTTTGTTAAAGCTAATGTGATGTGAATCTTGCGATGTAGGTAATATTGAAACGGTAGTTAACCGATGATATATTATTCGTAGAAAATTGAACGATATCGCTTCCTGCCGGGGTTGCGGGTTGTTCGAAAGAGATACCGCGGCCCCGGAACATAAAGGGCAATAAAAGGTACATGGGTGGGTTTAGTCAGTACAAGTCTGACACTTCCCCCGCTCCGCCCAGAGCGGAGGAAGTTATTAGATGTTTTCCCTCCCAAAAAAAAAGATGCGCCAACACTTTTGTTAACGTTAATGTGTTGTGCATCTTGCGATGTAGGTAATATTGGAACGGTAGTTAACCGATGATATATTATTCGTAGAATATAGAACGATATCGCTTCCGTATGCTTTAATAACTGTAAAATTACATTACATCAGGATTACTCAGTACTAGTTATGATAATGTCAAAGCCTCCCCGTTTGCAGTGCTTAAGGCATAGAACATTAACTACTGTTAGTGTCATATTATAGTGTAGTAAATAGTACTGTTGAAATGTGATCACCAACCTTTGGCTATTACTATAGGGGAAAAACTTGGTATTATAATTACGTGAAATTTCACCAAGATTTAAATACTCTTTTTAGCGTTTGGGAAATTATTAAATAACTTTCTCCGGGCGTCTGGGCGAAGCGTTGGGGAGTGTCAGACTTGTACTGACTAAAACCTACCCATGTTACTTTTCTGATCCTTTTTATTCCGGGGCCGCGGTATCTCTTTCGAACAATTTTCGACCCCGGCAGGAAAATTCAATTACTCTGAGAATAAAATAAATCATAAGTAAGATTATTATTAAGGATCATGACATTAAAATGTCATCATGTTTTTTTAAACATTGAATTTGCGGATACAAACAAGCAGATTAACATTTAAGATGACTTTTGCAGCAAGATCATTATTAATTTCCGTATTAAAATCAGATCAAGTTGGATTTAAATATCTTTACCGTAGGAAGTACATAGTACGAGATTTAATCAAGGAAAACCACAACAGTCGCTCCATTTAACCAAAAAAAGCATCACTACCCGACTGAGGCAAAACCAAAAAGAAGAGTTATGATTTTAACAGTTTTTGTATATAATATGGATAAAGTTTAATATCTGATATACTTAGTAATAACTTGTGAGTCTGGTTATACGAAAACCAAAACAGAAAAATGTTTTATAAATATAATATACTTTTTGTTGTTAATTTTATCGTGAAAATTAGAATGAAATTGTTAAATTTAGAATATAAACCTCTATAGACCTATCAAATCACCAAAAACTACCTGGCTGACGACGGACGACGGACTTTAAATAAAAGTGATAGTAAAATAAAAAAGATTCCAATTACTTGAATGATTGAAGGCGTGAGAACTGTCAGTCTAAGGTAATACAGTTATGAGAAGGCAGAATGCGACGAAGCGTTTCGGCATTCAGCTGCGGTTTGAAAAATTATGAATGTATCCGATTATTTTTATGATACTACTACAGATTGGTAGTGCGACGATTTTCGAACGGTTTTAGTGGCCCGTGACATCAGCTAGCTGAAGTGTGATGAGAACAAAGTAAAATGGTATACGGTTAGAGAGTCTTATAATAATCTGCTAGCTATATGCTGATGATGATGCAGACACCACTTACTTGTTCTATGGGATGGTGGGCGCAGTGGCTGAGCGATCAACTGCTGCACTGCGTGTCTCGGCTTCGATCCCCGCACGGAACAAATATTTAGTATAACCTGCAGGTAGTTGATTCGGGTTTGGCTGTTTGTGTATGTAAGTTTAAGTGTTTGTAAACGCACCCACGATACTGGAGAAATTCCTAGAGTGGGGCAACGTTTTAAAAAGACTGAAAGAACTCGGTATGTAATGGGTGGTCACTCAGGGTCTAACCTAGGCAACCACAGGTAACCTCAGCCACAACTTTAAAAAAATTACCATTAAAACCTTTTGAGCATAATTATGTGCTTTAAAAGCTTGACCGATTAGGCTTTAAATCACAGTTTTGATCACTGCGTAATTGCAAAACAAAATAAAAGTAATCCATCTTTAACTCAGGCCAAGGACCTTAACTTTTTCAAGCATTTCGCAATGAACTTATAACTAAGAGTTTACAGTTTAATTACTGTAATTGGTATCTTTGAACAGCTTTCAATGAATCAATCTCGGAGTCGTTTTTGTAATGTCAACAAACGATTAGTTAACTACATGATAATGGAGGAACTCGTTTAAGATGAAAATTATAGTGTGCGTGTGAATGGCGTGTGCTTGGATAATTACTTGGTTTAATTTTTTTTTGGCTATAGGTATCCGTAAATGGGTGCTGAATCAATAATAATTACTCACTTAATATTTAAAAAAAAATGACAGTGATGGAGTAGACTTTTTGCTGGCCGGGGCTGAGAGTTTCGAAAGAGATTCCACGGCCCCGAAAAAAAAGGGGGTTTAGTTTGTACAAGTCTGACGACACTCCGTTGCTTCAAAATTTAACATTCCAAAAAAAAAAGAAGAAATGGAAAACTCCCTAACACTTATGTATAAAAAAGTTTGCATTTGCAGAGCCTACTAAACATTGAATGTTTATTTTAGACATGCGAGTGAATGCAATGAGTAGTACACCGTCCGTTCATCGTAGTGACGATAGGCCGTGTCAGAGGGGCCTGTCAGCACCAGCACCTGCCGAGGTTGCGAGTTGTTCGAAAGAGGTACCGCGACCCCGGAACACAAAGGGCAAAAGAAGAAACTTGGGTGGGTTTTAGTCAGTAAAACTCTAACATTCCCCTCCGCTCCGCCCAGAAATTATTTGATGATTTCCGATTCATAAAAAAAGTTACATGCGTCAAATAGACCCGTTTCTATTCTATAAACAGATGCAGCGAATACACTATTAATAACATTGTTAATAATTAAATGAACAACAAAACCTCGTGTAGTAACAACGCCCCGAGGGCCAAGCAATGGATGACTGAAGTATTGCATCGTAATAAGCGGGTAACACGGTCTCGTACTTAAATCATATTGCTTGCAAACCATCTTAAGTTTAAGCAAGTTGTACTTGATTACTTGCTGTTTTAAAATAGCTGTTGAATAAAATGTTGTGATGATTACTGAATTACGCCAGTTTTTTTTTGCGGTATCGATCAGAGAATCACCTCACAATAAGCTAGTTTCCAAAAAAAAAAATGTCCGTCTTTTAGGTTATTTGCGCGTTACTGCATTTTTTTGGAACGTGTGACGTCACACGTAACTGTAATGGGATATAATCTTTGTAATTTTTTGTCTAATTTATAAATAAAAAATATGTGTCCCTTATTTATGAATAATCTAAAACAGGCATAATAAGAGAGTAATTACTTTGACCCTTTTGATAGGGTAGTTTCCACCCTATTGTGCATTGCCCCACACTAGTGAGTGCTATGTATTATCATTGACTTGACGAAGCCCTGGTGGTTGATAGTGTCATGCTCACTTAAATGTCTCACTGATGGTGGCGGGTGTGTCGGGTCATTTAGCTCCCTTCAAAATGGTCGAGCTGAATGGGGCTGATCCATACGTCATGTTCGTGAACGGGCGCTGTCAGTTGGGACTGGTCATTTTTTAGCTACCACGGTTCATTTTTAAACTTATTTAGATTTAAAATTAAATTTTGCTTTTTATTTACTCTGGACGCTCTTACTGTGCACGCCTTTTTACATCGTTCTCACATATTTGTATAATCTCAACATGAATGATGTAAACACGATTTTGTAAAAATATTATAATTTAAAAGAGTGTCCATGGAGTTTCTTGCCCATTCTTCTCCATAGAGATCAACGCTTTGGAATGGGCAACTACAGTACTTTCACAAGTTATTATGCCTTGTGACCGGGACTGTAGATTCATTTTGTTTCTTGACTTTCAAAAGTGCCTGTAATGGTCTAATTGAAATAAATGATTTGATTTGATTTGATTTAACTAGGAAGGCCTCTGGTATAGTGAGTGCGTTTATGAACATTTAAAGTCGTATTTACAAACAGCTGTACCTGTGGGTCATACAAATATTTAAACCGAAATCGAATCGACCCTGTATCAATCGATCGATGCTAGTAGTTCAGCCAAAATATTAGTCTGAATTTACGGATAAAAAATGTGCAGTACCATTTAAAACACGATGCTAGTTTTTTAATATCAATAATTTATGAAATACCTGATAATAAGATTCACATATTCTGACAGCCATAAATTTAACAAAATCGCTTAGCTTGGCCAAACATGTGAATGTGAGGAATCCATCGATACAGAGCCCACGGCCACGACACGTCATGATTGGTACAATCTGTGATAGCTGTGGCTGTCGATGGTCTACTAAAGCGAGCTGTATGAAAAATTTCGATACAAACTTAATAGGAGACAAAACCTTTGATTGAAATAAGTTTCAAGTCACACTAGCGTATCGTACGAAGATATAAACTTTTGTTACTATGTAATTTGTATGTTATTATTTTTTTAATCATTTATGAACATACAGGAGAAAACACAAGAAAACAATATAAAAACAGATTATAAAGGCAAACGCAGACAGTAGTGTTTGAGAACAGGAAGAGAATAATATCCAAAACATGAACAAATAATAAAATAAATAAACAAATATGAATGAATAATAATGAATATTGTGGTAACAAATGTTTTTTTATTGTTTCGGGCGTAGATTTGAACACATCATCATTCCCCTGCCCTTATACCGGTTTAAGTTATTTGTGGACGACGCAATATGTCTGCTTCTTTTATACTCCCCTTTTATTCATCACTAGCTGTTCCACACGCTGCTCAGCACCTGTTGGTCGTAGCGTGATGTTACATAGCCTATAGCCTTCCTCAAGAAATGGACTATCCAACACTAATAGAATTTTCCAATTCCAACCAGTAGTCCCTGAGATTAGCGCGTTCAAACAAACAAACAAACTCTTCAGCTTTATAATATCCTTTCAATGCCATATCATTCTTCACACAGTCCATCCATTGTTTCTTTGGCGTTCCTTTCTTCTAAACCCATTCAAATTCAAACCAAAACTCTCCTCACGACATTTTCTTCATTCCTCCGCAATGGAACCTCCGCACAAGGAACACATTTTGATGATTAATTTCTAAATGGTAGCATGAATGCTGTTTAATTAATTAGTCTCACCTGAGATGCCTTCATTCTAATTTGTCTTTAATTGTATTGCACATGAAGTAGGCTGATAACCATGCTCATCATAATAAAAAATCTTTCAAAGCGCTGCTAAAAAATGACGGCAGAAAGACACTAAAATAAAGTTTATCGCCTTTTTTTGCAGCTGGATAATCATCAAATAACTTCCCCCGGCGACACAGGAGGGAATGTCAGACTCGTACTAACTAAAACACACCCATGTTCCTTCTATTGCCCTTTATGTTCCGGGGCCGCCGTATATCTTTCAAAGAACCCGAAATCCCGGTAGGTTATCGTCTTTACGTGGTTATATTTTAATTCTACTAATGTAGGGCATAATAATTTTCTCACGGGATATGCTCCGCGTCATGCTGCTTCCATCATAATAGTTGCATCCTGCTGAACTTAACAGCAAACCACAGTAGTTACAGCACCAAAGTGGGCTCTAATAAAATCGATTACGATGAAATCATTCACCGCGTTGCAATCAAATTCCATATCTGCATCAATCGATAGATTCCGCAGTTCGAATTTCAAATTTCTTAAGCCCAATACACCGTCTACGGTCATTCACGATTGAAGCAGAAATATTCTTCGTGACAGATCGGTTTTTGATCGTAATTTGAAACGACCAATAAGTGAATAAGTGAATAAGTGATACGTTGTATAATGTTGCTCAGGGTGATCATTATAAATTACCATGACGTAGTACCAAAAGGGCCATTACGAAACGTTAATCATATTATCATATTAAAGAGATCGTTGGTCCCAAAATGTGATTTCAGCTGTAGTATATATCTACAGCTGAAATCACATTTTGGGACTAACGATCAGACTATGATATGAAAAGAGACAGGAGAAAACAGGGCAGAGTAAAGTAGAGGAGAAATTCCTAGTGTGGGACAACGTTATAAAAATAAAAATATAACAACATGAAAAAAAAAATATATTAGGTAGTCAGAAACAACACAAAAGGTGTATCTCTGCTTATTTCTTCGGTGGTTACAGTCGTGATGTTATGTAGGTGTGTAAAATAAAGATACCAAGATGAAGAAAGACAACAACTGAGTTGTTATCAATTGCTTGTTATGTCTCAAGCAGTGTTAACCGAGGAAAATTGGCTATTATTCAATTGTGATCAATTGGATCTACGCATTGAACAGACGTGTGACTGAGTGGAGCTGATGCACCGTGGAGGTTTTATTGCATAACTTGTTAACTGAAGTACCATTACATGGTATAGCTGATGTAGGTGACTGGCATAGTCAATAAGTGTAGGGATTGACGCCGCAAATTGACGTGACCACTTACTGCGTCCGAGTAACTTGGCAAGATGTACCATTGATAGGAAAGAAAAACCTTGACAATCTTGAAAAGTAAATTTTTACTAGTTCAATCGAGATCACCAAACAAATTGTTAGGAATTCCAAGAAAAGTATTCGATTTGAACATGAAGATTAAGATAGCAAATTCTGTTAGTCAAGAAGTTTGTTTCTGAATAATATCAGCCTGCGACGGTTAAGTCGCGTTTATCTGAGTTGGCCGTTAGGTGAGTAAATATCCGTAACATACTGAGTTTCCTGCATGGCTTAGGAAGCACGTTAACCCGTTGGTCCCAGCTGTCATTTATATATCTTTGACAGTGGTTACAGGTAATGAGCTGTCCTAAAGTCTCGCTTTAACATAGCGGCTCGTTGGGGCCACTGCCAGCCTGGGTTGTGGACTGTTCGAAAGAAATAGCGCGGGCCCATGGGTGGATTTGAGTCAGTAAACTGGAGAAGTTATTTAATGTTTTTCAATTCGCAAAAAGGGGTACTCAGTACTAAGTGGGTTGTGGAGATCACATAGGCAGTCTTTATAAAATGAAGGTATTCAGCTACATGCGGTTAGACTGGAAGTCGACCCCAAATGAGTTTGGATAAGGTTTTTTTTGTCAGACATAAGAACGACTGATCTGTGTCTACTGGAATCTACTGCACAAGTCTGGGTTCACGTTTGATTTGTTCCAGATTTTTTGAGAAAATTTTCTAAAACCAAACTCATGTTTCCTTAGTTACGGTTGGTTTAAACAAACGTTAAGATAGCCCCATACATCGGCTAGACAAGAATGTGCAGAATGTGCAGCAGTTGTCGCAAGTGTGAATCAGGTTTTACGTAGTCAGGACGAGCACCATAGATGTAACGTATTTGGAAGCGCCCGAGGACCTGCATTGTGGAATATTAAACACTAGGTTTATATTGCCTTATTTGGTTTTTCATTGGATTCCATTCTAGATAGTTTTAGCTGTTTAGCAGATACCTAATTAATGTTTTACAAATGAAGGAGAACAATCTTTTAATGATGTTGTTCAATGTTGTCATGAGAAAATTAGATTCGTCTTAATAAGAATTAGTGCCAAACACAAATAATTTATGAAAATTACGCTATTTATACACGCTTTTGAATGTCAAACTTTACAAGGAAATAGAATTAACGTAAAATTATTTCTTATACGATGCGTTTTTTCTGTTTCGATAAATATTTTGTTAAGATTTGATTTTTTGCTCAACGGTGAGTAAATGATGCCGTGACTTCTGATAGGGGAGAATGGAAGAAGATAACGTGTTGCGCCGACCCCAAATAGAATGGGCCAAGGACAGGAAAATGATGGAATGTAATGAACGATTTTACGAAAAAATAAAAATCTCCTATAACTAGGTTGGTACTTGTACTTTCCAATTAGTGAAAATCAAGGCAGAAAACACTTATACGATGACTATAACATTTGACACTACTTAACCTAAAAGTGCGCACCATACGTTTTCCAGCAATTACGTGTCTTTGGAGAAAATAACATCCAATTATATTACATACACCAGTATCATCTAATTCACTTAAGAAATAATTTAGTTTCCACAGCGGTGCGCAATAAATAATATAATTTATTATTTGAGTTGTTATGCGAAATTTCATTTAGGGAGCGAGACTGAGGTTGCGAGAATTGTTTTGTAACTCAATAAATATCTATTGGTGGAGTGAAGTAAACATTTATTATGCGAATAGCTAGAATGGGTTTCTAGATCATCGCTAATGTTTTAGTAATAGGTTTAACTTAATAAAAGGTTTTTAGATTAGGTATTTTCTAATTTAAAGGAATCAAATCGTTGACTAATCTGTGACTTAAGGCTGGATTCTACCTTGGCCACAAGCCTACCTTGGACAGAGTTGAGGATGATTTTTGGACGCTATTTATAAGTAGTTTCTTTAAGTAATATATTTATGTACAGGATTTTGTTAAGGAATCCTTACTAATAATATTATAAAAGCGAAAGTGAGTTTGTTTGTTTGTTACCTCTTCACGCTTTAATGGCTAAACCGATTGTGATGAATTTTGGTACAGATATAGTTGGGAACCAGGAGACGGACATAGGCATTTTTTATTAAGGCACAATTTTTATTTAAAAAAAGTGGGATGTGAGGGAGAAAGAGGGAAGAAAAGGGAAAACTTATCGTTGCTATTACAAATCAATAAGGCGCAAGGGGAACTTTGTTACCCTAAATTTAACGCGGGCGAAGCCGCGGGCAAAACCTAGTAAATAATATTTTATTTAAATTGAAAACAAAACGTTTTTTAGGGTTAGTCTACCCCGTAATAGGTAGCTATATGCATTTGAGCTGGTGCCCCCTATTTTACGTACAAAGCAAACATATATTATATACAGAATACTAAACATGCAATATCTCACATATATCTTCACATCTGCTCTTTATCACACATATTAAATCACAGAATATATTTCTGCACCCTAATATATTCTGATATATTCAACGCTTAGTATCTACAGAAGATTTATAAAAGATAAGGCTACTTATCATTTTACAGATTCAACACACAAGGATTTATTGGTTTGTACGTTTGCACCTTATAATGTGCCAGACTCCATATAAGCGATAAATTCGCATTCGTAATTTTATTCCAAACTCTAGGTACAATATTCAGACTTATTACTTGTATATAAACATAAAACGTAAGTGCAGACAAAAGTTTGAAAGATATGTTATTTGAAATAACTAGAAAAGGAATTTTATAACATTCTTTAACTGAAATAAAAACTTGCAAAAGAGATCATTTATGTGAACGCGTTTAGCCTTTTAAATGCTTATTTTGTTTGCCTGAAATATGTAAATGACAGTGACATTGAATGGACAGCTGACAATGAGGTAATTCCGTTTAAAATTGCATCATCAAACTGTCATAAAGGGAATTTATTTCGAGATTATCTTATACGTTTTGTCGCGATCTAAAGTTGGGTTACCACCATGTTCGCGCACCAGATATGACAACCGTAAGTGTGTCCTTGTGTAAGTATATTTTGCGCGTAGAGCATATATGTGTGTGTTTGTGTAGAGGGTGTGTTGGCGCATGTTTTACATATAAGGCGAAATATTACTTTCGCCCCGGAACACAAAGGGCAAAAGAGGAACATGGACGTTAAAAAAAGTCTTTAAAAGTCTGACACACTCCCGCTACACCAAGAGCGATGAAAGTTATTGATGATTTCAGATTCCAAAAAAAATAAATAAAAAAAGTTATACATTTTTTATTAAGCTTTTGTATTTTTTTTTAAGTGTAAGAAGCCATTTATCCGTGATCCTTATGTCCTATGTTTTGAAGTCAGAATAATATACCGTCAGTTTGGTTTAAGCGAAAAGTAGATTATGAAAAGCAGTAAACTGCATAACGCTCACACACAGTCGGCGACCTAAGAAGTCCGATTATTTAGCCTCATTTGGTAAGCTTGAAACTCGACCCGTAATAATGTCACCTAGTAAAGGTTATTCACTAAGGCTCGGCAGATGGTGACCAGGCCTAAAAATATTTTGTAATAAATCAGTTACGAACAATTTAACCTATAATAATTAGGTATGATATTATATCGGCTGATCCCAGATGTCTTGAAAGCTAATTAATATAAAATGTCAAGTCATGCAAATAATTATTGTTTTAAGGTTTCCATACCTCAAAACAAAAAATCTAAACTCTTATATGATCACTTTGTTGTACATCTGTCTGTCTGTCTGCTTATCAAGACCTATCTCGGGAGCGCGTGGAGGTATCAAATTAAAACCATTTACTCAAAACTGCGGTTCATTGGAGCTGTGAAAAAAATCAACCCTCTAAGTCTATGCACTCAAAAGATCTGGCCGTTTATGTCGTATTTCCTCCACACATTTGAAAAAGGAATCAAAAAAGCAAAAAGCAATATTTTTCATTGAGAACTTAGGCGCATAGAAAAATCCATAAACCAAAACAAAATGTGATTACCTACACACTTTACTGCAGTTGGTAACATTACCGTGACCTTTGTCGATGTATGGAGGCAACAG
The DNA here is from genome assembly GCA_958449745.1 of Ochropleura leucogaster. NCBI lineage: Eukaryota > Metazoa > Arthropoda > Insecta > Lepidoptera > Noctuidae > Ochropleura > Ochropleura leucogaster. Next base: position 12,995,130 of record OY288204.1, on the reverse strand, counting down.
TTTTTTAATGACAATGTTAAGTTCGGTGCGCGAATCCGACTCAAGTTTTTCCGTTTTTTTTTTGTTTATTTATCTATTAGAACTACTAAATAGCACAGTATTATTAATTAAAGCATTAATCGTGAAATCGTTATGTTATGCAAGGATTTCCATTTGAAAAACATCTTCAACTTTTAAAAATCTTATCTTTAGCGTGATTAACCTAGATCTTTATCAGCTTACTAAAATTGAAATAATATCATAAACGCGGCTCTGTCTTCATCGTTTTTTGCAACCGTGACAGTTATTTATTTGATACATGATTGATAATAAGATAAGATCGGTCCAGTTTTAAAGGGCACTTGAAATTATTCACAAATAATAATTAGTAGTGAATTCTGTGCAAATGTGTATGCATAAATTTGCTATAACATTACTATTAGTAATAAAGATTAGTGGAATAAGTTCAATGACTATTAATTTTGTGTCTGATATACAAATTACATGAGAACCTGATTTGTGAGCTTACGTTTCAAGTGATTTCTTCGAGTGGTGAGTTATAAACCTATATAACCTATTATAGATCTATGCAAAAAAATCTAGAATATATAATTTTATGACATATCTGATTCTCTGTTGAGGAAGGTCGTGAGAAAAAACTATCGATGCTCTTATGTTAACTAGTTTTTACGATAGCTATTAAGAATATTAAGCGGACCTATGTTTTTAGTGATGGGAAATCATCAATCAAAGCAGAGAGGCCTGCTGGAGCCACTGCTTGCAAGGGTTGTGGGTTGTTCTAAAGACATACCGCGGTCCCGAAAAGAAATGGCAAAAAAAGGAACATGGATGGGCTTAAGTCAGTAAAAATCTGACAATCCCCACCGCTCCGCCCAAGGTGGGGGAAATTAATTGAAGATTTCCCATCGAACTCGAGTAATCAAAAAGTAAAAAAAACACAATGGTGCAAATAATAAGTTTATATAGGTAAAAGGGAAACCCTGAGGTTACTCGTAGCAGAACTTGAGTTGAATACTAAGCGGTAACCACATTTCATGAGTAATTGGAATCACTAGATTTTCAACATTTTATGCGGTCGTCGAAATTGCGATCAATGATTTCTTTATTTAAAAAAAAAAGGATTCTCAAGACGTTCAATAATTAATCCTTACTAATATTATAAAAGCAAAAGTGTGTTTGTTTGTTTGTGACGTCTTCTGTTCACGCCTAAATGGCTATACCGATTTCGATAAATTTTGGTATACAGATAGTTGGAACCCTAGATACGGACATAGGCTAATTTTTTAAAAAAGATTAAGATATGAGGGAGAAAGAGGGAAGAAAAGGGAAAACTTATCGTTGCTATTACAAATCAATAAGGCACAAGGGGAACTGTGTTACTCCGAATTTAACGCGAGCGAAGCCGCGGGCAATAGCTAGTGTATTATAAAAATAAGTTAAAATTCTAATCATTCTATTGCTGTTTATCTTATCTTATCATGATTTCATGATCTTTATCTTACACGTAAGTTCCAATCTTTCCTTTAATTCTCTTTTGATGACTGTTCCAAAACGTAGAAGAATATTCAGCAATTTTATAGCCCATATACATTTTGAGACGACATAAACAGTTGAACATAGCTAATGGCTATAACGACGAAGGTTTTCTTAATCCCAAGGTAAGTGTGAAATCGCACTCATCAACATTTAACCTACTTTCAATGCAAAACATTCTAATCGTGAATTTATTCAATAATGTTTGTGTATGGTGTGTACATCTCTACTAAGTACCATGTTTATTATGTCTGCTATTAGTTCTTTTTTCGCCAAGGAGATCAATGTTTTAATTATAGAACTATCAACTACCTCTCATCATCGAGTGGACCTGGCTTAAATTTTCAAATCCGACACTAATTAAATTATTTAGAAGAAACACAACAAAAACAGCACGTGCGTCGTCTGAAAATGTATCAGGTTGATTGCAATAAGCTCGGCCCTATTGCTTGATCATGTCCACTTTTGATCTAAGAAACACAACTAAAATACAATTTCTGTTATAATCAAAAATGGCTCGGACAAAAAATCAAAAACTTTTTGTTTTTAGGGTTTCCTACCTTGAAAATAAATAAAATGGAACCCTTATTGAATTGCTCTGTGGTCCGTCTTTTTTAAAGAGACCTTGCCCCATACTAGGAATTTCTCCTGTATCGTGGGTGCGTTTCCAAACAATTAATCTCACATTCACAAACAGCCAGACCCGAAACAAGTATTTGTGCCATACAAATATTTGTTTCGCGCGGGAATCCAACCCGCGATACGCAGCGCAGCAGTTAATCGTTCAGCCTCTGCGAAAACCGTGCCGACGTATCTGTCTGTCAAGACCCCTCATCTTGTGAACGCATGGAGGTATCGAGTTCAAATTAAAACCGAGTATCCATGTCTGCTACCCTACTATGACCTCTTAAAGCAATTCTTATTCCACTGAGGGAAAGAGACAGAGCTATACAGGGTGTCTAGCACCATCTCTTTCCCTCTGAGGTCAGTACTGGTCAGAAGTGTTCGAATTGCAATGAAATGTTTTTGACGTAATGCGGCTTGTCAGAGTATCAACAAAAAGGATGTTCTTAGAACATGTTAGTAAACGTATTAATTAATTTTAAATGTACTGTTTATCAACTAACTTCCTTCCTGCAACAAAACGGTTTTATCTATTCGCGTATCTGCCATCGTAAATCATAATGATCCTTGAGATTAAAGACGATTAATATACAACTACATTTACAATTCACATCGTGTGCCCGTTCTTTCTATTAACATTTACATAGTAGTAAATCTAGTAATATACTGATATGGTAAGTCAAGAGTAAATTGTTAATTATTTCAAATCTGCCACTACTTACGGCTTAGATTCTTACGGCTCATTTACACGGAGAGAGTAATTTGATGCGGCTCGTTTACACGGAGAGAGTAATTTGATGCGGCTCGTTTACACGGAGAGAGTAATTTGATGAGATAGAAGAATGTCCAGGCGATTTACAAACTCGGCTGTTTACACAAAGAAATAATTTATTAATTTGCTTTTTCTACACCGATGACTTGAATACTCAAAATAATCTAAAAGTTGTTTTCGGTTTTTCGAAGTTGTTTGAATTCAGAAAACTTTAGAAAGAAAATAGTCTTTTAAAACCGTTGAAAGCCTTTTTATGTTAAGTAGAATAAAACTTTCACTAAACGTTGTCATCATTAGGTATCTGTCGAACCTTTTCAATTTTTTGTTGGAATTGGCTTCCAGAACCTCCTAACCTAACCAGATGCAGTTTTATTATTTATTTAATAACTTTTGGCCGCGGATTCGCTCGCGTTAAATTCGGGGTAACACAGTTCCCCTTTCCTGATTTACAGATACCTGCTACCTGCAGTTTTTGCCCTTGCGCCTTATTTGTTGTAATAGCAATGCTTAGTTTACCCATTCAGCCGTTAAGATGTAACAAACAAACAAACTCACTGTGGCTGTAATATTAGTAAGAATTTAGGTACACACAGGAGGAAACACAGGGAAATGTCATAAAAAAACATAAGAGTACTAATGTACAGCTTATTTCTAAAGAAATTTCTACCAGCAGGCCTGCGAGAGGAAATATGAAGATAGAAACGTAGACAGTAGTGTGTGAGAACAGGAAGAGAATAGTAACTAATATTTGAAAGTCTTCACCTAAATATAAGTACACATATCTATCTATCATAACTCTTATGAGATAAACGATGCATTTTGATAATCACCTAATTGATAGAACTAAAAACTGACCCTGTGTGAATGATCCATTAGATGTCTATCTAAAACGGTGTGATTATATGATACACATTTATGGACATAATAAATTGTCGCTTGAAATATATAAGTATCGAATTATCTACCACCATTCGTGGCGTATATTACTTTATAACAATATTTAATTATGACATTTTTCGAGCTTCTAGTGTGAAGGGATTTCTTCAGAGTATTTATTGCGAATCTTTTAATTGACTGAGCTTAGGCGTGTGGGTATTAGCTATAAATGCTTTAGTTCAGAATGTAAATCCTTACTAATATTATAAAAGCGAAAGTGAGTTTGTTTGTTACGTTTTCACGCCTAAGTAGCTAAACCGATTTTGATGAATTTTGGTACAGAGATAGTTGGGACCCTGGAGACTCTTTTTTTAACGAGCGAAATGAAGGAGAAGGACAGGGGACGAAAAGGGAAAACTTAGCTTCGCTATTACAATAAATGAGGTGCATGGGCAAACACTACAGATAGCAGGTACCTGCAAATCAGGAAAGGGGAACTATGTAACTCCGAATTTTACGCGAGCGAAGCCGCGGTCGAAAGCTAGTAGTTAAATAAATCTTTTCATATTTTGTATTGTTTTATGTTTCATCATCAGTCTGACCTTTTCTTAACTGTGTTGGGTTTGGCTTCCAGTCTAACCAGATGGACATAACCAACTAGCATTAAAAAGGCGTATCATGGCTTTTGTAAGACTAGTTGTCAGACTTTATGTATTGTTTAACATGGGAAACGTTTTAAATAATATAATGCTATATTATTTAAAACGTTATAATATTTCCACATTTTAGTGCAAGTGTAAAAACATATAAATTGTATATGCAACTTATCACTTTTCCTGAAACAATATACAGATTGTATATTTGCTTCTATCGTGGCGCCATCTCGTAGTAACCACAGTATACACAATACCAGCTAGCTCACAACAATCGTAGGTACCTTCGTATTATGAAAGTTCAATACCGCTCCGCTTGGTTGCAGTGCGTCTGCGCAATCAAAGCACCACATGTGTATTAGAAGTTGTGGAAAACATCTACAGATGGCGCTGGTCACAGTTTGGGTCAAAAGAATTTAACCTGATTACTTACCTCATTTATTACCTGGTTAAAAATCAATAAACGGGATTGATATCATCATCATTCTCCTGGCCTTTATTTTACGGATGTCAAATCTTTAAATAACTTCCCCATTTCAGTGTCAGACTTTTATTGAATAAAACCTATTCTTTCCTTCTTTTGCATTTTATGTTCTGGGGCCGCTATATCTCTATCGAACAACCCGTGACCCCGGCATGCAGTAGCTCTGTGTCCCCGTTTATTTAGGGTTGGCGCAGCATCAGTTTTTTTTCATACTCTTTTTTACTTGCCATCTAATAGACACCTCCGTTCTTGCCATAACATCGTTCACACATTCCAAACATCGTTTCTAATAATAATGGAAAATAATTATATTTTTAAATGTTTTTTTTATTAAGAAATGTTTTAAAATGCAATTATATGTAAGAAAAACAAATAAATGAATGGAAAAGAAAAGATATTGAACTACCATAAAACTACTATCAAATCCTTGTAAATGCTGATGGAAACCGTTGAAGAAACAAAGAAAGCTTTTAAGTTCCACTTTTCCTGTGTTCCTGTCCCATTTATAATGTCACTATGAATAAACGATATGGTATGACAGGCGTAAAGACGTAACAAACAAACTTATTTTCGTTTTTATAATATTAGTAAGGATATGGACCTCATTTGCTTTTTTTGCAACAATTTTTGTTTTTTTTTGTCTTCTGTTGTATTTTTTGTTGTTTTATCAATATTATTGTTATTACTCATATGTAAAAATGTTGATTAACCTGTAATTGGCAAATAAATAAGACCAACACATATTGTTATTATTTAAGATATTTTTATACAGAAGCTGTTGGTGACCTTGCTGATAAATAAATATTGAAACCGTTACATTTTCCAAAGCGACACGTCACCTCAAGATATCACCATGGACCCCATGCCCATGACTCAGCACCAGTCCCCCACAGTCATGTCTACAAACAAGGTTGTTGAGTGTTGGTCTCTCCGTGAGAACATAACTACTCACGCGTCACGCCCTACTTTCAATTTCATAGTGCTAATAACACATAGTGCGTAATACTGGTCAAAAGTACTTACCCACCAATTGAAGACCGAACGAAATACTTATTTAGACTACTTTTGCCTTTCAAAGTTATCTCTGATGGTACTGAGATCTTCTTTATCGTAAAATTGGATTCTATTTATCAAGACTGCGCTTTTTTATGCTTTTTTTGGGAAGGGAATCATCAAATAAATTCCCCTGCTCTGGGTGGAGCAAGGTGGAGTGTCAGACTTGTACTGACTAAAACCCATTCATGGCAGGCAGCGGTATCTTTGCACGTTTTTTTTTTTTAAGTTTGCCCCATACTAGACATTTCTTCTGTATGCTGGGTGCGTTCACAAACAATTGAACTATAATACACAAACAGCCAGACCCGGAACAACTAGCTGTCGGTCACGCAAATACTTGTTCCGTGCGGTGATCGAACCCCGACACGCGGCGTAGCTGCCAATCGCATAACCACTGCGCCAACCGTGACGTCTAATACTAATTATTACCAAAATTAACCAATGATGACATAAATTGGAAATTCTTGACATAAAACTCCAAAAATGAAATGTGAAGAAATTGAAATAGGAATGTTAACCAAAGTTATCTATACTAATATTATAAAGCTGAAGAGTTTGTTTGTTTGAACGCGCTAATCTCTGGGACTACTGGTTGGAATTGGAATATTTTTTTTGTGTTGGATAGTCCATTTCTTGAGGAAGGCTATAGGTTATATAGAATCACGCTACGACCAACAGGTGCTGAGCAGCGTGGGTGAAACCGCGTGGAACAGCTAGTACCTAATATATTTCTTCTGGACCACAGAAGTTGATAGTGTCTTCGTATAGTTGTCTTAAGTTGTATAATTATTCCTTTATCATCATTTTGTCAGCCTATGGGCCACGACGAGCCATTTGCATTTACACCATTCCCATGGGCTTTTAATGACTTTATTCAGTTCATCATCCGTCTAACCTTTTTTCTACCATGTCGTGTTTGGCTTCTAGTTCAACCGGATGCAGCTTAATACTAGTACTTTACATGGAGTGACTCTGAGCCTAGTCAAAGTCTAGTAGACTGGTACTCATAGACAAGTCTTCCTACTAGATTAGACTACTGACTACGATCAACTACTATGACTAACGACTGTCAAAGGTCTACAAATGCCAGACGGGACGAACAACTTAACTTGCTTTCTGAGGCAGGGTTTTTATTTCGTTCTAGAACTTTATTCGCTCATGGTTACGTCCAGCGACCAACATTGCTTCTGCTTGCTATCTCAAATATTTATTGACATATTCCGCAAATCCGTTTCTTCTAACCCCTTTATTCATGCTTCGAATGTCTCTGCTAAACAAAACACAATTAACAAATTACTGATTGTGATAAAAACCGACAAATTCATGTGAGCGTAACATACAATCATTCGTATAAAATCATTGCCAATAACACAATAAAGATGTAAGTACCTGTGCAAGAAACACCCATGTAATAGTGGCCCATAGTCTGCAATTGTGTGATACCCGTCGTGTACAATTCTAAGGAATTTTGTCACTCTTACGTACCTTACTAACTAGTTACAACATAACACCACGCCTATTATCAATGAATTGTGAGGCAGAGGTGTCCAATGTAAGCAGTGGCGAGCCTATCGCAACCAATGGACCTTAGATATAGTTTCCCTGAAAATTCCTGATAAAAAATCTGGCCAAGAGCAAGGCAGATCTAAACGAAACGATATAAACAGCAATTTATTTTGACTGCGTAAACTTATAGGGTTGGTTTCACAGCACAAAGAGATTATAGAGTTAAGTATATAATTTTAATTTCAACTCGATACCTCCACGCGTTCCTGAGATAAAAGCTCTTCTACAGACAGACAGACAGACAGACGAACAATAAAGTAATCCAATAAGGGTTCCACTTTTTTTCTTATGAGGTACGAAATCCTAATAAAAATTAATACTGCCCGATCTACCTATAAAACCCAGCATACTCAACCTCAAAACTAGCGTTTTTAGCAATCACTTCTAGTCCAATGAGGCAGTCGATGTCCTAACAGCCTACCAATAAACAATGAATAACGTTTTTTTTATATTATTTATTTTTGAAAAAAATCGTTGCCCCACACTAGGAATTTCTTCTGTATCGTGGGTGCATTTACAAACATTTAAACTAACATACACAAACACCCAGACCAGAAACAACTATCTGCAGGTCATACAAATATTTTTTCCGTGCGGAAATCGAACCCGCGACACGCAGCGCAGCAGTCGATCGCTCAGCCACTGCGCCAACTGCGCCGTCAAATTTAGGAAATAAACATGTCAAGACAGTTTGTCACGGCAATTTTTGGCCAACCTTGGTGGCCACGTACGTGTGCCGTTTATTTCGCCGTTTTTCCTTGGCCAAGTCGCATGTACCAATGTGGTAAATTTTTTCAGTAGGATCTTGAATTTTGCAATCTTTGTTGTGATTGTACTGTGCCTAATGAGCTATAAATGGATCGTTTTTGTAGTTCAATACTGTTTAGACCTATTGATTGCATTTTTTGGCAAAGAGGGAGCTTGAAAATATTAAAACTGAACATAAGAAGATTAAGTTCCACTCTGGGTTTGATTTTATATTCTGTCACACAATATCAATAGATCAATAGTAGTGGTAACAGAAGGGACCGCTAGGACCAACGGCTTAATGTGGTGTCTGAGGCTTGGAGGATATTCGGTACAATCGGTTTTATCTGAAGAACGACCTGAGTGCCTGATATTATTTAGCCATGAGGCTTGTTTACCAACAAATAATATTGAAAAAATATAATAATTATCAAGTAATGTTCTGGAAAAACAATATATTCTTAATTAATAGTAATTCCTACAAATTTAGTAATAATTACATGGAACAAAACATTTTTACTTAATTTTTCACGACCACTCCAAATTTGATCCATTTCGAATACTCGCGTCGATACGACGCGATTGCCGATTAATTTGATGCACTGATTTGTAATTACGGTAGCTTTGTTCTTATCATCGGCTGCTCTAATGGTGGGTTTGGGTTCGAAGCGGTGTGGTGCTGCAACCGTTGCCTTGTTCTGATTCCGCAACCGGAATATCAGTGATTTTATCGGATTTTCAATTGCTAATCGAAGAAGCCACTAAGTGGTTGTTAATCTATTATTTTTAATTGAGCTGTTAGGGTATGTTTAAAAAGAACTGGATGTGATCCTTGTAACATCTAATATATAAAATTCTCGTGTCACAGTTTTCGTTCCCATACTCCTCCGAAACGGCTGGACCGATTCAAACGAAACTTTGTGTACATATCGGGTAGGTCTGAGAATCGGCCAACATCTATTTTTCATACCCCTAAGTGAGCAGCGGGTGAAACCGCTGGGCACAGCTAATAAAGTTATAAAAAAGAAACCTCTTATTTAGAATCTCTACATTCAAACCTCCTTTTTAGGGCCCCTTAGCCAAATGGTTGAAACGGACCCTATATATACCCACAAGCAGACAAGTAGACTGACATACAGATATACAAATCTGTGCTTTTCATCTGTATGTCGGTCTGTTTGTCTGTATACCACAGTATTTTAACTCCGAAACTATTGCCAAAAACCAAACTAGTCTACAACTAGTCCAAATTCCAAATGTGTGGTAGATTTGCAATTTGGATGTCTATGAACCGCTCCACAAAAGAAATGATGAAAATAAATAAATATTTATAGCTTTACATACATCAGTAACAAAGGGTTTGAGTTTATCAACTGTAGATAAATAGTATCGATTTTCCTTTGGTTTGATAAATATTTGATACTAGCTTTTGCCCGAGGCTTTGTTCGTGGTAAATTTGGGGTAACACAGTTCCTCTTTCCTGATTTGCAGGTACCTGCAACCCGTAGTTTTTTTCCATTGCACCTTATTTATTGTAATAACAAAGCTAAGTTTTCTCTTTTCTTCTCTCTTTCTTCCTCATTTCTCACTTTGAAAAAATGGCCTATGTCCGTCTCCCGGGTCCCAACTGTCTCTGTACAAATATTCTTCTTAATTTTGAAAGAACAGGCGTGAAGATGTAACAAACAAACTAACTTTCGCTTTTAAAATATTTGTAAGGATTACGTTTTTGAGATATAAGATTTTTTCGTTGTAAGTGCAGTAGTATCGAGCTTGGATCATTGAAATTAATCTTTATGCAAGTAAATTAAATGAGTAGGTAATTGTTTGTTTCCCGTCTTTAGTCATTTCCGTTGGCAAAATAATAATACTGATTAAGATCATAAACTAAATATTCTAACTTAGGAACATTTGAATTAAAAATCATTCAGTTTTATCTAAAAACCAAAAAACGCCAAAATCATTTACTTTAATAAAAATACTTAGTCTATCTATATTGCTAGTCTAGGTATATATTGTAATATGTGGTAAGTATTACCCCAGATACAGATAGGCCATCGTTTAGCGGATCAATAGGTATTGTAGCTAGGTTTCGACACAATACTGAGTCAGGCTTCGGAGATGTTCAAGAAACTAGCATCTAGCTCAGTAGGCACTTTAATTAAAGAATGGTTTCGTAAAGGCAATATATAAATTGGAATTACTAATAATTAGGTAGAAAATATTGTTCATGAGTCGCGTTAGCCAATTTGAAACTAGGGTTTAGATAAGGCTACCTGTGTTATTGTAATAATGTTATGTAATTGATTTTTACACATGCTATCACGACAGTTATCTCCAAACGGTTGGGCAGACTTGAATTTATAGCACAGCTACATTTCTTAATGTAATTGTTATATTAAGAAGAAACCGATCAATTACAAAGATACAATTTTATTAAAATACTATACGTATCCGCAGTAACTGGAGTCATGCCTTTAATAATTACGGTATTAGTCACAAATTGTAATTTTATCGAAAACTAGCTTTTGCCCACGGCTTCGCTCGCGTTAAATTCGGGGTAACACAGTTCTCCTTTCCTGATTTGTAGGTACCTGTAGTTTTTGCCCTTGCGCCTTATTTACCTTATTTATTGTTATAGCAAAGCAGCTAAGTTTTCCTTTTTCTTCCCACTTTCTCCCTCATTTTTCTCTTTAAAAAAATAGCCTGTGTCCGTCTCCAGGGTGCCAACGATCTCTGTACCAAAATTCTACAAAATCGGTTTAGCCATTTAAGCGTGAAGACGTAAAAAACATACAAACAAATTCACTTTCGCTTTTATAATATTTCGCTTTTATTAACACTAATATTAGAATAGAATTTATGTAATTGTCCACCAAAACTGAAACAGCTGTACTAATTGCCATAGTATTAGACAACTCTGTTTCACAGGGTTCCTAGGATCACAACAGACACATCGTCAAACGCTTAGCAGCTAGGTACATACAGATGGGTGTGAGTTAGTGCTTCCCCAAGGGTTCTGTACCTCAAAAAGAAAAAAAACAGAACACTCATAGGATCACTTTGTTGACCATCGGTCTGTCAAGAGTCTTTATGTCGGGAACGCGTGGAGGTATCGATTTTAAATTAAAACCATGTACTGAAATCTGTGATTTCTTTGTGCTGTGAAAAAAAGCAATCTTGTAAATTTACTCCGTCAAAAGATAAAGCAGTTTATGACGCCTTATTCGGAACCCTCGATACGCGAGTCTGACTCGGTCTCTTTTTTTATTTTGTAGTTTACTATCATGACTACTTGAGAATAGATCTCAAGTAGTCATGATAGTGAAAAACCACAAAAAAAACCTCAAAGGAGACACCAAGAATTTTTTTACATATGCTAAACGCTAAAGTGATTAGATGTATCAGTCCTAGAAACAAATACCCAATGTCGTTATCGTCAATTGTGCGCAAAACAACACGAAATCACACGACGCTAATATGCATAACGCAACTGGCTAATGCAAACAACCGCATACTATTTCATTAATTATCTTTATTTTACCAACTTACATTTGCAGCTGATAAAATGTAGAACTCAAACACGCTGTTAGAACATCGATGTCGATTGGCAGCATACAGTAAGTTTGTTGAAGCATATATGTAGAGATTTTAGGTTAGCGGCGATAAGTTGCACAGTTCCACTTATCTATCGCGTTTGTTTTTTTGCGTCAATTAACTTCAATATATTTGTAAGTACTATTATTTTTTATGATCTTTGAAACATGAACATTTCCCGGTGTATGCTACGCCAACGTCTTCAATAATACACTGAAGAGCACGAATCTCTAGCACAAGTTAGCAGCGAAAAAAGTACAACAATATTTAAATAAAAAATATTATCCAGTAGTATTATAGTTAAATTATTTATAACAACCAAACTCAATCAAACTCAAAGCATTTATTTCAATTAGATTATTTTCTTTTTTTGCGGATGGGAAATCATCAGATTACTTCCCCCGCTCTGGGCGAAGCGGGGGGTAGTGTAAGACTTGTACTGACTAAAGACCACCCATGTTCCTTCTATTGCTCTTTATGTCCGTGGCTTCGGTATCTCTTTCGAACAACCCGCAACTCCGGCAGACAGTGGCCCTGGCAGGCCCGTCTGCTCAATTAGACCATTACAGACAGTTTTTAATGTTAAGAAAATAATAAATAAATATATATATCTTTGGACAACTCACACACGACTATCTGATCCCAAGCTAAGCAGAGCTTGTGTTATGGTAACCAGACAACTGATATACATACTTATATAATTTATAAATATATACATATTATAGATAAATCACACCTAGACACAGAACAAACAATCATGCGCATCACACAAAGTTTGTCCTGGGTGGGAATCGAACCCACGACCTCCGGCTCAGCAGTCAGGGTCACTAACCACTAGACCAACAGGTCCGTCAAAGAAAGAGAAGAAACAATATGATGAAGCTACAGTCCCGGTCACGGGGCATAATAACTTGTGAAAGAGCTGTAGTTGCCTATTCCAAAGAGTTGACCTCTATGGAGAAGAATGGGCAAGAAACTCCATAAAAACTCAATACTTTATTAATATCATAGACATGAATAAATTCTGAAAAATATGAAAATATTACATGAGAATCGAATATTTTTAATTTAAAAACTGTCCATTTTCATGACGTCAACGCCACAGAACATGACAAGTCCTATAGTTTCTGCGTAGGTACCCCCGTATGAAAATGCTGTAAGTTTATGTATGGAAGACGCGTTTTATTGCTGAAATAGTTTCACTAAAAATCTTTTAATAAAAATCCTGTTTCGGGATGCAGGAAGTCAGACTTGAACCTCTTTAGGATTCTATACCTCAAAAAGAAAAACGGATCCCTTTAAAGGGATCACTTTGTTGTCTGTCTGTCTGTCAAGACCCCTTATCTCAGAAACACGTGGAGGTGTCGAGTTAAAATTAAAACCAAATGCTCAAACTCTGTAGTGCTGTGAAAAAATCAACCCTCTAAGTCCATGCAGTTTAAAGATAATTATGCCGTTTTTTTTTTATTATAACATCGCAAGGGCGACGTAGGGTGGTCTAAGAAAAAAAGGTGGAAGAGGTAAAAGTCGTGAGCGACACATAACAGGCGTATAGCTGCATGATATCCATTTAATGGTGCTTTTAAAAACATACCGGTTCTACTAAAACAAATAATAATAAATGCGCACAGTAAAATTTTATGCATCCGTAGTCTAAAATTTGATTTATTGGATAGCCACGGTGATATTTACATAATCCTTATTTTTTTACTATTCTTGTTTACTTTTTGTTTCAGTTTTGGTGTTGTTGTGTTCCCAATCGTATTAACAATGAAGGTATCTAGGTATTTTTCGAAAACAATCACAACTTCATCTAGTTCACTTAATAGACAACTTTTTTTGCGGCATGTCATTTATTTCATTACCAGCGGAAGTTTTTGAGGATATGACTAAAACGCACGGGATATTGGCTACCGCAACTTATAATTAATTAAATATCCTTCATATGTTTTAATATATAGGTACTTCTAAAAAGGCACATTTTATTACGTCATCCACTGATCTTATATCTCTCTGTCCATGAAATCGCTACAAATTCTAGAAGATTCTAAATCAATACGAGGAATAACACTATGATGTATGTTATGTTTATTAACTTCTGCTTTGAAAGCTTATTCATGGAAGAATATAGTATAGCGTTTGCCTGTACCGACTTTTTATAGGAGTTCTGTAGTTAACCAAGTTCATTTAAATCTATGCCAGACTGTGCGTATACACGGCGATCTTAATTATTATGTTCTAACAACGTTGGGTCAACGGAAGGATAGAAACCCTACTAGCTCTCTCTGCAATCATTATATAACAGACTAGCTGTTCCACGCGGTTTCACCCACGCTGCTCAGCACCTGTTGGTCGTAGCGTGATGCTATAGCCTATAGCCTTCCTTAAGAAATGGACTATCCAACACTAAAAGAATTTTCCAATTCCAACCAGTAGTCCCTGAGATTAGCGCGTTCGAACAAACAAACAAACAAATTCTTCAGCTTTATAATATTAATTAGTATTATTAGTATAGATAAATTAATGCAATACAGAACAGAGGGACATTCTTTAACCACCACCTTCCGGGACTGCGGGTTGTTTGAAAGAGAAACCGCGGCCCCGGAACATAAAGGGCAAAAGAAGGAATATGAGTAGGTTTTAGTCAGTAGTAATCTGATACTCCCCCCAACCCGCTTCGTTTAAAAAGCTATAGAAATATACCTTTACGATTGTTTATTTGTCATTGGTTGCTAGTTGTAGGGCGTCAGTAAATGTAACAAAGTACCTTCACCCATTGTACTTAAGCAACAATTTTAATCACCATCAAAGGTTCACTATATTTACACTTGTAACCTCATTGAATATGAATACTAGTAATTCTATCTCGATACAATGTGCGTACGCAACTCAGCTTAATAATTATTTACTGCAATAAATGGCGCACCAAATAAACTATGTATGTAGATCAATTTGTTTGATAGTCGAAGCACGTAACAATGCAAGTAATATTTTATATATTGTGATCGACGCTTGCGGCTGAGGGGTTTCGAAAAATATTAGGTGTAATATGCTTTTAGAGTATGCAAGATATGTGTACCTTATTAGTTGTAAGTAGATGTGTTGGTGCCTCTTGCATGAAACAAATGCAACAAATTGGTAGTTCGATAGGGGTCTTGTTCTACTTCTTTTTCTCGCAACAGCAACACTATGCTGATGGAAAATCATCAAATGATTTATCCCGGTCTGTACCATAAAGATCTACGCTTTGGAATGCCTAACTACAGTACTTTCACAGTTATTATGACTTGTCACTGGGACTGTAGCAGCATTTTTTTTTGTTTTGGTGGCATTCAAAAGTGCCTGCAATGGTCTTATTGAAATGTATGCTTTGAGTTTGAGTTTGTGCGTAACGGTGTGAAAGACTTGTACTGAATAAAATCCATTCAGTTTCCTTCTTTTGCCCTTTATGTTCCAGGCATCGGTATACCTTTCAAATAACCCTCAGCTCCGGCAGGTCAACTGCAACACTTGAAAGTAGCCAGGAGGCATCTTTCTTATGTAGTTTTGGCGTTAATTAATTAGTGCTGACTGTCAATTTAATTATTTCTAATGATATTAATAAATCTTTTGATTTTGGAAAGAATTCGTATTTCTAAGGTTCCGGTTTCCTGCCGGGGTTGCAAGTTGTTAGAAAGAGATACCGCGGCCCTGGAACGTAAAGGGCAAAATAAGGGACATGACTGGGTTTTTGTCAGTAAAAATCTGACACTCCCAGTTCCGCAAAAAAGGCTACAGTTTTTTTGGTACATTGTACTATGTACTTTTTTTCTCATTATCTTCTTCAGGCTTAGTTGAAACTTTTCAGGTAAATGTTAACTGCTATTAGAATACTTCAATCATTTCAGTGCAAAAATATAGTGGAATCTTACGTAAAACATGATTCGTAAACACTAATTTGCACTTAAAATGTTTGCACACTACACGTGTTACATTTTGAAACCATGTTTTTCATAGAATACTAATTAACAATAGCCTTGACATACGTTACTTCTTCCCACGCTGCTAAACTTAGATAATATAATAATTTCTGGATCATAATTATATAGTGATCATTTGTAAGGTGTTGTGGGTCTGTGGTGCTTTGGTTCTGTGGTGGTAGTTAATAAGACCATACTTATTTCATGCCTTTAATAGGAACAAACAATTATATCACGCTAGTATCATAAAGGCGAATATTTGTATGTGTGTATTTTTGCTCATTTACGCTTAAAAAGGGCTAAACAGATTTGGAAGAAGTTTATTGTGTAGAAATCTTATTTTCTCTATTAACACATAGGTTTTCGAGAGTGGAACCGCTGGGCACAACTAGTTTTACAATATGACATATTTCGACAGTTTTGTGTTGAAATTTTATTTATATTATACAAATTTCTGGCCATCACACATCCATAATTTAGATAATATTACACTTCTACTTGTTTTTGCCCTCAGCTTTGCTCGCGCTACGTTCTAAAATAATCCCACAGGAACACTGTTTTAAATTCACACACAAGGATTATAATGTAGCTTGCCACTATTGAAACAGTTCTTTTAATTTAATTAGAAGTTCTAATTATAACCTAATACATGCAAACTTGTAATTAAATATTTCTTAAAAAAAATCTTTTAAAAATAGTGGTCCGCTGGTATCTGGAGCATGGTCTAAGTTACCAGTGGTTAGGGCTCCGGAAACCGGAACCTCTTCACAATGTGGGCCGTGTCATGGAGTATTTACTGTTTTCTGAATCAGGCCCTTGATCCAACCACCTGAGAAGAGCTGAAGAGCTTCGACAGAAGGTCGTGGAGGCTCACATTCCACAAATCAACAACCTCGTGTGCCAGGTCGAAATATTTACTAACTTGTAATTATTATTAGTGTCCATAGTGTAGCTTAAAGATAAACTTCTTGATAATTTAGGTTATAATTCATTAAAAGTCTAGCCTAACACAATTTCGTACAATGTTATTTATATAAGATTGTGCACAGTTGCAGTTTAGTATTAATTTAATAACGGTTTCAATCACAAATATCTAGAACAAAACATAAAGTTTTATTGAAGACCCAATTTCAATTGATTGATATCCCTCGTAAAACTGATTACTTTACGTGTTTAATAAATATTATTTAAATTTTTGATGAAAACGAAAGCTAATGCATAATGTTGAATGGGTATAAATTGTAATATGCTTGTGATTTTTTGAATGATTGCTCCAGTATTCCCTCGTCAGTGGGTATTGTCAATTACTATGTAATGTAATTTTTAAAAATCTATTGACAGAATATCATGACATCACACTAGTACGGCCTCAAAAGATTCACCTAACTTTCGTTAATCATGTTTATGTCAGATGCAATTGGGACTAGCTTTATGCCATCAATCAGGAAAATAATCTATTTAGACTCCGGGTTACTACGGGAAAATTCTTGTTGGATAAATCCAATACCACTTTGCCCTTCCTGGAAAACGAACTCTGACCCGAAAAATGACAAAAACTTTTTTTACAGATGGGAAATCATCAAATAACTTCCCACGCTCTGGGCGGAGCGTGGGGAAGTATCAGTCTTTTACTGACTAAAACTCTCATTATCTTAAATTCAATTTTTATACTCTTTCGTTGGGATACTCTGTTAGTTAATTTTTTTATTATTCATTTATTTCTTAAAACCTGTCCAAATTCGCGTCAAAATCTCCAGTTTCATACAACAACATAAACAAGCCTCTACACATCCGTCTAAGACCCGATACGGACGCCACACGACGCTACAGCCGCACGCACCGACGATGGTGCAACAGAGGTGCTTGTTATAAATACAGTGGGCTTCTGAGACCTGCATCAGTGTCAGTTCAGCTCCTGTCGGCATCGCTGAAGAGGACGAAAGTGACCTAGCTTCTGTGAAAATGCGTGCCTTCCAAGTAAGTGCGGTGATTTGTGCGTATGTTTTTGATTATTGGATTCACTTCTGCCAAAATGACAAATATTTTGAAATCTATCAGCCTCAATTAACAAAACTCAACACAGTTTCTATATGAGCTTTGGAAAATGAGATAAATTTTGATGTGGGTATTGGCTACACTAAGTTTAACTTAATTCAAGATCTGATGGGTATTTTTTTACCTTTTCAAATGATCAAACAATCTGAATTTATCAAAAATGTGTGTTTCAAATTCACTATACTACTCTTACTCATTTTTACAACTTTTTATGATAAAGCTTTCAATTTCGGGAATTCGTTTTCTGGCTTGTATATCCCATAATTTAATGACCAAGGCGAACTTAGCAAGAATAATTAATACTTTTACTCTCTGAATATTGTAATGAAATCATCAAGGTAGAAAATCTAAACAATCACCCTTTAATTTCAAGAAATACTATCTTTACAGGCTTTCAATTGTAAAATGCTTATAAAACATTAGCTAATTTACTTTTGAAAGGAACAAAATAACATAAATTAAAAAGCCGGCCACAATGTTCTACAAGAGCTACTATTAAAAATCCGGCCAAGTACGAGTCTCACACATTGAGCGTTCAGTGCAAACTTGAGACACGGCCATCCCTTTCTATAGACTGCGTTAATTTTTTTGATACATTAATTTTATCTCATTTTTAAGCGACTAGAAACTTGAATTTATGGTTTTTTTTTCAACATGATAATTCCGTTAGGCATTCTTAAATCAAAAAGTTGGGACTTACAGACAGACGGACAAAAAAGTGATCCGATTGAGGTACGGAATTCTAAAATAACTTTGGACTTAATCTGTTCATATTTAATTTAAGAAAACAACAAAAAAAAAATAACAGAAAATGAACCATATGTGCACAAGAATTATGTATATTTTAGGGTTCCCTAAAAATACACTGTAAATAGTCTCAATTTTGTAAACTTGATGAGTAAAGTTGTACTCGAGTTGTCTTTTCGCATTTACTTACTTTAATCACTTTCTTGCTTATGTTAGTTACGTTTCCAGTCAACCTTTAAATTTGAATTAGTATAGCCGTTTTTGTACTAACCTTATATAAGGTAACACTAGCTTTTGCCCGCGGTTTCGATCGCATTAAATTCGGAGGAAAACAGTCAGCCTTACCTGATTTGCAGGTACCTGCTACCTGAAGTTTTTGCCCTTGCGCCTTATTAATTGTAAAAACAAAGCTAAGTTTTCCCTTTTCTTCCCTCTTTATCCAACATTTCCCACATTAAAAAAAAATTGGGTCACAACTATCTCTGTACCAAAATTCATCAAAATTGGTTTAGCCATTAAGGCGTGAAGACGTAACAAACAAACTCACTTTCGCTTTTATAATATTAGGAAGGTAACAGTCACAAATTGCCTAGAGGTCTAGCGATAGCTGAGCATGAGCTATTCGATTCCTGGGTCCAGCAAAATGATATATCATTTTCAAATGATATATCATTCTCACAAGAACTCAGAACGTCTGATTTGTGCATAGTTGATGGTATTAGGTTCGCTCCCTATAAACATGGGAATTAAAAACGTGAAATTTGGGCATCATATTATGAACAACTCTCTCCCTTTAAGAATAACAGGCATGATAGTATGCTATGTGTGTTATATGTTACACTTACACATTTCTGTCATAAAAATGCAAGCCTTAGCCAGTTTAGCACCACGTAATTGTTATTGACATACGAAAGAATCGTTGAATAAATAAATAAAGAACCAATAAACCAATTTAGTATTCCTAAAAAGTACAGTAAGCTTTCTATTGACGATTACATAAAAATATAAATGGTCTTAATAACCATTTCTGACTAGGTTTTCACAATGCCTAGTTTCAGAGAATATGTTTAAACCTATCCAAAAAAATTCGCTGTAAATTAAACTGATGTAACACTTTCAGCACCTCTTAATAAATTGTAAAACCGTTTCGGTACATTTATTTAGTTATCAAACGAAAACGGTTATTTGTGTGACAAACGCTGCTTACGACATGTCACAAAAACCACGTATTCATCATCGTTACGGTATATTTAACCAACCTTGTTAGACGAATAAACGTAACACGCGGGAAGTTATGGGAAATATCGATGCTACATTGTGAATTACGTAATCGGTTATGTGGTTATGGAAAACTTATTTTTCTTTAGGTTTTCATTTTTTATCGTTCCAACGTAACGACTAGTATTCTACTCAATACATTCCATTGAGTATGCTTTTTTGTCCTAACATAATTGCTATGTTCATAATCATGTTGTATTGTTCTTCAATTGTCATTCCCAAACATGAATTCTCATAAGTTTAAGTAATAGGTAAGTATGGATACTACTTGCAATCATGACTAAGATTATCACGATTACACTATTTGGAATATCATTTAACACTAGATAATCTATTTATTAAAGTTAAGTAAGATAGTATTTATCCAATTACAGGTAGTGTTAACTGAAAAAATGCTGTTTCTAAACTTGGTCAGGTTGAGTAAAATCATTTACTGAAACCCGATTCAGGCCGATTTTAAGCAACTATTTTATACAGTACTTGTTGCATTTCATTGGTACTTCTCTTTGTTTTGGTGGCGCCACAGGTACTACCTACACTGAATTCTGTCACGTCACCTATTTTACGCATAGATTATTTACAGTTGATGCAACAAAAGACACAATACAGAAAACATATCGAGCTGAGAACAAAATACATAGATTTAACAAAAAAAAAGATAGAAGTTAGATTGGCCCATAGACAATTAGACACATCACATACATTTATAACGTTCGCTGACTACTGGGCGGTTTGTGTTTCAAGGTTGCACCAAATAGGAACACAGTTCAGGAGCAGCCCAGTAGGTGGAATACCTAACGCTGGGATTCTACTAAATCCCGCTAGTGACACATGGATGACAATATAAGTCAATCGGTGTACGGTTTTTTTTTACTATCCTATTTCGGTTATAAGTATCAGTGTATCAGCTTAACTTACCAACACACTTTGAAAATAAAAATGTAAACCAAATGGCCCCTTAAAAAGACCGCCCTTTCTCACTTTTTCATCTTCAATGTATAAGCTTCGAATTTGAAGTAGGGAATTATGTCAGATATACAAAGTAATATGACCATGATTTAAGTCTCTTAATACATCTTGCTCGAGATACATCAATATATTCCGACCCAAGCAACCATGTCTACAAATTCTCCGAAATCGAAACAAGCATAACCACAACACCTGTACAATATTTATTCATTCAAAACTTCCTGCGTTTGTTTATCTCGCGCTATTGTTCTAGATAATACCCATAACGTACTAAATGTACTAATATTGGTACATGATCGTGTGTAACACAACATTGTTGCCCTCTGTTATGAATAGAATGAATCATATATGACCTGTGGAACACTGACCTTAAATGTCACTGTCATAATTAGTGAGAATTTTATTGGTCGTAGTTCTATTGTTTTTGTTTTAATCCTTGTTAAGGTCAATGTTAATTCACGTGACTCAGTTGTATAGTCAGTGTAGGTTATTAAAAGAGCAATGTGACGTTTTTGATTGTTTGTTAAATACACGATCAGGCGATTCATTTTTTTTAACTGAAACTTGATTTGCGTTGATTTTTCTAAACCAAATGATGGTTTATTTTCTAGTAGTTATGGTATATGTATGTATGTATATGTGTGGTATAAGTAATGTCAACAAAACCACAATCCCCTCCGTTCCGGTACAGACAATATAATAACTACGTTAAGATCAGAAACGTATGAATTACGTTAGTAGTGTAGTTTCCCATCACTAGTCACGACTTACTAAAATATAGTTTAGAATATTTTCTAAACATATTAACGTATGCAAACCTAGGCAAACGCATTAATTTGTGTAATTTCTGTCATCAATCTCGCTCTCAAAACTCATTCGAACAACCCGCAACCCCGGATCACGACCTTCTTACAAAAGCTTATGTTCCAGCAGTAGTAATCTAGTAGACTGCTTATAATAATGATTTTCTTCGTTTTACCTTATTTCAGGTTGTTATGTTCGTCGCGGTGTGTGCTGCTGCTAACGCCGGTTACATAGGCGCTGGCTACGGCGGTGGCCTATCAGGCTACAGTGGTGGCCATGGAGGTTACAGTGGTGGCTACTACCCCGTACAGTCTGACTATGGTGGTCATAGCCAGGATTATTATGTAAGTACCACTGTAATAAGAGAACAGTAGGAAATTGACGCCTAGTCACAAGTTTGGTTCGTATTGGATTAGGATCAAGTTAAATGGAAAAGAAATGGCAGGCGCTTTTGTTGCCTACTGCAACCACATCTTTTTTACAAAACAAATTAAAGGTTTTTTTTTCATGATTATTTCTAACGCTGCATTCATGAATTACTGAAATAATATTTTAGTTTCCATACATGCAGTCAGCCCGTGTTTTGTTTAATTGCAGTTTATTTTTAAAGATGATCGTATTTAACTTTCAGTTACTGAAAATATTGGCATAAAATTAATTGATTGTTAAATAAGTATGCATATATAAAATAAAACTCCAGCAAAATAACAATAAACGTGTGTGTCTACCTATAGGCCTACTGTTTTGCTTAGACGCTTTTGGATATTTAAAGTTCTTTTCTTTAACTTTTGGCTACCCAATACTGTGTTTAGGTATCTCCCAAGTCTCTTCTTAGTTTGGCAGATTTGTGTCATCGCTATTAAGTTTCTTCAAACCAAATGACATCTTCTGTCCCCACATGCCCCCAATTTTCCATACTAAACTACTTGATACTTCAAACTGTCAACTCTTTATCTCTTTAAGACATGTACATACAACGCTCTGATTAATACGGTGATAAAATCATAATGTACAATTAAACGTCACAACATTCACGCCTTAAAATCATTATTACTGCCCATTAAATTCCTTCTTTATTACCAAAGACATACAACTTGAATTCCCATGTATTCATTAATATGCCACACCATTTTGGTGAATATTAAAATATCTCTTATTCTTACAGTCGTAAGACCTACATCCTCGTGTGGTTTAAACTTCGTCGTCACGCTTATGATGTTTACATACCATGACGTCCCATACTTAAGGGTTTGCGTCACATTTGTCATTTGCATTGTGGAGTTTGAGGAAATTCGGATATGAGTCGCCTCATTACACTACTTGATGTCGGATACTATGAATTTGAACTTACGAAATTATAAGTGACATTTTCTTGGTTTGATTTCATAGGGATAAACCATTTTTATGTTAGTGTTTTGGACGATTTTTTACATAAGAAAAGAAAGATAATTCTAGTCAAAATAATTTATTATTGTTAGGATAGTACAATAATAATAATTATGAGATTATTTTTATGTAACTTGTAGGTATTAGTGAGAGCTTCCCCAATTATTTAATATTTGTTTTTTCAGTTTTTTTTTAAGTTTGTAGTGTAAAATTACTGTAGTACCTGTCAATAGTTCAGATCGATATTTAAATAAATTCAAACGTGTCTCGGTCAAGCTTGTTAAATATTTAGGTTATTAAAGCGCGTTGATGTCTTTTACTCTATGGTTTCGAAGAAAAAGTATCTTCTCAACTAGTTCCAAGAAACATTGACTTATTTTTGGTCCCCGTTGGCTTATTGTAACTGTATTTGATTTTTTGCGACACAAGCTATATTACAAAATATTTTGTTTACACTACATTCAGTTAGGAAAAATAAAATAATAGTCAACACAAGTCAAATTTAAATTATAATATAATGTAAGGCAAAACACTATCGTTACTTAGCAATTTTGACGAATTAAGCTTAAGGAGTTTAATAGTCTTCAAACTTGGTTTTTGGAACGAAGTTCCTTATCACGCGATGTGAAAGGGGGCTAGACGGAAAAAATTCATACGAAAAGTTGTCACGACACTTTTTGCTATAGTAAGCTATTTGTAAGCTGTGCGGCGTCGCATGTTTCTCTGTCTGTTTGTCTGTCTCTCTCTCGCTTATAGAAAGCAAGGCAGATATTTTCATTTCTATAGGAACTTCGTTCCATCCAGGTGTCCCTTGACACCTCTAATTTTTTTTTCTCTTCTCGTATTATCTTATAATGTGTTAATAATTTTATTGATATATTTTCAGTCATACCCGAAGTACTCATTTGACTACGCAGTGGCGGACCCTCACACCGGTGACCACAAGACGCAGTGGGAGAGCAGAGACGGTGATGTCGTCAAAGGTATGCTGGTTTAATTTACTTTGCTTGAAGCTAAGACTGAGAGCTCAGAAGAAGTAGATATTATTGTTTAGTGTGTTATGCCCTCAATGTTCATTTTTTTATGGCGAAAAAAAATTTTACGGTACGTACAGCCTATACATAACCAGTTTATGCTGATCTTTCAACTACGGATCGTACACCGTAGATTTCCCGTACAATGCGAGATCCGTTACAGGTTTTGTATAGGTTGATGTGTCGCCGTATATAAAATTGTTACATTACTACGTCTCATGATAAACTAAGGAACAATTTGAGGTTAAAGTACATTGAACTTGAAGATTTAATAAGTCTCAGTTATGCCCAGATATAATGAGTTCTGTTTGGCGTTTTAAGCATTTTGACTTTCAGTAAAATATGTTTTTATTAGTAAATTATAGTATAGTGTGACTTTGTCATTTCACACGTACCAGTAACTCTACTCGTCGTACTGAAAAAATCCAATTCTCTAGGTGCATATTCCCTCGCTGAGCCCGATGGCACCACTCGCATCGTCGAATACACCGCCGACAAGATCAACGGCTTCAACGCCGTGGTCAAGCGCATCGGTAAAGCGCAGCACCCACAACACTACAACACTCACAGCTCTAGCGGTTACTACTCCCACTACTAGATGGCGCTGTTTAACTCACTGCATAGTTTTAACGCAAACCAATAGATGGCACTGATTTAAGTTTGACCATAAATCTGAAAAAATCTGAAACCAGTGCCAGACTGTGATATTAACTTCGATGTATTATTTATGATATAATATGTACTTATCGAAATAGTTGTCGCAAAGATAACTTTTAATGTAATAGTTTGTAAGGCCTGTAAATTAACGACAAATCGTTGTTTGTTTTGATACTGACGGATGAGAAATAAAGAATATTTTTCTAGAAGTGTGTCTCAATTTTTTGTTCATTCACAAAGGAAAGTGATGAATTAGACGCTTTTTCCTGAACAAATTCATCATCGTTATAGAAGGAGTCCATGCATGAAACACTGTTGAGCGGCGATTAATAAATATTGCAAGGACGTTCACACGAACACGTTTATAAGCCGCGATAATATGATTTAATCCTTAATTTCATCACTTCACTTCCACACGTCATGCTCAACATTAGTATCTGACAAACAATTTGACAGTGTCGGAACTCTGAAATAGCTACACTTTTTAGTCGAAACGACACTAGGAAAATTTTGAAAAACGTTTTGTCAATTTGCTGAAATTGACAGCCGGTCGTTTTCTACGTGTGCCTTGTGGAGGTGGTTTAAGTTATTGACGGATGACGCCGGCAAGTGTCGCCGCATCGCTGTTACGCTTCAACACGCAGAACAGCCAATCAGGATGTTAGCCTGAGACTATGCTGAAGAAACGGCTATACTTCAGTACTGCCAATAAATTACTTTCTTTTAACTATTGTTTAGACTACAATGATATACGTATGCAATTAACGCCACTTTTAAAAAATATGCGCTTACCTGTTACTGTAAGTTAACAATGTTAATAATCTACTTCTAGCATCGGCTGTTTCTTTGTAAAGATTATCGGGCACTTTATCTTTTCTGGCATTCCTGGTGCATACCGGAAAATGTAGAGGAAAGATTCTTCCGCTGTGGGTTTCATTTAATTTACAACTGGACACGGTAAATTAAATTTGAAAGTATTGTGTTGAAAACGAATCTAATTACTACAAATTATTTATATTTTTAATACATTTTATTTTAAATTAATAAGGCTACAATGTGACTTTTTGATAGAGCAGGTCCATACGATGCAGTGAAAAGATTCACGGCGGTAACTCCAATATGATTGATAGATGATACACAGAGCTGTACCTACTGATACGCCCACACTTCACCTATTATATTTTCAAACTTCACATTGTAAAGGTATACAAAAAAAATATTTTCATTCTGTTATGTAGCCTATAGTTAGTATGGTAAAAATAATAAAGAATATTCTATCTATCTACGAGTCTAGAATCTACCTCAAAATTCGTAATAACTTGATTGGTTCCAATAACGGTGTAATTTGGGCAATCTGGGAAGATGTGTAGAAGAACTGCTCGTTTATTACTTGTCAATTATAGAGTATTTATATAATATAGGTATTGATTTTCAATATATGAATATTGTATGTATGTATATGTATGTGTATACATAGGTCTTTTTTGGGTTTGGATATCATCAAATAATTTCCCCCGCTCGGGGGAAGCGGGGGCGAGTGTCAGACTTTTACTGACTAAAACCCTCCCATGTTCCTTCTATTGTCCTTTACATTTCGGGACCGCGGTTCTATTTCAACCCGCAACCCCGGCAGGCGGAGACTCTGGCAAGCCTCTCTGCTTTGCTGACATCTCTTTGAGGCGCGCGTGAAACACAAACGCGCCGTCGACATGGCCTGTCGTCAATAGACGGACGGACGGTGAGCTACCCATTGCTCACCGTCCACAGGCCCGCATGTAGGGTGGCCGGGAGTCGTCTCGCGGCGCCCACATACGTAGTTCTTAAACACTACAACGGTTTTTGTATTTTATTTTCACACATTGATCATGCATTTTTTTTCGGTTGTGGAATCATTAAATAACTTTTACAGCTCTGGGCGGAGCGGGGAAAGTTATTTGAACGGGGGAGTATCAGACTTATACTGACTAAAACCCACCTATATTCCTTCTTTTACCCTTTCACGATATCTCTTTCGAACAACCCACAACCCCGGCAGGATAATGACCATGCATTCTGATACAATTCTTCAGTACTATAAGAAATTATGAAATATCAAAAGCACCGCCAAAAACTTAGTCACAACCATACTTTCATTATCCAACTTCATGTCAAGGTCTACGATATTCAAACCAGCTCTCAATATCGTAATAAACAGTCAGATAACAATTACCATTGCAAATTACGACACTTATAATAGTGCGTTACGCGTAACGACACTGTCTGTCATGCCATCGCAGCTGAAAGCGTTCGCTTTCCTTGATTTGCATGCTTAGGTGATTATGAAATGATCATCATCATTGGTATTTATTGCAGTTTTAATTTTACAACGGTATTTGATATTTTTCTTCTCTAATCAAAATCAGGCCATTACAGGCACTTTTGAATGTCAAAAAAAATACAAAATGTTAAAGCTACAGTCCCGGTCACGAGACATAATAACTTGTGAAAGTACTGTAGTTGCCCATTCCAAAGCGTTGATCTCTATGGAGAAGAATAGGCAAGAAACTCCAAGGACACTCTTTTAAATTAGAATATTATTACAAAATCGTATTTACATCATTCGTGTTGAGATTATACAAATATGTGAGAACGATGTAGAAAGACGTGCACAGTAAAAGCGTCCATAGTAAAAACAAAACTCAATATAAAAATACTAAATAAATTAAAAATGAACCGTCGCAGCTAAAAAATAACCAGTTCCAACTGACAGCGCCCGTTTACGAACATGACGTATGGATCAGCCCCATTCAGCTCGACCATTTTGAAGGGAGCTAAATGACCCGACACACCCGCCACCATCAGCGAGACATGATTGTTTCGATGGTAAATCTATTCAAGCTCTTCCAGATCATGTCGAATTACATGGAAAGGAATTAGACAAGATCTGGAAGAGCCTGGAAAGTTCTAGAGGCGGTTTACGTATTTTCAAGTACAGATTTAAGGACACGTTGACTTTACAAATTGGCGATTCCAGTATCAATAACATCAATGTACCTAAAACGTCTATTACTACGCTACCATAGGCCATTAACTGAATGCATCTTTAGACTTATCGTAGTACTTATCTATATCGTAGAGCAATCTTTGTGGACACATTATCTTTTCTGTGCCTTACGCTTTCCACAGCTCAATAGATTTGTCCCCAGTTATGACATCCTGATTCCCTCGACATCGCATCTTCTTACACAATTGTCTCAAAAAAGACGTATTAAGTTTTTAATAATTTTGTTCCAACTGGCACCTGAATATCTTTCAAAATGCAGGAATTGGTTTCGGAAACGGATATTGAGACGATGATTTCATTAATACTAATAAAAGGTTTTATTTATGTCTTCAATTAGGGTACAATTATCAGATCGTTACCGGTAGCTGATCTACAATTAAATGTTTCGCATCCTAGTTGAGTAATTATTGTCGCGTTTGAATGTGGGGGTGTGTTGGGCGTATGAGTGTGTGTGAGCATTGTTTCACGCACGCCCGGGGGTGTTCCTGTGTGCGTTTATAAATAGGTAGGTGGTGGTTGCCGCGGCTCGTCTTTATCTAGCCTCAACCTTGAAATGGACAAGTTTATAGTTTTTACTTAATTTTTTTTGTGTTTTTGTTTTGTAATATCGTGACGTGACTTTATGTGGTGGTACACAATAATCATGGATAAAGCGCTTGTGATATTGGTACGTAATTAATTATTATTTTAAATTTAAATATAGTAATATAAATCAGTTGATTGCAGTATTTTGATTACTTACTTTATTTAGTTATTGCTGAAGTCATTTAGTTGCCCAGCCAATAGCGAAATGTAATACTTAATAGTATTTCTGTTAAACTTCATCTAATGCTGTTTAATGGTACTAAAATAGATTTCATAATTTCTAGATCCTCTTGGCAAATTTGTTAGCAACCAATTGTCAAGAAGGTGAATTTATTGAAGATACAATCGAGGAAACATCGGACAAAGTGAGTGAACATTTTATTTTCTTCAGTTGGTTCTGTTGTAGTATAGTTACATATTTCGATTTAAGAAGTGCTTAGTAAATGCATGGAATTTTCGATATATTACTTCATGATTAGTTTGAACTGAATATTGATTGGTTACAATAATATATTTTGACGGTTCAGCAAAACAATAGGACAAAATTTGGAAATTTGGAAAAAAAAACAATTGTGCGTGTTTTAACATCTGTAATTTGTAAAAATTGTGATAACTTATTAAATGCTAGCTATTTCTAAATAATAAACAAAAAAAAAAACAAGAGAATAAACAAAAACAGGAGGAGGTTTTTATTAATTCGTCGGTCAAAAAAAATGCAAATGATCAAATAAAATCATACCTTTTTCACATTAAGTAATCAACAATAATCCGATACTGATACATTAGCCTATAAAAAATCTTTTTCACGATTACAGACACGATATCACGCGAGTTTCACTATAATACTCTAGTGTTAGTCGCATGCACAAAATCAGCCTACATCATTTTATAAACAGGGTGTAAACAAACCTTACCCGAATCTGACAACAACGCATTCTGTATATCAAACTAATAATTAACTTTACGCAAAAAAATGCTGGGAAATGATTTTCAATTTTGTGTGAAAAGCCACGTTTTAAGGTAAGGCTACTAATATTATAAATGCGAATGTTTGTGAGGATGGATGTATGGATGTTTGTTGCTCTTTCAAGTCAAAACGGTTGAACGGATCTTGATGAAATTTGGTACAAAGTTAGATTGTAGTCTGGAATAATACATAGGATATTTTTTTCGATCACAACGTCCATATTGCGCTATATTGGCTTAGACAATATAGCGCAATATGGACGATTCGATAGTAAAGTTCTGAAAGGTATTAAGGTGCAGCGTTAACGTGGACAATTTTTGTCTTGTGTCGGGTATAAGATGAATACATATAAACTACGGGTTCCTGTGATGGTGTTCCGTGTCGGTAACTAAAAGTGTCTACGTTTTCACTGTCCCTTAATGTAAAAATTTAAAACTTTAAAAAAAATTGGTTCAATATCTTCGTAAATTAAAATCTCTCAGGTATGGTCTCAAACAAAACAAATATGGCAATTACGTGGAGAATAAGTGCCTTGCTTAGACCCATTATATTATACTAGCTTGCGAGCGTGGCTTCACCCGCATGATAAAGAAATAAAAATTATCTTATGTATAGACTATAATCTACCTCTGTGCCAAACATGAACATCCGTTCAGCCGTTTTGCCGTGAAAGAGTAACAAACATCCATACATACATCCATCCTCAAAAACATATAATACACAGACACATAATACATATAATTATATAATATACACAATATTGTATTGTTTATATTATAAAATTTAGTAAACACAGACCGCCACACTACGAGAGGGATAGGACAGTTGACATCACGCTGGTGTCTGCATAGATGTCAAATCTCTTTGAATTATTCTTCTAGTGCTTGCCGGTTTTCTATCGATGTTTTTCTTCACCGTTTATAGAGTTGTGGTGATGAACCACTGGTATGTCTGTTATGCATCTGCAAGGGTTAAAATCCTACTGCAATCGAAAGTTAACACTACCACTGCTCTGCTTCAAGTCTACCAGTAGGCGTCAAATTATAATTATAGCATATAATTACTTGAATGAATATCCCATTTTGTTTGTTAATTAATTGCGCATGCGCATTATTATCTTGTTTTTATTTTGTGAAAATAAATGGTTAATAAGCAGTTGTTTGCAGCGTGAAATAAAGTGTGGATTTGTTCCCTGTTATACTGAAAAAAAAACACACTTGTGTTCGCAACCGAGTATTATAGTATGACGTGTGTATAATTTTCATAACTTTTAGTATTAGTTCACCCAAGTTTAATAGGGGTTTAATTTAATTTTTATTTTAACCAAATCACTTACTGACATCTTAACTGAAAATCCTATAGGGTAGATATAGGATGAAAACTTGTATTCTTGTTCTCGTTATTGATACTATTGGGCCTAGGACTATTTTAAGACATAAATGAGAAAAAATGAGATAGATGAAATGCTAAATACGAGCAACATTATAGTTTCCAGACTTTTACTTCATTATTTGAAGAATTCATGCAACTTGTTCAATTTATTCATTGTAAATAATAATTAGTAAGTAGTTATACTGTCTAGCATAACTACCAATTATTACTTAGCTATTTATAATAACAATAGCTTCACTTGGCACTTTCTATTAAATGTTCTGTACACAATAAAGATACTAATCAGTTTTTGAATTTTAAATCTGTTATTATTCATCATGTAACTTGCGTTCTCTTTCTATGATTAATAAGATAAGCTTCTATTATTTATTGCGCAACCAAATAGATTAAATTAGTTATAATAAAATATATATGATCAATTATAATAATCAGTAGCAGGTGTAATAGAAAAGGATTAATCTTCTTCACAGCATCTCGATGGTAAAAGTTAATGTCGATGGTTAAATTGTCTGCAGAACTGATACACGCCACAAGTTTATTTTCACTCACCTTCCAACTAAAACTGATTATACATAAAATTGGTAACACTACAAAATGACCTACCTGGAGTATTTTTTATCTTTCTTTGGAAATTAGTGCTGGAAAATAAGATAATAATCATGTTTGTCTTATGAAACATATTTTAAATAAATAAATAAATTATATTCCCACGTCAAATAAAATCTTCTACAACAATTTCACTAATACAACGTTGGACAGGTTTTATTATATATATTAATTAATTGAATAGAATTATCTTTTCAAAAAACGTAAAAAAATACTTTGTTTCTTCCATAAGCCTACTTAGATCTTGAGGTTTGTGGGTGATTGGAATTCCATGGTATTCAATGCTGACATGTGGAACATTCATTCCGATGTGCGGCCTTCCACATTCGCTACCACCTGCTATTGGGCTCGCTGTATCAATGAAATTGTAGCTCTAGATAACTTTTTGCTCTAAAAATAGGTAGGCAACGTGCGCTTATCACCACGCTTGCGACATGTCAATACTCGCACTATCGAAAGTGGTCACTGAATGTCGAAACAAATGCGGCCGCGGTTGTCTGGTTCACCCACTTTTCTTAAAGCAACACGACTAGTTGAACTGTTACACTGCTCTAGTTGGTAGATTTTGTTTTTTTTCTGAATATTATGATTTTCATAATTGCAGGAGCGAAGAACACGAACGTTCGCTAATTAGTACGTTGTCGCCGGATTTTTTACTAAGTAAAAGTTTCTTTACTTTCGATTTTGATGTAATTATGCGCTTCAATTGTTTCAATAATAGCGTTATCGATGACAGTTTCCATATCCGAGAACGTTCAGTTACATGTAGTTTTACACGATTAATTAAAATAGTAGATTAATACACTGCAAAAATCAGATTACACGTCTCACATTTATCAAGAGAAGTGTGAATGATGAATAAATAACAGCGACGCCAAAAAAAAGTGAATCGTGTTGAGCTAATCGAAGCGGAAACAAACGAAAGTGAACGATCCGTCATTGACATTGAGTAACAGCGCGCGATGCGCAAGCGCACCCACCTGGCTCATCTTGAACTTGGCAAGATGGCCGTCAACGAGTGACATTTATGCCGCCAATGTTTACAAACATCGTGAAACTAGTCTAGCAGCATTGATATTTTATGATTCGTTGAATTTACATTTTGATGATTTTAGTAATGTTATGGATTTGGGTAAATCAAGCACAACCTGATTACATTAATTTTATTTCAATTACACAGTGCAAACAAGGCTGTATGAACTTCACACTTCTGTGAGATAGGCGCTATTAGTATTTTAATTAGAGAATTGACTTTGGTTCCAGGTGAATTAAAAATAAATTATAACAAACAATCTAGGGTCTCTATCTGAAACAAATACTATTGTATTTTCTAAACACGTACCAATCTAGAATCATTTAGAACAATCTAACCTCAGTTGGGCAACCGCCAGTCGTGAACGAGAGTGATAAATGCCGCACGCGTTACGCCTAACGATTTGACAGACAGCCAGACATTAATACACTTACTTTACCTGATTGTAATTACCTGCATACCTACGTTATGGAAACGATTAAAGCCCACATTACTTATTCAGAATATTAAACTGAAATAGCTGGACATGCAATCAATTGTCATAATGAGTAAAATACCGAATTTTTACACGCAAGTTATCGCTTCATACATTCTTCAAAGTTTTTTTTTTATCTATAGAAACATCACGATGTAATTGTAGTAGTCGCAAAAAATTGATCATTGAATTAATGAGCGAACACTTCGTTTTTTTTTTCTTGTCAGGGAAAATCGACTTACTCGTTCAGCTATGGAGTGGCTGATGGCAAAACTGGAGACGTGAAGAGCGTATGGGAGTCAAGAGATGGTGACACTGTTAAAGGTAATTTTATAAAATTCAATAGATATCTACATATGACTATTCCTTTAAATTAACAATATTATATGCAGCAACCAGTTCACGATAAAAAATACTATCTACAACCTAGTTAAACATCAAACGTAATTAATGCAGCAGAGAATCTATTTTACTATACTTTCCAAAATATAAAATCCACCTGTAATACCATGTCGGTGATCCAAATTGGTTACGACAAAATTTGTGGTTCTCCAAATATGTGGGAGCAGCAGTGACTTCTGCACGACGATGATGATAAAGCAGGCGTTCAATATTATTTCTCTATTTCCAGGTCACTACAGTGTAGTAGAACCAGATGGCTCCACGAGGACCGTAGAATATTCAGCAGGACCGAACACAGGGTTTCAAGCAGTTGTTAATACTGAAAACCAAAGAATCGATTCTGAAGAAATAGGACAGACTATGATTGAAGAGAAAGCCTTGCGAGATTATGAAAAGTATTACGATTTTTCCGAAGATCCAGACGAGGATTATTATGAAAAAAGAAGACCAACTAAGAAGCCAAACTACGAACCATTACGCAAGGAATACTCGAATAAAAAAAGAAATAAGTATCCATCATATGCGGATCAGCCGTTAGATTCAGAACCGAGCGAATACACGCACAGTATTTCAATTAAACATCCACGCGATGAATTTTCAGAGTATGAGCCACAAAGTCACGTCGGATACAGTTCCGACCCGAATTGCAAAACCAAAACTAGAAAAGAAAGTCACAATAACAGAGACAATGTGTATTCAAACATCGTAGATTTAGAATTAAATAAGAAGTATCCACAATTTCCCCCAGATTCTTATAGAGATACTTACGACAAATACGCTGAACCTAGTTACGACTTTGACAGATACGTTTCAAAACATTTTGGCAACGGGAATTTTAAGGGGCATAAATACGATGATACTGACGTCAAACCTACATCACCGAAATATACGTTTCCAGTAATACCTGATGTGCCACCACCCGAAAAGTATTTCCAAGATGAAGTTCCTTCTAGACCTAAGAAGAAGAGGCCTTATAAACCACGAGAACCTGAGCACCGCTTTCCTAGCGAAGATTTAAGTGACTATGTTTTAGTTCCTAAGAAGAAACTAAAAAAGCCTGCACCTACTGTCGAGCCCTACGACTACAGAGTACCCGAGGACGAATACGAGCGTCCTCAGTATTCGAGTAACTATGACGATACGTCACAGGATGACAGGTACCCCGGTTCCACTCGAGGGTCAGCACCGAAGGAGATTATTCGAAAGGTTGTAAAGAAACGAAAACCTGTCATAAACCTGTTAGATATATTCGATATTTAAGTTATTTGTTATAAATACAAATTAGATTATTTATATTTGTGTAACTATTCAGGCCAAAGCCGTGATAGATAGTATTGATAGGATAAATTGAAGTAGACTGAAGTGAATTAACCAAATTATTTATTGTTATTTTGTCATAAGTAATTTTTACTATACCTACGTCGTTGTTGAAAAGAATTAGAAACGAAGTTCACTAAACTAATTCACTGAAACATTTTTGTAAATTAAAATGCATTTTTTTTACATACCACTGATTTATTTGTCCTCTTTTTCAGAAATAATTTTAGCAACCAGATAAAGCTCAGGCTGAATTTTGTGACTAGTCTCTTGCTATGTAAACAGATTAAAAAAAACGAAAAATCGTTGAAAATAATCCACAAGAAAGGCCTCAAATTGGAATTTTAAAACATGCATTACGCATGCAGTGTACATGTTGCGCAAAACGGTCTCACAATGATAGTGAAAGTCCAAAGCCTCGGAAACTGGAGCGAGTGGGAGTGTCGGTGCCGTATTACCTCACAAGGACGTTCGGAGATATTTTTATAAGCACCAATACACGATATTCCTTTACAAAGAATAGTAATTAGGTCAGTTTGTGTAGGTACCAAACTAGACGGCCGTGGCTTTGTCTTGGTGCGGAAAGGTACTTACTTTCGCTTTTATGTAAGTGCATTAATGAAATGTGTAACGTAATGTGACAACACGGTGGGCGCATTGGCTGAGCGATCGACTACTGCGCTGCGTATTGCGGGTTCGATCCCCGCATGGAACTAATATTTGTATGGCTTACAGATAGTTGTTCCAGGTCCGTCTGTAAACGCACCTACAATACAAGAGAAATTCTAAGTCTAGGGCAAAGTTTTTCTGCAGATTTAATTAAACAAATTAGAGGGTATACTAATGCCAGAATATACATATGTACGACACACATAGTTAAGGTTATTTTATTAGCATGGCAAGTTAACAAGGCATTTGTCACCGTGGTGATTAAATTGGTAAATTATAAGAAAATGGAAAAGACGACGCCAAATCGTTATCTTCCGTTAAATACAATCTATGGTCAGGCATCATTTTTTTTCAAATCAAATCAATCAGAAGAAGCACGGTTCGGATTGGTCGTTTCCTATGAAGAAGAACCGGCAAAAAACTCCATGGTTAGGTACTCTTTTAAAATCATTTGGTTTTACAATGTTGTTGTTACAGAGTTGTTACAGACTTTACCTGCAGTTGATAATCTGCGGATTGATGAACTGCAAGCGTTAAGTGTTTAATTGGATGCCTTTTCTCCTTATACAGCTATTCTTTATCGTTCAGGGATGTGGTCTCAGAAATTAGTTTTTCAAATAAAACAAAATATATAATTTTGCTAAATTAAAAATTACACATGCAAATAAATGCATTTTATGAGCGTGAATGAAAGGACCTTATATAAATTAACTTGCCCAAAACTTCAATTTGCGTCAGCTTAGCAATCCCAATACTTTTGAAGCTTTGCCAATTATGAACTTTTTTCTCAGATAAAAACGTGACAAAGAAAGAGATTTACTGACCAATTAAATTACAGTATTTGTCAATTATCAAATTGGTCCAGTCCCTTAAAAGTAATACGAGAGCAAGGTGCTCCGAATATGATCAAAGTGTGACATTAATGTCCCACGATTTACGCGAACTGTTATGTTTTATTTTAGTTGCACATGCCGTTCACTGGCGGCCATGACACCGTCGGCATTGTCGCAATGCGCCTGCTTTGTGCCACGTGCCGCGCACGCGCAATACATATCCCTAATCAGGGCCCAGAGAAAGGGGAACCTATGGTGGTAAAATAGCATTTATGGTATTGAAATTAAGATATATAGAAGCACTGAACAACGGTGTAAAGTCTCAAAGCACACTTAAAGGCAATGCACTGGATTAGCAAAACCGTACCACAGATTTGCTAAGTGATCACTTAGTGAAACTGTACGGACGGTATGAGATAACACAATCCTGAACCCGTGCAAACAATACTGTTGATTTCACGTCGACGGTCACTGAATTGCCGAATTCTGCAGATGCAATCAAAACCAGAATAAAACCAATAAGGAACTTTTGAAAGTGAAGGTAACTACTGACACTTTAAACTGTCTTTTATAGAACACTAGCTTTCGCCCGCGGCTCCGCCCGCGTTAATTTTGGGGTAATACAGTTCCCTTTGCGTCATATTGATTTGTAATAGCAACGCTAAGTGTTCCCTTTTCTTCCCTCTTTCTCCCTCACATCCCACTTTTTTTAAATTAAAATTAGCCTATGTCCGTCTCCTGGTTCCCAACTATATATGTACCGAAATTCATCACAATCGGTTTAGCCATTAAAGCGTGAAGAGGTAACAAACAAACTCACTTTCGCTTTTATAATATTAGTAAGGATTACATAAAAGATTCTCAAGAATGCCCTTACAAATAAGAAGTTTATCGCAAAATATTTTTATCAATATCTGCAAGTAGGTCATTAAGAACTTTGAGCAAATAAAGGTATTGCTCAGTTACCATATAAAGGCGCTATAACGACGGTCGTTATGTTGCCTTTATTTGGTTTTAATTCTTGTGGAACTTAAAACA
Source organism: Ochropleura leucogaster (assembly GCA_958449745.1). Taxonomy (NCBI): domain Eukaryota; kingdom Metazoa; phylum Arthropoda; class Insecta; order Lepidoptera; family Noctuidae; genus Ochropleura; species Ochropleura leucogaster. Next base: position 12,957,973 of record OY288204.1, on the reverse strand, counting down.
TATCAATTTAAATTATAACCAATCAGTGCAAGCAAATTAATAAATGATAGACTATTAAATACTTATTAGAATGCTTTTATATGAAACGGTTAACCAAATTTTGAAATTGAATACATGTTTGCCCTACTTCATCAATTAATTGTCGTGAGAAAAAGGTTTTGGAGCTCTGTTGATCTCAGAATTGGATTGTGGTGGAAACGTATAGAAGTGGCAAAAAAATAAACAACATTAGGAGATTATCTTGAAAATTAATCGTAATATTTTAAAAGTGAGTAAATAATATTAGTTTTAATAATTGCTAGAATAAAAACAAAATTCATCATTGCATTCGTGACAATTGATTTTAACTTTATGTAGTTGCATTTGAAAACATGAGTAATTTCTAGATATCTATTCAAAAGTGACGAATTGATCTAGAGGCTAAATTCACCACAAAACATTGCCTTGGATTTCCCGGAAGACGAACGGCATCTTATTGATTGGTTTCGCGGCAAGCCTAGGTGACGAAGGTGAATTGAGCTTGCCATTTACAGGCAGTACTGGCATGTTCACACAAGCCCATTTTATAGAGAATTGGTAAAAAGGGTGGCCTCCGTCTAGCAGTGGGACGAAATGATCTACAAGTCTTGTTATCATTGTATTGAATAGAAAAAAAATTGTTAATTACCTCATACATTTTTGAGTCCCATTTCTGTGTAAAATTATGTTACAACTTCTTTTTTTTAAGTTGATCGTAGTTAATCGTTATCAACTTTACAAGAGATTGTGAATTCTTCGATACTTTGGCTACATCCTGTTTGAAAACTTATAGATAATATGTGTGGTTTAAACTGAATACATAAATAATGTTGATTAATTTTCTAGCAATACTACAATTTCTGAAGGAATGTGGTCACTAATTGCCACACATGAACTAGAGCAGGCTGTTATGAGTTAAATATTATCAGAAAATCGTTCGCCTTATCTTTGTAAAAAGGAACTTGACAGCTTTAATTAAAACATTCATTTTATTTCAACACATGAAATGTTTTTACTTTCAAGTAAGCACTTAACTAAAGTGAGATTCTGTCCAGTTTTTACTACTTATTATTTAGATTAGGTAGTAAAAGTGTTTTAATTGCACAGAATATACGTCATTTTTTTTAAAGTTCCGCACCTCAAAAGGAAAACAGGGAAGCCTTATATCACTTCGTTGTTCGTTAGACTATCTGTCCGTCTGTCTATCAAGACCATTTATTTTGGGAACGCGTGGAGGTATAAAGATGAAATTAAAACTATAATAATAGTCTTGCTCGAGACGTCTGTCTCTTGGAGCTGTAAAATAACACTCTAAGGCGCGTCGCCCACACGACCAAGAGTCGAGGCGCAGTCGCGGCGCGGGCGCGTTAGGCACGTCGCCCACATGACATTTGTAAAGAAAATCTCGTTGCGGCGTGACTCTGATGTGAGATTTTCTTTGACCCTTGCCTTAAAGAATATATATACCTGTAATAAACTTACTGCAGGCAGGTAACATAGAACGAGGGTAAAAAGATGATTAAACCGTTAAGTATTGCAACTTTAATTTATTTTTTCTACGTTTGCATAGTTTTGTTTCTACTCTAATATTTTCTATGCCATTCTATTTTTTTTTTCTGGAAAACACAATTTCTATCTATTATTTTCATCTTCTTTCTATGTCGTATCAGAACGCTTTATCTTAAGAATTGAATTAGTTCACTTAAAATGTTATTATTCAATAAAAAATTGTATACCCACTGTTTTAACTGACAAACAGGGTTTAACAAATGTCTTGCATTGATCCGTTCATTGATTACCAATTTCCTCTACCTTTTGCAGCAATCACGGGCTATAAAACTTTTTATAAGACTGCCGTATCAACTTATGATCAATTATCGAATCTCGGCTGGTAAGGCTCAGCGCAGACTGAACCAAATCTGTATATAAGAGATGTTTATTTATTTATAATTACAACTAGCCGGAGTTTCACCTGCACCTTTAGTTGCTGCCCCGCTCCCGTAGGTAGTAGCGTGATGTTGTATAGCTTATGTTACTTCTTGATAATGTAGCTTCCTATTAGTGAAAAATTCGGTATAACCACGTGCTCCTTTAAAGATTTAATTTAACTATGGCTGTGCAGGTTATATAATGATCAAACCAAAATTTAGAGAAATCGACACGTAACAACGATATATGATTTTTTAAATCGCGTGGCTTCTTATGTACACACACAGACCATATTATTACAAAAAAAAGAATAAAGCAGTAATTATACTATAAAACTCGTTTTTATCTCATCTGCGGTAAAACGTACAAGTAAATAGTGCTTTTGAAATATTGCAAGAATGTTGGCAGCTGTCGCTTAATCAAGGCACTTAAATAAATTACAACGTTAAGACGCTTACTCTACAGTGCTAATTTGCATTTACAAGTTGAAATACTTCCTATTTCATCACATGTTTAAGTATCTCGAACTTATTAACTAATGAAGTGAGTTTATTTAATGACTGAATGAACTGATCCTACTTTTAGTGTCCAATACTATTATTGTATTGTATTGTATAACGGGCTGATATCCACTACTCCACGTCTGAGGCGCGGTGTCCAATACTAGACAGGTTCACAGGTTAACGATGATTATAAAAACCTCTCTTAAACTTCTAAGTAAAGGCCACCACGTATACCTTGAAAAAATCTGAAATTTGTGCGATCTCTGGTTATGTTTGACCCGCAAACAAAATCTGATCACACAACCTTTGCAGGGTGCTACTTATTGTATTGTATAATGTGCTGGTGTTATGCGCCTTAGACGTGTCTACTTTGCGTACAAAAATCACCTGCAGCGCCAGCGCCTTGGTGTTACTGACGATCTTGTGAAGAGAGGGGTCTTCCTAACTGAACACACTGTGTCTACATCTCTTTTTATTTACTCTCCTTTCCCAGGTATGATGGAAGAGATGTCTGTAGAAATAAGCATTACCTTTGTACCTATTTTCAGTTCCTGTCTTTTATTTTTTCCGTATTCAGTGTGTATGTACATAAATCGCTAAATACATAAACGCCTGATGTATGATTATGATAGTAAATATTTCTTTTAAATTAATTTCAGTTTCCTATTATTTTCCACCTTCAACGCATGGAATAGGCATACCACACCTAAAATACGTACACCTCCAACTAACTTCCAAATTGCTTCTTACAATGTTGTCTTCAATAAAGATTTAGCTTGTGGTAATTAACATAATTACCTAAATCCGCCTGTCAAACATTTAATCCCTTCTAACTGTCAGTTGTGTTGTCCGCTGTTGCGAGGCATAATCTAGTTCCTGAGGAAATCTGATAGATTGATGAAATTGAGATCAGGTTACAGGTCAGACCGCAGTGTAATAAGTATGTAGGAATTTAGAGTGTCTTACTTGGCAACAGAGTATTATTTACCTACTGAGGCACTAGGTAATAAGCGAGAGGGAACGGGAAGCGGTCACCACCTTCTGCGAAGCAGTAATGCTAGCAAAGGAGGTGGCCGGGCGTTTGAAGGAGAGAACATCTGCCCAACCCAGCCGCCCATGGCGCCGGGCGCCGCGAGACGACTCCCGGCCACCGTAGATGCGGACCTGTGGGCGGTGAGCAATGGGTAGTTCACCGTCCGTCCGTCGATTGACGACAGGCCGTGTCGACGAGAGTCAGCAAAGCAGAGGGGTTTGCACAGAGCCTCCGCCTGCCGGGGTTGCGGGTTGTTCGAAAGAGATACCGCGGCCCCGGAACGTAAAGGGCAATAGAAGGAACATGGGTAGGTTTTAGTCAGTACAAGTCTGACATGCCCCCTCGCTCCGCCCAGAGCGGGGGAAGTCATTGGATGATTTCCCACCCAATAAAAAAAAGGCACTAGGTAATACTAAAAGAACTAGGTAGCGAGATGAACTGGACTCGAAAGTCATGGCGTTGGAAGTGGCGCAAGAAGGAACTATCTGGAACGATAAAGGAGACAATCGGGCACATTATTTGTAAAAGAAAACAACATTATAATGTACAAAAGTACTCAATAAATATTTTTACTTTGGTGATTGGGTGCCTCATAAATGAGTCATTTATAACATCACGCCTGCCATCAACTGAGCACAAAATCAGACAATCGGACTCCGTGGGTACTACTGAGAAATTTCTGATGGAAAAAAGGAATTAAAAAATGCCGGATCCAGGAATCGAACAAGTGACCTCTTGCAGTCGGAATCGAACAAGTGACCACTAGACCAACAAGGCAGTCAACTGACTCATTAATGAAGATTAAAACAGTTGAGTAGCGATAGATTGCGCTACTAGTCTCATTTGGTTTAATTCGAAGGCAAGGCGTAATTAAGCAAGTGTTTATATTTCGCTGAAACCCATCAGCGTAGTTTAGTTATATAAGTTGATAGGTATTCAAAATTTTTGCGTGTCCGTAAAAATTCTTCCAGTTTTGTTTTGGTGTTTTTTTCTGACGTTCAGTATAGGTATGTTGTTTAGTAAAACTAATTAGTTTCCTTTTTATCTGCAATCGTAAATCACCATACAAATTCACTTCAGGAACATTTTCACGGAATTCCTTAAAATAAGTCTAGCATAAAAATATCAACAACTATATTTGCAGCAACTACATAAATACATCGAAAAGATAATAATCTATGAGTGAAATATCTTTAGTGAAATTGAAAACATAAAGAATGTAAAAGATCGATGAAATGCAAAAAGAAAAATAAATTTACATGTTATTTACTTAATTTATGGTTGATATTTACATACCGAGGCTTAAAAAAAATACTGTGCTCAAACAATTAGTATCAATTGCCGCCTATGTGTTCATAATGCGTGAAACGGTTGTGGATTTGTTCCTTTTTATGAATGAAGTGACGGAAATTGCAGAAAGCTTTTCAGATGTATAGTATAGTCAGCAAAAGAGGTCAGATACAGTTGAAATGTCCTTAAAAATCTATGAATATTTTTGAATAATATAGTAATTCAAATGAAATCAATAAAGAATTTTACTAACATAGTTTTTAAGTTTTCATCTACTAACAGTAATAATATAGACTTGCATTATAACTGTGAGCTTGCTCTGAAATTTCAATATTCCAACTTTTTCCTATGTTTTATCATAGAACCTTTTCGTTTCTACTTTACATAGCAATGTTGCAAAACTGTCTCTATCAAACTTACGAATAATAAAGTCGTGCCTAAGTGACAAGTTGACACGTTGAGTCACGAAATCTTAAGTGACATTGACACGCGTGAAATATAGTGTTGCTTATTATAATAGATTATAAACTAGACTTTGAAAGCTGTCGTGCATGTGAATCTGAAAATACAATTTAACAATTTGTTTTATTTGTACTTTTGGAAATTGTTAGTGATAAAGCACAGAACAACCTAGGCAAGCGCGGCTTTACAAAGAGATCGACCTGATGGGCTGCTATTATCCTTACTAATATTATAAAAGCGAAAGTGAGTTTGTTTGTTTGTTTGCTACCTCTTCACGCTTTAATGGCTAAACCGATTTTGATGAATTTTGGTACAGAGATAGTTGGAAATCGGGAGACGGACATTGGCTAATATTTTTTTGAAAAAAGTGGGATGTGAGGGAGATAGAGGGAAGAAAAGGGAAAAATTAGCGTTGCTATTACAAATCAATAAGGCGCAAGGAGAACTGTTTTACCCCGAATTTAACGCGAGCGAAGCCGCGGGCAAAAGCTAGTTGGTTATAAATTAGGTATATACTATATACGTTCTTGTGTTATAGATAGTGTAACTAAGACGAATTTCTTTTATATATATATAATTTTGGTACTTATTGATTTTAGTGGTATTGATAATTTTTAATTATTTATTATTTGGGTTTCTTGCCTGAAATAAAAACTCTTGTTATTTATTATGATTTTTTAAAAATATTTAAATATTGGTCTTATCAAGTTAAGAAACCAATGAAATCTGTCAGCAACAAATGTCTCTAAAATATGACCTGCAATAATTACCATACATTCTAATTGCGTTTGTTAATTACAGTATACTACTTGCATATCACCTAATGGAACTTAATATATCAAATAAATCACCTGTGAAATATTATTGCAATAACTATTAATAATTTAGTTTCTGACTGATATAGTGATAGATCGATTCGTGATGGTGGCATTTAATTTAAATGTATTATGCATATGTGTTAAGGACATATTGGACGAGGTCTTTTGTAACTATGGACTTGTTTTTTATGGTGTTAAGCTAATGTGTTGATAGGAGTTCGTGGCTAAATAATAGCAGCCGCACGGGTCGATCTTTAGGTTAAGCCGCGCTTACCTAGGATGGTCTGTGGATGGGTGACCACCCGTTACATACCGAGTTTCCTCCGTGCCTCGGAAAACACGTTAAGCCGTTGGTCCCGGCTGTCATTCGTAGATCTTTGACAGTCGTTACAGGTAGTCAGTGTCCCGAAAGTCTGACAACCAGTCTTACCAAGGGGTATCGTATTACCCGGTAATAACTGGGTTGTGGAGGTCAGATCGGCAGTCGCTCCATGTAAAATACTGATATTCAGCTGCATCCGGTTAGACTGGAAGCCGACCCCAACATAATTGGGAAAAGGCTAGGCAGATGATGATGCTAATGTGTTGAAACTAAAGGACATGTTTCCTGTTGCGACTGTTCGTTTTTAGGGTTTTTTTTTTTGGGTTGAGAAATCATCAAATAACTTCACCCGCTGGGCGGAGTGGGGGGTAGTGTCGGAGTTGTACTGACTAAAACCCACCCATGTTCCTTCTATTGCCCTTGCCGTTACGGGGCCGCGGTATCTCTTACAACAACCCGCAACCCCGGTCTAGGGCTTACTTGATAATTAATAAACACATTGTCAAAAACACTAGATAAATTGATGTCCAGCTTTGAAAGTGCTGCTTTGAAATCAATGTTTATACTTAAAAAGTGGTATATAAACCAGCTGCAGAGCTGTGGAAAAAATAATAAATAAATAAATATCTTGGGACAACTCACACACGGCTATCTGATCCCAAGCTAAGCAGAGCTTGTGTTATGGTAACCAGACAACTGATATACATACTTTTATAATTTATAAATACATACATATTATAGATAAATCAAACCCAGACACAGAACAAACAATCATGCTCATCACACAAAGTTTGTCCTGGGTGGGAATCGAACCCACGACCTCCGGCTCAGCAGTCAGAGCCACTAACCACTAGACCAACAGGCCCGTCTAAATAAGCGCTAAGTCTACTCAATCAAAAGATATGGCCTTTTATGTCGCAAATTTGTACGAAACCCTCGGTGCGCGATTCCGACTCGTAGTTGGATGGTTTTTTACAGTTAAAGTAACTTTTGATTTAAAAATGCACCACCACGACATCCGATTAAGATTTCAAACTTTCAGAAGGAATTATAAGTCACTAGCTTTTGCCCGCGGCATTGCTCGCGTTTAATTCGTGGTAACACAGTTCTTCTTTCCTGATTTGCAGGTACCTGCTACTTGTAATTTTTGTCTTAGCGCCTGATTTATTTTTCCCTCTTTCGCCCCCTTATTTCTCACTTTTTTAAATAAAGTTAGCCTATGTCCGTCTCCAGGGTCCCAACTATCACTGTACCAAAATTCATCAAAATCAGTTTAACAATGTAGGTACCTAAGCGTGAAGACGTACCAAACTCACTTTCGTTTTTATAATATTAGTAAAGATAGTAAGGATTGATGTTGTATATATATATTATGTATGTTTTATATATCATATTTTAGTCTTATAAACTGACAACAACCTCTTCCGCATTTCTCAAATCAATATCTAATCCAACTTCAATAAATTATCCTGTCAATAAACCTATGAGCGGGTTCTGATAAGCTAGTTTACTGGTAGTCCATTCAATCTGTTTCCAAACTTCAGTAAGCAATTGCCTAATTTGCTTACAAATTGAATGCTCATACATGAATTCCTTCATAAAATCAGTCTATTTCTCAAAGCATAAGTATAGGATTTTGGCAAAGATAATAAGCTATTGATCAACACATATTTTGCTGGTAAATCAATATTAAGAGGAATCCAGTTACATACAAGTATGAGCGTGGGTGCGAAAGCGCCTACATTTGATGAATGGCTTGCACAACTTTACACTATGGCGAATGTTGTACTAAATAACTTAATTATAGGGCAAATTTTTGATTAGACTAATTAAGGTTAATACCTATACCTGTGTTGGTGGTGAATTTTGGGATCACTAGTAATCAGGTTGGAGATTTTCGCCCTTCGATGAACTTCAGGGAAAATGATGGAGCTGTGGTGAGTGGTGTGGCGCTAAACACCACACACCACCACCACCACACACGTTGTGAACAGGGACATCTACTACACCACCAGAGCTACCACCACAACGTGCCCAGGCAAAAAAAGCTTATGTCCACTACTTACTAATAGACTTAACTTGTTTATACATAAACGTTAAAGACTATCAATATATAGTTTGGTTAGTAGGTCACTGATCACTGTTGGGATGTTTTAAATTGGTCGCAATTACATTGAAGATTAAATTGATGATACAACAAGAACATCACTAAAAAAAGTAGACCACTTACAAAATATACAGCAAGCGCATCACTTAAAATAGATTACCAAGCTATTACATCAAATTTATTTAATCTATATGCTATAACTCTTGGCGCCACTTGCTACCTGCTTTCATGTAATGTGAGACAAATTGCTCAATCGCTATGATTTATATTAGGCTAAGTCTCATGCGGTAATAAATCGCTAAAGAACACGTATGTATATCAAAATATATGATTTATTAATATGAGTAGTGTAAAGTATTGTAACATGTGGCTTTTTTAGGGTTCCGTAGTCAACTAGGAACCCTTATAGTTTCGCCATGTCTGTCTGTCCGTCCGTCCGTCCGTCCGTCCGTCCGTCCGTCCTCGCTTAATCTCTGTGACCGTTAGCACTAGAAAGCTGAAATTTGGTACCAATATGTATATCAATCACGCCGACAAAGTGGTAAAATAAAAATTGGAAAAAAATGTTTTATTAGGGTAGCCACCCTATATGTAAAGAGGGAAGTGTTTTTTTTTTATTTCAACCCTAACGTGTGATATATTGTTGGAAAGGTATTTAAAAATGAATAGGGGTTTACTAAAATCATTTTTTGATAATGTCAATAATTTCGGAAATAATCGCTCCAAAAGTAAAAAACAATGTGTCCCCCCCCCTCTAACTTTTGAACCATAAGTTTAAAAAATATGAAAAAAATCTGAAAAGTAGAACTTTATAAGGACTTTCTATGAAAATTATTTTGAACTTGATTGACATAACAGTTTTTGTACAAAAAAAAAAAGTTGTACAAAATAATTTCTGGACTAAGTTTGTAGTATAATCGTTTATGCAAGCATTTTTTTTAACTTCGTTTACATATTTTATTATCCTGAATGTATCTTTTTTTAAACAACAAAAGAATTATTGAAATCAATTCTCGCAATCCAAAAGTATTAATTAGTAACCCAATTATTCCCCGAGAGATGGCGCTGTAGATACTTATTACATTAGATCGGGTATTACCGAATTGTTCGGTTGGTCTCTCCTTGGCGTTGGCCGTATCTTATAACTACATTAAACTTCTATTAAGAACATTCTAAGGCAATTTAGAACAAAACTAAAATTCATTTTTTTAACACCATCAAAATGTTAAGATAAAAACCAGTTCATAAATGGTTCGATAGATGGCGTTCTGTAATGACGTAATTTTTTTATAAGTCGATGTTAAGATTTTCCGAGCTTTCATGACGTACTGTGGTAAAATAAGTTGCACTTACAAATAATCGTGACTTTATTTATGAGTGCATAATCTAATTAGTCGTCGGGGTTTGATTTTGATTTGTCCGGTATTAAAATGATCTCGTATAATCGTATATTTTGAACAGTGATTATCAATCATGTTGAGGACGACGCTGTGCGCGCCTTTTTGTTAGCCCTCCCAACACACATCGTTTCGGCCTAGAGAAGTGTCTCTTTTTCTTTACCCGGAACTTATAGAGCCTGTGCCTCTAAACAAGTCTCATTTACAAATTATATATGGCGGAGAAGTCGGGTTTGCGGGGCATTGGATTTGCATTCATTACATCAATGGAATATTACGGGTCTATGATAGTTTATACATATAATAGTTTAAGTCATTCGCACCACGTTTACGTTTACGCACTATTCCCATACTTGGATAATAATAAAATACAATTCCCTAGTGTTCAACGTCAAACAAATAATAAACTCATAAGTGGGAACACTTATTGTGACGGACGGGAAACTACGGAACCCTACACTGAGCGTGGCCCGACACGCTCTTGGCCGGTTTTTTTCTTTTTTGGGTGGAAAATCATCAAATAACTTCCCCGCTCTGGGCGGATCGGGGAAGTGTCAGACTTGTACTGACTAAAGCCCACCCATGTTTCTTCTACTGCCCTTTATGTTCCGGGGCCGCGGGGCTTTATAATGCATTTTGCACACCAGCGACAACGTAGCTTACAAGGTCGAAGGGTGTATCAGCAAGAGTTTTTTTTTTGCATTCGTTATGATGGCGACGATTTCAAATCTCCTTCTTCCCAATTCTATCCTCTTTTTTTTTATTAATATACTCGTAGTGACTGTGAATATAAACAAAACAAAACCAGCCACGTGTGAGTCTGACTCACGCACCGAGGGTTCCGTACAAACTAACTAATTTCCGTACGAAATGGTTTAAATTTCAACTGGATACCTCGACGCTTTTCCGAGATAAAGAGTCTTGACAGGCAGTCAGACAGGCGGTCAACAAAGGATCTCTTATAGGATTTTATGGTACGGAACCCTTAAAGCTAAAAGATCTTGTGTTTCGCAGTGTTATCATGGTGATGTTTATTTATGTGCATACAGCTAGTTCAGAAATCACTGTTAAACAATAATAAAACAATCGGACAAACAAGATAACGAATGCGTCATCAATTAATATGACAAATGAATGCATAATTTGTCACTCACTACATTCAAAAGTTGAAGGACTGAAGAAAAATATCTCAATGAAAAATGCGATAGGTAACTAGCGCCACCTGCCTCGTTAAGCGTGAAGTACTACTAGCTATAGTTGAGGATAAATGTCGGTTTTTTACTACGAAAGAACGCAATAAAACCGTCATAATAATAATATATTACAATTTACTGCAGTTTCGTTTCGAAATGTAAGGAAAACCGCTCCCAACAACGGCGTGGTACAGTACTGGCGTAAGTAAATCTAATAGTTTATATCTTAATTTAACAAGATTTCCTTCATAACCACACGACTTGTTAAAATACTATCTCTTCTACATCAACTGCATGATACCACCGACTGCAAGAAGACAAGTATGCAAAACAATTTCACAAGACTAAATCTTCATCACACATGCAAATTAGTGTAAAAACTCGTTCAACTTGCAACATCGTGTAAACTGGCGCTTTTAGTAGGTAAGTGTAAAGGTGGTTTCACATCGGTGAGGCGAGGAATGGATGAGATAAGTGAGAATTTATTTTGGCGACACTTTTACTTAAAGATATATAAATACTTGCGCTGTTTTTGTAGGCCGGTGCATGATTAGAATTTAAGTTATACAGAGTGTAAACGACCCTTAAGGAAGCTAACCTTGCATTTTGTATATGACCCTAAGTAATTCGACGCAACCTGGGTAACGAGTTTTTTTGGGGTGAAGTGTTTTTCTGTAGAACTTAACGTAACGCACGCAAAATATTGTGCTGACCATAGGCGCCCCTAGTAAGAAACATAGTGGTTCTATAAACCGCTATAGATCTCTTGTAGGGTCAAATAGGCCCATACTAAACAGCTTATAGCTCTAGAATGGATGTACAATGGCCACAAATGGTAGTTATTCCTTCATCCTATTTCGAAACTCCTGTATTGCCAAATTAAATCTCAAAGCTCTAAAGTAGTAACATAGTGGCTGTAAGTTAAATAGCTTAATTATTTATGTATGATTAATTTTAATAATAAATACTAATAAAATTAATCATACGTACAGCGACAAAGCGACAAAATTATTAAAAGCCTAAACAGGTATATCTAACATTGTTTTATTTCTTTATCTACGTGAAATATCAGTCTAAGTCAAAATCTATACCAAATGATGTCAAGCACATATGAAGTCATTTTACACCAAAGATGGGTGGAAGGAAAATTATAATTTTGCTAAAAAAACAACACCCATCCTATTCTATCTCCCGTGTGAAACCATCTTTAACCTGGTTTGTTGCCCGCGTTGCCCAATGAGGCTTGAGATAACCGCGTCGAGGTCAATGATCTCGGATAGATGAGTCACAGCCACTTGACATCCGAGACTGTGCGGTAGACGCTCACACCCCGATTTAAGGTGTGTTTTCACTGTGCGAGCTATTTGTATTCTATAATTTGTGAAGTCGAGGGCGGAGCCAGGCTCGCCTAGGCTCGTCTGTGGATGGGTGACCACCCGTTACGTACCAAGTTTCCTCTGTGTTTCGATAAGCACGTTAAGATGTAGGTACTAGCTGTTACTTGTAGATCTTTGCTAGTCGAAACAGATAGTGAGTGTCCCGAAAGTCTGACAGCCAGACTTACGAAAGGATATCGTATTAACAAGTACCAACTGGGATATGGAGGTCAGATAATCATTCGCTACATGTTAAATTCTGGCATACAACTGCATTTGGTTAGAGTAAAAGCCCACTCTAACGTAGTTGGGAAAAGGCTTGGCAGATGATGATGATGCTCAGAATAAGTGAAATCTCTCGTTGAAAGTCAATTTTCAACACCTCAATGATAGCAACCGGATTTCGATCGCTTAATAAAACCCGTTTGTTTTTCGGGTTTTGTTGCTCTTACCCTAACTTAAGTAATAGAACACATACAACATTCCTAATTCAATTTTTTTTTTACAAATATTTTTTATAGAAGAACCAGACCTTAATAAATGCGGTGTGGTTTGTTAGTAGATCTAATTTTAATTCAGTGCTAACTAGTTTTAGAGCTATTTTCGGACTATGCTAATACAAATGCCTTTGTAGTGATTCATTTACTATTAACATTGAATAAACAAAACATTGAATTCATAGCACCATGCTATGGGAGCAGCATCATGCTGAGTGGTGATCTACCTACCGCAGCAACGACGTACAAGCTATTTTTAATATTGTGCCATTTATGTATTTATAATTTTTTTTTTGTTATTTTGTATGCTCGTCATAATTTGCGACGAGTTAAGATATTTTATTTCTTTCTACATACAGTTTTAAAGTATTATTTTACTATAACATGTTTGTAATGGTGTTATAACATAGTAAAATATTACTCTTACTATACTTTACCCAGCAGTGGGATACTAGGTACGTAGATTAGCAAAAAAAACTTTAACAGCAAATTGATTGCTGGGACATATCATATCATATCATATCATATCTCTGATACATGGAGTGGGCTATCACGCCAACCCAGTGCAGCTTGCCCGAATATAAACGCTGATTTATTTGCAATCACAATTTCCTGTTGTAATAATAGAGGTTTATGAAAATCCTTGTCAATCTCATAAAATTATACTTACCTCGCTCAGCGCATTGACCAAATAAAACGTCGTAAGTACATCCTATAACCAGATAACCGTCACGTGGGCGTCTAGAATGCCTTTATGTCAAGCGCACACGCATTGTTCTTATCATATGTCACTATCGAACCTTTTAACTTGTCTTACATATGAGATGCATGTTGTGCCTTATGAGCATTCTTTATGAAAGACCATTGCGGAGCGAAATTTCATGTAGGTTGTCAGAGCCTGCTTTTTCTATTAAGTATATCAGTACCCTTTTCTTGTATTTGCAGGAGATCTAAACTAATATTATAAATGCGAAAGTAACTCTGTCTGTTTGTCTGTCTGTCTCTTCTTCACGCCTAAACCACTGAACCGATTTTAATGAAATTTGGTACAGATATAGTCTGGGACCCGAGAAAGGACATAGGATAGTTTTCATCCCGGAAATTCCCCGGGAACGGGAACTATTAATCCACGCGTACGAAGTCGCGGGCAAAAGCTAGTATCATTATATTTCTTAAATGTGATAGTATTTTTGTATAGCATGAAAAATTACTTCTTATTTTATCAAATCAGAGGCCCAATGGCAGCATAAAAGCACAGGGGCTTGCCAGGGCCACCGCTTGCTAGGGTTGCGGGTTGTTCGCAAGATAAAGGAAACCTACCCGGAACATAAAGGGCAGTAAAAGCAACATGGGTGGGTTTTGCCTGTTCACCCAGAGGGGGGGGGGGAAGTTATTTGATGATTTACCATTAACAAAATAAAAGGGTAGCATACAAAATTTAACACCAAATAGGCCATATTATAAAGAAAGATTGCTTCATAAAAAAATATTAAAACTTTGGTAACTTTATTCAGCAATATATTTTTTTCCATAGCAATTCAATGAAAGGAATTGATCATGCGTTTTTATGTCTCGCCTAAATCGGTTCTACTCTTGTAAGACAATACTAACACGGAGTAACCAAAATTGTCGATGTGAGCGAGTTTCTCATGCTTTTATTTAAGGCCACAATGAGTTCACGTTTCTAGTATGGCCAGGTAACATTTGGCTCTCACCTATTTTAGACACAGAAGTTTTTTCAGTAAGACACGAATTGTGATATTGATTAATGAATGTTACATGTGTCCTATTAATATTTCATATGAACTAGTTTTTTTTTGTGATCAGTCTGTTACCTGATTAAAGGCAACAACACACTTGAAGTATCTAGTGTGGTGTTGCCTTTTACTGTATTTAAAAATAAAAGTTGGTTTATGGTTGAAATGCTCATGCGACACATGCATTCCGCCTTGCTTCAGCCACGTTAAGATGGTGGTGGTGGTACAATGAAATGAATGAATGAAGAAAACACTGCCTTTTCGATATTAAATTTGCTTGTATTAAGTTGAAACGTCAGAGAAAGTCTCTTGAACAAGTAAATACTGAGCGTCAAAATGTTCTATGATTAATATTACATACACTAGTATTTCACAATATCCTTTTTACCTTAGATGACTTTTGCCGATTATAACCAGCTTCTACTAAGATAATATAACAAGTATTATTGTAAATTGTGTTTTGAATTTACAGTCATACAAGTTATTGTGTAATTTGAGTTTATAAACCTCAAAATTTATCGATTAATGGGTTTTGCGAAGGTTTTGTTCTCAAACCGTGACTTTATAGAACCAATCATTTTAACAATGGCCAGAGTTGGCAGTGGAATAAAATTGACTGTCTAAAGTAATAATTCAATAAGGTACCTAGCGTGTTTCAGATTAATTTATTTTATACAGAATGTACTTATAGTACAACTATGTGTTATAAATATATTTATTTACAATTCTGATACCCATTCTTAGCGCAGAACACTTTGAACTATAGTCAGGAGACTTGTATGGATACGCCAAAATTATAATTTTATCCTATTTATTGATAATCATCACCTTCTAGCTTTTCCCAACGTAATTGGGGCGGGCATCCAGTCTAACCAAATGCAGCTGAACACTACTAATTTACATGGTACTAGATAGTACGATATTATTATCTCTTGGTAAAGTCTTACCACCCGAAAGTCTGACAACCAGTCGGTTGTCAGACTTTCGGGTGACTGTCAAAGATCTACAAACGACAGCCGTCGTTTCCAAGGCACGGAGGAAACTCAATTTGTAATGACTAGTCATTTTTTTATCGACCACCCTAAGCAAGCGCGCTTTTCATATTTATTAATAATGAAAATTGAATGATAAAACGTAATACAGAGTTTTAATAATTTTGGTTTTAAATCGTAAAGCTTTTCCAACAAGTTGGTCCAGAAATATGCTTTACTTCATTAGAAAACAACAAGATATATCTCTTACTAGCTGGCAGCCTGTGCTTCACCCGAGTCATATCGAAAAAAAGGTATCCTATGTGTTATTCCAGACTATAATCTACCTCTGTGCCAAATTTTGTTAAGATCCGTTCAGCCGTTTTGATGTGAAAGAGTCACAAACATCGATTCATCCATCCTCACAAACATTCGCATTTATAATATTAGTAGGATTTAATGAAAAAATTCTTGATAGTATTCGGAACAATTTTTGAAGGGTTTTCGAAGAGACTTCATTAGCTTAATCTTATTGACATCTGTTTTGATGACAGTTAGAGCTCTGGACTTTCAAATACTGGACTGGATATTCGAATTTTAAATGTATATCGAAAACAAAAGACGAGCGTATCCAACATATGCCACCGATCTAGTTTGCGGCAGCGCCCACCGCCACATACATGTAGCTACATACAGTTTCCTGCGACACGCCCGAGTGGGACCCTAGCCTGTATCTATAGGACATATAGCCTCTATATAAACGCCCGGTATCTTAGAATTCGGCACACAACAAGCCCTAGAGCTTAGAGTGACGTACAGTTTGAACTTAGACAAAACTTAAACACAATGTTTGCTAAGGTAAAGTGATTTCTGAGTGCTTGGTGACACAAGTGGTCATTTTTGTGGTAGTGTGAGCTGCTGGTAACGTTTTCGAGTAGTGAGATACTTGCTTACATTGTTAATTTAAAAAAAAAATATGAAAAATCCGGGGTCATTTCTAGATATTTTTATATCGGGGTCGAATTGATCAAGATAAATGTCTACTATATACATAAGTTGTTTATTGTATTACTATAAAGCTATGCGAAAAGATTTTTTAAATGTTTTTTTTTAGCCAGATGTGTCCCACTGCATAGCAAACCTTTCATTTTTCTTCTCGTTTGCTATTTGGGCCCCAATCCTTTTTGTAAAAGTCCAGCTTCCAGCAAAGTCCGTCACGCCATCTCTATTTGGGCCAACCACTCCTGGGCCTTGTTGTTCGGAACCCAATCAGTTGCTAATTAAGCCTTGTTGCGACATGACGACTAATAATAGTTTACCTATTGGCTATTCCTGACACAATATTCTCTTCCGTAAATTTTCGGTAAACGTGTTAAAAAATTAGGATTAAAAAAAAAAAAATGTTCTATCGCGATTTCGTTGAAAATAGTAAAGGCGAATAATTAAGGTGATATCACCTCATAGACAAAACGCGATCATCACAATTAAACTGTTTTAATGAGCTGTCAGTGTCACCATAACTCTCGAACGCAGTTTGGTATAACAGCGATCGGTGATATTGATGAGATTTGCTGGAAGTCTAAATGCAAAAAAAAACTTAATGTGCCACTCTATGACTACTTGTTGGTCTGATGGTAACTAGTGCGACTATTAAGGTACTGGGTTCAATTCCCAGGTCAGAGTTCTCTGTCAGTAGTAGCCTAGAGTTCGGATCCAAGCAGGCGGTCTCGCCTGATAAGTCTGACACTCCGCCCTGCTCTGTTCTAAGCGAGGGAAGTTATTTGATGATTTTCCATTCGAAAAAAAAAGGTCGTTTTATGGCAACAGGCTCGCCTCTTATTATATAGGGGTTAATAAACATAACTGTCAAATCTACATTACCTTTCGGAGATAACAGAAGTGGTGTGGATACGACATAGTAAATACAATATATATAATATATCAGCTAAGTTCTCTAAGTTTACACTATAATGTATCCTCTTCGTGTCACAGGTGTTACTCGCATGTGCGTTGGTGAGCGTCGCACGCGCAGGATTGCTCGCGGCGGGTCACGGTGCGCTGTCATCACAGAGTATCGTGCTCGGCGCCCCTGCCCTTGCGCATGGCTATGGCGGCTACGGAGGATACGCCGCACCAGCCATTGCGGCACCCGCTTTGGGATACGGATTAGGTATGGTTTAGAGTGTAGTACCACATTTAAGTGAAAAGTACTCATGTATTTTAGTTAGTAGTACTTAACAAAATCCTTACTAATATTATAAAAGCGAAAGTGAGTTTGATTATTTGTTACCTCTTCACGCTTTAATGGCTACACCGATTTTGATGAATTTTGGTACAGAGATAGTTGGGAACGAGGAGACGGATATAGGCTAATGTTTTTTTTTAATAAAAAGTGGGTTGTGAGGGAGAAAGAGGGAAGATAAAGGAAAACTTTGCGTTGCTATTACAAATCAATAAGGCGCAAGGGGAAATGTGTTACCCCGAATTTAACGCGTGCGAAGCCGCGGGCAAAAGCTAGTACTTTATACAGGCGAAACAGCATTGGTTTACGTTGTTGAAATACATTATTAACTGCTTACTGAGGCCATGAGTGCATAGAAAGAACGAAAGAAAAAAAAGCGTTAATACAAATTATTGAAAAAAGAAACAGAAACACTTTAAGATTAACTAAATAAAATGATTATTGTAAAAGGGCCACTCAGCGTAATGCCAATTGGCAACTTAAGGCCCCCACCTCTCCGGGGTTGCGGGTTGTTCGAAAGAGATACCGCGGCCCCGGAACGCAAAGCTCGATAGAAGGAACATGGGTGGGTTTTAGTCAGTAAAAGTCTGATATCGAGGGGGCCTTCGCTCCGCCATTTCGCTCGGGGAAGTCATTTGAAGATTTCCGATCCGAAAAAAAAAAGTCCCCCACCTGACGCTGATTTTCAGCTGCAGCCTACAGCTATAGTTGACCAGATCTATGATTGTAATGGAATACTCATCATAAGATTCTTTTTTTTCGATATGACGCGGGTGAAGCCGCGGGCTCCAGCTAGTCTACTATATAGGACAACTGTAATAGGTTTTCCAGATAAGCTCAATCTGTTCTTGTACTTAAACTAGGAGTACTATGTATGTGTGATGACGTCAGGTCGTTTGCAGGTCACGGCGCCGTGGTCGCGCACGCACCGGTATACCGCGCGCCTCTCGCGCACGCCGCAGCCCCTGTTGAGATATATGTGAGTTTTAGACTAATAAAAATCTTATCCAAGATTTACCAAATAAACTTTATTCATTATTTAATTATTCTAAATAAACTTAAGACGTCCAAATACTCCTCTACTTTGCTCTCACTCAGAAACGTGACCAGAAGACGAGCCTGCATTGCCACGTTTAATGGTAATGCTTATTCTTTTGGCTGAATAAAAAGCCAGGTCAGTAGGCCTACTATGACATCTTAAAGCAGAACTTATTCCACTGAGTGAAAGAGATGGTGCTAGACACCCTGTATAGCTCTGTCCCTTTCCCTCAGCGGAATAAGTTCTGCTTTAACACGTCATGGTAGGGTAGCAGGTCACGCGAAGTGATGACCATGCTTCTAATAATATAATAATTGAATACATTTTTACTAGCTGGTTCAGAACAAGGCGGTTACGGTGTACGGCGTTACGGTGATCATATTTTTAAATCTCGAACTGCTGCGCTTACATGCAGTGCTTATAACTGTTTTACTTTGTTGTGCTTGTGTTTACCTTTCGTCATAATTTGATTTATGACGGTTAGCATTGTGGTTGATGTGAATTTTGCATTACATTTGGAAGACTATACACAATAGGCTAGTTTCGATTTTTTTTATTAGTCCTTCTTTTACATTTTTTCGCAACAAGTGACGTCACACGTAACTTTTAGCTATATCTTTGTCATTTTTGGTCTAATTTACAAATAAAAAAATACGTGTCCCTTATTTTTCATCAAACTAAAACACGGTCTAAATAAATGTCATTACTTTGACCCTGGAAACTACCCTATTATATACATACAGATAATTATTGTGAAACCTTTCCTTTAGGATAGAAACTTAAAAATTGCTAAGTTAAAGTTATGATCTATATTTTCTAATATTAAACGGTCTGCTGAAATCTACTGTGATCATTTAAGCGTGAAATTTAAAAGATGTACAGAATTCTGTTTACTATATTAATTTAATCGCGTGATCTTGCAATATAAAATGCTGTTAAAGTAATGAATTATAGCTTAATTAATAATAGTTCTTCAAAACAGGAACTTCAATTATGACTAAAAGAATCACGTTACAATTATTAATTGTTGGAGTAATATAAAGCGAGGTGCAATATACATAAATAATTTAATGTTTGAAATATTGGTCGCACTATTTTCAATCGAAATTGAACACGCATTCAAATTTATGTTCCATGAAAGAAATATTAGCTAGTTAAACTGTTATGATTTTTGTATTTGTAGCAGTAAAAGTCAGGCAGTGTTTTATTGCACAAGCTTGCTTAACATAGCTCGATTTTATTCATTCTCCCCCGCTACACCCAACTGTTAAAAAAAAACATCATCTTAATATTTTGTCCTCACCCCAATATGTTTTTGTAGTCGGCACAGTACGTTTTTTTCTGCCATGCTTAATTTTCTCTGTCGGTATGTGTTTCACTGCTAAATTAGAAAATCAAACATATTCAGAAAATTAACATTGTCTTATTACCTGCTTCTCTTTCTGCTTAGCTTTTTCCCAACTATGTTGGGATTGGCTTCCAGTCTTACCGGATTCAGCTGACTACCAGTATTTTACATAGAGCTACAGCCTACGTGACCTCTGGGTAATACAAAACTCCTTGGTAAGAGTATTTGTCAAACTTTCAAGCCATTGACTACCTGTTACGACTATCAAAGATCTACAAATGAAGGCCAAGATCAACAGCTTAACGGGCTTAGGAAATAAAAATGTTTAAAAGCTTGAATAAAATGAGTAGGTTTAGCCGAGCAATGAAAGTATTTGTAAGAAACCATTTGCGTATTTTGTCCATATAGTCTAAATTAAATGTACCCCTATACATTACAGGCCCACCCCCGCTACCAGTTCAATTACGGCGTCGCTGACGGTCACACCGGCGATCAGAAAAGCCAATGGGAAGCGCGCGACGGTGACGTCGTGAAGGGCCAGTACTCCCTCGTCGAACCTGACGGCACCGTGCGCACTGTCAACTACTCTGCTGATGACCATAATGGGTAGGGAGGATGAAATGTTTTTTATTTACAGGGTGACAACTTTATTGACCTAGTAATAGAAAGGTTTTCTTTACGACATTCTCAGTAGCAGCCTTGATTCAGAGCCATAACTGGTAATTGACGATTTTACATATTAAAATGCTATAGGTTTTGGTTCTTTTTAAACGATTAAGCCTTATTATATTAAAGACGATTCTAAATTATAGCACTGGCTATGCATTTATATGTGTATCCTACTTAATATTATGAATGCAAATGTTTGTGAGGATGGATAGATGTTTGTTACTCTTTCACGTCAAAACGGCTGAACGGATCTTGATGAAATTTAACACAGAGGTAGATTATAGTCTGGAATAACACATAGTTAACACTATTTAAGACATGACTCTTAAGATACTGCTATGCTTTATTACCGACCGACTAATCGACATGTTTCTCATACCTTTTTAGATTCAACGCGGTAGTCAGCAGGACCGGCCATGCAGCGCACCCTGCGGGACACGCCGTCGTTGCAGCCCCAGCTCTCGGCCATGGCCATCTCATCCACGGCTAGGCCACTCCATACCTAGGCTTAGACCAACACCGACGACACCTATTTATTACTATGTAGCTTAAGCACGGACGGAATGCGACAACGAAAGAGCATCGTACAACGGAAGGCTTCCAGGCTAGTTTGCTTACTGACTAATCGTTTCACATCATGCATAGGGACATCGGCCCAAATTAGCATAGACTTTTTATTACATTTTCATCCATCTATTTTTTACAACGCATTAGAATCTTTTGTATTATATTTTCTTGTAGTGTGTAAGTTTTTCGTGTTTTTTTTTTATTTCGAACTTCGTACATTTTGTGAAACGTTAGACGATTGCTTGCTTCGGGGTGCTGTGCAGAAACGTTGGTTTTTGTGACTGATAATGAATAATGTAAATTAAATATAATATTTTGTCATATAGCACTGTTATTTTATTGTTGAAGTTACTGTCTTGGTATAGACTGCATTGAAATTACCCTTGTAGTAAAACAGTAGTTTACTTTACCACAACATTATAAATCAAGAAATCATTTTTTTCTATAATATTTTGCTCGTCCTGGTTATTTTGTATACAGTTTAACTAAAATGGTACTTTTGGATTAAACGTTTTTACCACACAGGGAAGTGCAATCAGTTTTAAAACATATATATTTCAAACTCATTTTTGACAATTCAACAGTTCAACGACATGACCAGCTTTTCGATAGCTTATGTCATCTGATGCAGTAGATATCGACTTATGCACTCCATGTTTCTCTCAAAAAATTATTTTTTACCTCTTAACGCCTTTCATTAACAAAGATTCCGAGAAAAAAGTGAATACACTGGTTGCAAAACAGGTGATAAAAGTGTAAGGAACCTGTTTTCAGCTCGAATGCGTAACAATAAACTGGTGCAAAGGAAAGATTTTACGCACTTGTTTTTGGGTATAAAAAGGCTTCTGATTTCCGAAATTATATCATTCGATTAATAAGTGCATAACAACATATACACACACGATGATCTCAAAAGTAAGTAGCTTTTTGGATTTAAAAAGTTTTCAATTATAAAGTTTTTATGAAAAAGTAAACTTTCCATAAACTTTACACGACATATTTGCCTATTGTAACACTCAAATATACAGCTCAAGATTGTTAAATAAATGAACATTATATTATGATCATTAAAAATAATTAAAATAACAGTTTACTAATTAACATCTGATTTTCCAGTTTGTCTTCGCCCTTGCCGTAGCAGCGGTGTTCGCTCAAGACCATCATGGTCACGAACATGGCCACGCTTACTCCTCTCAGTCCATCCAAATCTCCCACGGACATGATGGAGGCTCCCAAGGTCATTATGGAGGCTCCC
This sequence comes from Ochropleura leucogaster, assembly GCA_958449745.1. Lineage (NCBI taxonomy): Eukaryota > Metazoa > Arthropoda > Insecta > Lepidoptera > Noctuidae > Ochropleura > Ochropleura leucogaster. The sequence goes on along the minus strand of OY288204.1, from coordinate 12,935,180 downwards.
AAGGACATTATGAAGGCTCCCAGGGACATTATGAAGGGTCCCAGGGACATTATGAAGGTTCTCAAGGACATTATGAAGGCTCCCAAGGACATTATGAAGGCTCACAAGGGCATTATGAAGGCTCCCAAGGACATCATGAAATTTCCCAAGGACATCAAGAACTTTACCAAGGGCACCAAGAAGTAGCACAAGGACATCATGAAATTTCCCACGGCCATCACGAAATTTCTCACGGTCGTCATGAAATTGCCCAAGGTCACCACAGTGGGGAACACATCATTCATCAGCAGCCCATCCATTACGTCCCCTTAGCCGTGCACCATGAGGCTCCCGTTGCCGTACATCATGCAGCTCCTGCTGTCCATCACGTTCAGGCTGCTCATCAAGAGAAGAAGGAACACCATGGAGAAGAACACCATGTTGATTACTATGTGAGTTGATTTTATCTACGTTTTGCATGAATAACTGGCCCAAGCTTGATTCACCAAATGATTTTATGACTTGATTTTCCGAAGGTCATCAACCGTCGACTGCCTAGATCACTTAAAAAAAATGAAACGTCCCTTGTTTTTCGGGTGGGAAATCATCAAATGCAACGTCCTTATATATGTTCTTCATCTGCCTCATCTGCCTAGCCTGTTCCCAACTATGTTGGGGTCGGCTTCCAGTCTAACCGGATGCAGCTGAATATCAGTATTTTACATGGAGCGACTGCCTATCGGACCTCCACAACCCAGTTAATACTGGGTAATACGATACCCCTTGGTAAGACTGGTTGTCAGACTTTCGGAACACTGACTACCTGTAACGACTGTCAAAGATCTACAAATGACAGCCGGGACCAACGGCTTAACGTGCTTTCCGAGGCACGGAGGAAACTCGGTATGTAACGGGTGGTCACCCATCCACAGACCAACCTAGGCAAGCGCGGCTTAACCTAAAGATCGGCCCGAGCGGCTGCTATATATTTAGCCACGAGCTCCTCCACGAGCTTAATATGTTATTACTGCTAGATAAAACTAAAGTTGTAGTTGTACAATAAAATTCTATTTTTGTGGGCTACAATTATAGTAAGTGCTATAAGTATAATTATTGTATCTCTGTTGGTAATTCTGTTGCATTAAAATTGGAACCATGTTAGATAATAAACGGTTTTTTGACAAGATTTCAACTTAACATAAATTTTAATTAATATAATCGATGAACATAGAATTGTTTCCATCTTTGATGACAGTTCTACAAGTCACAAACTTAATACACGCATGTGGTGTTGAATAAGGATACTGATTTACTACTTTTCAAAAGCCACGCTAATCAGCTGAATACTTTTATTTTCGAATTGCCACCTGTACACTATCAGTATCTGTCTTGCCGTTTCCCAACTATTAGTAGCCGCAGCTTAATTATGATCGTCTATTGTTTCTAAAACATCACAAATGTTCGCCCCAACCTCATAATTCAAATTTTCCACCTCACTTTTCCAGGCCCACCCCAAATACGAATACGAGTACAAGATTGAGGACCCTCACACCGGTGACAACAAATACCAGCACGAATCTCGCGACGGCGAGAACGTGAAGGGTGTGTACAGCCTGCATGACTCCGATGGCTCCATCCGCACCGTTGAGTACTCCGCCGATAAACACAATGGGTATGAAGAAATCTTGATTTTCTCTTAAAACGTTTTAGGTAGTGTAGCTTTTATAGTTATTTACTTACATTTGAAAATCGATTTCTAACATAAGATTATTAAATAGTTCATCAATCAAGATATTTATGGATTCAAAATTACTACAACATAGAACAAGAATTGAAAAGATTTTCGTTTGCAATTGCCTTTAAATACAAGCACATTTTTTGTAATATTGTTAGGAACGCCATTGTCAACACTATAGACGTTGCGAAATTGATGTAAAAAAGACCAACAACACTAAAAAAAATGATATTCTGCTACACCTTTATTTATTTGGTATCTGCCATAATCATCTATTCTATTTTGCTCTCTTTTGAAAATTTTATAATATGACTAGCTTTTGCCTCTCTCTGCTTGTGGATAAATAATAGTTGCCACATTAGTCGATCTGAGTTTAGGCCACGCTTGCCTAGGTTATACTGTGGATGGGTAACCACCCATTACATACCGAGTTTTCTCCGTGCCTCGGACTGACTGTCATTTGTAGATCTTTGACAGTCGTTACAGGTAGTCAGTGGCTTAAAAGTTTGACAATCAGTCTTAGCAAGGGGTATTGTATTACCCAGTTATAAACTGGGTTCCAGTCACTCATGTCATATGCTGTTATTCAGTTGAATCCGGGAAAACTATTAGCCGACTCCAATATAAATTGAATTTAGTATGTATAAGTGAAGACTTTCTTTTTTTTTAAAAAAAAACGTTGCTTCACACTTGGATTTTTTCCTGTATCGTGGGTGCGTTTACAAACATTTAGCTCACATACACAAACAGCCTAGACTTGTAATTGGCTGTCAGTATTTTTTTTTTTTATATGTTCTCTTTAGCTGTAAGTCTTCCATGTTTAAATAAAAATTGTTCAGAAACAGCTACGCAGATGACTAGCTATCATATCTTTACCACATAAGTTTAAACAATTATGACATCTAAGCCATTTTACTAAAGTTCAATTTTCATTTCAGTTTCAACGCGGTAGTAAAGACTGAAACCAAACACGCTCATGGTGGTCATGAACAACAGTACCATCACTAAGGAATCCGTACCAGTACCAGATAACATGTTATGATCTGTATATTGTTGTAACCGTTAAATATATCTAGTCTAATGTGTTAAATTTACTTCCTATGTTTTATTTTTGTTCCCATTTTGTATGATTGAAGAGACTCACTAATAAACATGGCCGCTTTATTTAGAAATTGTTTGATGTAATGTTATACAAACAATTTTAATAGAAGATAATATCTTGAGATCATTTGATTGCAAGCACGTGCTTTAGAACAATACTGTTTGTTTTTATTTGCAGAAATATTATGATTGTTTTTAGTGTTCCGTAACTTAAAAGAAAAGCCGGAACCCTTATTGAATGACTTTGTTTTCCGTCTGTCTATCTATCTGTTAAGACCCTTTTATTTCGGTAACGCATGAAGGTTATCTAGTTGAAATAAAAAGCATATATATACTTAAATCTATGATCCCTTTTTGCTGTGAAAAAAATCAAACGCAGTCATCAGATATGGCTGTTCATGTCACAAATTTGTACGGAACCCTCGGTGCGCGAGTCTGACTCGCTCTTGGCCGGTTTTTTTTTACTACATAATCTTATTCATTAATTATCTGATTAATTCTAATGTACCGTAACCATTAAGACCTCGATAAACTCCTAAAGCTATTGAATGCAATCTCTGTGGCCACAATCGGTGAGACGCTATCATCACCATCACCATCACCACCCTTTAATTTATTCTTATAAACTTAGATCATGTTACGTGACGTCTTAAATTACTTATTTAGAAACGGCAAAGGAATATGATTTACAACTTAGCCGGTGCCTACATCCTCGGCTGTTAAATAACTTCCTTTATGATGAATGAATACTAAGTTTCCTTTCACACGTCCATAAACAAAGCTTACTGTCTAATTGTATAAACTAAAATATCTAATTTTTGTTCGCGGCTTCGTTTATGACGAGGTCTGAAATTTTTAAAATGGAACATTTTATTAAGATGAAAAGTATCATATGCTAATCAAACAAACTCACTTTCTCATTGACGATACCAGTTAAGATGATTAATTTAAAGCAGAATGATCGTGATCGACATCTAGGTCATCAATGTCTGAAGTGATTAATCTCAAATTATTATCACTGTGAGTATATAAGTACTTGTATAATAACTATGTTGAAACTGACAGTCACTTCCCGCAAACGTAATAGTAATAAGTTTGTATTGTTTCGATTAGTAAATCAAACCTCTTAGGCTTTGCTCAGACTTAATCAATGTCACTATTCGACAGGTTCTATAAAAGAACGATGATATGCACCCTCACTGTTTTGAAAACAACATTTTGTCAAATCGATAACAATTCTAATGACAATCAGTCAAACAACAAGACACTCTGTTGCTGACATCATCACAATTTTGCTACCCTCTTTTGCGTATGGATAATCATCAAATAACTACCCTCACTCAGGACGTAGCGCGGGGGAGTGTCAGACTTTTACTGACTAAAACCCACCTATGTTCCTTATTTTACCGTTTTATATTCCGGGGCTACGGTATTTTTCATTTTCCTTCTCCATTTATCAATATTTATATTCATCACTTATTTTTTTTCTTTTTGTGACAAACCCGCCACATTCCAAGACACTGCAACTCCTGAAAGCCAGAATCAAGAGTGTCTCGCCACCAGAAAAGCGTCGAGACCATAAAACTCGACGAATTCTTGGAGAAGTCACATAACTAACTGTCTTAGATTGAGTAACGATGAATCAAAATGAATCAGAAAAAAACAGCGGAGTAGTAAAAAAAACACATAATTTTTATTGCTTTTTATATAAAATCATCAAGTAACTTCCCCACTCTGGACGGATATGAAGAGCACTCCCCTGCTCTTCATATCTACAGGAGACAAAACAAAACAAGGCCAAATGTCACAAAGAGACCTCGAAAACTGGGATAAGTTCAGTGGCATAAAACCACGGATATATTTCTTTATTAAAATTAATGGAATTGTTGTTCATTTTCTCCAAACGTTTTGATCTACTAAAATTTATAACAAAAACTCTTACAAATTGGCGTATTACCATAATAAGAAAGGACAAGTATTAGTAACATTATTGCAAAACCAAATCATTATGTAAGTTCTGCGTTATTCTACATTGTAGTAACAACTTGATTAAACTTTGACGTGACTGAATCAAAATAAAACCTTATTACAGAATATTGTAATACTTATGCGCCGACTCTTGCTTGCAAAAAGTATAAAGCAAGCAAAATTAAATAAATACAATAAAACTTGATTGTACAGTATTATATATTGTGTATCCTACTAGTATTATAAATGCGAATGTTTGTGAGGATGTTTGTTACTCTTTCAAGTCAAAACGGCTGAACAAATCTTGATGAAATTTGGCAAAGATGTAGATTATAGTCTGGAATAACACATAGGATACTTTTTTGGATATCACGCGGGCGAAGCCGTGGGTACCAGCTAGTTTAATATAAATTATGATCTTATTTAATAATATTGTTTTCTAAATTGATTGAACCAACCTTTAAAAAAATATTGCTACAATGTCGTCATTTCTTCAATTAATTTCAATTTCTTCTGTATCGTGTGTGCGTTTACAAACATTTAAACTTGGACACACAAACAGCCCGACCCAGAACAATTACCTGTTGGCAATCCAAAAATTTTTTCCTTCTGTCATCATGGTTGAAGTCCCATCAAACATTGAATAATCAAGTAAGAAAATTAAAACTACAAATTATATCAAAATATTAAATAAACTTTATTAAGATTAATGTAGGTAGGCAAGTACACATCTAGCAACAATAAAGACTATAAAACAACAGGACAACTTGATCAGTCTTGTCTTAGTTGTGATGATGGCTCTCAATCTGAACATGGTGACCAGGGGCGGAGTGCTTCACCACAGCGTTGAATCTGTTGAAGAAACAGGTGTTAAAAGTGAGGATACAACTTATTTAACAGGCAGTGTAGGTAATATAACAGGTGATGATGCGGAATAGAAAGCAAACAATACGATCGAAGGCAGTGCGTGACTCGAACCATAAAGCGAGTAAAAATCTAGTCTCATCTGTCTCAAGTCTAGACGCTCAATTTCATTCAAAATTAAAAATGTGTGTTCATGACTTTGATACATAACATAAATCTTGATGAGATCAGAATCGAATAGAGAAACAATAACAGCTACAGTTAGCTTGAAGGTATCTTGTTCGTTGTTTCATTTTTTAGAACAAGAATCTTTGACGCTTTTTTTTGCGGTTGAGAAGTCCTCAAATAACTTCCCCCGCTCTGGGCGGAGAGGGGAGTGTCCGCTTTCACCCGCAACCCGGCATTCGGTGCCCCTAGCCCCCTTTGAACTTGCCGGGGTTGCGGGTTGTTCGAAAAAGATACCGCGGCCTCGGAACGTAAAGGGCAGTAGAAGGAACATGTGTGGGTTTTAATCAGTAAAAGTCTGACACGTCCCCCGCTCCGCCCAGAGCGGGGGAAGTTATTTGATGATTACCCACCCGAAAAAAAAAGGCCCCTTTGAATAGTTAACGCTTACCCAGTGTGTTTGTCAGAGCTGTATTCAACAGTTCTGATAGATCCATCAGCTTCTTGAAGACTGTACACTCCCTTCACAACGTCACCATCACGGAACTCATGCTGGAACTTGTTATCTCCGGTGTGAGGGTCCTCCACTTTGTACTCGTACTGGTACTTAGGGTACGCCTGGAATATTAAGGCATTTAAATATAAGAATGGTCATTTAGATGCGACTACTCAACTACCGCGGTTTAAACGGTTCAATTTGTGATTGGAATACTTGAATAGAAAGTTACGAGTGCCATAAAACTGCGAGTCGGAAATAAGTGTTATATATTCCAATATTGTTGGACACTTACATAATAGTCGATGGGCTCATCGTGGGAATCGTGAGAGTGGGTATCGTGATGGACTGGTACTGCGTGATGAACGGGAGCTTCGTGGTGGACGGGACCTTCGTGGTGGACGGGAGCAGCGTGATGTACAGGTACAGCGTGATGAACAGGGGCAGCGTGGTGAACCGGTGCTGGGTGATGAACAGCCGTGTGAAGTTGGGCACCGCTGTGGAAGCTCAAGCCTTCGTAAGCGTTAGCACCGTGGTGGTAGCTCGGGCCTTCATGTCCATGGGCGTAATGAGGTTGAGCGTGGTCGTGTTGAGGAGCGTGGGAATGATGATATTTGATTTCATGTTGATCTTGACCAAAATGAACGGTCTGATAATGTTGAGCTGGAGTCTCGTGCTCAGCCTGCACCTGCTGGTGAGCTGGCTCCGCTTCCTCCTGCACGTACTGGTACACTGGGGCAACATGGTCATGGGATTCTTGAGACTCTCCCTGGCCAGCAACCGCCGCGTGGTGGATGATGCTCTGCGAGGAGTACGCATGTCCATGCCCATGACTCTCAGGAACAGCACTGTACTGAACTTCTTGGGAACCCTCCTCCTCATGAACCTTTATCGGAACATGTTCAAACTGTCTGTACTCCTGGGCCGGCTCATGGTGGTTCCTTATAGAGTATCTATGTTCTTCGCAGAAAACTGCGGCGACAAAGGTGAGCACTACTACCTAAAATAACAAAAAAAGTTAAATAAGTATAATGAAAAACAGAACAAATGTATTGTCAACTCATAGGATGTCACACACGCACTTTAGCAAACATTTTGTTCTTTCTCCTAAGACTTCCGTGGTGGAACTGATGAATTAACATAGTCATTAGCTCAATATATACCGGAGACGTTACGAGAGAGTATTGAATCAATTTGCTGCCGCTCGGGGCGTCATGTTTGTAACCCACGGCGCGCACGGATCTATGACGTAATTTACGTAACCAATGTGAAGGTTGTCAATCTCCTAAATTAGAACACCACACAATTTAACAATAGCTTTAGTAATAAATAATTCGATCCATAAATCTAACGTAAAATCATAATACCAATCTAAGGTAGTACAGTGTGGCATAGTTGTTTTGGCCTATGAATGACATTGATAGGAAAGCACTGATAATAAAACATTTGAGAAACTCTATTTGAGATAGAGAAATCTCTTTAGTTGGTATTCTTGAATAGTTCTTGATTCCCACTTCATTGAGTTCCGATTAAAAGTACGATTTCACTGCAAAAATTATGGCCCAAAGTAGTTAATATAAACCTAATCACGTCTTGAGGAGGTTAAATTAAGCGCATTAATGTCAACCTTTACTAAATAGTTTTTTAGTTGCGTTAAGAAATCCGGGTAGCAAACTCCAACTGAAACTGCATTTAAAATTAGTACCTTTGAAGAGTCTATTAATAGTTACACTCTTAGATAAATTTACACAAGATATCAAACAGACAGAGATTAAAATAATCATTCAACAACTGGAAGCTTTTAAAAAAACATTTCGTTTAATCACATAGTGTAGCTTTTCCAACATAACTCTATCTAAATATCAGCCGTTAATATTGCTTAAAGAAAAATGTAATTCATAACATCACAGTTGACCATGATATTGAACTTACGGTCACTAGTCCAATTAGAACGTTGACCATGACGAAGCTAGAAAACTGATACAAGTATGTTTATAAAAATAAAAGCTAATATCACTTTTAAATTATTTGCGGGTTGTTCGAAAGAGGTACCGTGACCCCGAACCATAAATGGCAAAAGAAGGAATATGGGTGGGTTTTATGTATATAACGTTTGTACATTATGTACCACTCCGCCCAGAGCGGGGGAAGTTATTTGATGATTTCCCATCCGTAAACAAACCACACGTTATTATAGCTACATGCTAATCATATAGGGATTCTTCTGAAATTACATAAACGATCCCCGAGTCATTTGTTCCTAAATATGGCAGATTGTCCTGTTTACGAACTCATTTGGGGCATAGTTAAAGATAGTTGAAAATATTTCACAATAAGCCGGATATAAACTAGTACATTCCCTATACGCTGACTGTACACGTTGGAATCCGGTTAGATATCATACAGTTATCTAAGAGCATTAGTAGTTCAATGCAGTAGACCAGTAGAGCATTAGTGACGGGCCTCTTGGTCTAGTGGTTAGTGGCCCTGACTGCTGAGCCGGAGGTCGTGGGTTCGATTCCCACCCAGGACAAACTTTGTGTGATGAACACGATTGTTTGTTATGTGTCTGGGTGTGATTTATCTATAATATGTATGTATTTATAAATTATATAAGTATGTATATCAGTTGTCTGGTTACCATAACACAAGCTCTGCTTAGCTTGGGATCAGATAGCCGTGTGTGAGTTGTCCCAAGATATTTATTTATTTATTATTTTAAACGCTGTCTAGATGACGACATCATCTGCCTAACCTTTTCCCAACTTTGTTAGGGTCGGGTCTTAAGTCGCGGGCGGAAGCTATTTCTTCATAAACCGCTATCAGTTTTTTAATAAAGGTTTAATCTTTATAAGTGACGTTTTAACCATACAATGTTTGATGTTTAACTGCCTTTTAACTTTAGCCAGGATTTATAAATAAATTCCAATGAATCCAATGAATGTCTAAGTAGATTCAAGACGTTAGATCGAGTGGTAGTTTTGAAAAAAGTAACATGTTCTCCTGGCAATAAATATTAAACTTAGAATAACAATAAGTGACAAATAATTAATTAATGTAGCATTAGTTTATATCGACTTATACCCTGAAAATGAGCCACGGTGTGCAGTCAATCATGGTGAATAGTGTGTTTTTATCATAGATCAGCTCAAGTTTTTATACCAAACTCCTCCCTCGTGACAACGGAAAGTGACCTCAACGATGTCATTGCCATACTTTTTTTTATTAAAATCAGGTGAATTGACCACTTACGCGTAGAGCTCTTCATTGTGTAACCATGAACCACATTTAAGTACCGCTACTATTATTTCGCAACATCCGTTAGGCGTAGTACCGATTTCATTTTCTTTATCTACAAACATTTATTTACCAATTACTGTAATATTATAATTGGTTTTATATTTGTTTGAACCGGATGATGATACATCTGAAAATAGTATATGATTAAAGCCTTTAGCAAAAATACCTTCGCGTTTGTACCTAACAAGTATGAATATAAATGTTACAAATGCGTAGGTACTGTTATACCTTCCTTATTGCTTAGTTTACATGCCTTAGTATGTAGGTATATGTAACAAGCAATGTGGCTAACTTTCTATGATGTAAGTTAATACGGATTTCTTCTACTTATCGGAAAAATCTGTGTCACTGATGCATACAGAGTTTTACCTATTCTTAGTGCCTATGACATTATTGTCTTGCACGTCTTATTTCGCAATTTATATGATTACTAGCTTTTGCCCACGGCTTCGCTCGCGTTAAATACGGGGTAACACAGTTCCCCTTTCCTGAGTTTTTGCCGTAGCGGCTTATTTATTGTAATAGCAATGCTAAGTTTTCCCTTTTCTTCCCTCTTTCTCCCTCATATCTCAATCTTTTTTTTTTTAAATAGCCTATGTCCGTCTCCAGGGTTCCAACTATCTCTGGGTACTCAAAAATCCTTTCAGCTACTGAGGCGTGAAGACGTAACAAACAAACAAATTCACTTTCACTTTTATAATATTGGTAAGGATTATTTTATGAATGGCACCTAAATAAAACAGGAACTGTTATTTAGATGTCAATGATGACATACTGATTTTGAAATCGACGGAGTTTGTTTTAGTAAAGACGGTTTTGGATTACAAGTGCTACTAGGTCAATTACATAAACACCTAGAATTTCTTTGATGTTTTAAATATTTATTTAACAACTTAAATTAATGAACACAGGATACTGCTATTAATATAAATTTACTATTCAGTGGTGGTAATGATGATCGTGCTTGAAGTGGCCTTTGTGTGACACCTCAGCGTTGAACCTAGGAAAGAGAGTGAAGAATTGTAAAACAGTGTTTATGAAACGTTGAGTATGAGATTATCTACAAAATGATTTTTTTTTCATCTGTTCTCTACTGGGTTTTCTTGTCTTTTCTATAATAAACTTTTAGAGATAGGTGGAAAATATGGAATTTTGACGCAAATTGGGAGGGATCTATATGCAGGAAACTGTCATTTTATCAAAGCTCATTGATTTTGTAGAAAGATAATCATGTTGTTCCACCGTTTCACTACGTAGTTTCAGATTAAAATCAGTTAACTGCTATGAGATTTCAACCTACCCTGTTTTCTTGTCAGAAGTATATTTAACTGTCCTGATTGAACCGTCAGCTTCGTGCAGGCTGTACACGCCCTTCACGACATCACCGTCGCGGGATTCGTGCTGGTACTTCTTGTCACCGGTGTGAGGGTCCTCTACTTTGTACTCGTACTCATATTTGGGGTGGGCCTGAAATTGCAATAGTTTTAGATACAGATATTTTTAGAAAAAAAAACATCGTAATTGATTGAAGTAATTATTAGGTACCAATTCGTTTTTTTTTTGCGGGTGGTAAATAAAATGAATAAATATATATCTTGGGACAACTCACACACGGCTATCTGATCCCAAGCTAAGCAGAGCTTGTGTTATGGTAACCATACCATACTTATATAATTTGTAAATACATACATATTAAAGATAAATCACACCCAGACACAGAACAAACAATCATGCTCATCACTCAAAGTTTGTCCTGGGTGAGAATCGAACCCACGACCTCCGGCTCAGCAGTCAGGGCCACTAACCACTAGACCAACAGGCCCGTCAAATTATCAAATAACTTCTCCCGTTCTAGGCGGAGCAGGGGCAGTGACAGTCTGTAATGACTAAACTCACCCATATTCCTTTTTTTTGCCCTTTATGTTCCAGAGACGAGGTATCTCTTTCGAACAACCCGTAATCCTGACGTACTTAATCGCTTGATATGAGTTTTGGCAATAGGACTTAAACTAAGGCTTATCGCCCAAATTACCATATTTGAAACAAAGATTTGGAGGTATATAGAAGAAATCGTATCCACACTTACGTAATAGTCAACATGGTAATCTTGATGATGTTCCTTGTGGGACTCCTTATGGTGGGTTTCCTCTTGTTGAACATCCTTGATCAGTGTTACTTTATGTGCCTGATGAGACACAACAACCGGTTGAGCCACATGAACGGGAACCACAGGAATCACGGGAACGTACTTGTATTGAACGGCTGGGACTTCGACAGCAACCACCTCATGAACAGGAGCCGGTTCTTTGGCGGGAACGAAGTAGTGCTTGGGAGCTACTTTGACGAATTGTTCGTGATCGTGGCTGTGATGGCGGACAATGTTTTGGGAAGATACTGCGTGGTGTTTAGGAGCGGCGTGGACTTCATGAATTTGGACTGGTGCTTTGAGTTCTTCTTGGTAGTGGTATTCCACTTTTTTTGGGATCTCATGGTGCGTATTATGTTCTACGACTGTTTTAAGCGAGACTGTGTGATGGTGATGGTTTTGGCAGTATATCGCCACCATAAACCCAAGAAAGGCGAGGATCTGAAATAAAGGAAGCATGATATTTTAGTTTTAACATGAGAATGACTAAAGAACATTCGGAAGAATGCTGAATTGACAATTGGTCTTTTATTTTGATGGTTGCCAATAGAGATATTATTGCTATATTTTATGATAAGTGACAACAAACTGACTTTTGTGAACAAAACTTATAAGCAGAATACAAATTCTATTTTAAATCAGGAAGTCGATGCATTAGCACTATCCGTTACAACAAATAGATTAGACGTGCTTAAACTCTTGATGATTTTGCCGTATAAATTTACCGTTGGAATAATTTAATGATGTCACATGATTGAAATGTTAAGACAGGAATCTTAACGTTCAACAGTACTACACAGTACTAGTATTACGTTAATATGATCTAGTTCCGGACTAGATTTGATTTAGAAAATAGAGATTACTATGTCCATTTTCGATCCTTTGCAAAAACTTGTACTATAAGCAAAAAAAACTTAATACCTTTGCATATAGCATTGTGTTGTTATGCTTACAAAAGCTGTTGCAAATATGACACTGGATCTTAAAGAAACTTAAGATTATATACTCAAAAATAATTCGAAACAAAACAAGTTTCCTGCAATTTGGGAACCGTTTTATATATGTGCAAATTACGCATTCCACTGAAAAAGTAGTTCACGTATGCAACATCATTCTTTACGCAAGAATTACTTTCTTCAGTGCCCAAGGTACCCAATCTGTCATCGAAAGCAAAAGTTTGGACAGTTCAAAACATGTTCTTGAAAGCTTTTTTAAACACTCTTAACCTTCGTCAAAGTATGTAATTGCCAATAAAACTGAATAACGACATACGGTTAAAAATAACTTAAAAAGTAAATTTTAAGGTTTTTGTCACAAATATTCACCTTAGGTATACAATTTAATATCCAGCTTTAATTTAATAAGCTAGCTAAGTATATTAGAAGCTATGCAAAAAAATTATTTTCACCTATTTACATTTTTCTATATGCATAACGACAACCAACCAAGTCTCATCGCGGAGAATATTGGACTGTCGGGCATTGTATCAAATATGAAAGCGGTCACGAACGCCATCGAATCAAAAAATACCAATGGTTAACTTCGAATAAAGGACTTTGGCATGACACCGAAATATGGAATTAATTTTAAATCAGTTAGCAGAACGAATTTTGAGTAAAACCAAGACAGTTCCAAACTTATTTTTGTAATATTAATAACACCGTGTAGATCTCACCTCAGATACCTACTCAAATCCCATCCGCACAAATCCAGTTATTATTCTTATTCCTTTTCTGTACACGCTGTTAGGTTGTGGAACTCATTGCCGCCTAGCATTTGCGATTTAAATTCCTCTATTTCCCTATTTAAAAACAGAGTGAAAGAGCATTACCTGTCCTCTCAATCGTGATATATGTATTTATTTATGGATATATATTTAAACTTTATGTATTTATACAATTTTTATTAATATTTACTTATATATGTAGGTTATAATAGGTTAAGGCACACACACATATTTTCTAATACTCTCTCACACACTATCGTCTACATTTCGTTCTCATATCTCCTTTCGCAGGTCTGCTGGCAGAAATTTCTTAAGAAATAAGCAGTACCTTTGTACTCAAATCTAAAATGTTTTATCCTGTCTGGTTTACTGTGTGTACATAAATAGTTAAATAAATAACATTGGTATCTAAACAGCTTTACGCTATAGCATTTTCTTCATACATTATGAAAGCTACGTATATCGCCACTGCATGCGTTGCGTCCACGCACAAAAACGACGTCGTTCATAGCAACATTTGTGTTCATTAATTCCTGATCAGTTTTTTCAATAAGAATACTGCTGCAACTTATTATCGCTTAGGCCGTTTTTTATTCAATTATATTTGTGTCAATAATACACTGATCTTGCGCAATTTACTTATAACAAACTGTGGCAATGTCACACTGCAAGGTGTAAGTGGTCATTCCGAACAAACGCTTTTACGAAATTCATTGCTAATGCCGTATACTGAAGTTCGTGAATAATTTGTACTGCTTGTTTATACCTTAGAGTGAAATCTATTTACCTTGGCTACTTTTGTTATTGATATAAAAGACGTTGAATTCTATCATTATGTATCAGTCCACTATTGGTCTTAGTTTCATTAACACAACAACTAATAGAATTTATTAACATAAAAATGTTCTCAAAGGTAAAAATATTTTCCATACCTAAGTGTAAATGTGAAGTGTCTTGTGTGAGTTTTATGTTAAAATGTTTCGTGAAGTGATTTCTCACCTTCAGCTACAGACTTGATGATATGGGTCATTTTGATTATTCCCAACCTAAATAACCCCAAATCTGTTGTCTACCTTATTCAAAATACATCCTTGCTGAGGGCGTCTCACTCTTCGTCGAAACGCGGTCCCTATTCCAGGATTTGTTCGCTCCATCGGCCATCGGTCCTTTGTCATACCAACAACGTCCTAAAAGTTCAACAACATCATCAGTCGGTCCCATGAATTTGCTTTTTTGGATCCAATAAAATTCAATTTCTTGGGAATAATAGTGCACCCCTTATTTGGTCATCTGTCTCCATTTCAGGTATTCTGTATTGTAGCAGCCGTAGCTTTCCTGGAAGCTGTCTATGGACATGGCCATGGGTTCTCCTCCCAGTACATCCATCGCCACGATGGGCCAGCAGAGGTTGTCCATGTGCATGGCCATGATGGCGGTCATGGTGGATATGGCCACGGTCACGGACACGATGGCGGTCATGGTCACGCTGTCGATTATTATGTAAGTTATGGTATTAAAAAGTAGGTACCATAAAGCATGGTTTTAGTATTAAACTTTTAATGACGTCATAGGCCAAGAGTTCAACAGTATTTACTAGCTTGTATCTCAATTTAAGTATTTAGGGATCACGCAAAATGTACCCTTGTTCCATGTATATTTAGATACCATTTTCTTCTGGACTGCTAAGCCCTCTCCAGAAGTTTAAGACGGGTTCATAATAACTTCGGGGTTATGGATTATTCGAAAGAGTAACCCACAACCCCCCGGCAAAAAACGGCAAAAGAAGAAACATGAATGGGTTTAAGTCAGTAAAACTAGTGATACTTAAAGCGGGAAAATTATTCAATGATTACCCCTCTTTGGAAAGGGGTAAGTAATTATAAACCCAACTGATTGTCAACATTTACTTGTTAATTTCTAGGCCTACCCCAAATACGAGTTCGGTTACAAAGTAGAAGATCCTCACACCGGAGACATCAAGTCGCAGCACGAGCACCGCGACGGAGACGTCGTTAAAGGTTACTACGCGCTGCACCAGCCTGATGGCTCCGTCAGACATGTTGAGTACCACGGTGACAAGCACTCTGGGTAAGTGGAAATAGTAGGGAGTTTTAACATATATTATGAAATTCACACCAAAGTCTACTGCACTAGCCACAAGGCCCTTATCAAGTCCAATGCTAACTACCGCCACTATATATTGCATTATTAACTTCTTTATGATCAAAGCAAACACGAAAAACTACTCTAAGTTCTTGGGTTCCAGTAATCACAGCCTCTCCTTTTCTTTACACCCTTAATGAGACAAAATCATCTATCCTGAGCTGGCTTTTTATGTACCTGGTTTTCGTCAATCCATCAACCATATCCCGAATTTAGCGACAGCTGAACTTCTTTTTATTGGTGCCAAGTTTCTCTGTCAATAAGATTTTATCTGCAATGGCAACAATGTCGTATGCCCATCTCAAAAATGAACGAAAAGTACTTTTTTCACAGTGAACATCTTCATATCAAGATTTTATGATAGACCTATTAATAATATGATTATCTTTCTCTCCAGTTTCCACGCGGACGTGAAGCACAGCACCCACCACATTGTGCCCCACCACGGACACAACGGCCACTACTAAACCACTGCTGAACCAAAAACTGTGATAAATCTACCATTTTTGTAATGTACCTCCTGTGATCTAATGTTTATTTGTTGGTGAATTTTTAGTTTTTGATACATATTACACGTTTTTACTACTTATATTTGCTGTCTTTTTTCCACTTTGACACGAGGTCACTCCAATATAATAATTATTGATACTTCTTAGTATAATCTATCCGCAATAATGAAGCCAAAAAAAATATGATTGATATTAGGTATAGAAAAGTATAGGTCTATGCAAAAGTAACTCCGAATGCATTGAAAGAAATTTCCATTTATTGTTACTAATAAATGACATATATAGGAAGCTTTTTTAAAGCATCAAATAAAACTATACAAAAGCTGTGTTTTCGAGAAACGTTATTACAATTTCAATCAATCAAGAACAGAAACTCGTTCACAACACCATATGACAAATCCTTACTAATATTATAAAGTGAGTTTGTTTGTTATGTCTTCACGCCTACATGGCGAAGCCGATTTTTATGAATTAACCCTAGAGATTGCTATAGGCAATTTCTTAAAAAAAAAGTCAGAAATAAGGAAGAAACAGGGAAGAAAAGGGAAAACCTAGCATTGCTATTACAGTAAATAAGGCGCAAGGGCAAAGACTACAGGTAGCAGGCACCTGCAAATCTGGAAAGGGTGACTGTGTTACCCCGACTTTAACGCGAGCGAAGTCGTGGGCAAAAGCTAGTATAATTATACTGTGAAAACTAAATAGATCTATTACGAATTTGAATAAAAAATCAGGTCGTTCTATTGTATGGAAATAAGTTCAAAGCCATGTGGTTACATTGTGCTACCGACAACTTATAACCGAATTAATTTCGCGTGGCCGTGACCAAACCAAACCGCACTTTACGGTTCAAAAAGTAACTGCATAATTCTGGTCAAAAATCACTACCTCTCTCCTTAAACAAAACATTAAATACTTCTTTGCTCTTAACGATTATTATTTTAAATGTATATTATATGTATTTATATTTAAGTATTTGTTTTTTTTTTATAAATGTAGTTATAAATTTTTCAAAAATGTTACACCACAGACTACCTACAGTACTGTTTGTCCTCCTTTAAATCCATCCAAAGGTTGTCTTGAAAAGATCGCTTTTAGCGATAAGACCGCCCATTGTGTCACCCTATTTATAAGTTGTTTAATGTTATTCTAGTTATTTGCATGGTGTACATAATAAAGAATATTCTATCTATCTATCTATCTATC
This sequence comes from Ochropleura leucogaster, assembly GCA_958449745.1. Classification (NCBI taxonomy): domain Eukaryota; kingdom Metazoa; phylum Arthropoda; class Insecta; order Lepidoptera; family Noctuidae; genus Ochropleura; species Ochropleura leucogaster. Next base: position 12,917,822 of record OY288204.1, on the reverse strand, counting down.
TGCATTTTTTTGCTTCCCAGAATGTGAGCCTTATTAGTGATACTGTCAAAGAGTGTAATAATAAAGCATGAGTGTGCTTTTTTTTCAAAATTACCTTCAAATCGGGGTAGTTTTTACATATATTGGTGCAGATTTAGTTTTATTTAAAATCGGGCTCAAAACTCATTTGAGCATTACCACAATTCCTCATAGTTTTGGATTTGGCCATCCAAGTCGTCCACTTGAAAAGACTCTGTATAACTTCTTATTTGTAAAATGTAGGAATGGTGGTGTAGATAATGTCATTTATGTAAAATTACTTTGCATTGATAAATATCGCTAACATAAGATATAGCTTATTTAGGATAATATAGAACAAATATCGCTAACTCTCGAATCAAAATTTACATCGATATGATAGTAATGACAGTATGAACCAGTTTTGTTCAAGTAAGTACATACTTACTTTATTTTTATTGAATGATGTCATTGCGCGAAGAAAGTAAGAGTTTAATTATTACGGCACTTAAATATGATCTCGTTCAAGGTTGGCTCAGTTTACCAAAAACCGACACATGCAGTAAACTGGTTAAGTGAAACGTGTTGCGATAAAATATATCACTGACCCTTTAATAATATGCTCTTGTATAAAAAGAAAAAATATGCACTGGGAGATTATCAGTCACAGCTCAGAACTTCAAGAGTTAAGAACATCAATCCCTCAATATGATGAAGGTACCTATCACTTAATGACTTAAAACTGTCAATTTGCTGGAAAACATTCTAAATAATTACCCCAAAACGAATTGAGCATTAAATCCGTACAAAAGTCGACATTGACAACAAAAACGTATTATATTCTAAATAAATATAGGCTCTTATCTAACACAAATCTTAATTTCTTGCAAAATAGATCATCCTTATTGCTGCTGTGGTCGCGTTAGCTGCTGCGCGGCCGCAAGACGGTCATGGCCACGATGACTACCACGGTCACGGTCACGCTGTCTCGTCACAGAGCATCGTACTGCACCAGACTCACGAGACCGAACACAAGCCCGTACACCACAAGGAACACTACGAAGGGAAACATGAAGAGCTCTACAACAACCACGAGGAGAATCATAACGAGGAACACCACGGTCACGGTCACGCTGTCTCGTCACAGAGCATCGTACTGCACCAGACTCACGAAACCGAATACAAGCCCGCACATCACGAGGAGCACCACCAGGAGCACCACGAGGAGTACAATGGGGAAAAATATGGAGAGCACCACAACAGTCACGAGGATCATCACGGAGAACACCACGGTCACGCCTCCTCTGCACAGAGCATCGTCCTGCACCAGACTCATGAGACCGAACACAAGCCCGCACACCACGAAGAGCACCACCGGGAGCACCACGAGCAGCACCATGAGCAGCAACAGGAAAAAAAACCGGCCAAGAGCGTGTCGGGCCACGCTCAGTGTAGGGTTCCGTAGTTTCCCGTCCGTCACAATAAGTGTTCCCAGTTATGAGGACAACCGAAAAATTCGGTAATACCCGATCCAATGTAATAAGTACCTACAGCGCCATCTCTCGGGGAATTGGGTTACTAATTAATACAAAGACGTGCAATTTCGGTGGTAATTTTGGATTGCGTGAACCGATTTCAATAATTCTTTTTTGTTTGAAAAAAGATACGTTCAGGATAGTAAAATATGTAATCAAAGTTACAAAAAATGCTTGCATATACGATTATACTACAAACTTAGTCCAGAAATTATTTTGTACAACTTTTTGTCTTTTTTGTACAAAAACTGTTGTGTCAATCAAGTTCAAAATAATTTTCATAGAAAGTCCTTATAAAGTTCTACTTTTCAGATTTTTTTCATATTTTCTAAACTTATGGTTCAAAAGTTAGAGGGGGGGGGACACATTGTTTTTTACTTTTGAAGCAATTATTTCCGAAATTATTGACGTTATCAAAAAATGATCTTAGTAAACCCCTATTCATTTTTAAATACCTTTCCAACAATATATCACACGTTAGGGTAAAAATTAAAAAAAAAATCACTTCCCACTTTACATATAGGGTGGCTACCCTAATAAAACAATTTTTTCCAATTTTTATTTTACCACTTTGTCGGCGTGATTGATATACATATTGATACCAAATTTCAGCTTTCTAGTGCAAACGGTCACAGAGATTAAGCGAGGACGGACGGACGGACGGACGGACGGACAGACAGACATGGCAAAACTATAAGGGTTCCTAGTTGACTGCGGAACCCTAAAAACATGAAGAGCAGTACAACCAACACCAGGAGCATCATCATGAGGAACACTACGGTCACGCTTCCTCATCACAGAGCATCAAGCAGCACCACGGACACGCCACCGAGAAACACGTCGAGTACTATGTATGAGAATGTTTATGTTATCAAAAATGTGCATTTCTTCAGGTTCTTTTAGCCGTAGCGTTACTAATCGTAAAATGATTGATACAGGCTCACCCTAAGTACGAGTTCGCATACAAGGTAGTGGACCCTCACACCGGCGACAAGAAGTCCCAGCACGAATCACGCGACGGTGACGTCGTGAAGGGCGTGTACAGTCTGCACCAGCCCGATGGTTCCGTCAGGATCGTCGAGTACCACTCTGATAAGAAAACTGGGTAAGCATAAAAACACAGTTGAAAAAATATTCTAAGTTTATGTTTTATTTGCTAATTATTGTTATTTTTCCGTGTCTACAGATTCAACGCAAACGTAAATTACAAGGGACACGCCGTACACGTTGTTCCTGAACATCATTATCATCACTGATCTCGTCGAACCCAATTGTTGAAGATATTTATCCGTTGAACCTCATAATTTAAGATTGTTGATTAATAATGAGCCTCAAAGAATGTATTACATTGTAAATATTGAAAATAAATACGTGTAATAGTACCTAATACTTTTTTTGTTTCTGCATTATTCCATTCAATTTGAACTTGGGTCTTTGATAATGAACTTCAAAGTCAAATAAACGCAATTGAATGTAGTAAACATTTGAGAAAATACCTTTACATCATGTCGTCGAGCATATGACAGAAACCTTCAACAATTTTCAACTTTATTTGTTTTTTTATGAGCACGATTTTAGCTGAACTGACGATCTGTACTTGTTTGTAGTTCGTGTTTGGGTAATTTTTACAGCACTTTTATTATTTAAATATATTTATCATGACCCAGATGTGTCCCACTGCAGATGCGTCTCTTCCTTCTTCCTATTATCTGTCGTTTGCTGTTTGGGCCTAATCCTTGTCGTGAAAGTCCAGCTCGTCACGCCATCTCCTTCTGGGCTTACCGTGTCACGACGGTCCTGTTGTTCGGAACCCAATCGGTTGATCCTTTGGCCCAATTTTATTGCGACATACGGCAGATGTGGCCAGCCTAGTTCTACTTTGTAGTCTATTTTGGTCTTGTATTTTTTAAATAGTTGAGGAAAACGCTGGAAACGATACCGATGACTTGGAACAAAAGAAAAGACATTTTCCAAGCCATATTAGGGATCGATTACGGCCTAGTTCTTATGACAGCGAAGGAGCATGATGTGTCCCAGTCGTTGGCAAAGTAGGGGGAGGCTGATTATATTACCATATCAGGATCATGGCAGTTCATTAGGAAAAAAAGTCGTTTGTTTGACTTTTGTTTCTTCGTTGACTTTTTTGCCAACGACTTCCGGAAGTAAAGTATTTTTTACCGTTCAAGTTATTTTTTAAGTCAGTTATTTTTTATTTCACCATTTTTAGTTATGGTCTGATGGTTTTTGATCAAGTATTAATTTTCCATTGGTTACTAAAAGATATTAGCAGATCATCCATATAGAAATAGCAGAATATTTTTTTTAAGAAAGTAACTAATGAACTGCTAAAGCAATATAAGCAAAATGATGTGGGACCACCTCGGGAGTCCTACTCTTTCGGTTATCCTTACTAATATTATTTATCATTGCTATTACAATAAATAAGGCACAAGGGCAAAAACTACAGGTATCAGGTACCAGCAAATCAGGAAAGAGGAACTGTGTTACCTCGAATTTAACGCGAGTGAAGCCGCTGGCAAAAGCTATTTAAAATGAAATCAATAATCGGCCCAAAATTAACGGAGAAACTAAAAATACAAAAAAAAAACACACAGTCGAAATGAGAAACTCCTTCTTTTTTTGAAGTCGGTAAAAAAATAACGAGCAATATCATTCCTAAAAAAAACATTAAATATAATATAATTAAGAAATACTGAGGATTTAATTTTTTTTTTTTTTTTTTTTTTTTTTTTTTTTTTTTTTTTTTTTTTTTTTTTTATTCAGGAACAATTTAAATTGTATTTGAATATTTTAACATGAAACAGAATACGAAATCACATTGTAAAATTGAAATTTGCATGTGTTGCTTAGACTTTTTTATGTGTTCTTTTTTTTTAATTATCCTTACTAATATTAGTTAGGATAATTAAAAAAAAAAACCATGGCAGTTTAAAACATTACCAGTCACGCTTGGTTCAGCAATATTCATTCGCAAAATCAACTCAACCAGTAAATCAACCAGTAAACTAAATATAATTCAACAAAGTGCCTGTGCATAGTGTGTGTTTTATACAAGAATTAAATTTCGTCTTATTCATTGGTAGGTTTTGGGGAGGTATTTTTAACCTACAAAAAAAGGAGGAGGGTCTCGATTCGACATGTTTTTTTTTTAATTTTATGGTAACACTGTTCTGAACAGTACCCCATGATAAAAGAGTCTACTTTTTGTAGCCTGAAAGCTGGTTGTGCTTGTGGTATTATAGTGGTAGCTCTTACCTCTTTCTCACTGAATAAAAGCATTTTTTTTCTTATATACGTTGATGTTTTTGTAGATGCATAAACATAAATAAATTAATTAATTAATTAATATTTTGGGACAACTCACACACGGCTATCTCATCCCAAGCTAAGCAGAGCTTGTGTTATGGTAATCAGACAACTGATATACATACTTATATAATTTATAAATAAATACATATTATAGATAAATCACACCCAGACACAGAACAAACAATCATGCTTATCACACAAAGTTTGTCCTGGGTGGGAATCGAACCCACGACCTCCGGCTCAGCAGTCAGGGCCACTAACCACTAGACCAAAGGCCCGTCAAACATGGTGTTTATATGATATTAATTCCCTTACATACTAGTTGTTTTAGAGGATCGCGTTAAATTAGAAAATAAATAGTTAAAACAAACCTGCTCTGGTTTGTAGTAATCTACTACTAACTAAAAATATCCTAAGTACTACTGATTGTGTTTGGGATGATAATGGGCTGACTTAAAACACACTTAAAGCATGTTAGAAGCATTATTTTATGTTCCTAGCTAAACCTAAAACATTTAATTTAGGCAGCAAACTAAAGATTGCTGCATTAATTGGTGCATTTAATTTAATTGCTTGCTGCATTAACACATTAAATTTTGGACTTTAGACGAGATTAGATTAGAGAGAGATTTAGATTTATTGTGAGAGACTAAATGTTCTGTACATTCTGTATTCAAAAACTAAATTATCGCACCTTTGCCTCAATCCTGCTTTCTAAAATAAATGATACTCTTGTCAGTCACGAATTAATAAAAATGGAAACAAAAGAATGGTGATATAAACGTTTTATTTAAATTATTTACAAATTTTATTCAGTTTAATAAATTAATAATTGATTCAACAAGCTTAAAGTATGAGGTTCAACAATCAGCTTCGGAAAGACAGTTTCAGTGATGATGATGATGTTCGGGGACAACGTGTACGGCGTGACCCTTGTAATTTACGTTTGCGTTGAATCTGTAGACACGGAAAAATAACAATAATTAGCAAATAAAACTTATACTTTGAATATTTTTTCTATTCTGTTTTACGCTTACCCAGTTTTCTTATCAGAGTGGTACTCGACGATCCTGATGGAGCCATCGGGCTGGTGCAGACTGTACACGCCCTTCACGACGTCACCGTCGCGTGTTTCGTGCTGGGACTTCTTGTCGCCGGTGTGAGGGTCCACTACCTTGTATGCGAACTCGTACTTGGGATGAGACTGTGGCAAATATGTTAAGAGTAAGTTACGCTACTGCTTATGATAAAAAACCTAAGAAAAAAAAAATTTTTGGTAGGAACATTATGGCCATGAAAGAGGAGACTGCAAAACAAAAGACTATTATCAATATTTTCAAGGTGGGTAGAAAGGTAACTCTGAATTATTGTGATTGAAATATTTACATAGTACTCGACATGTTTCTCGGTGGCGTGTCCGTGGTGTTGCTTGATGCTCTGTGCGGAGGAGGCGTGACCGTGGTGTTCCTCATGATGATGCTCCTCGTGGTTGTTGTAGAGCTCTTCATGTTTATCCTCGTGTTGCTGCTCGTGATGCTCCTGGTGGTGCTCTTCGTGGTGTACGGGCTTGTGTTCGGTCTCGTGAGTCTGATGCAGTACGATGCTCTGTGATGAGGAGGCGTGACCGTGGTGTTCTCCGTGATGATGCTCCTCGTGACTGTTGTGGTGCTCTCCATATTTTTCCCCATTGTACTCCTCGTGGTGTTCCTGGTGGTACTCCTCGTGATGTGCTGGCTTGTGTTCGGTCTCGTGAGTCTGGTGCAGTACGATGCTCTGTGACGAGATGGCGTGACCGTGACCATGATGGTCATTGTGACCATGGCCGTCTTGGGGCCGTGCAGCAGCCATCGCTACCACAGAAGCAATAAGGATAACCTGTGCAAAATAAAAATTGTGAGTTTAATTTATGATGATGCCTTTTGAATTTAGTGAATTCAATATTTTTGCTTTCTAAAATATCAGCTCTTATATACATTATTTTACAAAAATATCTGTACCTTAAACATTTTGAAGGGTTTGTTATCTTTACTCTTACAGGACCAAACAGTGACTGATAATCCTCCAGTAAATTATTTTCTTTTTATATACACTAAAGGGACATTGATATAGTTTTACGCAACATTCTCCAGCACCCAACCAGTTCACCAAATATGTCAGTTTTTGGTAAGCTTTGTTGACCTAGAGTTATAACATGTTTTGTAGCCGAAATTAAACCTCTGAAGTACTTTCTTAGCGCACTGACATTCATTCATTAAAATTCAGTGTTACCAAATCATTTTGCGAACATTGCTCCCTTATAAAACAAAAAATAATACATTGAAATTGTGTCAATAACAACAATTTAATGTAGTATATTCCAGCGCTTTTTTTGCGTGTTGTAAGTCATTAAATAACTTCCCCCGTTCTGGGCGGACCGAGGATGAGCATCAGACTTGTACTGACTGAAACCTACTCACGTTCTTTCTATTACCCTTTATATTCCGTGACCGTTAACAAGACTATGGACTGAACCAGGGCTGGACGCGAGAGATCGCCGACGCCAATTGCTTCGACGAGGGCACGGTGGTGCTTCGCCCAAACTGGGCAGACCGCCACTATTTGCTCTACCGTGTCCTTTGGGCGATCGTCATTATGGTGACACCCGGGCGTTTCCTCCCGCCAGATTATGTGCAGGAACCTCCCGAAGCTTCCGTGTCCGATGAGGACCTTCGTCAAGCGGTAGGTTAGAACACCATGGCGTCTCTTTAGTCACTCTTCAAAGAGAAGACTTACCGCCACTGTTGTGACCTGCACTGCACGAGGTGGCGACAGTCGCTCTCTCCATGCCATCATGAGAATATAGTTAAGGAGACTTTTTCGTGTAGGTGACGTGATTAATTCAGAAAAGAACACAAAATACATTAAAAACTTGTAACTAAACAACTTAACCAAAAGCATGAATGTTGTTTGTTACAACATTCATGCTTTTGGTTAGTAACGTTTTTTATGGATTTATTTGCAATAGTATGTTTTGATTCGAGAGAGGAAACTTTGTCATTGCAACCGAGACGGATTAAACGCCCGAGCCGCCAAGTAAGGGTGTTATAAAGCTGAGAACAATAAACGACGTTTTTCAATACACTTAAGGAGAACTTAAAAAAACAGAACAAATAGTACTTTTGTCATTAATCAATATGAAACTATTATTTCATTTGTTTTTTACTCGCTCTTTTGACTTCGCAGACTGAAGGAGACTTATAGAGAAATAAAAAAAACAACAATAAAAGACATTGTATGTCTAACGCTAATCGTAGTGCGATAAGAGATAGGTCTGAAAAACTGGCTCTTACTTTTCCTGATTTGATAATTTTGAAATGCAGTGAACGTATGCTTTTATCAACAAATTAGCATTGTTTTGGGTCTATTTTTTTGTATTTTTTGACATTATGCTGATTAGTGGATTGATGCCTCTTCCTTAATCTGCAAGGGCAATGCCAGGGGTGAAGGCAAATTGAATATTAATTTAACAATGATTGAACTACAGGCACTAGTATGCATTTGTCACTACAGTTTCCAGCTCCATATTTCGCTCGCCTACGGCTTGGGTGCGAATCCCATCTTGATTGCAGTGACGAAGATTTCCCACATATTTTTCATCAGAATAATCTAGCTAACAAAATTCGCATGTGTCGTTATAATCAATATCTAATCATTATTATTATGAGACAATTAATTTCCTTTTTACACGCAGTTTTTGACGAAAAATGCCACGAAATTGATAATTCTCTTAATTTTCTACTCCGGATGAGTACTTTGACCGGCAAATTTAGGATTTTCAGTTCATGCTGTGCACAACTCTGTTACTTCTGTTTTTACTTTTACCATTACTGTATAATAATAATGTTTCTCTAAACTCCCCCAGTGGTAGTCATAAGTGCGCCTGTTAACGAACGACTATCGGATCAGGCAAAAAGTGTCAGGTACTAGGATTTTCCATTAAAAAATGCTCAGTAGCAACCAAATAGTGAAAATTGGCGGTATGGTAACCCAACGCCTTTTTTGCGGGTGGGAAATCATCAAATAACTTCCTTTGTGCTGGATGTGTGGGAAGTGGGGGAAGAGCGTTACACTTGTAGTGAATAAAACCCCCATGTCCCTTTATGTTCCGGGGCCGCCGTATCTCTTTCGAAGAACCGAACCCCATGCCTTGGAAAGCACTTTAAGCCGTCGCCTGATCACATCTCACAGTCATCACTTAATACAGTCGAAGAAATCCATTAATGTAAGATCTAGACTGGATATAGAAAGTAAAAAAATAATATATACGATCATGTCAAAATAATACTCTAAATAATACTCTAAAAAACCGACATACCGATGGCATGTCAGCTGAATGCGGACGAAAGTCTGTATGGCCAGCGGCTTTCTTGCGAAGCTACCACGAAATAAAAAAATTGTTTCGAGTTCTATCTATATTTTTGCCTTCACTAAGACTTCGTGGTGATTTATGCCGTAGATAAGTTAGCTAAGGACCTAAATAGCCACATTATGGAGCCCTGATACAGGCAAAAGGTGTAGCGGCCAACTTCAAAGAAAATGGCGGAGCGAGTTGGAAAAAACCATTGACTAGTGCTCCATATAAGCCAGCAATGAGAAGAGGCCTTTGTCCAATTAAGTAATGGGATGACGCAAGCTAACAGAATCAGAATCAAATACATCGATGTTCCACTAGAAGAGTGACGTTCATAATATCATGTTATTAGAAATGCAACACAGTAAGTAGTTGAAAAGATTTATTTTTAATATTTACACAATAAATAATACATTCTTTGAGGCTAATTAATCAACAATCTTAAAGTGTAGGGTTCAACAGTCAAAGATCTTCAACAGTCAGGTTCGAATAGATGATTACTGATGATATTTGTGTTCAGGAACAATGTGCTTAGCGTGACCCACGTACTTTACATTGGCGTTGAATCTGTAAATACAAACAAAAACAATTAGTAAATTGAGATGCACAATTGATGCACTTCAATTTCAAATGTCTTAGTTTATTGAAATATACCCTGTTTTCTTGTCAGCGTGGTACTCGACGATCCTGATGGTGCCATCGGGCTGGTGCAGGCTGTACACGCCCTTCACGACGTGACCGTCACGAGCTTCGTGCTGGGACTTCTTGTCACCGGTGTGAGGGTCCTCCACTTTGTATGCGAACTCGTACTTAGGGTGAGACTGTAAGTTATGAGAAATTAGCAATTTTTCTAAAGAGGATAAAGGAGCCATATTATAATTTCAAATGTTTCATACATAGTACTCGACGTGTTTCTCGGTGGCGTGTCCGTGGTGCTGCTTGATGCTCTGTGCGGAGGAGGCGTGACCGTGGTGTTCCTCGTGATGTTGCTCCTCATGGTTGTTGTAGAGCTCTTCATGTTTCTCTTCATGGTATTCCTTATTATTATTATTGTGGTGTATGGGCTTGTGTTCATTCTCGTGAGTTTGGTGCAGTACGATGCTCTGTGACGAGACAGCGTGACCGTGACCGTGGTGGTAGTCGTGACCGTCTTGCGGCCGGGCGCCGACTATTGAGATCACAGCAGCTAATAGGATGATCTGTGTGGATGAAAATAAAAATGAATACTGAAATTGTAAAGTTGGGAATTAATGTTTTTTTTTTTAATTGAAATTAGCATAAACACACACTCAGTCCGTAGTTGTTATGGAATTGTGCATTCTGTACGAGAATCGAACCCGCAACACGCAGTGCAAGAGCTAATCGCTCATTTACTGCGCCATCCGTGCCTTCAAATCGTGGTGGTGTTACTGTTTTTGCCTTTATACACAACAGTAGGTTTATGGTTTTAGCATTTTTTTTTAAACTCTCGAAAAAGTTTTTATACCTTGTACATTTTGATGGATTCTCTTCTTTCCTCGTGGAGTATCCAACAGTGACTGATAATATGTCGATGTATGATTTTTCGTTTTATAAATTTTCAAAGGACTGTCAAAAAGTTTTACGCAATCAGTCAACGAAACGGCTTAAACATGTTTTTGGTTAAAACGTTAACCTTGAGTAAACCGTTAGTACTTACATGAATTAACCCGTAACTTTCTTCATTAAAAAATAACTTACATTAAAGTTTTGGCCAACAGGTTTTACGTTTTTGAACGAGTTACGAAAACTTGTAGTAGTTCTGTACCTAAACTGAACTTTAAATTCGTATAAAAAGAAAAATTATGTGCCGTTAATGTGTCAGTCACAGCTTGGTTTTTCAAGTAAAAACAATTTAAATCATCAACATGTTCAAGGTATTATAATATACTAGCTGGCTCTCGCGGCTTCGCCCGCATGATATCGAAAAAAAAGTCTATCCTGTGTATTATTCCAAACTACAATTTACCTCTGTGCCAAATTTCATCAAGATCCGTTCAGTAGTTTTTCGTGAAAGAGGATCAAACATACATACACACTCACAAACTTTCGCATTTATACCTAATATTAGTAGGACTAATAATTTACAATGTATTTAAAATGAATTACAGAGATTAATAATTATGCTCTTTTCGTTCATTTTTAGTATAATATATCAATAATTTTGAGAAATTAAGAAGATTCTTTTTCAAATCAACACGCATTTGTATTCCACAGATCATCTTACTCGCTGCTACAGTTGCAGTGGCAACGGCGCGGCCTCAAGATGGTCACAATAACCATGGTCACGGTCACGCTGTCTCGTCACAGAGCATCGTACTGCACCAAACTCACGAGACTGAACACAAGCCTGCACACCACGTGGAGCACCACGAGCAGCAACACGAAGAGAAACATGAAGAGCACTACAATAACCGCGAGGAGCATCATCACGAGGAACACCACGGTCACGCCTCCTCCGCACAGAGCATCAAGCAACACCATGGAAAAGCCACCGAGAAACACGTCGAGTACTATGTATGACCACATTTAAATTTAATAGAGAAGTTTTAAACTTTTTTCTATAAAGAAATGTTTTGCTAATTTTATTTGCCTTACAGTCGCATCCCAAGTACGAGTTCGCGTACAAAGTGGAGGACCCTCACACCGGCGACAAGAAGTCCCAGCACGAAGCTCGTGACGGTCACGTCGTGAAGGGCGTGTACAGCCTGCACCAGCCTGATGGCACCATCAGGATCGTTGAATACCACGCTGATAAGAAAACTGGGTAAGTGTGGACACTTTTCCGATTAATGTATTAGCTGTAACAGCTACGGAGTCTGGGTTTGTGCCCGGTAGATGTCAATACGATGACACACGAATTTGACGCTGAGCGATCGACTGCCGCGCTGCGTGTCGCGGGCTCGATATCCGCACCGAAAAAATAGTTGAATGGCCTCCAGATAGTTGTGCCGGGTCTGGTTGTTTGTGTATGTGAGTTTAAATGTTTGTAAACGCACCCCTGATAGGAGAAATTCTTAGAGTAGAGCAACGAATTATTTAAGAAATTAAAAATAGGTTCGTCCGCTATTACATGGGACTTATATAGTCTGCATGCGGCTGTACTATTAGCTATACCTCTGCATAACCCTTCGGGCATTACAGGCGCGGTGTTATGTTCAAAGTAATGACATCATATACACAATATTTTATTTCTCTTTACAGATTCAATGCCAACGTAAAGTACATTGGTCACGCCGAACACACTGTTCCTGAACATCATGGTCAACACTGATTCTACTTTGCTTGATACCTTGCCTATTGTTGAACCTTATGTCTAAGCAGTTATTGTTGTTTTTTAAGTGCTAAGATGTTAAATAGTGTAAATAATAATAATTAAAGTCAATATATTTATTTTCATACCCATTTTTTGTTTCCATTTCCATGCTCTTTGTTGTTTACCATGCAAATGTTCTTCTTGTACAATATGGGGTTTATATTTTTAGCTCCAGTAAAAAATCATAAAAGTGATCAATCATGTCGTGCCTTTAATGTACAGACAGCGTCACGATGTGCTTATATATCTCCTTCGAAAGTCAATTTTAATCTAACTGGGGTAAGCGATTGATGTCAACAGCCAGACTCGGAACAACTACCTGTTTGCTGTCGGTCACACAAATATTTGTTCCGTGCGGGGACCAAACTCCCGACACGCGGCGCAGCTGCGCCAACGGTGCACTCAAAATTGATGTCAAAGTCAAAAGTCAAAAAATTTAAATTATAGCATCACACAATAAATCAGTAATCCCTCCAAAGTTCTGGAACGCTGCAAAGAGTTTGATGTTAAGCATGGCAATAATCGTCGCCCACAGGAACTGTGAGTGTCGTGCGGCATTGCTATCAGGTTTATTTACCATTGCGAAAGGGAGAGTCAGACTTGTACTGACTAAAACCCAATCCTGTTCGTTCTTTTGCACGGAACAGAAATGTTCCGAGCCCGCGGTATCTCTTTCGAACCAACCCACAACCATAGCAAGGTGCTTGACAGCCTGTTGATCGTGCAGTCAGATGGCTCATTACACCTACATGATACAAAGTTTGGGGCTTCTAATGATTTGGGTGCTGAAAGTGCGATTCCTGCCCTAAAAAATACCATGCAATATTATACAAAAGCTCAGACTCCTGTGTATGCTTGTTTTCCGAAGCTCTCCCATGTTCTTGGCATGTCATCGTATGACGTTCTGTGGTACAAGCTGCAGGAGAGAAAAATGGCGGAAGAGCTGCTGAGTATATTACAGTACTGTACTAGTACAACAACCAGTTTAACAATAAGATATAGGCCGATGAGCTTTCCGTGTAGTAAGGTTCAAAGCGCGGGGTAAGGCAAGGAGGAGAATATCGCCTAAGTTTTTTAACCTCTTGTTACCGTCAAGCTCAGCCATCATCGAATTGGATATTGCATTGATTTCGACAGGGTCAACAATATCAGTTACGCAGGTGACATGGTGCTGCTGAGTCCAACGGTCAACGGTCAAAAAAAGCTTAGAGAATTGTTTAAAACCTGTGAGGAGTTTAAGCTAGTGCACGGTTTATCATACAAAATGTTAAAAAAAAACAAGATTTTAGTATTTTTAGGGATCCATTTTTTTTTTCATTTGAGGCTAATGAGGTTGTATGGCCGCCAACGGGACGAACTTACCCAAAAGAAGCCTAATAACTCGCGAATTGAATAGATCCGAGTGGAATATGTAAGACTACCATGCCTCTAAGTTTTGATAAATGATAAATGATGTTTATTTTGCAAGTAGGTTTTCACAAACACTTTTACACGTCTTTTTTTTAAAACTAGATGAGGCCGGTGTTTCGTACCCGACTACTCTGAGAAGAAACAGCCGAAACAAACTCAGAGGTCATAGTCTCTTTTAAAGTCCAGACAAAAAAAATCTTGGTCAACTTACATGAGGACTATGCAGATTAGTGTCTGAAGTGGTCTTTTTAAGAAAGCACCACACAGATTGAGTGGACCTGTCCAGTCAGTGCAAGCATTTGTCAGTTATCGTGTAGCTCGACTCATAACCCAAGGAGCTCAACGAAACGATGAACAATACCTAAAAAAGGACATTAGCGATTTGTTGTTCCATATTCAAAAATAGGGGTTCCTCCTGTTTTTATTTTGAATATAAAACAGAAAACAGGAATATATTTGTATGGGCTAAACACCACTAGCCTATAATAGACCACTTCAGACACTGCCGTGCAGGCCCTAAAGTGCAGTATGAGGAAAAAAGCGGTTTCGAGAAAACCGCGAAAAACTTTTTAACACTGTTTTTTTTTTAGATTATTTATGAGTATGGTGCATATTTTTGTTGTTACGAGGACTAAGTGACAACAAAGATGGTATTTACAAAAACAAATATTAGTTTTGTTAATTAGATTTTAATTAAAATCGGTTTTTCTAAAATCTTAGCTTTTACTGCACGCAAAAAGTTACACATATGCAGATTAAAATGCGGTAAAAATACTTGATACTACAAAATATTTGAGTTTTTTGCTACTTTGCAGACTAACTTGCAGCATAAGACTTCCTTTACTGCATTTTAATTTGTATCGTGAACTAATTGCACATGTAGTATATAACAATTGCTTCCAACTTCCAACGGGTATGTTTAGGTAGGAACTTACAGAAAAAAGTACATTATGCATAGAATTTGTCGTTTATTTTATAATATTATTAGGTAATTGTAAATTACATTAAAGGTGCTCTGAACACAGGCGGTTATAAAGACATTTCGATAAAAATAAATGGTATAAACCTTTTCGGTTTTGCAAGACACATGAGATCTTTCCTTTAAATGGCACATTTATTAGTTTTATATAAATGTGCCATTTAATTGAAAGATTTTGATTTGTGATTTTCTTTCATCTTGATCTTTGATTTTGTTTAAAGATTGTTCCAACTTGTGGTGAAATACTTCAATATAATTTTGAAAGTTTCGGGAGGTTCCTGCACATCATCGGGCGGGAAGAAACGCCCGGGTGTCACCATTGTGACGATCGCCCGGAGGACACGGTGTAGCACACAGTGGCGGTCTGCCCAGCGCGGGGCGGAGCACCGCCGTGCCCTCGTAGAGGCGATCGGCGCGGCGGCGGCAATCTCTCGCGTCCGGCCCTGGTTCAGGCCATGGTCCGGAGCGAGAGGGAATGGGAAGTGGTCACCTCCTTCTGCGAAGCAGTAATGCTAGCAAAGGAGGTGGCTGGGCGTTTGAGGGAAGGAACATGAAGCCAACCCAGCCGCCGTGGGGCCCCGGGAGCCGGGCGCCGCGAGACGACTCCCGACCACCGTAGATGCGGGCCTGTGGACTGTGAGCAATGGGTAGCTCACCGTCCGTCCGTCTATTGACGACAGGCCATGTCGACGGCGCGTTCGTGTTTCACGAGCGCCTCAAAGTGATGTCAGCAAAGCAGAGGGGCTTGCCAGTCTCCGCCTGCCGGGGTTGCGGGTTGTTCGAAAGAAATACCGCGGCCCCGGAACGTAAAGGGCAATAGAAGGAACATGGGTGGGTTTTAGTCAGTACAAGTCTGACACTCCCCCGCTCCGCCCAGAGATCAAATCCATAAATAACTTCCCCCGCGGAAGTTATTTGATGCTTCGATTTTCTATCTTTGATGATCGCTTCAATCTGTGAGAGTAACGTAGCGTTTCTTTTTGGTCTTAATATTAGTCTTGGCATTGGTATGAACTAAACCCTTTAAGAAAAAGTCCTCTGGATTACCAGTCCATAGACCAGTAATCAGCAATCTATCCAAGATTGCCGTTTATCCTCATTTAAACTAAAAAAACACAGTTTTTTGCAGAGATTGTGACACGGTGGTCTAATAAAATATTTGTCTAGGTTCTTTTTTTAACTTTTTACTATATTTTGTATGTTTCTGGTTTTTCTTTTTTTAATTTTTCGTTTATTAGTATTCGTTTTCCGACTGCTTGCGTATGATCTGATAAACTACTTTCTAATGAAGGCACAGGAGTATATTTTTTATCTGCTACAGAGTCGTCAGAATCTCGAAAAACTGGTGTTTTAGCTAATAGTGTCACGTTCTGAAAAATATCTGTTGATTTTGGCAAAACCTCAGAACATAATAAATCTCTGATGTCACAAGATCATTGAATGAATGTTCAGAAGCTATTGCAGTCGTAGCTAAATCCGTTAGACCAGACTGAGGGAGAGCCTCAACAAGCCTTCGCTGCCTACACTGACGCGGCGCAGACGTCTTAATTCCTCGGCAGTAATTGACACACAAACACGACATATTGAGCGAGAGAGATAGCGACAAATTCTGACTAGAACGCAGTAAAATA
The DNA here is from genome assembly GCA_958449745.1 of Ochropleura leucogaster. Lineage (NCBI taxonomy): Eukaryota > Metazoa > Arthropoda > Insecta > Lepidoptera > Noctuidae > Ochropleura > Ochropleura leucogaster. Next base: position 12,901,216 of record OY288204.1, on the reverse strand, counting down.
TGACCTTTACTGCAGCGAAATTAGTAAAATCGTTCAAGTTACCAATTAAAATGCAGTAACAGAGTGTCATACTGCGTTTTAATTAGCATATAACTTATTTTCATCTTTTGAAAAAAAACGACTATACTGCAGTAAATAATGAACATACTGCAGTTTAAATAGTTAGTTCATATGAAATAAACTAGTGATCAACCATGCAGTATTAACTAGGGCTTTCAATACCGGTATTACGGGATCCCGTAATACCGTAATCACGGATATATTTTGGTCTTTTTTCAATACCGGTACTGACGAGCTAATACCGTGATTACGGTATTACAATCATTTTCATAGAGACAGTGAGAATATGGCTGATATGACGATAGAAGAACCTTCTTCTTCTTTTTCAAGTTGTGAAAATGAAGACACGTCCATACAAAAGCAATTAGAATGGGAGATTTCTAAATTGCCTAAAAGTATGGATTAGGCCTCGGCTGTAACCAGAAGCTTGTGTTTTGATGAATAATAAGTGTAGAGAGAGATGTGTGTCTTTGAAACTGCTGGGGGTAGACGTGAGATATTTCTATCGGCGGCATACAAATATTTACTGTCTGTTGTACCCAAAAGTGTTGAAGCAGAGCGTGCTTTTTCGTCAGCAGGCTATTTATGTAACATGCTAAGAAGTTCGCTTTCTGATGCGACCTTAAATGCACTTTCTTTTTTGCGATCACACTTTAAAAAAAAAACGAAAATATCTTTTGATTAAAAATGTTTCAATATGATATATATGTTTACATTTTTATTATTGTTTGTCAGCAAATTTGCAAAATATTATTTGATTTATTTTGGACTTTATGATTGTTTTTTTTTTTAAATAAATATAATACTTAGCGTTAGTAAAATTCAAACCAAATATAAGTATAGATCTCATTATCATTGTAAATTGCATAATTTAAGTTAATTGCCTACTGCGATATAACATTTAGTTTAATATTTGATTAAGTTTATAAATCCTAGTCCTATAATCAATCAAAATGACGGGCCTGTTGGTCCAGTGGTTAGTGGCCCTGATTGCTGAGCCGGAGGTCGTGGGTTCGATTCCCACCCAGGACAAACTTGGTGTGATGAGCACGATTGTTTGTTCTGTGTCTGGGTGTGATTTATCTATAATATGTATGTATTTATAAATTACATAAGTATGTATATCAGTTGTCTGGTTACCATAACACAAGCTCTGCTTAGCGTGGGATCAGATAGCCGTGTATGAGTTGTCCCAAGGTATTATTTATTTATTTATTTTAATCAATACCAAATCAGTCTTTGTCTTTGACGGATTTGGAAACAAAATACGTATTTAAATGGTTTTTTTAATGCCAGAATAAGAGTCAAGCGCTAGTTTAAAAAAAAAGGCTTGAAAAACTTGAGTTCAATACCGTGATCACGTGATCACGGTATTGAAATTTCTAATTCCGGTACTAATACCGGTATTGAAAAAATCCGGTATTTGAAAGCCCTAGTATTAACACTGTTGGTACAAAAACTACTTACTGCGTTTTAATTTATACCCCTCAATATTTTTTTTGGTGTAGAATACAGTTTTTTTGTGGTAATTTAGATATTTACTGCGTTTAACTTGGTAAAGTGTCGGGTCGTGGTAGACGTAACAGCTATTACTGTATTTTAGTTGGTATTGTAATAGATTTAGACATGCAAAATTAAGTTACTGCTATCACAAATTTGATTTTTAAACCGTTTAAAGAATCCTAACAAAAATCTGATTAGATCTTCATGTTCCTTATAACGTGTGCATTAAGGTTCAATATTCAACAAAAAAATGACAAAAAGCCTGTTACTGCGTTTTAGGGTCTGCACGGCAGATAATTAAGTAATGTTAGTAAATAATTCCTTTCAAATCGAACCTTATTTCTACTTCGATTTTGAAAATGATTGAAATAGGCTTTTCGTCACATTACTTCAATCTAATTTATTTTTTACTTACTCACGCTTGTCTAATTTCCATGGTCACTATCAACAATTATTTGCCAATTTCGGATGAGAAATCATCAAATAACTTCTCCCGCCCTCGGCAGAGTGGAAGGGAGTGTCAAACTTTAACTGACTAAAACCCATCCATGTTCCTTCTTTTGTCCTTTGTGTTCCGGGGCCACGGTATCTCTTTCAATTAAAGTCATTGGCGATATCCATGCTTTATTAGATATTTTATTGCAGCTATTAGAGATTTCTTGACATTCTCTTCTAGAACGTTAGAGGCAATTTTAATGTCTTCTTTTCAGTAATAGAGAAAATTTCAGATTGCAATGAAGTTACTGAGAGATGATAAGTTTATAAAATAAAAAGAATATAATAGGTACGAAAATAAATATATTGACTTCAATTATGAATTACAACAGATAACATCTTAACTCAAAAAAACAACAATAACTACTTAGACGTAAGGTTCAACATTGGTAGTTAAATGACCAGAATCAAATTCAGTGATGACCATGATGTTCAGGAACAATATGTTCGGCGTGACCAATGTACTTCACGTTGGCGTTGAATCTGTAAAGAACGAGTACATAATTTAGATATATCTTTAAAGTTTCTATTACTTTGAATAAGACTCCTGACGTAAAAGAGTAACAAATATCCATACATACATCCATCCTCACAAACATTTATAATATTAGAATGATCCATACAATTTACGTAAGAGAGAAAAGGTGTGCTTGCTTACCCCGTCTTTTTGTCAGCGTGGTACTCAACAATCCTGATGGTGCCATCGGGCTGATGCAGGCTGTACACGCCCTTCACGACGTGACCATCACGAGCTTCGTGCTGGGACTTCTTGTCTCCGGTGTGAGGGTCCTCCACTTTGTATGCGAACTCGTACTTGGGATGAGACTGTAAGAGAAGTGGAATTAGCTAATTCTTGCTTCGGAGTAAAAGTAAAAGAAAATTACCTATTAAAATTAAACGCGGTCATACATAGTACTCGACGTGTTTCTCGGTGGCGTGTCCGTGGTGCTGCTTGATGCTCTGTGCGGAGGAGGCGTGACCGTGGTGTTCCTCGTGATGATGCTCCTCATGGTTGTTGTAGTTGTTGTAGTGCTTTTCATATTTCTCTTCGTGTTGCTGCTCGTGGTGCTCCTGGTGGTGCTCCTCGTGATGTGCGGGCTTGTGTTCAGTCTCGTGAGTCTGGTGCAGGACGATGCTCTGTGACGAGACAGCGTGACCGTCACCGTGACCGTGGTGGTGATTGTGACCGTCTTGCGGCCGCGCCGCGACCACTCCGACTACAGCAGCGAGTAAGATGATCTAAGGAATATGAATGTGTGTTGATTCAAAGTTTAAACATAATGAGCCAAGTGCGAGTCTACAAACTTGCGCCATATCTTTTGACAGCGTAGATTTAGAAGTTTTAGAATTTTTTCAAGGCTTCAATCAAATGTTCCGCAGAATGATAAAGTATATTGTTTTAATTTTAAATCGATACCTGCACGCGTTCTTGAGATAAAGGGTCTTGACAAATAACTAAGTGGACCAATAAGGGTTCCGTTTTTTCCTTTTTAGGTACGGAAACCAAAAAGTAGTCTTAGTACTTAGATAAGTTATGTGAGGTAATGTTTTTTTTTGCCAAATATAAATGAGCATAATGTTATTGATGTTAAATAAATTAATAATGTATATTGTACCTTGATCATTTTAATGTTTTTAATTGTTTTTACTTGTAAAACCAAGCTATGACTGATACCTTATGGGCACAACTTTTTTCTTTTATACGTTCTTAAAGTTCAGAACATGTATAGAACTACTACATGTTTTCGTAACTCGCTCAAACACATGAAACCAGTTTGCCAAAACATTAATAAATGTGAGCTATTTTTTAACAATAAAGTAACGAGTTAATTCAGGCAAGTATATACATATTTCGCTTCGATATCAAATTGAAAGTTAAAACTTATCGCCTAAAACCACCTCACTGTCCCATGAAAATAAAACGAAAAACCAATCTACTAAAAAAATATCAGGTACTGTTTCTTTGTCCAAGTCAAAATGAATATACTGCTTCCGGTGCTAATTTCCCAAAAAAATACACATATCCATGTATATTGGCAAAAATATGAATGCCAACTCATGCAAATTCATGGTTGGAGCACGGCTAAGCAGTTAGCTGCTGCCCTGTCTGTCACGGATTCGATTCTCTTATAGAACAATTAAATTTGTATGGCCTAGTCGTGACGGATCTGGCTGTTTATGTATGTACAATTGATGTTTGAAAACGCACCCACGGGCTAGAAAAATTCTTAGTGTTGGTCAAATTTAAATACTTCAAGGAGTTTAGATTACCAAAAATATATCATATTATAAAACACTCAAAATTTTAAGACTTATATCAAATGAAGAATTCCTAACCCAACACTACTTACTTAAAATAAATTTTCATAATAATGCTTAGGTCATAATGTTACCTACTGTTATTGCTTAACTTTTTTATTAAATGAATGTCAGGATTCAATTAACTTGGATTTCATTAACAAGGGCTTAACACTGTACTCGAGGTCAACTGTACTTGCTTGTTACACCAAACTTGTCTGTCGGGTTCAACACATTGCGAAAAACTTTATGACAACCCCTTTTGTATGTATAAAAAGAAAAATTATTAACAAAAAAGTTATCACTCACTGTTTATAACTCTAAGAGTAAACAACACAATATCAATATGTACAAGGTAAAATACAAGTATTATAAAATAAATAAATATATTATTGCACAAGAAAACAATTGTCAAAGAGTATCCTTTAAAATTGAAAAAATCTCCTAACTATCATATAATTATTACACAGGTAATCCTAGTCAGCGCACTTTTCGCGATAGTCGCCGCCCGGCCGCAAGACGGTCACGATTACTACCACGGTCATGGTCACGGTCACGCTGTCTCGTCACAGAGCATCGTCCTGCACCAGACTCATGAGACCGAACACAAGCCCATACACCATGAGGAGCACAACGACGTATACTACGGAAAACACCACGAACAGCAACATGAAGAGAAATATGAAGAGCTCTACAACAACCACGAGGACCATCATCACGGAGAACACCACGGTCACGCTTCTTCCGCACAGAGCATCGTCCTGCACCAGACTCATGAGACCGAACACAAGCCCGCACACCACGAGGAGCACCACGAGCAGCAACACGAAGAGAACCATGAAGAGCACTACAACAACTACAACAACCGTGAGGAGCATCGTCACGAGGAACACCACGGTCACGCCTCCTCCGCACAGAGCATCAAGCAACACCACGGCAAAGCTACCGAGAAACACGTCGTGTACTATGTATGACCACGTTTAATTTTAATATTAACATATTTTTAACTTAATTCTCTAAAGAAAGAACTTGCTAATTTCACTTCTATTACAGTCTCATCCCAAGTACGAGTTCGCGTACAAAGTGGAGGACCCTCACACCGGCGACAAGAAGTCCCAGCACGAAGCTCGTGACGGTCACGTCGTGAAGGGCGTGTACAGCCTGCACCAACCTGATGGCACCATTAGGATCGTTGAGTACCACGCTGACAAGAAAACCGGGTGAGTGTGAACACTTATTCAATATAATGGAACCTTCTAAGATTTCAAAAGAACTCTTTTAATCTTCTACTCATTATTTACAGATTCAACGCCAAAGTAAAGTACATTGGTCACGCCGAACACATTGTTCCTGAACATCATGGTCATCACTGATTCTACTTTGCTTGATACCTTGCCTACTGTTGAACCTAATATCTAAGCAGTTATTTGTTTTTTAAGTGCCAAGATGTTACCTATTGTAAAAACTAATAATTGAAGTCAATATATTTATTATCGTACCTATTTTTTGTTTCTTTTTCCGTATTCCTTTCTTATTTCTATGTAAACTTATCTGAATTTAGCGGTTTATCAGTTTAGCCCATGCAAAGTTGAGTTTATTTGATATTCTTTTTTGCGATCAAATAACTTTCCCTGATCAGGGTGGAGCTGGGATGAGTTTCAGTCTTTTACAGTTCTTTTAGGAGTTCTGGTCTTAAAGCTAAACATTGTTAGAAATAAATGAATATAAATGCAAAAAATCTGATTCATATAAAATATATTTTGGTCAACTGTTTTAGACGTGTATGGTAGTTCAAAAAATCACCAATAATATAGATGAACTTTTTCTTTGCCCTAATTTGTCATGTTCAAAGATAACATCTATATCAATAAAAAGACGGTAATTGCCTACGGTCAATTTGTACAGCAAGCAGTGTCGTGACTGAGTACCTACAATCCAATGACAACACAGATCAAACATAGATTCAAAAATACCAAGTTTCACATATAATAATTATTTTAACAAGTCACGTCATCTGTCAAAATGAAAAAAAAAAACATTATATCTATCAATCAAAATCAATATTTTACAATAACAATCCGAATTCAACGTATGGTATTTGAATAATAAAACCTAGATATAGGCAGTACTACTTTTTTATAGAAAAAATAATAACTTTGTTGGTTTAGAGCTCAGCCTGTTAAAATCTGTAATCTATGTTCCTTACAATCTTCCATTTCAAAATTTAATTCCATTGCTACCAAAATCAAATTAAGAAACACTTTTTATTTTTTGAGGTCCCCATTTTTTTTTAAATAAATTCGAAAATGCGTTCTTAGAAATTAGATGGTGACGGCGTGAGGCTAACGGGTTTGTTTGATGTAACATCATTGAATGGTCTGCCGTGCCTTTGGATCATCACTATTTGCGCAATCCTTACTAATATTATATTATTATATATATTATATATCCTTACTAATATTATAAAAGCGAATGTGAGTTTGTTGATTTGTTTGTTTGTTTGTTTGTTACCTCTTCACGCTTTAATGGCTAAACCGATTTTGATGAATTTTGGTACAGAGATAGTTGGGAACCAGGAGACGGACATAGGCTAATATTTTTTTGAAAAAAGTGGGATGTGAGGGGGAAAGACGGAAGAAAAGGGAAAACATAGCGTTGCTATTACAAATCAATAAGGCGCTACCGAATTTAACGCGAGCAAAGCCGCGGGCAAAAGCTAGTAATATTATAAAAGCGAAAGTGAGTTTGTTTGTTTGTTACCTCTTCACGCTTTAATGGCTAAACCGATTTTGATGAATTTTGGTACAGAGATAGTTGGGAACCAGGAGACGGACATAGGCTAATATTTTTTTGAAAAAAGTGGATTGTGAGGGAGAAAGAGGGAAGAAACGGGAAAAGTTAGCGTTGCTATTACAAATCAATAAGGCGCTACCGAATTTTACGTGAGCGAAGCCGCGGGCAAAAGCTAGTTTTAAATAGAGTACGAAAGTAGCAATGCATCGGAAGCAGTTTCCAAAAAAATATTTGGTTAGCCTTCACACTTATGTCTCACTGTTGCTTTGAAACTCGTCTTTGGAAAGATTTCCATTCTCAAAAGTACACTTACTTTAATCCCAAATGTGGCTTGGGTAGTCTAGACATCCGTAAAGCTGGTGATTAAGAGTCAGGCTTAATTTGTCTTTGCAAATATTTAGGTTAATTTAGATGATGATACCATGCCTCGGAAAACACATTAGGCCGTTGGAGCCGGCGGTTAGTGAACCGAAAATCTTATTAAAGGTTACCATATCTGCCGGGGTTGGAGGTTGTTCGAAAGATATACCGCGACCCCGGAACGTAAAGGACAATAGAAGGAACATGGGTGGGTTTTAGTCAGTACAAATCTGACACTCCCCCCCGCTCCACCCAGAGCGGGGAAGTTATTTGATGATTTTGTACCCCAAAAAAAAGAGTTATCGTATTACCCACTTCTAACTAGGTTGTGGAGGTCAGATGGGCAGGGGCTCCATGTAAAATACTTTTACTCTACTGCATCCGGTAAGACTGAAAGTCACGCCAATAAAGTTGCGAAAAGACTAGGCAGACGATGACTTAGTTTTATTTATTCTGTAAGAAGCATATACTTTTTAGTTAACTTATGTAAATAAAGCACACAGCACGAAATTCTTTAAAGTTAAACTATTTTTTTAAAGAGGTTCGACTTGTCAGGATCAAAGCTGGCCAGTAGTGTTGAAATAATGATGTAAACGCCATTAAAGTTTTCTGCTAACTTTTTTTTTAAGTATTTAGCATTTTTACTTTACTTTACGACAAAAAATGCCAGTGGTTTTATATTAATAAGTAGGTTTCAAGATGGAAAATAAAAAATATTGTGTGGTTAATCTTCTAAAAAGGTTGGTTTTTTAATATAAAAACTGAAAAGAATCTTTGAAATAAATATTGCTGTTGAAAACGGTTTATTGAATGAATATCAATATTCTATATTAAATGCTTTCCTTTTCATGTAGCCGCCAATTAACGTGAATTTAATACTTTACTTAAGGTCAGCTGTACTTATTTTTCATAGCAGACTGGTCTGTCAGGTTCAACGAATTGCGAAAAACTTCTCACAGTCCCTTTAATGTGAATAAAAAGAGAAGTTATGTAGATATAAGTTATCAGACATTGTTTAATACTTCAACAGTAAGGAATACAACTACCAATATGTACAAAGTAAGCATGATATTAACTAATAACAAAAATAAATAAAACTTAAATACTTACATACACTTATTGTTTTTATTTTTTAATTTAGAATTTTAATTATAAAAAAATGTGCAGGTTATCTTCGCAGCTGCCTTAATGGCAATGGTCGCCGCGCGGCCGCAAGACGGTCACGATTACCACCACGGTCATGGTCACGGTCACGCTGTCTCGTCACAGAGCATCGTACTGCACCAAACTCACGGCGCCGAACACAAGCCCGCACACCACGAGCAGCAACACGAGGAGAAACATGAAGAGCTCTACAACAACCATGAGGAGCATCATCACGAGGAACACCACGGTCACGCCTCCTCCGCACAGAGCATCAAGCAGCACCATGGAAAAGCCACTGAAAAACACGTTGAGTACTATGTATGATGACAATCGCTAATAAATATTTGCTTACATTCTTTTGGCAAAGTCTTTGCTCACTGTCATTTTATCTTACAGTCTCATCCTAAGTACGAGTTCGCGTACAAAGTGGAGGACCCTCACACCGGCGACAAGAAGTCCCAGCACGAAGCTCGTGACGGTCACGTCGTGAAGGGCGTGTACAGCCTGCACCAGCCTGATGGTACCATTAGGATCGTCGAGTACCACGCTGACAAGAAAACTGGGTTAGTGTGCATCGTCATACATACAATGTTACTTAAGGTCTCAATATGTCCGGGGTTGCGGGTTGTTCGAAAACGATACCGCGGCCCCGGAACGTAAAGGGCAATAGAAGGAACACGGGTGAGTTTTAGTCAGTAGTGGGACTTGTACTGACCCGAAAAAAAAGACGATTTCCACCCCAAAAAAAAGGTCTCAAGATGTTTACAGTACTTAATGACCCTCTTTATAACATTTTATTGCTGTTTACAGATTCAACGCCAACGTAAAGTACATTGGTCACGCCGAGCATGTTGTTCCTGAACATCATCATCATCATCACTGATTCCTTACCTAACGTTAAACCTTATCTATAAGCAGTTATTGTTGTTTTTTGTATGTCATGAAGTTACCTGTTTTAAATAATTAGAATTAAAAACAATATGATTACATAATATAAATTTGTACCTATTTTTTGTTTCTTTTGCATCATGTGGTTCTTAAAAGCTTATCAAAGCTCCTCTTATTTTGTTATTTCGTCGCACTGCTGGGCAAAGGCTTTTCCATTTCCTATCGAACTCTTTTGATTGTGCCTGCTCTATCTCCCAAAAACAAACCCTTTCATTACATTTGCTTAAACATTTCAACAACCTTATATACCTACCTACATGAACAAACAAACATACTTTATGTACACACGACGGCACATTAACCTACAGAAAACCATTATAACCTGATCTCTCTACTACGGTGTGCGATTCGTAGAAGAGAGATCAGGTTATAATAGACTAGCTTTTGCCCGCGGCTTCAGAAAAAAAAGAGGTATTTACTTACTTTCATCAGACAGCCTATTTACTATGGCTGAATTTATTGCATAATTTTTTTATGTGGATTCTCTGTATTATACTACCACTACTATTCCTAACCTACGGTACTGATCAGTAATGTTTAAATTGATTCCGAGCCATTGTAATGGGTCACGCCAATAAGCACAACCTATACTTAGACACTAGGGCAAATGTAATTACATTGTGCTAAAATAAAGGAATAAAATTGACGACACGGTTGGCGCAGAGGCTGAGCGATCGACTGCCGCGCTGTGTGTTGCGGGTTCGATCCCCGCACGGAACAAATATTTTTATGGCCTACAGATAGGTGTTTTGGGTCTGGCTGTTTGTATATGTCAGTTTAAATGTTTGTAAACGCACCCACGACACAGGAGAAATTTATTGTGTGGGGCAACGTTTTTTCAACAAAAAATAACTTTTTTGACATGTTACGGATAGTTCTTTTTATCAATCAAATTAAAGGTATTTAAATATGAACAATTTATAAAAACGACGGTGTTTTAATCATTTGATAATCAGCTGAAACCTTTCAACAAAAACCGGCCAAGTTCGTGCCGGACCACGCGCATTGCAGGGTTCCTTGTGCTTTAGTGTATTCATAGAATCAACTGTGAATATATTAACTTTTTATCTATTTGGCACAGGGGACTTTAAAGGTTAACATTTCTTAAAAATAATCTCTTGGATGGATTTCGTACAATATTAATAGGCGAGACAGAGCGAGAAAGTTGGAATTTGTTTGGGTATACTATATATTAATATAGTATACCCACACAAATTCCAACTTTTTAGTGCTAAATGTCTCAAAAATACGGAACTCTAAAAATGTGGTCAACTTGTCTAAACGTTGAACAAAATAGAACTATAAAGTAAACCTTATTTGTCTGAAAAAGTTATGCAAATGCCATCAAAGTTTTTTTGTTTTTTTTTTTCAATTTTGATGGCTTTTCTTCATAGCTTGATTACCATCCAGTACTAACTCAAGGCTTGCCAACGAGCAATAGAGCGCAGTATACCTACTAGTTGTTAAATTCGGGATCTTGTCCGAAACAGAATACTGCGCTCAAAACAAATATTATAATTAAAGTGACCTAAAAGGCTGCCCAACTGAAATGGGACATGTCTGCCACATCCCGGACAAACTCTAGGCTAAAATACCAGAAAAATGGAGCCTTGACACAGTGAGAAAACGTCGCAGCAACTAAAGAGATGGTGGGACGAACGAAATAGGTTCCATCAGAACTCGAAGGAGGACGCGCGGGTTTGTGAGAGGTAAGAGGTGAGAGTAGTGGAAGGAGGCAGGAGTGGGACAAAGCAGGCTAAAACATAAAAGTTAAACGAATACCTAGGTACCTACATAATTAAAATATTCATTTTCTTCTAAAGACGTCCACCTTGTCACTATAAAAACTGATGAGACTCGTTGATAAATTAACAGTAAATTATAATAATTATTATGTTATCAACAAATCTGACCAGATTTGGCTACACCAAAATGGGGTGTGTTTAAAACTAAAAAAGATAAGTTTATGCTCTCGTCTATATGTAATTACTACCTGACGCACGCCGCTTCACCCGAGTGAAAAAAAGAAATGTGTTATTCCATACCATAAACTACCTTTGTGCAAAATTTCATCAAAATCCGTTCAGCTGTTTTGACGTGAAAGAGTAACAAACATCCATACATCCATCCATCCTAAGAAACATTCGCATTCATAATATAAAAGAAAGAAGTAAGATACGATAAAATCTATGTGGCTACATCGAACCTTAATCTATTTTGATTACTGTAACACCAATACCTGCAATAATCATATTTTGGTTTAGATGAAACTTTTGTAACAATATCTTAAACTGAATGAATGTCAATGTCTTACATAAAATGCTTTCCTTTCTTGCAGGAGTAAATTACAGTGGATTAAGTGCTTAAATCAAGGTCACCTTTACTCACTTTTATATCAAACTAGTTGGTCAGGTTCAAAGTATTACGAAAAAGTATCACAGGCCCTTTAATGTGTATAAAAACAGAATTTATTAGCAGAAGTTATCAGTCACTGTTCAGTATTTCAACAGATAAGAATACGTAAAAAACCATTATGTACAAGGTATAATATTATTCAAAAAATACTGTTGCATAATATAAAAAGCGTCAATTTGTCTCCTAATAATCAAATAATTATTACACAGGCCATCGTAGTCTCCGCTCTTTTCGCGATAGTCGCCGCGCGGCCGCAAGACGGTCACGATTACCACCACGATCATGGTCACGGTCACGCTGTCTCGTCACAGAGCATCGTACTGCACCAGACTCACGGGGCTGAACACAAGCCCGTACACCACGAGGAGCACCATGATGAGCACTACGAGAAGCACCACGAGCAGCAACATGAAGAGCTCTACAACAACCATGAGGAGCATCATCACGAGGAACACCACGGTCATGCCTCCTCAGCACAGAGCATCAAGCAGCACCACGGACACGCCACCGAGAAACACGTCGAATACTATGTATGTCAATGTTCCGATCATAATTAGGTATATTACTTTTTTCCAGACAGAGTGTTTTTATTACCATCTCTTGTTTTACAGTCTCATCCTAAGTACGAGTTCGCGTACAAAGTGGAGGACCCTCACACCGGCGACAAGAAGTCCCAGCACGAAGCTCGTGACGGTCACGTCGTGAAGGGCGTGTACAGCCTGCACCAGCCCGATGGCACCATCAGGATCGTTGAGTACCACGCTGACAAGAAAACCGGGTGAGTGCCTGTATCCTTATCCTTACTAATATTATAAAAGCGAAAGTGAGTTTGTTTGTTTGTTACCTCTTCACGCTTTAATGGCTAAACCGATTTGAATGAATTTGGTACAGAGATAGTTGGGAACCAGGAGACGGACATAGGCTATTTTTTTTAAAGAATGGGATATGAGGGAGAAAGAGGGACGAAACGGGAAAACTTAGCGTTGCTATTACAAATCCATAAGGTGCTACCGAATTTAGCGCGAGCAAAACCACGGGCGAAAGCTAGTATTTTAATAAATGCAAGTCAAGTATTAATAATATTAGAACTCTTAATTTACTGTTGCCTTTGTTTACAGATTCAACGCCAACGTAAAGTACGTGGGTCACGCCAAACACATTGTTCCTGAACATCATCACCATCATTGATATTCTCATTGTTATAAAACTAAATTGTTACCCCTTTGCCTTAATTGTTGACTATTGTACATATTAAACTAATTGATAATTCAATCTTACCGTTTTTATTTTGCAAGGATATTTACCTTTTATTGTAAGCTGTAACGGGTATTTGTTAAGATTGTGTAGAATGAAAAATACAAATAAATCTGTAGCGACATGTTTGGGCAAAAAACTACCGCTTGGGTTATCTGCATGGCAGATTGTAATAACGTTTGTAGCATTTCCACCTACCCATTTACCCCAGTTTGCTGCTGTGAGTCAAGTAAAAACTGAATGTATTAAAATGTCTTAATTGAGATTATGCATCAGTTGCCTTAAGTCGGTTTGTCAGTCAACAGAAATACTACAGAAAAGGATGAGCCGACCGAAAAAAGTGTAAAACGCGTTTTTTTAAAACTACTAGGAAATATAAGTTGGATGATTGAAAAGACTGGGAATTCTTCCCTATTTATAAATAACTTTAATAAAAACCTGCAGAAATTGTCCTGTCGGAATATTTTCTAGGTGCCAAAAACAGTGCCTCCTACTAGGTTAAACTATAGGTAGACAAAATATACACAGTTAATGACATTCATACAAAAAACAGTGAAGGGAGTGAAGAAATAGTTTTAATTATACGCATACCAGAATTTGTATCTATAAAGATCATGAAGTAGTTAAATAATTACAGTCGCCCGGGTTTGCAGAGGTTGATAAGTGGATGAGATACTATTAATAACGCACCGAATCCCATCCATCCTCTAAAACCAACCTTTAATTGACAGTCGCGATCAACGGTTAACCGTTGACCGCGTAAAATATTTATTTAATGCACAATGTACAAATTGTTAGATTGATAGAATACTCTTTACTATGTACACCATACAAATTACAGTTTACAACTTATAAATAGGGTGACATAAAAGGCGGCCTTATCGCTAAAAGCGATCTTTTCAAGACAACCTTTGGATGGATTCACATTGCAGGCTAGGCTTACAATTAATGAGTACTTGGCCCTGTTAGGGCGCAGCAAATTTTCTTAAAACAAATATTGCAGTGAGTATACTACTATCTTATATCATGTACGTTATTGTAGATCTTTAAAGGAGGCTTCAACTACACCGTACTATTATACCACGAGTGTGATATTAACTATCAGACACGGATATAACATGACACGGAACTACAATGCCCAGTTCCTTTTCTTTACGTTTTGATAAAACTTATACTGTGGTACACCAATATTTAGCCACCTATAATGCAGCTCTAACCATTACTTCGTTTAAATCCTGATAAGTGCAAGTAGTTATAAAGGGTGGCCAGGATAGAAGGTTATATTCTGCAAAGGAGGTCTTCACAAGCATAGATAGAAGCTATCCCATATAGGTGGGTTATATCTACAATGTCCTGGTCCCGCAATTGGGTGAGAGATTGTACAATGTCCACTGGAACATATCAATAGCGTATGATACACAAGCTTATCGACAGCCACCGGCCTGCAGGGAACGAACATTTTGGGGAATAGAAAGAACATGGGAACTGACTGAAACCACACTCCCCATGTCTGACACTTGAGCCAGACACGGGAAGTGTGACCCGAGTAGCGGGAAAAGTTAATGGATGATTTCCTATAAAAAGAAGGTGACACCTTTACAGTATTTTAAGTTAGTTAGAAGTGCGAAAGACTAACGACCTGTCTTTACCAAGGGATATCGTATGACCCAGTGATTGGGTTGTGGAGGTAAGATAGGTAAGGAAGGCAACTGCTCCATCCTTATCCTTACTATAATATTATAAAAGCAAAAGTGAGTTTGTTTGTTTGTTACCTCTTCACGCTTTAATGGCTAAAACGATTTTGATGAATTTTGGTATAGAGATAGTTGGGAACCAGGAGACGGACATAGGCTAATTTTTATTACGGAGAACGAGGGAAGAAACGGGAAAACTTTGCGTTGCTATTACAAATGAATCAGGCGCAAGAGCAAAAACTGCAGGTGTGCTTGGTGTGTTATACCGAATTTAACACGAGCAAAGCCGCGGGCGAAAGCTAGTATATAATATTTGAATTTGTTAACAACCGGTTACACTGCAAACCAACCCCAACATGGTTTGAAAATGGCAAGGTAGATATTAGTTTTGATAGTTTTTAACTCAAAAGGAAAATCCAAACCTTAATGGTTAGTTTTGGTTTGGTTGTTTGATTTATAAACGTATTTTATATTTTAAAATCGTCGTGTTTTCATTACATTAACACCGCTTACTTGCACCACAGCTGCAGAGCCCGAAAACGAAAATACTGTTTTCCAAAAGCATTTTAGCAAAAAATACATTCACTATCACCGACAAAAATAAATAAATTCTTAAAATATGGAAAAACTAACCAAAAACATTATGTTTACCCCGTTGACTCATTTATGATTGATGATGTTGATCAATGTATGTAGAATTCGCTCTCGCCAGTTGCTAATTGTTTTGAGGATGGTTCTGGATGCCGCTAAGATGTTTTATCTAATAAAGTTTGTTTTTAGTTTTTTTTTTTTCTAATTTTGTCTACACAGAACTTGTTACCGATATTTGCAAAATGTTCTTAGATTAAGAAAAACACTGGTTTAATAATAAATGATTCTCATTCTTATTTAAAATTGCTTTATTGAGGACTAGCTTTCTCCAGCATTCCCGTGGTCACTTACACTACTGTCCTGTGCCTGTGGGTCGCAGTGTGATAGCCTATATCACTCACAAATAACGAGGCTTTCTAAGAGTATTTTTTTTTAATCGGTTTTATAGACGAGTGATTTATCCCCTAAAACCGCCTCACATACACAGGGTGGTAAAATAAGTCAGGCACTCTTAAATCCTTAAGTTAGCCTATTTTACTTATAGGAGACTTTCCATTATTTTTAAAAAGAAACAAAACTGCACTTAAAGATTTTCTAAAACTCTCTTGCCTGGCCCGGGACTCGAACTAAATTAAAAAGAAAAAACAAACATTATCCATTTTATTATAATAATCGATAGGATTATTATTCAGGATAAAAATATCTAAATACGGTCTCACCTTTGTCCCCTGGGCATGATTTAAGTCAAAAGTAAGCACATTTATTTCCAGCGTGTTGTACAGTATTGTATACCAATAATATTGAAAAGAAAGAGAACATGTTGACGGCCTCAATCGACTGCTGCGTGTCACGGGTTCGATCCCCGCATGGAACAAATATTTATATGACCTAGTTTTTCTGGGTCTGGCTGTTTATGTAGGAGAGTTTAAATGTTTTTAAACACACCCACGACACAGGAGAAAAATCCTAGTGTAGGGCCAAAGTTAAAAAAAAAACCATGCGTTAAAAATACATTCCCTGATGAATGTCAATGTCCTAATATAACCAAATAATTATGAGCAAAGGTCAGATCAACTTTCAAAAATAAAATACATGCAATAAAATGCAGCAAACTGGTTCAATAAATTTGGTGTATTACAAAAAAACTATCATACAGACCCTTTAATAAAGTGTATAAAAAGAAAAAATCGTTCTGGCATATTATCATTTACCATTGAGTACTCCAAGAGTTTAACATACAAATCATCAAGATGTACAAGGTATTATTCATAAAATAATAATTTTACGGCATAACAGTCCATAAAATTATACTAAACTTGTTCTCTATTTTACAAAAGTCTCAAAAAGAAAATTTTAAAAAAAAAACCTTCACAGCTCATCCTAGTCGCTGCTGTGGTCGCTGTAGCAGCCGCGCGCCCACAAGAGGGTCATGGTCACGAGCACCACCACGGCCACGCTTCCTCATCACAAAGCATTAAGCAACACCATGGAAAAGCCACCGAGAAACATGTCGAGTACTATGTAAGATGGCGTTCCTTTGATGAAACAGAATTTGACTTCTTCAAATCAGTATCAATATTGCTCACTTACACAATATGTTTTCCAGTCCCATCCCAAGTATGAGTTCGCGTACAAAGTGGAGGATCCTCACACCGGCGACAAGAAGTCCCAGCACGAAGCTCGTGACGGTCACGTCGTGAAGGGCGTGTACAGTCTGCACCAGCCCGATGGCACCATCAGGATCGTCGAGTACCACGCTGACAAAAAGACTGGGTGAGTGCTAATGAGTATTAAAGCTTCGACTGACTCTCTTGTTGTGATATCTTGAGAAATATTTAATTAAATGACCATTTTGTTTTTACAGATTCAACGCCAATGTAAAGTACGTGGGTCATGCCAAACACGTTGTTCCCGAACATCATCATCATCACTGAATAATTTTACGGATCTGATTGCGTAGTTTTAATTGTTGAACCCCTATTTCTTAAAGAATTGTTGATTGTTATGTTTTAAGCTGTGTGTTGTACTGTACATTAGTATTAAATTAATAAACTTCTAAATCACACCTGAATTGTTTTTCTACTCCATAATTAGGATCCGAGGGCTTAGGCAGTGGTGTTCCTAATAAAATCCACTCACCAATGTTTTTAAAACCCATCCATGTTCTCTCTTTTGCCTTGTGTTCCGGGTCGCAGTATCTCTTTCGAAAAACCCGCAACCTATGGCAGGCAGTGGCCCTTGTAGGCCCCTCTGCTTTGCTGATATCTTTTCATGTGTCCGTCACTAAACGGACGGACAGTGAGCTACCCATTGTTCACCGACCACAGACCCGCGTCTACGGTGGCCGGGAATCATCTCGTGAAGAAGGCAGCCTTACCTTCTTCACGAGATGATTCCCGGCCACCGTTCCATACCGGTACCGTTAACGATCGATAACTGTTAAAAACCAATCGAAGAGCCTTCCATAATGCTTGATTATTATCTAATGATGTCTTTCAAAAGTAAACATTTCACATGTTAATAATGCATGATATTAAACATGGTAATTTAGGCAATGGAGGCAGTTATTCTTCTAATCCTACTAATACTATAATTGCAAATGTTTGTGAGGATGTATGATTTTTGTTACTCTTTCACGTCAAAACGGCTGAATGGATCTTGATAAAATTTGGCACAGAGGTAGATTATAGTTTGGAATAACACATAAGATTCTTTTTTTTCGATATTACGCAGGCGAACCCGCGGGCGCCAGCTAGTGTTAAATAATGAGCCATTATCAACATTACAAAAAATCAAGCCATTGTGACTGTATCTGTTTGAATAACACTAAGAAATTTAATAAAATTATAATACAGGGTCATTGAAAAAATACCCGAAACCTCTTAATCCTGCATTCATATCATGACCCTGAACAACATTTGTTCTACGACTTTGACCTCAACTAAACAGCGTAGCCAAAAACAATTTGTTTTCATTTATTTGACGTCTGTAAAATTTGCGTATACTACGCGCGTACCCATTTTGATAGCCGCGCCGCGCGCATGTTAAATTGGACCTTGTCGACTTGCGTTTAACAAGGTAGGTACCGTACCTACAGCCGATTTGCTCAATTATTGGCGATTATTAAGTGCAAGCAACCAAAATCGAGTAAAATAATAAATGTAGGCAACATACAAGTAGTACATTGACCCCTGAATATTTCATCGCATTGTTCTATGCTAATAAGTATGTACCTACATAACACATTCTTCAATATCAACAGATGGATAAAGTAAATGAATTAAAAATATGAAACCGCTAATAATGCTAATATGTAGTTAATTTACTAATACGCGCGAATTTCGATAGCGGTATAAGCGCACGCGTGTTCTTACGAGTAAGGCACTCATGCGACTGTCACCCCGAGTCCCCGAACCCCGCACTGTACGCCCGCTCGCTTCCTTGAGCGTGGCGCGCCGTTTGATCTAGCCGCGCCGGCGCGGCCGGGCGGCTGCCTTTCGTCGGTCACCGCATAAATGATATATGCAAAATTTTGACAAGTTTATTTTTTTTGTATGGAAAAAAAATGCTTCGAAATTTGAAAAGTCGTAGAACAAATGTTGTTCAGGGTCATGATATGAAGGCAGGATTAAGAGGTTTCGGGTATTTTTTCAATGACCCTGTATACGAAAAAAAAACTGGGATTACACTGTTATTTGGTCCATTTATTACACGTTTGAACTGAGACGTTGTAAATTAATTTAGACGACATGTAATTTTATTAATGCTGAAATTAACTAATTTGATGTGTCAAATCAGCAATTTCTAATGAAATTGCACATTTACCCACTTTGGCATAAACTCCGTGACTCTAGGATGAGAAATTCCTTACGAATACAAACAATGCGACACTTTATCTTAACAAAGGGCACCAACGCAAAAAGTCGAGCGAGACCTGCAGTAGCACTTGCAACTAATCGACCAACAAGACAGTCGCAAAATAACAAGGGTTTTATATTACTACTTTTACTATACCTGCCTATTACTGTCCCAATGCTAGGCAACGACCTCTTCTCAAGCACGGAATTGTATAAAATCTGGTTCTTCTAACCTGACAGATGTGTTGCTGGGGAGTTTGTTCCGCCACTTCTTCTTCCCAGCTAAAACACAGGAAGTGGCGAAGGGCAGGGCGTTTTTGTGGGACTGTCTCTTGTTATCTGACGTTCAAAAAGTGCTGATAATCAGCCTTATTTGAATAAATGACTTTTGATTTTGATTTTGACTAATAGATCACCACACTTGCTCAAGACGGGCGGGCGATTTCAAACTAATCCTTACTAATATTATAAAAGTGCAAGTGAGTTTGTTACCTCTTCACGCCTCAATGCCTCAACCGATTCTGATAAATTTTGGTTTAGAGATAGTTGAGACCCTGGAGACACACATAGGCTTTTAAAAAAAAGTTAGAAAGAGGGAAGAAAAGGGTAAACTTAGCTTTGCTATTACAATCAATAAGGCGCAAGTGCAAAAACTACAGGTAACGGGTACCTGCAAATCAAGAAAGAGGAACTGTGTTACTCCGAATTTAACGCGAGCAAAGCCGTTGGAAAAAGCTAGTATTTAATAAAAACTCCAGATTGTATCACGTTATTTTCGAGATAGCCCAGACGTATTCTGTATGTAACGAATGAAATGCGAAAAGTGAAAGAGTGGTCGCAAAGTCATGAACGGTGACAAAAACCTAAAGAAAATTCTAAAAGATCCCTGAACTGAGCGTGAATTATTTGACGGGCCTGCTGGTCTAGTGGTTAGTGGTCCTGACTACTGAACCGGAGGTCGTGGGTTCGATTCCCACCCAGGACAAACTTTGTGTGATGAGCATGATTGTTTGTTCTGTGTCTGGGTGTGATTTATCTATAATATGTATGTATATATAAATTATATAAGTATGTATATCAGTTGTCTGGTTACCATAACACAAGCTCTGCTTAGCTTGGGATCAGATAGCCGTGTGTGAACTGTCCCAAGCTATTTATTTATTATTTATTTATTATTCTTTTAGAAACGAATTTAACTAACTAGTACTACTATCTCAAAAACGATCGGAAAACTAGGACAGGTTCCATCAGTAACATAGGTATCAGAACAATCACGTAACTCTACCAGATATTTGTAAAGAAATAAAACATTTAAATTGATACAAGATAACTATTTTTGCAAAAAAAAAGTCTTCGATTTCTGAGGCAGGTCATGAGTTTCCAAAAAATCACTACTAAAAATTAACTTTTGTTTTAATTTTAATGGATTGTTTTTGAAAATTATGTACATTTTTAGATCTAGCGGTTTAGACTGTGCGGTCTCCGTCGATAAGTTTTTTTTTTTTGTGGATATGGATATATTCGGCTACTACTACTAATTAACGATGAAAAGAATTCAATTAATTGTCTCTGAAGGTCGCCTTTACTTTCGGAAATAAGTATGTGGTGAACTGGTTTATGATTTTTGGATGTATTGCAAATCTGTCGCAGAGACCCTTTAGTAAACTGTATAAAAAGAAACAAAATGGTTTAAAGGATATCAGTCACCATTCAGAACTCAACAGTAAATAATACAAATCATCAAAATGTTCAAGGTATTTTTTTTAAACTCATTTTTCACTATTTCTGTACAATTATTATTACAAATATTACCAAAAGTTATGAATTTTATTAGGTGTGAAATATTACTAGTTTATCTTTTATTGCTCAGCTCATCCTAGTTGCTGCTGTGGTTGCTGTGGTCGCCGCGCGCCCTCAAGAGGGTCACGGTCACGAGAACCACCACGGGCACGCCTCCTCATCACAGAGCATCAAGCAGCACCACGGAAAAGCCACCGAGAAACACGTCGAGTACTATGTATGATGACGATCCAATCGCAAATAAATATTTGCTTTATATTATTTTGGCAAAGTCTTTGCTCATTGTCATTATGTCTTACAGTCTCATCCTAAGTACGAGTTCGCGTACAAAGTGGAGGACCCTCACACCGGCGACAAGAAGTCCCAGCACGAAGCTCGTGACGGTCACGTCGTGAAGGGCGTGTACAGCCTGCACCAGCCCGATGGCACCATCAGGATCGTTGAGTATCACGCTGACAAGAAAACTGGGTAAGTTCGAACACTTATTCAATATAAACAAAGCTGTAACCATTGTTATACCTGTAAGTATGCATCAATTGTTTTTTTGTACTTACAGATTCAACGCCAACGTAAAGTACGTGGGTCACGCAAAACACATTGTTCCTGAACATCATCATCATCAATGATTTATTTTTATCTGACTTTGAACTTGTTACCTCTGTTTAAATTGTTGTCTATGATATAAATATACCAAGTTGTACCACTTAATATATTGTTTTAATTTGAAATGGCTGGAGACTTAACCAAATTATTTAACTGTTAGTCCCTTGTAAGTCTGGCTAACAGTGGCTCCGGCATCATATAAGTGAATGAAATGATTATCAAGTTCCTGACTTCACCTGCTTTTACTTATCCTATATTGAGGTCATCCAATCTAACTTAACGCAATATACGCATATTATATCAGTAGTTAATATGAAGCTACTTCCTGCCTCACCTGTTCTGGGTAGAACGATAACCCATGGAAAAACTGTTTGCAAACCGCAAACGACTTCTGAGATCTGAGTTATACCTATTCCAGAACGTAAATGGCAATAAAAGGAACATGGGTGGATTTTAGTCAAAACAGTATTTGATGATTTCCCATTCGCAAAAAAAATGTTCCCGAAATCGGACTCAACATGGTTTCCGAGGCAATAATCATCCATCGAATCAAAATACCAATGACTTACTACTGAAGTGTTCTTATAAGTCAGTAAACATTTTTACTGTCTTAATTAAGAAAAGATTGGGTGGATTAAGTAAGGAATGAGATAAAGGAGAAAAGAGTAAATATTGCCGTGACGTCTGACAAGAGAGAATGAAAACGTCGACCCATTATATTTGGTATAATGGGATAAGGGTAGGAAGATATGATGTTAAGGAGCTGAAATATCGCTGAGAACGAACGTAACCTAATACAAAATTTTAGATTTTAGGATTAGGTAATTTTCGTTCTCAGCTCAACATAAATGCTAAAAAAATTATTGTATTTTAATAAAACACGCAATGACTATTAAAATAAAATAAACTTACTAAACAATCTAGACTTGTATTCGTAGGCATGTCAATTTAGTACTTTTACGAAATACTCTAACAAGATAGTATACAGTTTTCCGTGAATAAATTCACTTGTGAGCAACTGATAATGAAATCACTTGCTCTGATTTCAATAAAGTTATTGATGTCATATAAAAAGCACTGAGTTTAGAAAGTACGAATCAGTTAATCTTTGCATTTCGATAAAACAACAAGTTTTAAGATAAAAATGATGTTCAAGGTAAATAAACTACGAACTTAGTGGTGATAGTGAAACGGCTGTTAAAGACGTTTGTGTTTTTAAGATGAGTGATTGGATTCACCACGAAATTAATTCGTCTCTAGTTTTTTTTTTATAAAAACAAAATATGTATTTTTATTGTATCAGTGATATTCTAACAAATACCCCAATTGCAGGTGATGTGCGTTCTAACCCTATTGACAACAGTAGATGCGGTGACTTTTTACATCCACGCAATTTCGTCTCAACGCATTCATCGTCACGATGGTCCTCATCAAAAGGTTATCGTTGAGCACAAACATGGAGGTCACAAAAAAGAGGAACATAAACATATGGACTATTATGTAAGTAGTTGATGTTGATTGGGTATCAATGAACATGAAGACTACTAGACGTTATAAAAAAAAAGATCGAATGGCAATTTACGGTATTTTATTTAAGTACACTAAATTGCTCATTCAATATTTTTTTTTAATTTGATTAGTACCATATTGACTGAGAGAAAATCATTTCTAATTATTTGTTTTGCATCATTCATAAATATGGCTGCCTGTCCCACTACTCAGCAAAGGCCTTCCCCATATCCTTCCAAGTATTCTTCTTCTGCGCCACCTCAAACCAGTCTTAGTGATGCACGTTCAGATCGTCTTACCACCTATTTATGTGCCGGCCTCGGCGGAAACCTCAGCGGCGCTAATGATGAAAAAAACAAAAGAAAATTGAATTAAGCTACCGAAAAGCTAATCTTAATTCTGTTACAAGTCGCGGTACAAACACAATGTGCTTTAAAATTGCCACTTTTCTAGGCTACCTGAATATTTTTTGTTGAAATATTTAGGACATTCGTAGGTGCAGTATTATTTCAGTTGCTGCGGTCCAGCGTCCTTCTTAGAATAGTGTTTGACAGTCTCTCATACGTTAAAAATATTCACACTACTAGTGTTTCCAGGCTCATCCTAAATACGAATACGGGTACAAAGTAGAGGACTACCACACTGGCGACAAGAAGTCCCATCATGAGCATCGTGATGGAGACTCTGTCAAAGGCAACTATGAACAGCATGGGCCACATGATTCCATCAGACATGTGAAATATCATGCTGACAAACATAGTGGGTAAGTTGACTAGAAAAATAAACTAAACATGTAGATTTCAAAGAGTTTCTAAGTTAATCGCAAATACATAAACTGCTGCTGCGTTTTTTTTATTTGCTGCAGAACCATAAAAATGACTCAAAGTTGAGGATAGAAAAGATTTTTTTTTTTTAGTTTGTGTCATCGTAAAAAATGATGTATTTTTTTTTAAAGGCATATTTCTTTTTTCCAGTTTCCACGCGGACGTGAAACACAGAACACACCACATCGTGCCAAAGAAGCACCACCATAAACGTTAAGAAATTAATGTATGAAAACTTATTTAGTAGGTAATTGTTATCCTGTGATAATTGTCATAAGTTAGTATTAGCATGATCTATTATATTATACTTTCGTACCGTATAAACTATTCTTATCGATTATGATAATAATGCGTTTTCCTAAAACAAACTATGAAATAATTTCACAGAAGTTGATTAAGAAGCCTTTTTTCTCATATCATAGAAAAAAAATTGTGCTTATGTTAAGTGGCAATAGATAATTCTAGGATACAGCATAAGAAATAAAAAACAAACTCGTACAAATAACACCAAATGAAAGCAATTCAAAAATAAATGTCAATAAAATATGAGGCTTCTTTCTGTTACAGTTTAATGGCACCTGTATTAAACTTTCTGATTCTTAGGAATCATTGAAAAAGGACTGAGTGCTCATGAATTGTGCAGATTTTAAAGATATTTGTAAAAACAATAAAATGCTTCTTACTCATTTATTTACACATCATAATACATTTTATTACAAATTAACAACATTGGGTAATTAATACTAAGTCAATAACAAGGAAATAGAACTTGAAGAATCAGTGATGTTGATGATGTTCAGGAACAATGTGTTTAGCGTGGCCCACGTACTTTACGTTGGCGTTGAATCTGTGAAAACGAAAATAAAATCAGACAGCACATTTCCCGGCACTATAATCAGAACAGCTTAGTGCAAACTGGGTATGCAAACTCACCCAGTTTTCTTGTCAGCGTGGTACTCAACGATCCTGATGGTGCCATCGGGCTGGTGCAGGCTGTACACGCCCTTCACGACGTGACCGTCACGAGCTTCGCGCTGGGACTTCTTGTCGCCGGTGTGTGGGTCCTCCACTTTGTACGCGAACTCGTATTTGGGATGAGACTGTAAGACAAAACAAGAGTGAGCAAAGACTTTGCCAAAAGAATATAAAGCAAATATTTATTTGCGATTGGATCGTCATCATACATAGTACTCGACATGTTTCTCGGTGGCTTTTCCGTGGTGCTGCTTGATGCTCTGTGATGAGGAGGCGTGACCGTGGTGGTGCTCGTGGTCATGCCAACAACTAAAGCAACGACTAGGATGAACTGTGAAATAAAAAATAAGTACCTGTTCGTTGAGAATTCCAAAAAAAAACACATATCGGTTTATAAGGTTATGAATACAAAGTTATCATGAAATTATAGTAATGAGAGGGATGTCTTGCACGACTTGCTACAGCGTTCCCACCTATCTCGACATGAATTATGTAACCAAGGTTTTGTAACAATATCCTGGAACATGAAAAAGGCATGCTGACAGTTATGTTACCATTGCTGACCATGATTTTATCAAAATATTATTAATGATTATGATTTAAAAGAATTTCTAAAGAGCTTTTCGTATTTTCTTCTGCATAGCGATCTACGCTTTGGGAACGGCAAACACGTACTTTCACAGCTATTATGCTTTGTGACAGGGACTGTTGCTGATTTTTGATTGTAATCATTGTATCGACAGTTCAAAAGTGCTTGTAACTTGGCATACTTGAAATAAATACTTTTTAATTGATTTGCTTTGTATTACTCATAAACATTGTTTTTTTTTTTTTAAATCATGACTTAATGTTATCTCAACTTGGATTATTTGGTCATTTATTATAAATTTTATAATTTAAGAAGATATTTTCTTTTTGTAAAAAGTAAAGTACCTTGCCAATCATGATTATTAATGTTTTACTTTAAGTTTGTTAACTGTAATGCTGGTAGATAACTGATGTTGAATTAAATAAATTCACGATTTTATATAAACCGAAAAAGCAAGTTTGAGATAAAAAGTTGCAGTGTTACATTTTTATTACCCACAAAGCAAGTTTATCTCCAAACTTGCTGAATTTGTAAATGCTCTGATTAAAAGCAAGGTGACCTTGTGAGGTACTTTTTGATACCTGCAATAAACGCACGGTTTGTATTAAGGGAAACAAAAAGCAAGCAAGCAAATTGTTCTTTGGAACCTGAATTATTTATGTGATCATATAACATGGTTTGAAGACACAGTTGGCGCAGTGGCTGAGCGATCGACTGCTGCGCTTCGTATCGCGGGTTCGATCCCCGCAAGGAACAAATATTTGTATGACCTACAGGTAGTTGTTTCGGGTCTGGCTGTTTGTGTATGTGAGTTTCAATGTTTGTAAACGCACCCACGATACAGGAAAAATCCCTAGAGTGGTGCAACGATTTAAAAAATGGCTTTTTAAAAATTGATTAAGTACATGAAAAACCCCTCTTTACCGAGTTTTACATCGAATTCTATTTCCTATGTGCTACGAACATTTGGTAGCAATTATGGCTAAACGGAGAAGACAAAAGCAGGTTTCCGTTACATGAACAGAATAATACAAGGTGTAGTTTGGCATCCTCATGAAAATTTAAGTGGTAAAATACATCAATCTTTCTATAATATAAAAATGAATCTCAAAAGGTGTTGGTTAGCGCATAGCTCAAAACGCCGGAAAAAAAATACTAATTCTTTTTTTAAATGTTAAATGACAAAAATTCGATAGGGTAGCTAGGGTAAGTAGGGTAGGTAGTGTAGAAAAATGGTATTGCAACGCCGGGTATAGAAAGTACCTATTCAATTAAAATTACGGTACCTGGTCAAGAACAATATAAGTTATTTGTAAGATTTCAGGCAACATGTCATGTTAAGGGGCTTACCAGCGATACCGCGGCCCACAACATAAATGGCAAAAGAAGAAACATGTATCAGTTTAGTCAGTAAAAGTCTGACAGTTAGTAGTCTGAAATTATTTGATGACTATCCTATCCGTAAATAAAATACCGGCCAAGAGCGAGTCAGACTCGCCCACCGAGGGTTTCGTACTAATTTATGACATAAACGCCCATTTTTTTTTGACTCAGTAGTCTTTGTTTTATTTTTTCATAGCACAAAGGACTATAGATTTCAGTATATGGTTTTAATTTCAACTCCATATCTCCATATCTAAAGTCTGTCAAGACTGACAGACAGACCGGCAGACGGACAACAAAGTGATCCTATAAGGGTTCTGTTATTTCCTTTTGAGGTACGTAAATAAAGCAACATGTCAGATCTGTCAGACCTAAAATTAATATATCTACTTCGACCCTTGCTAGTAAAGAATAGTCCTCCGATTTTTTTTATAACCTACAAATCAAATAACATTTTAAAATCTTAGTTAAATTTTCTTTAGAAATATTAGTATACGTCTTTTTTCAGCGTTTTTGGAGGAAAGTAACTCAAAAATTGGTTAATTTTACTCATACCAAACTTTGTCAAGGATTTCGAGCTTTTAATCAAAGCACGTTCATAATCAGCACTCAGCAGGTTTCGAACAAAACTCGCTTGAATGATAAAACTTGATTTCATACTTCATATGAAATCAATCTTCGTGCTGCGCTGGCGCTGCTGCTGCGGCTGCAGAGAACCTCAAGCGGCGTAAATATAGTAACCTTATTGGGAACTATATTTTCGAGCCGTTTGGGGTTGAAACTCTGGGACCGTGGGGTCCTTGTGCTCACAGCCTTTTTAAGGCAATATCAAAACGTTTGGTTGACACTTCCCGTGACCCAAGAGCTGGCTTTTACTTTGGCCAGAGGCTTAGCGTTGCCATACAACGTGGCAACGCGGCCAGTCTCTTGGGGACATTGCCAACTGACAGCGTTGAGGACGAATTTTTTGACGCTATTTTTTAATTTCTTTATAAGTTTAGTTTAGTTTAATAATTTTAGTTTAATTTATAATTAGTTTAAACAATATATCAATGAAGTATTTATGTTACACATAAATAAATACTTCATATAAAAACAACCAATTTCGTTTGTAAATTATCAGTTATCACTCAACATTTACGGCAAGTAAACGCTAAAACAAACAAAATGTTCACAAAGGTAAAAGAATATTATTGCAATTAGTAAAAATATTAAATATTCAGTTTTCATCGTAATATATATTCACTAACTTTTGCCCGCGGCTTCGCCCGCGTTAAATTCGGTATAACACAGTTTCCCTTCCCTGACCTACCTGTAGTTTTTGCCCTAGCGCCTTATTTATTGTAATAGGAATGCTAAGTTTTCCCTTTTCTCCCTCATTTTTCACTCTTTTTTTTAAAAAAAGTTAGCCTATGTCCGTCTCCAGGGTCCTAACTATCTCTGTACCAAAATTCATTAAAATCTGTTTAGCCATGTAGGCGTACAACGTCTGCCGGATCCGCTAGTATAAGTATAGTTTTTTTAAGATACATTATTAATAGCAACCTCTCTTTATATTTTTATTATTATATTCTGTAGATCCTCCTCATCACCGTGGCAGCGGCAGCGGTCGCCGCACAAGATCACCACGAGCACCACCACGGTCACGCCTCCTCATCACAGAGCATCAAACAACACCACGGAAAAGCCACCGAGAAACACGTCGAGTACTATGTATGTATCATAAATTAAATAACCTAGACTTTAAATTAGAAAAAAAAGGGTTGCTGATTGTCTCTTATTTGCCTTACAGTCTCATCCTAAGTACGAGTTCGCGTACAAAGTGGAGGACCCCCACACTGGTGACAAGAAGTCCCAGCACGAAGCTCGTGACGGACACGTCGTGAAGGGAGAGTACAGTTTGCACCAGCCCGATGGCACCATCAGGGTTGTAAAATACCACGCTGACAAGAAAACCGGGTAAGCATGCAACATCAAGTGCACTCAGATGTCTTCAACCCGTTATGGCGCTAATTTTGTAACACAAACATGAATATATATTATATTAATATATAAACCAAGATGTACACTGTACAGTAATAGTGTAGGTAGTGTAATACTGCAGAATATATTCCAAAGAACATCAGTCTTAATATTTGAACTTTTTTACAGATTCAACGCTGACGTGAAGTACATCGGTCACGCTGAGCACATTGTCCCCGAACATCGTCATCACTACTGATTCCTTAAGTCTAACCTCATTGTTATTAAATTATTTACCCACTGTTGTTAATTTGTATTATATTATGAGAATAAATGATAAGTAAAAAATACCTTTTTGTTTATTTAACAGCAACAAAACTTCACGTTTAAGCCCTATGTATACAGAAAATAATTAGGAAAAGAAAGTTGAGAGTTTTTGTGTTGAAGGACATTTTTATTAATGTCGTATAACGCTTTGTGTCTTTGTCCACTTCTGTAAAAAAAGCAGTGTTAACCTATTGCATTTTGAGATACATATTTGTATGGTTTCTGTCAAACAATTTATGGCTTTACATAAAACACACCCCATTCACTAATTTCGCCAATGGGAGAGCGAAGTCTCCTAACACAGGCATTGTTTGCTTAAAGGAGGCTCCTAACAGTAAACTAAAGCATCAATAAACATATGATTATTATTTCCTTTATCTACTTCACATCTTAAAATAACATTTACGACAATCGGCACAATGATAGCCGAGTTCACATTCCACAATATGTCAACAACCTTGTATGCCAAGTCAAGATATTTTAGCTGTTTTTCTTTCTCATCTTTCACGAGGTTCTCGTCATGTGGGATGGGAACATCGATTATCATTACGCGGGCGCGCTAATCAAAAACCCGGGAAGCAGCCAGAAGTCAATAAACCCGACACACCCAAACCTGAACTCGCTAATATCTCTTTATTTAAAGCTTTTGGTGACTAATATTTAATGATGTTCTGTATCTTAAAACGACTCATTATCAATTGATAGAAACCGATAGCACTTGATTCGTTTAGTTTTTGATGTAGACATTATTTTCAGCGCAGTGGCTGAGCGATAGACTGCTGCGCTTCGTATCGCGGGTTCGATCTCCGCACGGAATAAATATTTGTATGACCTAGAACTAGTTGTTTCGGATCTGGCTGTTTGTGTATGTGAGTTTCAATGTTTGTAAACGCACCCACGATACAGGAAATATCCTTGGTGCAATGATTTAAAAAAAATTGCTTCTTAAAAATTGTTTACATGAAAAACCCCTCTTTAACAAGTTTAACATAAATTCTATTTCTTATAATGTTACGTTTTGTAGCAATTATACCTATACGGAGAAGACAAAAGCAGGTTACATGAACAGAATAATACAAGGTGTAGTTTGGCATCCTCGTGAAAATTTAAGAGGTAAAATACATTAATATTTCTATAATATTAAAATGAATCGCAAAAGGTTGGTAAGCGCACAAATCAACACAATTCTCTTTTTTAAATGTTCGTTGAAGTCTAAGGATGGTTTTTACGGCGAGAAAATTCGATAAGCTAGGGTAGGTAGTGCAGAAAAATGGTATTGCAACGCCGGGCACAGCTAGTAGTCAATTAAAATTACGGTACCTGGTCAAGAACAATATAAGTTATTTTTAAAATTCCTGGCAACATGGCATGCAGAGGGGCTTACTAGCGATACCGCGGCCCCGTAACATGAAGGGAAGGGAAAAGAAGGAGCATGGGTTGGTTTTTGTCAGTAAAAGTCTGACAGTAAGTCAGTCTAAAGTTATTTGATGACTTTCTTACCGTAAAAAACTCTGCCTAAGATTTAAAAAAATAATAAAATAAAGCATCATGTCGGATCCGTCAGACCGAAAATTAATATACCTACTCCGACCCTTGCTATTAAAAAATACTTCTCTGTTTTTTTTTAACCAATAAACTAAACAAGATAACCTAAAACCTAATGCTTTAAGCATAAAGCACAAAAGTTTAAATCTTACACTTGTATGTACATGTAAGCCAAATTTTCTTCACAAATATTAGTATCCTATTTTTTCAGTGTTTTTATAAGAAAGTAACTTATACCAATATTTAAGTTAATTTAACTCTTACCTAACTTTGTCAAGGATTTCGAGCTTTTAATCAAAGCACGTTCATAATCAGCACTCAGCAGGTTTCGAACAAAACTCGCTTGAATGATAAAACTTGATTTCGTGCTTCATATAAAAACAACCAATTTCGTTTTTAAATTATCAGTTATCACTCAACATTTACGGCAAGTAAACGCTAAAACAAACAAAATGTTCACAAAGGTAAAAGAATATTATTGCAATTAGTAAAAAATTTTAAATATTCAGTTTTCATCGTAATCTATATTCACTAGCTTTTGCCCGCGGCTTCGCTCGCGTTAAATTCGGTATAACACAGTTTCCCTTCCCTGACCTACCTGTAGTTTTTGCCCTAGTGCCTTATTTGTTGTAATAGGAATGCTAAGTTTTCTTTTTTCTTCCCTCTTTCTCCCTCATCTACAACTCTTTTTTTTTTAAAGTTAGCCTATGTCCGTCTCCAGGGTCCTAACTATCTCTGTACCAAAATTCATCAAAATCTGTTTAGCCATGTAGGCGTACAACGTCTGCCGGATCCGCTAGTATAAGTATAGTTTTCTTAAGATACATTATTAATAGCAACCTCTCTTTATATTTTTATTATTATATTCTGTAGATCCTCCTCATCACCGTGGCAGTAGCAGCGGTCGCCGCACAAGATCACCACGAGCACCACCACGGTCACGCCTCCTCATCACAGAACATCAAGCAACACCACGGCAAAGCCACCGAGAAACACGTCGAGTACTATGTATGTATCATAAATAAAATAACCTAGTCTTAAAATTAGAAAAAAAAAGGTTGCTGATTGTCTCTTATTTGCCTTACAGTCTCATCCTAAGTACGAGTTCGCGTACAAAGTGGAGGACCCCCACACTGGTGACAAGAAGTCCCAGCACGAAGCTCGTGACGGACACGTCGTTAAGGGAGAGTACAGTCTGCACCAGCCCGATGGCACCATCAGGGTTGTAAAATACCACGCTGACAAGAAAACCGGGTAAGCATGCAAGACCAAGTGAACGTGAATATAAACTAAGATGTACACTGTACAGTAATGGTGTAGGTAGTATAATACTGCAAAATATATTCCAAAGAACATTGTCTTAATATTTGAACTTTTTTGCAGATTCAACGCTGACGTGAAGTACATCGGTCACGCTGAGCACATTGTTCCCGAACATCGTCATCACTACTGATTCCTTAAGTCTAACCTCATTGTTATTAAATTAGTTACCCACTGTTGTTAATTTGTATTATATTATGAGAATATATGATAAGTAAAAAATACCTTTTTGTTTATTTAACAGCAACACAACTTCATGTTAATTTAAGGCCCCGTCTGTATTCAGAAAAATAATCAGCGCATAATAAGCGAAAATGCTAGCGAAAAAAAAAGTTGCAGGTTTTTTGTCCAGAAGGACATAATTGTTTGTTTATTCATTTTTGTACATATTTTTTATGCTACAAAATAGTAGCCAACTGGTATAGGGTCCAAGCTACCGACAGTCAGGGCTCCAGATAGAGGAACCTCCTAACGATGAGAGCCATGTCCAGAAGTACCGCTTTCTGTATCAAACCCTTGATCGAGCTGCCTAACATAAGCCTTCTCAAGCGATGGTCGAAGCTTTTAGCAATTAAGCCATTGGCAGTAACGACTATCGGCACAATGATCGCTATCACTGAAGGACATTATTATTATTGTCGTACAAGGCCAATTGTGTCTTTGTCCCATTCTGTAAAATAAATAAATTCTTAGCCCGTTGCGTTTTAAGGTACATAGTTGTATCGTTTCTGTGAAACAGCTTCACATAACACACCCCATGCACCAAACAGGCACAGGTACCTCATACTTAACACCCACATTTCACCAGTCTCCTATGTCTTTTTAAAAACTATTGGTCTATGATTTAAAACTGTTGGTGACAAATAACTGAAGATATTCTGTATCTGTCATCTTCAAACGATTGATGATCGATTGATAGAAACTGGTAGCATTTTTGATTCGTTTAGTTTTGCCGTAGAAATTATTGCTCCAAGCAATTTTGACGCGACAAGCGCAGCGGCTGAACGATGGACTCCTGCGATGCGTGACGTGGGTGCGATCCCCGCACGGAACAAAAATTTGTATGGCCTACAGGTAGTAGTTTCGGGTTCATAGTATGAGGCAACGCATTAAAAAAATTTAACCACAATCATTGATTATAGTCAGGTGGTTAACTTAGTCACTAGCTTATGACCTATAAAGCTTTTTTTCGACATGTTGGGGTCGGCTTCCAGTCTAAGCGGATTTAGGTATTATCCATATTTGTAGGTAATTAACATAAAGTGACTTTAGCTAAAAGGTAGTATACTTCTTAATAAGTTTGCTTCTCAAACTTCCAATCCACTAATTACCTGTTATGATTATCAGATGTCTACAAGTAACAGCTAAGACCAATGGTTTAAGGTGCTTTCTGAAGCAAGGAAAATGAAAATATTCCACGATGAAATAAATAATCATTAGTGTCTTTATGTCTTTATTCTTTATTACACATATTGTTATTTTTTTTAATTATAATATTTTATAATAGGTATCCGCCAGTTTTGGGGGCCGAACCCAAGCTACCGGTGGTTAGCGAGCTAGAAACAGGAACCTCGTTACAATGTGGGCCGTATCGAGGAGGACATCCTTTTGAATAAGTAACCCGATAGTTTTTTTAAGTTTCATGTTTGGCTAAAATTGCATGCCATCAAATAGTGCCCGTTGACCTCAGTCAATGTAGAAAATCAAAAGTCATTTATTCAGCACTTTTTGAACGTCAGATTACAAGAGACAGTCCCACAAAAACGCCCTGCCCTTCGCCACTTCCTAGTGTTTTAGTTGAGAAGAAGATGTGGCGGAACAAACTCTCCAGCAACACCTCTGTCTGTCAGGTTAGAAGAACCAGATTTTATACAATTCCGTTTATCATAAGAACAATGGTTTTCAAGTTACAGAAATATAGTGAACGATTAATGAAAGGTTTTCTAGTAAACGATAATAATATCTCATCAAAAATGTAATATGGGTTAAGCCCATTGCGATCAGCTGGATAAAAATTTAGACTCGATGGCTGCTAATGAGAATTTCCTGATGGAAATCGTAGTAGCACTTTACGACTTTAGAATCGAACCCAGGACGTTATGTTGGTCGCCACAACAGTAGCAATAACTCCCCTCTTTGACGCAGGTCTCCATCTGACCTCAGCGATCTGCCCTGCTTGGGCGGACCACCGCTGTATGCAGGTAGAGGCGATCGGCGGCGGCGACCTTTCGCATCCGGCCCTGGTTCACTCCGTGGTCCGGAGCGAGATAAAATCGGAAGCGGTTATCTCTTCCTGCGAAACAGTTATGCTAGCAAAGAAAGTGGCCGGCCATTTGAGGGAGAGAACCAAGCCACTAACAAGACACTGCGGGTGTTGGGTACCGCAAAATTGCTCCCGGCTACCGTATACACGGGTCTGTGGACGTGTTCGTCCGTCTAGTGACAATAGGCCTGTTCTGCCAGAGCCACTGCCTGCCGGGGTTGCGGGTTATTCGATAGAGATACCGCGGTCTCAAAAAACAAAGGACAAAAGAAAAAACCATTTAGGTGTTTAGTCAGTAAAAGTCTGACACTCCTTTCCAATCCGCCCAGAACGGCAGAAGTTTTTTTTTTAAAAAAAACCCACTCTTGGAATTTCTCCTGTATCGTGGTTGCATTTACAAACATTTAAACTCACATACACAAACAGTTAGTCCCGAAACAACTATTTGTAGGCCACACAAATCTTTGGTCGGTGCGGGAATCGAACCTGCGACACGCAGCGCAGCATCCGATCACTCAGCCATTGCGCCAACCGTGCCGTCATTTGATGATTATCCATCCAAAAAAAGACCGTATGCTTGGTAGTCGCGATTGCGCGACCACTACATCTAGATAGTCTTAATAGGTATACTTCTACCTACACCTTTGGGAATTACAGGCGTAATGTTATGTTGTGTTTAATTTTAACCTAGCTTCCGCCCACGACTCCGACTCACGACGTCCGCGTGGCATAGTTACTTTGGACTAACGCTAACCTTAACCCGCGAGATGATCGAAAAGAAAAATATCTTCCTTTCCCCTTTTCTTCCCTCTTACTCCCCTTTAATAATCGGTTTGGCTATTTCGGCGTGAAGACGTAACAAACAAACTCATTTTCGCTGTTTAATATTAGTAAGGATTATCTTGTATATTTTAGCCTTTTTGTTGGGATAGTTCGAGCTTTTATAATGCATATTTAAATTGCATATAAACCAACCTCTTTAATTATCATGATATTTGTAGTAAATTAAGATAGTTTAAAGACGGATAAACATATTTTGTAATCACTTTTATTCATTATAACTATTTTATTACATTTCTATTATCAATAACAGTCATAACCATTTACATAATAACGCGGTTTATATTACTAGAATCAGTGATGATGATGATGTTCGGGAACAACGTGTTTAGCGTGACCCACGTACTTTACGTTGGCGTTGAATCTGTGATAACAAAAACAAAAATTAGACAGCACATTTCTCGACACTATAATCAGTACAGCTTAGTGCAAACTGAGTATGCAAACTCACCCAGTTTTCTTGTCAGCGTGGTACTCAACGATCCTAATAGTGCCATCGGGTTGGTGCAGGCTGTACACGCCCTTCACGACGTGACCGTCACGAGCTTCGTGCTGGGACTTCTTGTCGCCGGTGTGAGGGTCCTCCACTTTGTACGCGAACTCATACTTGGGATGAGACTGTAAAACAAGAGACGTTAGCAAAAGCTCACTTATTTTAAAGAAGCGTATGCTATGCTTTTAGCTTGGCATGGTTTTCTTACATAGTAGTCGATGTGTTTCTCGGTGGCTTTTCCGTGGTGTTGCTTGATGCTCTGTGATGAGGAGGCGTGACCGTGGTGGTGCTCGTGGTGATCTTGTGCGGCGACCGCTGCCACTGCCACAGTGATGAGGAGGATCTGTTTATATAATGAAAAACATTAGTCGGATTCTTACTAAACGTTAATTATTAATTTCTAAACAAACATTACAGATTTTGGTTTTCATTTTATTATGAATAGTAATATACCTTAGTGAACATTTTGTTTTTTTTTTACGCTAACTTGCTATAAAAGTTAAGTGATAACTGATAATTCACAAACACAGTAAAGTGTTTTATATTGACCAGAATATCAAGTTTTGTTAAAAATTACGGGTTCTGTTTAAAACTCGCTCAGGACTTGAAGTGCTTAAGCCGAGTAACCTTGAACTCACGAAGTGAAAGAAAGTGTATTATACCCATCGATCTTTATTTGGCATACTTGAGATTATCAGAAATATAACCACATAATTAAGGATGTGCCAAAAACGTACACTAATATATCAAAGACGAAACTATGTTCGTACAAAATTGTTTTTTTTTTATAATTTTTACCCTCTTTAGCGTAGGTTTATTGCTATTTAGAAAATTACCTATTTAAATTTTAACTTATGTGTGCAGTATCTGTTTTCAACTCTGATTGATCCAATTAGTAGTGGCAAAATGATTTGTCAGGCGAATCTTTCATACAAGCCAAAAACTGTACCTACTTGTACGTAACTCAGACAGGTTTGGGGACTAACTTGTCTTATACAATACGCACTTTATTAATACAAACTTGAAATTCGGCCGTAAGTATATAAAGCCCCGAATTACTTTTTGGAAATATCAGTCATCACTCAACTGTAAGATCGAACAAATTAAAGAAAAAAAATGTTCACCAAGGTATGGAACAGTACCAAATCATAGCGGCATCACTTTTCATATTTTATGTAACTACCTAACGCCTAATATGTAGAACTTAAAATTGTAACTAAATTAACATAGTGGTTAATTCTGTAGATCCTCCTCATCACCGTGGCAGTGGCTGCAGTTGCGGCACAAAATCATTACGAGCACCATCAGGGACACCAGGAGCATCATCACGAGGAACACCACGGTCACGCCTCCTCATCACAGAGCATCAAGCAGCATCATGGAAAAGCCACCGAGAAACACGTCAAGTACTATGTACGATGACGATCCTACCAAAACGGCACAGAAAACTGCTTCTTCAATCAAAAATGATTTTCCAACTGTCTATTGTGTTACAGTCTCATCCCAAGTACGAGTTCGCGTACAAAGTGGAGGACCCTCACACCGGTGACAAGAAGTCCCAGCACGAAGCTCGTGACGGTCACGTCGTGAAGGGCGTGTACAGCCTGCACCAGCCCGATGGCACCATCAGGATCGTCGAGTACCACGCTGACAAGAAGACCGGGTAAGTGTTCATGGTCTTATGAACATACAATTTTGAAGTTTACTGTAATGATATCTTAAGAAATGTGTAAATAAATTTCAATTTTATTTTTACAGATTCAACGCCAACGTTAAGTACGTGGGTCACGCCAAACACACTGTACCTGAACATCAACATCATCTCTGATTTCAATAATTCTAGTCTTGTTATCGATTTAGTTTAAAACTGTTGACATTGTTGTTATTCTTACTATCTATTATAATTTGTAAATATGGTTTTGTGTTTGACACAATAATAAATGCGAATGTGAAGTAATGTTTTTATTGTTTCTTTGGTATCAAGTAACCTTTTAGTAAGTTTTATACGCAGCCGATTCTAAATTGACCCTTTTTTCAATAAAGTATTCCATCTAATTATGTAAAGTTGTGGCACCCTGGGAGATGTCATATATTTATAAACGAAATGCGTCAAATTTCGGTCTTCAAGAGAGACCTTTACATATCACATGTATGATCATACGTATTTCGTCAACATCTAACTCCGAAACTGTTTAGAATATGATTAAATTTGCGTTATTACATTTTACGTTATAAGGTCCAAAAGTACTGGCATGTTATACTAGAAAGAATGTGGCATATTGCATCTTCAGAGTCACAAAATCTATTTAAACTTTGTTCTAATTCAATAGAATCTCGTTAGTATATACGGTTTGCAAAATCCGACACTGTTATTTGCTCTTCCTATAAGAGAAAAGTCTATAGCAACAATCATCGAAACCAATATCTACAATACTACGGTAACAAAAATATTTACACAATTTTACTTTCGCAAAGTCAATCTGTACCACGCGCCTTTCCTGAGTGGAGAAATGGATTTACGAAATGATTACAGGTGCATAATAAAATTTTAACGGTTTATCTTATAAATTAATATTGTTACCTCGATTACTAACTTTTATTTTCTCTATAAATAGACACGATTGTTCGTGTTAATATATCAGTTTGCTAACGAACGTGAAACAGTAAAAATACGAAATGTGCTCAAAGGTATTTTGGATATTTTTAAATGAATATTTAGTTATCAAAAATTGGAATAAAAAATGTGTTTTAGGGTTTCTTAATGTTATTTATCTAATTTGGCAAAAACAAATAGCAAATGCGTCTATAAATGTTTCAAGTGCGCACATAAAACAAAAAACATAATAATTATTATAAAAATGGTTGCCTCCTCCATCTGGTAGTCGTAAGCGTGACTACTGCTGAGCTATTAAGTCCGGTTCCCGGGCAAAGTTTTAGTGATTCTTTTCTATCAGGAATTTCTCAGTAGCTACCACGGCGTCTGAATTTGTGCCTGGTTCAGAGACACAAGCTTACTACTAATGGGATTAAATGGGACTTAAACATACCTTGTGAAATGAGGGTGTACAATTATAAACGTCTCTACCTAACCTTTCGGGGATTACAGGTGTGATTTTGTGAAAACTTAATGTGTCCATGGTTCATGCAAATTAGCAGCCAAATATTGTGTAGTCAAAGGTGGTACTTTGAACAATTAACGACGATGAGTCAAAGGCCAACCATTTCACTCTTCGTGAAGAAAAAACAAAAAAGTTTCACCTAGAATCATATTAGTTCAATAGACGGACTATAAAATAATACAATTATTTTCGCTGTTTCCAGGTTTTGTGCGCCCTAGCAATGTATGCAGTTGTGGCAGCGACCGCGAAGGAACACGGTCACTCGTCGCAACACATCCACAAACACGATGGGCACCACACGAAGGTGGAATTTAAAGACCATCACGGACATCATCACTACGACTATTATGTTAGTAGTGCTCTATTTATTCAAACATTTTCTAAACGAAATCTAGACCAAGACGAAAACTAACATCCCCGAATTACACATTTAGGAGCATTACCTCTTGTAAATGCATATTAAGCAACCACCGGATGATGGATTCCTGTGTAATCAGTCTGTTTGGCAGACTATAGAAGTCTTATTTCATTATTGTTCATAGAGAGAGAGGATATTATTAATAAATACTTCCTCCAAACACTAATCATGACGTTTACCTCCAGACTCATCCAAAGTACGAGTACAAGTATGAAGTGAAGGACCCTCACACCGGTGATCACAAGGAACACAGCGAGCACCGTGATGGTGACGGCGTCAAGGGTCACTACTCCTTCAAGGAACCTGATGGCACCATTAGACACGTTCACTACCATGCTGACAAGAAAACTGGGTGAGCAAATACCTTGGGATTATACCTCGCCAACACAATTATGTTCGTTCGATCGCAGTTAATATAGCATATCGCAAGCAAGGCAGCACGAATGAGGCTGTGACTGCGTGATTGGCTGCTGTGCTGCGTGTTGTTAGTTCGGTCCCGCTCGAAACAAACATTTGAATGACCTACAGATAGTTGTTCCGGGTCTTGCTGTTTATGTATGTGTGTTTAAATGTTTGTAACCGCACTCCCGATACAGAAGAAATTATTAGGAAGCAGAAAAAAAAAAGAAAAGCTGGAAATAGTAACCGCATTTTTTATATCCTTTGTTATAGAAGATTATGAAACATGACAACTCTCTGACGTCACAATGCACCTGTGCTGCTTAGAGATTCCAATAATGCCCTAGACCTGCTGGTGACCAGACAATTTAAGTTTTTTGGGTTCAATATATAATTATGTTTTTTTTACAGTTTCCATGCTGATGTGAAGCACAGCACCCATCACCTCGTCCCGAAAAAACATCATCATAAAAAGCACGAACATCACAAAAAGCATAAACACGATGAAGTCGATGTTCCTCCGGGATTTCAGGACCAAGGAGCACCTGCGGTGTTCCAAGACATTGATGTACCTTCAGTGTTTGAAGACCATGATCTACCTCCGTTTCTTCGGGAACATAAGGTAACTCCGGTTCTTCAGGAAAATAACGAATTTGAAGAGCATTTTGAATTGCCTGATTTCTTCTGAACATTTTTGATTGTTCAGCTTACTTTCTGCCGTGATGTACCTGTTGTTTTATAATGTTATGTTACTTTTTGTTACGCAAACAACTATTAAATATTTTTTTAAGAATATTATTGTTTTTTTTTATTTTTAGGGGTTCCGTAGCTCAAAAGGAAAAACGGGTACCCTTTTATGATTACTGTGTTGTTCCTCAGTCTGTCAAGACCCTTTAGCTCGAGAATGCGTGGAGAGGTCGAGTTGAAATTGAAACCATATACTTTCGTCTGTGCTCCCTTGAAGATGTGAATATCAGTGTGTCATATCTCTACGCAGTCAATAGATATGGCTATTTGTACGAAACCTTCGTTGCGCGCGTTCCAGTCGCACTTGGCCCTTGGCCCATTTGGCCCTTACCATACCTTAGACATGTTCCAGCACCCACAACCCACATACCTACAATTTTTTCGATGCAGTTTACGGTTTTCGGATTTTTTCCTTTAAATCGAAGAAAATATGATTACAAACTTAATTGCAGTTGGAAAACTAACTGTCACCTGTATCAGACAGTTTTTACCACATACCTACAATTTTCCAACAACAAAGTTTATTCTGTAATACAGTATGTATATCTTTTCG
The DNA here is from genome assembly GCA_958449745.1 of Ochropleura leucogaster. NCBI lineage: Eukaryota > Metazoa > Arthropoda > Insecta > Lepidoptera > Noctuidae > Ochropleura > Ochropleura leucogaster. Next base: position 12,860,133 of record OY288204.1, on the reverse strand, counting down.
TTAGAGCAATTCTTTCATTCATTGCTTACTTAAAAGTTTATGTGGACTACCGCTTGTCCGGTTTTTTCAATTTGTTCGAAAAGAGGTTTGAAAACAAAGTTTTGAAACTGACTTTTTAATACCCCCACCAAAACTGTGATAAGTACAAATTCTAGGTAAAACTGACACAAAAAAAAAAACATATCCACTCCTTGAAATTTTCTCACCAAACAACAACAATATTCACATTCTATTGGCATCAGTGCCTTACGCCATTCATGCGATTTGACGCCATTATGTTGGTAGTACCAATATACACACACCAATGTACAGCCAATTATGGTACTGACTGATCGGGATTTATTCTATTGTAAGAAATATTACATTTATATTAACATTAGCATTAGCAACAAGTAGGGTATAATCCTGGTCAAATATCAACATCAGTAAGAGAAGCTCGAGATCTGAAACTTCACTCATGCTGAATAACATATGCAATATAATATCGACATGTGGAATGTGAACTCGGCTATCATTGTGCCGATTGTCTTAACAGCCAATGGCTTGATTGCGAAGAGCCTCGCCGAACATTTGTCGAAGCTCTCGTTAGGCAGTTGGATCAAGCGCCTGATTCAGAAGGCAGTACTCCACGATACGGCCTGCGTTGTGAGGAGGTTCCTGTCTCTAGAGCCGTTACCACCGGCAGCTTGGATTGTGCTCCTAATACCGCCAAAAACCTATTTTTATTTTTTAGAAGAAAGAGCCGATCGCTACGTAAGAGATCTTCCCCAGTCGTATAATAAGGCAAGTAAAAAATACTTATTAACACGAAGACTTTTTATAAGAGTACCCATCTCATCTACTTAGTAATATTGTTTGTTCAGAGGTAAATACTTACTGCATGAACTATTGCTACATTCAAAGTAAATATTTAATACTAGGTAATTACTTTTAGTAGTACTTAGAACCCCCAAATGGTTAGATACATCAGTATTGTTGCGCTGTTGGAATTTAAACTCTGAGCACTGAACCGGGCGTCGAAAATACAACTTTGTGTTTTATTCGGGTAGTCATTTACGGAAACGGACAAAAGGATAAGGATATTTTCTTAGGGAACATTACTTAACTGATAAGTAATGTTCCCTAAGAAAATATCCTTATTATTCAAATATTTGGTCTTTTAACAATTAACATTTGAAACGGAATATCTAATACTAGCTGTTCCTCGCGGTTTCACCCACGCTGCTCAGCACCTGTTGGTCGTAGCGTGATGTTATATAGCCTATAGCCTTCCTCAAGAAATGGACTATCCAACACTAAAATAATTTTCCAATTCCAACCAGTAGTCCCTGAGATTAGCGCGTTCAAACAAACAAACTCTTCAGCTTTATCCTTATCCTTACTCCTTACTAATATTATAAAAGCGAAAGTGAGTTTGTTTGTTTGTTACCTCTTCACGCTTTAATGGTTAAACCGATTTCGATGAATTTTGGTACAGAGATAGTTGGGAATCAGGAGACGGACATAAGCTATTTTCTAAAAAAGAGTAGGATATGAGGGAGAACGAGGGAAGAAACGGAACCACTTAGCGTTGCTATTACAAATCAATAAGGCGCTACCGAATTTTACGCGAGCGAAGCCGCGGGCAAAAGCTAATTTCCTATACATTCGCTGAATCAAAACCTACACGTTAATTTCTGTTAACCTAGATATTTGAGATAAGATTCGGCATGAAGCAATATCGTCGTAAGTAAATAAGTATATCATTTGTTAGTCAATTATTGCAACTTAGTTTACTTGATGTTTTACTTCTATTTTATTTTCTGTTTCTATGTTTATTATTGTAATTGGTATTCTACCATTTTAAGTAACTATACATAAATAAATAAATCGTACATAAATACCAGTAAAGGAATAAATCAGTCAATCGCAAACTGGGAGGTGCATCGCAAAAAATGTGATAACAAACTTAAGTGCAGTTCGTTGTTTAACTAACCGCGTCTATGACTATGTTTGGGGACAACAGTTTTCCCACGGAAAAGTTAAGTCCTTTAATAAATCTATCAAACTTTTCGTTATAGCAATGTCCGAACTTGTATTTCTCACCAACAACTTTGTACGGAACTCTCAGTTTGCAAGTCCAATTCGCAGTTAGCCAGTTTACAAATACTTCCCAACACAGTATGGAGTTGCATTAACTTAATCTTTTTATGATGTTTGCAAAGCAATTCTTTTTTTTTTTCTTTAAAAAAAAACGTCTCACAGTAGGAATTTTTCCTGTATCGTGGGTGCGTTTCCAAACATTTAAACTCACATTCACAAACAGCCAGACCCAGAACAACTATCTGTAGGCCATACAAATATTTGTTCCATGCAGGAATCGAACCCGCAACACGCAGCGCAGCAGTCGACCGCTCAGCCACTACCAATCGTGTCGTCAAATTATCGTTTTATTGGTGACTACAACATGAAATGCAAACGTCTGTTATATTACTACGTCAACGCTTTTTAGTTTTAACTACACGTGGAAATTAAGACAATCGCAATAGTAATAAAAATGTTGTAAACTGTTGTTAATTGCGAATGGTTCTAAATGAAATCAATAAGTATTACATAAACTTTTCTTTAGTTTTAACTATAAAAGCCCTGATTTTTATTAGGTATGTGTCAGTTTAGCGATTCACTTCCAACCAGAACAACGAATAGAAGAAAAATGATTTTTAAGGTATTATTTAGTTTAAAAAAAAGTCAAGATTTAGGAGTAAAATTCTAAAACTGTTACTTGGCTTTAATAGCGTTGTTCAAAAACACGGAAATCACAATAATTATTTTGTCTCGATAATGTGATAAAAAGTTTTAGATAAAAAACAAAAAAAAACATAAAAATGCCAGTCACGAATAATTCGAAATTAAAAAAAAAAATGTTCGAAAAAACCCCATCTAAATTAAAAACTTCTCCATTGCAGATTTTGTGCGTCATAGCTGTGTGTGCAGTAGTAGCAGTGTTAGCAGAGGAAGGTCACTCGTCGCAGTACATCCACAAACACGACACTCATCACACGAAAGTGGAATTTAAGGATAAACACGGTCATCATGACCACGATTTCTATGTTAGTAAAATTTAAAAATGACCTTGCCTGTTGATCCGTACGGGAGAAGCCCCGAGACGGTTCCCGGCCACCGTAGATACGGGCCTGTGGACGGTGAGCAATGGGTAGCTTACCGTCCGTCCGTCTATTGACGACAGGCCGTGTCGACGGTGCGTTAGTGTTCCACGCGCGCCTCAAAGAGACGACGGCAAAGCAGAGGGGCCTGCCGGGGTTGCGGGTTGTTCGAAAGAGATCCCGCGGCCCCGGTACGTAAATGGCAATATAAGGAATATGGGTGCGTTTTAGTCAGTAAGTCTGACACTCAGCCCCGCTCCTCCCAGAGCGGGGGAAGTTATAGGAAATGACTTCAATCCGCAAAAAAAAAATATGATGTTTTTAATATATTTAACGCTACGTTACTGTTGCACTCGGGCGTCAAACACAATGCGGCATAATAATTAACTGACTATTACATAATGTGTGTCGTCTACCCCCAGACGCCCCCCAAGTACAAGTTTGGATACAACGTAAAGAACCCTCACACCGGTGATCACAAGTCGCAGGAGGAGCATCGTCATGAGGACAGTGTCAAGGGACACTACTCACTGCAGGATCCTGACGGTTCCGACAGACATGTGCACTACCATGCTGACAAACACTCCGGGTGAGTAAACTTCAAATCTTGCGCGAGATCTCTGCAACATGAAAAGGGATATCTTCTTCCAAAAATGATACGAATATTTCTTAAAAGAGGTTCATAGTGTCTTTGATGTTTACGAGAGGTAGAACACTTTTACTTCGACTACTTTCAATACGATTGACATTAGGTTTTCACTTTGTCTAGGCCTTCTGCTTTTCACGAGTTACTCTACTGTATTTTGATATAATGATTTACCGTTTTTTAGGGATCCGTAGCTCAGATGTAAAAAAACGGAACCCCTATTGGAATACTTTGTTGTTCGTCTGTCTGTCTGTCAAGATCCAATTATCTTGGGAATGCATAGAGGTATCAAGTTGAATTTGTCTATACGGTTGGCGCAGTGATTGACTTATCGACTGCTGCGTTGCGTGTTGCAGGTATGAAACAAATGCCCTACAGATAGTTGTTCCGGGTCTAGCTGTTTGTGTATATGAGTTTAAATATTTGTAAACGCACCCACGATTCAGGAAAAATTCCTAGAGTGGCAAAGTTTTTTTTTTTTAATTAACGAGGTTGTAAAACCATATACCTACTCAACTTTGTGGTCTTTTTGTGCCGCGAAAAAAGCTACTTTCTAAGTCTACGCAGTAAAAAAATATGACTGTTTATTGCAATTTTGTACTTACCCTGGGTGCGCGAATCTGACTCGCTCTTGGCTGCTTTTTTTTACTTTAACCACTGTGCTGTACTAGTATCTGTGGTTTTACACCTTTGTTAAATATGTACCTATCTTTCTCAGATTCCACGCAGATGTGAAGCACAGCACGCATCACCTCTATCATCACCACTAGATTATAAACCGTTGTTAACTTGTTTCATGTTATTGTGCTTTTGTTTTGTTATTTTTATGTGTCAATAAATGATTGTTCTTTGTTTAAATATTTTGTGTCTTTTATTTAATAGGTATTCCACGGTATGCCAATTTAAAATACAAGGTGTTATCCAACCCTGCTAAAGCCCAAAGCCATCAACGATTTATTCTGTAAATCAAACTAAGGAACGACTATGACGCAATCTTACTGATGGGTCCCTTTATACGAGTATAGTACGGGGTACACAAAGGTATTTAAAGTAAAGTTATAAAGTACAAAAAAAAAAATACAGAAAAAGTTCCAATTTGCTTCAATATCATCGAATCTGGAAGGTGGTGACCTATTACCTTACTTTTTGTTGATGATTAAACGATCGTAATGACGGTGAGAATACTTGCCTTTCAGCTTCGTTAAGGGTACTTTTACATCCTATTTACATTTTAATGTAATGATGTCAACATGCCAACCTGAATACTACTATTTAAAAATAGGCCGCAACAGGGGCGAATAAATAAATAACGTCCTGTTATGTTGTACTGTACCTAACCAAAGTTTTCAAACGCCTGAACTTTTGGAGACTTAAAATGCCACTGATGCCACAATGGACTAGTTTGTAAGCAATAATACATTTATAATCACTTAGAAAAAAGAAATAGAGAAAGGAATGAGGCGATAAGGACTTACGGCTTTGTTCTCTATTCAAACAAAGCGCTTTTTATGCATTTGAATAGGTAAAAAACTTCGTTCCACCAAATGAGTCAACTAGCCAATGAAACAGAAATTCTAGACTTTTAAACTCCTACGGGAAATGTATTAACAGGTATTTATTTTAACACTTCAAGCACAGAGAACGGAGGGTACATTCTTTAAAAGGAGGTGAAGCGCGGTATTTACGCTTCTACACGTGACGGGTTAATGCGATAGGCATTTTCTACCAGTCAAACTTTGTGTGATGCAGGTGAAAGTCATTGGAAGGTGTAAATCTGAAAGTAATTTTTATACACAAAGTAATTTTACTGACCGAACCCATCTACGTTTCTTCTTTTGTCCTTTATGTTTCGGGGTCGGGGTATGTTTTTCGAATAACCCGCCATCTCGGCAAAGCCCCCGTGCTGCAAAGGTAGGTTACACATATTATTTTGCAAACATTAGTAAATAAATACCTTACCTATGGACCATAAGTAATGGCCCCTGATTTGAGAGCGAGAGATAAACCCCCGAATACTGAAACGTCACTCAAAATGTGAGGGCTGCTTAACATTTGAGCAGCTCTTAAACTTTAGATTTTGTATGGTCAAACGTCACTTCTGAGTCTCTGTTAAACTTAAGTGGTACTTAAATTTTGAGTGACGTTTCAGTATTCGGGTGAAAGAGATATAGAAGGAAGAAATAGCGCGTATGTTTGCGGACATGTACAATGTAGATTAAAATTACACAATTGAAAAATTCAAAATTATTATTGAAAGGTAAAGTTAGTAATGTATAAATTAAATCTCTAAATATTGACGATGATGAGATATTCATTTTTCTCTTATACTAGATAATATAATAGACCCATACGTTTTCTAGGGCCTAAAGAATTTAATAAATATTAAGTATGACAAAATTTTTTGTTGACGCTTTAATAAAAAGAAAATAATAAGAAGCATAGGCTCTCCACCGTTGATATTCAATAATTTAAAAAAAAAACGATGTTACTTATTGTGCTTGTTGCAACAAAATCAAATGAAATGCTTATTGTATTTTCGAATAAAAAATCGACGTATTTACTTTACGTGTATTTGCAAATACTGCTAGGGCTGCAGAAGGCAAAGAGAAGAAGCAGAGGAGCCTGCTAGGCCACCGTCAGATGGGATTGCCGGTTGTTCGAAAGAGAAACCGATAGACGTTATAACCCTGGTACAGGAGAGCAGTAGGGAAACCAGCACCCTTCGTAAATTCAGACGCAAATCACCGTCATTCCGTCCTCGCCGACAAGGCCCTCCGCGACATGCCAGTACTTGCCCCATTCATCCCTTGCTACAGCCAGGCCGTGTTGCTGAACCAGTCCATAAATAATTTTGCCTGTCCTATGCTGTCCTCCCCCTAAGCCGGGGCTTGTATCTCACAGGGTGTGCCTTTAGCGTGTAGTTGCTTATTTTGTAGGTTTTTTTGTCCTGGCTGGAGGTCTTAACCTCAAGGCATCCACAGGACTTGCCCGGTTAAGCCGATAACAATCTCCTAAGTTGAACTGCTAGATCAATTACCCCTTGGTCTAGTAGTCACTAGTACAGAACATAAGGACCTGAGTTCGTTCCCAAGTTAGAAACACAGTTATTGAGGTTCTCAATCAGGCCTATGTTGTTAGCGCTGCCGCAGTTTCAAGTTTCAGAGAGAGTCGTCGGAGTTCGGCGCTGCGCTCGACGCTTTTCTTAAATAATAGCCGTACAGCCCGGTTAGTGGCAATAAGTTCGGCCCAACAACTTCGGATTTGACAAAGCTGGCGAAATGTAGGTGTTCTATATACTTTTTGTTTACCTTCAACTTGTTACGGAGTTATTGCAACAAGTTTTAATGAACATTTTTGATTTGAGAATCTAAAACGAATTTATGCACCATAACAACAGAAGTCTTCTTCAGAGGAAGAAAAAATCCTCATCAGTGTTCTGTAATAATACTATCCATAACAGAGAAAAATATATAAACTCATTTAATCATTCAACAATTTAGTACAAAAAACTAGTTTTCATACTACAAAAATATGTTAAGTAGGTACTATAACGCAACCAAAGATTCCACCGTTGTCGATTATGCGCTTCAATTATTGAAATTACTGTAAAATGTGCGTTTTTGCGACATAATTTAATTACTATGCATATCGAACTGTCGCAAACGTTTTAGTGCCAAGAATTCAAAGTGAAATCGTTGTTACCTTGGTAGTTGTACTTTTTACTATAAAAGCCACGATTTTTTTAAATCATGTATCAGTTTACTAATCTACCTTTTATCTTACGTACCTATAGGAGATAACAAGATGGTGTCTAAGGTATTTTAAAATTCTAAAGTTCTATTTGCTGTATGATTGCAAAAGGGCAGATGAGCATTTAACATTTTTCTACGGATAACTATTTCTAGAAAAAAAAACCTATGATGCCAAAAGTCTGTTTAGGTTTATGGCCAACTGACAAACCCATAGCGATTATAAATTTTCCCTAAAAAGAATACTTCAGTATCACATGAACTTAATTTGCCTGTTACGTCTTATCAACGATCGGAGAATCGAAACAGTTTTTTTATGCAATAGTTTTTATTCTGTAGCGTCTAATAATTAATTAATCCATCTTTCTTTTCTATAGGTTTTGGTGTTAGCCCTGTGTGTCTTAGCCGCAGTGACAGCGGAACACGCTTACTCGTCGCAGCACCTTCACAAACATGATGGTCATCACCACAAGGTGGAATTCAAAGACCATCACGGACACCATCACTACGACTACTATGTTAGTAACAACTTCATACCTTTGGAAGTAGAAATTACTTTGTGAAATATCTGGGAGTTTGAACAAGTACAATGAATTTCAAAGAGTTACGGAATTTTTCGAATTTCGTCAAGTTTGAGCTGTTTGGTAGCTTATTGTCATGTTGGTTGTTTTCCCTTTACATTCAATCGTTATCGTTGATATAATGCATATTTGTTTGGGCCCTTTTGTCAGTAGCAAATATATCAGAATTCCTTGTTCTGCACCTAGTTCCTATATAGGTTTGTTTTTTGTACCGCTACTGAGCCTGTTGCGTAACAGGTGCATGAATCATGCAGGTATAAAAAGATAGGCCTAAGGACAGCGGCCACATCCTTAGGCCCCATTTTACGTTCACCAAGAGGTAAACAGGAGCATAATCAGCCTATCAACATTGTAACAGCTGAAGCATAGGCCTCCTCTTGACCTAACACACTACGTGGGTAGCTGGATTTCACATATGTTTTTGAAATTTTAATCATCAAATGGGCAACCTGGTAATCGAACACCCAAAAGCATTTCAGTGATTTAAATCTGTCAACACGAAACACTAATTATTACGTTAATCTCCAGACGCATCCTAAGTACGAGTTCAAGTATCAAGTAAAGGACTCTCACACCAAAGACCACAAGGAACAGCATGAGCACCGCGACGGCGACAGCGTCAAGGGAGAGTACTCCCTTCACGAACCTGACGGTTCCATCAGACACGTTCACTACCATGCTGACAAACATTCCGGGTAACGTTCTAATAACACTTTCTTTCGACTATAGTGACTGCCTCGTGACAAAGCACGGCTTTTTAGCATGACGTCTTGGGTTAGATTCTCAGGTCCGCTATAGTGTTGTTGGGTTTTTCCATCAGGAATTTCTCAGTAGCAGCCCCCAGAGATCTCTATTGCTGCCGGGGTTGCAGTTTGTTCGAAAGAGCAAATGATGAAACTTTTCGAATAAAATTAAGTTTTTAGAAAACAAACGGTTCATTAAAAACATTAAATTCGAGTTTAATACGTCTATCGGTTTCTAAGAAAACTATACGAGTTGATTACCTTCTCTTCTTAGCTTTCTGAACACCTCTGCCTAAGCTTTCGTACATTATGGCGTGAATGTATGTTTTATATAAACCCTATGTATTGTCTTTCAGTTTCCATGCGGATGTGAAGCACAGCACCCACCACATCGTGCCTGAACATCATCACCATCACTATTGACTCAAAAAATGTTGTTATTTCTTTAAGTATATGTTGTTATTTTTCATGTGTAAATAAATATGTTCTGAAAATAAGATTATTTTTATTTACTAAATTCTTTATTTACGTTATATACGTTTGAAACGAAAATTTTACCATGTTTTTCTTTTAAATATAGTTTCTGATATTTCGGTGTTATTAATAATGTTGGTGACCATGGACCATAAAACTCATTGCTCTAACTTTCTTATATACCTAAAATAATAATAATAAAAAAACGTTGGCCTGTAAAAGGCCCGCATGGTCACACCATTTAAAACTTGTTTTCTTAGATAAGGTCAAAATACAATAAAAAAATACCTTTAATAAAAAAATATATATATATTTACTAGATGCTGCCGCAAAGACGTCGGAATTTATCCACAAAACATCCAGGTCATTCACTATCTGTGTTCCAAATTTTAACCAAATCTGTCAAGCAGTTTTTGCTTACAAGAGCAACAAACCTTCTTACATACATCCTCACAAACCAAGGGAGGATTACAAAAAAACGAGGAATTCATTTAAAACGTTGCTTGTTACATAAGTCTAGCTGTTTAAGATTTTTATCAATTCTTAATGCACTCACATATGCACTGCATGGGATCAGGGGCCTAAGTCTGCTATTACAATAGTTTCAGAATGGTCGATCACTGATCGCATAATGGTTGATTTTGACAAGTTTAGTATTTAGTAAATTACCAAAATTAGCAAAATCAGCCATTATACGATCAGTGATCGACCATTCTGACACTAGTGTAATAGCAGACTAAGACCCCAGTATCACTTCACCTCGAGCCGGATACTTACGAGGATCGTAAAGGTAGACTTCCCCTAAGATACCGCGACGCAGGGCGAGTGCGAGAATGGAGAGCCTAACGAGGCATAAAGAGGCTAGATGAGCGGTACTGTATCAACATTCCCACTCGCTCTGCGTCGTCGAGAGTGCACGGGCACCATAATGGCAACATCGTGGCTCGGGATCAGCTAGTAAACAGCAGCAACCCATCCTAATACCTTTGATGTGAAGCACTGCTTAGGTTTTATTCTAGTTCTAAGATGTTTCGCAAATGATAAATCATTGTCTTTTTCTGTTTTTTCTTCACTCTATGATGAAGAAATTTCTGCAATCCAAAACTGTTTTCATTCTGAATTGGAGTCTAAAACTTTTGACTAATCACACGTGGTTAAGTGTGTCCGGTTGGTTTTGACAAGTGCTATTTTCTTATTAGAATCTTTTTTTAGAAAGTCATACAAATAATTTCCTCTAGCGGGTCTAAATTCCAAAGTCCGACACTACCCATGTCAGACTTTTAGTGACTAAAACCTATTTATTTTCTTTCTTTTGCCCTGTGTGTTCCCGGGGCCGTGGTCTCTCTTTCTTGATTTAATCCAAAAATATCATGTAAGGTCCCTTCCAATAGAAGACATAAAACAGTAAAATAAGTGCATTGGTCATGCCGTGTAAACTAACCATTATTATTGCGCAATGGTATAACATGCCAACTAATAATTTAATACCCGTTACTAGTTATTATTTTTACTCATGTAGTTTTCTACAATCAACTATCTTCGTTTCCCTTGCCTTACCTTGATTATATGACAAGCTTACATTAACAGTTTTTCACAGTTAAAATGTCACCAAAGTGGCAAGGCGTCTCTTCAAAAGCTATTAGAAGAAGCTGTTAATAAGAAACATTTTTAAAAATGAAATTGAAGAAAATAATTATAAAATTTTACTAAATGTAATCATTATTACATTGATTTTTTCTCTATTTTGAAGAATAAGTAAAGTTTACGTAGGCATGCACAGAAGTAACAGAAACAATGATAAAAATGAGACTAACCTGTTACCCAAAGGCTTACAAAAGTATTATAAATACGAGATGCTTTTTAAGCGGCTGCAGTCTTCCCGATATCAACCTAAAAGCGGTCTATGCTACGGTTTCTGGGAAGTTCCTGCACATAATCGGGCGGAAGGAAATGCCCGGGTGTAACCATTATGAAATCGCCCGGAGGACTCGGTGGACCATGCTGTATAGTTCTGCCGCGCATGGGTGGAGCACTGTTCTGACCTCGTAGAGGCGATCAGTGGCGGCGACTCTTCGCGTCCGACCCTTGGTTCCATCCATGGTGCGAGGCGAGAGAGAATGAGAAGTGGTCACCTCCTTCTGTGCAAAGTTATGCTTGCGAATGAGAACCCCAACAACTTCTCCCGCTCTGTTAATTGATTTCCCATCCGAAAAACGAATTAAAAACAGAAAGATTTCTTAATTTGAAATGGTGCTGATGATATAGAGATAGCTCACATGTCTGTGTGTTTTTGTCTGTGGCTGATAGGGCAATGGGTATACGTAAAATGGGCTTACTTAACTATACAGCACGTCTTTTGAATTCTAGATAAAATCGTCGGTAATACTACTTTATGCCTAGCTAAGTTTCGCTAAGTTATACTAAGTTTCAGTCATGATCAGTTATCATGACTGAAACTTAGCAAAACATTAATAAAAATTTTTTTTATTTACTGTCTGCCATATTTTATTAAACGAATAAAGGTTCATTTCCGTTCTTTCTGGGCCAATATATTGTGTACCGATTTATCAATGAGTTTTTACGAAATCAACATAAACAAAACAATCAAATTATCGTAAATAATATTAAGTGCCAAATATTCAATGTGAAACTACTTAATCAAGATACTATTTACCTTGATTACTTTATATTTCAATGTATAAAAGCCGCGACTGGGTTTGGTGATACATCCAGTCCACTAATAAAATTAGTACCCTCAAGTAACAGCAACACCAGCATAGCAAAAAATGTCTCTCAAGGTAATCTTAATGGTAGGTAATAAAAGAGATCACCTTAATTTTTTTTGATTATTTTTTCAAATGTGCACGATTTGAAACAATTTGTTGATCAAAGTTAACCCCGCTCCGCCCAGAGCAGTGAAAGTTATTTTATGATTCTCCATACGTCAAAAAGGGCATGACTAATAAAATATCAAATCAAGTCTTCGATGGTAAATCATTGCTACCACCCCGAATGCTCTGGACAAGCCCTTAAATATCACGTTTGGTAGAGATTTTATTCATTCCCTTTCCTCCATAGTGAGGAAAAATAAAACAGTTCAAACATTGATTCATACATTAGGGTAACGCAGGATAAGCTTAATCAGCCTATAGTGTTCCAACTGCTGGGACACAAGCTCCCTCCTTAGGGGAGGGAGTTTAGTCAGAGTTTTCAAGTACCTCTATGGGTTTACCTGTTTCAGGTTTTGTTCGTATTAGCTGTCGTAGCAGCAGCATCAGCAGACCACGCGTACTCTTCGCAGTACATCCACAAGTACGACGGTCACCACCATCTCGTGCATGTCAAGGAGCACGAACATGGCGAACAACACCACGGACACGACGACCACAATCAAGGACACGATACTTACCACCATAATCACGTTGTTCACCACTACAAACACCATGACCACCACGGATATGATGAGGTCCACCAGGAACATGACACCCACTTCCAAGGACACCATGAACATCATGTTGAATACTACGTTAGTGAGCCATTTTTTTTGTATATGGGTAATATCAATGACATATGAAAGATGATTGTCTTCATGTTCAAAAAGATATGTTGTACCAGTATTTTGAATATGAAGGCATAACAGAATGAATAGAGAGTTACTGTAGTGCGGTAATGTTTTTTGGGCTAACTCGTCTGCTTAACGAAAACAAAAAGGAGTCGAAACACACACAGGCAAAAAATAAATCTTGAGTTTCACTACTAGAAATAATGCTTATATTTTTGTTTTCTTCCAGGCTCACCCTAAGTACGAGTTCGAGTACAAAGTGGATGACCATCACACCGGTGACCACAAGTACCATCATGAGCATCGCGACAGTGATCATACTAAGACAGACTACTCGGTGCATGTAGACCACATTGTTCCTGAACATAATCATTATTGATGTCTGCTAAATTGTATCGTAATTTAATTGAGCCTATGTTTTCCTATTGTTGTTTATTATGTTTTTATTGATTAAATAAATTGATTTTAATTATATTTTCAATTATTTCACGCAACCCTTTCTCATTTTACTAAACATAAAATTCTAAAATGTATTAGTTTTCTGATTCGAACGTATTTATCAACGTCATCGAAACAAATGCAGTTGTTAACGTAAACAAACGAGTGAAAAAAAGTAATTTGGAGTTTAGAAACTTAGCGCAATCACCTAAATGATAAACTCTGGGAATATAGCAGATGCTATAATGGTCGCTATAAAACAACTAGCAGTTGTAAATGTTTGTAAAACTTTGCATGTTGAATGTTTAATTTTTTTGTTATTTTGTTGCTCGTCGTAATTTGCGACTAATAAATGTTTTTTCTTTCTTTCAATAGTTAGCAAGACCCTAATTGTAATTTCCAACGTAATACATGGACTGATGAATTTCGAAATTAGATACCCATCTAATTTCAAAATTCGAATAGAAATTCTCCTGTACCATGGATTCGTTTACAAAGATTTAAACGCACAAACAGCTAGACCGGAACAACTATCTGTAGGTCATACAAATATTAATAGGATCGAAACCGCGACCACGTAACGCAGCAGTCAAACGCTTTGCCACTGCCCCAACCGTGTCGTCGTTTTTCAAAAAGAGGGGTGTGCGCTTTTCTACTAAACATTTAAAAATAAAGAGTTTCTTATTTTAGTAACAGTTGGTTCGAATTAAAAGATATTTTGTTAATGACGGCTTTAGATTATAATATCACATTACACTACAACATTTAGTTGCTGAACAACAAATGAAACCGCTGGGCTTATTTTGGGAGATAACAGTGAAATGTCGTAACCAGGTGGAAACGCCAGATGTTAAAAGTACTGGATAGTCTGGGGAAGCAGATTTGCACATATTTTTTTAACAAAAACACGAGACATAAGAAGAGGATGCTGGCACAGGCAGAAGTGTGTCTTTTTCCATCAGAACTAAGTTGAGTTTATAATTTCGTTGGTAACACCACGCTTGTAATCTTTAAAGGTTTAGTCAAAAATAGATCTACAGTAGACCATTGATGCGCTGGGAAAATGAAATAAAACAAACGGTTGCCCATTGTGGACCAAAGGGGCACAAAACAGAGAGACATCGGCATATTTGGAGGAGGCCTTTACCCATACAGGGTTTCTTGTAGACAGATAGGTCTACAGTACGACATTTTGTCAATTAATTTATAAGTCCCATGTAATAAAGTCGTGCCACTATTAAGAAATTCCTAATGAAAAATTCCAATGACACTTGGTCTAAAATAGAAATTGAAGAGAGGATAAAGGCATACTGAGAAGTAGACCGATCATACAGTTTCTTTATTTTTGATGGTCTGCACAGTTTTACTCCATTTTTTCTTTATTGGTGTCGACTTCCAATCTAACCGGGTATAGCTGAAATCCCGTAATTATAAATAAATAAATATAATAATAAATATCTTGGGACAACTCACACACGGCTATCTGATCCCAAGCTAAGCAGAGCTTGTGTTATGGTAACCAGACAACTGATATACATACTTATATAATTTATAAATACATACATATTATAGATAAATCACACCCAGACACAGAACAATCAATCATGCTCATCACACAAAATTTGTCCTGGGTGGGAATCGAACCCACGACCTCCGGCTCAGCAGTCAGGGCCACTAACCACTGGACCAACAGGCCCGTCAAGGCCGTAATTCCTAGGAGCGACTATTTATCTAACCTCCACTTATACCCATGTAGTACTGTGTGATGCAGTTTCCCTTGTTAAGACTGGTAGTAAGACTTTTGAACCAAACTAGCTGTACTCTCTGTGATAGACATACAAAAACTTTACTTGCTCTTCGAGGCATGGAAGAAACTCTGGCTGTTATGATGGTCACCCATCCACAGACCCACCTTGGTAAGCGCCAATTAACCTTGAAGATCGACCCGAGCATCTGTTTATTATGTGGTCACAAGCTGGTACTTATAAAATGGTACATAGCAATATTTTGATTGCTATGTACCATTTTATATGTGTAAACATAAAACTTTTTTGGGCATTTTGGCCCAAAAAAGTTTTATGTTTACACAATGACTCAATTTCAACTGCAATAACACATAATATTGTTATGCATTTCCGTTAACACTTGAGCAATTAGTGTAGGTGTACACGTAAAAGTACACTTTTACGAAACAATCCATATAATATTATAATACCGTAATTAATTTTTAGGGGCCATTTAAAGTGAAATCAATGTTACCTTGATTGTTTTGTTTTCAATATAAAAGCAACGGTTTTTTCTGACTATGTATCAATTCATCTGTGAGTTTAGTACCATTAGTACAACTACAAGTAACCACCCAAAATGTCTCTTAAGGTGATAAAGGTTTATTTAAAAACGTAAATTTCTTTAATCACGACCCCCCGCAGAGTATTTAAGAACAAGAAGATTTATATCCCATCTACTAAATTTATTGAAATATACTTTCACTATTAATAGTTCTTTCTTTTTTCTTTCGTTGTCAAAGTCCATAACTCCATAGCTGCTTATTGTGGTAAGATAGGAGTATAAGTGAGAGGAGTGAAATCATTTGTTGGACATCTTCACTACATAGTACATATATAAAAGTCGCTTCCCGCTCTCGGTCTGTTTCTATGTATGCTTAGATCTTTAAAACTACGCAATGGATTTTGATGCGGTTATTTTTAATAGATAGAATCATTCAAGAGGAAGGTTTGTATGTATGATATTAGTGTCTACATTACACACGTGTAAAGCCGGGGCGGGTCGCTAGTAAATAAAAAAATGGTTTAAGGAACAAATATACTTTATTTGGTCTAATAACAGTGCAATTTGAAGCAGCTGGAGATTAACCATTCTTGTTTCTTTTCAGGTCATGATCATCTTAGCCGTAGTGGCAGTAGTAGCAGTGACTGCGGAACACCATGGCTTCTCATCGCAGCACATCCACAAACACGACGGTCACCACACAAAGGTGGAATTCAAAGACCATCATGGACATCACCACGTCGATTACTATGTGAGTTACGGTTGCTGTTGACATTGTTAGACATCTTCTCTCTACAATCAAACCCTCATTGTTTGAGAATGGAATAATCTACTGAAGACCAAAAACTTTTAATTCTTAACATTGGTGAAGATAAAAGATTTTTCATAGTCTGCCTCGGAATGTAAAACGGGTTGTGAAACAATTTTTTAAAACACATGGAAATCCGTTTCTTTAAATTTTATCCTTTGTATTATCGTACATTTTCATTGTCAACATTACAATAGTTTAAAAAGTAGACTTCAAAACGGTATTATAATTGCAGCCACTGCTTGTCACTTGCTTGCAAAAATACCACAGCCCCGGAACATAAAGGGCAAAAGAAGGAACATGGGTGGGTTTTAGTTTGTAAAAGTCTGACACTGCCCTCCGCTCCGCCTAGAGTGGGAGAAGTTATTTGATGATTTCCCAAAACGTTAAAAAAGTCGCTGCTTTTAACTTTATCTATAAAATAAAGTGTCCACTAAGACCTACTATTTCTTATTCCAGAGCTATCCTAAGTACAAGTTCGAGTACAAAGTTGACGACAAACACACCGGTGACCACAAGGAACAGCATGAGCACCGTGATGGACACGACACCAAGAGTGAATACAAAGTACATGTAGACCACATCGTTCCTCATCATCATCATCACCACTAAGGAGTTCATCACTGAAGACATGTTAACATAGTTTGTAAGGAAACAGTTATGAATGTTGCAAATATTAAATGTTTTAAAAATCAAAACTATTATTATTTCTTTTGTTTTCTTAAAAAAATGACAAAAATACTCTAACTCATTGTTTTTAAATTTACTGCCTACGATATAATAAAAATCATATTGATTTACAAGTATCGAAATTAAATCTGATTAGAAGGACGTGATTTTAAGCATTTATACGCAGACCCTTGGGATCGTGTTATTGTGATTTTTTTATGAATTCTTCCACCAGTCAAAATTTTTAAATACAGAAAATATACTATAAATAAACATTATAATTTTTAATCTAAGTTTACAATAATTGATGAAAATGAAACTTGTAATTCTATTATTTTATTTATTGAAAAAACGACATTTAATGCAAGCGGGCATTTGTAACTGCAGTACTTGGGTCTTTTGATACGCCTTAAACTCGGGTCTGTTGCAGTGATAAAGTTTATGTACTACTGTAAGAAATGTCGTATTTTTTATAGATATGTAGACGGAAACATTATCAAATACCTCTGATGATTTCAAAATGTATCCCTAGATAAACAAAACACAATGTGGTTAGTTAACAAGTGACGCAGACTATCGAAACCGCAAAACCTCGAATCGAAAGAGATACCATGGCCCCGAAAAACAAAGGACTATAAAAGGGAACATGGACGAGAAGTCAATAAAAGTCTGACGCTTCCAATCTGTCCATAACTGTAAAAGGCAAGGCACTGCAAAGGCAAAAAGGATAGGTATATGGATGGATGTTGTTACCCTTTGACGCACAAATTACAGAACTGATTTGTATGAAATGCACTCCGATTTCTTGTAACGTTTTTACACATAGCATACTTTTAATCCCAGTTGAATAATTAAGAAGAAAAATGACCGCACTTCAAGCAGGTGAAACCTGGTTCAAAAAACGCGTTCGTAAAAAGCGTTCTAATTAAAAACTTTGCCAACTTCTATTTGTAGGTATGTACCTGCTTCTGGAAGACCGATTCTTCAAACCCTATTTATATATATTTTATTTATGTTTTAAAATAAATTTATAGCTTATTCAAATACACAGTATACACTAAGCACGTACTAGGGTTTTTTTTTTGCTGCTGGGCAAAGGCCTCACCTTTTTGCTTCCAAACCTCTCTACCTTGGGCGATCTCTAGACATATAATGTCCCTGAAATCAAGATTAGATCGTCACATAAAATTTGCCGCTGGTTTTAGCGGCAATTTCCTCCATCATGTGTCCAGTGGCCCGTGACCGTACCCAGAGTTTTATTCTGTAGTAGATATAATAATAACACGTTTTGATTGGTTTAACCCAATTATTATTAATCTTGTTTCATGCTGGACACATTGCTGCTGTACAATAATTGTCGGCACGGTTGGCGCAGTGGCTGAGCGATTGACTGCTGCGCTGCGTGTCTCGGGTTCGATTCCCGCACGGAACAAATATTTGTATGACCTACAGATAGTTGTTTCAGGTCTGGCTGTTTGTATATGTGAGTTTAAATGTTTGTAAACGCACCCCCGATACATGAGAAATTCCTAGTGTGGGGCAACTATTTTAATAAAATAAAAATAAATATGGTGGAATTCCAGGATGACGTTTCAGTACCATTTGGCGAATTTTATAGTGAACCAAATGATCAGGTGGTGTTATTATATAATATGAGTAGGCACATATCTCTTTGATCATTTTTAAACTAATTGAACGATCGCAAATTCGCAATGTGCTTGTGCATAAGCATGCGTGTGAATGTTTTTACGAAACGTTTAAAAAGTTCGCACAGCGTTCAAACGTTGCACGTTGTGTCATCATATTAAAATTTAGAGTGAAATTTTTGCAACAGTTTTAGCTGTTTTTAATATAAAAGTGGCATTTTGGGAATATTTATTAGTACAATACTGAGTTTAGTCAAATCAATACTTGACAAAACTTCAAAAATCAAAAATGGTATCAAAGGTGAATTCTAATAAAATAGTGTAAACTAAAAAGTGTTCATAGTGACAATACAAAAATAATAGAAATACTTATTTTTTGTGCTTCAGGTGTGCATATTAGCAGTGATCGCAATGCTGGCAGTGGTAACAGTGACGGCACATGATGGCCACTCTTCAATACACATCTCCAAACATGACGACCATCCTGTGAAAGTAGAAATAATAGACAAGCATCACCATCATCACCACGTCGACTACTATGTTAGTAACAACATTTTGACCGGGCTATCCGTTTAGCCAGCGTTTGCGTATTATGATTTCTCTTATATCGAAGCCCGGGGTTGCGAGTTGTTTGAAAGAGATACCGCGGCCCCGGAACATAAGATCAAAGGAACTGGGTTTTAGTCAGTAAAAGTAGGACTAAGCAATGAATGACTGTTTTATGGGAGTCTATTGATTCCTTCTAAATTACAATGCTCATGCTAATTCACAAAATTATCTTGATTACTATTTGGATCTATGACTCGTAAGATCACAGTAGTAGAGCTCTTTATGAAGGATCTCATCCAAAGAAGATTTTTTGCTGTAATCCTGCTTAATTCCAAGCAGTGGGCTTGATGATTTACTGTGTTCAGATTTCATGAGTACCGATCTAATAATAGGCACATATGATATTTTGGTTTGGCGTTGTTAGGCTTCTAACCTTTGAACCTATGGTATACTAACAGAAGCGTTCAGCTTAAAACGAAGACGAAGGCGTTGTAACACAAACTATTTTCTTAAACTAATCATTATAAACTTCCAGACTCATCCCAAGTACAAGTTCGAGTACGATGTAAAGAGCCATCACACGGGTGACCACAAATCTCACCACGAGCACCGTCACGGTGACAGCGTCAAGGGAGCATACTCGCTGCATGAACCTGACGGCTCCACCAGACATATTCACTACCATGCCGATAAGAAAACTGGGTGAGAATCGATTAGTATGACTATTTTAATTTAGCTTTGCCGAGGGTTGTAAAAGGGTGCTATTCAGCAAATAGAAATAGGGTAACAATTAATTCTTGTCAATTAGTTCTTATCTTCATTAGCAAAGAAATAAATTAAATAATAATGCGGGTGGCGTTTCTAATAAATCGACAACATGATAAAATATTACTATACTCTTGTTTTAAACCACCAAACGCCATTAAATTAACAACTGCCATCCCTATTGCAAGTTAATGTTTATGAGTACCATTTAAAATGTTTTTATTTCTTTTCAGATTCCACGCAGATGTGAAGCACAGTGTCCATCACTTAGTACCGCACAAGCATCATTAAGTAACTTTAACCGTAGTATCTACTTAGTCTCCGTCCTATTTTCTAATATAGATTGTTAAGTTTGTCGTTGTAGTCAATAAAATAGTTTTCATAGTCGCTCTTTTTATTCACGTCTAACTACACATTCTTTCTACTACTACTTGACTTACAAATTATTAATAATAAATAAACAAAATTCATTTAAAAGCAGAGGAACAGGACGCGTAGACTCGACACACCGACCTTTCATAATCTGTTTTGTGTTGTGACAGTCAGTTCAAACTTTTTATGTACGCTAAGAGATCTTGTACCATTTTTATTTTTAATGATTTAAAGATTAGAGTTACATGAATGAGTTAACAATGCATTGACACTCAAACTAAACATGAGCCAAACTAGACATATTTAACTTCTTGGATTTGTTTACATGGAGTACAAGTTTGTGTTAAAAAAACATTGATTAGAAATGAACATAAACAACTTTCTCATTTATTTGTATGTAAGTAAAAACAGCTCAAAGCAGTATGGAGCGCACAAGTATGTCACTTACCACTTTAAGCATACGAGTAAAACTGGTTAATTTTACAATAAAATTACGAAAATTTCGTTCAATCCTTAGAGGTACTGAGATATAAAAAGACAATTTTGTTTGCAAATATTATCAGTTGCTTCTTGTCGCATCTAGAGTAAAGAAATTCTCTGAACAGTCATCATGTACACCAAGGTAAATGATTTAAAACTAGCTTTTGCCCTCGGCTCCGCTCGCGTTAAATTCGGGTTAACACAGTTCCCCTTTCCTGATTTGCAGGAACTTGCTACCTGTAGTTTTTGCTCATGCGCCTTATTTATTGTGATAGCAATGCTAAGATTTCCCTTTTCTTCCCTCTTTCTCCCTCATTTCTCACTTTAAAAAAAAGTTAGAGTATGTCTGTCTCCAAATTCAGGCGTGAAGACGTAACAAACAAACTCACTTTCACTTTTATAATATTACTATGGATTAGATAAATTTTACTTTGAAAAAAATGCCCCAAAAATATCTCAATATAAATGTTTTTTTAGATCTTCCTGGTCGTGGCAGTAATTGCTATGGTGGTTGCTGAACCACAAGGTGAATATAAGGAGCATGAACACAAACATGCTTTCTCGTCACAGAGCATCAAGCAGTACCACGGAAAAGCCATTAAGAAACATGTTGAGCATGTAAGAAAACTTTTAAATATTTTTATTGTAGTCATTGAAGGAGTTGAACAATGTTACCACTGTTGTCACCTAATGGGCCCAACTAATCTAATTATTAACGTATCGATAAGAAAATTCTGAAAACGATTGGTAACCATTAATAATAATTTGATGTTACAGTCTCATCCCAAGTACGAGTTCTCGTACAAAGTGGAGGACCCTCACACCGGCGACAAGAAGTCTCAGCACGAATCCCGCGACGGTGATGTCGTGAAGGGCGTGTACAGTCTGCACGAGGCTGATGGAACCGTCAGAGTCGTCGAGTATCACTCTGATAAGAAGAGCGGGTAAGTTCCGATAGCTTTTCATACATGATTTCATCCTGTTCACATACATAGGTTTATTAATGAGTACTAAATGTGATTCTATCAACGAGTTTTATTTCTGATATTTTCCATATAATGATTACATGGCAAATTTCGGAAATAAAACTTGTGAAAAAGATTAACGTTGTTAATGGTTAATACTGATTAATTTTATTTCCACTTATAACATATTTTTGCCGGGGTGGCGGGTTGTTCGGAAGAGATACAGCGGGTGGCGCCAGAACATAAAGATTAAAAAGGAAGAAACATGGGTGGGTTTTAGTCAGTAGAAGTCTGACACACCTCTCCAGCTCCGTCCGCGTCCAGAGCAGGGGAAGTTACTTGATTATTTTCCATCCGCAAAAATAAATAAAAAATGTTTATAAACAAATAAAACAAATACATATTGTTGAAACATTTTATGCCGAATAGGTAACGGAAAAAGCTTCTCAACTATAAGTAATGTTGACCTATTAAGTTTTTATGTCTAAAATTTTAACGCTATGTTTCTTCTCTTCCAGATTCAATGCCAACGTACAAAGGAAAGGCCACGCCGAGCACATTGTTCCTGAATATCACCATCATCACTGATCTCATTATAAATCTGTTGTTAATTAATGTTATATCATAAGATTGTTGAGTGTTTGTGTTTTTTTGTTGTAAATATGTTTTAAATAAAGTTATTTTAACTTTATTTTACCATACTTTTTACCCAATACCTAACCGTCTCTCCTTGTGCCAACAGGCTGTATCTTATGAACCAAGATAGTGAGAAACTTTAAATTTTCACAGATTATGCTTTTCTGTAGCTCTAAATAACAAAAAAAAAACAATTTAGAGAGAAAATCCTATTTAAAAAGTTTAAAGCAAAAGTAACGAATATTATTTTTCTGCTTTTGCTTTGATATTATTATAATAGTACTCATGCCGTTCAACGAAAACTACCTTCTGAAATATACAATATCTTTAAGAAAAACCCTGTCCGATTCAAAAAAGGTACAAATGACACTACCAAATAAAAAAGAAACAAAAATTCATGAACATAAATATATTATTTATGAATTTTAATGTTATATCATATTATTTTCAGTACCTTAATTCTAACGAACTGTTAAAACGTGGAACCATCTGATCGTCAATTATCACGTATAAATATGACGTCACTTCCCGAAAAGTGGAACGCAATGCCACTGCCTGCCCTCTGTGTTGCC
Source organism: Ochropleura leucogaster (assembly GCA_958449745.1). NCBI lineage: Eukaryota > Metazoa > Arthropoda > Insecta > Lepidoptera > Noctuidae > Ochropleura > Ochropleura leucogaster. The sequence goes on along the minus strand of OY288204.1, from coordinate 12,837,046 downwards.
ATGCACATTTCCTCATTTAATTTTATTTTTGTTGGGGCATTTTTATCAGGATTATCTAAATGGAATCTTATCTTAACACCTAATTATATACCCTCAAGGACCCTTTTTATTGATTGGATATAATCAATAAGACAGTTGACCATAGCGAATGACTACAGTGCAAATGATAATAACTTCTGAATAAGTAAAGCATACATTGTTGAAGCTTCGATAAGGCCAAAAGTATTTTAAGATTATACCTGCAACATCCTTTATTATCCTTATCCTTACTAATAGTTGTGCCAATCTAACAACTACCAAAAAAACAATAAATTGAATTTGGAACCAAAAACAAATCATCCATTCCCGATACTTTTTTGACTGAATGTATATTTAACAAAATACAAGACCGATAAAATTTTAACAGTCATTGCTTTATCGTCCTTCTTTTTTTAACCAAAGTTAAATTTTATTGTACAAATGATACGAAAGGTTTAACACTATTTATTGGTTGATGAAATATTGTAAATTGTATTAGAATAGCTATTCCAGTTCCAAGTAACATAATTTCATTGCTTGGAAGTAGAATCCCTATTCTTGTCTGATCTAAGTGAGGGTCATATTTACTTCTACGGGTGAGGTAAATCAAAACATTATGAAAGCTGAAAATAATTTTGTTAGGTTTACTTATTTACCGTTTTGTTGGATTTTATCTTTATTTATTTTATTTATTTGGGAAAATTAACAGTTATACATGAATGTTATACTAAGTTATCGGTTTAAAGAAATTTATTTCTCACTAGCTGTTCCACGTGGTTTCACCCACGCTGCTCAGCACCTGTTGGTCGTAGCGTGATGTTATATAGCCTATAGAATTCCTCAAGAAATGGAATATTCAACACTAAAAGAATTTTTCAATTCCAACCAGTAGTCCCTGAGATTAGCGCGTTCAAACAAACAAACAAACAAACTCTTCAGCTTTATAATATTGGTATAGATAAGAACATACAGTCCGCTTATAATGAGATACATTGAAATAAACATGTTATTATGCAGTACAAATACAAATATACAATAGTAATAAATGTATAACCTACGACATTTTCCACAACATACATTAGAAATTATAAATGCGCTATTCTAAGCTGTTAAAACAAAAGTAGTACAGGTAAACTTAAACTTAGACAGGCATGCAAGAGACAGAGAAAGATAAGTAACAAACTATAATAAACGAATAATAAACTATTAAGCTAACTAGATGTTAGAATCCAGTTTTTTATTACGATTTATGTAGGACTAAAGCAAGCAAAAGCAGTACCTACGGTTTTTTTGTGGATGGGAAATCATTAAATAACTTCCCCCGCCCTGGGCGGAGCAGGAGAGGAGTGTTAGACTTGTATTGACTAAAACCCACCCATGTTTCTTCTATTTCCCTTTATGTTCCGGGGCCGCGCTATCTCTTTCCAACTACACGCAACTCTAGCACGCGATGGCCCTGGCAGACCCATCTGCTTTGCTGACATCTCTTTCAGGCGCGCGTGAAACACTAATGCGCCGTCGACACGGTCTGTCGTCAACCTTATCTATGAATTTCATAAACTTATTTGTAGTCATCTTCATAGAAGCATCATATCATCATATATAGAAGCGAGCTGTTAGATTGAACAACAACAACAACGCTCTGCATTGTAAATTAAGATCCTACAAAGCAATAATAAGGCATTTGTTGGTGTCGTATAGTTTTTGTAAATAATCGGACAATGTCTTTCGATTTCAGGAGTAATGCAAGTCCCAATGAAGGTCGGACTTTCTCGGCAGTCCATCAACTTGAAACGGTAAGAAATTGGTTGAACTTTGATCAGGTACAATGTTGCGCAAAATCAGCTCATATACTGGTATTAACAATATAAAAGGACAACGATTTACTTAACATACTATCAGTTTTCATTTACTCCTTTCAGTAACTACAGCTTAAAAAATGTACACTAAAGTAAGTAGCTTCTAAAATTACGTAGCGCTGAAAAAAAGCAATAATTTAGACATTCCGTGGAAATAAAATTATTTGACAATTAATTTTGTGAAAACCGCTGTTCACTAACCAGTTTTACACTCTACAGATTTTCCTGCTCGCCGCCCTGCTCGCTGTGGTCGCCGGCCGACCACAAAACGGTTACGACAACCACCACGGTCATGGTCATGGTCACGCTGTCTCGTCACAGAGCATTGTACTCCACCAGACTCACGAAACCGAACACAAGCCCGTACACCATGAGGAGCACCACAAAGTACACTATGGAAAGCACCACGAGCAGCAATATGAAGAGAAATATGAAGAGCTGTACAACAACCACGAGGAGCGTCATTACGGAGAACACCACGGTCACGCCTCCTCCGCACAGAGCATCGTCCTGCACCAGACTCACGAGACTGAACATAAGCCCGCACACCACGAGGAGCACCACGAGCAGCAACACGAGCAGCACGAAGAGAACCATAACCAACACCAGGAGCATCATCACGAGGAACACCACGGTCACGCCTCCTCATCTCAGAGCATCAAGCAACACCACGGACACGCCACCGAGAAACACGTCGAGTACTATGTATGATAACGTTCCAACCACCACAATTGTAGTCTTTTAAAAGCTTTTGTTAACCGTCTTTTGTTTAACAGTCTCATCCTAAGTACGAGTTCGCGTACAAAGTGGAGGACCCTCACACCGGCGACAAGAAGTCCCAGCACGAAGCTCGTGACGGTCACGTCGTGAAGGGCGTGTACAGCCTGCACCAGCCCGATGGCACCATCAGGGTTGTTGAGTACCACGCTGACAAGAAAACTGGGTAAGTTACACTTACTCAATTGAATCTAAGATGTAACGTTTATTCAAAAAAATATATACTGTATTATCTTATTGCTCTTCACAGATTCAACGCCAACGTAAAGTACGTGGGTCACGCCAAACACATTGTTCCTGAACACCACCGCCATCATTGATTTAAAAGAACTTCCACAAATATTGTAATAATGAGTTGATTAGTCATGTAAATATTTATAATAAACATTGTTAACAATTGCAAATATTCTGTTTTAATCAAGAAAATACTATTACTAATTTCAAATGCAGAGGGATTCTAATAGCAATAAGCCGTAGTAGTTAAACTGGCAACAGAATTTCCAAAACAATTTCACGAAAACTACACAACGATTAGGTTAAATATGCAATGTATTTCATGCATATTCCAAAATTTTTGTATTAGATTCATATTTGGTTTGAGTAAATATGATAATGATTCTGAGTTTCGCGTTAAGCTCAAATGGTTGCCTATCCGTCTTCGCCGGAATGCTCACATTGTATTAATTACTTTACAGTATTCTTTTTAATCCAACAACACCCTCTTATCTCAAAGAACGCTTCAAGTTGCTTCATGACACACATAGTAGACACTTGAGATCATCGGAGAATTTCAGGCTTTTGATGCCTGAACATTCCACAAAATTTTATGATCAGTCATTCGGTTCATGCTGTCCGTTTGTGGAATGAATTGCCGTTGTCAGTAAGACAAGCTCAGTCACTCGTTGCTTTTAAAACTTTAGTTGCAAATCATTATCATTCCCTTTAATATCTTTGATTTTTTCTGAATAAATGTTGGACACCTATTCTATTTATCAACCGTATCCTTACTTCTTATAAAAGCGAAAGTGAGTTTGTTTGTTTGTTACCTCTTCACGCTTTAATGGCTAAACCGATTTTGATGAATTTTGGTACAGAGATAGTTGGGAACCAGGAGACGGACATAGGCTAAATTTTATTTTAAAAAAGTGGGATGTGAGGGAGAAAGAGGGAAGAAAAGGGAAAACTTAGCGTTGCTATTACAAATCAATAAGGCGCAAGGGGAAATGTGTTACCCCAAATTTAACGCGGGCGAAAGCTAGTACAAAATAAAAGCGGCTGAACCAAGTTTTTTTTTATTGTATTCATCTCAGATGGAGTATGACCAATATGATATTTTTTTTGGGTGGGAAATCATCAAATAACTTCCCTGCTCTTAGCGGCGGGCGGGGAGCGTCATACTTGTAACGACAAAAACCAACCCATGTTCCTTCTGTTGCCCTTTACGTTCCGGGGCCGCGGTATTTCTTTCAAACAACCCGCAATCCCAGCCAATAAAATACCTAGTACATACATTCTAGTACATTTTTAATACATTATACAGTAGGTACCTATAAAAATAAGTTTTGACAGATTCATTGTTACATATAGCAGTAAATATTAAGAAACTATGTTATAGGCATATTTTTACAAACAAAACGCTTGCAAATAATAATTGTTGCGTACGAAATTGACGTAAATAATTTTAACGGCCACCCAATAATCAATTAGAATGAAGTCAATATCACCGTTATTGCTTTTGTTTTCTATATAAGAGTGTCATGTTTAACTGTCAATTATCAGTTTGTTTCTGAGATTAGAGCAGTTTAGACAGAGGTCCAAAATGTTTTATAAGGTAGTAGGCATAATTTTTTAATTACATTTCTACTCAAGTAAATAACCCTTATTATCTTTCTTTTCATAATTTTGTATTGATTTAAATTACTATCTATAAAATAAAATAAAAATGAAATTTATTGTAGCACACTATTCCATAATTCAAATAAAAATCTATAATATGATTCATAATTTCTAAAATTAATTCGATGAACATTAAACATAAGCATTCAACATATTTAGTTTATTTTCTTTAGTTATATAGCCATACTCTAACTTAATTGTCACCATTTCCATCCAGGTTTTCTGCGTGTTAGCTGTTGCAACAGTGGTGTCTGCGGGATACGGTCACTCGTCACAATACTTCCACAAGCACGACGGCCACCACCACCTCGTGCACGTACACGACGACCATCACCACGGACATCATCACCACCACATTGATTATTATGTTAGTACCGAGTCTCAGAGTACTTAGCTACAACTACTGGAGACAAAGTTTATCAAAACCGCAAGGAAGTAAATCTGCCTCCCTGTCCGTTTGATTTAATAACTTCATATTTTAATATTTGATTTTTTTTTATAGACTGGCTAAAACTTTGGTCAAATAAACACGAAAATATTTCGGGCGCGCGTCTCATCAGTCCACCTGATCGTCGGACACAAAGATCAATCATCTTCTTAAAAATATTTAAGGAAATATTTCCAGTCTGTGTACGGTATCTTGCATGTGGCCAGCAATCCACGAAAATCAACTCAGATACTCAACCCATTGAACACGATTCGAAACCAAAATACTAATCCCAACTTTTACTTCCAGACACATCCAAAGTACGAGTTTAAGTACGAGGTAAAGGACCCTCATACTGGCGACCATAAGCAACATCATGAGCACCGCCACGGTGATAGTGTGAAGGGATACTACTCGTTCAAAGAACCCGATGGCACCATCAGACACGTTCACTACCATGCTGATAAAAAAACTGGGTGAGCAGATTATATTATTTTGTGATCAGCGTAACATTTCAACTCCTCGTAGTGGATAACTGAATAATTTTGTACAACTGACAAAAATGAATTGGAGACACGGGATAAAATAATTCGGGAATGGTAGGCTCACAGCCTTTATTTTGACACCATACAAGTTGTTAACTCGATTTCCAAAACTAATACTTTCCTGTTCACAGTTTCCACGCAGACGTGAAGCACAGCAATCATCACCTGCATCATTATCATCACCATCATTAATTTGATTTTTATACTAATTTTGTTAAGTTTTTGTTATGTTATAATGGCTTTAATAAACTAAATTAAATATAGCTTCCTTTTTTTCACTTCCTGAAATAAGTTCGAAGATAAAACATTTCCTGATGGGGTTGTGGATTGTTCGAAAGAGATACCGCGGCCACGGAACACAAAGGTCAAAAGAAAGACCGTGGCTAGGTTTCTAGTCAGGAAAAGTCCGACACTCCCCGCGTTCCGCCGAGAGCGAGAGCGAGCAAAAAAAACACACTCGTTACTTCGCAAGCTAAGAAAGTTTTACAGGGTGTAAAAGAATCCTTCACCAAACCGTAAACCATACATTATGAACATCAGTGACACTGCGCACATATTATTGCTGGAGAACGTCTTGAAAACAGCTTAAGCTCAATGTATCGTACTCAAAACGTTACGCTAATAATTGAAATATTATCATAGATTTAAAAGGTATTTACAGTAAAGTTTAATATATTGACCTTTAAAAGAAAACCTTCAAAAAAAATCTTATACGTCCAACATGACTGTAAGAACAAACATCTCAAAGATTGGTTAATAAAGGATAGGTTTTTTAAAAACAATATCTAACTTTGGGCTACACTACGAATTTCCTCAGTATCGTGGGTACATTTACAAACATTTAAACTCACAAACACCAAACAGCTAGCAGGAGAAATTCCTAGTGTGGCAACATTTTTTTTTTAATTTATTAAAAAGCAAAAAGGCCAGCTTTGCAACAACTAATGTAGGTCATTCAAATACTTGTTCCGTGCTGGGATTGAACCCGCGACATGTAACTCGGTAGTTATTACCATTAGTATCAAATTGGCATAATACCTACCAACACATATAATTATGTACATTTAACAAACAATGTGTTCGTCTTATTTTTCAGTGCCAGGCGATCGTCTGATCTGGAATTTGATCGAAGTGATAAATAAGCATATCAACAATCAAAATGACTACTATTATCAAACTCTCTGTTATTTTACATAGATTACATACCAGAAAATCAGACCTTGAATTTAAACCTTTAGCGATAGGTTAGGCAGAACTTTTTTTGGCAGACAGAGAGGCCTGCCAGGACCCCTGCCTGCAAGTTGCACGTTTTTCGAAAGAGGTACCACGAAGAAACATGGATGGGTTTTATTCAGTAAAAGTCTGATACTCACCCCCGCTCCGCCCAATGTGGGTTAAGTTATTGATAATTTCCTCTGCATCAAAAAAGGGTTGGGCTCAGGTGTATCCAAAGTTTATATATTTCGCCAGTTTTTGTTGAGACCTGTGAAATAGAAGACAACCCTACTGTTCCAACAGGTCATTAATTCAAAATTCGGGCTGCCACAAAATACTTCTCGGTGAAAAAACACAAAAACACTACTTCTCGACCCAACAATCGAACTAAGAGCCACAGCAGTAGCACCTGTGACAATCAAACCAATGGCTCAGAATTTTTTTTATACAACCACCAACTCTGCATAGGTGCCATTCTTATAAGACTAGACTAGACTTCCTATTTAACCACACAAATACATACATACAAGAATACATAGATTACCGCAAGATATATGTAGCGGTAAATTATGTATTAAGAGTTTTTTTAAGTCGTTTTGTGGAATAAAACAAGATCAGGTTATTGTCCCAGTTTTCAACGTAAAGAAATGTAAAAGTTCTGGCCTTGACAAGGTCGATAAGTAAGAATAAAATAATTATATCACAATCAATCTGGTTATTTTTAATAAACCAAGTTGTCACCAGCGTATGTCGATACTATGAACTACTTAAATATAATTGTATAAAAGCACAGCTCCTGCGTAAACAAATTATCAGTTTCTCTTTAGCATTTACACAATAAACAACTAAATTTTCACAGAAACAAAATGTTTACCAAAGTAAGTTTATACTTTCGTTTATGTTTTAATAACATAGTTGAATGACATTTGTTCTAATTTTGGTTCAATTTTTGCAGATCCTCCTCATCACCGTGGCAGTGGTAGCGGTCATCGCTCAAGATCACCACGAGCACCACCACGGTCACGCCTCCTCATCACAGAGCATCAAACAACACCACGGGAAAGCCACCGAGAAACACGTCGAGTACTATGTATGAAACTATCCAAACATATAGCTTTTCTACAGGCATTGTCAGAAAACATTGTATTGTACGTTGTGTTACAGTCTCACCCTAAGTACGAGTTCGGATACAAAGTGGAGGACCCTCACACCGGCGACAAGAAGTCTCAGCACGAATCCCGCGACGGTGATGTCGTGAAAGGCGTGTACAGCCTGCACGAGGCTGATGGAACCGTCAGGATCGTCGAGTACCACGCTGACAAGAAGAGCGGGTAAGCAAACCTACTGAGCTTCAAAAGCTTCATTTTTTTAGAAGTCATTATTGATTATAGACGAGACTTTGTATAAACTACCATGATTTTGTCTTTTTACAGATTCAAGGCCAACGTGAGACGTGAGGGTCACGCCAAGCACATTGTTCCTGAACACCACCAGCATCATTGATTCTGTGATATTAGTTGTTATTTATGACTCGTTGAATATTGTTACTATAATTGTTATGACACTAGAATAAATGTCAAACTAAAATATTATCAGATTATCTTTATTTTAATTTCCATATTTTTTTTACTGGAATGCGCTGGTAAGGACCAGAATTTGTTCCAGAAGAAATTATGTAAAATATACCTTATCTTATTTTTATTTTTTTGCGAATGGGAAATCATCTAATACCTTCACCCGTTCTGGGCGGAGCGGGGGGAAGTGACAGACTTGCACTGACTAAAAACCACCCGTGTTCCTTCTATTGCCCTTAATGTTACGGGGCCGCGGTATCACTTTCGAACAACCCGCAACCCTGGTAGTTGGTTGCCATGGTAGGCAGGGGCCTACCATGGCAACGATGTCAGCAAAGCAGAGGGCTGCTTTGCTGACATCTCTTTGAGGCGCGCGTGGAACACTGACGCGCCGTCGTACGACGGTAAGCTGTCCGTTGCTCAACGTCCACAGGCCCGCATCTACGGTAACCGGGAATCGTCTGGCGACGCCCGGCGCCCAGGGCGTCCCCGAGGCGGCTGGATTTTTTTGAGCTCCTCTCCCTCAAATGCCCGGTCACATCCTTTGCTAGCATGGCTGCTTCCAGGAGGATAGGTAACCACTTCCCATTCCCTTTCGCACCGGGCCATGGACTGAACCAGGGCTAGACGCAAAAGATCGCCGATCATACATTAGTTTAGTACATACACCAACTATAATAATGTTCTTAAATGTCTTGCTTCTCGACTACAACCTAGTTCGTTAGAATTCGCTGATATAGTCTAGACATATTTAAGGAACTATCTGAGGGTCCAAACAACTAGTCTCAATTCTGATAAAATTTTTGCTAAAAAATGACACGCTATGAAACGATTGCGTCTTTTCAAAGCCTCTAGACTGGCCACATGAAATTACCACTACAATTATAATCACGACTAATGCTTAGCTGTCCAAAAATTATGAATATTGGCAAGATTTTTGGCCTTAATTTGGCTGCAGCAGTTAAACAACAATCTCCAATCCTTGTTTTCTAATTTATAAACCCCATTAAGAACCATGACAAATCTTAACCAAAACAAAGTCGTAGAGATGCTACTGACGCATGAATTATATCACAAAATAATGTTTTTTATTATGCGAGTAAAATCATAACTACGTATCCAGTATTTTTTTGCGAAATACGTAATTGTCACAGCGTAACACTCATAACAATTTAACAGTCATAACTTTTATGAGTGAAATCAATACTACCTTGAATGCATTATTTCAAGTCATATAAAAAACATAAGACTTAGAAGTTATGCATCAGTTCAATCTAAGATACAGTTGCTAAACAGTCAACAATAACGACACGACAACATGTTCTTCAAGGTATAAATAGTTACTGCTGTGTAATTTAAACAGTTCAAGCTAATACGGTATTACACCCATTTTTAAAAACCCATTAACCAATAATTTAAAAACACATTTTTTCTGAAAGAACTCCTTATTCTAGACCTGGAAACTCCATTCATTTAAAAATAACTTTAAAAATTCAGTTTTTAGTTGCTTTTAAATCAATAAACAGTTGCATCATTGACTCGACAACTTAGTGACGTCATCGGTTTCGAGTCTCATACAAAATCTATGGGGGAAGCGCGTTTTGACAGCTCATAAAAAGTATATCAATTGATTGGTGGTGTCAACTACCCTATTGAAAATGTTAGAGCAGTGCTTTTTACAAGAAGTAAATAAAATAGATTGACGGATAAGCAATCAATGACAGTGTCAAATTATTCTCTGGTCAAAAGTTCTCTAGTTTATCAATAGCGAACGCCTGTAACGAATTGTGAAACCGAAACTGTGATGGTTTTTTTTTTATTCTTTAGATCTTGAACATAATTACAATGCATTTCTCTTAGGTATTCTGCATGCTGTCTGTAGCCGTCGCGATGGTCTCTGCTCACGGCCACTCGTCCCAGTACATCCACCGTCACGACGGACATCACCAGATAGTACACCATGGACATGGTCATCATGACTACTACGTCAGTAACTATTGCAGTGAACTCTCTATGGAGGGAGTCTGACTATTTTCTTCAGGCTCTCCTGTAATTTACTATTTTATTTGCAGACTCACCCTAAGTACGAGTTCGAGTACAAGGTGGAGGACTCTCACACGGGCGACCACAAGTCGCAGCACGAGCACCGCGACGGTGACGTCGTCAAGGGACACTACTCGCTGCACCAACCTGACGGCTCCGTCAGGGATGTGCACTACCATGCAGACCATCACAGCGGGTGAGTGTGCATTGTCGTCCGCATTCCAATGTTTTTCAGTCACAATCCTTCTCATAATAAGTTATTACATTGTGATGATAACAGTGTCATAGTTCCGGTTTTAAAACGTGTATTTTTTTTTAGATTCCACGCGGACGTGAAGCACAGCACACATCACATCGTGCCCCATCATCACCATTACTGAGCCATTTTTTAACTGAATAGTTACTTAATTTTTTTTTAAGTTTATTTTTGTGAAAATAAAATGTTAAATCTAATCGATAAAATTGTCTGCCTATATTATCAAACACCTAAATTTTTATTTAATGCCAATTAAATAAGAAATACCTAGAAATAAACATACCAGAAAAATACACCACGTCACAAACTTACAAGTGTACAAGGTATATCTCAGTATTTTTGTTGTTTTGCGATTTTGATAATATCTAATCAAAATCGCAAAACAACAAAAATACTTTGCTGATACGGTCAATGAGTGTGGCCGACGAGAAGTTTAGAGCGAGTTTAGAAGCGTTGAGATTTTGTCAAGCAAGTACGAATAGAACCGTAAAGTACTTTTGTCCGTCCGTCGATTGACGGCAGGCCGTGTCGTCGGCGCGTTCGTGTTTCACGCGTGCCTTAAAGAGATGTCAGCAAAGCAGAGGGGCTTGCCAGAGCCTCCGCCTGCCAGGGTTGTGGGTTGTTCGAAAGAGATACCGCGGCCCCGGAACGTAAAGGGCAATAGAAGGAACATGGGTGGGTTTTAGTCAGTACAAGTCTGATATGCCCCCCCGCTCCGCCCAGAGCGGGGGAAATCATTGAATGATTTACCACCCGAAAAAAAAAGTACTTTTGATAATCCGGTAGGAAAAGGAATACTTATGTTTTGATTGGGTTGCGCACCTAAGCTGAAGTACCTACAATCTGTAGAATACCATTAGGCAATACGCCTTATTGAAACGATCATTTAATTATTACAAATAAAGATGCTGTTCTAGTCTGAAATAGTGAGAGGCGTAATGAGCATGCTAACAACTAGCGCAACGCAAGGATCACACCAAACAGGAAGTTAGGGAACAAAATAATTTTCATAAAGGGTTAGGGAGAGATGTTTCCAATTACTACACCCTTATTTTAACAGTTATGTTTAAAATCAATTATTTGTTTTGTTTTTGTTTTAAAAAAAAAGTTGCCCCACACTAGGAATTTCTCCTGTATCGTGGGTGCGTTTACAGACATTTAAATTCACATACACAAACAGCAAGACAGCCAGAACAGGCCATACAAATATATGTTCCATGCGGGAATCGAACCCGCGACCCGCAGCACAGCAGTCGATCGCTCAGCCACTGCGCCAACTGTGTCGTCAAACATTATAAAGGGCTACTTAATTTCTTGATAGGAAAACCCCATGTTTTTGAAGAAAAAAAAAATATTTATATTTTTTTTTGCAATTTTTCTACTTAGCGGTTAGATCACAATCTTAAATCAAAATCAAAAGTCATTTATTCAAATTAGGCTGATAATCAGCACTTTTTGAACGTCACATTAAAACAGACAGTCCCACAAAAACGCCCTGCCCTTCGCAGCCTTAATAAAGTCAGTCCAATATTTGATGTTATGTTAGTGGTCCTTACTGCCTTAAAATACACTGTAATAGAGTCACTGTTATTAATGATGATCACTTTGATTGCAAAATAATCTGTGTCGTGACTCGATAATTCTAGTCTAAAGGGTTAGTGATAATTATAAAGAGTACATCCATTCATAAGAACCTAATTTACTTGTTTGTGGTATTTTAATATGTGCAGATTATTGTTCCTGATTTCAACCTGAAGAAATGTAAAAGCAGTGGCGTTGACAAGGTCGACAAGTAAGAATTAAACTACTATATCACAATAAATCTGGGGTATTAACTGGTTTTTCTCAATTATACAAACTTGCCCACGACTTATGTCGATACTTTGTTCTACTTAAATATAATTGTATAAAAGCACAGGTCCTCCGTTCACAAATTATCAGTTTCTCTTTAGTATTCACACAGTAAACAACTAAATATTTAAAAATAAAATGTTTACCAAAGTAAGTTTTGCTTTAGCAATAGTTTTAATTGTAAAAACATAGTTTAATGACCTTTGTTCTAATTTTGGTTAAATTTTCACAGATCCTCCTCATCACCGTGGCAGTGGCAGCGGTCGCCGCACAAGATCACCACGAGCACCACTACGGTCACGCCTCCTCATCACAGAGCATCAAACAACACCACGGAAAAGCCACCGAGAAACACGTCGAGTACTATGTATGAAAACTATCCAAACATAACCATTTTATAGGCATTGCCAGAAAAGATGTAACTTATTGTACCTACGTCGTGTTACAGTCTCACCCTAAGTACGAGTTCGGATACAGAGTGGAGGACCCTCACACCGGCGACAAGAAGTCTCAGCACGAATCCCGCGACGGTGATGTCGTGAAAGGCGTGTACAGCCTGCACGAGGCTGATGGAACCGTCAGGATCGTTGAGTATCACGCTGACAAGAAGAGCGGGTAAGCAAACCTACTGAGCTTCGAAAGCATAATTTTCTTAGTGGCCAATATTGTATGTAGAAGGGACTTTGTATAATCTACCATGTTTTGTCTATTTACAGATTCAACGCCAACGTGAGACGTGAGGGTCACGCCAAGCATATTGTTCCTGAACACCACCAGCATCATTGATTCTGTGATATTAGTTCTTATTGATAACTTGTTGAATATTGTTACTGTAATTGTTATGACACTAGAATAAATCGTATACCAGAATAATAACAGAGTTTCTTTTTCTTCATTTTCAAACAACATTTTACTGGAATAAGCTCATTCCAGTAAAAATGTTGTTTATGGAATAAGGACCAATTCTCTTTAATTGAAAATACATAAAGTCTACCTTACACATTGATACTAGACATTTAGTAAATACATTGGTACTTACACTAACAATAATGTTGTATCCAATGTCTTGTTTCTCAACTATAGTACAACCCAATTTGTTAACGTACGTTGATATAGGCCTATTTAAGGAACCATCTGAAAAATCAAATAACTTGTTGGCTAAAATATGAAATGGTATAAAAAGATTTAGTCTTCTTGAAGTCCTCAGAATGACCACATGACATAACCAATATTATAATGATCACAACTGATGCTTGCAGTGATGATTACAGAAATTTAGAAAACTAGCAAACTTTTTAGACTTTATTTGACTGCAGCAGTTTAATAACGTTCCCCAGTTCTTGTTTTCTCATGAGTAAACCACACCAATGACCATGAAAATTTTTAATCAAAATAAGGTCGTGGAGATTTTACAGACGTTTGGATTGATATCAAAAAGCAATCGTTTGTATTATGCGAGCAAAATCAAAACTACGTATGCAGTTCAACTTTTGCGAAATTCGTAATTGTCACAGCGCAACACTCATAATAACTTTGCAGTCATAACTATTATGAGTGAAATCAATACTACCTTGAATGCATTATTTTAAGACATATAAAAGACGTGAGTTTTAGAAATTATATATCAGTTCAATCTAAGATACAGATTCTAAACAGTCAACAATAACAACACGACAACATGTTCTTCAAGGTATATAAATAATTACTACAGTGTCAAAATAAAAGTTTTGAATCTTAAAGAAAGTGTTGGAGCAGTGCGTTCTACGAAAAAGGAAACATAATGGATTGTAACGGTCGCGATACATCGATGGATAAGCAATCAATGACAGTGTCAAATTATTCTCTCCTTTAGAGTTCTCTAGTAAATCAATTAAGAAAAAGTGCTTTTATTCAATTTTGTGTCAAAATCTTTAAACATCATTTTATACTATTTCTCTTAGGTACTTTGCATGCTCTCTGTAGCTGTTGCGATGGTCTCCGCTCACGGCCACTCGTCCCAGTACATCCACCGTCACGACGGACATCATCAGATAGTACACCATGGACATGGTCATCATGACTACTACGTCAGTAACAAATCTGGCTTACATTCATAAAAACAATTTTAATAATTTCTTTTTGCTCTACTTTTTACTCACAATTTCATTTGCAGACTCACCCTAAGTACGAGTTTGAGTACAAGGTGGAGGACTCTCACACGGGCGACCACAAGTCGCAGCACGAGCACCGCGACGGTGACGTCGTCAAGGGACACTACTCGCTGCACCAACCTGACGGCTCCGTCAGGGATGTGCACTACCATGCAGACCATCACAGCGGGTGAGTGTGCATTGTCTTCCGTACTATAATATTTTTCAGTCAGAGTTCTTCGCATGATAAATAATAACATTTTGATGATAACAGTATAAAAGTTCCGTTTTTTTTATTTCCAGATTTCACGCGGACGTGAAGCACAGCACACATCACATCGTGCCCCATCATCATCATTACTGAGCCATTTTTTTAACTGAATAGCTTCATATATTGTTATTGTTAATTTTTATGTAAATAAAATGTTAAATCTAATTGATAAAGTGTCTGCCTGTTTTGTTTACAACCTTATTTTTTTATTTGAAATCATTCCTTTGCACGAGCAAGTGAACGAAAACTGTGAGATGATATTAAGTAGGTGCTTCTACGATTGAAAGCGCTGCTGTGATGTACCACTTTGAACACAAAATAGTAGTATTGTACATTATATTATTTTCATTGGGCTCAAAGTGGAATTTGAGGGGTATACAGAATCTGAAGTAGTAGTAGGACTATGGTATTTATACATAAACCATTTCAAGATAAGGATGTACATAATAACACACTGCACGCCTCAGTTATCCACCACTTTGAAGATCCCACCAATAATGATGCCACCGCATATTCAACTTTGGTTCTTAAAATCCGAACACTTAGCGATCATGTCCAAACATCATTGACGACATTGTAAGGTATAGCTGTAGGTGGTCCAGCTTTAAGGTCATCACGGTTTCAATATATTCGCCTAAACTAATCAGTTTAATATTAATTGTATTTATCAAATTACGTATATTGACTTGGTTCGCGAGGTTATCGACATGTGGGATGTCGACCCTATTATTGTGCCGATATTTGTTACAGCTAATGGTTTCAATTACAAGAGTCTCGACTAAAACCTGTGGAGGCTCTCGTTGGGCAGCTGGATCAAGGGTTTGATACAGAAAGGGGTACCTCTGGACACGGCTCGTATCGTTAGGAGGTTCCTCTCTCTGGAGCTCTTACTGGTAGCTTGGACCCTGTTGCCAAAACCGTTGGGCTAATATATATTTTTGTTAATAAAAAAATGTTAAATACAAAAAAATATGTACAAAAATGAATAAATTAAATTAATAATTGTGTTAAAGAACGCATTCGAGGCTGGAATAGATTAACGATATTGTAACATATTTAAGTCTATGATATCAATATTAATCGATCGTGGTCAAAAAGTATATTATATATTATATATATTATATTTGTTTATATTCATAAAAATATAAACAAATTAAGTAATAAGAACTATTTTACTCATTAAAGTAAGTAGTGAAATACAATATTTATGATACTTAATGAAATGAGAAACACACAGAATTGAAACATACTTGTGTATATAGAAGGTACAACTTAGGCATTATCAAAATCGCACAAAAACAAAAACCTTTGCTGATGCGGTCTATGAATATGGCCAAAGTGAAGTCAAAAAAGAACACAGACGCTGTTGATAAAGAGTTAAAATTTTTCGTAGCTATAATAAATGGAGTACAACAGTGTCAAATTTTAGGTAGTACAGGGCAAATTTATCGTTAAATCGGGTTGCGCACCCACGCTGAAGTACAATCTGTAGAATACCAATAGACATGTACATATAAAGATGTTGTTCTATCCTCAAATAGTAAGAAGCATAATGGGCATTCTAACAAGTAGCGCAAAGATCACTTCAAACAGAAACTTCGGAAGAGAGAATAATTTTCACAAAGGATTAGGCAGAAATTTATCCAACTACTACACCCCGATTTCGACAGTTAGGTTAAAGACAAAAAACCCAATCCTGGCATGCCATGACTACTATACCAACAAACATATACTTTTGCATTTATATTTTGTCACAGCACAATACTCATAACTAGCAGATTAGCCATTGTCATTCTTATTGATTATGATCAATTTGATGTCCTAACTTGAGAATTTAATTCAAAGGCTATTTAATAAAGAGTACATCCATACATAAGAACCTAACTTACCTTTTTGTGGTATTTGAACAAGTACAGATTATTGTTCCAGATTTCAACGTTAAGAAATGTAAAAGCACTGGCCTTGAGAAGGTCGATAAGTGAGAATTAATCCACTGTATTACAATAAATCTGGCATGTGAACTGGTTCTTAATTAAACAAACTTGTCCACTTATTATGTCGATACTTTGTGCTACTTTAATATAACTGTATAAAAGCGCAGGTCCTCCATTAACGAATTATCAGTTTCTCTTTAGTATTTACACAGCTAACAACAAAATATATAAAAAACAAAATGTTTACCAAAGTAAGTTTTGCTTAAACAATGTTTCAATGATAATAAGATAGTTTTAAAATTTCCTTAGTTCTTATTTTGTTTCGATTTAAAACATAGTTCAATGACTTTTGTTCTAATTTTGGTTAAATTTTCACAGATCCTCCTCATCACCGTGGCAGTGGCAGCGGTCGCCGCACAAGATCACCACGAGCAGCACCACGGTCACGCCTCCTCATCACAGAGCATCAAGCAACACCACGGCAAAGCTACCGAGAAACACGTCGAGTACTATGTATGAAAACTATCCAAATATTTTTCCATGTCATTGCCAGTGAGGAAGTAACTTATTGTAATTTGTCTTACAGTCTCATCCTAAGTACGAGTTCGGATACAAAGTGGAGGACCCTCACACCGGCGACAAGAAGTCTCAGCACGAATCCCGCGACGGTGATGTCGTGAAGGGCGTGTACAGCCTGCACGAGGCTGATGGAACCGTCAGGATCGTCGAGTACCACGCTGACAAGAAAAGCGGGTAAGCAAACCTACTGAGCTTCAAAAGCTTAATTTTATTGATGGCCAATATTCAATGTGGAAAGGGCTTTGTATAATCTACCATGTTTTGTCTATTTACAGATTCAACGCCAACGTGAGACGTGAGGGTCACGCCAAGCACATTGTTCCTGAACACCACCAGCATCATTGATTCTGTGATATTAGTTGTTATTGACAACTTGTTGAATATTGTTACTGTAATTGTTATGACACTAGAATAAATCTTATACGAGAATAACTACAGAGTTTCTTTTTCTTCATTTTCAAACAACATTCTACTAAAATAAGCTCTAACGTTATACTGTTGTTTAAGGAGTAAGGACCAATTCATTTTAATTGAAAATACATAAAGTATACCTTACCTGAATACATTGACTAAATCCATTGGTACTTACACTAACAGTACTTACCTATTTCAGGAACCATCTGAAAAGCCAAATAACTTGTATTAATCCCGATAAAAGTTTTGCTAAAATATGAAACGCTAATAAAAAGATTGGTTCTTTTGAAGTCCTCAGAATGGCCACTTGAAATAACCAATATTATTATGATCACAACTGATGCTTGCTGTAGCTGTACAGAAATTTAGCATACTAGCAAGCTTTTTAGACTTTACTTGGCTACAGCAGATTAACAACATTCTCTAGTTCTTGTTTTCTCAAAAGTAAACCCCATTAAGGACCATGATCAATTTTAATCAAAATAAGGTCGTGGAGATTCTACTGACGTATGGACTGATATCAAAAAGCAATTGTTTCTATTATGCAAGCAAAACCAAAACTACGTATGCAGTCCAACTTTTGCGAAATATGTAATTGTCACAGCGCAATACTCATAATAACTTTGCAGCCATAACTATTATGAGTGAAATCAATACTACCTTGAATGCATTATTTGAAGTCATATAAAAGACATGTGGCTTAGAAGTTATTATCAGTTCAGTCTAAGATACAGATTCTAAACAGTCAACAATAACGACACGACAACATGTTCTTCAAGGTATAATACTTCAGTGTCAAAATAAAAGTTTTGAAGCTAATAGAAAGTGTTAGGGCAGTGAGTTTTACGAAAAAGGAAACATAATAATGGATTGTATCGGTCGACATAAATCGACGGATAAGTTAAATTATTCTCTGCTTAAAAATCTGTAGTATATCAATAAATAGCAAGCGCTTGTAACGAATTGTTTACCCAGTGATAGAAAAAACTCAAATTCAATGTAACCATTTTCTGTGAAAGTCTTTAAACGTAATGACAATTATTTTTCTTAGGTACTCTGCATGCTATCTGTAGCCGTCGCGATGGTCTCTGCTCACGGCCACTCGTCCCAGTACATCCACCGTCACGACGGACATCACCAGATAGTACACCACGGACATGGTCATCATGACTACTACGTAAGCAGAAATTATTTATCTATTTTGCAATATCACATTAAGATAACATTGCTATTTTTCTAAACTAATGTTCGTTTGCAGACTCACCCTAAGTACAAGTTCGAGTACAAGGTGGAGGACTCTCACACGGGCGACCACAAGTCGCAGCACGAGCACCGCGACGGTGACGTCGTCAAGGGACACTACTCGCTGCACCAACCTGACGGCTCCGTCAGGGATGTGCACTACCATGCAGACCATCACAGCGGGTATGTATTCTTACAGCTATTTTTGATTATTAATGAGGAAGTTAATCTTTTTGCGCACAACCGATTTACCAGTTACTGTGTTAAACTCTAGAAATAATCATGATTACCATCAATCTCTTTATTTTCAGATCATGGTCAATCAGTGTTAGGTAAACCTCCCCTTTCTTGTGCGAACAGCTGCAGTCTTAAAACATAGCATTTCAATTATATTCTTTTTCTTTCCTTCTTCCCAGATTCCACGCGGACGTGAAGCACAGCACACACCACATCGTGCCTCATCATCATCATTACTGAAGCGTATTTAATTTTGTCTGTTAAAAGCACTGATTCCGTTTAATTGATGTGTGTGTGTTTTTACCAATTGTATAAGAATAAATCTATGTTTAAAAAGAAAAGAACCTTTTTTTTCATTTGACGTCGATAAGATCATCTTCTTCTTCATGTCTACCCTGATTCTTGAGAGGGCTGGTTTTCGTACTTAGTCCTTCCAGTTGAACGTATTTTTCAAAGTTTCCATATTTTTGAATTTGTTATCCTAAATAAAAAATCAAAGACATCAAACTCTACAGCCTCATCTACAACTTCATCACAAGCAAAAGTTTGGAAATGGATTCAGAATTAAGTACAGTTTGTAGTTTGTTCATTTTAGTGACCCAATATATAAAATAAAAAAAAAAAACGAAAAATGCTTCCTCAAAAGAAAGGCAAACTGTTGAAATAAAAAATCACTCAAGGCTGCAATAAGTATCGCACTGTCACCCAATCATGTAAGTATTTGGAAAAAAAACAAGTTCTGTTTGTTTTAATTTACGCGTTTACGAAAAATTGGATCACACTGGTCGTTCGCGTATTTCATATAAAAGGACAGACCTTCCATACCTACCATATCAGTCATAGTTGTGTTTTTAAAGGAACTACAATAATTACTAACATTATCATGTTCTATAAGGTACTGAATTTCTTGGTAGTATGTAACTACGTGAAAAAGTGTGAAAAAGTGGATGAGACTAACAAAATCCAAATAAGTGAAGTGAAAATGTGTACAAAATAAAAGTGCTTATAATTAAACTTATTGTTTCACACAGGTTGCTTTTATCGCCATTGTTCTGGCAGTAGCCTCTGCAAGGCCTCAAGATAGTCACAATAACCACCACGGTCACGGTCACGCTGTCTCGTCACAGACCATCGTACTGCACCAAACTCACGAGACTGAACACAAACCCACACACCACGAGGAGCACCATGAGGAGAAACATGAAGAGCAATACAACAACCATGAAGAGCAGCATCACGAGCACTACCACGGTCACGCCTCTTCCGCACAGAGCATCAAGCAGCACCACGGACACGCCACCGAGAAACATGTCGAGTACTATGTATGACATCTGTAATGAAATAGAAAAAAAAAATTGGTTGGTTTAATTGCTTAACCGTGACTAACTTTTACCTTCATTCGATACAGTCTCATCCCAAGTACGAGTTCGCATACAAGGTAGTGGACCCTCACACCGGCGACAAGAAGTCTCAGCACGAATCACGCGACGGTGACGTCGTGAAGGGCGTGTACAGTCTGCACCAGCCCGATGGCTCCGTCAGGATCGTTGAGTACCATGCTGACAAGAAGACAGGGTGAGTTCCTTCATGGTTTTAAAGCCAGTATTTAAAAAATATTGCGTTAAAATGACCGTTTTGGCCGTCATTATTTCTAAATAAATCATTGTCTTTCTGCTTTCCTGGACCCCATTTATTTGGGTTCACGGCAGCGTATTTTATTTTCCCTATCCACTATTACTCGATTTCTCATTCCACTCTCTCCCTCCCTGACACAGTTTTCATCATCTAGGTATTTCGCAACTGATGATTTACATACATCGTCCGTACGTACACACACATCCCAGAAAAAAATGAAAATTTCAAATGTATGTTTCATTTACAGATTCAACGCCAACGTGAAGTTCGAGGGTCACGCCGTGCACATTGTTCCCGAACACCACCAGCACCACTGATTCTGTGATACACTAATCGATTTAGCTTTTAAATAAAGACTGTTATTTAATTTTGTAACCACCATTATATTGTATTACCGAAAAATTCCTTAAACTTATTCTTACACAAATTCACTACTAGCATTTTCCCGCGGTTTCGTCCACATTTTGTTTGGCAGTTATTGTCTCAATGGGTCGAGCTATTTTATTTTATACAAAACCGTTTAGCTGGTTTTGTGTGAAAGAATCATCATCATTTTCCTGTCATAGTCCCAATCTATATGGGATCAGCGCAGAATGTTTTCTTCTTCCATTCTCCCCTGTCAGACGCCATGGCATTATTTACTACTCTCTCCTTCCTTACACGATCCATCCATTTTTTTGGCCCTCCTCTCCCTCTCCAAACGTAAACATTCAGATCCATAACTTTTTTAATAACATGTACTTGAAAAGAAAGTGACAGAATAACAAGCATCACCAATTAGATATCCATATGTAAATCCTCACAAACTTTTGCGTTTATTAGGATTTTCACTAGTACTGTAGTGCGTATTGTTTGTTACATTTCAATCCCAAAATTGGTGTTAATATTTTAAGAGATTGGCGCGAGAAGAGGATACTAAGATCTTCACATATCATTCTTTGGAAACCCATTTCTTAAACGCGATAAAAGAAACTGATGTAAGCCTTGGTTTAACGAATCAAAAGCAAAACCTATCAAGTAATTGATCAGTGTCAAATACTTTAAGTTTAAATCCACATCGCCATTATGATGAGCACCGTTGGGCCCATTAGCTACGCCAAGCACATTTTTCCTGAACATCTCCACCATCTTTGTTCTGTGATAGTAGTTTCCGTATGCAATGACAGTTTATTATTACAATTAAAAGTGAAACAATGAGAATACAGCAATCATACATCGGTCAGACGAAACGTACCGCCCTTATATGTTCAGAAATCCAACAAGCCATTGTTGGATTTCTGAACATATAAGGGCAGTGAAAAATAATAACTCTTAAAAGTTGGCCATAGTTCAACATGGACGAACCACTGGATTGAGTTACATAACCATCAGGTATCTCGACAGAACGCCAATATATTCCTGGACCGGTAAGAGAAGCAATTGAGATTACCAAATATAAGAATTTCAACCGAGATTATGGGTTTCAACTATCAAGGGCCTAGAATCCAGTGGTTCAATTGTGTAAAAACCCAAAAAGTAGTGAAAGAAGATCGCGACTTGATACAGTGAGTTTTGTGTATCCAGAGCAAAATCCGGTTGAGTGTCGAGAACAAAATCGAGTTGTGAGTGATAATGGCACCGAACGCAAAAAACGAATAAGAAAGAGCATAGATCGTTTTGTCTGCTCAAAAACCTCCACAATAACTTTAGTTCATCCGTGATCACGGTGTTTGCAACATTGCCGAAATATAGGAAACTCGAAACAAATAACAAACATGGTAATGGTTTAGTAATCATTTCAGTTATATCAGAAGAGTATTTTACTATTCTATTTTTTTTCTACTTCAATTTTATTATGTTGAAAAATGTTGGTATCAATAGCTCGCGAATGATACCAACATCCGCTCCGCCCAGAGCGGGGGAAGTTATTTGTTGATTTCCCAACCCAAAACTACACCTATCAAATATTTTCTTAACGTATGCTGTTTCCATAAACTCCACAGCAGCTACAGTTGCCATGTTTTAGGTCTTCTGTGTATAACATATCTGTGAATCTACAATAAGTTCATATTGTACTAACTGCGCCTCGCAGTTCCACCTGCGTAGATAGGGATAAAAATGAAAATCGAATAAAATTTAAATTGTAAAATTAATTTTTTATTAAAAAAATTATTTGTTTAGACTTTATATAACTATTTAATGGAAAACTTATTGTTGCTGATCAGTGGTGGACACGACCTTGTACATAAATTGTTCAATTCCGAATTTATTTTTGTGCCAAAAAAAAAACTTCACCTGTTTTTTTATCCTGTCCTTAAATTCAAGATTTTGCCCACATCAAAGTGATACAGGAATTGAAGTAAGAACCTCTTCAGCAGTCAACCACTAAACCAACGAGGAAGTAGCAAGCAGAAACCCTTTTTTAACGGATGGGAAATCATCAAATAAATTCCCCCGTCCTGGGCGGAAGTGTCCGACTATTACTGATTAAAACCGACCCATATTCCTTCTTTTGTCATTTAGGCCACGGTATCTCTTTCGAACAACTCAACTTCAGCTAAATTCTACAGGATAATTGCAGTTTCAATTTAGGAATGACTAGCTTTCGCCTGCGGCTTCGCCCGCGTTAAATTGGGGATAACACAGTTCCTCTTTCCTGATTTGCAAGTACCTGTAGTTTTTGTCCTAGCGCTTTATTTACTGTAAAGGCAATGCTAAGTTTTCCCCATTTTCCCCCCTTATTTTTTAACAATTTTTTTTTAAATAGCCTATGTCCGTCTCCAGGGTCCCAACTATCTTTATACCATAATCGGTATAGCCATTTAGGCGTGAAGACGTAACAAACAAACAAACTCACCTTCGCTTTTATAATATTAGTAAGGATTATATAGCATGTAAATAAAACTTAACTAAACTTATGTCTTTTATAGCTCTTACAAAACAGTAATTGTCAAATCGTAAATTCTTACCGCATGCGACTTAATTGAGAGAAATCAATACTACCTTGAATGCATTGTTTAAGTCATATAAAAGACGGAAAGTTTAGAAGTTATGTATCAGTTTGCTCTTGTACGTAGATTCAACAATAATAACAATATGTTCTTTAAGGTACCTATATAATGAGACAGTGACCATTCGGATAAATTCTATAAACTTTATTACCACTTTCATTTTTCATAATCTAACCTTATCTTTCTCAACTTTTTAGCTGCTTTGCATGATGTCTATGGCTGTCGCGATGGTTTCCGCTCACGGCCACTCGTCCCAGTACATCCACCGACACGATGGACATCACCAGATAGTACACCACGGACATGGTCATCATGACTACTACGTAAGCAGAAATTATTTATCTATTTTGCAATATCACATTAAGATAACATTGCTATTTTTCTAAACTAATGTTCGTTTGCAGACTCACCCTAAGTACAAGTTCGAGTACAAGGTGGAGGACTCTCACACGGGCGACCACAAGTCGCAGCACGAGCACCGCGACGGTGACGCCGTCAAGGGACACTACTCGCTGCACCAACCTGACGGCTCCGTCAGGGATGTGCACTATCATGCAGACCATCACAGCGGGTATGTATTCTTACAGCTATTTTTGATTATTAATGGGGAAGTTAATCTTTTTGCGCACAACCGATTAACCAGTTACTGTGTTAAACTCTAGAAATAATCATGATTACCATCAATCTCTTTATTTTCAGACCATGGTCAATCATTGTTAGGTAAACCTCCCGTTTCTCGTGCATGCACTCACTCAATTGTTTCTCTTTACTATATCGAACAGCTGCATCCTTAAAACAAAGCATTTCAATTATATTCGTTTTCTTTCCTTCTTCCCAGATTCCACGCGGACGTGAAGCACAGCACACACCACATCGTGCCTCATCATCATCATTACTGAAGCGTATTTAATTTTGTCTGTTAAAAGCACTGATTCTGTTTAATTGATGTGTGTGTCTTTGCTAATTGTGTAAGAATAAATCAATGTTTTTTTTTAAAAAAAGAACCTTTTTTTTTCATTTGACGTCGATAAGATCATCTTCTTCTTCATGTCTACCCTGATTCTTGAGAGGGCTGGTTTCCGTACTTAGTCCTTCCAGTTGATCGTATTTTTCAAAGTTTCCAAATTATTGAATTTGCTATCCTAAATAAAAAATCAAACTCTACGGCCTCATCTCTAACTTCATCACAAGCAAAAGTTTGGAAATGGATTCAGAATTAAGTACAGTTTTTAGTTTGTTCATTTAAGTAACCCAATTTATAAAATAAAAAACCGAAAAATTACACAAAATTAAAATGACACAAGCGGTGGAGATTTAAAAGCGTGTGTGGTTTGGCTTTGGTGGAATCCTAAGTTTTCCAAGCTTGTCATGCTCATCAGTAGGTAAAATAAACACTACTAAATGCTTCCTCAAAAGTCGGAGAAAGGCAAACTGTTGAAATAAAAAATCACTCAAGGCTACAATAAGTATCGCACTGTCATCCAATCATGTAAGTATTTGGAAAAAAAAACCAGTTCTGTTTGTTTTAATTTACGCGTTTACGAAAAATTGAATCACACTGGTCGTTCGCGTAGTTCATATAAAAGGACAGACCTTCCATACCTACCATATCAGTCACAGTTGTGTTTTTAAAGGAACTACAATAATTACTAACATTATCATGTTCTATAAGGTACTGAATTTCTCGGTAGTAAGTAACTACTACGATGTGAAAAAGTGGATGAGACTAACAAAATAAAAATAAGTGAAGTGAAAATGTGTACAAAATAAAAGTGCTTATAAATTAAACTTATTGTTTCACACAGGTTGCTTTTATCGCCATTGTTCTGGCTGTAGCCTCAGCAAGGCCTCAAGATAGTCACAATAACCACCACGGTCACGGTCACGCTGTCTCGTCACAGAGCATCGTACTGCACCAAACTCACGACAATGAACACAAGCCCATACACCACGAGGAGCACCATGAGGAGAAACATGAAGAGCACTACAACAACCACGAGGAGCATCATCACGAGGAACACCACGGTCACGCCTCCTCCGCACAGAGCATCAAGCAACACCACGGACACGCCACCGAGAAACATGTCGAGTACTATGTATGACATCTGTAATGAAATAAAAAAAAAATTGGTTGGTTTAATTAACCGTGACTAACTTTTACCTTCATTCGATACAGTCTCATCCCAAGTACGAGTTCGCATACAAGGTAGTGGACCCTCACACCGGCGACAAGAAGTCTCAGCACGAATCACGCGACGGTGACGTCGTGAAGGGCGTGTACAGTCTGCACCAGCCCGATGGCTCCGTCAGGATCGTTGAGTACCATGCTGACAAGAAGACAGGGTGAGTTCCCTCATAGTTTTAAAACCAGTATTTCAAAAATATTGCGTTAAAATGACCGTTTTGGCCGTCATTATTTCTAAATAAATCATTGTCTTTCTCCTTTCCTGGACCCCATTTATTTGGGTTCGCGGCAGCGTATTTTATTTTCCCTATCCACTATTACTCGATTTCTCATTCCACTCTCTCCCTCCCTAACCATATCAGCATTGACACAGTTTTCATCATCTAGGTATTTCGCAACTGATGATTTACATACATCGTCCGTACGTACACACACATCCCAGAAAAAAATGAAAATTTCAAATGTATGTTTCATTTACAGTTTCAACGCCAACGTGAAGTTCGAGGGTCACGCCGTGCACATTGTTCCTGAACACCACCAGCACCACTGATTCTGTGATACACTCATCGATTTAGCTTTTAAATAAAGACTGTTATTTAATGTTGTGACCACCATTTTGTTGTATTACCTAAAAAATCCTTAAACAAATTCACTACTAGCATTTTCCCGCGGTTTCGTCCATGTGGTGTTTGGTAGTTATTGTCTCAATGAGTCGAGCTATTTTATTTTATCCAAAGCCGTTCACCAGGTTTTGTGTGAAAAAATCATCATGATTTTCCTGACATAGTCCCAATCTATATGGGGTCGGTGCAACACGTTTTCCTCTTCCATTCTCTCCTGTCAGATGTCATGGCATTATTTACTACTTTCTCCTTCATATCATTCCTAACACGATCCATCCATTTTTTCTTTGGCCCTGCTCTCCCTCTCCAACCGTAAACATTCAGATGCATAACCCTTTTAGTAACATGTACTTGAAAAGAAACGTGACAGAATAACAAGCATCAACAATCAGACATCCATATGTAAATCCTCATAAACTTTTGCGTTTATTAAGATTTTCAACACTAGTACTGTATTGCGTATTGTTTGTTAGGTTTCAATCCCAAAATTGGTGTAAATATTTTAAGAGATTGGCGTGAGAAGAGGATACTAAGATAAGATATTTCATTCTTGGAAAACCTATTTCTTAAAGGCGATAAAAGAAGCTGATGTAAGCCTTAGTTTAACGAATCAAAATCAAATCCTATCAAAAAATTGATCAGTATCAAATACTTTAAGTTTAAATCCACATCGCCATTATGATGAGCACCGTTGGGCCCATTAGCTAATGGGCGGAAAAATGTGCTTTATTAGTACAATTAAAAGTGAAACAATGAGAGTACAGCAATCATACATCGGTCAGACGAAACGTACTGTAGCTTGTTGGATTTCTGAATATATAAGGGCAGTGAAAAATAATAACTCTTAAAAGTCGGCCATAGCTCAACCTCTTTTGGAAGCAGGATCGAACCACTGGATTGAGTTACATAACCATCAGGTATCTCGACAGAACGCCAATATATTCCTGGACTGGTAAGAGAAGCAATTGAGATTACCAAATATAAGAATTTCTACCGAGATGATGGGTTTTAACTATCAAGGGCCTAGAATCCAGTGGTTCAATTGTGTAAAAACCCAAAAAGTAGTGAAAGAAGATCGCGACTTGATACAGTGAGTTTTGTGTGTCGAGAGCAAAATCCGGTTGAGTGTCGAGAACAAAATCGAGTTGTGAGTGACGGTGTTAGTGGTACCGAACGCAAAAAACGAATAACAGCATAGATCGTTTTGTCTGCTCAAAAACCTCCACAATAACTTTAGTTCATCCGTGATCACGGTGTTGGCAACATCGCCGGAATTTAGGAAACTCGAAACAAATAACAAACAGGGTAATGGTTTAGTAACCATGTCAGTTATATCAGAAGAGTATGTTACTATTCTTATTTTTTTTCTACTTTGATTTTATTATGTTGAAAAATGTTGGTATCAATAACTCGCTAATGATACTAACATCCGCTCCGCCCAGAGCGGGGGAAGTTATTTGTTGATTTCCCAACCAAAATAAAATCATAAATCACACCTATCAAATATTTTTTTGGTCGGTCGTATGCTGATGCCACAAATTCCACAGCAGCCACAGTTGCCATGTTTTAGGTCTTCTGTGTATAACCTATCTGTGAATCTACAACAAGTTCATATTGTACTAACTGTTCCTCACAGTTCCACCAGCGTAGATCGGGTTAAAAATGAAAATCGAATAAAATTTTAATGATAAAATTAATTATTTATTAAAAAATTAATTTGTTTAAACTTTATATAACTAATATTTTTTTACTGTCTTTAAATTCAAGATTTTGCCAACATCAAAGTGATACAGGAATTGAAGTAAGAACCTCTTCAGCAATCAACCACTAGACCAACGAGGAAGTAGCAAGCAGAAACCCTTTTTTAACGGATGGGAAATCATCAAATAAATTCCCCCGTCCTGGGCGAAGCGGGCGGGAGTGTCCGACTATTACTGATTAAAACCGACCCATATTCCTTCTTTTGTCATTTAGGCCACGGTATCTCTTTCGAACAACTCTACAGGATAGATTCAGATTCAATTTAGGAATGACTAGCTTTCGATCGCGGCTTCGCCCGCTTTAAATTGGGGATAACACAGTTCCTCTTTCCTGATTTGCAAGTACCTGTAGTTTTTGTCCTAGCGCTTTATTTACTGTAAAGGCAATGCTAAGTTTTCCCCATTTTGCCCCCTTATTTTTTAAATAGCCTATGTCCGTCTTCAGGGTCCCAACTATCTCTATACCAAAATCGGTCTAGCCATTTAGGCGTGAAGACGTAACAAACAAACAAACTCACCTTCGCGTTTATAATATTAGTAAGGATTATATAGCATGTAAATAAAACTTAACTAAACTTATGTCTTTTATAGCTTTTACGAAACAATAATTGTCAAATCGTAAATTCTTACCGCATGCGACTTAATTGAGAGAAATCAATACTACCTTGAATGCATTGTTTTAAGTCATATAAAAGACGGAATGTTTAGAAGTTATGTATCAGTTTGCTCTTGTACGTAGATTCAACAATAATAACAATATGTTCTTTAAGGTATATAATGAGACAGTGACCATTCGGGTATATTCTAATATTTCACTTTAATTTTTCATAATCTAACCTTATCTTTCTCAACTTTTAAGCTGCTTTGCATGATGTCTATGGCTGTTGCGATGGTTTCTGCTCACGGCCACTCGTCCCAATACATCCACCGCCACGACGGACATCACCAGATAGTACACCATGGACATGGTCATCATGACTACTACGTCAGTAACTATTATAGTGAACTCTCTATACCGGGACTCTGAATATTTTCTTCAGGTTCTCCTGTAATTTGCTATTTCATTTGCAGACTCACCCTAAGTACGAGTTCGAGTACAAGGTGGAGGACTCTCACACGGGCGACCACAAGTCGCAGCACGAGCACCGCGACGGTGACGTCGTCAAGGGACACTACTCGCTGCACCAACCTGACGGTTCCGTCAGGGATGTGCACTATCACGCAGACCATCACAGCGGGTATGTATACTATGCATCATCTCCATCATCGGGATCCTTGTTCTACTTATTGCTGAGTACAAGCCCTATTTTTGGGTCCATGGCTACATTTACTTGACCGCAATATAATGATATATTGCCGGGTTACCTGAAAGAGATATCGCAGCCCCGGAACACAAAGGGCAAAAGAAGGGACATAAATGGGTTTTAGTTAGTAAAAGTCTGACACTTCCTCTCGCCTAGAGCTGTGGAAGTGATTTGAAGATTATCCATTCCTAAAAATAAATCGGAATCATTACTGACTTAACATTCTCGGTTGAAAAATAAAATCAATGCAATATAATAATATTATTTTATCGTATTCTTTTCCACAGTTTTCACGCAGATGTAAAACACAGCACACATCACATCGTGCCTCATCATCATCATTACTGAAGCTAATTTTATGATTGTCTTCTAAAAGAACTGATTTTATTACATTTTGATGTTTGTGTTACGTAACAATAAATCTTGTTTAAAAAGCGAAATCATTGTATTATTTTGAATTTTTTAATCATTTTTTTAAATGATAGACATTTTATAAGCCATCGAACGATAAATTGCATCTTTTTGGCCGTATAAATACGTATAGGAAGATATTTGATGATGTCCCATCCCAAAAAAGGCACGAAAGGTAACTGTCAGACAGCGATATCCTTTACTGAGTTATTTTTTTTACAAAATTAAATAGAGGAATTTTATAAAGTGAGCATACATCAATCATATCAATATCTGATACGATTTCGTTCCAAGTGCAAACACTTCGAAATCTATAAGTTAAGTGATTACTATTCTCAATGTTTCAAGGAGAAACAATTGTTCCAAGTTCTATCGCAAGCCTTTAATGAAGGTCATAAAAGTCGACTTTGCAAAACAAACAAAAAACACGATTCAAAGTCATAAACAAATAGTTTGTCTACTGGACGTCAATGCAGGGTAATTATAGAACAAAGTAAATTAATTTTGATTTATTAACATCATAACTAAAAATGTAACAATATCATAACAACAATATCCTAAGTGTAGGTAGGTAGTAGGTATCACATTACTTAAACATACGTGAAAAAGAAAAAAAACAGATTTATCAATAATCAAAAATCCGTAAATCAAAAACAGTAGGAGTCAAATAGATATCCGTTAGATGGTAATCAGTGATGATGATGTTGTTCAGGAACTTCGTGCGTAGCGTGACCCTCATGTTTTACATTGGCATGAAATCTGCATCAAGACAATCATATTGTTATTTAAACATAGTAATGAGTTTATCAATGAAATATCTATCTTGTTCGTCGGTATTACTATTGTTAAAAGTCAATTTTAAATTAACATGCGTAGGAGGTAAGTTGCGAGTAATATTACAACGGTGTAACGAAGTAAAGATATTTTCTACTTACCCGGTCTTCTTGTCAGCGTGGTACTCGACAATCCTGACGGTTCCATCAGCCTCGTGCAGGCTGTACACGCCCTTCACAACATCACCGTCGCGCGCCTCGTGCTGGTACTTCTTGTCGCCGGTGTGAGGATCCTCCACTTTGTACGCGAACTCGTACTTAGGGTGAGACTATATGACAAAGGATAATTAGTTACATCCAAATGCTGCAATTAATAAGCAATATTACACAAAATACGAATGTCTTCTTACGTAGTACTCGACGTGTTTCTCAGTAGCGTGTCCGTGGTGCTGCTTGATACTCTGTGATGAGGCAGCGTGACCGTAGTGCTCCTCATGTTTTTGCTCCTCGTGTTTGTTATGGTACTGCTCGTGATGAGCTTCTTGATGCTTGTCGTGATGTGCGGGCTTGTGTTTGGTCTCGTGAGTTTGGTGCAGTACGATGCTTTGTGACGAGACAGCGTGACCGTGACCATGGTGATCGTGACCGTCTTGCGGCCGCGCGGCAACCACAGTCAGGGCAACAGCTAGACAGACGACCTGCAATTTCGAATACTAAACAACCAGACTAACGGTAATCACTTTCAAAGCGTATTTATGCAACGACTTCAAAAGATGAATAAACTTCTCGGTAGCATAAGTCAAACCTATAAATACTTCAGCTTCCTTTATCATCTTTGATGAGGAATGCGTCCTTTTCTGAGCCAAGCAGAAAACTTTTTAAGGAAGCTTTGTAACAATACCTACCTTAAAAATCATTTTGGATCGATACTGTATGTTTGATATCGAAAGCTTACAAGAAGTGTGCTTAATTCGGAACTGAGTATACCTTATATATGAAGGAACTCGGTACAGTTTTCGCAAGGTTTTGAACTTAATTCCAAGAAAAATGCGAGCAAGGTGTATGCGGTAGGTCGAATGTTTAAATTATACATCCGTTAATAAATACTTATGTGGTGAAAGTTAAAAAAGAAGAAATTTACCATTGTAATCAATTGACGACATCATTGGCGCAGTGGCTGAGCGATCGACTACTGCGCTGCGTGTCGCGGGTTCGAGCCCCGAACAAATATTTGTATGGCCTACAGATAGTTGTTTCGGGTCTGGCTGTTTGTGTATATGAGTTTAAATGTTTGTAAACGCACCCATGATATAAGAGAAATTACTGGTGTGGGGCAACGTTTAAAAAAAACATTTTTCTTTACGTATAAACCGTCTCTAACTTAGCAAACTACACACCAAGATAGTCCTGTTTGTACTAAACAAAACTCTAAAACTGTAGCTAATAAGGTTGTATGTGGATTAAACATAACCGTAAGTCAATGAGGAGCCTACAGATGCTGACTTATTTTAAATGGTTCTTTTTTTTTTTAAAAGTTAGTCTGTTGTCTTTTTTTTTTTCGGGTGGGCAGATCGCCACTGTGTGCTCCACCGTGTCCTCCGGGCGATCGTCACAATGGTGACACCCGGGCGCTTCCTCCCGCCCGATGATGTACAGGAACCTCCCGAAACTTCCGTGTCCGGTGAGGACCTGCGTCAGGCGGTAGGTGAGGACGCCATGACGCCTCTCCAGCCACTCCTCAAAGAGGGGACTTCCGCCGCTATTGTGGCGTGCCCTGCACGGGGTTGTGACAGTCGCTCTCTCCATGCCACCATGAGATCGCACCGGAGGTCTGCCCGCCGAGCGGCAACTTGCCGCGGTAGCGGGTTAGTCTGTTGTCTTAGGTTGGTGGCAAGCCGACCTATCTTTTCATTGCCTAATAGTTCTGCTAAGACATCATAACTCATTAATTCAGACTAGACTCATGATTAGTACTTTTTGAACGTCAACTAGATGGTCCCCGAAAACGCCTTTTCTCCACTGCTCAGTGTTTTAGCTGAGAAGTGGTGGAACAAACTCCTTAGTAACACAAGATTTAGGAAACTCTGAAACTAATGTACATGCAGAAACGTCAATTTACCTAGTTATTGTGACTAGCTAGCTGTTGTTACTTACAATAACTAGTAAATTCGTCTACAAAGCTAAGAAGCAACTTGGTTTCGATCAGCCGTTTAGAGTATGTATTTGCTATTCTATTTATGTTATTTATACCACAAACCAACCCTCACATAGTTACGAAGATAGGCGAGCATGGCTTGAATAAAATGATAAGGCGCCGGTATTTTCTAAAGAACTCTACGTCTTTTAAGAAGCCTTTACATATGATATGTAGAAATACAAAATGGATTATAATGTACCGTCAGCATATCAGGTAAAGATGAGTAGAAGGAGTGTGATAAGCTCTATCAAGGGTCGCAAGTTTGTGTACAACAGTAACAAGTGCATATTATTTGTAAAGTTATCCAACTGTGTCAAGTATCTGTATTGTTTAGTCTAGATGTTTTTGTATAGGGATAAGTTTTTCTGTTAACGAATTGCACCTCATTCGGACTGTGTAAAATCACATTTCTAAACCAATTTGTCTACATTGCATATATTAAACGAGTTAGGTTCATTAATATTCACGACCATGATTCAAAGCGCCTGACGTATATTGAATAATCGACTCTGACATTGTACACACTGACCGAAAATTAAACCGGTTGCTTACGCGGTCAACCACGCACCAACATAATATAATAAATAACACGCCCTGACGACCTACGGTAACAATTAAGTCTCGGATTTCCAAAAATATCTGCAAGACGAAAGTCACTGTCCTTCATTAACCAAAATGCCATTTTCTGGAGCAAATCAGTGAAAACCGGCTTTGTAGAACCTTTGGTATGATCAAGTTGCACATTAAAAAGTATAAAATGGACAATCAATTTTACTTCAACATCAGTCAACTTTAGAAGTTCAGACACAATTGGAACAAATAAATCACAATGTTCATAAAAGTAAGATCATGAAAAATTCAATTTCATTTTAAAAATACAGTTTCATTTTATTAAGAAGCACAAGTAACTAAATAGCAAAATTAATTATTCTTTTCTTTTATTCACAGGTGGTTGCTCTCATCGCCTTTCTAGGCGCTTGCCAAGCCGCGGAACATGCTTATTCTTCGCAAAGCATCGTGCGCTTCGACAAAAGTCATGACGATCATCACGAGCACCATGGACACGAAGAACATCATGGACTAGGAGACTACCATGGACATGAGGATTACAAAGGATACGAAGAGCACAAAGGACAGGAAGAGCACAAAGGACATGAAATCCATCATGAACATGAAGTGGTTCATGAACATAAAGTGAGCTACGGACATGATGAACATCACGGTCATGTAGACCACAAGGCCGAGCACAAAATTGAATACAAAGTTGAATCCAAAAAGGAACAGAAAGTTGAACCTAAGAAGGAACACAAAGTTAAACATGAGCACCACGTTCAGCACAAAGTTGAACACCACGTTGAACACAAAGCTGAGCCTAAGAACCAACAGAAAGTCGAACCTAAGAAGGCTGAGCACAAATATGAGCAACACATCAGGATTATCCCTGTGGTGGAGAAGGTAGAGGAAGACGCTGTAGTCACTAAGGTCGCTGCGCCCGTGAAAGTGGTCCCTGTAGCTCATTACGTGCAGGCCGCTCACAAGAAGGTGGAATCTCACCACGAACACAAGCCCGCCATCTCTTCGCAACACATTTCCCGTCATGACGTGCCCGCTCAACCTCCCAAGGACTTTGACGACGGATCTTCTGTAAGTACAAGCAATGTTTCGGAAACCAGTCAAATGTGTTTGACTAATGGCACCTGATAACATGTTCTGCCTTACGGCAGAACTTGGGCTACTTTAAAGAACTTATAGCATTTCCACTCTTTGAATTTAAGACTCCTCTCAATGGAATGAATTACGCCATGATAAACCACAATCATCCACGAGGGTCCACTGTCTAGAATGCCATTAACCGAATATTTTATTTCGCTATGCTTCCAGGGCCCCGCTAAATACGAGTTCGAGTACCAAGTCAAGGATCCTCACACCGGCGACCACAAGTACCAGCATGAGCACCGTGACGGACATAAGGTGAAGGGAGTGTACAGCCTGCACGAGGCTGATGGCTCGGTCCGCACCGTTGAATATGCTGCTGACAAACACGCTGGGTAAGATATCGAATATTGCTACCTGAAACATTTGTTAGAGTAAGTTTGGTGGAAAAAAATCACGTCCTGAAATGAGTTTGGTTTAGTAGGAGGTGTTACATATACTCCAGCTCCTGTTGTACTTCCCAAAATCTATACCACAATATAATTATTTTCATCAAATTTCAGGTTCTCTGCTGCCGTCAAGCAAACCACCAAGCACGTTGAAGAACACAAGCAACATTAATTTCTGAAGATGATGTAGACGATTATGTTATTTACATTCCTATGCCCGTTGTTAAGGATTTGTTATAAACATACACATTAATTTAAATAAATAAATACCTATTTATTCTCAATTAACTTACAATTGTTATTTTTTCACTCAACTATCCTTTAAAAAAACTGCCAACGTCGTTCAATGAAATCAATAACTATATAAAAACGATTTGAAATTCTTCAACAATCCTGCAATTAATATCAGAGCAATTTACGAAATAATTCTCACAAAATCATTTACACAAAATAACTATACCATAACAG
Organism: Ochropleura leucogaster; assembly: GCA_958449745.1. Lineage (NCBI taxonomy): Eukaryota > Metazoa > Arthropoda > Insecta > Lepidoptera > Noctuidae > Ochropleura > Ochropleura leucogaster. Next base: position 12,801,331 of record OY288204.1, on the reverse strand, counting down.
TAAAATGCAATCAAACCCTAACTAGCCAAAGCAACAATCCTATACTCAAATAGAGATACTAACAATTAGTCATATCACATTGAACGTTGAGGAGCTTTAAACTTTAGAACAACTTTGGCCTGTCGACCTTGTCACACCCAATGTTCAACTACTATATAAACGGCTCCTAACTCATACAATGCATCAGTTGTGCACCTCACTTAATCACATCAATATGTTCTCTAAAGTAAGTGTTCCATACCGTTGCTGCAAAGTAAACGATACAATATGTTTTACTGAAAACTTTATGTGCATGTTGGAACTAAAATATAAGTGACGTGAGTCGACTAAAGATGTTTTTGTGTTGTAGATCGTAGCCCTGAGCGCAGTGTTGGCGGTGTCAGCAGCTGGTCTGTTGCCCGCGGCGCACTACTCCTCGGCCGGCGCTGTCTCTTCCCAGAGCATCGTACGCCACGATGAAGCCCACCCTGCTGCTCACGTGGCTCACCTGGCCGCACCTGTCCACTACGCCGCCGCTCCCGCTCCCGTCCACTACGCTGCTCCCGCTCAAGTTCACTACGCCGCCCCCGCTCCCATCCACTACGCCGCTCCCGTCGCCAAGGTGATCGCTCCCGCCCAGAAGGTGCTCGTCTCTGCCCACGCTGAGGAATACGTAAGTACAACTGGCGCTCAACTTTTATTTTCGCCACATTCGTTGCTTCTGAATGAATCTCACCTTTGACGTGTTTGTTAACAGGCTCACCCCAAATACGACTTCTCTTACTCCGTGGCTGATGGACACACCGGCGACAACAAGTCCCAGCAAGAGTCTCGCGACGGCGACGCTGTGCACGGCGAGTACTCGCTGGTCGAGGCTGACGGCTCCGTACGTCATGTGCAATACACCGCTGATGATCACAACGGTTTCAACGCAGTGGTGTCCAACTCCGCACCCGCTCACCATGCGCCCGCGCACGGCGCTCATGCTCCCGTCCTGCTCGCTCACCACCACTGAGTGCGTTCCTAGTCTTAGCGAAACGATGCCCATGAGTTCGTATCGAACGTGACTCGTTGTAAATAGTTTTTAGTTATTTATATTAAAAACAAGCAAATTATAAATTACAACGTCTATTTTTTGCATCTACCTAATACCTAATCTATCGGAACTAACAAAACTAACCCTAAACACGGAAAAAAAACTGTGTTGTAATAATAGTGTTAATAGCGGAAATATTACCTAACAAAAGGCAGGAATACAAGTGTTTATCTGCAATCTAACTCTTACTTATGAAAAGCTAGGTAAGTGATCCGATTATAGAGATCAATTCAGCTTTTTTGTGTTTTGTTATGTTGTACAAATTATAGTTACACTATGCCTGAAATTAATGATGAACACCGCGTACAGACAAGCAATCAAGTATATACTTGGCAAATATTAAAATCAATTTACTCGTAAAAAGTCGTTTTGTATGACTTGAAACCATAAAACGTTAGTCATACATTAGTAGAATCTCTTTAAAAGTTTGGTCAATGATATTGTTTGTATAATTCATTTGAAATAATTGTAGTTGGTTAGTAACACATTCTGTGTTTTTACTTTCATGAAAATTTTATTTCCCTGTAAGCCAAAGGAAAACATCATGTCGATTGTCTACAATATTTTTTTTTTTAAACAGTACAGTATTTTTACAATTTTGCCAAATTCTTTTTCTTGGTGAGATCTCTTTTTAATGGGATGTTAAGTAAAAATTAACATAGAAAACTATCCAAATTCGTAAACAGATGAATATCGAACGTGCGTCACTTTGAAGTAAGTAGGTTGAATATAAAACTATTACTGCACGCAAAATGAAAATAATAGACTTAAACATGGCCCTGTTCAGATTAATCAAATACAATAGTATGTTCGAGTTGTTTTTTTCAGACTACATGTATATAAAACATCGATTTCATCTTGTACTTTTAAAATATATATGCTTAATGTGTAGTATTAAAGTTTTTTTAAACCAATTTACAGAACGATTTATATGTGATTTATATACAGATACCATCATTGAGGACATAGGCCTTGATTAAGTACTTATAAAATTCCATTAATTATCAAATTATCATAACTTGATAATTAATTCCTAATGAAACTAACATAACATCATTATCAACAAATTATTTGGGGACGGCGCAGCATGTCTTCTACTTTTATACTTCCCTTTTACTCGTCATAGAGAAGAAGGATGTGTGGGGAATGCTAATTATGGCAAGCATGTACCTTCATCCACCCATCCATCGTTTTTGGTGTTTCTCTACTGCTATACGCATTCCCACATTCATACTCAAAACTTTCCTCACAACATTTTACTCATCACATGCCTGCCCGTACCAAGCTAACTGCTTTACACCGAACTATTCAGTCACCGGTGCTACTTCCGGACTTCCTTTTATGTAATTACTAGCTTTTGCCTACGGCTTCGCTCGCGTTAAATTCGGGGTAGCACAGTTCCCCTTTCCTAATTTGCAAGTACCTGCTACCTGTAGTTTTTGCCCTTGCGCCTTGTTAATAGTAATAGCAAAGCTAAGTTTTCCCTTTTCTTCCCTCTTTCTTCCTCCCTTATCACTATTAAAACAAAAAAAATAGCCTATGACGGACATAGGCTATTTTTTTTGTCCAGGGTCCCAACTATATTGTACCAAAATAGGTTCAGCCATTTAGGCGTGAAAACGTTACAAACGAACAAACTCACTATTCGCTTTAATAATATTAGTAAGGATTAAAACCTGAATTCTGAACCTGAAATCGGGATTTTTACCAGGTTTTTTATTTGTTTCAAGTTTCTGATATTTTGGTATTGTTGCAAACGCCATGATCACGGATGCACTGAAGTTATTGCGGGTGTGTGTTTATGAGCAGACAAAACGATCTACCCTCTTCCTTATTCGTTTTTTGCGGTCGGTACCACTGACACCGTCACACGCAACTCGATTGTGTTCTCGACAGTCAACTGTATTTTGCTCTCGACACACAAAACTTACAGTGAGTTTTGTGTGTCGAGAGCAAAATAGGTCAATCAGGTTGCGACCTTTTTCACAACTTTTTGGGTTTTTACACAATTGAACCACTGGATTCCAGGCTCTTGATACTTGAAACTCGTCATTGGTTTAAATTCCCATATTTGGTAATCTCAATTGCTTCTCTTACCAGTCTAAGAATATAGTGGTGTTTCGTGGAGATGATGTGAGGGTTATGTAACTCAATCCAGTCGTTCGATCAATATTCACTGACGAGGACAATGTCGTAGGCAAAGAGCATGCACCATCCTTCTTCCTATATGTCTACAGCTATAATGACCAGACTGTTGTACAAGACACAAATAAAATCAAATCAAAACACCCAAATTAATAACATACTTCACAACATTAAAATTATGGACTCTGAAAATGCAGTTAACATATGAAAGGGCACCAGACTGCACTTATCACCGGGCTATATCAAACAATTTAAATAAGGAAGTTATCATTCCCATGCCTTCTTCGAGCTACACTTTCAATCCAGTTAGTGAAGGTGAAATAAATAGATAGATTTCGTTTTCAAAAACTTGCTTTTTTATTATAAATAACTAAAAACTATTTACAACGAGTCACGTTCGATACGAACTCATGGGCATTGTTTCGCTAAGACTAGGAACGCACTCAGTGGTGGTGAGCGAGCAGGACGGGAGCATGAGCGCTGTGTGCGGGCGCATGGTGAGCGGGCGCAGAGTTGGACACCACTGCGTTGAAACCGTTGTGATCATCAGCAGTGTACTGCACACGACGTACGGAGCCGTCAGCCTCGACCAGCGAGTACTCGCCGTGCACAGCGTCGCCGTCGCGAGACTCTTGCTGGGACTTGTTGTCGCCGGTGTGTCCATCAGCCACGGAGTAAGAGAAGTCGTATTTGGGGTGAGCCTGTTAACAAACACGTCAAAGGTGAGATTCATTCAGAAGCAACGAATGTGGCGAAAATAAAAGTTGAGCGCCAGTTGTACTTACGTATTCCTCAGCGTGGGCAGAGACGAGCACCTTCTGGGCGGGAGCGATCACCTTGGCGACGGGAGCGGCGTAGTGGATGGGAGCGGGGGCAGCATAGTGAACTGGAGCGGGAGCGGCGTAGTGGACTTGAGCGGGAGCAGCGTAGTGGACGGGGGCGGGAGCGGCGGCGTAGTGGACAGGTGCGGCCAAGTGAGCCACGTGAGCAGCAGGGTGGGCTTCATCGTGGCGCACGATGCTCTGGGAAGAGACAGCGCCGGCCGAGGAGTAGTGCGCTGCGGGCAACAGACCAGCTGCTGACACCGCCAACACCGCGCTCAGGGCTACGATCTACAACACACGACATAGTTAGCACAGAACCTATCTGGTATTAGAAACAATCGCTTTATTTTAAAAATACTTTTGAACTCACTTTGGAGAACATGTTGTTATGATTATCTGACACACAACTGATGCACAGCATGCGTTATGATCGGCTTATATATGTTGCGCTCATTTTTTTGGGCGCGACAAGGTCGACGGGTCACGATGTGACTTCATAGATCATTTGGAAGCTTTCTCAGTACGTACCAACCAAACATGTTTTATTAATAAGAAACATTAACCGTAGGAAACCATTTAGTAATTTGTTGCACAACTTCATCTAGTCTAGTTGTTATAGTGATGAATTATGACAGTTATTGCTTGTTCGAATTGCACCATTTTGGCCAAACTTAAATTAGCAAATTGCATAAAATATCTTGGAACTTAACTTTTCTAACTAAATATCACGTTTTGTTTACTATATCCATATTCAACTTGACTGTTATATTTAATGCGGATCGATCACCGTGACCTCAAGATGCGGTCTTCGAACTTATCATTATGTAATGAAGATGATTCACTCATTCATAAGTTTGCAAACCAAAAACGTGAGGATGCTCTAGTAACATTGCAACACGTTATCTGGCTACGTTGTTATTATTGTGCTTTTTGAGATCGATGAACTTATTAATAGATTTCTACTCAAACAAAAAATAAAGAAGTTGAATAAATCTTGTTTTTCAACCACAGACTAAGAGACAGACATGGCGGAATCATGAGGGTTCCTTGTTAGTTTCGTAATAATGACATTGTAAAAAAACTAAGATTGGGTTAGGTATTCAATGTTGCGTGACTTTAACTTCATCATCATTTTCCTGCCCTTGTACCGTTCTATTTGGGGTCGGCGCAACACGTTTTCTTCTTCCATTCTCCCCTATCAGACGAGACGGCATCATTTACTCCTTTCTCCTTCATATCATTCCTTACACAATTCATCCATCTTTTCTTTGGCCTTCCTCTTGCTTTGCGTCCATCAACATTCAGATCCATTACTCTTTTAGTCACATGTCCTTCATCCCTCATTACATGTCCATACCAAGACAAACGACTCCCTTTCATTTTTTCTGTAACAGGCGCAACTTTTAAACATCCTCGAAGATATTCATTCCTTACTTTATCCATTCTTGTCACTCCACACACCCATCTCAACATTCTCATCTCCGCTACATGCAATCGTTTTACATCCTCCTTTTTTACAGCCCAGCATTATGATTGTAAAATATACATGTGGTAATGCCCATCTTATTAAGTTCTTAAAATTATGAAAATGTACGGACACATACACTGCATACACGTTCTTCAGGTACAGTACCCAATTTCAGTCCTGCTTTGTGACGTATACCAATGTTTAAAAAAAACCGGCCATATGCTATTCGGACTTGCACACCGAGGGTTCCGAACAAAATTGTGACAGAAACGGCCTTATCTTTTGTCGGCGTAGATTTAGAGAGTTGAGTTGATTTTGTACACCTCCAAAGAACCCCAGATATAAGTATATGGTTTTAATTTCAACTCTATACTTCCAGGCGTTCTCGAGATAAAGGGTCTTAACAGACAGACAGGCAGACAGACGGACAACAATGTGATCCTATAAGGGGTCCGCTTTTTTTTTCTGCAAAGCAATTATGCTAGAAAAGGAGGTGGTCGGGCATTTGAAGGAGAGAACCTTAAACTAACCCAGCTGTCGCGAGACGAGTCCCAGCCACCGTAGGTGCAGGTCTGTGAATAGTGAGCAATGGGTGGCTTACCGTCACACATAGAGGTATTTCAGTTAAAAAACCGGACATTATAGAAAATCGCAAAAGTAATCTAATGCTACCCGAAACGCATTATTTTTTATCTACGATAACCGGTTTATTAAAAGGCAGCTACTTACCCCTTCTCAGTCCGAACACCGGACCGCAGCGGCAGTCGGAACACAACCGTTTTGTGTTAATTACGTGTCTTTGTTCTCGGCGATCACGTTTGTATTACTCAGTTTTAAGCCAAAACGTCTTTGGGTGTCAAACAACAACAAAAAAACGACTTGGACATGGAAGTGGAAGGTTAGTACTATATATTAAAGCACATTTAACGTAGTTTATTCTTTATTTTCATCATTAATGGTCATTATTAGAAGACTCTTTGCACGACCCGATTTATTAATAAAATCTGAGATATATTAGTGTTTTTGTTTATGTGTCGCGCCTTGTCGCCTAAATGTTTTTACAGGAACATAAAATATAGAGTATTAGCGAGTAGAAACAAGAAAAAAATCTCCCCCCAACGTACCCCATAATATTTTGTTATAAGTGAAAAGAAACGAGACAAAATTATCAAAATAGGTCAAGTATCATTATTTTTTTTCTTTTGTCACAGATCCCTCAGAAAGAGTGAAAAAAATGTGCACTGACGACGAAGACGATGAGAATGACATAACCACTGTACACGAAAGTGGTGCTTCTGATTAAATGTACTGTCAATGTCGTATCTGTTAGTGTGTAAATCTTTAAATGTGTTTTTTTTCGTAATATATACCTAATTTTGATGAATTATTGTCTTTTATTTCATAAAAAAGTAAAATAATACAATCAATAATTTTGTCCGGTTTTTTATTTGAAATACCTCTATGTGCGTCAGTCCTAGTGACGACAGGCAGTGTCGACATTTTATTTCTAATCAAGAATAGTGGAAAATCACGTAAGCAATAATTGAGCGCCAGATGAGGTGTACCACAGAGAAGTGTGATTGGGCCTCTTTTGTGAATGAAATCTCCCAATCCGCCTTCTGTCAGCCTCCTGCCAGGGGCACTGATTGGGCCTTTCTTTTACCGTTGTTAATGACTAGCTTTTGCCCACGGTTTCGCTCGCGTTAAATTCGGGGTAACACTGTTCCCCTTTCCTGATTTGCAGGTACCTGTTACCTGTAATTTTGCCCTTACGCCTGATTTATTGTAATAGCAAATCTCTTCCCTCTTTCTCCTTCATATCTCACTCTTATTTAAAAAAAACCTATGTCCGTCTCCAGAGTTCCAACTATCTCTGTACCAAATCTCATCAAAATCGGATTAGCCATTGAGGCGTGAAAAGGTAACAAACAAACAAACTCACTTTCGCTTTTAAGTTATCTATAAAAGCAGCCAAAAGCATTGTTTGTTGTATGACAGTCCCCTTAAATGTTTATTCTATTTTGTTTTTTATTATTTTTTATTACAGCGGCAACAAAAATACATATTGATAGGTTTAATAAAATATAAGTTCTTAGGGAAAAATCGTATATTGCAATAAATAAATTAATGTTGGTTTCGCGAACACGATGATTTAGTGGTGGTAGTAGTGGGCGGGCGCAGCTACGTAGGCAGGAGCGGCCTTCACAAGGACAGGGGCGGCTTTAGGGGCGGAGTTGTGCACCACCGCGTTGAAACCGTGGTGGTCATCAGCAGAGTATTCCACGGTCCTGATGGAGCCGTCGGACTCTTGGAATGAGTAGGATCCTTTCACGACGTCACCATCGCGGGACTCCTGCTGGGACTTGTTGTCGCCGGTGTGTCCGTCAGCAACCGAGTACGAGTAGTCGTATTTGGGGTGAGCCTGTTAACATCCACATTAAGGTTTATATTCCGATAGCCAGCAACAAGGGTGATGAAAATATGTTATTGTGAAAATGAGTTGTTTTCTTACGTATTCTTCAGCGTGAGATGCGACGAGCACTTTCTGGACTGGTGCGATCACTTTGGCAACGGGAGCGGCGTAGTGGATGGGAGCAGGTGCAGCGTAGTGTACGGGGGCGGGAGCAGCGTAGTGGACGGGGGATGCATAGGCAACTGGGCCGGAGGGGTGACCCTCATCGTGGCGCACTATGCTCTGGGAAGAGACGGCGCCAGCCGGGGAGTAGTGCGCCGCGGGCAGCAGACCAGCAGCAGACACCGCGAATACCGCATTCAGGGCAACGATCTGCAACATACGACATAGTAAGCACAAAACTTTTAAACCACATTGGAACACTTATACCTATGGCATGACCGCCTGGCGGTTAAAAAGTCACGTCACTTCAAAGGTTGAGATCAAAGAACATATTTTATTAAAGTATTTTAATATTTGAAACTCACTTTGGAGAACATGTTGTTATGGTTAATTGGTATACAACTGATACACTGCAAACGTTAGAATCAGTTTATATATGCCGTGTGTTAGTATTTTGGGTGAGACAAGGTCGACGGGTCACGGAGCTACTTCAAAGTTTTGCACAAAAGCTTTCTACCCAATATTATTTTATGCGAATTATTGTAACTTAAACATACACACAAATACTAAAACACATCAAAAACCAACCAAGTGCCAGTCGGACTCTCGCTCCAAGGGTTTCGTACAAAAATATGACATAAACTGCAATATCTTTTGATTACGTAGACTTAGAGGTTTGATGTTTTCAAAGCTTCAAGGGATCATAGACTAAATTATAAGTTTTTAATTTCAACTCGATACCTCCACGCGGTTTAGAGATGAAAGGGTCTTGACAGACAAACAGACAACACGGACACAGAAATAGGTTTCAGACCAACAGAGTATCAGAAATCTGTTGTACAGTTCGAAACGAATTAAAACTGGTCTGATTTTCTCTAGTATTTGAAAGATATTTTCGCAAACTTTTCTCTCGTGTCTGAGGTTAGAGCACAAAGATTTTTTTCCGAAAAAATGGCCTTTCATTACTGTTCTAGTACCATTAAATATATTTTAACAAAGATTTCAATTTTAAGTGCCTAACACGTAATCTTCCGTGTAGCACGTTTATGCACGGTTTAATGTCATGGATCTCATCGTGACCTTAAGATGCGGTCTACGAACTATATTATGCAATGAAGATGATTCATTCATTCACAAAAATATGAAGATGTTCACGTGTTGCATTCACGAGTAAACCATCAACCAACCTTTTTATTTTTTAAATAACATTGCTTGCAATCGCATGTATCGATCTTCAAGGTTAGGCCGCGCTAGGTCAGTCCGCAGATCATATCGAGTTTCCTCGGTGCCTCGGAAAGCATTCTAAGCATTTGGTCGCGGTCAAATGTAGATCTTCGACAGCCGCTAGGTAGTCAGTGGCAGTCTGACAACCAGTCTTACTAAAGATTATCGAATTATGGGTAACTGGATTGTGGGGGTCAGATAGGCAATCGCTCTATGTTAAATACTGATATGCAGCTGCATCTGGATAGACTAGCAACCGAGCGGAACAAAGTTGAGACAAGGCTTGGAAGATGATGATGCATTAGGACTGGTATACGACGACTATTCCAGAAGTTGTATGGAGTGTTTGGTCTTGAGTTATTATGGGTCTTAAAATAGCATTAATGTCCTAACATCATACAAAAACAAAAAACAGACAAGTGCGAGTCGGAAACGCACACCGAAAAATTGCAACATAAACGACCATATCTTTTGATTGCGTAGACTTACTGATATCATTGTTCCACACCTCCAAGGAATCACAAATTTGAGTATATTGTTTTAATTTCAATTTGATACCTGCACGCGTTCCCAAGATAAAGGGTTTTGACAGACAGACGGACAACAAAGTGATCCAATAAGGGTTCCATTTTTTTCTTTTGAGGTACGGTACCCTTAAAACACGCACACGTGGGTGAACAACGAGCTATTATAATTCAAATCAAATCATTTATTTCCATCAGACCATTACAGGCACTTTTGAATGTCAAGAAACAAAATGAATCTACAGTCCCGGTCACTTATGAAAGTACTGTAGTTAATATTCACCTATTAAAAAATGTCTTATCAGTTTTTGGTTTCACTAATAACGAAAGGTTTTGTGACCTACTTCTAAGGTCAGGGCCGTCACATTATCGAAAATCTCGCGTCATTGATTACGGTACGTACTCATTTTAAAATATGTTACAATGCATTCACGAGAATGGGCATACACGTGGGGGACAAAGAACAGGCGGTAGCGATTTACATTTTCCATTTAAGCTGATTGTGTGGGGCTGTAAGTTATACATTGGCATGAGGCATTATGGGATTTTCGACTGAAACAAAGTCACTTTAATCAATAAGTTGCAGCGGTTGCAACAGGATTTTTATTTACTACTAGCTTTCGCCCGCGGCTTCACCCGCGTAAAATTTGGGGTAACACAGTTCTCCTTGTGCCTTATTGATTTGTAATAGCAACGCTAAGTTTTCCCTTTTCTTCCCTCTTTCTCCCTCACATCCCACTTTTTATAATTAAAAATTAGCCTATGTCCGTCTCCTGGTTCCCAACTATCTATGTACCAAAATTCATCACAATCGGTTTAGCCATTAAAGCGTGAAGAGGTAACAAACAAACAAACAAACAAACAAACAAACAAACAAACTCACTTTCGCTTTTATAATATTAGTAAGGAAGTAAGGATTACTATTACAATAAATGAGTACAACTTACTTTGAGTGACGGATTAAATTCTTTATTTTATCTATAAGTTATTATTTACTACACTACATTATATTTGGGTAATTATTTTGACATTCCATGCCAAAACAGCAAATTATTGCTCGTGTCTGTATGTATGGGATGTGAGGTAATAACATGATAATAAAAATATATAATTTAAGGAAACGTGACTATTGCGTTCAGTGCATTAAGTACTTTTAAAAAAGAATCAGTTTCTTTTTTCAGTACTTCATATCAGGCAAATACAGTTTTTAACTTTGTCTGGGCCTCCTGGATTGCTTGTACCGAGCGACTAAATAAAGATAAAATTGAATACTGCATGTATTACTAAAAACCGATGGCGTTAGGCTTGAAACCTTCAAACAAAATAAGAGGTCGAAGTTGCAAAACGGTGCTTCACGTTAACTAAAGGCTTTTAGATCTGAGGCAATTTTTGATTTGAGATTACAATTATCCTATAACATTTTATTCAAATTATTTGCAACGAGCACATTATAAATAGATTTGAATCAATTAAGAATATGATAGCATCATGTGAAGCGGGTATTTTAAAATTTACGTATTAAGGTCCCGAACTCGTGTTTGGGCCTCTTGTGTATACACGTCGTTTCTTTACTTTATAGAGGGCATATATTGGTTCAAGTTAATCGCTTTACGGTGATATCTTGAACCGCCTCCTTTTTGCCTCGAGCTGTCGACCCACGCCCCATAGCCATGTCAACAACTTATCTTCTAATATTTATCGTAAGGATATCATATAAGTTTATAAGTTTTCGTAATAATGTATTTTAATTATCAATAGATCAAACTCACCTAAAACCAACTCGTTTCCAATACTTTAATGAAATTTCACTAATTTTAACACGGTTAACTGTTTCGAATTAGTCAAAACGTTTTTTATTTTATTTACGTAACATTTTACACAAAGACTTAGTTTTGATTTAGTAATTTCAGTGTTCATCATCTGTTTTTAAAACTTTGCCCCACACTAGGATTTTTCCTGTATCGTGGGTGCGTTTACAAATATTTAAACTCACATACACAAACAGCTAGACAGCTGAGGAGCTCGTGGCAAAATAATAGCAGCCGCTCGGGTCGATCTTTAGGTTAAGCCGCGCTTGCCTAGGTTGGTCTGTGGATGGGTGACCACCCGTTAGATACAGAGTTTTCTCCGTGCCTCGGAAAGCAAGTAAAGACCTTTGTCCCGGCTGTCGTTTGTAGATCTTTGACAGGGGTATCTCATTTCCTTGTACTAATTTAGTTGTGGAGGTCAGATAGGCAGTCGCTCCATGTAAAATACTGATATTCAGCTGCATTCGGTTAGACTGGAAGCCGACCCCAACATAGTTGGGAAAAGGCTAGGCATGACACAAACAGCTAGACCCGAAACAACTATCTTGCAGGTCATACAAATAATTATTATCCATCATGAATCACTTCACTCACGACTTAATCCGTTTTAATACCAACAACCAAGGGTATTTGTTTGAACTAATATTTATTTTCTGTACCGAACGGATACCACTCTATAAATAATTTAATTTTATGTGTGAACGACTACCAACCAGACCGTGATACAATCAGCACACTTTTTATGTGATCGTATTGAATGTTAACTTTCCAAATTATTCAAATATTTTTAAACAATTGTTTATCGAAATCCACGTCAATAAAGTCACGGGCACTGCTAGTCTATACCGTATATAATATTACTAGCTGTTCTCCGCGGTTTCACCCACGCTGCTCAGCACCTGTTGGTCGTAGCGTGATGTTATATAACCTATAGCTTTCCTCAAGAAATGGACTATCCAACACTAAAAGAATTTTTCAATTCCAACCAGTGGTCCCTGAGATTAGCGCGTTCAAACAAACAAACTCTTCAGCTTTATATAATTATAGTAATATAGTATAGATTAGTATAGATTGTATATTTAATTATTTTAATATAATAAAAAAGAAATATTTGTTGATTTGTTTTGATCTTCAAAAACTACTTTACGGATTTTAACCTGGTTTTTACTAATAGGAAGCTATATTATTAGTAAGTAACATAGACTGTACAAAACATCTCGCTACTACCCACGGGTAGCAACTAAAGACGCGAGTGAAACCGCGCAAGACATCTAGTCAGTTATAATAAAAGTGACAGTGTTTCTAAACTATCCTTGTCGTAAGTCGTAATTTAACTAAATGATTTTTGAATATACCTTCTAATTTAAAAGTTTGAGATACTAGTTTTTAGGGTTCCGTAGTCAACTAGGAACCCTTATAGTTTCGCCATGTCTGTCTGTCCGTCCGTCCGTCCGTCCGTCCTCGCTTAATCTCTGTGACCGTTAGCGCTAGAAAGCTGAAATTTGGTACCAATATGTATATCAATCACGCCGACAAAGTGGTTAAATAAAAATTTGAAAAAAATGTTTTATTAGGGTAGCCACCCTATATGTAAAGAAGGAAGTGTTTTTTTTTTTTAATTTCAACCCTAACGTGTGATATATTGTTGGAAAAGTATTTAAAAATGAATAGGGGTTTACTGAGATCATTTTTTGATAATGTCAATAATTTCGGAAATAATTGCTCCAAAAGTAAAACACAATGTGTCCCCCCCCTTCTAACTTTTGAACCATAAGTCTAAAAAATATGAAAAAAATCTGAAAATTAGAACTTTATAAGGACTTTCTATGAAAATTATTTTGAACTTGATTGACACAACAGCTTTTGTACAAAAAAGACAAAAAGTTGTACAAAATAATTTCTAGACTAAGTTAGTAGTATAATCGTATATGCAAGCTTTTTTTGTAACTTTGTTTAAATATTTTTTTATCCTGAACGTATCTTTTTTCAAACAAAAAAAGAATTATTGAAATCGGTTGTCGCAATCCAAAATTACCACCGAAATTGCACGTCTTTGTATTAACTAGTAACCCAATTCCTCGAGAGATGGCGCTGTAGGTACTTATTACATTGGATCGGGTATTACCGAATTGTTCGGTTGGCCTCATAACTGGGAACACTTATTGTGACGGACGGGAAACTACGGAACCCTACACTGAGCGTGGCCCGACACGCTCTTGGCCGGTTTTTTTATTACGATGATACGATGAACGAACCTTAATTGTCTTAAATAAGCAATGTTTTAATCAGTTTAAGGCTTTTTCTAACGAATAATGGAAATGTTGATTGCGTCCGACGCATTGCTCGTGGTATTATGAAAAATATGTCTGCAGCATTTTAACTGAATTATATTGGACGACGTTGTTGGTAATGGCAATTCCATTAATTTTTCAGCACATCCGTGTATTCTGCAACTGCATTTTAGTCAATAATAATTGATATAACTTCTCACGCACAGGTTATTTTAAATGTTTTATATAATCTGTTAATCTCTTTAAGATACAATTGCTATGTAAAGATATATAAGTCCTATATATTCAAAGGGTGACGCAATGTTCCTTTAAGAAAACAAAAACAATGAACATAATGGATTACATAGTAAAGATTCTGATATCACTGAGTGTGAATGAAAACATTGTTCTAAACAGACAATTGAGCCTGTCCACAAGTGAACGCTCAGATGGGTCGCGTTCGCGCTCCAGTGAAAAGGAAAAATACGCTTTCATCTTGTAAAATAATTGTGAACGGTGTAATGTGTGGGTGTAAAGGCGGAAAGTTAGCCTGTGTCTAATTAAATATCCAATCGTTATTGATGTTTGCAGAATAAGTGATTTTCTTTTTGTGATTTGGACATTATATAGTGAAACTTGAAGACATGATGTTATTCAAGGTCAGTAAATTTTTTAGGGTTCCGCTCCATAAAAGGACAAAACGGAACCCTTATTGGATCACTATGTAGTCCGTCTGTCTGTCAAGACCCTATATCTTGGCAACGTGTAAAGGTATCGAAATGAAATTAAAACCTTTTACTCAACTCTGCTGGCGCTTATTTGCGGCTGCTTATATTGCAAGTTTGTAAGGAACTGACTCGTTTTTGGTCGGGTTTTAAACATACAGTGCAAAAAGTCTTAAGTCTTAAAAGTTATTCCTCGAGCTTAATAGTTTCTGAATTTTCAGGTGATAATACTTGTAACGATATGTGCAGTTGATTGCCGAATGTTACTGTCTGAACTAGACCAAGTATATCCTGCTCGACAATTGAACCAGCACGTTGGATTTCCAATGGTCTACAAATACGATCAATCTAATCAACATGTTGTTCTTGATCCAATATGGCGCTATGTTAGATCCGCGCACCGAAATATATTTCAGGAGTTGCAATACGCCCCACTATATGAAGGACTTAGAAGAAAGATTGACACAGAAAATGTTGACGAGGTAAATAAGAAGGACGTACCTGCTCCACCGTCCACCAGTAGTTCCCCGCAATCTACTGAAAATACTCCGGATGAAGAAATTTTACAATTATTTCGCAAAACCCATTTAGAGCCCCGTCCAGATGTAACGGATATGAAATGGTATAATTCAGAAAAAAAAGCTGCAGCTTCAGTTGGACGAAGTCAGGGTCACAATGTTGAATATAAAATTATTCCAGAATCAATTCCTTCCGTATTAAGAGACGAGCATGAGAGAAAACCGGTAAAGGTAATTTTAATTAAAAAAATTCTCATCATTGTTATTAATAAAATAATTCTAAATTTGAAACTAGTTTATACAATCGATAGTAAAATAATCTAGCTGTCTTTCCAAAATCGCTAATTTTTACTATTGTAGCTATTATCTTTCACAATAGACAGGTTTCCAAAAAAAATATATTAGTCTGTCTTTTAGATAATTCAAAAAAACTTTAAAGGGCTTGTTTATATCTTTGTAACTTTTAGTGTAATTTACAAAATATAAAAATACGTGTCCCTTATTTCTAAATAATCTAAAAGACGGAATAAATAGAATGAACCTACCCTATTATTATACCCATTGTTTTGAATAACTTTTAAATTCTCAGAGATTAGTACTAATTTTCATGTTTGGGTTACTATCAGATAAAAATAGCTTTAAAAGAACAATACTGCTTAATATATACGAGATACACTTACAGATCAGCGACTACTTGAAACCGATCGGAATAAACCTGAACTTGGAATCATTGACCACAACAATTGCACCACTGATTGATCTATCTTCTAAGCAAGTAAACAGGCATTTGGAGTTAAGCAAGGAACAAGTTGTAATGAACCCCATAGAACATTTTATCATGAACCCTAGAGCGTAAGTATCCAATGAGACACACCTATTTCTTTTACACATAATTAAGTGACTTCAACTTAGTTTAGTCAAAAGTACAATATCCAAAATGGCCTTGTGTAATAAAGAGTATCGGAATACACCATAATAAACTGTCTTTTTTTATTATGTAAGTTGTAAATGTTGCTGTAACACGAACTAGCTGTATCCCAAAATGTACATTTTATAGTATTTAATGCGACTTCCGCAAGCCGCCATTTACGGCGAATGTTAAGAAAACAGGTTTCTCTAAATTTTGATGTTGCATTTACATCCACTTAGGCGTTAAAAAAGGATGTGTAAATACCTACTAATTGTCCAGGTCAAAATACCTAAATATTTTATGATATAATTTTTAGTTTCTTAAAATCACTTGGAGCTATGAAAAATCATACCTTATATTCGTTGTTCTGGTTCGATTATAACCTCAAAATCTATTATTTTTTTATTATTTACTTATTCTGCAGCTAGTCCACTATACAAATCAGATCATAAAGGAGTTTACCAAAGATAGAGAATACAATACATCATTTTCCGATGCTCTTGGCTCCAGGGCCAACAATGTATGTGTGCAGAGCAATGTCCTTTGTGCTCAATTTTTCATGTAAAATTTAGACCCTTTGGGGAACTTCAACTCCTTTTTCACCAGTTCGAAGTATTTTTCACGTGCAGGTATAGACTGCATAAGTTGACTAAGAACTTTAGACAGGCAGAAATCTGAGAATTGCTTCTAGTTTTAGAGTATGTAAGTATTTTATTTTTCTATTTTTTTGCAGTATAAAAAATAATCGCTACTTACCGTATACCAAGTTTCATAGACTACACCTGAACATTGCGAGGGTATACAGTCCAGGACAGTCACCGGTGAAGCGGCCACGCCTCCCTGTTGCATATGCGAAGAACTTTGACAGAAGGAACAAATATTCTCAAGATTTTGTTCCACAAGCTTATAAAGATTTGAGTTTGACTTTTAACACCATGCTACACCCAATCAAACAACTCCGGAATGGATTCCATTTGCGCGAAACGCTAAATTTATAAGAGTCGTATTAATACTTGTGTTGTTTAAGGTTTCATTTTAAGATGTTCGTCCGATACAGTTTATCTGCCTAGATAAATAATGATTTACAATCGTAACGAGTTCTGGCCGACAGCAATTTGTGTTTGGTCTTTGTGCTTCTGGCTCTAGTTCTAATTTTGTACAATGCTAGCGATATTTAACAATGTACCTGCATCGTTTGTAAAGGTTTTGTTATATCATGAGCTAACTCTGAAGTATAATTTCTCATTATAATAATAAAAGCAGTCCCATATCTAAAACAATGAACATAATACCCCAGGAGTAATTTTATTGAATATCAAATTGAATTAATTGTAATATACCTACATATAACAATCAATTACATTGGTAATTGATCTTCAGAGTCACTTCCAGAGTCAGCTTTTTAAGTCGAACTCATTAGAGTTCGACTTGAAAAGCTGACTCTGAAAGTTGGTTTAGTTTCGTAACGTAAATATGCAGTAACCTTACAGTAAAATATCGTATTAACACCTAACCACCGTCATGAAAACGGTATTTGTTTTGTCTTTACTTTTTCCGCAAAAAGCAAAACAGACAAAACGAATGAAATAATGTAAACTCAATCTTTATTTAGATAAAGTTTTGAATTAAATATTGATTACAAGAATCAAAAACTTAAGAAATGAAATTGGCGCGTATGAAGTCTTGAGTCTATTGTCTGTTTATTAGTATTCAGTAAACAATCAGTTCAGCTTCACCGAAAACTGCTAAACACCAGAACATATTTTACATTAAATTCCTGCGTATAAATGCACGAAATGCAGGTATTTTACTATAGAGCTTATAAATGGGGTGACACAATGGGCAGTCCATTAGCTAAAATCGATCTTTTAAAGACAACCTTTTTACGGATAAAAGGGAAGAGGAGAGACAATACAATTGGGAGTCTGTGGTGTACCATTCACAAAATAAATATATACCGACACCTTATTAGACGTTATCAACGGCGTCTGACAAACAATAACAACGTCACAACAAACAGAATGTAAACATTATAGAGAACAATACCTTTGTATGCACCAAACAAAATTTGGAATCAAGACAATAGAAAATAAGCAATGACGTATGAAGACCGAAACTAAGGAGGTGGGCAAACAACAACAGCCGCACGAGTCGAACTACAGATTTAGACGCGCTTGACCAGACTGGTCAGTGACCACCCGTCACATGAAGAGTTTCCTCCGTGCCTCAGAGAGCACGATTGAAATCTTTGACAGCCGTTACTGGTAGTGGCTCAAAAATCTGGCAACCAGTCTTACCGAAGGGTATCGTGTAACAGTGTACTAACTGGATTGTGGACGTCAGATAGGCAGTCGCTCCGTGTAAAATAAACCTGAAAAGCAACCATAATGCAGTTGGGAAAAGGCTAGCTAGATGTTATGTATTAGGAACAAAAAAAGACAACAATTTCAAAAGTTGTTCGAGGTGTCCGGCCATGTGTAAATATGGGACATAAAATATGTAAATGAATTAACGTCGTACAAAGAGAATATATAGGCATAATATTGAAAATGTTATTCCTAGGTGTGTGAACAATGATTATTAAAACCTTATGTTTAAGCCAGACAAGAATAGTTTACACGCCTTGCTAATTACAATATGTTTGTTTAATTTAAATAGGTGCGACGTTTTTTATGTGAATATTATACATATATAACGATATTTTTAGTTGTCACTCAAAAACTAAACAATTAGTATTGGTGATTAAGAGGCAATTTTAACCAGTTGTTGTACTAATTTAATGACTATAATTTATGTTGTATCTCATAGAACGGATCGTGGATCATTTGGATTAAAAAAAAATAGTAATTTTGTTTTAATAAAAATGTGAAATGATTTGTCTTGCATTTTTTGGTATCCGGTATCCTGTAATTTCTTTTGCATTAATTCTCTGCCAATTAGTATCGAGCGGCTCTTTGACTTCGTTTTAGACACCATCAATTTGAAGAGCATATTAAAAGGTATGATTTTAGGTGCAGATCATTTCTGTTGGACTCACGCCCATTTTGATCTTTTTGATGTGCGTGGAGCAAACAGATTCTTTTGCGGAGAAAACAAAAAAAAATGATTTATAGAATGGATATATGCACTTTTATTAATCTGTCTGATCCAGAAAGTGTACTTGTGTTGCAAAACCTCTATTTAGTAGAAGACCCTAAAATTAAAAAGAAAAAAAAAACTCTATAAACATCTACGGTTGTAAATGAAAGTAATACATAGCAGTGAATGTATTGTATGTTGTAGCTGTCCTAAAATGTTATATGACCGGGGGCAAGGTCGTTTAGTTGGTTTAGCCGCACTAGTGATTCTAGCAAAGCGAGTTAGTATAAAAATTTAGAACTTTTATCTTAGGTATCAGTCGCCGATTGAACTCAGTACAAAAAACAACAAAATGTTCTCCAAAGTAAGTGCATTCAAATATTCAAATATCGAGCAGTGAGCAACAAAGTTGATTATTTTACAATTATCATTACATTTGTTATTTTTCTTCTAGATCGTAGCTCTGTGCGGTTTGGTGGCGGTGTGCCAGGCAGGTTTGCTTCCCGCCCCCGTACACTACTCTTCCGCTGCCGCTGTCTCCTCCCAAAACATCGTGCGTCACGACCAGCCTGCTCAACAAGCCTCGGTTGCCTACCACGCCGCCCCGGCTGCTTACACCTACCACGCCGCTCCCGCCGCCGTTGCCTACCACTCCGCTCCTGCCCCAGTTGCCTACCACGCCGCTCCCGTCGTCGCCCACGCCGCTGAGTTTGATGTAAGTTACCATAGCACTCGAAAAATCTACAAGGAAATGGACCCTCTGTGTTGTGTAATAAACTAATCATGCTTATTTATTTTTACAGGCTAACCCCAAATACGACTTCTCGTACTCGGTTGCTGACGGCCACACCGGCGACAACAAATCCCAGCAGGAGTCTCGCGACGGTGACGTCGTGAAGGGCTCGTACTCGTTCCACGAGGCCGACGGCTCCATCAGGACCGTGGAGTACTCCGCTGACGACCACAGCGGCTTCAACGCGGTGGTGCACAACTCCGCCCCTAAGGCCGCCCCTGTCCTTGTGAAGGCCGCTCCTGCCTACGTTGCTGCGCCCGCCCACTACTACCACCACTAAATCATCGCGTTCACGAAACCAATGTTGTTCATTAATTTATTTATTGCAATATACGATTTTTTTTCCTAAGAACTATTCTATTTTTATTTAGAATTATTTGGTAAAAGTGGGATCTGTTGGAAAATACATTGAATACATGGCAAATGGACCTGGATCTAACAATAGGTGACCATGAACGAGAACTAAGGGAGTAAACATAGGTATTTTTGTTGTTGTACAGTATAAGTATACCTAAGAGCGTATTATAATCGTACAGTTATCTGTACGATAACGTAACGTCCGTGTATACCGGTACCGATATAAACAGTTCAACACCTTAAATGTTTTAAGCAGTTTTTACAATATATCAAAATGTTGCTCGAGAAAAAAATCTTGATAACAGGTTATGCGTTCGATTGTAATTATATATTTTGTTCCCTCCCGGTTTTTCACTGGCTAGGAGACATAAAATAACCCATACTTTTTTACCGTTGTATGTCAACTTCCGTTTGTCTGCTGAATTTGCGTGTCCAGTGTTGCACCAGTCTACTCAAGCCATGCAAATAGACAAAGCCCTAAATGAGACGTGTCTATAAAACTTTACCCATTAGTAGGAACTGCACTACCTGGCGTATGCATGTACGCGTGCGCCATGGAAAAAACAAACCAAAAATGCGATTCCCAACATCCCTTCTACAATTATACAACTATCAGTAATTTTAATTAGGCTTATAATAATTTAAGTAGGCTTAAAAGCTGAAAGCAATTTTTTACTCCAAACAGACTATCCAAGATGAACCATCTCTCATCTCCAAATTATCAGGAACTTTTGCCAGATGTGATCTGAAGTGTCCAGAATGGAAAGCACTCCACTAAATTTGGCTTTTTGAAGATGTTTCAGACACATTGTGTCAACCGCATTTTGCTTCTGACCAGACTTTGTCCCATCATCTGGAGTGTCCAAAATGTTTAGGACATTTTGAGCCTGGACTTTTGAAGACCTAAAGATTATCACACACGCAATTAACGTGGACTCATATTAGGGCAAAAGAAAATTAATGCATTAATTTTCTTTTGCCCTAATATAGTTAGTACAATTGATACGAAAGCAGAAGAAGAACAACTAATCTGATTGCAATAAACAATATTTGAAAACATAATTCAAAATAAAAATCAAAACCCCTCGATCAATCCAAGTTTACCAATAAGCAAATAGCTATTTAATATACAAATACTTTCTGAGATAGTATGGAGTTGTAGTAACTTTATCTTTTTATCATGTTTGCAAAGCAATGTAACCGAGAAGGGAATATTTTTACGTATGTGTGTCACGTTATATGAATTCGAGAATTCAATAAAACAAGCTACACTACTCTTCAAATTCATAAACTTGTTCTTCACAAATATACGAGTTATATCTATATATATCTAACCTAAACCTTTTAAAGATTATCCTTACTAATACTGTAAAAGCGAAAGTGAGTTTATTTGTTTGTTTGTTACGTCTTCACGCCTAAATGGTGAAACCGGCTTTTAATGAATTTTAGTACACAGATAGTTGGGACCCTAGAGACGGACATAGGCTAAAAAAATTGGGATAAGGGGGAGAAAGAGGGAAGAACAGGAGAGAAAAAGATTATTTGTAACTATGCCACGCGGACGAAGTCGCAGGCGGAAGCTAGTGATATAATAAGGTTAAGTTTTTCACTTTTGCGGAAATCAGACTTCATAAAAAAACTTACTGCACTTAGAAATAAGTATATTCTAACAAAATACAATTAAGTGTACAGGATGAGGATTTCTGCACATTAAGTACCTTTTTTTAACAAACTGCCAGACAACCTGCAAACGTTATACAGGATAGAATCAAAAACTTACAAGTTATTAGAACTTGTAATTTTTTGATTCTATCCTATAAAAGATAGTTTACACTAGGCATGTAAGTATTAAATATGTATTAAGTACAAAAAAAAACGGCTAGCCAGCACACAGATAATCCCAAAGAGATTTGCGTCTTTGGCAAAATAATGTAAAAAAAAAATTAGAATAAAATAAAAAAGGCAATGCCAAGACTAGTCAGCGTTTATCCATATTTAAGAGTTTGATCATAGTCATTATTATACTGCGAGAAAGATTTCATCGATATCATTAGTAAATAGAAGCCTGTTCGGTCATAGGCCTCTAAAAATATGCCTCACATATTAAAGTGACACACGACTTGTGAAATTTCTTGCAACCGTCGATGTACCTTCAGTGAACGGATTGATTAGTGTTACCATATTATAACCTGGAGCAAGGTCGTATATAGCTTGTTTGACAACTTCCACTACTTACTAGAATTTGTTAATACGCAACAATCTGTATTATAAATAGTTTAACTTCGAGATTTGGATTATCATATCACTTTTTGATCACAAAAGAAACAACATGTTCTCCAAAGTAAGTTAGAATGGACGATAAAATATAGAAAGAAATTAATATAAATATCGTTATTAATTTTGTATTAATATTTGTTTAATAATTTTCCAGGTACTAGCTCTGTGCGCCTTCGTGGCTGTGGCCCAGGCTGGCCTCTTGACCGCGCCTGCTCACTACTCCCCTGCTGAAGCAGTCTCATCCCAAAGCATAGTGCGTCACAACCAGGCTCATCTCCACGCTGCCCCAGTAGCTAAGATTGCCGTCGCCGCCGCCCCTGTTGCCTACCACTCTGCTCCCGTGGCTTACCACGCAGCACCTGCCCACTACTCATCGGCTGCGGCTGTCTCCTCCCAGAATATCGTGCGTCACGACCAGCCTGCCCAACACGCTACTCCTGCCCATGTTGCCTACCACGCTACTCCCGCCCAGGTGTCTTACCACGCTGCCCCTGCCCAGGTCGCCTACCACGCAGCTCCTGCCCCTGTAGCTTATCACGCAGCCCCAGTCACCAAACTCGTCGCTCACCAAGAAGAGATCGCTCATCCCAAGTATGAGTATTCGTACTCGGTTGCTGACAGCCACACCGGCGACAACAAGTCCCAGCAGGAGTCCCGCGACGGTGACGTCGTGAAGGGCTCATACTCGTTCCACGAGGCCGATGGCTCCGTCAGGACTGTGGAGTACACCGCTGATGACCACAACGGCTTCAACGCGGTGGTGCACAACACTGCTCCTACAGCCGCGCCCGTCCATGTTAAGGCCGCGCCTCTACTCGTCAAGGCCGCACCCGCTATCCAATACTACCATCACTAAAATGGTAATATTGTTTTAATTTTATATTGTTGTTGACTTTATGCTAAATACAAATAAATTATTATAAAATTAATTGTGTTACGTTTCTATTTATTTTTAAACGCTGTACCTACTAGCTGACTCCGAATATATTGGGATTAAAGAAAAAGAATGATCATGAAATATAGAATAGAAAATACTTTCTTGCACACCAAAATTGAAACATTATAACTGTTTTACTGAAGTTGTTAATTATTTGGTTACAATGACGGTCTTATCGCTGATAACGATATCTTCCAGACAGCCTTAGAAGGGACTGTACGAATATTAAAATATAACGGAGGATAGTCAATGATGTAATTACTGCTACAAACAATTAAAATAAAGTATATAAGAAGTATATTACTTTCTGAAAGGTCAAAGTGACAAATAAATAATCCTGAGTGATCATACTAGCTGTAAAAGAGTTTACATTTAACACTTTTTTTAAATAATTATAATAATTATGTTTTTGGGCCATTGGATCAAGTTTCGGTAGTTGCAAAACACTCACATGTTTACAACTGCCGCAGTTGGAATTTGATTCTACATCCATATTATAATGCAATCACTAGATAAAGTAATGACCATTAATTAGATTAGGCGCCAGTTTGACTAAATTAAGTGTATTCGATGACTGAAAACTATTTTTTGACATGACCAAGTGATTAAAGCTAGCATGATTGTAACTTTATACACAATCATTGAAATTCAAAGCTGCATTTATCTATGGAAGAATGATATAAGTCGATTTTATGTGATTGGGGAAATAAAAGATATGACTAGAAGGAGTTGAGTCTTAAGATAAAAAGTGAAACAGATTCATATCGAATAATTTTGAGATACCAATATGCTGCACCATCCAAACGCAATTGTATAAAAGTGGCAACATTAAAGATGCTTATTAGTGGTTACAAATGCGACAGCTGTAGGCCTATTATGACGTCTTAAAGCAGAACTAATTCCACTGAGGGAAAGAGATGATACTAGACACCCTGTATAGCTCTGTCTCTTTCCCTCAGCGGAATTAGTTCTGCTTTAAAACGTCATAGTAGGGTAGCTGAACATATTGTTGTCGTACTGCGTTCGAATCCCAGAGCTGTCACATTGTTTTTGAGTTTTTTTCGTCAAGAATTTCTCAGTAGTAGCCACGGAGTCTGGATTTGTGTGCCCGATTGATGACCATTCGCTCGGCAGTTATTACATGGGACTTACCAGAATTGGTCGAATGTGGGTGTACTGTTAGGTACAGTCATTAAAATACCCACTTACGAAAATTAAAAAAGCGATTTCCTCCTATTGTATTGATTAACATGTTAAAGTTCACATATATATATATATATAGTATTTTGGAAGCCTTACTATTACACACAAAAAAAGGTCTTAAAAATAAAAACCTTTTTTTCACGAGAAAATCGCTGTGACTGTACACATCTACTTACGTATCCCTTCGGAGACTGGAGACGTGATGTTGTAATATGTATACCTAACAATTTACAGGCAAAACAGGTTGAGATTTAATCCTTTGCATCCTGGGATTATCCTACATGCCAGAGACCATCTTTAACGAAGTGTTGTTGGAGAAATGCCACTGAGCCCAAGCGATCGCCTAATCAAGTGTCGTAAGTGGAAATGAATCAGCCAGACGGTCCGGAGGATTCCGGTCACTTACCTTAACAAGCTATAGCACTTATTACCTAAACATATTTTTTATCCTCCAATCTCAAAGCAGCAGCAGCTTTGAAGACACCAAAGCGATGCCAGCAAAGCGCCACCGCCAATCAGGGTTGCGGGTTGTTCGAAAGTGATACCGAAGCCTCAGAATATAAAGGGCAAAGGAAGAAAAATGGGTGGGTTTTAGTCAGTAAAAGTGAACACTGTCCCCTGCCCCGCTTAGACCGGACGAGTTTTTTGATGATTTTTTTAAAACAAAAGAAGTATCTAAGTGTCATTAAAATCAAATATGGTTACTAAAGAGCAATTGCAGATTTGAAACGGTATTTTGACTGCTTTGTCTATTTACAGATGAAAAATGTAGAGAGTGAATGAATCGTTACCTACTAGTAAAATCAAAGACAGACAACTATCATAATCATAAGAAAGTTCATAATCGTGCGATTATTTTGCAACTATTCAGTGAATGGATTGACACGCTAAACTATGTGACCCAGTGCAAGGTTGCAAAAATCTCGTCTACAACCTGTACAGCCCACACTCGATCAATTGTCAACTGGTATAAAAACGAATGCCTGACTACAAACATATCACTAAGAGTTTGATCACACAAATAGCTTTATCAAAAATGTTCTCCAAAGTAAGTTTCTACTTGCAATAAATAAAAACAGACTTACTTTCGAAGAATTTCAATATTTTCAAAGTGCATATAAAGCCTAACGTCATGGATTAAAATACTCAAATACAAGTATTTATTTTCAGATCGTAGCTCTGTGTGGTTTGGTGGCAGTGTGCCAAGCGGGTCTCCTGCCCGCCCCCGTGCACTACTCCTCTGCCGCGGCTGTCTCTTCCCAGAACATCGTGCGTCATGACCAGCCAGCCCAACACGCTTCAGTCGCTTACCACGCCGCCCCGGCTGCCTACGCCTACCACGCCGCTCCCGCCGCCGTCGCCTACCACTCCGCTCCTGCCCCAGTTGCCTACCACGCCGCTCCCGTCGTTGCCCACGCCGCTGAGTTCGACGTAAGTTGTCATGGTATCTAAAACAGTGCACGAGGCAAATTGTATTTTTTGTTGTATTCGGAACTAATTTTCTAAAGTTTGGTCACAGGCTCACCCCAAATACGAGTACAACTACTCAGTAGCTGACGGCCACACCGGTGACAACAAGTCCCAGCAGGAGTCCCGCGACGGTGACGTCGTGAAGGGTTCGTACTCGTTCCACGAGGCCGACGGCTCCATCAGGACCGTGGAGTACTCCGCCGACGACCACAGCGGCTTCAACGCGGTGGTGCACAACTCCGCCCCTACTGCGGCGCCCGTCCATGTTAAGGCTGCTCCCGTTTACATTGCGCCCGCTCAGTACTACCACCACTAGACCAAAAAAGAATAGAATGTATTTATAATAAACTTTAAGTGAAATAAAACATGTCAATCCTTTTTATTTACCCCATTATACATAGAGAAAACACTCAATCGCAAAACGAAAATTGTTCTTTGTAGTATCATACAAAACTACGGCTGCACATAAAAAAAAAAACAAAATATTAAATCTCGTCGACACCAATTTGTATTTTAAGCTTTTTATACATACTAAACTGCTTTTTAAACCTTCTTCTCTCTTCCACTTCTCACTTTTGAAGTTAGAGTGGGGGAAACAATTTTTACAACTTAACAAGCAAATATCTTATCCGAATAAAAAGCCTATAGAGGAACTTCGATATAATTTTATAAGACCAATAGATATACCCCACACAGTTACCTATATACGTTTACGCATGTATGGAAGGCCACCCGTAATTTAAATTTAATATGGGTTCTATGAATTTATTTTGCCGCGCACTTTATGATTTCTGATATCGAAATGTTATACTAAGTCTTCATATTATACTTACCTTATTTTGCTGGTATTTGAGAAGGTTTCATTTTCAGTCTCATGGTCAAGAAAAATATTTGTTAATGAATGGACTGATTTTCGAACACTGAGTGTTAAGAACATTGATTGAAAATAAGAAACAGAAATGATGCATTGATATGAAATTCAATTGGTTTTCCATTAACTTCCATTTCCATTTTGATACACTTATGTTTCTTTGTGATGGCGTATTTTAACACTCATCAATTTTACACTCATCAAAAAAGAAGACTTTGTTCTACCAGTAGAACAAAGTCTTCTTTTTTGACGTATGACCAAGTTAGGTGTTCACGTGAAAAGTTAAGGCGCACTCTTCGAGGGTCTGTAGTTAATTTCGGCCCATTTGCTGGATTGTGCGGTACTAGTTCACGTTTCATCAGCAGCTTAATGTTGTACAAAAGGAGGCTGTAAGTGATTACAGCCACCAAGTTGTTACAATCAATGGATCATCTCGCTCAGAACTGACCCGATGCCTGTCAGATCCCGAAGGGCGCGTAAACAAACAAGTCGTTCAATAGCGTTTGTAGAATCTAAAAGTGACAGGTTTAGATGCAATCTTTCAGTCACAACACGCTGACTTAGTCTAGAATCCACCAATACCACCTCCGGGTGTCTTCTGCGAGCGAAGTATCCAAATGTTTTTAAAAAAAAACTATTTTACACGTCCCAAAATCACGGTAAACAAATAAAGAACAAAAATGTTTTAAGATAAGCAGGATTTTTTTGTTTTCGATTGTGAAATGTACTCCAACTCTAAACTATTTGTCTCAAAACAGTAAATCATCTGAACTATGCCAGGACCACCGCCTGCCGGGGTTGCGGGTTGTTCGAAAGAGATACTGCGGCCCCGGAATGGGAACGGAAAAGGGCGGAAAAAGGAAAATGGGTGGGTTTTAGTCAGTACAAGTCTGACACTCCGCCCAGAGCGAGGGAAGTTATTTGATGATTTCCACCCCAAAAAAGATGTTCTTTATCATTCAAATTACTTTATGAAACATATTCTCCTGCAAACAAAAAAGCAGTGAATCATTTCATTTATAGGGTAAACAAATGAAATTCTAATTTTGAATTTTAAATTGCCACTGTAATGGCCAAACTGCCAGCTACACAATCATGTAATTTTTCTCGTGGAATAAAAACTGTTTTATGTTAAATTAGGACGGAAAACATAAAAACGGAAGTGTTTCGATTTTTCTGATGAGAAGTGTAAAACAATCTCAACCTTAACCTTAAGGGAAAAAGAAATATAAAAACAATTTAAATCTAAAAGAATAGTTAGAGCTCACATCAATAATAGTTTGCCAATTAGTGAATGGACTGTCGCGAAATTATATGACCCAGAGTGAGGTCACGGTAAGCTCGTTCAACAACTTGTAATTTGAGCTTGCCACCATCGAATAGTATATAAACTAAAACTATTAGCTGAAATGTATCATTGTTAGATCACAAGTCAAACAACATGTTCTCCAAAGTAAGTAAATACAATTTTAAACGTTGAATATTTTAATAAAATAAGAATACATTCATTGAAATACACTAGAAACACAGTTTTATAAATATATTTTTTCTTTCCAGATCGTAACTCTGTGTGGATTGGTGGCGGTGTGCCAGGCTGGTCTGCTGACCGCCCCTGTGCACTACTCCTCCGCTGCTGCTGTCTCCTCCCAGAACATCGTCCGTCACGATCAGCCTGCTCAGCACGCCTCAGTCGCCTACCACGCCGCCCCAGCTGCCTACGCCTACCACGCCGCTCCCGCTGCCGTGGCCTACAAAGCTGTTCCCGCCGATTACTCCTCAGCTGCTGCTGTCTCCTCCCAAAACATCGTGCGTCACGACCAGCCTGCCCAACACGCCTCGGTCGCCTACCACGCTGCCCCAGCTGCATACGCCTACCACTCGGCTCCTGCCCCAGTTGCCTACCACGCCGCTCCCGTTGTCGCTCACGCCGCTGAGTTTGATGTAAGTTAGCACTCGAACACTTTAAGCAGTAAACTGATCCTCTGTGTTGTGTAATAAACTAATCATTCCTATTTTTGTTAACAGGCTCACCCCAAATACGACTTCTCGTACTCGGTTGCTGACGGCCACACCGGCGACAACAAGTCCCAGCAGGAGTCCCGCGACGGTGACGTCGTGAAGGGTTCGTACTCGTTCCACGAGGCCGACGGCTCCATCAGGACCGTGGAGTACTCCGCCGACGACCACAGCGGCTTCAACGCGGTGGTGCACAACTCCGCCCCTAAAGCCGCCCCTGTCCTTGTGAAGGCCGCTCCTGCCTACGTATCTGCACCCGCCCACTACTACCACCACTAAGACGAAGCTACTATTTATTTATTAAAAAAAAAACAACTTATTTTTTATTTTTATTTTATGAAACCTGTAGAAATTACTGTAAACCGAGAAAGTATAATTTTCAATTATTAATTTTGTATAATCTGTCCTTACTTTATATTATCTATGTCTATATATATGTTATAAAACAAAGTTCCCCGCCGCGTCTTTCTGTCTGGATGTTCGCAAAAAACTCAAATATTTCTGCACCAAATTTCAAGCGATTTTCTCCATTCGATAGCGTGATTCTGGAGGAAGATTTTAGTATATAATTTGTTAAGTTTTTGTATTTATTCTGTACTTCAACGATATTTGTTGAAGATTGTTGAAGATGTCGGCAAAAAATATGCTGTAGAGCTTTCAACGAAAACGCTGTCTAAACCCTTTTAGATATAACAAAATAATATGTGGTAAATTTTGTGTATCTTATTATTATAGGTCTACAGAAAAGTCAACGGTTACATTATGTCTATCTCTAAAGGATAAAATACTTATCCATTTTACTACTATTAAAAATTGGCATTCTTCAAGCGTTTATGGGAAAGCAATTTACATTTACACGAAACAAATGCTTATCAGAATAAATTACTTCGTATTTAAGGTTATATCTGTAAAAGCTGTTTCTGCAGTATCTGTAAATTATTTTTGAATCATTTAAATCTGACGTACCATTTGAAAGTTATCATATATTTAATAATAACTCAAAATTAAATCCAGAAGACATAACTGTACTCGCTTCCTGGGCGGCAAAATATTCGCTTCGACCCTTTTGCTTGTTAAACACGAATGCCACTGTTCGCTGCTTGTCAACTCATTTTTAGTTACTAGCTCTCACTTCTTGCTAAACGCTAGCGGTGAGACAGATGCCTCAAAGTATTGATTTTCAGTTCGTGACCTGCGCTTTGCACTAGCACTGTTCTAGACTAGACTTCCTTTGCACCATACCGCAGTGCGCCACCCGCCGTCGGTCGAGGAGGAAGTGATGGTTCTTTAAGTCGCTACCGGGGTAAGCAGCCCTGCAGTACCGGGTGTCCCAGCTAAAAAGACCAAGGTATTTTGTAATAGTTATGTAAAAGTGAACGCAATTTCTTATTTCGTCCGGGGTTGCAGGTTGATCGAAAGATAAACCGCGGCCCGGAAAAATAAAAGGCAATAGAAATATTTTTTTGGTGTGGGAAATCATCAAATAACGTGGGGGAGTGTCAGACTTTTACTGACTAAAACCCACCCATGTTCCTACGATTTCCCTTAACGTTTCGAATCTCTTTCGAACAACCCGCAACCCTCGAACAACCCTCAACCCAAATAATTGGCCCTTGACATTTAATGTGTAAGTAATAAAACAGTGTACGGTACAATAGATGGAGTCAATGACGGAAGAACAAAGAGAATTTTAGCTTTGTTAAGAGTATTTAAACCTCCGTTTAACTAATTAAAACTAACTTTTTCAATAGTTAAATTTCCCTCCGACGTGATGGTCATGCAGTCGTGCAAATACTAAAATGTTATGGTATTCTGTTTCAGGTCCTCGCGGGCGATGTCGTCCTCCAGCTGTCTCAAGCGCCTGTTGTGACACGATGCGGCGCTGCGGGGCCACTATCAGCCATGCGTCGCATTGCCCGGATCCTGACAGCAGCTAACACGCTAAAGAAGCCACCTTCAGCTTTTATAGACTGCTTTTAAGAGAATAAGCAGTTTGTAAAAGCAGGTCTTTTCTTCATTAATGTGCTGTGAAAAATATCAACATGAGATATTCTTCATTGCATATTAACGCGCTGTGCAGAGTGCATCAAATGTATAGTCTTGTTATGTGACAGTGGCTGGCGCGGATTTAAGTTTAGGACGCAAAAGAACCAAGGCCACAAAGTTTCCTGATCCTTTGCCTAGTCGGCAAATGATCAGGAAACTTTGTGGCCTTCATAAATCCGCGCCAGAATAAAGTGACTCGTCTATTTGACGAAGTAACTGCATGATATTTCAATAAATATAATGCAGTTACTCATACTGTGAGGATAGTTTTACTACCCGGTGATGTTACTATGGTAGCGAAACTACTTCTCACAAGAGGAGGGGAGAAGAGAAGTTCATTACAAGTGTTCTTAAATACTCTTTTAAGTAGTCAACACTTTTCTCCTTTCCATTTTTTATTACATATTTTATTGGAAATAACAACACGATACGAAGTCTTTTGAATATAAAATTAAGTATTATAGGAATAAGATAGTTTTAATTATGCGGGATTTTCAACATTAGTTTTAAGTAATATAACATTACCAAAATAAAAATGTCTTAAGGCTCGTTTCATTTATATTACCCTAGGTATATACTGGTAAAGTATTGCCAAATAGAAAATACTGTTATTCAGCTGCAACTGGCAAGACTAGTAGCCGTCCCAACATGTTTGGGAAAAAGTTTGCCAGATGATTATTATTGTATAGCTTCCTTACGACTCTGTAGGTTCTGTCATTTTTCACCAAGGTCAGAAAGGTACATGTACCTGGAGCTGTATAAAAATTAAAGAAAATCATTACTCTCAATGTGTTGGAAGAAAGCTTACACAAAGATGGACTCCAGATATTGTTTTTTTTTAATTGTTTTCTGAAATTGATTTTACTTAAATAAGTAGTTACATCTGCTTTAAGAGTTTTTTTTTACAACATTTGCTTCGTACGATTTCAAAAACAATAAAAAACAATTGTAGAATTTAAAGAGAGACTACTGGGTCACGGCAGTACAGTTTAAAAACACACACGATGTTTTGAGAATTTATTGTTAGAAGTTACTAGCGTCATCACTAAAAGTTTTGTTTTTTAGGGTTTCGTACCGTTAATGAATCACATTGTTGTCTGTCTGTCAAGGCCCTTTATCTAAAGAACGCGTGGAGTTGACATACGAAGAAATTAGATCCATAAACTCAAATCCATGGTCCCTTTGTTCTGTGAAAAAACTAACCTTCAAATTTACGAGGTCAAAAGATATGGACATTTATGTTGCAAGTTTCTACGGAACTCTCGGCGCACAAGTCTTACTAGCTCTGGGCCGGTTTTTTTTTAAATTTTATATCGTCGCAAAAACAATTGAAATGTCTGTGATACCATAACATCAAGATAAAACGCAGTTCTACTAAATTCGTTAGCCAATCATTGAACGGCCTAAGTCGCGAATGTGACCCAGAGTAAGGTCATCGTAAGCTCGTTCTACAACTTTGTAATAATAACCAACGACCAGTACCTATATAAACTAAATCTATCAGCTGAAATGTATCACTCATTCTTAGATCACAAGTAAAGCACTATGTTCTCCAAAGTAAGTCCATCAACCTTCATTCATTGGAATACATGCATATTAAGGCAATTTTTTAAAAAATATTTTTTCTTTCCAGATCGTAGCTCTGTGTGGTTTGGTGGCGGTGTGCCAGGCTGGTCTACTGACCGCCCCTGTGCACTACTCCTCCACTGCGGCTGTCTCCTCCCAAAACATCGTGCGTCATGACCAGCCTGCCCAACACGCTTCGGTCGCCTACCACGCCGCCCCGGCTGCCTACGCCTACCACGCCGCTCCCGCTGCCGTGGCCTACAAAGCTGTTCCCGCCCATTACTCCTCAGCTGCTGCTGTCTCCTCCCAGAACATCGTGCGTCACGACCAGCCTGCCCAACACGCCTCGGTCGCCTACCACGCTGCTCCCGCCGCCCTCGCCTACCACTCCGCTCCCGCCCCTGTTGCCTACCATGCCGCTCCCGTCGTCGCTCACGCCGCTGAGTTCGACGTAAGTTATCATAGCACTCGAACACTGTAAGAAGTAAACTGATCCTCTGGGTTGTGTAATAAACTAATCATGCTTATTTCTGTTAACAGGCTCACCCCAAATACGACTTCTCGTACTCGGTTGCTGACGGCCACACCGGCGACAACAAGTCCCAGCAGGAGTCCCGCGACGGTGACGTCGTGAAGGGCTCGTACTCGTTCCACGAGGCCGACGGCTCCGTCAGGACCGTGGAGTACTCCGCCGACGACCACAACGGCTTCAACGCGGTGGTGCACAACTCCGCCCCTAAAGCCGCCCCTGTCCTTGTGAAGGCCGCTCCTGCCTACGTATCTGCGCCCGCCCACTATTACCACCACTAAGATAAATCTACTATTTATTTATTAAAAGAAAAACTAACTTAAGAAAATCTTTTTATTTTATAAACCTTTACAAATAACTGTAAATCGAGACAGAATAACTTAAAATTTTTCGATGTAGTGAAATCAATTATTCTTTTATAGTTTTTTATAGGTTGATGATTTAAGCGCTTTCCTAAACTATACTTAATGTTATAAAGATGAAGAATTTGTTTGGTTGAAAACGCTTGTCTCAGGAAATACTGGAAATATTTTAGCGTTTAATAATAATTTGTTTCATCGACATTTATTGAGAACGGCAAAATATGTAAGTGTTGCATCCTTACTATATTTTATTTTAATATTAAAAAAGCGAAAGTGAGTTTGTTTGTTTATTTATTTGTTTGTTTGTTTGTTTGTTACCTCTTCACGCTTTAATGGCTAAACCGATTTTGATAAACTTTGGTACAGAGATAGTTGGCAACCAGGAGACGGACATAGGCTAATATTTTTTTGAAAAAAGTGGGATGTGAGGGAGAAAGAGGGAAGAAAAGGGAAAACTTAGCGTTGCTATTACAAATCAATAAGGCGCAAGGGGAACCGTGTTACTTAAAATTTAACGCGGGCGAAGCCGCGGGCGAAAGCTAGTAATCAATATATTGAGAACGGCTGTAGGTTATATAGCATCACGCTACAATACAGAGCTAAGCAGTGGGTCAAACTGCTAGAAACAGCTAGTTCCTTTATTATTCAAAAAGTAAATAATCTAAAAAACAACATTTGTCATCTAAGTACGAAAAGGGGAAAAATCTCCTACTGGTTAATCACACCATTTTCGTAGCTGTTTTAAGCTCCTAAACACATGCTGCCCGCGTTAGTATAAAAAATGGAAGGAAATTTGTACTCGCTTTCCGGGCAGAAAACTCTCTGAGACCCTTTTGCTTGTTAAACAAGAATACCAGCGAGTACCACATACCACTATTCGCTGCTTGTCAACTCGCTTCTAGTTGATGGCTTAAGTATAAATAAATATCTTGGGAAAACTCACACGCGGCTATCTGAACCCAAGCTAAGCAGAGCTTGTGTAATGGTAAGCAGACAACTGATATACATACTTAAATAAACTATAAATACATACATATTACAGATAAATCACACCCAGACACAGAACAAACAATCATGCTCATCACACAAAGTTTGTCCTGAGTGGGAATCGAACCCACGACCTCCGGCTCAGCAGTAAGGGCCACTAACCACTAGACCAACAGGCCCGTCTTGCTTCTCGCTAAACGCTAGCGGTGAGACAGATGCCTCAAAGTATTGATTTTCAGTTCGTGACCTGCGCTTTGCACTGAAACTGTTCTAGACTAGACTTCCTTTGCACCATGCCGCAGTGCGCCACCCGCCGTCGGTCGAGGAGGAAGTGACGGTTCTTGGAGCCGCTACTGGGTTCAGCAGCCCTGCAGTACCGGGTGACCCAGCTTAAAAGACCAAGGTATTTGTTAATAGTGTTGTAAAAGTGTCCGCAATATCTTGTTTTGTCCGGGGTTGCAGGTTGTTCAAAAAAAGGTACCGGGGCCCCGAAACATAAAGGGCAATAGAAGGAAAATGGGTGGGTTTTAGTCAGTACAAGCCTGGCACTCGCCCCCGGCCCGCGCAGAGCGGGGGAAGTTATTTGATTTATTCGCAAAGCAAGGTCGTGTTATCAAGTAACAGGATAATGGTGGTCAGATAAGCAGTGACTCCATGTAAAACAGTGGTATTCAGCTGCATTTTGTTATACTGAAAGCAGACACCAACATAGTTTAACAACTAGCTTCTCAATTCTTTTTTAGTTACTAGCTCTCGCTTCTCGCTAGCGGTGAGTCAGATGCCTAGAAGTATTGATTTTCAGTTTGTGACCTGCGCCTTGCACTAGCACTGTTCTAGACTAGATTTCCTTTGCACAATACCGCAGTGCGCCACCCGCCGTCGGTCGAGAAGGCAGTGATGGCTCTTGGAGTTGTTACCGGGGTTCGCAGACCTACAGTACCGGGTATCTCAGCTTAAAAGACCAAGGTGTTTGTTAATAGTGATGTAAAAGTCAATTTCTTATTTCGTTCAAATTCCTTGATAAATGATATTCTCTTCCAAGTAAAGATAATCTTTTGCCTGCTTTCCTGTGTATGTTCATGATTTATCCGCCTACCAAGGTCGTGTTATCGAGTAACAGGGTAATGGTGGTCAGATAGGCAGTGAGTCCATGTAAACAGTGGTATTCACCTGCATCTGGTTAGACCGGAAGCTGCCAGCAACTTAGTTATTATTTAAAAGAGATGCTATTTATGGCATTATATTAATTTTTATTGGAAAAATAAGCAATCCTATTCGCTGAGGAAAAGTAATTAAACTTAAAATTAAAAAAATGAATACCTTGACATTTAACGTTTAAGTAACCAGAAGGTGGTGGTACCGTACAATATAATGGAGTCAATGACGGGAGTACAAAGAGAATTTTGGCTTTGTTAAGAGTATTTTAACTCCCGTTGAACTTATTTAAACTAACTTATCCTCCAATTAAATTTCCCCCGACGTGATGGTCAGTCGTGCAAATACTAAAATGTTATGGTATTCTGTTTCAGGTCCTCGCGGGCGATGTCGTCCTCCAACTGTCTCAAGTGCATGTTGTGACACGATGCCGGCGCTGCGGGGCCACTATCAGCCATGCGTCGCATTGCCTGGATCCTGACAGCAGCTAACACGCTAAAGAAGCCACCATCAGCTTTCATAGACTGCTGTGAAAAATATCAACATGACATATTGTTCATTGCATTTTAATGCGCTGTGCAGAGTGCATCAAATGTATAGTCTTGTTATGTGACAGTGGCTGGCGCGGATTTAAGTTTAGGAGGCAAAAGAACCAAGGGCACAAAGTTTCCTGATCATTTGCCGACTATTCATAAATCCGCGCCAGAATAAAGTGACTATTTCACGAAGTAACTGCATGATATTTCTATAAATATAATGCAGTTACTCATACTGTGAGGATAGTTTTACTACCCGGTGATGTTACTATGGTAGCGAAACTACTTCTCACAAGAGGAGGGGAGAAGAGAAGTTCATTACAAGTGTTCTTAAATACTCTTTTAAGTAGTCAACACTTTTCTCCTTTCCATTTTTTATTACATATTTTATTGGAAATAACAACACGATACGAAGTCTTTGGAATATAAAATTAAGTATTATAGGAATAAGATAGTTTTAATTATGCGGGATTTTGAACATTAGTTTTAAGTAATATAACATTAACAAAATAAAAATGTCTTAAAGCCTTGTTTCATTTATATTACCCAAGGTATATACTGGTATAGTATTGCCAAATAGAAAATACTGTTATTCAGCTGCAACTGGCAAGACTAGTAGACGTCCCCAACATGTTTAGGAAAAAGTTTGCCAGATAATTATTATTGTATAGCTTCCTTACGACTCTGTAGGTTCTGTCATTTTTCACCAAGGTCAGAAAGGTACACGTACCTGGAGCTGAGCTGTATAAAAGTTAAAGAAAATCATTACTCTCAATGTGTTGGAAGAAAGCTTACACAAAGATGGACTCCAGATATTGTTTTTTTTAATTGTTTTCTGAAATTGATTTTACTTAAATAAGTAGTTACATTTGCTTTAAGAGTTTTTTTTACAACATTTGCTTCGTACGATTTCAAAAACAATAAAAACAATTATAGAATTTAAAAAGAGAGTACTGGGTCACGGCAGTACAGTTTAAAAACACACACGCTGTTTTGAGAATTTATTGTTAGAAGTTACTAGCGTCATCACTAAAAGTTTTGTTTTTTAGGGTTTCGTACCTTAAAAAGAAGAAACGGAACCCTTAATGAATCACATTGGGTGTCTGTCTGTCAAGGCCCTTTATCTAAAGAACGTGTGGAGTTGAGATACGAAGAAATTAGAACCATAAACTCAAATCCATGATCCCTTTGTTCTGTGAAAAAACTAACCTTCAAATTTACGAGGTCAAAAGATATGGACATTTATGTTGCAAGTTTCTACGGAACTCTCGGCGCACAAGTCTTACTAGCTCTGGGCCCGGTTTTTTTTAAATTTTATATCGTCGCAAAAACAATTTAAATGTCTGTGATACCATAACATCAAGATAAAACGAAGTTCTACTAAATTCGTTAGCCAATCAGTGAACGGCCTAAGTCGCGAATGTGACCCAGAGTAAGGTCACCGTAAGCTCGTTCTACAACTTTGTAATAATAACCAACGACCAGTATATAAACTAAATCTATCAGCTGAAATGTATCACTCATTCTTAGATCACAAGTAAAGCAATATGTTCTCCAAAGTAAGTCCATCAGTTCATATTATAATCAACCTTCATTCATTGGAATACATGCATATTAAGGCATATTTTAAAAATATTTTTTCTTTCCAGATCGTAGCTCTGTGTGGTTTGGTGGCGGTGTGCCAGGCTGGTCTACTGACCGCCCCTGTGCACTACTCCTCCGCTGCGGCTGTCTCCTCCCAAAACATCGTGCGTCATGACCAGCCTGCCCAACACGCCTCGGTCGCCTACCACGCCGCCCCGGCTGCCTACGCCTACCACGCCGCTCCCGCTGCCGTGGCCTACAAAGCTGTTCCCGCCCATTACTCCTCAGCTGCTGCTGTCTCCTCCCAGAACATCGTGCGTCACGACCAGCCTGCCCAACACTCCTCGGTCGCCTACCACGCTGCTCCCGCCGCCCTCGCCTACCATTCCGCTCCCGCCCCTGTTGCCTACCATGCCGCTCCCGTCGTTGCCCACGCCGCTGAGTTCGACGTAAGTTACCGTAGCACTCGAACACTGTAAGAAGTAAACTGATCCTCTGTGTTGTGTAATAAACTAATCATGTTTATTTCTGTTAACAGGCTCACCCCAAATACGACTTCTCGTACTCGGTTGCTGACGGCCACACCGGCGACAACAAGTCCCAGCAGGAGTCCCGCGATGGTGACGTCGTGAAGGGCTCGTACTCGTTCCACGAGGCCGACGGCTCCGTCAGGACCGTGGAGTACTCCGCCGACGACCACAGCGGTTTCAACGCGGTGGTGCACAACTCCGCCCCTAAAGCCGCCCCTGTTCTCGTGAAGGCCGCTCCTGCCTACGTAGCTGCGCCCGCCCACTACTACCACCACTAAGACGAAGCTACTACTTATTTATTAAAAGAAAAACTAAGTTACCAAAACCTTTTTATTTTATAAGCCTTTACAAATAATTGTAAAACGAGACAGTATAACTTTAAATTTTTCAATTTACTGAAAGCAATTATTTATTAATAGGTTGATGATTTAAGCGCTGTCCTAACCTATACTTAATATTATAAAGATGAAGAATTTGTTGGGTTGAAAACGCTTGTCTCAAGAAATACTGGTTCAAATAAAAAATATTTTAGTGTTTAATAATAATTTGTTTCATCAATATATTGAGAAAGGCAAAATATTTTAGTGTTGCATAATCAATATATTGAGAACGGCTGTAGGTTATCTAGCATCACGCTACAATACAGAGCTTAGCAGTGGGTCACAGCTAGTTCCTTTATATTTATAAAATAAATAATCTAAAAAACAACATTTGTCATTTAAGTATGAAAAGGGCATAAATCTCCGACTGGTTAATTACACCATTTTCGTAGCTGTTTTAAGCTCCTAAACACATGCTGCGCGCGTCAGTAAAAAAATTGGAAAACATAACTGTACTCGCTTTCCGGGCAGAATACTCGCTGAGACCCTTTTGCTTGTTAACCACGAATACTAGCGCGTGCAAAATATGCTGCTTGTCAACTTGCTTCTATTTGATAGCTCTTGCTTCTCGCTAAACGCTAGCGGTGAGACAGATGCCTCAAAGTATTGATTTTCAGTTCGTGACCTGCGCTTTGCACTGAAACTGTTCTAGACTAGACTTCCTTTGCACCATACTGCAGTGCGCCACCCGCCGTCGGTCGAGGAGGAAGTGACGGTTCTTGGAGCCGCTACTGGGGTCGGCAGCCCTGCAGTACCGGGTGTCCCAGCTTAAAGGACCAAGGTATTTATTAATAGTGATGTAAAAGTGTCCGTAATGTCTTATTTCGTCCGGGGTTGCGAGTTGTTCGAAAGAGGTACCGAGGCCCCGAAACATAAAGGGCAATAGAAGGAACATGGGTGGATTTTAGTCAGAACACCTCTGATACTCGTCCCCGGCCCGACTAGAGCGTAGGAAGTTATATGAAGATTTCTCACACCAAAAAAAATATTTCTTATTTCATTCAAATTACTTAATGAATCATATTCTCTTGCAAGTACAGAGAATCTTTTGCCTGCTTTTCCTGTGTATGTTCATGATTTATCC
The DNA here is from genome assembly GCA_958449745.1 of Ochropleura leucogaster. Taxonomy (NCBI): domain Eukaryota; kingdom Metazoa; phylum Arthropoda; class Insecta; order Lepidoptera; family Noctuidae; genus Ochropleura; species Ochropleura leucogaster. Next base: position 12,761,504 of record OY288204.1, on the reverse strand, counting down.
GCCAACTAAGGTCGTGTTATCAAGTAACAGGGTAATGGTGGTTAGATAGGCAGAGAGATACTATTTATGGCATCATATTAATTTTTGTTCGGAAAAATAATGTTATTCGCTGAGGAAAAGTAATTGACCCATGACCTTAGACTTAAATGTCTAAGGTCATGGGTCAATTACTATTTAAGTAACCAGAAGGTATGGCATACGGTCCAATACGATGAAATCAATGGAAGGAGAATAAGAGAATGTTGGCTTTGTTAAGTGCATTTTAACCTCCGTTTAACTAATTTAATCTAACTTATCCTCCAATTAAATTTCCCCCGACGTGATGGTCAGTCGTGCAAATACTAAAATGTTATGATATTCTGTTTCAGGTCCTCGCGGGCGATGTCGACCTCCAGCTGTCTTAAGTGTCTGTTGTGACACGATGCCGGCGCTGCGGGGCCACTATCAGCCATGCGTCGCATTGCCCGGATCCTGACAGCAGCTAACACACTGAAGAAGCCACCATCGGCTTTCCAAGACTGCTTTTAATAGAATAAGCAGTTTATAAAAGCAGGTCTTTTCTTCATTAATGTGCTGTGAAAAATATCAACATGAGGTATTCTTCATTGCATATTAATGCGCTGTGCAAAGTGCATCAAATGTATAGTCTTGTTATGTGACTGTGGCTGGCGCGGATTTAAGTTTAGGAGGCAAAAGAACCAAGGGCACAAAGTTTCCTGATCATTTGCCGACTATTCATAAATCCGCGCCAGAATAAAGTAACTCGTCTATTTGACGAAGTAACTGCATGATATTTCAATAAATATAATGCAGTTACTCATACTGTGATGATAGTTTTACTACCCGGTGATGTTACTATGGTAGCGAAACTACTTCTCACAAGAGGAGGGGAGAAGAGAAGTTCATTACAAGTGTTCTTAAATACTCTTATAAGTAGTCAACACTTTTCTCCTTTCCATTTTTTATTACATATTTTATTGGAAATAACAACACGATACGAAGTCTTTAGAATATAAAATTAAGTATTATAGGAATAAGATAGTTTTAATTATTATGCGGGATTTTGAACATTAGTTTTAAGTAATATAACATTAACAAAATAAAAATGTCTTAAGGCTCGTTTCATTTATATTACCTTAGCTATACACTGGTATAGTTTTGCAAAATAAAAATACTGGCATTCAGCTGCAACTGGCAAGACTAGTAACCGTCCCCAACATGTTTGGGAAAATGTTTGCCAGATAATTATTATGGAATAGCTTCCTTACGACTTTGTATGTTATGTCATTTTTCACCAAGGTCGGAAAGGTACACGTACCTGGAGCTGAGCTGTATAAAAAGAGAATCATGTCTCTCAATATGTAGAAAGAAAGCTTACAAAGATGGGCTACAGATATTGTTTTTTAAATTTGATTTCACTAAAATAGTTCCGTTTGTTTTGAGACTATTTTTTTAACATCAATTTGTTTTGTGCGATTTCAAAAACATGTTAAAAATAATAGATAGAAAATCTCTCAATTGGGTCATGTCACTACAGTTGGAAAACACACACGCTGTATCGAGAATTTGCTGTCAACGGTTACTAGCTCTTTTTGAATATAAAATAAAAAAAATTACAAACCTAAATTTGTCCGTTTGGGACGTCGAAAAAACGTTTTTAGGGTTCAATAGCTCAAAAAGAAAAAACAGAACCTTTATTGAACACTTTTTTGTTATTCCGTCTGTCTGTCAGTCTGTCAGACGTCAGTCTGTCTGTCAACTCGACACCTCTACTTGTTCCAGAGATAAATTTCGGTAGCGCGTAGAGGGTTCGAGTTGAAATAAATAAATAAATATATATATATATATATATATATAGTCGCAAAAGCAACTGAAATGTCTGTGAAACCATAACATCAAGATAAAACGCAGTTCTACTAAATTCGTTAGCCAATCAGTGAACGGCCTAAGTCGCGAATGTGACCCAGAGTAAGGTCACCGTAAGCTCGTTCTACAACTTTGTAATAATAACGAACGACCAGTATATAAACTAAATCTATTAGCTATAATGTATCACTTATTGTTAGACCACAAATAAAGCAATATGTTCTTGAAAGTAAGTCCATCTGTTCTTATTATAATCAGTCTTGATTTGTTGAAATACATGCACTTTATGGCAGGCATATTTTAAAAATATGTTTTGTTTCCAGATCGTAGCTCTGTGTGGTTTGGTGGCGGTGTGCCAGGCTGGTCTACTGACCGCTCCTGTGCACTACTCCTCCGCTGCTGCTGTCTCCTCCCAGAACATCGTCCGTCACGACCAGCCTGCTCAGCACGCCTCGATCGCCTACCACGCCGCCCCGGCTGCCTACGCCTACCACGCTGCCCCCGCCGCCATCGCCTACCACTCCGCTCCCGCCCCTGTTGCCTACCACGCCGCTGAGTTTGACGTAAGTTACTATAGCACTTGAACACTGTAAGAAGTAAACTGATCCTCTGTGTTGTGTAATAAACTAATCATGCTTATTTTTTATTAACAGGCTCACCCCAAATACGACTTCTCGTACTCTGTTGCTGACGGCCACACCGGTGACAACAAGTCTCAGCAGGAGTCCCGCGACGGTGACGTCGTGAAGGGCTCGTACTCGTTCCACGAGGCCGACGGCTCCGTCAGGACCGTGGAGTACTCCGCCGACGACCACAGCGGCTTCAACGCGGTGGTGCACAACTCCGCCCCTAAAGCCGCCCCTGTCCTCGTCAAGGCCGCTCCTGCCTACGTAGCTGCGCCCGCCCACTACTACCACCATTAAGACTAAGATACTATTAAAGATACTATTTACTTAATAAAAGAAAAACTAGCGTACCAAAATCTTTTAATTTTATAAGCCTTTGAAATAAACTAGAAGTTTTATTTAACCTCAAAGAACAAACAATTACTAAATTAAACTAAAATTATTAAACTAAACTAAACTTATAAATAAATTAAAAAATAGCGTCAAAAAATTTGTCTTCAACGCTGTCAGTTGGCAATGTCCCCAAGAGACTGGCCGCGTTGCCACGTTGTATGGCAACGCTAAGCCTCTGGCCAAAGTAAAAGCCAGCCCTTGGGTCACGGGAAGTGTCAACCAAACGTTTTGAAATTGCCTTAAAATGGTTGTGAGCACAAGGACCCCACGGTCCCAAAGTTTCAACCCCCAACGGCTCGAAAATATAGTTCCTAAAAAGGTTACTATATTTACGCCGCTTGAGGTTCTCTGCAGCCGCAGCAGCAGCGCCAGCGCAGCACGAAGAGCTAGGAAGATGGGATGGCGCAAGAGTATCGACGCACGTTGACCCTTTAGAAATAACTATAAATCGAGAAAGTATAACTTTCAGTTTTTAGATTTTGTGAAATCAATTAATTATTTATAGTTTTTATAGGATGATGATTTAAGCGCTGTCCTAATCTATACTTAATGTATGCTCAAATAAAAAATGCTGGTTCAAATAAAAAATATTTTAGTGTTAATAATAATTAGTTTAATTAACAGAAAGCGGTACTCCTGGACACGGCTCGTATTGTTAGGAGGTTCCTTTCTCTGGAGCCCCGACTGCCGGTAGCTTGGACCCTGTTCCCGATACCGGTGGGCTACTATTTTTATATTTTTAAATGTTTTTTTTGTTTTGCTAAGAAATATGTCAAAATATAAAAAATATGTAAACAAATAAATAAATGAATAATTAGTTTCATCAATATAAAGAAAAACGAAATATATTTCATCAATATACAGAAAACATTCCTGAGGAACTTTTTCCAAAGGTTATACCATTTCTTTCCGTATATGTACCCTACCAACTATTTATTAGGAATGTTGGGGTTTAACTCCTTAGAGGTGAGAAGGGGCTTTGATCAGCTCAGGGTAGCCTGTAAAACCTTCCGGGGTCGTATCGACTGCCCCGAGCTTCATACCCTTTTCTGCCGGCTATTCGTGCCCGACAAATACATCGGACACCGTCAGTACCACCGACACAATCTTTTCGCCCAACCGTTCTTCAAAACTGTAGCCAGAGCTGAATCACCTATATGTCGTATCTTAAAGATGCTCAACGCTCTCCTGACTGCCCACCCTGAATTTGATGTGTTTGCGGATGTATGGAAAAAAGTCATGCTAGTATGTCTGGTGTTTTGTGTACAAGCAACAAAGTATGCAAGAGTGTCCACTGTTCCATGTTAGTTTTAATTGAACCTAGTGTAAGTTGTTTACTTTTTATGTAACCTAGTGTAAATTGTTTTGTTTCTATGTTAATTATTGTAATTGGTGTTAAACCGTTTTAATTAACTATAAATAAATAAATAAATAATATATTGAGTACGGAGGAGCTCGTGGCTAAATAATAGCAGCCACTCGGGGCGATCTTTAGGTTAAGCTGCGCTTGCCTAGGTTGGTCTGTGGATAGGTGACCACCCGTTACATACCGAGTTTCCCACGTGCCTCGGAAAGCACGTTAAGCCGTTGGTCCCGGCTGTCATTTGTAGATCTTTGACAGTCGTTACAGGTAGTCAGTGTCCCGAAAGTCTAACAACCAGTCTTACCAAGGGGTATCGTATTACCCGGTACTAACTGGGTTGTGGAGGTCAGATAGGCAGTCGCTCCACGTAAAATACTGATATTCAGCTGCATCCGGCTAGACTGGAAGCCGACCCCAACATAGTTGGGAAAAGGCTAGATGATATTGAGTACGGCAAAATATTTTAGCGTTGCATAATCAATATATTGAGAACGGCTGTAGGTTATCTAGCATCACGCTACAATACAGAGGTTAGCAGTGGGTCAAACCGCAGAGCACAGCTTGTTCCTTTATATTTATAACATAAATAATCTAAAATACAACATTTGTCATTTAAGTATGAAAAGAGTATTTTTTTTTTGTTTAACAAGAATACCAGCGAATACCAAATACCACTATTCGCTGTTTGTTAACTCGGTTCTAGTTAACAGCTCTCGCTTCTCGCGAAACGCTAGCGGTAAGACAGATGCCTCAAAGTATTGATTTTCAGTTCCTGACCTGCGCCTTGCACTAGCACTGTTCTAGACTAGACTTCCTTTGCACCACACCGCAGTGCGTCACCCGCCGTCGGTCGAGGAGGAAGTGGCGGTTCTTGGAGCCGCTACTGGGTTCAGCAGTCCTGCAGTACCGGGTGTCGCAGCTTAAAAGACCAAGGTATTTGTTAATAGTGGTGTAAAAGTGTCCGCAATGTCTTATTTCGTCCGGGGTTGCAAGTTGTTCGAAAGAGGTACCGGGGCCCCGAAACATAAAAGGCAATAGAAGGAACATGGGTGGTTTTAGTCAGTACAACTCTGACACTCGCCCCTACCCGACTAGAGCGTGGGAAGTTCCATGAAGATTTCTCTCACCAAAAAAAAACATCTTATTTCATTCAAATTACTTGATGAATCATATTCTCTTGCAAGTAAGGATAATCTTTTGCCTGCTTACCCTTTGTATGTTCATGATTAATTCGCAAAGCAAGGTCGTGTTATCTCATCTGCATCTGGTAACACTGCAGACTGCCATAGACATATTATGTAGTTATTAAAAGAGGTGCTATTTATGGCATCATATTGATAGTTGTTGGTAAAATAATCAATCCTATTCGCTGAGGAAAAGTAATTGACCCTTGACATTTAACGTTTAAGTAACCAGAAGGTACCGTACAATACAATGGAGTCAATGACGGGAGTACAAAGAGAATTTTGGCTTTGTTAAGAGTATTTAACTCCTGTTGAACTAATTGAAATTAACTTATTCTCCAGTTAAATTTCCCCCGACGTGATGGTCAGTCGTGCAAATACTAAAATGTTATGGTATTCTGTTTCAGGTCCTCGCGGGCGATGTCGCCCTCCAGCTGTCTCAAGCGCCTGTTGTGACACGATGCCGGCGTTGCGGGGCCACTATCAGCCATGCGTCGCATTGCCCGGATCCTGACAGCAGCTACCACGCTGAAGAAGCCACCATCAGCTTTCATAGACTGCTGTGAAAAATATCAACATGAGATATTCTTCATTGCATTTTAATGCGCTGTGCAAAGTGCATCAAATGTATAGTCTTGTTATGTGACAGTGGCTGGCGCGGATTTAAGTTTAGGAGGCAAAATATCCAAGTTTCCTGATCATTTGCCGACTATTCATAAATCCGCGCCAGAATAAAGTGACTCGTCTATTTGACGAAGTAACTGCATGATATTTCAATAAATATAATGCAGTTACTCATACTGTGATGATAGTTTTACTACCCGGTGATGTTACTATGGTAGCGAAACTACTTCTCACAAGAGGAGGGGAGAAGAGAAGTTCATTACAAGTGTTCTTAAATACTCTTTTAAGTAGTCAACACTTTTCTCCTTTCCATTTTTATTACATATTAAATTGGAAATAACAACATGATACGAAGTCTTTTGGATATAAAATTAAGTATTATAGGAATAAGATAGTTTTAATTATGCGGGATTTTGAACATTAGTTTTTAAGTAATATAACATTAACAAAATAAAAATGTCTTAAAGGCTCGTTTCATTTATATTACCTTAGCTATACACTGGTAAAGTTTTGCAAAATAAAAATACTGGCATTCAGCTGCAATTGGCAAGACTAGTAGCCGTCCCCAACACGTTTGGGAAAAGTTTGCCAGATGATTAATATTGGAGATATTTAATTTGATTCAAGATAATTTAATTTCATCTAATTTATATTGATCAAATTTAATTTTATTTTATTTATTTATTTTAAACTAATCTAATTTATTTTGTCTAATCTAATGTGTCTTTAATATGGATCGAGTTATCCGAAATAAATGAATTTTATTTATTTTTTTATTTATTTAATATGGAATAGCTTCCTAACGACTTTGTATGTTCTGTCATTTTTCACCAAGGTCAGAAAGGTACATGTACCTGGAGCTGAACTATATAAAAATTAAAGAAAATCGTGACTCTCAATATGTTGGAAGAAAGCTTACACAAAGATGAGCTCCATACATTGATTATTTTTAATAGTTTTCTAAATTTGTGTTGTGATGTTAAAAATAATAGAAAGAAAATCTCTCAATAGGGTCGTGCTACTACAGTTAAAAAACAAACACGATGTATCGAGAATTTGCTGTCAAAAGTTAATAGCATAGGTCAAAAAGAAAAAACGGAACCCTTATTGGACACTTTCTTGTCAGTCTATTTGTCAGTCTGTCTGTCAACTCGACACCTCTACTTGTTCCAGAGATAAATTTCGGTAGCGCGTAGAGGGTTCGAGTTGAAATTAAAAAAATATATAGTCGCAAAAGCAACTGAAATGTCTGTGAAACCATAACATCAAGATAAAACGCAGTTCTACTAAATTAGTTGGCCAACCAGTGAACGGCCTAAGTCGCGAATGTGACCCAGAGTAAGGTCACCGTAAGCTCGTTCTACAACTTTGTAATAATAACGAACGACCAGTATATAAACTAAATCTATAAGCTATAATGTATCACTTATTGTTAGACCACAAATAAAGCAATATGTTCTCAAAAGTGAGTCCATCTGTTCTTATTATAATCAGTCTTGATTTGTTGAAATACATGCATTTTAAGGCATATTTTAAAAATATGTTTTTTTCCAGATCGTAGCTCTGTGTGGATTGGTGGCGGTGTGCCAGGCTGGTCTGTTGACCGCCCCTGTGCACTACTCCTCCGCTGCTGCTGTCTCCTCCCAAAACATCGTCCGTCACGACCAGCCTGCTCAGCACGCCTCGGTCGCCTACCACGCCGCCCCGGCTGCCTACTCCTACCACGCTGCTCCCGCCGCCATCGCCTACCACTCCGCTCCCGCCCCTGTTGCCTACCACGCCGCTCCCGTCGTCGCTCACGCCGCTGAGTTTGACGTAAGTTACTATAGGCTCGAACACTGTAAGAAGTAAACTGATCCTCTGTGTTGTGTAATAAACTAATCATGCTTATTTTTGATCGTAGGCTCACCCCAAATACGACTTCTCGTACTCGGTTGCTGACGGCCACACCGGTGACAACAAGTCCCAGCACGAGTCCCGCGACGGTGACGTCGTGAAGGGTTCGTACTCATTCCAAGAGTCCGACGGCTCCGTCAGGACCGTGGAGTACTCCGCCGACGACCACAGCGGTTTCAACGCGGTGGTGCACAACTCCGCCCCTAAAGCCGCCCCTGTCCTCGTGAAGGCCGCTCCTGCCTACGTAGCTGCGCCAGCCCACTTCTACCACCACTAAGACAAAGATACTATCTATTTATTAAAAGAAAAACTAACTCACCAAAATCTTTTAATTTTATAAGCCTTTAGAAATAACTATAATTCGGGATATAATTGATTTCACAAAATCGAAAAACTGAAAGTTATACTTACTTTCAGTTTTTCGATTTTGTGAAATCAATTAATTATTTATAGTTTTTATAGGATGACGATTTAAGCGCTGTCCTAATCTATACTTAATGTTATACAGCTGAAGAATTTGTTTGTTTAAAAACGCTTGTCTCAAGAAATGCTGGTTCAAATAAAAAATATTTTAGTGTTAAAAATAATAAGTTTCATCAATATATTGAGTACGGCAAAATATTTTAGCGTTGCATAATCAATTAAGAACGGCTGTAAGTCATCTAGCATCACGCTACAATACAGAGCTTAGCAGTGGGTCAAACCGCAGAGCACAGCTTGTTCCTTTCTATTTATAAAATAAATAATCTAAAATACAACATTTGTCATTTAAGTATGAAAAGACTATTTTTTTTTATTGACAAGAATACCAGCGAATACCAAATACCACTATTCGCTGTTTGTTAACTCGGTTCTAGTTAACAGCTCTCGCTTCTCGCTAAACGCTACCGGTAAGACAGATGCCTCAAAGTATTGATTTTCAGTTCGTGACCTGCGCTTTGCACTGAAACTATTCTAGACTAGACTTCCTTTGCACCATACTGCAGTGCGCCACCCGCCGTCGGTCGAGTAGGAAGTGACGGTTCTTGGAGCCGCTACTGGGGTCAGCAGCCCTGCAGTACCGGGTGTCGCAGCTTAAAAGACCAAGGTATTTATTAATAGTGATGTAAAAGTGTCCGCAATGTCTTATATCGTCCGGGGTTGCGAGTTGTTCGAAAGAGGTCCTGAGGCCCCGAAACATAAAGGGCAATAGAAGGAACATGGGTGGGTTTTAGTCAGCACAACTGTGACACTCGCCCCCAGCCCGACTAGAGCGTGTTAAGTTCCATAAAGATTTCTCTCACCAAAAAAAAACATCTTATTTCATTCAAATTACTTGATGAATCATATTCTCTTGCAAGTAAGGATAATCTTTTGCCTGCTTACCCTTTGTATGTTCATGATTTATTCGCAAAGCAAGGTCGTGTTATCTCATCTGCATCTGGTAACACTGGAGACCGCCATAGACATATTATGTAGTTATTAAAAGAGGTGCTATTTATGGCATCATATTGATAGTTGTTGGTAAAATAATCAATCCTATTCGCTGAGGAAAAGTAATTGACCCTTGACATTTAACGTTTAAGTAACCAGAAGGTACAATACAATGGAGTCAATGACGGGAGTACAAAGAGAATGTTGGCTTTGTTAAGAGTGTTTAACTCCTGTTGAACTAATTTAAATTAACTTATTCTCCAGTTAAATTTTCCCCGACGTGATACGTGATGGTCAGTCGTACAAATACTAAAATGTTGACACGATGCCGGCGTTGCGGGGCCACTATCAGCCATGCGTCGCATTGCCCGGATCCTGACAGCAGCTAACACACTGAAGAAACCACCATCAGCTTTCATAGACTGCTGTGAAAAATATCAACATGAGATATTCTTCATTGCATATTAACGCGCCGTGCAGAGTGCATCAAATGTATAGTCTTGTTATGTGACTGTGGCTGGCGCGGATTTAAGTTTAGGAGGCAAAAGAACCAAGGGCACATAGTTTCTTGATCATTTGCCGACTATTCATAAATCCGCGCCAGAATAAAGTGACTATTTGACGAAGTAACTGCATGATATTTCAATAAATATAATGCAGTTACTCATACTGTGAGGATAGTTTTACTACCCGGTGATGTTACTATGGTAGCGAAACTACTTCTCACAAGAGGAGGGGAGAAGAGAAGTTCATTACAAGTGTTCTTAAATGCTCTTATAAGTAGTCAACACTTTTCTCCTTTCCATTTTTTATTACATATTTTATTGGAAATAACAACACGATACGAAGTCTTTGGAATATAAAATTAAGTATTATAGGAATAAGATAGTCTTAATTATGCGGGATTTTGAACATTAGTTTTAAGTAATATAACATTAACAGAATAAAAATGTCTTAAGGCTCGTTTCATTTATATTACCTTAGCTATACACTGGTATAGTTTTGCAAAATAAAAATACTTGCATTCAGCTGCAACTGGCAAGACTAGTAACCGTTCCCAACACGTTTGGGAATAAGTTTGCCAGATGATTATTATGAAATAGCTTCCTAACGACTTTGTATGTTATGTCATTTTTCACCAAGGTCAGAAAGGTACACGTACCTGGAGCTGAGCTGTATAAAAAAGAGAATCATGTCTCTCAATATGTAGAAAAAAAGCTTACAAAGATGGGCTACAGATATTGTTTTCTAAATTTGATTTCACTAAAATAGTTCCGTTTGTTTTGAGAGTATTTTTTAACATCAATTTGTTTTGTGCGATTTCAAAAACATGTTAAAAATAATAGATAGAAAATCTCTCAGTTGGGTCATGTCACTAAAGTTGGAAAACACACACGCTGTATCGAGAATTTGCTGTCAAAAGTTACTAGCATTATCACTTAAAATATTGAAAATATTTTTAATAAACCTAAATTTGTCCGTTTGAGACGTCTAAAAAACGTTTTTGGGGATCCATAGCTCAAAAAGAAAAAACGGAACCCTTATTGAACACTTTGTTTTTAGTCCGTCTGTCTGTCAGTCTGTCATACGTCAGTCTATTTGTCAGTCTGTCTGTCAACTCGACACCTCTACTTGTTCCAGAGATAAATTTCGGTAGGGCGTAGAGGGATCGAGTTGAAATCAAAAACAAATATAAATATGCAGTGGCAAAAGCAACTGAAATGTCTGTGAAACCATAAAATCAAGATAAAACGCAGTTCTACTGAATTAGTTGGCCAATCCGTGAACGGCCTAAGTCGCGAATGTGACCCAGAGTAAGGTCACCGTAAGCTCGTTCTACAACTTTGTAATAATAACGAACGACCAGTATATAAACTAAATCTATAAGCTATAATGTATCACTTATTGTTAGACCGCAAATAAAGCAATATGTTCTCGAAAGTGAGTCCATCTGTTCTTATTATAATCAGTCTTGATTTGTTGAAATACATGCATTTTAAGGCATATTTTAAAAATATGTTTTTTTCCAGATCGTAGCTCTGTGTGGTTTGGTGGCGGTGTGCCAGGCTGGTCTGCTGACCGCCCCTGTGCACTACTCCTCCGCTGCTGCTGTCTCCCCCCAAAACATCGTCCGTCACGACCAGCCTGCTCAGCACGCCTCGGTCGCCTACCACGCCGCCCCGGCTGCCTACTCCTACCACGCTGCTCCCGCCGCCATCGCCTACCACGCCGCTCCCGTCGTCGCTCACGCCGCTGAGTTTGACGTAAGTTACTATAGGCTCGAACACTGTAAGAAGTAAACTGATCCTCTGTGTTGTGTAATAAACTAATCATGCTTATTTTTGATCGTAGGCTCACCCCAAATACGACTTCTCGTACTCGGTTGCTGACGGCCACACCGGTGACAACAAGTCCCAGCACGAGTCCCGCGACGGTGACGTCGTGAAGGGTTCGTACTCATTCCAAGAGTCCGACGGCTCCGTCAGGACCGTGGAGTACTCCGCCGACGACCACAGCGGCTTCAACGCGGTGGTGCACAACTCCGCCCCTAAAGCCGCCCCTGTCCTTGTGAAGGCCGCTCCTGCCTACGTAGCTGCGCCCGCTCACTACTACCAGCACCAAGATGATGCTACTATTTATTTATTAAAAGAAAAACTAACTTACCAAAATCTTTTAATTTTAAAAGCCTTTAGAAATAACTATAAATAGAGAAAGTAAAACTTTCAGTTTTTCGATTTTGTGAAATCAATTAATTATTTATAGTTTTTGTAGGATGATGATTTAAGCGCTGTCCTAATCTATACTTAATGTTATACAGCTAAAGAATTTGTTTGTTTAAAAACACTTGTCTGAAGATATGCTGGTTCAAATAAAAAATATTTTAGTGTTAATTATACTTAGTTTCATCAATATATTGAGAACGGCTGTAGGTTATCTAGCATCACGCTACAATACAGAGCTTAGCAGTGGGTCAAACCGTAGAGCACAGCTAGTTCCTTTATATTTATAAAATAAATAATCTAAAATACAACATTTGTCATTTAAGTACGAAGAGAGTAATTTTTTTTTTTTGTTTAACAAGAATACCAGCGAATACCAAATACCACTATTCGCTGTTTGTTAACTCGATTCTAGTTAACAGCTCTCGCTTCTCGCTAAACGCTAGCGGTGAGACAGATGCCTCAAAGTATTGATTTTCAGTTCGTGACCTGCGCTTTGCACTGAAACTGTTCTAGACTAGACTTCCTTTGCACCATACCGCAGTGCGTCACCCGCCGTCGGTCGAGGAGGAAGTGACGGTTCTTGGAGCCGCTACCGGGGTCAGCAGCCCTGCAGTACCGGGTGTCCCAACTTAAAAGACCAAGGTATTTATTAATAGTGATGTAAAAGTGTCCGCAATGTCTTATTTCGTCCGGGGTTGCGAGTTGTTCGAAAGAGGTACCGGGGCCCCGAAAGATAAAGGGCAATAGAAGGAACATGGGTTGGTTTTAGTCAGCACAACTCTGACACTCGCCCCCGGCCCGACTAGAGCGTGGGAAGTTCCATGAAGATTTCTCTAACCAAAACAAAACATCTTATTTCATTCAAATTACTTGATGAATCTCTTGCAAGTAAGGATAATCTTTTGCCTGCGTACCCTTTGTATGTTCATGATTTATTCGCAAAGCAAGCTCGTGTTATCGAGTAACAGAGTAAGGGTGGTCAGCTGGAAAGAACATCTGCCCAACCCAGCCGCCGCGGGAGACGCCCATGGCGCCGGGCGCCGCGAGACGACTTCCGGCCACCGTAGATGCGGGCCTGTGGGCGGTGAGCAATGGGTAGTTCACCGTCCGTCCGTCGATTGACGACAGGCCGTGTCGACGGCGCGTTCGTGTTTCACGCGCGCCTCAAAGAGAGTCAGCAAAGCAGAGGGGCTTGCCAGAGCCTCTGCCTGCCGGGGTTGCGGGTTGTTCGAAAGAGATACCGCGGCCTCGGAACGTAAAGGGCAATAGAAGAAACATGGGTGGGTTTTAGTCAGTACAAGTCTGACATGCCCCCCCGCTCCACCCAGAGCGGGGGAAGTCATTGGATGATTTCCCACCCGAAAAAAAAAAAAAAAAAAAAAAAAAAAAAAAAAAAAAAAAAAAAGGGTGGTCAGCTGCATTTAGTAAGACTGGAGACCGCCATAGACATATTATGTAGTTATTAAAAGAGGTGCTATTTATGGCATCATATTGATAGTTTTTGGAAAAATAATCAATCCTATTCGTCGAGGAAAAGTAATTGACCCTTGACATTTAACGTTTAAGTAACCAGAAGGTGTGGTACCGTACAATACAATGGAGTCAATGACGGGAGTACAAAGAGAATGTTGGCTTTGTTAAGAGTATTTAACTCCTGTTGAACTAATTTAAATTAACTTATTCTTCAGTTAAATTTCCCCCGACGTGATGATCAGTCGTGCAAATACTAAAATGTTATGGTATTCTGTTTCAGGTCCTCGCGGGCGATGTCGCCCTCCTGCTGTCTCAAGCGCCTGTTGTGACACGATGCCGGCGCTGCGGGCCCACTATCAGCCATGCGTCGCATTGCCCGGATCCTGACAGCAGCTAACACGCTAAAGAAGCCACCATCGGCTTTCATAGACTGCTTTTAAGATAATTAGCAGTCAACATGAGATATTCTTCATTGCATATTAATGCGCTGTGCAAAGTGCATCAAATGAATAGTCTTGTTATGTGACAGTGGCTGGCGCGGATTTAAGTTTAGGAGGCAAAAAAACCAAGGCACAAAGTTTCCTAATCATTTGCCGACTAACATAAATCCGCGCCAGAATAAAGTGACTCGTCTATTTGACGAAGTAACTGCATGATATTTCAATAAATATAATGCAGTTACTCATACTGTGAGGATAGTTTTACTACCCGGTGATGTTACTATGGTAGCGAAACTACTTCTCACAAGAGGAGGGGAGAAGAGAAGTTCATTACAAGTGTTCTTAAATACTCTTATAAGTAGTCAACACTTTTCTCCTTTCCATTTTTATTACATATTTTACTGGAAATAACAACACGATACGAAGTCTTTTGAATATAAAATTAAGTATTATAGGAATAAGATAGTTTTAATTATTATGCGGGATTTTGAACATTAGTTTTAAGTAATATAACATTAATAAAATAAAAATGTCTTAAAGGCTCGTTTCATTTATATTTCCATAGATATATACTGGTATAGTATTGCCAAATAGAAAATACTGTTATTCAGCTGCAACTAGCAAGACTAGTACACGTCCTTAACATGTTTGCGAAAAAGTTTGCCAGATAATTAATATGGAATAGCTTCCTAACGACTTTGTATGTTCTGTCATTTTTCACCAAGGTCAGAAAGGTACACGTACCCGGACCTGAGCTATAAAAAAATTAAAGAAAATCATGACTCTCAATATGTTGGAAGAAAGCTTACACAAAGATGGGCTCAGATATTGTCTTTTTAATTGTTTTCTGAAATTGATTTTACTAAAATAGTGACATCTGCATTAAAAGTTTTTTTTACAACATTTTTTTCGTACGATTTCAAAAACAATAAAAAAATAGTAGAATAAAAAAAAGACTATTGGGTCACGGCAGTTACAGTTTAAAAACACACACGCTGTTTGAGAATTTACTGTTAGAAGTTACTAGCGTCATCACTAAAAGTTTTTTTTTTTTAAATGTATTGGAACCAACTAAGGCCTTACTTACAAAACAGTGGCCCGGACGCCGAAAATACGCCGTTTTTAGGGTTTCGTACCTTAAAAGGAAGAAGCGGAACCCTTAATGGATCACATTGCTGTCTGTCTGTCAAGACCCTTTATCTAAAGAACGCGTGGAGTTATCATAAGAAGAAATTAAGACCATAAACTCAAATCCATGGTCCCTTTGTTCTGTGAAAAAACTAACCTTCAAATCTACGAGGTCAAAAGATATGGGCATTTATGTTGGAAGGTTCTACGGAACCCTCGGTGCGCAAGTCTGACTAGCTTTTTTTTTAAATTTTATGTCATCGCAAAAACAATTGAAATGTCTGTGATACCATAACATCAAGATAAAACGCAGTTCTACTAAATTAGTTAGCCAATCAGTGAACGGCCTAAGTCGCGAATATGACCCAGAGTAAGGTCACCGTAAGCTCGTTCTACAACTTTGTAATAATAACCAACGACCAGTATATAAACTAAATCTATCAGCTGAAATGTATCACTCATTCTTAGATCACAAGTAAAGCACTATGATCTCCAAAGTAAGTCCATTTGTTCTTATTAAAATCAGTCTTGATTTGTTGAAATACATGCACTTTGAGGCGTATTTTAAAAATGTGTTTTCTTTCCAGATCGTAGCTCTGTGTAGTTTGGTGGCGGTGTGCCAGGCTGGTCTGCTGACCACCCCTGTGCACTACTCCTCCGCTGCGGCTGTCTCCTCCCAAAACATCGTCCGTCATGACCAGCCTGCCCAACACGCTTCGGTCGCCTACCACGCCGCTCCTGCCGCCATCGCCTACCACTCCGCTCCTGCCCCAGTTGCCTACCACGCCGCTCCCGTCGTTGCCCACGCCGCTCCCGTCGTTGCCCACGCCGCTGAGTTCGACGTAAGTTACCATAGCACTCGAATACTGCAAGAATTAAACTGATCCTCTGTGTTGTGTAGTAAACTAATCATGCTTATTTATTTTTACAGGCTCACCCCAAATACGACTTCTCGTACTCGGTTGCTGACGGCCACACCGGCGACAACAAGTCCCAGCACGAGTCCCGCGACGGTGACGTCGTGAAGGGCTCGTACTCGTTCCACGAGGCCGACGGCTCCATCAGGACCGTGGAGTACTCCGCCGACGACCACAGCGGCTTCAACGCGGTGGTGCACAACTCCGCCCCTAAAGCCGCCCCTGTCCTTGTGAAGGCCGCTCCTGCCTACGTAGCTGCGCCCGCCCACTACTACCACCACTAAGTCGAAGCTATTATCTATTTATTAAACAAAACTGACATAAAAATATAGCTTTTTATTTATGGCATAGACGCTTGAATTCGTGAAACTTGAACTCGGCTTATATGATCGGAGAATAAACAGAAAAACATTATTTTTGTTATTGTTACTCCTTACTTTGGCGTAGTATTCTTTATTATGAGTATTTAATCTACCATCCAAGTTTTAAATAGAAATCGATATAAAGAATGTATTTGGCGATAAAAATCAAACTGAAGTATTCTGTTCGATAAAACGAATTATCTCACCTTTTCGCTCTCAGCCGCTGGAAAGCCTCCTTCCTCTTCTCTAGCTTTAATCGCTCACGCCTGTAACTTAACTCACAATTTATCCTGCAGTTGCCCCCACCTAAATTGGGTAAGGTGTGTTAAGTATCTAGGAGTACAGATAGACGACCATTTAACATTTAGTACTCACATTGATACACTTACCAAACGGTTGCGCAGGTTAATATATGTTTTTAAGAACATCCGTTTCGTTGCAGACACCAAAGTGATTAAACTAGTGTATCTGGCTCTCTGCCAATCCCTCATCCAATATTGTATAATTACTTGGGGTGGTTCAGGAAGGTCCCACATGTTGAAAGTAGAACGCGCCCAAAGGGCTCTGTTGAAAGTTGGTTGGCAGTTACCTTATCGCTTTCCTACCACAGACCTTTACAAAACTTGTAAGGTTCTGACTGTTCGTAAATTATATATATTTAATCTTTTAATGACAACTCACGGGCACACTCCCTATGATCCTTCTTTGATCTCCCAACGACGTAAGCATACGGTCTGTCCGTCTTTTCGTACAAATTGTGTTTTGGCCCAACGCTTCTTCCGATTCCTTAGCAGCCATGTGTATAATAGCACTAACAAAATCTTGAACATATACCCCTTGTGCAAATCCAAATGTAAAGCAAAAATATTGAATTGGCTTCTTGATTTGGATTATTCTGAGACGGAAAATATTCTAGCTGTTTTAAAATAAATTTGATAGTAAATTAGTAGACCATATTTCAATACACACACCTATATTCACTCTTACAAACATACTCTTTCACACATACACATACACAACACACACACACACACCATTCACTACACACTCGCAGATTATTTTGTTGCTTAATTTTAAATTTTTCCTATTCTAGTTTTTAAATATTCCTCTCTGTACGTGAAGGCCTTGATGTGTTCAAATTAGTACTCAATACTATTGTTTAAGAGGGTGAGAGCCTGGAGATCTGTCATACAGGTCCCGAACCCATTATAGACTCAAGCTCTCACAAAGGTTATAAATCTGATTTGACATAATATGACTTGAACCAAAGAATGTACCTTTTTGAGAGAAATAAAAACCTATTCTATTCTATTCTCTGTTCTTTTAAAAGGTCATTGTTGTCTTTTAAGGATCTCAAAACGTCAATTTGTTCCATAACAACCACAATATGGCGCCCGTAAATTGAAGCTTGTTTCAATTCTTTCCGTAACAAATAAATACAGTGATGTAAGACAAAAGTAAGGTCTATTTATAACTGTTAAAATGAACTGAAAAGAGGCCATAATGTCTCGCGTTATAATGACCTTCTCTCTTCTTCTATTTCCACTATTATTACTACCCAAATTATAAATTGCCACCAAAGTTCAAATTGTTAAATGCAATAAATTATTAAGATTTAATCAATGATGCACTATTTGTGTTGCTTTAAAAAAGAAACGTCTGCGCTTTTTCTCCTTTGTTTTTACACGGATGTTGGCGTTAATTATCGCTCCTATTAATACACTACCTACCCAGTAAAAAGCAAAACATTGACATTGAAAATATTGAATACACTATTCTTTTCTACAATCAGTTTCGAATTTTGTCTAGTAACAGTAGCAAAAACTGAAAAAATGTTGTCATTTTAAGAAAAGACACGAAGTCAAAGAAGTTATCCTATATACCGGACTAGCTGTTCCCCACGGTTTCACCCGCGCTGCTCAGCACCTGTTGGTCGTAGCGTGATGTTATATAGCCTATAGCCTTCCTCAAGAAATGGACTATCCAACACTAAAAGAATTTTCCAATTCCAACCAGTAGTTCCTGAGATTAGCACGTTCAAACAAACAAACAAACTCTTCAGCTTTATAATATTATATAGTATAGATATCTCCTACCTCACTTTGTGTAGGTACTTATCAATATGTTTAAGCTTAGGTTTTACTGTAAATGTATCTAAAAAATACAGCGTTTTGCTGTCTCTCTTTTTTTTTAAAAGACTACATTCATTGGGTAAGATGCTCCAGTTTGGAATCAAAACTTAAAAGTGAGAGCATCGTATGAAGAGTCGAGCTTAAGCATCGTATTGAAAAGTCGCATCATGCCGTCATAAATAATTCTATATCATTTCATATGACGACACAGTTGACGCAGAGGCTGAGCGATCGACGACTGCGCTGCGTGTCGCGGGTTCGATCCCCGCGCGGAACAAATATTTGTATGACCTACAGATAGTTATTTTGGATCTAACTGTTTGTGTATGTGCGTGTAAATGTTTGTAAACGCAGCCACGATACAGGAGAAATTTATAGTATGCGGCAATGTTTTGAAAAATAAAACAAATCAATCAAGTCAATACTTACTAGAGAGAAGAATAATTAATTAAAATATGCAAATGTATATCCTTTTGAAGATTCTTCATGTCTGTCTATAAATTTGGGGAGTAGGTGTCTTCCTCGTGTACCGGCAGCTCTTAAATCAAAAAATCAAAATATTTTTATTTCACATAGGGCTACATGGGCACTTATAAAACGTCGAGAAAAGATGCACGACACGATCACCAACGAGTTTCCTAAAACTTTGCTTTTCTTAAATCTATGGTAGATGACATACTTGCTTCTAAAGCTACAAAAAATGTGCACAAATTTCACAGCTGAAAGCAACAGATGGGAAATTCAACAAAAAGAAATGGGTTCGTAGTAAGTAAAAACTAAATTTTAACGAGAACAAATTTTAAAAAGATTTGTTGTTGTGTTTTTTTAGATAAGGGACTTTCAACTTACAAGCGTATGAACTGAAATTATGATTAATCCTAGTATGACTACAATTAAAGCTATTCATTATAATATATGTAATATACTAATAATTATTACTATTAAAATCATATTTCTTACATTGTATTTACGCCCATTTTTTTATATAAAAAGGAAAAGCACACACTTTGATGGACAGGCAACCTGTCTCGAGAGAATGGTTTTATTTGCAAATCTATGTCATCTAGTGTAAGGTTACTCGTTCATAGCTTGTTCAACAACTTCTTACACATGCGTGTGTATCACTGACAGCCAATACTTAGGTATATAAACTAATACTTGACGACAAATAAATCATTCAGTTATTGATCTCATTACTGAAAGTATCTTTTCAACATGTTTACTAAAGTAAGCCAATGATTTTTTAAATGATCTTAAATTGTGAGGTTTTATAATGATGTTGTACTTTAAACTTTTACTCTTTTTGTAGGTAGTTGCTCTGCTTGGTTTGTTGGCTGTGTGCCAGGCTGGTCTCCTGCCCGCTCCTGTGCACTACTCTTCCGCTCCTGCTGTCTCCTCCCAGAACATCGTGCGTCACGACCAGCCTGCCCAACACGCCTCGGTCGCCTACCACGCGGCCCCGGCCCCTTATGCCTACAACGCCGCCCCCGCCGCCGTGGCCTATCAAGCTGCTCCTGCACGATACTCTTCCGCTGCTTCTGTCTCGTCCCAAAACATCGTGCGTCACGATCAGCCAGCCCAGCAAGTAGCCATTGCCTCCCCCGTCGCCTACCACGCTGCCCCAGCTGCTTACGCCTACCACGCCGCTCCCGCCCCTGTTGCCTACCACGCCGCTCCCGTCGTTGCCCACGCCGCTGAGTTAGACGTAAGTTATCATGGCATCCGAATTAATGCATAAAGTAATTTGGTCCTATGATTAATTTGTTATATGATGGTATAATTTTGTTTATTTTTGATCGTAGGCTCACCCCAAATACGACTTCTCGTACTCGGTTGCTGACGGCCACACCGGTGACAACAAGTCCCAGCAGGAGTCCCGCGACGGTGACGTCGTGAAGGGCTCGTACTCGTTCCACGAGGCCGACGGCTCCGTCAGGACCGTGGAGTACTCCGCCGACGACCACAGCGGCTTCAACGCTGTGGTGCACAACTCCGCGCCTACGGCTGCGCCCGCGCACGTCGCTCCCGCTCACTACTACCACCACTGAAGCATTATCACTAGTCATGTATCGCGCTCACCAAAACCATGTGATTATTAATTATTTATTGCAATATACGAATTAGTTCGATAAATATTATATGTTAATCACTTGTCCCAATTACCCTCTTACTTACGATAATAATTAGACTTATACAATTGTTTCAATTTAATTGAATGCTGCGTAATCTGACTTACTGAAACCAGCTATTGGGTAGGTAGACCTAGAGTGCAGATCTTGTATCTGCAAGAGTAGCGGATGTGATGCCCTCCGATAGCTCTACTGAAAGTGGACGGAGCAGTGTTTTGGCGCTGCTTAGAAATAAAGTTGCTTCACATCAGGCACATTAATAATAAATAATAAAATTCATTTATTTCGGACAACGGAGATCCATATTTGTTAGTATTACAAAACGGCTTATACTCTAGTGTTAGTATTAAAGATAAATAAAACATAAAAAACAAAGGCTGACAAAGCAGGAACATTGTGTCCTACTTTATCAACCTCTGAACAAAACACCCAATATTTGGAGTATAGCTCTCCGCCACAGCTCTCAAGATATAGCTGCGACTACTCCGTACTCTGCATAGCAGCGACGCAGTTTTTTTGCGCATTATAGCGTGAAAGCCATCGGTGTGGGCCTGGGCAAACATTTCTGAAGCGCTACAGAAACGGGGCAGCCGCAACAATATCCTAAAAGTATTATTATACTGAACGCGTAGGACATCCAGCGACCTTTTGGTGTAGTTGACCCATAGATTGCCCGTGTAAAAACTCTGACAGTACGACTTAAAAAGAGTAATTTTCACAAAGTCAGAGCACCGAGCAAATCTACGGGCCAACATATTACCTCTGACCGCCAGTGCCCTACGCTCCCTTTCAATATCCGTATCATCCTTAAGGTCGTCGGTGATGAAATGTCCAAGGTACTTGAATTTGGATACTCTATTTAAATGGAGGCCATTCACCTTGATAATATCCGGTATCGTATCTGGACATCTACCTGAGACCCTAAAGAGCATATATTCACTTTTAGTGACATTATAAATAAGTCCATGTGAGGCAGCATAACTCTCACAGACTTTCAGCATTTCCTTGATTGCCCCAGCAGTCGGGCCCAGCAGCACCATGTCGTCCGCGTAACTAATGTTGTTGACGCTTACTCCATTAATTCGACACCCAACACTCATGCTGCTGAGCTCCGTGATGAGACCATCAACATAGAGATTGAAAAGCCTAGGGGATGTCAAACCCCCTTGTCTCACACCGCATTCCAATCTGTATGCTGGAGAGAGAGAGTTAGACCACTTTATCTGGTTTTTTTGATTGGCATACCAGTACTGAAAGATTTTTAGTATTTCAGCAGGAGTACCCCTGTCCCTCAACTTGTCCCAAAGAACCTTATAGGAAACAAGATCAAAGGCCTTCGAGAGGTCAAGGAAACAGGCGTACACCGGTGTCTTACGATCGGTATAATATTGAACAGTATGCTTGAGACTCAAGATAGCAGTTTCCGTTGACAATCCAGGCTGGAACCCAAACTGTGCATCATGAAATTTTAAAATAGTTTTTAAATACGAATCAAGCATACTGTCCAACACTTTAGCCATGATTGTAGCCAGGGAAATGGGGCGATAATTTTCTTTACTGGAGATGTCTCCTACCCTGTTCTTAACAATGGGAACCACAAGTGTTTCCATAAATTTTTCCGGCAAGTAAGAATGGCGTAGACACAATGTATAGAACATCGACAAGACCCTCGGCATGTGGACTCCTGCATGTTTCAAATGCTCAATGCTAAGTCCATCATGACCTGGAGACTTGCCTCTGTTCATTCCCTGTATGACTGTCTTGACTTCCTTGGAAGAGAAGTGCACAAAAGTCTCCTGAACCTCATAACAATATTCAGTATCTGCAGAAGAAGTTGAGGGACCAAGGGGAGAATGCACCTGGAAATGGTTCATAAAAAGTTTGGCAATATCCCCGTGCTCACTCTTCCCCTCCACATTCACCGCGAGGCCAGGCCTAACATCTAACTTACGCGTGGATTTCCAGAACTTTCCAAAGTTGTTAGTAGCTCGATGTTCTGCTAAAATATCCATCTTTATTTGTTCTTGATGGTTTTGACACCATTTCAAGCGACTTTTGAAAACTTTGCGAGCCTCTCGCATTTGTTCATAAACATAACCATAAGTTGGTTGATTATGTTCTGTCCAGGTTTTAAATTTAAGCCTAGCCTCGCTGTGAGATTCGCGTACATGTTTGTTCCAGCCACACAAAGATCTATAATTTCTGTGAAGTCTATGGTTAACAGTCTCTTTAGATAGTATAGCTGCCTCACTAAGAACGTTCACAATCCGATCATACAAATCATCCAAAATAACTTTATGTTCAGCCAAGCCGCATGCCCCATGACTGCACTCCGCGAAATCTTGGGGAAAGTCGATATCTCGCAATTTATCATGGCATAAAAACTTATTCAACATATATAATACCCGTTTGAATATTCATTTAAATGCTTACTGTAGTTGTGACAACTTAAAAAATTACTAGTAAATAAATACTGTGACTAAATGGAAAACATATGTCTTGTCATTATTTTTGTCAGCCTGACTAAGACTGTGAGCCAAATTAGATTTTCTCGTAAAAAAATTAAGGTCTGTTAATGACCTTAATTTTTTTTATTTGCCCTTTAACAGAGATCGAAATAAGTAGAGTTTATCTGCTTAAACATTATGAAATAAAATCGCGCAGTGATTATTAAATTAAATAAAGCTTATTACCCATACATTACATAGTTACTTGAAGTTCAGGCAAATAAACTCAACTACTTGCAAAAAAAATGTGTTTAATTTTTGTAAATATTTCGTTACTTCAATGCTAAAAAAACATACTAATGAAGAATATCAAGTAAGTACAAATAAAAAAAGGGTTTTTGGGGTATATCCCAATCCAAAACTGTGCAAAACAGCACAATGGTTTATGCAAGATGAGAACAGTAGGCCTACTATGACATCTTAAAGCAGAACTTATTCCACTGAATGAAAAAGATGGTGCTAGACACCCTGTATAGCTCTGTCCCTTTCCCTCAGCGGAATAAGTACTGCTTTAACACGTCATGGTAGGGCAGCTGGATCAAAACGTTTAGATTTAGAAATATTTTGATCTATAACTGACAGATGAACACATATTGTTCATTAACATTGATTTACTACGACTGTTAAATAGGCAATACGAATGCTTATAACACTATCTTATCGGAGATTGCTACTTTGTCTCTAGAAAATCCATAACTGGGATCGGTTAGACTGGCAGCCGACTCCAACATTTTTAGAAAAAGGCTAAGCAGATGTTGATGATAATCCGAGGTTATTACTTCGATACAACGAGCCCATGACGACTTGAACACAAATATTTTTCTTCGATTTAAACGAACAAAGTAATTAAAAATATCTAATCCTAAATCCTTCTTTTGTTAAATATAGATGTATATTTTTTTCCAAGACCGTATTTTATATTATGCTCTTGACCTTAATTTTGTCCTGAGGACAAGGATGAAGTCGAAGATGGAACGAGCTAACCTAAAAGAAATCTGTTACAATAGATCCGGACTATGTATAGTGTTATAGGGAACACAGACTGGGAATTCGCGCATAATAAAACAAAGCGCTTTGTGCAAATGTGTGAAATAGCGATAAGCCAAGCCTGCTGTACATCTGAAATCCCGATGGAAGAAGGGAGAGGCCCCCCTACCATTCTGCAGGAAAGCAATAAGGCAACCAGTACTCTTAAAAAACATAAACACAGACCGCCGTCTTTCGTCTTCGCCGTCGAGGACCGTCGCAACGTCCCCGTAAAATCCCCCCCCCCCTCAAATCTAAATCATATCCCCAAAAAATATGGAAATCAGAACGATGCCTTAAAATGAGGCTTGAAATCTGCAGGAAGATATGTAAAAAACTTTTGCCCCTGGATGGAGGCCTTGCTCTCAACGCACTCAAGATGTCCTCCTGTTTTGCTGATATCTCTTTGAGGCGAGCACATGGACCTTATTGCACATTCATTGAAGTACAGCCTGAAAAAGACTGACAACCGTGCAACATCATCACCATATTTGGTTTGCCAGACCTCTTCTTTTGCAATATCATACCAACTAACCGGATACTATCAATCTACAACCGTAAGACAAGTGTTTGTAGAAACCATTATTCTTCAGCTACACTTAACTCGTATAAAAACCTAAAACAACCAATAAACGTTGGAAACATAAAGTGTGCGCCCGTCCATACAACCCGAAAACGGCTTTCATAAGGAGATTCTTATTTTTATTGTACCCCTTTTTTTGGGTTGGGAATCAAATAACTTACCCCGCTCTGGGTGGAGCGGGGGGGTGTGCTAGACTTTTACTGACTAAAACCCACCCATATTCCTTCTGTTGCCGTTTACGTTCTGGGGCGCGGTATCTCTTTTGAACAACCCGCAACCCCGGTTATTGTACCCTTCAAGTACTAAAAACTAAACAAAATTCTAAAAATATATTTGCTTAATAAATCGCATTGTAAAAATAATAAAAACACAAACACCTTTAGACTTCCTTTCTTAAAAAAAAAAACAGTACAACCTTCCAAGAAAATCGTTTGCCAACGAACAACTTTGTGTAAATACAGGATATCAAGTATATTCTATTTTAAGGAATCGTTACGAAATGAATTAGTGAATGTTTCGCATCGTGTTACTATAATGTCGTAGTGTAAGGTGAAGTAAGGTCGCTCTAAGCCTGTTCTATGAAACATGAGTTACAAATGGCGACTCGTATATAATTTAGATCAATCGCTTGAACTCTATCATTCATTGTTTTATCATACAAGTGAAACAACCAATCTAATCAAAATGTTCGCTAAGGTAAATTATTTAAAATGTTTATTAAATTAAACAAAACTTTCATCATCACCATCAATTGCTCATAGCCCAAATTATTTGGGGTCTGCGCAGCATGTCTTTTTCTTGTATAATCCTTTCCTTATTAACTAAGTTGAATGATTTGCAGATAGTAGCTCTGTCTGGTCTGATGGCGGTATGCCAGGCTGGTCTTCTGCCCGCCTCCGTGCACTACTCATCTGCCGCGGCTGTCTCCTCCCAGAACATAGTGCGTCACGACCAGCCTGCCCAACACGCCTCGGTCGCCTACCACGCGGCTCCGGCTGCCTACGCCTACCACGCCGCTCCCGCAGCCGTGGCCTATCAGGCTGCTCCTGCTCGTTATTCTTCGGCTGCTTCTGTCTCGTCCCAAAACATCGTTCGTCACGATCAGCCAGCCCAGCAAGTAGCCATTGCCTCCCCCGTCGCCTACCACGCTGCCCCAGCTGCTTACGCCTACCCCGCCGCTCCTGCCCCTGTTGCCTACCACGCCGCTCCCGTCGTCGCCCACGCCGCTGAGTTAGACGTAAGTTACCATGGCACCGGAATCAATGCATGTAGTTAATGGATCCTCTATGTTCTATCATAAACTAATTTTGCGTATTTTTGTTTACAGGCCCACCCCAAATACGACTTCTCGTACTCGGTTGCTGATGGCCACACTGGCGACAACAAGTCCCAGCAGGAGTCCCGCGACGGTGACGTCGTGAAGGGCTCGTACTCGTTCCACGAGGCCGACGGCTCCGTCAGGACCGTGGAGTACTCCGCCGACGACCACAGCGGCTTCAACGCGGTGGTGCACAACTCCGCGCCCACGGCCGCGCCCGCGCACGTCGCTCCCGCTCACTACTACCACCACTGAAGCACTCTCACTAGTCATGTATCGCGCTCACCAAAACAATGTGATTATTAATTATTTATTGCAATATACGAATAAGTTGGATGTATACCCATTTTCTTTTTAGTCATACTTTTTTTTAAGAAATAATAGTAGCCTAAGTTAACATTAAATTTTACTGGCATATTTCAGTAAAAGTGGCTATTCAGAAGATTAGCCTGAACAAACAGACAAAAAAAGGTACATATATGTATATACTTATAAAAGTGTAATTATAGTATGCATTCAGTAAAAATACTGTTATTATTAAATTACGAACAGACACAGACACTATTCTAATTTTTTGTTTTTTTTTACAAGAATAAACATTTGTCCTAATGACTAACTGTCAAAGATTGACAAATGGCAGCCAAGACCGACGCCTTATAGTGCTTTCGGAGGTATGGAGGAAACTCGGACGTAATGGATCACCCATCCACGGACCAACCTAGGCAAACTTAGCTTAACCTCAAGTTCGACCCGAGCGACAGTTATTATTTAGTCAAGAGCTCAACGACTTCTTAATCGTCTGATAACTTTTAAACATTAGTCAAGAGGTAATTTTTTTTTTAGTGATCAACTGACCATTTTGTGTGTATAATAATCAACTGATCTCTGTAAACAAAATGTCATCCTGTCAAAAATAAAAAAATAACCTCTCTACTTGTTTAATAGTTTGAACAAAAAGTGGCTTTAATTGGCAGTAAATTTGTATGTTTGAATTTTGTTGTAAATTTCCTCTGACTCTTCAACGCTTAAGGGTTGTTATTATAATCTTTGGTCAATAAATTGAAGCTTGAGGTATCGTCAAAAATATTACAAACGCGATTGGCTAAAATGTTGCGCACACTAAAGGGTGTACGCAACTTTTCTTAACATCCCTGATTTTTTAATTATAAAAATTACAAATAAACATTATATCCTTACTATCCTTACTAATATTATAAAAGCGAAAGCGAGTTTGTTTGTTACCTCTTCACGCTTCAATGGCTACACCAATTTTGATGTTTTTTTTTTTATTTATATTATTTTACAGAGATAGTTGGGAACCAGGAGACAGACATAGGCTATTTTTAACCGACTTCAAAAAAGGAGGAGGTTCTCAAATCGACTGTATTTTTTTTGTGTTTTTTACTTCATAACTCAGGTCTGAGTGAACCGATTTTGATGATTCTTTTTTTTATTCAAAAGCTGGTGATTGTCGTTTGGTCCCATAAAAAAATATCAAGATCCGAAACGTAGTTTTTGAGTTATCTTTAATAATGCGTATTAGATTGACTTCGTGTACGTTGATGATATACTCATTCGTCGATTATATTTTAGAGGCTGTCAAAGACAAAATGATCAGAAAATGCTATGTACTATGGTTTGGAAGATCATCGCAGTTTTTTGAGATGATTGTATTTTAATTTGGTGATAGATCTTCAGTGATATACAACGGCACTCTTCAATAAATGACAGCAAATCTGCCGTGATTACTGCAATCACACTTGTGTTTGCAGCAATCACGGCAGATTTAGTTAAGTTTATTTAGATAAGTATGGGTTTCGCCAGGGTAGGCAGGCGAGTGGGAGCAGGGTGACCGTATCCCCCTCCCCACCCCTACCCCTCACCTAGTCATTAAGAAACATAATCATCAGATCAAGTATCAGCTGTTTCCCCTAGGGGATGATGCATATGATTTCTGAATTGGTTTAATACTAAAGCATAATATAGATACTTAGTATTTAATCTATAGCGTGATGTGGAACTAAAACTTGTATTTATGACGGGACTAAAGCTAAAACTAAAAACTTTTTAACCGTGTTTGCGTATTATATCATAATACTATAAATATCAATGCTGAAATAAAAACTTTTTAGTAAAAAAATAAATCCAACTTCTAAAAAAAAACTAAAAACTGGAAAATAAATTTATTTCCGGAAGTCGGTGGCAAATAAAGTCAACGATACCAACAAAAGCCACCGACTTAAAAGTGGGATGTGAGGGAGAAAGAGGGAAGAAAAGGGAAAACTGAGCTTTGCTATTACAGTAAATAAGACGCAAAGAAAAAAACTACAGGTTTCTGCAAATCAGGAAAGGCGAACTGTGTTACCCCAAAGTTAACAAGAGCGAAACCACGGCACAAACGCTATCTTCTATAATTTACCAGAACTGTTTGTCAGAAATGCCAATTTTAGGAAATGTAATAAAAATGATGTAGTTTAGTCGAACTTATTCGTATATTGCAATAAATAATTAATAATCACATTGTTTTGGTGAGCGCGATACATGACTAGTGAGAGTGCTTCAGTGGTGGTAGTAGTGAGCGGGAGCGACGTGCGCGGGCGCAGCCGTAGGCGCGGAGTTGTGCACCACCGCGTTGAAGCCGCTGTGGTCGTCGGCGGAGTACTCCACGGTCCTGACGGAGCCGTCGGCCTCGTGGAACGAGTACGAGCCCTTCACGACGTCACCGTCGCGGGACTCCTGCTGGGACTTGTTGTCGCCAGTGTGGCCGTCCGCAACCGAGTACGAGAAGTCGTATTTGGGGTGAGCCTATAAACAAAAATACGCAAAATTAGTTTATGATACAACATAGAGGATCCATTAACTACATGCATTGATTCTGGTGCCATGGTAACTTACGTCTAACTCAGCGGCGTGGGCGACGACGGGAGCGGCGTGGTAGGCAACAGGGGCAGGAGCGGCGTGGTAGGCGTAAGCAGCTGGGGCAGCGTGGTAGGCGACGGGGGCGGCAATGGCCACTTGCTGAGCTGGCTGATCGTGACGCACGATGTTTTGGGAAGAAACAGAAGCAGCGGAAGAGTAACGAGCAGGAGCAGCTTGATATGCTACGGTGGCGGGAGCGGCGTGGTAGGCGTAGGTAGCCGGGGCCGCGTGGTAGGCGACCGAAGCGTGTTGGGCAGGCTGGTCGTGACGCACGATGTTCTGGGAGGAGACAGCAGCAGCGGAAGAGTAGTGCACAGGAGCGGGCAGGAGACCAGCCTCGCATACAGCCACCAAACCAAACAGAGCTACTACCTGTAAATTAATGAACATTATTAATATTCTCTTCAAATGTCTGAGTCTGACTGAAAGAGTTAAGAATTATTAATAACTTACTTTAGAGAACATTTTGATTGAATTGATTGTTTCACTTGTGTGATCAAACAATGAATGATAGATTTCAAATGACAGATCTAGATTATATACTAGTCGCATTGCAGGCGCTCATACAAGAGTTGTAGAACGAGCTTACAGTGACCTTACGTTGGGTCACAGTGTTACAGTGACCTTACGGCTACGCGATGCGAAACATTCACTGAACCGTTTCATAGAAATAACGCCTAGTGAGAATTAAACAATCCCTGCAAGATCTGAAGATTGTCAAATCAGGTTTAGGTAGGTACCTATACAAATCATGTACGGTCTAAGTAAAATCAAATAAATATTTTTTTAAGACATTACATTGTCAGCTACCCTACTATGACCTCTTAAAGCAATTCTTATTCCGCTGAGGGAAAGAGACAGAGCTATACAGGGTGTCTAGCACCATCTCTTTCACTCAGTGGAATAAGAATTGCTATAAGATGTCATAGTAGCCCTTCAGGAATCTATTGGAATATGTAAAGGAAATGTCCAAAATGGCCCTGTGTAATAAAGAGTACCGGAACTGTCATATATTGTGTTTCCTTTTTAGCATCCTTCATAACCCTAAAACGAGCTCCTGAGCTTCTGATGCACTTCGAAGATCTTCTTCATCTTAGAAATTTAACCCCCTCTCCCACTCAAAAGACTTCTACTTCATCTCCTTTACTGTATAGGTATGTATGTCATTATTTGCTTAATGTTTTTATGTATTCTATTTTCTCTTTTTTTACACAGTCTACATCTCTTTTTATCAACTCTGCTTTCGCAGGTATGCTGGAAGAGATTTCTTTAGAAAAAATCATACCTTTTTAACTATTTTCTGTTCCTGTCTTTTTTACTGTATTCAGTGTTATGTACACACTGAATACAGTCGTAAAATAAATAAATAAGAAAATGAATTATCTTTTTTATGTAAGTTGCAAATATACTTCTGTAACACGGATTAGCTGAATGCCAAAATGAAAATTTTATAGTATTTTACGCTACTATTAACATCCGCCAACCACCATCTACGCCTAATAAGAATACAGGTTTAATGAATAGTTTCCATGCTTTTTTTACATCTACCTCGGTGTTATATAGGTATTTACTAGTTGTCTAGGTAGGTATTAAAAATAGATAAATGTATCATTATAACATTTTTCAGTTTCTTAAAAATCACTCGGAGCTATGAAACATCATCCCTAATTTTCGTTGTTATGGTTTGATTATAACCTTAAAATCTACTAATTTTATTTTAAATATATCTAATCTGCAGCTTATCCTTACTAATAATATAAAAGCGAAAGAGAGTTTGTTTGTTACGCCTAAATGGCTAAACCGTTTTGATGAATTTTGGACAGAGATAGTCAACTATCTCTTTGCCTGACTGACCCTGGAGACGGGCATAGGCTATTTTAAAAACGGGCTTAAGGGAGAAAGAGTGACGAAAAGGGCAAAAACTACAGGTAGCAGGTACCTGCAAATCAGGAAAGGGAAACTGTGTTACCCCGAATTTAACGCGAGCGAAGCCAGGGGCAAAAGCTAGTCCGCTGTAAAAATAAGATCATGAAAGTGTTTACTGATGATAGAGATTACAATATATCATTTTCCGATGCTCTTGGCTCCAGGGCCAATAATGTCACATACATTGCAGACCAATGTCCTCTTCATAAGTTATTATCGATCGACATTGTGAGATAAGATCAGGAGATTGAAAGTTATCTATACATATGTATATAAAGTTATATCTTGACATCTCTTTAATCGCTATCTAGATTTTGTGTAGGTATAATAAATAGCTAGCATTGAATTACTATTAGTTATTGTACCAAATAGTTCTTTTACCTATTACATTTTTGTTTTCTAGTTTTACTTTTGTTAGTGGTTTGAATTTAGTAAATTTGCCTGGGTCGGTCGAAAATAAAATTATTTAAAGAAATATTATGATCTCCAAGTTATGTTATATAAGCCTTACATTGCCTATTTATTTAATCATGTGATCTTTGTGCAAGAGTTGATAAAAACTTAAAGCTACTACGGAATACATAATATTTCATTAGCAACATTTAAAAGCTCCAAACTTTGAACTGAAACTTATCAAAGTCTAATTTTACCCAGACGATAGCGTAATCACAATTAGCATACTACCTACTTGTACAGCCAGTAATTCAAGTTGGTGAAGCTTTAGTGAATGGATTGATTCGCCAAACTACAACTGCAAGACAAGGTCGCCGTGAACTCGACTGACAACTTCCACTACTTACTACAATCAGCTGATCGTACAAGCGTTTATCAGTATAAAAAGTAGACCTCTGACACTACATGCATCATTCAACTTGATCACATCAGTGAATAAACCAAAATGTTCTCCAAAGTAAGTTATGCAATGAGTCATACTCAAAAATTTATTTCTAGATTTTGAAATTACGGTATACTTATCTTGTGTTCAATCTCTTTCAGATCGTAGCTCTGTGCGCTTTCGTGGCTGTGGCCCAGGCTGGTCTCTTGGCCGCGCCCGCTCACTACTCTCCTGCCGAAGCAGTGTCATCCCAAAGCATTGTGCGTCACGACCAGGCCCAGCTTCACGCTGCCCCCGTGGCTAAGCTCGCCTACCACGCTGCCCCAGCCGTGGCCTACCATGCCGCACCTGCTGCCGTCACTTACCACGCCGCCCCAGCCCCCGTAACTTACCACGCCGCCCCCGCTCAGGTAGCCTACCACGCTGCCCCCGCTGCCGTAGCCTACCACTCCGCTCCCGTTGCCAAGGTTATCGCTCAACCTGAAGAGATCGCCTACCCCAAATATGAGTACAACTATTCCGTTGCTGACGGTCACTCCGGAGACAACAAGTCCCAGCAGGAGTCCCGCGACGGTGATGTCGTGAAGGGATCTTACTCTTTCCATGAAGCTGATGGCTCCATCAGGACTGTGGAATACACCGCTGACGACCACAACGGTTTCAACGCAGTGGTACACAACTCAGCCCCCACTCACGCCCCTGTGGTCGTGAAGGCTGCCCCAGTCATCCTCAAGGCTGCCGCTCCTGCCCACTACTACCACCACTAAGACTAAACAACTTACCAACTAAGCATGTTGACCAAAATGAATGTTGATTTATTTATTTTATGAAATATACGAATAATTTCGTTGATAATTTTGATTTATTATTTCTTTTGAAATCGTGTGACCTCTTTAATTTTGCCAACTTTAAGTCCGAAAATTAACTTTTGTGACAAAGTTAGACATTCATTTGAAGTATCTTTATCGTATAATCTTCATTGGTACAATTCTTTTATTATTGAATTAAAAATGGCAAATACAATATGAGGCTACGTGCTTCTGAACAATAGATTCCTCACGTCTATTGAATTGTATAGATGCTGTGATATAGTTCTAGCGACAGAATCCTCTCTCTTTTGTGAAATTTTATGTGTTATAGAGTAAACATAGGCTAATTGGAACAGTTTTAAAGCACAGTTGTTATTTATTATTTAATAATATAATTGTAGCAATAGGTAGATCATTGACTAGGCCTCGTTATATTTTTATGTTGTTACAGTCCATCCAAAGGTTGTCTGGAAGATAAATCGCGATCAGCGCTGACAACGCCATTGTAACCAAAGAATTAGCTTTTTCTCTAAAACGGTATTGTTGAACTTTTGGTGTGCAATAAAGAATATTCCATTCTATCCTATGATCATACAATGTAAAAAGTCGTCTTAAATTAAGTTTTAATTGACTTTTCATGTTAATTATGTAACCGAAAATTGCGTTGAACAAGAAAGAGGGCAAAGGCCAGTTATAAGTGCAAGGAGAAAAAATTTGTTAAGGCCATTTCGTCGTGTAACCCGCGCCAAGTATTTGCCCTCTGGCTCTTTAAAACCTTAAAGTGACCAGACTGCTACGCAATCACTGAGTGAGCTAATTTTTGCGCTAAGGTTACCAAGAAATGCCATAAGTGAGGTTGCACTATTACAACATGAGTAGTACAGTGGGAAAATAATTTGCGAACTAAATTTCAGTAATTATTATACACACACGCACACTTTAATGCCAATCAAATCGAGTCACTTTCGGCCAATCTTTAAATTCTCTTTGTGTACTTCGTAATTGGCTTTTTATTTAATTTAATAATTGTATTTTTATGTGCTGTAAGCTGTAAAGCTACCTTTTGTTAATAGAAACGAGAATGTATTCACGAAAATATTTATGATGATAAAATAATTTGTGAGAAAAACGATGTTTATTTTTTGATAATTCAGTCTCTCGCAATCTATGAAGGAATTACACTAAAGGCCTACTCATCACTGGGTGGAGTAATGCTGCCAACTATGTGGATAGTATAACATAATGAGGAACTTTAAAAAATACAACCCCTAAAAGGGTGAAGTTTGTAAGGGATAACATGATTCTTGGCCGGATTAAATTAAAACTTTGCATCCTTTCCTTACTAATATTATAAAAGCTAAAGTGAGTTTGTTTGTTACCTCTTCACGCCTTAATGGCTAAACCGATTTTGATGTTTTTTTTTACAGAGATAGTTGGGACCTAGGAGACGGACATGGGCAATTTAAAAAAAAATAGATATGAGGGAGAAAGAGGGCAGAAAAGGGAAAATTTGCTATTACAAATTAACAAGCAATAGGGCAAAAACTGCAGGTAGCAGGTACCTGCAAATCAGGAAAAGGGAACTGTGTTACCCGAATTTAACGCGAGCGAAGCCGCCGGCAAAAGCTAGTATACTATAAAACATCAAGCTACTATTCGGTTACAATGAAATGTAGGATTATATTATTTGAAACTCAAGCTGTATCATAAAATGAAGTTTGATCAATTTTTTTTAAATACATACCATGGTTGTCGAATGAGCCGAGTCTCCTCCACTCAATACCAAGAAAAATGTACTCAAAGCCTCCATTGATCGTACGGATTGTGATGATACGATAACAGCTTTTAAGTTCCGGGCTAGACTAACATGGATAAGCAGATACAGTTTCCATGCAATTTATGGTGACTAATGAAACTTTTATTCAATAATGCTATAGTTAACCTCTACACAGCATAATTTAATATAATAAATATGCGTCTGTTTCAAAAGCCAAGTTTTTTTTTTTCACTATCTGTTGTTCGGAGCATGTCCTCTTTATATTTTCGTATAGTAACTTAACAATAGTATGTCAATAATACAATTTTAGCGAAATTTATGTAATAAGTATTGGAATAGTATAAAACGGTTTATATTTCTCTTTCTAATCAACAGTCGGCTATTACATTTTGTTAGCGACAGTTCAAATTAAGTGCTACAATATGTTTGGGAAGGTAAAATTTTACAATTTAATTTATAGAATGGATCCATTTTTTTAAATCATATTTTACTTCGTTGTTAACTATTTATTTAGTATCGTTTATTCGGGATTGCGAGCAATTTCTTTAAATGACTTAATTTACATATTTTATTTCTTTACAGATTTTATTAATCGTATGCTTCATGGGCGTCAGCCAAGCAGTCTTTATCAATCAATCCGATAATAATTACAAAAATATGATCAAAGAAAGTCCTCATGGATGGCAAACGGTCAAAATGTACCACCCGCCTAACACCAATCCTTTTGGATATAAATACGAGCCTTACGTAAGTACAAACATTCTCAACTTCTCTCTCAAGGACTAAATATACGATATATGCAGAGAAAGGGACATTGTAACGGTTTCATATTTCTACTCTACTCATGCATTTACTCATTAGAATTTGTAATTACCCAACAAATATCGATCTCAAGTTACCTAACAAGGAATGTCACACTGACAGCAACGTGTGGGTTAACTTATACATTACCTAATTTTATAATACATTATGTTTTAGGCCTACCCAAAGTATGAGTTCGAGTACTCAGTTTCGGACCAAAAAACCGGAGACCACAAGCATCATCATGAAACACGTGATGGCGATCGTGTTCGTGGTGAATACAGCCTTGTGGAGTCAGACGGTTCGTTGCGGAAGGTGCAGTACCACGCCGATGATCATAACGGGTAATTAAACAATCATACACCAGCTCGCCATGACCCTCGTTCTGACCATGAGGATAATATAGAATCACGTTTTCGGCCAATTTGCAAAATTTTTAGTTTAAATAATGTAAATTCGCGTAAACTCGTTTCACTTAATCTAATTTAAGCTTGTTATTAATTTTTCACTTAACGAATACATTTTTGATAGTTAGATTCGGAATTACCAATAACCATTAATACTTAATTCTGATAAAGGTTGTTCTATATAAACAATTTTTTTTTAAATGGCGTTTTTAAAGGGACACTATTTTCTGATAGGAACTTAGCCGAACACATCAATATTTCAATTTTCAGATTCAATGCTGTCGTAAGCAAAACTGTAAACCATCATGGCGATCATGCAGTTTCAGTCACTGATCACACCAGGTTCTTCTACCCCGTCGGTCACGGTATCAAGATCAACCACTACTTTCCCGGCAAAAACTATCAATACCAAAACCTAGAACGACCAGGAAATGTCAATGATAGCAGACCCGTCCACGAAGAGAAAGAACCAACCGTAACAACTAATGAAGAACCCAAAGTGTTGATGATTGATTCTGGAGACAAAGTTATGTTGGTTGAACAGGAACCAGTACAGGAAGTAGACAACTTACCCAAATCTGAAGTAGTAGAAACTGTTCAAGTAGTTCCAGCATTAGTGTCAGTGATTCCACCTACTCCCGCAGATGACAAAATCATCAATGAAGTCCCATTACCAATTGTTGAAAAGACCGAGATTTTACCTTCAAATGACTTGCCTTCAGCACCTGAGGAACAAACACCAGAGGGGAAGGACCAAGTTGTAGAAAAAGAAGAACAAAACCAAGATTCCGAAGTTGCATCATCCTTTTACCGTTCCAATTTTTATTATGTAGGTTTTTAATTAAGACAAATGGAAATTGTTGACTAGTTTTATAAGCGAATAAGTCATGTAGATTGTAAATTGTTAAGATATGCCTGTCTGATACGCATGAAATAAATTAATTTGAAACTGCATCTTGTTTTGGCGATACTAACACCACCTTTTCTTAACGTGAACTTTTTACCTCGCCGATCGACTTAACAAGCGTTACGTTACAAGCGCTTGCCGTAAGATGGCAGCACCATTTTTGCACGGAATGTCGACTGTTTCTCATAGAGGGCTCTCTCTGCTACTCCGAATTTTATTCCTCTACTTATCTTCTAATATATAAAATTCTCGTGTCACAGTTTTCGTTCCAATACTCCTCCAAAACGGCTGGACCGATTTGAACGAAATTTTGTGTGCATATCGGGTAGATCTGAGAATCGGCTAACATCTATTTTTCATACCCCTAACCGAGCAGCGGATGAAACCGCTGGGCACAGCTAGTCTACTATATAATCCTCTGGAACGAATTACAGAATGGTAATAGACTTTTATACCACGTGACTATGATGAATAAAGGGTTGAAGATATTATTTGAGTCATACCATAAATTCTATTTAGTAGTTTTCTCTCAGTAGTACCTAAAGTATGTAGTCATATCATCAGACCAAAAGGTGAAGTATTTTTAGCACTCGAATCTGTAAACAGTTATTTCAAGTACATAATTACTCACATACGAAAGCTGGCGAAGTGAAGCTATAAATTAAAGTGACGAAACCAAAATCTCAGACAGCCATTGAATCTTGAAAAAACAGGCCATATAAAGAATGAAGAGATGCATCATTTATCTCACCGTATGAATGCGACCAGTGTACTCTGCCTTTATAAGACCTTAAAGTGAATTCTCTTTTAATTTGGAGTCCCAGATTTAAGTTTATGCAAGATGTTGCACAGACTACTTACGCATGTGTCTGACAATGCTTTGCATGTTATAATAATGGCTGTTTCACAAAACTAATTATTTATGTTTGAGATAGAGGCACGAATTTTAAGTGTTTGTTTTTCTAAATTAAGATCAAAGTAGTTTGAATCTAGACCAAAGACATTTTTTTTTAACAAACAGTATCTATTATCTACCTTTTGTTGTGGCAAAAGTAGACATAATTCGTGTTTCTACTTTGGATGTACTGTAGACTTACAGTATATCTGTATTGTTTTGTTTAAGGGTAACGTATGTAACTCAAATAAAGGTTCATTTGTTGTTGTCTATCTGACTGTCTGTCTGTCAAGACCGCTTATCTCGGAAATACGTAGAGTACATAGGTATCTGTGGGCCCTTGAAGTTCTGAAATCAACTTTATAAGCATACGCAGTCAAACCATTATGGCTGTGTATGTCACTGGTTTGTACAGAACCCTTGGTGTGCGAGTCCGTCTCGCACTTGACCGGTTTTGAATAATGAATACTGTCTTGACATCTGGTTTTAATGTGTAAAGTAATGTTTCTCGGCGATTGCTTCTTTAACATTTTTTGCATGACATTATGCTGCCAACTCCCATGTAACAAGTTTTACTTCTTTAGACGTTTGTATGGCCCGTGTTTTTTTTAAAAACCTGCTTCATAATTAACAGAAATCGTTTCTATAATCATTTAATTTTTTATATTATCGTTTTTTTTTTTGCAGATGATAGGAGTGTCAGACTTTTACTGAGCCACCCATGTTGCTTCTTTTGCCCTTTATTTTCCGGGGTCGAGGTATCTCTTTCGAACTACCAGCAACCCCGAACTATCTTGTATTGTATTGTTTAACGGGCTGGTGTCCGCAACTCCACGTCTGAGGCGCGTATTTTGCGTATCTTATGGCTTAAACGATGAATTTGTTCGACTTGTAACTGCTGGCTTACATCAGAGATTTTTTTCGGTACCTTTTCGTTTCGGTTAGGAAATAGAAAAAATCGAATAACTCCTCGTGAAGTGGAAAGGAGTGTGAGCAGGTACTGACTAAAACCTTTCCTGTCATGTTCCTTCTTTTAGCGTTATCTTTTCTGAACCAAACACTGTACAGTGCTAAAGTCATCCTTATGTCTCCCAGTTCCTCCCAGTAGTCACCCAGGAACGAATGTAGACCAGTTGGTATTAGCCAACTATGCTATGTAGATTTATCAAATTATTGAAAAGTGTTCACCATTATTCGATTGTGTATGGCGGTCTATATCTTTGATCCATTCGGATCGTATTTCTCTTAAACTCAATTACTATTAACTCATTGTCATCGCCCAAGCCATGCCCTTCACATTTATTAAGTAATATGCGCCCGCAGCTTTGGTTGCGTGGGTAACTAACAATGGCATATTTAATTGGAAAATGAGATTCATAAATATTATGCCTTTCTTTTATTAAAATCTTATAAAGGATCTCAAAAAAAGTGTTCATATTGTTTAATTGAATGTTTCTTTTTTTATAATCAGAATATTCGGGTTCATGTAAAATTGTACAGAAGTTTATTAAAGAGGTCATTTTCAGTTTACTACTGCTTGATTTCGCTTAAAATTTAATATATTTAAATTTGATCGCTCAATCTTCTCTGCTGTGATCAATATACAGATTAAGTCTTTAAATATTTTTACCTAACTAGCTCTGTCTTATTTCTAAATTATAATATCCGAAACACACTAAATAATTACTAGACCTATGTTTGTACCCTGTAAAACTGGATCACCAGCAAGTCCTAATTATGGTTACGAATACGTACATTCCTTTACACTCTCCAACTTTAAATACTGATAGTTTATTAAGGAAATTCTTAAGTGCCGGCTGTAAATTACAGCGTCGAACCAGTTAGGCGCTGACAAAACCACATACCTACACATTATTCATAGTCACCAATCGAAGCTCTAGTTTTCACGTCAGGAAGTGTGATACAAACTAGATTAGACTGAATTATTCCCAATTTTCTTACGCCCTCAGTCTTTATGTAACGCTTCAGGTAACTTTAAAACGAGACGGTTATAAAATATTTGTATAACTCGCTTTATCTTGAAATAATTAGTATAAAGTAGAACAAGAACGACAGGGAACCGCACTTTCGCTGTTGGAGCCTTCGCTGATAAATGTTGGCAGTTATTTACAAAGCAACGCTATTGGTGCTCACTCAACCCTTGATAGAACTGCTACTTCCTTATTAACAATCTCCGTAAGCTAGAAATGAACTAAATAAATGAATGTTTGATATGGTCTATAACTGTCGGCATCAACGATTGATTTGGGCAAGAAATTGCAAATGATGCAACTGGGTCCTCACGTAGTTAAAGCAAATTATATCC
Source organism: Ochropleura leucogaster (assembly GCA_958449745.1). Classification (NCBI taxonomy): domain Eukaryota; kingdom Metazoa; phylum Arthropoda; class Insecta; order Lepidoptera; family Noctuidae; genus Ochropleura; species Ochropleura leucogaster. Next base: position 12,721,799 of record OY288204.1, on the reverse strand, counting down.
TTTTAGTGTCTAAGCAAAATCTCTAAATACTGGTCCACAAACACAGTATTAACCCTGTCTTTCTATTTTTATTAGGCACCGAGATTTTATTCTATTTATATCGTAATTTTTTGGTTTGCAAGTAAAAAACCCGAAAATATATTTGAAAAATGACAAAAATGAGGAAACTTACATGGCAACATGTGCGGGCGGCGGTCACCATACACACCGGTCGGTTTTCAAGTAGCGATATTATAAACAAACAATTGACGATTGAATTTACTAATGCTGAAAATAATGTTCGCGTTGTCACAATTTAAGTGTATTAGATAGTATGAAAAGGTGCTAACTTGGGGACAAAAAGTTAGGGAACCCAACTTATAACTTAGCAGAATATTCGCCTATCGATACCCGATAAAAGCCTATCTAACCTCAAGAGTAGATATATCAAGTTCTATCTTAAATAACACAAAGGTATCCTGCTAGACAAAAAGAATAATTGCTTTAACCATCAAGCATTTAAATAATTTAAATAGTTTGAAGTTGATTGTTCAAAATTTTAGTCGCTTTTAATAAAAAAAAAAATGACATGATTGAGCTTATTTGGTTATTGCTTAGTACTCGCCCTTAAACACATACATATTTGTTGTTTTGTATATTAGTAAATATTTTTTTAAATAAGAAATATTTGTTATTTAGAATGTTGTTGAATGTTACATTAAATTAACACTATGCTCAGTCATAACATTATACAATATATTAAGAAATTTTGCTTACTAGTCTGTTTGGCTAGCCCAAATTTTACTTTAGTTTTTATTTATATAGAGAAAAAAAATAGTTATTTAGAATGTCATCATAATTTTCCTGCCCTTGTCATATTCTATTTGGGGCCGACACAACACATTTTTTCTTCCATTCTTCCCTATCAGACGTCACGGCATCATTTACTCCCTTCTCCTTCATATCATTCCTTACACAATGCATCCATCTTTTCTTTGGCCTTTCTCTCGCTCTCCGTCCATCAACATTCAGATCCATCACTCTTTTAGTCACATGTGCTTCGTCCCTCCTCATAACATGTCCATACCAAGATAAACGACTCCCTTTTAAGGTATTAAGAATACAATGAGTTTACCTTCTAGCTAGAGTGTAAGGGACACTTGACAACCAATTGACAAAAACCTTTTTGATGCGACCAAGAATGGACCACGGTTGCCGATTCACTAAAAGTTTGAAGAGATCCAATTTATAATATGTTATTCATTTTCTGTTTGAATCATCTCGTTCCCTGATGGGAACAAGGGAAGACAGCAATAAATTCCACAGACTGGTGAATAATTACTTAGACATAACCAAACATATCTTCTGTAATCATAATGACAATTTTACGATACAAAATAGAATTCCTAAAATATTAGATCATACTGCTTAAACAATAGGATGGAAGTAATCATGAGAAAAATCAATGTTTCATCATCACATAAAACTGTAACTTCCGATCTAGACTTTTTATCCATAAATCGTTATATGATCAGGCGTGAGAGTTGGTTACAAGCACAATCCTTACCAGGCAAGTAAAATAAGTTATTTTGCATTGTGGTAGCTTTATTTTGTTTGTTCCTTTACATTCAAAACGGTCTTTCAATTCCTGACGACATGGTTGGCGCAGTTCCTAAGTGACTGCTGCGTGTCACGTGTCACGGGTTCGACCCCCGCACGGAACAAATACCTATGTGTATGATCTACAGATAGTTGTTCCGGGTCTTGCTGTCTGTGTATGTGAGTTTAAATAATAATGGTAATGATCTATTTTTTTTGAATGAATTTAGAGTTATTAGTTTTGCAGGCAAGCATCTCTAACAAGTTCATGATAAAAAATTACATTCGACCTTACAACAACTTTCATGGATGGGGAATCTGTAGCGTTGACATTGATATCAAGCAACGGTTGTGTAATTATCAAAATAAAAGCAATTGGTAGATGCAGAAATTGTACCGATTACAAGTATTTGTCGCAATAAGGGTTTTTTCTCCGTGGGTACAGGGATACCTAATTTAACTTCATTTAAAACCTCAGTTATATAAAATAGTTAGACGAAACGAAAATTAGCTTTTAGCAGAGATACTTTCGTTACTGATCAGTATAAACGGCTGCTCTACATGACCAATATGATGTTCCAAAAACAGTCTGAATTCATAGGATTAAACAACCACAAAAAATGATAACAATATGAGCCTCTCACTTATCGTCCATTATCTCTACATATTGTAGCGATATCGAGTGTTGCGACATTCGATAAAGCGAGCAGATTGGCAATGCGGCAATTACTGTGATCCGATCGAATATCGTCGGGAATAGACCCCCTCCATACCACCGCTTATGTTTTGTTTGTTATATAAAAAGAGTGCACTATCATACCGATACCAGTCAAGGCATTTGTGTCTAAAGCAAAATGTTCTCCAAAGTAAGTGGGGCTGCTTACATAATATTTGGGACAATTTCGCTCGACGCAATTTATGATTACATTGTCCAATTGCTAGTTTTGAGTTTAGCAGTACTTTGAAAGTTCTGTGGTCATAAAATTATTGGACTGTTTTGAAATTAGAGCTTTAGAGCATTCTAACTATCTCCTTCTTGTGGGTTCATCTCACCGTTTTTTTCTTACAGAGGTTTCAAAGATCCAATCATAAACTGTTTGTTCTCCATCAGATCGTGCTGACTTGCGCCTTGGTGGCGGTGTGCCAAGCTGGCTACATCCACCATGCCCCGGCGGTGTCCTCGCAGAACATCGTCCGCCACGACCAGACCGTGCACCACGAAACTCCCATCCACTACTCCGCTCCCGTGGTCCACGCCGCTCCCATAGCACATTCCGCTCCCTTCGCTCACTCCGCTCACATCACACACGCCGCCCCGGTGATTCACGCTGCCCCGATCGTTCACGCTGCTCCCATCCACGAAGTACACGCAGCGCCTGCTATCCATGCCGCTCCTTCCCACGAAGGTCACTACGTCGATGAATATGTAAGTCTAATATATAAACCAGAGTCTTTGGGTATTTCCATTGGGAATCATGATGTCAATAGGCTCGCTAATATCTCGTACTTAAACGTAATTGGAAAAATGTGGGTGAAATCTTCGATACACCGCGACCTAACTCCTTGAAAATTAAAGGCATTAGATTATTTTAAGTTAAATTCTAATAAAAAACAATGTTTGAGAAATTTCTATTGAGCTTGTAACTTAACATGAAATTGATTGATAGCCACCACATAAAATCAATCACCTGACCATAATTCTGTTTATTACAATCTTACAGGCTCATCCTAAATACGGCTATTCGTACTCCGTGGAGGATCCTCACACCGGCGACCACAAATCTCAGCACGAGACTCGCGATGGAGACGTCGTGAAGGGAGAATACTCTCTGCTGCAGCCTGATGGCTCCTTCCGTAAGGTTACCTACACCGCTGACCACCACAACGGGTAAGAAAATGAATATTACAAACACGAAAATAATACTATTATATTACTTATAAAATAAAAGTTGAAATCCAATACATAATTACTAGGATAACAATATTAATAATGGGTGGCTATTTAAAAGCAAACATTTAGAAAACTAACCGCAATCAACAGTGAAATTAATTGGAAAAACCATTTCCTAAAGGTGTAAAAGAAACAAAATCAGTTTGCTTCGTATTTTTCAAGGCAATGTGTGACAATGATGTTAATCATTACGATTCGTTACAGATTCAACGCGGTCGTACACAACTCGCCGCCAGTGATCCACCATCATTAGAAGAATATTTACCCAATCTGTGATATTAGTGTTAATGTGTTCTTGTAGTCGAGAGTGTGTAGCCTTCCATCTGTTCTCATTAATGATATTTAGTAATATACCTTACAGTGCAATAGAACAGTAGTTACTATAACCAACAACTTCAATGTGAATGTTCAAAAGACAGTCAAAGAACAAAAATAAGATGGCGTTGTTCGAAATTTAAACGCGTTTTATTTTTATTTTGACACGCCATAGACATTGTAACATTGTTCACAATACTTAAAGGTTGCTGATACGGAAAATACTTTACCAAGTAGACTGTAGCCATCAAATGAGTGTTATATCTTTAGAAAATTGTATCGTCTTCTGTACATATCATTTGCGCATTATAGCGCTAAATCTATCTCATGAATAGTTGTATGTAATCTGCGAGTATTTAGTTTTTCTGGTCGGTGTGGGCAACATGTTGTAAATAGCTTTAGCTTTGTCCAATAAAGATGATGATAAAATAAGCCGTTTAGTACTCATTTTAACTCTTTTATAGATATTATAAAATCCGAAAAAAAAAAGATAGAAAAGGAAACGTGTCTATAAATATATGATTTAAAAGCTGAAGTGTCAACTTTCTTTGGTGAATGACTAAAACATCATCTTGATCTTCCGAATGTCCTTCAAGAACCTCATGGCTGCAAATTGTTCGAAAGAGGTATTGCGGCTCCAGAAAAAAGGCTTAAGATGGAACATGGAGGAGTTTTAGTCAGTAAAAATACTGACACTCCCTTCCGGTCGGTCACTGCGGAGTCATTTGGTGATTTTCCACCCGAAAAAAAAGGATAGACCTCATAGTAAAAAGGTTTATGATTTTGAACTAGTGTAGAATTTCCAGAAACAAAAGACGATATACTTGTAGAGGTATAGTATAGTATAACATAACATATATTGCACAGTGGAAGCGTGCTGGGCCCATAACCTAATAAAACAAAGTATTTGGTATTCAACTTGGAACGAACTTATAATGTTTCTTTGCATACATGACATCATAGACAATATCATAGACACAAACTAATAGTAGCAAATAACCATAAACATAATCTACACCAGGTGGCGCTTTCTATTTATTTTTATATAAACTAACAGTATATCGTCTTTTTTTAGCTTGTCAGTAGTATGTTGTCAGTAGCATGTTGACACTACTTTGTTACTGACAAGCTTTTTATGATATTGACTAGGAATTTATTCATATTGCGGAATTTATTCTTATTTTTAAGAACAATTTAGGCTGGTTTGCATTCAAAACACGTTTAATATATAAGAAAACAAAGAAGAACAGAAGAATAATTCACTGACACACAAATTAATTATTTAATGTACAAACTACATACGTACGAGTACATAAATGTTTACAACGTATCAATAGAGTGATTCAATTCAACTGTCAATCTTTATAGTTGCAAGAGCCACCTAAAGAAAACGTGTTGCTTCATTATGAGTGGTTACTTCGTAAATAACGAGCCAGCGACATGACAGTTTTTGTGCACTATTGTAATCTTCAATGTGACTCTTGGCACAGAGAACCCACATATTCTGCTAAAGCTGAATAACTTATTAGTTTAATGCTTCTTCATAAAATTCTTTAACATGCTCACTTTAATGCGAGTGTGAAAAAAAACGGGGCACGCTGACCGGTACAAACCTAACATAAACGGTCATATCTTTTGACTGAGGTATGATTTACACAAATCTAGGGGGCCACTGACTTGAGTATATATTTTTTAATTTCATTTCGATACGCATGTGTTCCCCAGATAAAGGCTCTTGACAGACAGACGGATAACAAAGTGATCCACTTTAGATACGGAACCCTAAAAACAATCACACGTACATAACATTACGTCTATCATCCTGAAAGGATTAGGTACAGATGCCTATCGCAAAATATAGCATACCCACACCCAGTTAGTTATTTATGTCGCATGTAATAGGGGACAAGCTTATTGACAACAGCCAGAAGTATATAACCTAAATCCTCAAGCCCAGAAGTAGCTTTTGCGGACAAAGAGGCAGCATAAAAACTAATTAACGACGGGTTTTTTTTTTGTTTGGCGTGGGGAATCATTCAATAACTTCCCCCGCTCTGTTCAGATCGGGGGGGTGTCAGACTTGTACTGTACTAAAACTCAACATGGGTGGGTTATATTCAGTACAAGTCTGTTACCATCCCGCCCTTTTAATTGGCTTTTACGTTCCGGGGCCGCAATATCTCTTTCGAACAACCCGCAACCCCGGACGATCGACAAGTGGACTGCCTTTTAATCTATGATCAAGAAGGAAGATCAATGATTTAGCCCCGCAGTCTTAAACCCTGTTCAATAAACAAAAGTAGCAAACCCCAGAATATTGCATGAATTTAATCATATTTATTAAGTTAAAAACACCAGTAACCATGCAGTGTATGTCGGTCAGCTTGACCGATGATTAAATATGCTTATCGACTTTGGGTCACACGAATTCTCTTTTAGGAATTCGATGAATTTTCCCCATGTGAGTGTGAGAGAAACTCAGGCTGGTCCGATTAAAGGTCACAAATAATTATACTGACGTTATTTATAAATCTCTGAGGTAGGTACCTATACGAAGTTGCAATCTACGCAGAGATTTCATTTATTTGTGGATTTCCCGAAACTCCGATAGAGAGTAACCCATTCTCTGTGTTCTCTGTCATATCTGTGTATGTATTGTGTAATTATATAGTCTATGAATATATCATCGTCAACATCTCAGACTACATCGGCCGTTGAAAAATTGATAGGTCAGAGAGCTTTATAGGCTACTTACTTACCGCCAGCGAGTTCGTCCGCGTGGCATAGTAACTTTGGGCTAACGCTAATTTTAACCCTCGTGATGATCGAAAAAAATATCTTTCTCTCCCCTTTCCTCACTTTTTTTAGTATATGTATGCTTCCAGGGTCAGGGCCAACTATCTCTGTATCAAATCATCATTCATCAAAATCGGTATAGCTATTATGGCGTAAAGACGTAATAAACAAACTCACTTTCGCTTTTATAATATTAAGTAAGGATTCCCCCTAACCCCTTAAGATACGTAACCACATCGCTAACCAGATCTGACATTGAGGTCACCAATTAACTTGACCAGTTTCATGATTATTAGTACCTATACCTTCTATTTTTAGAAGGCAATGTCAACCAGTATACCTACTGCAATTGAAGATGGTCTTAATGTTAATGAAGATTAATAAACAGGGCAGCCGGTTTGTCAAGTCACATTTTAACGACATGACGGATGACGATGACGAAAGCATAATGCAGAGGAAGTCAGTGTTACGAAAAAGGAAACAATTTTTGATAGCTAATTTAATATTGTCGGATATAACATGAAATATTGATCCTTTGTAAAATTAATTAATTAATCACAATCTTGTCAAACATGATATTATTATGTTTCGTTAAAGAGGACGTCGGTGAAGATAAAAGATCATAAGCACATTAATTAACTAAGAAGTAGACAACCGATTAAAAAATACACAAATAAAGCAGAGCAAAATTATGGTTCACTAGCTTTTGCCCGCGGCTTCGCTCGCGTTAAATTCGGGGTAACACAGTTCCCCTTTTCTAATTTGCAAGTAGGTACCTGCTACCTGTAGTTTTTGCCCTTGCACCTTATTTATTGTAATAGAAAAGCTAAGTTTTCCCTAATCTACCCTCTTTCTCAATTTCAAAAAAAAGCCTATATCCGTCTCCAGGGTCCCAACTATCTCTGTACCAAAATTAATCAAAATTGGTTTAGCCATTTAGGCGTGAAACGTAACAAACAAACAAACTCACTTTCGCTTTTATAATATTAGTAAGGATTACTAACATAAAAAGACAATTAGAACAACTGTAAACAACGTGATAGACGAAACAACGCATTGCGATAGTGCATGCATTGGGCTAAACGTGCTAATTGCAGTAACAAGTCCAGTGGAGCGTGAGAAGATATGAGATCACATCCAAATTGCATATCACAGTATTACCATACAATGTCCGACCCGAAATAAGGAGTGAAAGCAATGTAGTGGCGGAACTAGACTAGCAACAGTACCGCGCAACCCAACACAGGTAGCCGGTAAACCCTATGATACCTATTTAATATTCAAACATTTAGCAATTGAGATCACACAGATATCGGCTGACTACATAACGATGTTGAATTGAATGTATATACATTTATTGCGTACTGCTATGTGACAGAAATCCGACGAAGCGTAAGTGTTGCACATTTTTAGAAGCCCAAATTTGCGGCGTATGCTTTTAAAATTTAAGATTCAGAATGCGGTGAATTGTTTGATGTAGCAACGACGATGGCGGATTTATGACTACAAGATAACGTTAAACTCAGGAAAGTTCAACCCGAAATATCATCATTGGTGTTCATGAAATTAAATTATTTATTCTGAATAAATTATTTTTGGAATACTGTGCCAAGTTACGAAATCGAAACTTTATTGTCAGATTTTATTGATTTAGTATTATGTTCTATACGAATTTGCTAAAATAAATAATCGGAATGTTTACAATCAATACAAATTGTGACATAGTCATACATATCCTTGTATACTACTTGATTTACGTAGGCATTTTGATACAATCTATTGACATTTAAAACATCTATCCTTAAATTATAACACCAACTCAAATTACTTGGGTCAATAAATTTAATTATGTTAATTAATTGGATTGGTTTGAGCATCATCTTATAAAATCTTCATCGCAATATCCAAAATGAAACGTAAATTGTCGATGGATTATCGAGTGTCGTTCGTTTTATTAACATCTTGATTGATGCGCGTTACGAAACAGCGACCCTTTCGTGCATCACAATACACCATTATATTTCGTAATTTTCGAAGATTAAATGGAATCATTATATGCCTATACGGCGATATTATGTATGCAAAGTAGGTACCTTAATCAAAATTCGGGGAAATCAGGTTCATAAGTCAAGTTTTTTTTTAAAACAGATCTTGTTAACAAGGAAACAATATTCAGTGTTGAATTACCTTGTATTTGCCTTGATAAAGCACAGTTGAACGGTGAATTAAGTTAACAATGACATTGGAGATAATTTCAACGCATGTGTAGTTGCGTGATGCTCATACACTTGGAACACTTACTAACATTCCAAGTCTAAATAGTATTGATATGATCCGTCATGGTTCTTACCGCAAGGTCATTACACTCATAATGTTTGATAAATCTCTATTATGTTCGCGTAAATTACATAGATTGCCCCAAGATTTCAGATTTGCATTAGAGATTCTAGCCTATAAGTCTAACACATCAATCACTATGTAGAACGCATCTTGTATGTATATTATGCATTTTAGTATCACCAGCGTGGGAATGTGACCAGCGATATACATACTAAATAATAATGATATTATAATACTTACTGCAATACAGAATATAAAGAAATAAACGATAATAATAAAGTGATGCGTAACAGTAAAATATAAATAATCTTATTTCACAACGGTCACATCATTAATATAAACGCAGCTATCTCCGTAATATCGTTTCGAAGTCGCGACAGCTTAAAAATTTACACGCCAAAATAAGAATCTGTACAAAATATTATGGTAGTTTAAAGGTTTCACGACGGAGTACGCTTGAGAGATGATGCGCGTGACCTTCGCAGAAAGTCGCGACGATCGCCGAGGAGTCACGATCGAGATGCGAGTCGATCGGAGAAATATGCGGTGCGCCTGCGACTACTCGCTACACCGGTCGTAGCGCTGGGAATACACCGAGAACATTGAAAGCTTTAATTTAATTGATTACTTAGGAGCATTAAAATTGCGGCTTACAATTATTTATACCACTTGATGCAAAAATCAATCGATAAATGCAGCCTATTACAAGCCACTGCTGGATTTAGGCCATGTCCAAACTACGCCACAATACTCCAGCCACCTTATACATGGCAACAAAAATTTCATATGCAGTTTGAACTGGAATTATGGTACACTTAGCAACTTTTTTGTTCACTTATTTGAACCAGTATAATATGTCTTCAATTTAAAATGAAATGCAGTAATAGTTGACACTGCAAATAGCGTATATCGACACGAAATCCTTATCCTTACTTCCTTACTATACTATATACTATACTATATACTATACTATATACTATACTATATACTATACTATATACTATATACTATATACTATATACTATACTATACTATATACTATATACTATATACTATATACTATACTATAATATTATAAAAGCGAAAGTGAGTTTGTTTGTTTGTTTGTTTATTTGTTTGTTTGTTTGTTTGTTACCTCTTCACGCTTTAATGGCTGAACCGATTTTGATGAATTTTGGTACAGAGATAGTTGGGAACCAGGAGACGGACATAGGCTAATATTTTTTTGAAAAAAGTGGGATGTGAGGGAGAAAGAGGGAAGAAAAGGGAAAACTTAGCGTTGCTATTACAAATCAATAAGGCGCAAGGGGACTTGTGTTACCCCAAATATAACGCGGGCGAAGCCGCGGGCGAAAGCTAGTTATCCAATAAAAATTACAGAAATGCAGCAAAAAGTCATTTAAAATACAGGAAACTAGGATATAAATGACAAATCAAAATCATAAGTTTATTTTTATACAATTTTCACAATAAAAAACCAAACTATGAAAGAAACAACCAGGGTTATATGTTGCTAGCGAAGGAGGTGGACGGACGTTGACACTACCGAAGTTGCGGGTTGTTCAAAAGATATACCACGGCCCCGGAACACGAAGTCCAAAAAAAAAAAAAGTCTGACACTCCTAAACAAAACATAGACAAAACATGCGCGGAGCGGGGGAAGTTATTTGGTCATTTCCCAAAGTTTTAATATAGTTTATAATTACGATGGCAGCGTGGGTTTAGGTACATATTTTATTTATTGGATTTTATTTTGATTTAGCTTATTCTAATTCTGTAGTAGTTTTTGTTTTTTCTTAGTAAGATGTCATTTGCTCTAGACGCTCTTCTGGATCGTTCTCACATATTTGTGTAATCTCAACATGAATGATGTAAATACGATTTTCTAAAAATTTTATAATTTAAAAGAGCGTCCATGGAGTTTCTTGCCCATTCTTCTCCATAGAGATCAACGGTTTGGAATAGGCAACTACAGTACTTTCACAAGTTATTATGCCTTATGACCGGGACTGTAGATTTATTTTGTTTCTTGACATTCAAACAAATCAGTAAAACAGGCACTGTAATGGTCTAATTGAAATAAATGATTAGATTTGTCACAAGATAATTAAAAAATGGATTGTATTTTAGCGTATTTGTTTTGCAATGCCCTTACCCATGTAAAAAAAAAACTATAAGAAACACAAAAATTAAACCATAAAACCGCACATCTGTGATCAACAGTATAAGGTTACATGCTCAGTGTGTCGAAGCCCTATTGTTGCATAAGAGTTTACTGGATCAGTCGGTGCAACCCAGAGCGCTACTTTCTTACCGACTGATGATATTCAGACTTGTTTACACTAGCCACTCAACTCGCTTTTCAATATAAATTATGTACCGATAATCTTTATTAGCTTTTTACGGTTATTGCACAGTCTAATTAGTTAATTAGCACTTCCAACAATCGGCTAAATTGGCTTGCCACCAATTTTATAAAGACGTTTTCTAAAACTTAAATGGTTGCACCAATTTTTGAAACTGACTCTTTCCTTTCAATTAATTTTATTGACATGATTAGTATTATCGATTTTTTTAATGTAAATAGACATTTGTAATTATGGTGCCAAAATGTTACTACTAACCATTTGGAAATAATAATACGATCTTCAATTTGATAAATGCAAGTCATGCATGTCAGATACTACAACATTGAAAAATATAATAGAGTAATCGATTTAGATACAACATTATATCTCAACAGATATAATGAGAGCTTTTATAGTATATTTAGCTCTTCATATTTCTTTATACTTCATCACAACTCATCTACATTAGATGTCACACACATACATCAAGACATATTTATTTATATGTACCTATACACGTGAAAAAAAAATAGCGTTTGATTAATTCATACAGATAATAAATTTATACTACACTTAAAGAAATACAGCACGACGTAGTTCCTACGATAAATAGATTCAGATAAGACCTTACATTTATCTTAAGATGACCAGCTTACAAAGAAGAAACTTGTGAAAACGGCTTTACCCTAACCTTGAACGAAAATGAAAAACGCAATGACGTAAGGTAGGTAAAGTGTAAAGGTGATCGTGTGTGGCGGTGTCACGTATCGGGCCGGTTTTCGGTATCGGATGACAAGCTCCCGCACCGCTTCCTCCGACGTATAAAAACTTCAACCCTACCAGCATCCTTATCAATCGAGTACCACACTTCAGTACAGCACATCAACAATCAACATGTACTTCAAAGTGAGGAAAAAACTTTTGTTAAATTAAAAGAAAGTTTTCGACAATTTCATATAATGTATTGTCATTTTCAGGTCGCAGTCATCAGTGCCTTATTGGCTTTCTGTCAAGCCGGCTTGATTGATGAGGGACATGGACAAGCAGTTTCCTCTCAAAGTATAGTTCGACACGATGAGCCTTCACAGCACTTGGCACAGCAGCAGCACTTTACTCCCGTGTTGGAACACGGTGGGCAAATCCTGCAACATAGTGGTCAAATCCTGCAACACTCTGGCCCAATACTGCATCATGCTGCTCCAGTGATCGAGCAGGCTGCGTACCTTCAACATAGTGGCCCGATTGTTCATGCCGCTCCTTTGGTTCAACACGTAGCTCCAGCTGCCATCCACCATGGTCCCGTGGTCCAGCAATACTCTCCTGTCGCCATTGGACACAACGAACAAGTTGAACAGCATGTAAGTAAAAACCTTCATATTAAGAAAAAAAGTCTAGAAACCTGGCCAGAATAGTAGTAAAAAAAATGTATATACTATGATTCGATCGTAAAAACCAGCATATTAATCAGGAAGAAATCACATCAGTGCAGTCCTGTACCAAAAGCATTAGTTCCCTACCATACTTTTATATAGTACTCGTACATAGTAGATACTGTAATATAGAAAAGGTGCTCGATAGCAAAAGCGTTATGACTATGGTATTAATAGGATGCCTTAGTAGTAGAGGTGGTTCAAATATGTACAGATTAAGGAGACTAATATAAAGATACCTATGGTTCGGTGAATAGGTTATTTTATTGTAATACTAGAAATTATCATATCAGGTACCATTTACTGTAATCCTTACTTCCTTTTTTAATATTATAAAAAAGAGTTAGTTTGTTTGTTTCGTCTTCACGCCTAACTGGCCAAAACGATTTCGATGAATTTTGGTACAGAGATAAGTGGGACCCTAGAGATGAACTTATGCTATTAAAAAAAAATGTGAGTAAGGGGAAAAAAGAGGCAAGAAAAGGAGAGAGAAAGATAAAAAAAATTCAATCATAACTCGGGTTAAAGTTAGCGTTAGCCCAAAGTAACTATGCCACGCGGACGAAGTCGACGGCGGAAGCTAGTACTATAAAAAGGTACTTGATAGCAAAAGCGTTATGAAAGTGGTATTAAAAATTATTAGTAAGTATCAGTGGTGACTCAAATGTGTATAGATCCAGTAGACTCATATAGAAGATACCTATGGTTTCGTTAATAGGTAATTATATTTCGGTAACTAGAAACAAAAGTTGCCTTTCTAGATTACCTACTCTTTTAAAGTGAGCGAGTATGCAGCGGCGGCATCTCAATCGTTATCTCGATCTATTGTAAAGGTAATTAGATTCACGATTTTAATCACTAGGAACCACCTAGTACATTCTTATATTATATCGCATTACGTCACATCCGTTTGGCTACTAAACAATTACATACATTCGTTTTATTTTAATCATATTCAGACAGATGGGTTTTGTTAAGTAAGATTTTATTTTTTAACGCAGACATACCTACATTTCATAAAACTCGTTTTCATTTCCTTAAAGGGTTGTGCACGAATGTATTAACGAGGTACTTTATTGCTTTTTCCCATAAGAAGATATTTTAATTTTAAAGTTTATCATTAACACGCACCTCGTTTTCAACGGCAGTATATCAATACCAATTAATAATATTATTAATTTCGTCAAAGTGTCCATTAATGGGCCTTGATGCATTTAAATGTTTATTTAAAACTATTTATATTGTTTACTTACCATCAAATTAATCGAATTTATTTCGTGGGTAATATTGTACTTTACTAGCTCTTGCCCACGGCTTCGCTCGCTTCAAATTCGGGGTAACACAGTTCCCCTTTCCTGACTTGCAAGTAACTGCTACCTGTAGTTTTTGCCCTAGCGCCTTATTTATTGTACTTAATAGCAAAGCTAAGTTTTTCCCTTCTCTTCTCTCTTTCTCCCTCATTTCTCACTTTAAAAAAGTCCGTCTGCAGGGTCCCAACTATCTCTGTACCAAAATTCATCAAAATCGGTTTAGCCATTTAGGCGTGAAGACGTAACAAACAAACAAACTCACTTTCGCTTTTTTATTGTTAGTAAGGATTAGTAAGGAAGGATTATAAGTTGACTATTGGATAATATGTTTTGCGGTAAGTTGCGATCTCTAGATTCTCGAGATCTTTTTATTGAACTTAACAACGCTAGAATTAGGGAAGCTGCGGCTTCAATATTCAATAGGTCAAAGTCAAGGAATATTCACAAACAAACGCCACGTGTGCTAAACAAGACAGACAAAGAAAGTGAAAGGTTAATTAGAATAACAATTAAAATTGTGATCAATTGTTACAAACCAATGAAATATTTATTGTGTAAGCTCCTATTTATTACAAGACTATAGAGTTTTGTAACATGTGTATGGCAATATATCAAACTGTGATTGCTTTTAACATCTATTTATCAAAAACATCATTAGATTATATTGATCAACGTAACAAGCCCTGTTTAAAGTATCAACTAAATTGATTTTGTGTAACAATTAAACAGTCATCTTGCGAAAAGAAGACAAATTGTATCATAAACTATTACATGGGATACGTCTGGCTGCTTTCAATTAGTCATTGTTTTAAGCAATACGTCTTCAAAATTAACACATTAACATTGTGCAGAATTAATTCTATCAGTATGCAGACTCAAACTGTTTCAACAGACACACAAAAGATTTATGCATTCCGGTGCACTAATTAAACTTAACGGATTACTTAATTATTATTTTTTTTCGCTACTGAGAACGAGGCCTTTGGTCGGGGAGTGTTATTGGGTTATTTGACTAACTGTTTCTCAGTAGCAGCTAGGACATTCTTGCTACTCTGTGTTCATCAGCACAGCTAGTCTGTATTCATGCCTGATTGGTAGCAATGAATTATTTTCCATATTATATGAATATGATCAAATTAAAGTACAACCAATTCAATGTGAGCCACCCTAATACTTGCCTGACCCTTCAAAGGTTGTAGGTGTAATTTTTACGAAAACATATTTTATTTTGAATGTTTTTTTTTATATATTTACCAACAATTATAACAACCATTTTTACGGATGGGAAATTATCAGAAATTTACAGACTTTTGCTGATTAATACCCACCCATGTTCCTTCTTTTGCTTTATGTTCCGGGGCCGTGGTATCTCTTTTGATCAACTCGCAACCCCAGAATAATTATTACAATACAATAAGTATAAGTAATAATAATTCTATTCTTTTCCTACTAATATTATAAATACAAATGTTTGAGACGATGGATGGATGAATGTATGGGTGTTTGTAACTCTTTCACGACAAAACGGCTTAACAGATCTTGATAAAATTTGACACAGAGGTAGATTATAGTCTGGAAGACCACATAGGATAGTTTTTTCGATATCACGTGGGCGAAGCCGCAGGTGCAAGCTAGTAAAGTAATAAATATAAGTCACAAAATAACACAACATATAAATAGAAATGTTTTTCTTTAAGGCTCCTGCCAAGTACGAGTTTTCGTACTCCGTGGAGGACCCTCACACCGGTGACCACAAGTCCCAGCACGAGAGCCGCGACGGTGACGTAGTGAAGGGAGAGTACTCTCTGCTGCAGCCCGATGGCTCCATCCGTAAGGTCGAATACACCGCTGATGACCACAATGGGTAAGAATTGTTTTAATTATCTTTTTGAAAATGTATCTTAAGGTCAACATCTCATTAGCATTTTGATCAAAACACTTAAATATTATAAAATTTACATTAACTAATTAGAGCTTGATAAATAAAATTAAAAGAAGCTCATTAATTTAAGGGAAAATCATTATATAAATCAATCTTCAAACTTTTTTGAACGATCGTTGTCCATATATTGCCCATTAACTTAAATAAATTAAAGTATAACTAGCACCCTAGCTTTTATCAGATACAAACCATGACATACCTACAGATAAACATGATACAGTTTTTAAAAACAACAATAGTTATAAACGTCAGAAAAAGCTAAGCACGTGCGTTTATCAAAAATTTATGTCATTCTTAAAGTGTTAGCGTGTCATTATATAATAAAATTACAACTTTGATTCAGTTCCATTATCGAATAACATTGACTTAAATGAATAATTTGTTAACAACCGTAGCGGTCTACGGAAATAGTAACATACTAAATTGTAACACGCGCGTCGATTCCATTCATATGATCTTGTTGATCATCTGTCTTGTTTCGTAATACATCGACTATGTTAAGGCCAATTCAACATATAAATTACTAATGAATCCGAGCTGGCGAGACTAATAGCATTTAGAAATGTAATCTATTAGACTTTTAATCTAAATAGAGTGTTGTTGCGGTCGATAACGCAGATAGCATCGTTACACCGAATTCTGCAAGTGCTGCAATTGTTAGGAACACCTGTCTATCCTCAGCTAGTTATGTCTGTTATATAACACACAAATAAATTACTGGCAACCGCATAACAATATACCATCGCCATTAACTTAATAAGGCGCAATTTACTCGTAAAATCAGTTTATCACTAAGAGTGAAATGTATTGAATACTGAAAATAGACAATTTGGTTACGTGGAGGTGAAGTTGCATGTACCTATAGTAATAACTTATTTACGAACTGTAGTTTCAACGCTATCGTGCACAACTCGGAGCCATCTGTGCACGCGGCACCGCCGAGCCCTGCCCCCGTGGTGCACGCTGGCCCTGTGGTCCACGCTGCCCCAGTGGTGCACGCCGCTCCAGTGGTCCACGCTGCACCCCTTGTCCACGCCAGTCCCCTAGTCCACGCTGCGCCTGCACACTACATCGCTGCTCACCACTAAACCGTAGTACTCAGAAGATGTATTTAACCTATTATTTAGGTAGTTTATATGAATATACTGTTATTATTTAAACTTATGAATGATTTGGACTTTGTTTTTATTGTTATAAATATCCGAAATTAAAAGTACTTAGTTATTATAATTATTGTATTGATTTATTATTCTACTAATATCGGGTCACTAAACTCTTACAAGTTACAACGTGCTGAAAACGACAAACATTTCAAGTTGTTTTTACCAGTTTTATACATAATGCGCATGCACGACAACGAGCTAATAATATCAATCATACATGCTATCAACACTTACTGAATCGGCCCATAGGTTAAAGTAAACCCATTTAATTGTTCATGACAAGCTTGTAGCCACACCATACGTTTATATTTATATTTCAATTGCTCCTAATCAAATTGATAGATGAAAGATCAATTAAAGATGTGCAATGCCCGTGAAAATTATAGATAAATAATGAAAACTAATAGGCTCTTAACAAATTAAATCAATTAAGAAATTTATTACTACTAAAAATCCATTTCACGCATCAAGTGAATCCAGGAAATGGTACGAATATTAAATTGGCAGAAAGTGAACAGGTATGGTTAGATTAGCGTTGCGTCGGCGCCGGCGCAGGTACCGCTTTAAACAATTCAAGCATCCAATGTGTGGCGTTAAGTAACTTTAATTGCTTATTAGTCGCACTATTCAGGCTGAATAAGACGTAATGAAAACTATTGCTATTCTGTTTTTCTTGAAATATATAAAGATCTTATACAATTCAATAAAATATGTTATTTACTTTTGAATTTCGAGCATATAAAAATTGTTATTAGCGAAGATTAAAAGGCTGTATAATTAAGCCATTTCAATGGTTAAAAAATGAATTATGAAATCATTCGCTGATACTTATTAATTTATTCTAAATCAGATAACTGACTACTTTGATATTTTTAAGAGGTGGTATTGTTTTATCACTTGTATTAGGAGTAAATTACATCATAATATTATCTTATGACGGAAGCAGTTCAAAATACGTAACTTACTCTTTTTGTGAGATCTTGATATTATGGTCATGACATGGAACATGTAGTTCACGAATGTGGCAAACAGTCACGAAATTATAAAAACCTACTTTAGTTTTGATACACGAGAGCACGAAATGTTACTAAAAAGATTTACATTACTGTAACAACTTAACTTACAACTTCAGAACGGTGTTTCAAGCACAAAAAAGGTTGCCCGCCTGTCGGCCACAATGGTACGCCTCTAAGTGGAGAACCGTAAGCTGCAGGCAGACCTGGCCAGCTTACGTAAGGCCGGTTCCACGGGAGCACCCGAAAAGGAGCCGCAGAAGCGATCTAGCCATGCCGTACCGGTTGAGGCCGATATTCTCAACCTGGCTTGGCAAGAATTGGCTGCATTCTGGGCCTGGGTAACGTCAGCAAGGACCCGGAGACGTCGCCAACAAGAGCCCAGGGACGGCCAGGGGGTCTGAGAGAGGCCTCTTCTCGGCCGTCGTCTCTGGTCCGGGGCCGTCAAACCAGCCCTTTAGTAGGACTGCCACGGTCCCCGCGAAATCGAATCCGGCAAAACCGGTACCGGCCGAGAAGAGGCCCAGGCGGCGAAAACGCCTGAGCTGTAACGTACGGACCGCAGCCTCACTCACCGCCTCCTTGCAATCCTCTCACGGCCGATGTCGGGTCGGAAGTGGTCGGGGAGAAGAAAAGGCCAAGACCTGCCAAGATAAAGGCGCAGAAACAGCACCGAAATATCGCGGCCAGGCTTCGCGCCCCGAAGAAAGCAGTTGTAGTGCTTACACTACAGCCGGAAGCGGAACAGAAGGGCGTGGCCTACCGCAATGTGCCAAAGCAAAGGCGGCTGTCAATTTGGAGGAGCTCGGGATCACCGGGGGCCTTCGGCTAAGAGTAACTGCAACGAGGATTTAAATGCTGAAAATCCCTTTGTAGCCAGTGGTCTATCCACTGACGCCCTGGCTGAAAAGCTCAGGGTGTCCCTAGATGCGGACGAGGCCCAAGAGTCCAGGTCGGTCAAGTGCGCACGCCGGCGCATTTCGGGCCTGGATGACTTCATGGTGGAGGAGGAGGTGGTAACCGTCGTCAGGACTGGTAGGTGCCCTGCTGACCAGGTGAAGGCAGTAGCCACCCTACGTCCTGACTACGGGCATGCGAACCGTGACAGTAAGCTGCCCATGGTGGCGGCCTAAACGATCGTAGTGGGGCAAAAGCTCCTGGTGGGCTGGGTCTCTGCGCAGGTCAAACTGCTGGAACCCAGGCCTCCGAGGTGTTTCAGATTGTTGATTCACGTGGGTCACCGCGTGGCAGTCGGAAGCACCAAGTCAAGTGCTCGGAGGTAGACCGCAGCCGACTGTGCTTCCGCTGAGGCCTGCTCGGTCACAAGGCCAGGACTTGCAACGCCACGCCGCACTGCGACGCATGTGCGATGTCGGCCAAGCCGGCCGATCACCGAGCGGGTGGCAAGGCCTGCGCACCACCCGCCAAAACCAGGGGCAGGTCCTCCGCGACCACACCCACCAACGCCGCCACCGCAGCCGTCACTGCTGGCGCCGCTACTGCTGCCGCTACCACTGCCACCGCTGTCGCCACAGCGCGGCAGCGGTGACAACCGGGCCTTCACGCTTTCACTTCCAGGAGGGCGCTGTAATAGAGTGCCAATAACGGCCCCATTACGCTGCGTCCAGGCAAATATCAACTACTGCGCCTACGCTCAGGATCTCTTGCTTCAGAGCATCATATCATGGCGCAGTGGTCGATTAACATCGCCGTGGTCGCTGAGCCGTACTTTGTCCTGCCCAGGGACGACTGGGTGGAGGGCCTGACCATCATTTGTCTCGTTGGTCTAGTTTGTTTTTGTTCTGTTGGGGCAAAGTATTGTTGAGTTTTCTCGGTTGATGACAATAGGCTCGCCCCTTGTTAACATGGGACTTGAAAATATGACACAAATCTCTGCCCAATCTTTCGGTGACTACAGGCTTGATGCTATGTTAATTATAATTAAATATTTCACAGAAGAACTGCTAGATAAATTATTTCATTTTTTATTTGACGACGAATATTGATCACCATGATAAGAACTAGACAATAACTCAATAAAATTATTTACTGCGCATAAATTATACGATTACTAAATTAGAATTATATTTATTACCATCTACTAATCACTTTGTGATTATGATTGAGAATCAGCACAGTTTATTAAAAATAGTGTTTTTTTCTTGTTTGAGATTTGGGTGACTCATATTGCGTCCGAAGCATTGACTAACAATTTAAAATAATTTATTAATTGTTTAGGGTTCCGTACCTCAAAAGAAAAAAACGGAACTCTTATTGGATCACTTTGTTGTCCGTCTATCTGTCTATCATCTCGAAAACGCGTGCAGGTATCAAGTTGAAATAAAAACCGTATACCTATGGGCCCTTTGTGCTGTGAAAAAATTAACCTAGCTAGAGGGTTGATTTTGAGACTGCGCATTAAAAAGATATGGTCGTTTTTGTCACAAGTTTGTACAGAACCCTCGGTGCGCTAGTCTGACTCGCTCTTAGCCGGGTTTTTATTTAAATAAAACATTTGACGACAAATGTTTACTAAACATCCCGTATGCATTAGCATCAAATTATAAAGAAGAATGTGTGTTTATGCAAAACCGCATAGCTAGAATGATGCTGAACATCTAAAGATCAACCTTCCCCAGACGACGTTTTATTTTATAAAAACTTGCACAAAAGCTGCTGCAAGAGCTTATCTCGACATCGAGAACATCAATTCGTATGTAGTATTTAAAATTACACACCAAAATGCGTTTAATATCTCGAGCAACACTGAGAATTCAGTTAATTACTTAATGTAGAGTGACGAAAACTATAATACATTGTTTTATAATCCCTAGCAAGGTCGAGTTGCAACCATTATGTGATTTTGGTTGCTCTCGCGCATGGCAACGCTCTACTTACTTGAAGTAATTACAGGTTAACGAGGTACCTTGATGAGAATAAGAATGTACTGGGTGTTATTATATTTTAGTTCATATTTTATTATCAAAGATTAGGTAACGGTAGGTCCGTCATGAAATACTAATTGAGTTTTAAAAGATTTAATTACTCGTAAAATTCTAGTGCATTTATAACTTTTTTTGGAACAAACAGTCACATTTCGGGTGTTAAATCACTAACTCGCCGTAAGGCTTACATAATTGTAAGTTGATAACTCGAACAATAATGGTAGGTTTAGTGGACACGAAAAACGTGCAAAGTGAAGTCTAGATGCATAATTTAGACAGAACGTTAACAACTCTATCTTACGATCCATAGAATACAAATTCAGAACTTGTATCCGCAAGTGGTCCATATGCGTCTTTTAAAGATCTTGACTTGAAGCTTGCAACTAGATGCGTCTATAGTGCACGATACATATCTATCACTTACACGTCGAAAGTATTATATGGTGGCCTTTCCCACTGAATACATATTAAAATACATTAAAGAGCAAAATAAGCATATTTATTGCTAAATTTCGGCCTTCAAAGTTTGGCAGGATTTACTAATTTCGTTCCATCTCTTCTAGTTCCGATAGGTATTCATAATCGATCGGTTTTGTCTTTAGTTTCTGGCCTTTCTGGCTTCCAGTCTTACCGGATTCAGTTGATTACCAGTATTGAGTGACAGAATAAAATACTGTATACAAAACAATAAAGAAATAGTCACTCGGTATTTACTATTAAGTCATAACGTAATATTTATCTCCAAATCAACTTTCTAACAACTCACTATGAGAAGCATGTTTAACGTCTGCCATAATAACAATAAACCACTTCTTAAAATGAGATAATATTCATTTAGTTTTATTCTTAAGCTAAAATTGGAAATCACATGTGAAGATCCAACAGACATCACAGAATATTGAAACATGTTTGTTCTACGTAACTTTGGCAGACATACGCGGTCACGTCTTTATCTCCAGCATCCCGCAAGAGAAAACAAGCAACGTTAACAGACGTGATAGAATCCTAAAAACAATTTATGTTTGTTTTACAGATGACCAAACTTGGATGCAACGCACCAATTATGCATCGAAAGGTAGAAGGGGGGTTATTAAGCAGTTTAAAGCAAAAACATTTTTAATAACAAGGTACTAATTGTCAAAAACTCATAAATTTATCACCTTGAACCGTAGAATGCTACGTAATTTTACGTAATTGCTGTATCATTATCAAACTACCGTATTCTTGCGTAGAGGCAGGCGGCGTGCGGCATCGCATCTCGCCGGTATACTAATATAAAAGTGGAAGGCTGCGCTCCTCGGCATCAGTTGTGTGTGATCGTGCAGTCGGGCCAAACCTAATCCAAACGGAAAATGATCGCTAGAGTAAGTGCATCCTGTGGTTTACTCCTGTTTTGTGAGAGGACCTGCTAGTGAATTGGAGCTGTTCAAGATTTCTTCTCTTAGTGGCCACTAGTTCTTCAGAAGTGCTTGTAGAATTTTTTGTTCGAACTCAGATCTTCCAGGATCGATTCCTGAAAAGTCTTTATAAGTATTTTGGTTTTGAGAGTGATCTAGTTCTATAAAATGACTGGATCTCACTTATTTCGTAAACATTCACCTATTTATACCAAATTTATATACTTCTGGTCCTGCTACGATCCAATCTCTAAGCCCGCACGAAATGTGCGTTTCCACGCAAGTGATTTGCGTTAAACGCAACTTTCGTAACTTCTTGTTAATCAAGCGCTCTAAGAAATTTCCGTCTCAATTAACTACTGCTCGTTCAAATTTAAAATACATGTCTCAATATACGAACATTATCGTCTATATTCTATAATGTTCTATGCCATTATACATCTTAGTTTATTCATATTTTGCAACTCACTTGCAACTTGAATCCTAAGTTGTGAAATTGTATTATTTCGCTATATGGCATTAAATCAATCAAATGTTTGGTTGTTTCTTAACTTTTTAATTTTTGGATATTAATATTGTTGTTTCTTTTTAAATCAATATGACGATAGCTACGTTGTTGTTAACATCGAACTCAGTGTTGTGTATTCTAATTCCCCTTTCCGCATATCATTCCTTTCTTGTATTAACTGCTCTATATAGATCGTAAACTAGATCAATTAAACTCCTTTATTATTAATACCATACCAAACTGTAGATTTACTATGTAATAAACCTAGATTTCAAAGTTATCAAGTGAAAGGCTGTCACTGCAGTCCTCTATAATCTATTGCAGTGACAGTTCGTGATACACTACCCTAAATTAACATCGCAGCAAATAAAGGGTTACGCGGCAAAATAACTGACTATGAATAGACCGTTATCGTTTATAACGATAGTGTCGTCTTTCCGTGATAGTTATTCAATATTAACAAACTTTCCTGTTACAGTTCTTAATAACTATGAATTAGGCAATAAACTTTGAGAGTTTGGCTGCATATTCAAATACATCACTTTAAAAAAATACTTAATTTGGTACCAGTACTATATTGATCTTTGACTACAAGCTTTGAACAGTACTCTCTATTAACAAAGTTTTCGATACCATTTTTAAATTCAACAATGACGTATCGGACAACTTCTTTAACAGCAGCCTCATCTCTTATTACATATTTCTGAGCAATAATCTTCTGTCCACAGGCTACAGTAATCCTCGGTGCGTTGGCGCTGGCCTCTGCCGGCGTGGTGTCGCTCGGACATGGCTACGCCGGAGAGGGGTACGGACATGAAGCTGTAGCGTACGCGCCCGTTGCCTACGGAGGACACGAAGACACGCATGTCGACTACCATGTAAGTGACATTTGGAATGTATGACGAAGGGCTTAGATCAGAAAATCGAATGATTAGTACCGCTAAACGTCAAGGCATGAAGCGGGAAAGTTAATGCTGGTGACACACTACGCACACACACGGGGAACACGAGAACGCAAATGTCGAAAACGACTTAAGTGGCATATTGAGAGACAGGGCTTAAAGGGATGAGATGGGACAGCGTGCTGTCGCGTGATGTGGATACAAGTATAGAGAGAGGAGTCAGGTGAGTAGTCTCTACTGCTCTGGTGTAAGGGCAGTAAGTAATAGCGTATACACCTATCACACGTTATGGAACACTTCATCAGCTAGAACTTGAGTACGCCGAAGATATGACCAGACACTTACCAACCATGGTTGCGTCTATTAGACTGTGTAGGAAACATGAAAAGCTGGCAGTCATGTAAAAGATATACATGATTTTGTGGAAATATTATTATTTAAAAGAGTGTCCATGAAGTTTCTTGTCCATTTTTCTTCATATTGATCTACGCTTAGAAATGGGCAACTACAGTACTTTCACAAGTTAGTATTTTGTTGTGACTGTGGCTATAGCAGCACCTTTTGTTTGTTTTTATGACATTTAAAAGTGCCTATTATGGTCTAATTGAAATAATCGCTTGAAATTCGAATTTTAAAGGGTAATTGCTTTATCAGAATCATGGCAGGGCTGCAGAAAATTAGCAAGAGTCGTGCGAAGAACAAGATTCACTATGCAAAATAACTTTACCTAAAGCAACAGGCATAAACTAAAAAAGTTTTGCATATCTAGTTTAAAAATACATCATCAACAACCATGTTCAAGAACCGTACCAATGTTTAGCAGTGGAGTCATGAGAAATTAGTAACAGAAAAACAATTAAAACAAACATTGGCGACCCACATTAAATTAAATGAGATCAAAGATCTCGGACAAAAATAAACACAAGCGTAAAAAAGTAACCTTCAGCTAATGAGTATTGTTTCCCGTTACTCGCATTAAGAGCATGTGCACACAGTAATAGTCGCGATCGTTACAACACTGCACTTACTGTCGCACCAACTGGAACGTTCTCACACATCAACGTAACTTATATTGGTCAAGGATACACAAATCAAGAAAAACGCATCATATATTTTGACGCCAAAATGTGACAGCACTGCCTTCACGCATAATAATAACGAGCACATTACGATGACAAACAAATATCCCGATGGCAGAGTAGTCTTACTAGCAAACTGTAAGAACACAAAACTTGACACACAAAGTTATGGTATTTGCAAAGTGACTTCACGACACATTACATTCATTATCTCGCTAATTTCTATTAATTGTAGCAGTTACGTTACTGGCAAACAAAATGTTGCTAATATCTCGTCGGTAAGTGGAGCAGCAAGAGCTGGTTTTGTTTCCCTAGGCCTGTTACCTATTTGGTTTCATAATACAATAGTAACAAGCTAATTGATAGCTTGCATAAACCGCGCGTGCTGTTCGCCCGATCCAACACAATCGAAGCTGTTTCCGGGATACGATACCTATCAACGACACAGTCACACAGTGCCACAGAGACAGGATTGCTGGTTTACATCATCACGACAATTTTCTTACAAAATGGGACCAAGCTAATAAATATAAGTAATTATTTTGTTTCCTCCCGGAGAGTTGCGGTAACCATGCAAATCAACAAGTGCAAGTCTATGAAACTGCTCGCAAATAACTAACGAGGTTTTTTTTTCCTCGCGACTGTCTATTTATTTCACCGATAAAGTTTAATTACTTGCTCATTTTGTCTTGACTTCACGTAAGAATCACTCTTTTCTACCTATTGCAACACATCATACACTTAGATTGCTTTCAAAGAAAACATTAAAAGCGACTATCTTCCTTCTTTGTAATTCGTAAAGAAGTTTAAATTACGTCTATAAATTTATTGTATAATATAGTATTTTGTGAATCGAATTAAAGATCATAACTCTCGGGCATAAAGCTTCGTTTAATCTGTTGTCGATAGTCTGTAAACTGTCATAAATCGCGCCGCTGGCTATGATTTGAAGTAATCCGCTTTGAATTACATAACGGTTTGCAAAGCCAAGTATATCCCGGTCGTGACTAGAGGAGCGATAACATAGCGGTTCCCAGGGAGGTTGCAACATTCGCGCTTAAGGCCCGGGACATAATGACTGCCATGATATCCAGGCCATTGGACTGTTGTTTGCATAAACTTGGTGGCTCGTGCTCTCACGCTCGTTTAATGGTAGATGTGGAATCGTTGCCGACCGATGTCGACCCAAATACAAAGTTGCGTAAGGTATTTGACAGAATAAACCATTGTAGTGTGTGCAACAATAATGGGATCAAACTCGATCTCCTAGACTGCACTAACGGGCATGTAACTTCGATCAAGATTAGCACACATGTTGTAAATCTGTTTTGGAAACAGTTTACACAAGTTGTTTTACATGAAAAATGGATTTCTGTATTCAACGAAGCGTGATAATAGATTAAAATCTGGAAGTGCCAAATACTTGCCAAAATTAAAACATTAAATTTCTTTTGCATGTGGGTACATACAAAGGAAATTTAATGTTTTAATTTTCATCGAAGAAAAAAAGCAATTGGAATTTTAAATAGGGAACAGTTGGTTATTTAGGCTTGTTTCCGTACAACGTTCGATTACAAGTGCAAACAGTGTAATAATGCAAATCAAATGATTGACCTGTTTGTTGATTGACAGTGAAATCTATATGATTGACTTCATTCTAAAAACGCATTATGCTGTTGCATATATCATATTCTATAACATAAAATAAAAGTGATACAAATATTTCTGATCTGGCTTCAAAAATCAGCATCTAATTTTGTATTTCTTCACAGGCACACCCCAAATATGACTACTCATACTCCGTATCCGACCCACACACTGGTGACCACAAGACCCAACACGAGGTCCGCGATGGTGATGTAGTGAAGGGAGAATACTCTCTGCTGCAGCCCGACGGTTCCTTCAGGAAGGTCACGTACACCGCTGATGACCATAATGGGTAAGGGTTTTTTAATGAATGATGATGAAAAAATAGTGACGTTAACATTCAGCTATTATTTTTGCTGCAAAATCTTTACTTTTTTAAATGAAAAATAAAGTAAAACAATCAAAACTTAGTCTAATACAATTGTAGCCTGTCTAGTTATAAATTAAATATTTGCTGTGTTTTTTAATCAACAAAAAAGTAACGAAGAAAACAACTAATTTTAATTACACTCACCTAACTGAATGTAAATTTATTCAATGAAAACAGTTCATAACAAGCTTACATCTGAGCATTGGAATGCAATTCGTTTAGCATTTCCTCGTGTCGATTACGTCGCTACAATGTTACCTTGTGTTGCAGTTTCAACGCGGTCGTCCACAACACTGCGCCAGCGCACCACGAGTACCACTAGTGCAGGCGGCAACCCTGTCTCTGCTTCTCATGTGATATTATACACTTAATACTTAATGTAGATAGTCTTTAGTCGTCAACGACTCTTTATTTTATAAGACTGCGGCGAAAATAAACTTTTAGAAAACTTACTTTGTTGTTTTATCTTATTTCTGTCATCCTCTATTTTGGTTTATTTTAATTTAATGACGCATCTACAGAAACTTCTTTAAATGAAACCGATGATAATCGAATCGACCAATGTAAATTCAAATTTTGCATTAAAACTATACCTACTTTGATCCTAATCTTACGAACCACAATTAGCTTAACCTAGACCTACTATAAAGCTGAATATATCTTCTGGTACCAATCAACAATGTTATAGGTAATAAGGGAGAAGCAGACATAAAGGAAATATATATTGGTATCATACAGAAAGCAAACGAAGAACATACAAGGCTTAATTTAAATAAGTTCGTACACTAAAATACGATCAAAAAATTTAATCAGCACTTTCAAATTGTACTTACTTAATTGTAATTAACTTGTTAACCTCTGCACCTACTTAAAATCTTTTGTATACTTGCCTTTCATAAACGAAGGTACCAACATGATAATTACCTTCCAGTCTTAAGTCGTAACACGTAGTTACTTACGCTGGTAGGTCAATAAACTTAACCCATCGCAATGCACATATGGACAAAGGCACCTCCCAAACTATGCTAGAACACTTTGGCTTCGGTTTCCTGCATCCATTCTATTCCAGCCACTTCTTTAAGATCGACGGGCGTCCTACACTACGGAGCCCGCTGGTGATAATACATAGGTAGGTACTAAACACGCAGAAAAGAACATTTGCATGTAATGCACCCATGCATCTGCGTAATAAAGGTTACCCCCATACATCACCACTTTGACGGGCCATCACCGACTGACTACTTCTATTATTCAGCGGGAACATTCTGACTATGGGGTCAAAAAGTTCTCATCTATACTTTTGTCAAAGATGTTGCTTAGTGTAGTCTGTTTTGCATATTACAAGCCTGAATCACCGAGTGAAGCTGTTCAAACACAGACGGTAGACAAAGTAACAGTAGTAGCTAAGCTTCTTCTGTAGCGAATTTATAACCATCAGCCTCGGCCTAGCCTTCAGCTTGAATGATGATGATTTCTTAGTTGTCTGGCTTCAAGTCTTACCGGCTGCAGCCGAATAGCAATAGCAATAGCAATATTTTGAGCGACTATTCGCTCAAAATATTGAGCGAATAGTCGCTCAAAATTTGCTGCTGCCTATCTAACTGGAGGTCAGATAGGCAGCTGCCTATCTGACCTCCAGTTAATCTTTTACCCTTAGTAAGACTGGTTGTTAGATTTTCGAAGCCACAGCGTACCTGCAGCCTGTAAGGTATGTCAAAGATTCTAGAATTCGAAATAGGAAATACAACGAAGAGACCAGCTGAGCAGGTTATCAACATTATTGAAACAACAACGATGTTAGAAATTGCAAAAATACTTTTTAGAAAGAACAATAAAATCTTCACAGAGAGCATCACATTCAAGCACTATTGTCTTCATACCTCAAAAACTATATACATTTATATTGTTACTAGCATTTGCCCGCGGCTTCGCTTGCGTTAAATTTGGGGTAACACAGTTCCCCTTTCCTGATTTGCAGTTACCTGCTAACTATAGTTTTTGCCCTTACGCCTTATTGATTGTAATAGCAAAGCTAACTTTTCAAGGGAAAACTTAACATCAAAATCGGTTTAGCCATTAAGGCATTAAGACGTAACAAACAAACAAACTCACTTTCGCTTTTATAATATTAGTAAGGATTTACCATACCATAAAGATTAAAATAAAACGAATTCTACAATAGAAAAAAACTAGTTATCTATTATTATCACACACATATTTTTAGATTACATAATACCACGCCTGTAAATCCTGTAATCCATGAAGGGTTAAGCAGAGGTGTACCTCATGAGGTAGGTTTCGCCAGTTACGTTCCATATAGTTCTGTGGCGGAAAGCCGGTATAAGCTTAATGAGAGGGACCCAAAATCCGATGAATCGTGACTTAATTAAGCATTTTAGCTAACACTAAGAGTTTGCTGTTTTTACATGAAGCGCAACTACGGCATTGAAAAAACAGAATATTATTGGGAACATAAAAACAATTATTAAAATGGAAAGATATGCATTGGCTTGTAATCTATCTTTGGTAAGACAACTTACCAAACTTAAATGCTAAGATTTATAATCGCAATTACCCATAAAAAAAAATCAACCACTAAAATAAATAAATAAAATCACGTATTAAAATGTAAATAAACAAAAGTATCTACCTACTATCACACAGATCAACAGCACAAAACATACATACACAAGATTAAATTATATTCAAATTTAAATTAATAAAGCCTACTCAGAAATAATAAACACCGTATTCGAAAAATTGTATAAGCTACCAGGCGTATACTTACAGACAGTATAATTGCGACTTTAACCCCTTTACTGAAATAAGTAAATGTAACGTTTTACTTAATTTACAAACCAATTTATTTCTTTAGCTCTTCACTGAAAATTATTGAAACTTTTGAATCATTCAAATTTAACATTTGATCGCACCCCAACACAAAATCTTAAGAAAGCCAACCCAAAAAAGTGACTGACAGTGAGTTATTGTCAGTTTCTGAATCTAGGCGCAGCTAAAATATATTATTATGTTTTCAATCTCCGAGGGTAAAACAAAGTATAAGGAAACTAGGATTTAAACTCAATTTTTCTTTTTTCTCAGATAAGTATGTCCACAGTTTTAATCTTCTGAAAGTTTCGGACATTCTAATTGCAGTTACATTTTACGCCTGCCGAATACATTTAGCAAGAAAACAATGTTAAAAAGTTGCTATTTAAGTTAGTACAGGCGTTATATTTTTTCTGACGACGCAATAGCCGTTGCTGTGGGTGCCTACGACACGTTAGGAAGAAAATGTAATCGTGTTCCTTAAAATATTTTAAGTAGCTTTTAACCTGTTGTACTTCACCAAAATATTGAAGGATGTAGTTTTGAATAACATGTCATTAGCTAAATCATTGTGAATTAACACAGCATTAAGTCTCAATATGAAACAAAAGCATTTATGATACAAAAACATGAATAATCTTTTATTGATAACAAAAGTGACAGTTTGACAGACGAGTGTCAACCCATTCTCACCATGAAAGAGTTCCGTTAGCAAAAGGAGAAAATGTTAAAAAACAAATAACAGTACCTACCTGACTGTGTATGCAAATCCGAAAGGTTGTGTTCACCTAGAGGCAAACATGCCAAACCATGTTGCTAATAGCCGAGCAGACATATTTGAATATGTGAAAGATTTCTTATTCCGAATAATCGTGCAACTGGAAGCGACTGTGTGTTTACGGAATAAAGAAAAAGCAAGCAGTTCCCAGTGCCATTTCACAAGTAAAGCATTGACTGGTCCATAAGAAACAAAAACTACTGTCACGCCACGTTACCTACTTTTTGTACACCCACGTGTTCCGAATACAGGAGAAAAATTTCGGAGCCTGCGTTAAATCTTCATTAACATATTAATTGTTATCTCCTATTCATCTGTTCTACGACATTGATGGTTTGTTTCGGTATTACCGAACAGAATATTTTAAAAACAACAAAGAATCTCTTATAAGCGGAGCTTCATTCTCAAAAATATCAGTAGTCTTCCATCGATCAGCAGGAAAGATGATTCTTCATGTAAGTATTGGTTTTTCTTTATTAATTCAAATTGAAACTTAACTGTGAGCGCCTTATTTACTTTGTTTTGCTTTTTTCAGACTTTTAAGGCGTTTTTAATATTAACTGTCGCCTCAATAAGTGACGTTACCAGTACGTCATTCTCCAATGTCTATGTGGAGAGTGAATTCGTCCCTAGGGGTTACTATGCCTACGGTGCACCATATCCATCAATAGCAAATCCGATACTATCTCAAATTAATTCACTACCTTCTGTACCTGGGTATGTCTCACCCTGCGGGTCACCCTGTGTCTATCCTACCCAAACCGTAACTGCTGTTGCACCGGTGAACCCAAGCCATAACGTATTAGCATACAATGCGAAGAATGTTCCTGTTGTTGTTGCACCAACTAAGCAGGTATTTTATCAATATTATTTAACATTTTGCTGGTAATCACAGACGAAATTAAATGTCGTGTTTGTATTTTCAGGATGCCACAGGTTACCAATATTCTTACATAGTACATGACGTAAATACGGGAGACCAAAAGGCGCAACATGAACTTAGTGATGGTTCAGTTGTCAGAGGGGAGTACTCGTTTCTGCAGCCTGATGGATACATTCGAGAAGTGCAGTATGTTGCTGACGATATTTCTGGGTATTTATTATAACATTAAATTATTAAATGATTATTATTACTAGGAACTACTTTCAAAAGTGAATAACATTCATCTCTTTCTGTGCAGGTTTAACGCTATAGTTAAGCAATTCTTGCCCGCTCCTGTGGAAGGTAAAAGCAGAGTTGAAGAACCAGAAAAAAAAGAACCTTCTCCACCTTGCCACGAAACTAAAAGTGAATCGCTAAAAGAAATATCAGAAGAAGATTCAGGAGAAATCTCCATAAAACAATTGAAGAAAATTCATGACATACTACTACATACAAAGCATTCAAATGAAGAATCAGCTGACAAATCAAAAGGAAATCTTCACAGTAAATCTAAAGAGTCTGGAGAAGAAGAACATTCTAAAGAAATGCATCACATAGATACCAAAACAGTATCTAAGGAAGCATCTGGAGAATCTGCAAAGAAACATTCCAATGAAGACTCCAAAGAAGAATCTGAAGAAAAACATCAGAAAAAGTCTGAAAAAGAATCCAAAGACTCAGAAGAAGAATCCGGTGAAAACTCTGACTCTGAAGAATCAAAAGAAGATTTAAAACAGAAACCTCATAAAAAATCTTCGAAAGAAACTGAAGGGTCCAAGGAAAAGAATAAATCTAAGAAAGGATCCAAAGAAACTTCCGAGGAAGATTCTGAGGCGGAATCTGATGAAAAAGTCAGTCATGGTAAAAACAAAGAGGTACACGAATTACTAAAACACACAGACGAAACGCTTGTACCATATAAAGACATTCTCAAATGTATTGAAGCAGCGATGAAGAGAAATCATGGACTACCGGTCGCCATGAGACAAGGACCCTCACCCTTAACATACATAGTCTTGAACAAACCGTGCTAACAGAGAGAATCAATTGTAAGCTGTCTAGTCGATAATGATTTGTCTTAAAATCTCACATTTATTTTGAATTAAGTGTTATATTTATGTTTATTATGCATACGAATTAAATCTTGCAAGAAGTATAAAGTTCAGTTTAATTCTTCCGGAATCCCCAGAACGTTAATACGTTGATTAATGCCATGTAAGTAATAAAGCAAAAACAGTGATAGCCTAGTGGTGTGACCGTCGGACTGTCTAGTCATAGATCTCGAGTTCGAACCCAAGTCACGCACGACTGAGTTTTAGGATTCATGAGTGTATCGGTAAAGAAAACCGTCGTTAAGAATCCATTATTTCTGAGAGATATTTTAGAAGCCTAAGGGCGGCGTAGAATCTGATATCAGGTTAATAGTGACTAACCAACAACTTTGTAGTAACAGGGAATCCACCACCATAAAGAAGAATTCCTTGTTGTTAAAGAAGAAACAATATTTGCATGACAGAAGCAACAGATAAATTGACACATATTTAAAGTAACTACTTCATGCATTGCATAAATGTCTAATCGCAGTATGGCACTTATCTGAACTTTTATCTCGATACCCCGTAAAAGGAAAAAGCTTATGACACAGCAATTTATATCAATGCCATTCATGTTTCCTCAGCCTAGAAATGGTCCATGATAGTTACAGTTACCTACTAGTTAATAGATACTTAATTATTTCATGACAGGACGGAGATTGATGATTAACTGTGTCTTAATATGGGCAGAATTTCTTAATGTTAGTGTGTTAATATAATAAAGCATTGGATCATTTGTGACGATTAGCGTCAATCATTGTGCTGAGACAAGATACCCTTTTTTTGGATGGGAAATCATCAAATAACTTCTCCCGCTCTGGGTGGAGCGTGAGGGAGTGTCAAACACTTACTGACTTGTGTTCTTGTGTATTTCTTTCCAACAACCTGCAAAACCCGGCAAGAACGACCAACAACCCCGGCAGAAACAACCAGCTATCCCGGGAGGAGACAAGAAGCCACACAATTGTCGCAAACGTAACGAAAAGTAACCGTATTTCTTCTTAATTTTTATCATACCGTGGACAATAGTGTGGGCTATGCGTTTTTACTCATATTTGAAATTACGGTACACAGTTGAAATTTGGTACTTCCATGAACCACAACATAAATAAACCACCCGGCTCCACGAGTGTTACTGTACCTTTTCTTAAGTCAATGGTTGATATTTTGCTTCTTAAGTCGTAAAAATTGTTTGTACCTCTTAGTACTATTTGTAAAGTAAGAAGACCATAATTCTGGAGTAAAATGGGTTTATAGAACGTAAAAAGAACTTTCAACAAAAATTGGTTTGAATATTTCTTTTGAGATGTACTTTTTTAACATTAGTTTATTATATTAGGATTTAAAAACGTTCGAATAAATTCTCCTGTATTATGGGTGCGTTTGAAACATTTAAACTCACATACACATGCAGCCAGACCCGGAACAACTATCGGTAGGCCATACGAATATTCTTTTTCCCTTCGGGGATCAAACCACTTCCCACCGTGTTTGCTTGTTTCGCAGAGTTAAACCAGATCCTGTCGCAGTTAAGTTAGTGGTTAATCGTGAATACTTTGAGTACCAAACATTCGTCACGGTGACTGACATTCTTGTCCCATTATTATCGTATTTATTGGTGACTCTATTTGTCACGCATATTACGCGACCTCGGTAAGGTACTGCTTTGGACAGAAATGTCACACTGTAATATGTATTAATGGAATATCAATTGTGTTTAAATGTTTCCTGCCAAAAGTGCATGTCTGCGAATAAGTTTCAAGCAAATTACAAGTTTTGTAGTGTTTTTGTTGAAGTAATAGAGAGCGCACCCGAGGCGCGGTGTAAGAAAAACTTAAAAAGTCGATTTTAAAAATGAAAATTCTCGGTTTCAAATATTTTCATAATTTGAAGAATTAATTATATGTATGGTTCATACCTATTGAGCTTGTTGCAAACAATTGAACTAATCTGCAACAGGATAATGGTGTTTTCGATTGAAAAATCAATGTAGGTATTTACTTTACTATCCTCTTTGTTGTGCTTAAACACGCAAACAAATTTCTCGAACATACGACTACAATAAAAAAAAAACAAAGACATCCATAAGTATTTAATCACAGGGTAGCTAAATACAACGGTAATGTTGCCAATCGATCGATATCTTGTCGAACCTTTTAAGTCTACATTTAATTTAGTTCGATAATAATCATCCGACTGCTTTTGTAAGCAAACACTAGTTATTAAATATGTCCAGCAACCTTCAAATATTTAGTAATGACAGCTAAAATGAACCACAACTCAAATTAGAAATGTTCATGGTCTAATTACAAATCTGCATTTGTATTAAATATGCTTGAAATATTAATTATAGCTAGGGTGCAATAAGCCGAAATATTCTAACAAAAACGTGCAAGTGGCCGGGTCTAGTTGACCAAGGCTTACTACGAGAATGTGTTTATTTCATTATTTCACAAACGACAGTAAAGTACTCAAGAACGAAACTTTTAAACACCGTTTAGGCGTGTTGTACGTGTAAATTAATCTATAAAACCTTATTATACTATGTTATTTATTAACTGGTTAAAGCGTGGGTCAATCGTATCTGTACAGTATTAGAAGTGACAAAGATTTCAAATTATTAGGTTAATAACCTTAAAACACCACAACATTGATCATTTTTGAACTTATTTCAAGAAGCCAAATTATTTATCGTTTACAAGTAGCTAGAAGGCAACAGTAACATTTTTTGTTTCATAAATTCCTTGTTAACAAAACATTAACTTTATAAACCGTATAAAGTATCCGAAACCTCGGAAACTGTGGCCATTAAAAACATTAAACAGAATCATTTACTCGATGTTAAGCTAATTGTTATTACAGCTATCAACTTCGAGCGGCTGCCCCTGAGGAAAGAATACAGATTTTACATTAACAACAAAATTTAATTTTAGCAAAATCGTATTATTACATTCTACAGTTTATTTTTACTGTTTTTATTTTACTTGGTAAACAAATACAACATAGAAAACGCGAGGTTTAAAAAAACACACACACATTGGTTTGTGGATAGGTCCCATAAGATACCAAGTTTCCTCCGAGCCTCGGAAAGCACACTAAACTCTTGCTCACGGCTGTCAACTGTATCTGTACTGATCTTTGACAGTCGTTACGAGTAGTTCCTGGCTCGAAATACTGACAACCATTTTTACCAAAGGATATTGTGTTACTCAGTACTACCTGAGTTTTGAAGGCCAGGTAGATAGTTACTCCTCCTAAAATCCAGCTACATCTGGTTAGACTGAAAACCGACCGCATTATAGTTGGGAAAATGTTGGGCTATGATGATAGCATACTAGATCACCTGCCTATTACTTTTTTTACTGTTACTGTTACTTGTTTTGCGGATGAAAAATTTTGAAACATAACAATAATATAACTTCCCCCGCTCTGGGCGGAGCGGGGGCGGGTGTCAGACTTGTGCTGACTAAAATTCACTCATGTTCCTGCCTTTTATGTTCCGGGGCCGCGGTATCTCTTTCGAACAAACCGCAACCCCGGCAGGTGGCGGCCCTGGCTGGCCCCTTTGCTTTGCTGACATCTCTTGGAGGCGCGCGTGGAACACTACATATATACGGCCTCAATCGACGGACGGACGGGGAGCTACCCATTGTTCACCGTCCACGGGCCCGCATCTACGGTGGGCTGGGTTGGTTTGAGGTTCTCTTCCTCAAATGCCCAGCCACCTCCTTCGCTAGCAAAACCGCTCCGCAGAAGGCGGCAACCGCTTCCCATTCTCTCTCGCCGGACCTACCTGCCTGATACTTTAAAAACGGTTTATCTTTAAAAAGCAAAAATAAAAACAAACGCAATTAACATGAGTTATCTTAATATCGATGTAAACAATGTGAGGCCTTTCTATTAAACCTGACCCACATTGTACAAAAATCTCGATAATTTATCTGAGTGTAGGCCGCCATCACATGCCCAATCTATCAAATTATTTATAACACGAGTCACTCTTGAAATACCTCGACGCTTGGTCAATGAAATGTTATGAAACCGCTCCTATTAAGAATGCTATTGTCTAAGTAACACGTTTATTTGTATTACTATGAATAAAAAATGCGCATATATTAAAACCTAGCTAAAATCAAGAGTAAAAGAACTGGTTTTGTATTTTAATTTAGATATTTTTTGTTATGTTTTTTGTATTAACTTTCACGAAGTATGTCCTTGAGCGCAATAATTACCAATATCCTCAATTAGGTATTTGCTGAGTCAACTGGAACAACAGATAAGGTGCTGTTTCGTACAATGCAAATTCTTAAAGCTGATTACTGTTCTAAGCTGCCAATTAAAGAGATTAATCTAAACACTTTATAGTTAGGCACTTAGGTATTTACTTAAAAACATAAATTCTTAATTATCATTTTCTCAAACTTGTAGTGGCGGCTCTGTCACACATGACTTGGTTTGCTATAAAGAAGTCTCTTCGTTAAAGAACTCAGTTTAACAGTTAACGAGGCCGTATGTTTGTGTAAAGTCTGCTTATTAATAAAACTATTGTCGTTCCAAACATATTAGCATTCTTTTTTTTTATTCTATAATGCTTTTTGAATATACACAAAAATTTCAATAATACAACGTAAGTATAACGGTGAGCTCAACAAATTCTTGAGTTTTCTTACAGCATACCTTACTTCGACAATTGCGACATTTTCAAATGACGATATCCCTCGGAACTTTAGCAAACATAATAATACAGATAACTACCTTAAACAAATCTTAGCTCAGTATGTGTTTATCTCTCGACATAAATAGCCTAACGAATCCAAATCAAAACAAGTAATTTTAATGACCAATGACCGGTTGGGAAATTAAGCTTTTGCCCGTTTGTTCCGCCTACAATACCTACGTAGTTTCGGTGGGCTAACCATACAACTTACGCACGTAATCTCATTGAGATTTATTGCAGATAGAACGGTTTATTCTCTGGGCTATACCCGGAATTTCCTGGTTTGAAGGCTGCGTTCTAGAACTCCGGTTTGTTATTCATAACTAGGTTACCGGGAAAATAGCACACAGCTTGAAATTCTAACTGTTTTATGTAAGAATGAAGAAGAAGATGATGGTAGACTTAATAAATATTGAAATGAGTTCATCATTAAGTGAATGAAAGAAAACAGCCCTTTTCATATTCATAATATGTTATTTTAAAGTGAAAGATGTTTTATTTTCCATTAGGAGTTTCATAGTAGCAGAACAAAGTTTGAAAGTTGGTGGTAAAATAACTCCCTGCTTCGGAAAGCACGTTAAGCCGATGGTCCTGCGATCTCTTTCCGGTCGTGGCGGTTTGCCGTGCCATCGGCCTATGGGAGTAAGTCGGTTATGAGCCCGCGTATCGACTGCGGCTCGACTGTTGGTCGAGGGGGCGACGCGTCTAAAGGAACAGAGAGTGCACCTGTGCCGGTGATTAGCGGTTTGCCCGCGAGATATTATATCCGCTAAAATCGATCGCCGTGGCCTATATACATATAGGAATCCAAGTTGCCTCTCAATAACAAATTCATGAAAAAATGATATGGTAAACATCTTCTTTATGAGCTTTCAGTATATAATCACAAATATCGACCTGATAGACCCACCTTCATTCCAACATCGTATGTGACGTAGACATATTAATATTCTCGGATGTTTTTGACATCAAAAACCAGCTTGTTTTAACAAGCGCGTGCGCCCTCTTGACTGGGAAATACCTTTAGCAAACAACAACGTTATATTAATTATGAAAAATCTTGTAATCACATAATTCAAAACATTGTGATCTTTTTTTTTTCACATTTTCTTTTTTTGGCTAATATTGATGTCTAGAGAGCTTTTTGTATGTCATGAATTTTATACTACTATCGAAATAGCTAAATGAAAAGTAAGTGACAGAGATTTTTCTGGCGATAAATTTGTTTACGTTACTTTTAAAATGGAAGCAAATGGGACGTCGGAAAATCTCAAATATGGAAAACTAACGCATCCACTCCTACTTATAAGTCTATTAACATTGGGAAAGAGACATTTTATATAACCTATATCCAATCTCGCAGCAGTTGTACAAACCGCTTTCAAAATCTTGAAACATGACTACATGCCAAACTGGAATTGCAAAAAGCGATCTAGTTACGCAGTTTAATATAATTTATGTATTAGATATAACAAACAGATTACTTACTATTGTCGACAGACATACCATGTAGTAAAAAGAATTTGATAAATCTCTTAATTGACGAGATTGAATAAATTATGAGACAATAAAAAATCTGCAGAAAAAAGTTTAGTACCTACGTCGAGTCAGAAATGCAGGAATGAATGTATTGAATACAAAACGTTAATAAAAAATCATTAACCTACTGGTCTAATAGATGTCAGTTTGCGTAATGTTTTTTTTTGTGCAACCTAACAATTAAGGCTGCATCCCATTATGTTACGCAAAGATCAAAACAATTACTTGTTAACAAAAAGAAAATAAATACGAAAAAGTTTTAATTTCTCACTGAGCATCTTATTTGAAATAGGTACATCAGTAGAAAATTATTTGCTTCTTCTTTTTTATTTATTTCAATGGAAACCCTACTTTTTGCTTAATGAGACATACATAATTCAACATCTTAGATTGACCAATCCGCATTGCGAATCGGTAAATCACATCACAATGATTGATAATTCACGATTCCGATATTATAAGTAGACAACAATGCCTATGGCATTTTATGAGAATAATTAACAATGGACTCCTACGTATTAATTATTGTAGATCCGGACACAAATCAGCGCGTTCGGTGTGTAGTGATATAGGGACTGCGACCTTGATACATGTCAAAGTTACAGAGTCAAGGTGCGCGCGCATTTCTCCGCCCCACCAGCGCTAGCTTGCGCACGCGCCGCCGCCGCCCGCGTTCTATAAAACCATACGGTAGGACCATTGACATTAATCAACATTTGATTCTTACAATCTAAACAACCAAAAATGTTCAGCAAAGTGAGTTGTTACAATTATTTGTTTTAAAATAAATAAATAAAATATAATTAAAATTAAGTACCTATATTAATTCGATAAAAATAAGACCATATTTTTAAACTGAAAAAAATAATGACTAATATATTAAGACAATATTTAAAGCACAAAGTTAAAAAAATATATGAATAAGATCTAAAAACATCAACAAATTAATAAAATATTTTTGCAGATCGTAGCCTTCGGCGCCCTCTTGGCTGCTGCCAACGCTGGTCTCTTGGGACATGGCCACGCTGTGTCCTCCCAGAGCATCGTCCGTCACGACGAGACCCATGCCGCTCCCCTGCACTACGCGGCTGCTCCCGTAGCACACTATGCCGCTCCCGTAGCACACTACGCCGCTGCCCCCATCGCCCACTACGCCGCTGCCCCCGTTGCCCACTACGCCGCCGCACCCGCCCACTATGAAGGCCATGACACATACGTAAGAATTTATCTACGTCTAGAACTTTATTATCTCTTGAATTTTACGTTCAACATTCTGACTTAATCATTGCATTCTCCAGGCTCACCCCAAATACGACTACTCTTACTCTGTTGCTGACCCTCACACCGGAGACCACAAGTCCCAGCACGAAAGCCGCGACGGTGACGCCGTGCACGGATACTACTCTCTGGTGCAGCCTGATGGCTCCGTGCGCAAGGTCGAGTACACCGCTGATGACCACCATGGGTAAGTTCAATTATGAAAAAAGAGTTCTCGTATCCATATCCTTCAAATCGGAACTACTAATTAACTTGGACTTTTTTTATTTTCAGTTTCAACGCTGTAGTGCACAACTCCGCTCCCGCTGTGCACCCCGCCCCCGCCCCCGCCCACGGCTACCATCATTACTGAGCGTTTCTAGTTGAGTGTTTGTTTTGAATGTCTGACCTACAACCTACCTATTTATATTTTTGTATGAAACGAGTGTGATATGAGTATGAAGAAATATAACTAAAAAAATATTTTCTTTCTTTTATTTGGTAAATGATTCGTGCC
Organism: Ochropleura leucogaster; assembly: GCA_958449745.1. NCBI lineage: Eukaryota > Metazoa > Arthropoda > Insecta > Lepidoptera > Noctuidae > Ochropleura > Ochropleura leucogaster. The sequence continues at coordinate 12,681,112 of OY288204.1, read as the reverse complement.
AAAAATTTTAACCAGTTACAGTTGTAATTAATGCAAATAGGTCAGTTTTTTTACGGATAGTAAACCATCGAATTTAAACGAAACATCCTCCGCTCTGGGCGGAGCGGAAGGGAGTGTCAGACTTTTAGGGTCTAAACCCACCCACTTAATTTTGCCCTTTATGTTCCGTAGTCGCGATATCTCTTTCGAACAACCCGCATTCGACACCAATTTAAGAAGTCTAGTGTTAATGAATGCATTTTAAAGACATCATGGGCAAACAGATTTTCCTAAAATATAACTGGTAAAACTTATTACTTTCGGCGGTAAGAGCACCTTAACACCACTGCACACCAAATGTATTGTCAACCACTAGTTGTGATCTTACTTTACGCAGTTTTGCGCTTTTTATTTATTTATAAAATTTTTCGCTCACAAAAATTGTCATTGCGCTAATATGAGCTACTATGCCATTAGTTTTCATTTTTTCATTCCTCTAATAATCGTAGACTAGGCGGTTGGCCTAAACGCGGCTTAGAAGTTGCTGCATGTAAAGACTAGAGGGAGAAGAGAAAATGATAACGAAACTGACAGTAATCATAAATTATAAAATTATTGGTTCAGTTAATTCAGGCTAATAAATTAAACATCACATATTGTAATCATAATCATTTATTTGTTTGCGAATATGGGTACAAAAGAAAGGCTTTTTCCATTAAAAAGTTCATTAGCCATATCTTGCCACGAAGCATGCAAAATTGACGACACGGTTGGCGCAGTGGCTGAGCGATCGACTGCTGCGCTGCGTGTTGCGGGTTCAACCCCGCACGGAACAAATATTTGCATAGCCTACAGATAGTTGTTCCCGGTCTGGCTGTCTGTGTATGTAAGTTTAAATGTTTGTAAACGCCCCCACGATACAAGAGAAATTTCTAGAGCGGGATAAAGTTTAAAAAACAATAAAAAGAATGGAGTAACAAAATATTAGTTTACCCTGTAAATATTAAGTCCTAGAAAAAAATGCTTTTCTAGTAACGGTGTTTTAAATTATTTTTTAATAAATTTATATACCTAACCTTATCCACAGATGAGTTCGGCAAATTATATGTGCGTGGAGCGACATAATGTAGTTTTATTTATAACGCAGTTTTATTTCTTAATACACATACTATTAAATATACGTTTTTATCCACTTTTCTTTGGGTGCTTTTACCTTTGTAAATAGAGATCACATACATATGCGTAACGTTAACTACTAATAGTCATGTTTTCCGAAGTTTATCTTTCGTAAACTTAGGACATTGTACAGGCTTCTGATGTGTACCGTGCATTTATCTGGATCTGCTAAATGATAAAATAATGATGTTAATTTAATGGTGGTTGTGAACCTTACCAAAAAAAGAAATTTAAGTATTTCTTTTTTTTTGTAAAAAACAAACTTGTTGCTTTCACTATCTGTAGTTTATATCAACATTTAAAAGGAGTATTTATGGAGTAACCCAACCAGAATTTCAGAATGACATTATTTTGGTTCATAAGCTACAAAGTACTCAAAGTGAGGGCTTTTTTTCGTTCGCAACTCATCAAATTACTGCTCTGGGTTGAGCGGAAGGGAGTGCACTTTTAGTGTAGAAGTATGAGAAACTGAGTGCAAAGTTTATTGTCTTCCACAAAATAAAATAGATAACATAATTTTGCATTACATCAAGCACAATGCGGCATTATACTGAGATATTATTGCTACCAAAATCTTTTCTGCTTCGAAGAAGGTTTGGCTGCGTAGAGTCGTATGCATTAGTAGTTACTCTGACATAGATTGCAGTGATCAAGAATGGCTTAATGAGGAAGGGATTTGTACTTCGACGTTTTGCTCTTGGCTGAAGGCCTTACAGTCAAGATACCCACAGTATAGTCCGGTTGAGCAGCTAACTAACAGCTTGACAAGCGAGATGCCTGTTTGATATAACATCATTATTATATTATTTGAGTTGGCAATCAATCATCCTCGGGACGTCAATTGTCTTTGATGCTACCACATGGCCGGCACAAATAAAACATACACGTAGGTATCGTTATTCTCTCATAAAAAAACACTTCTTAGTTTTGTGTTTATTTATTTTTGTTTGTTTTTAAAAGCTAAAGGATCTTCCCGGGATTTCTAATGGAAAATCCCGTGTGACCAACCATATTACAGATAAATTATAATAAAAACAATATTCGTTTCTTTTTTATTTTTTCAATCACAGGATTTTTTCTGGTCTCTAAAATAAATCCCGGGATCTGAGGCATATCTACATTATTATTTCGCTGTATAAAATCAGTGTAAGTACATAAATAACTCTTATCTAATTCCGAATTCTGCTTATTACAGACCATATGGAAGGGAAAATTTTCTCTCTTTTCACTATGTAACAGCTGTCAGTTGTAAAACACTTTGAAATCATAACGGCAAATCGAATTGTTGTAATAGTCAATCTTAAACTCTATTATCGCACTCGAATAAATTAAATCAATTATCTATATGAGTGTGTTAATTGAAATTGATTGGAAAGAAAAACATTAACTTACATGTTACATAGTAGTTATGTAGTTTTGAATCAATGTATCAAATTTAGTTTTGCATGTCAAAGTCAGGGAGTCAATAAACACGCAAGTACTTCTCCCCACATTGGAACTGTTAGGCTTTTAATTCATTCATAGTGGAACGTAAGCTTTCGAGAGAACTATTCCGTAATAAATTGTTATTATCTTACTACAAAACTAGTAATATTATTATTGGTTAAAAGGGGGACCCTCTAACCAATAATAATAGCAGTAGTTTTGTAGTATGTAGTTTATTAGTAGGCGGCATATTTTTTCCGCTATGTTCAGAATGTTCAGTATATTTCAGCCAATTCACACAAAAACTTAATACATGCACTTAAACCTTTCTCATTAATCACTCCGTTCATTAGTTAAAACTGTTTGAAAATTTGTTCGTTTTTGTGTGACTTTAAAGATCAAAAAGATAGATGCGACACTCAGCCCGTCTACTAGTGAAAACTGTTTGAAAATTTGTTCGTAATTGTTCGACTTTAAAGCGCTCAAACAGATAGATGCGACACTCAGCCCTTCTACTAGTGAAAACGTTTTGAAAATTTGTTCGTTATTGTGTGCCTAAAAATAAACGTAACGATGGGACTTATGTAGTGATCCATGTGTATAACTGATATTGTTAACTGTAATTTAGAAAATTGACGTAACAGTAACGTATATGTATAGGATGTAACACACTAAGTTTAATAAAACTATAAAATCATTACACTTATAATAGTATATTAGTCACTAGATTTACCACAAATTATGTTTGAAGTACTAAGATTATATTTCTGTCGTCAGTTCCTATAGAAGTCTAAAACCCAGTAAACTTACACATTTTTCTTTGTTAGTTAGTGCATAAGTACTTTCAACCACAATATGACACAAATACACTACGATTGAATATCTTATTAGTTACAGGTAGCTAATAAATAAAACACAAACCATAAATATGAGGAAATCTGCTTGGTGAAAAATGCCTTTAAGCTAAGATTACTAAACTGAATTGACACACATTCAAAACTTTAACTTTATTAAAAAAAAGTCAATAACTTTTTTCACATACACATTTTCATTTCAGACAAGTACATACATACGCAAACACCAAGCGTTATTCACATAGTTTAATATAAACACAAACGTAATTATCTTCTAAATTTATTTCGCAAGTCCACTAGAAAATAAATTCTTGTCCTCAACACAACAGTTTTGTCATACTCTAATTCATTAGAGTTAGGTACCAATAGTTAGCTTTTTTTTTTTTTTTTTCGGGTGGGAAATCATCCAATGACTTCCCCCGCTCTGGGCGGAGCGGGAGGGCATGTCCGACTTGTACTGACTAAAACCCACCCATGTTTCTTCTTTTGCCCTTTACGTTCCGAGGCCGCGGTATCTCTTTCGAACAACCCGCAACCCCGGCAGGCAGAGGCTCTGGCAAGCCCCTCTGCTTTGCTGACTCTCTTTGAGGCGCGCGTGAAACACGAACGCGCCGTCGACACGGCCTGTCGTCAATCGACGGACGGACGGTGAACTACCCATTGCTCACCGCCCACAGGCCCGCATCTACGGTGGCCGGAAGTCGTCTCGCGGCGCCCGGCGCCATGGGCGTCTCCCGCGGCGGCTGGGTTCGGCAGATGTTCTCTCCCTCAAACGCCCGGCCACCTCCTTCGCTAGCATTACTGCTTCGCAGAAGGTGGTGACCGCTTCCCATTCCCTCTCGCTCCGGACCATGGCCTGAACCAGGGCCGGACGCGAGAGATCGCCGCCGCCGATCGCCTCTACGAGGGCAAGGCGGTGCTCCGCCCAAGCCGGGCAGATCGCCACTGTGTGCTCCACCGTGTCCACCAATAGTTAGCTTCATGATATGTTTCAATAAAAATACATTTAAAACACTCACAATATGTATATTCGTAGAATCAATAGATATCAAACTAAACAATATTCTATCGATAGTTTTCTGGTAAAAACTTTGGTAAATAATCAAAACCAAAATGAGTATTTCAGCGCATTGCATATCAAAAAAAAACAAACAAGGCAATTGCATGCATTTTAAATAATTATTTTATCAATCAAATATAAAACAACAAAAGTTTTCAATTAATTAGCCCTTACATACGAAACACTCCACACACAACACCTACATTACACATTACAATAGGAACTATAACCCGCAAGGTCTGAAAAGCATTGTCATAGTAACACAGTCAAGGTGCGTTTGCGCATTTCTCCGCCCCACCCCTCAACTATCAACCATACTGACCGCGTTCTATAAAACCATACAGCAAGTCTATTGACATCAATCAACACTTGACGTAACAAACAGTCAACCACAATGTTCAGCAAAGTAAGAGTTTCACTAAACTTTATTAAACCATTTTATAAAAATGTAATGAGAGCTCACAAAATATTTCAACCCTTAACTTGTAACAGTTATGTACTAATAGAAAAAAATGTTTTTTTAGATCGTCACTTTCGGCACCCTCTTGGCTGCTGCCAGCGCCAGTCTGTACGGCTATGGTCACGTTGGCCACGCTGTGTCATCCCAAAGCATCATCCGTCATGATGAACCCCTGCACTATGCTGCTCCCGTAGCGCACTACGCAGCTCCCATTGCTCACTACGCCACTGCCCCCGTTGCACACTACGCTGCTGCCCCTGTGGCTCACTACGCCGCCCCCGCGGCTCACTACGATGGCCATGATACATACGTAAGTCATACAACAAAACTTCAACAGGATGCTTGTACTTAGGTGGTTCCAATAATAACAATTTTTTTTTTCATTTCAGGCTCACCCCAAATACGACTTCGCCTACTCCGTGGCTGACCCTCACACCGGTGACCACAAGTCCCAGCACGAGAGCCGCGACGGTGACTCTGTCCACGGATACTACTCTCTGGCACAACCTGACGGATCCGTCCGCAAGGTCGAGTACACCGCTGATGCCCACAACGGGTGAGTTAAACATTCCAATATTTACAACATGAAATAACGAATGTGATAATAAAATTATGATAGCTAGTATCCATAGCGTTTTTATCAAACCTTATCAAAAACTTTATTGTTTCCAGTTTCAACGCTGTGGTACACAACTCCGCCCCCTCGGTGCACCCCGCCCCCGTCCACGGACACGACTACCATCACTACTGAGTGATCTTCTTCAGCTGATGATAACTCTGCGTCTATTTATTGCTGTAAATATTATTATATATGAGATGGAGATAAATTGCAAAATTAAAGTGTGATTTGAAAATAGTAACCTGTTCTTTTTATTATTTTACCTAAATTTAAATCAGCACAAGTATCCACAAAATGCAATATACAATTATTAAACTAACAACATATTAACGACATGTTTGATACCAAATTCTTTAATTTCTATACGTAGGTAGACAATAATTATAATACTGTCGAAATTGCAAGTATCGAAAAGAATGTTAATAGAAGTAGTCTTTGAAAATATTAATTAAATAAAAAAAAACAATTAATTACTTAATCAATAAGTTTTGTGTAATGTGAAATAAGCATACCAACCTACATATTTATTTATTCAAACAATGCAATAACTAGATTGCGTAGTTTCTTGAAACCAGCAATTATTTCACGCTGTTTATTATTAAAATGTAATTATATATTATGATGGAACGTATATAAAGCCGACTAAGTTTTAGGAATGTATATCGTCATTTGATTTCTAATATAATATTGCAATCAGAAACTGTATCAACTTGGAATGTGACAAGGGTTAAACCTTCTCAGGGCATGAGTATCGCGAAAAGAATACCTAAGTTCCATCAGATCTTAGCCGTAGAACCTAGTACACTAATGTTGTATTTAGCTACGGCGCAGATGCATACATCAAGTATTATACATTACATTACTTACAACTCTTATGTACGGCTAGCTTTCGCTTGTTTTATAGAAATCGATTATAATGTTTATGTATTAATGAGTTTATCGTATGTTTTAAAAGAATAAAACATTCTAAATACTTCTATGTTCGAATGACTTGTGAAAGTTTTTCCAAATAAAATACCGAAGAAAAATAAACACTTGTTTCGACATTGATATTGTGGTCTTTTAACATTAAGAATACCTAAGTTTGCACTTAAATGCTGTGTATATTTACCTTCATTTGTTTAAAAAAATACAAATTTCTTGACTGCTTGTTCAACGAAGACAGGCGTGATTTAAGGCAGGCGTGAATATTCAAAAATTAAACAGGATTTTTACTTTATCAGTCCACTAAAAAAACGTACATACTCGTATACTAGTTGATTGTGATAAAAATGATATATGCTGTTATCTTGATATGTTACGCAAAGCAAGATGCTATGTTCCCATACATAACACATGGATATATTTCAAACTAACAGCACTCTAGCAATCAGAATTATATAATAATACAAAAAAACAGTCAAAAACGAGTCAGACTCGCGCACGGAGGGTTCCGTACAAACTTGCGACATAAACAGCCATTTGTTTTGACTCCGAAGATTTAGAGAATTGATTGTTTCACAGCATAAAGGGACCTCAAAGTTGAGTATATGGTTTTAATTTTAACTTGATACTTCACGCGTTTCTGAGATAAACAATGTGATCTAATAGGGGGTCCGTTTTTTCCTTTTGAGGTACGGAACCCTAAAAATCATGGGTATTTATATGCATGGGTTTAATCGAGTAATAGCTTAAGGCGACAATCGAAATCAAATCAAATTCAATCAAACTTATGATATGATTCAAAAATATAAGAGCGAAACATCTTACAATTTACATATTTGCAAGGGATAAACCTTTATCATAAAATTATATTAGGTTTGCCCCTTACCCTGGTAACACCCAGCTGCCATACAGGATTTCCCATAGACAATCTAAGCCACTTTTGTTTTCTCACACACAGCTGCAATTAAAAACTCCGGATTCACTTCACTGACTTCAGTAACTAGTATATCATGCAGTATAGTAGTTTATCATGCATAAGAAGGTAATCTCATGAATTCCAAATACAAATGTGAATGATATCGGATAGAGTATTGCTATATACTTAAAGATATAAAGTATAAATCCTTAGCTTACATAGAAACTTATAAGATATTTAGATACTTTAAGGAGTAACAAAAAAGGATAATGTGGTTTCATATTTAATGTTCTATTTTTAACCTAATGAAGTCGTTAAAGGTACCGAGCGAAATCATTTTCACAAAAATTTGCTTAAGTTATGTTGATCACATATTTTCTCTAGTAGATGAACAATCATGCAAAAAAACGATCCTAATGTCTTTGAAAATATTACAGTAATCAATATAAAATCCAGTTTACAGAAAAATCTATCATTTTGAATACAACTGCGACCTCGAGACCCATTAAACTATTCAAGATCAAGAGCGCGCGCGCATTTCTCTACCCCACCTTTTTGACGCAAGTGGTTATGTTATCTATTAGTATAAAAAACCGTTCAGCGTGCCCATTAGCATTAATCAACACTTGACCGTTGAAAACTATACAGCAAAAATGTTCAGCAAAGTAATTATAAATTATATTTTTAATACAGTCTTATTAATTATAGATTATAATATATAGAAGTGATGTTTAATCTTTTTCTATGCATATAAAATACAAAAAACAACATAAATCTAACATTGTCCATATTTCTTTCAGATCGTAGCTTTGAGCGCGCTGTTGGCCGCTGCCAACGCTGGTCACTTGGGCCTTGGACACGCTACGTCCTCCCAGAGCATCGTTCGTCATGACGAGCCTGCTCACTACGCCGCTGCTCCCGTAGCACACTACGCCGCGCCCGTTGCGGTCGCTCACTACGCTGCCCCCGTAGCCCACTACGCTGCTCCCGTAGACCACTACGACGGTCACGACACTTACGTAAGTGGCTTTAAAATTGAAATAAGAATATTTGAAGATTTCAATGCATTATTTCGAAGTTTTAACCAAATTGTTGTACTAATCCAGGCTCACCCCAAATACGACTACTCTTACTCCGTGGCTGACCCTCACACCGGTGACCACAAATCCCAGCACGAGAGCCGCGACGGTGACGCCGTGCACGGATACTACTCTCTGCTGCAGCCTGATGGTTCCGTGCGCAAGGTTGAGTACACCGCTGATGACCACCATGGGTAAGTTTTATCTTTATTTTTATCTATAATATGTATGTATTTATAAATTATATAAGTATGTATATCAGTTGTCTGGTTACCATAACACAAGCTCTGCTTAGCTTGGGATCAGATAGCCGTGTGTGAGTTGTCCCAAGATATTTATTTATTTATTTATTTAAGTTATGTCTTCCTTTTTTTTCGTTATAGCTACCCTCATATAAAATCCAACAAAGCTAAAACTTGTAAAAACCGTTTGTGCTAATATTATCTTCTTGTTGTTTCCAGTTTCAACGCTGTGGTACACAACTCCGCTCCCTCGGTGCACCCCGCCCCCGTCCACGGACACGACTACCATCACTACTGAGGACCATACATGACTGATTGTATTATTTATTATTTTGTACATAATGACTGTGATATGCGATTCCTAAATATAATGTAAATGACTCGAAAAATAACATGCTTGTATCTTTTTAATATTCCATGAACTGTCCCTTAAATCTATTGTTTTTTAATTATGTATGTTTTTGCGATAATACAATAGAATATAATCAATCATGACAAAAATTTAAATCAATATTTGACTGATTCTGCGAATACCATATACAAGTCTGTTTAGAAAGACCTTTTGATTTAGTTTACCTTTTCAATGACTTTACTTTTTTCAGAGGATATGAAACTGAGTAAATAGTGAAGTACACGTTTATTCAAATCAATCAAACTAAAAGCATTTATTTGAAGGAGGCTAGTTACAGGCACTTTTGAACTGTAGAAAAATTAACAACAACAAAATAAATCTAAAGTCCCAGTGACAAAGCATTATAACTGTGAAAGTACTGTAGTTTCCAATTCAAAGCGTAGATCTCTATGGAGAAGAATGGGCATGAAACTCCATGGTCACTTTTAAATCAGAATATTGTTACAAAACCTTGGTTATATCATTCGTGTTGATATGGTAAATTATGTGAAAACGATTTTGCTACATCGTACATGTTAAAAGTGTCCATAGTAAAACCAAAAAGAAATTAAAAAAAAAAACAAATAAGCCATGGCAACTGAGAGATGACCAAATGACAACTGATAACGCTCTTTCACGAACATGACGCATAGATCAGCACCAGTCAACTCAACCATTCTGATGGGAACTAAATGATCCAACACACGCGCCACCATCAGCGAGACATTTGAGTGAGCATGACATGCTCTCAACCGCCAGAGCAAATAAGTCAAAAAAAGACGTAGGTTTCCATTTAGTGATAGCTTTGTAGTACATAGTACTCACACAATTTGGGCTTTGCGATTATATAATGCTAAGAAATTGAATCTATACAATACAAAGATATATAGTTGTACAATCTTCAGCAGCTCCAACAATACTATTGAATGCTATCAATGTATGCGCCCCTCTCCTTGCAGAGCAGAACCGGTACTGACACAAACATTTATGTCAGTAATATAATCATCCAACTTATAATATGCTTGTTTACATAGTGTGCGTTTAATTCATGTTTTAAATTTCGTCTCACTCAGTTCAAGAATACTTTGTGGAATTTTATAATAGAACTTTAAACATGGAAGATGTGTCAACTTAAGCGAGCCTGAAGCCCGGTTGAACTAATTGGTCCCTATTTCTGGTATTGTAAATATGTCTGTCACCTCTTTTACCAAAAAGATGGAGATTTTTTCTTTCGTATATTATGTTCTGATAAATGTGTGGACAGTGTACTTAATGTTCTTAAACAGTCGTCTTAGAGAATGGCACCTATGAAGATTAAATATTATATAGTATAAAAATAATAGTTATATTCCGTCAAAAGAAGTTTTTAAAACTTATTTAGGCAACGAATTACCATATCCATAGATTATATCATAGACACAAGATAAATATCAGCTCATTAAGTTAATTCGTTTTGAAATACGTAATAATTTTGTATTTTAAACTGTGGCAATTAAATACATAATTTGTAAGGACGGAGCTTTAGTACGATGATTATAACAATTACGTGATACGTTAATTTTGTAAGTATTATCTTATACAGGTTATTATTAACCAAACAGATTCAAAGTGCATGATCAGCATCACCAGACCCATCGGTTTGTTATCAACCAGGCTACCCAACCCGAAGGAAGCACAAAATCGACACGTTTGAAGGTATAGTCATAGCAGGTCTGACGTCGCTACGGCGCCTCCCTTCTACCAACTACTGGGACCTCGTTATGGTGAGCTAACCACCCACTTACGGATGGTTGCAAGTAGCGACGACTTTACGTAAACAAAGTGAGGTAACGGCTTACTATAACAGGGTCTTTTCTAGCTCATTCCATGGAGGGGCAATAACGTCATTATGATGCCTATAAGTTTTTGTTGCAGTTTTGGAATTTCGTGTTAAGAATCCTGAACTGATGTTCTGCGTTAATCTTAGATACTGGTTCACACATTGCATTATTTTACTGGAAACAACCCATTGGCTGGTTGTGGAAGGCACGTGTTGTGGCACAACTTGATATAAGCCTTTGTCTAGCTCTGAACAGGCTAAGTAAGTTGAATCTGTTTAGCCATTTTCCAACTGTGACGGGCTTCTAGTCTATCCGAATACTACTACTAGTGTTTGAGTTAGTTGATCAATCAAACGAAAAAGGAAACCAATTGTCTGCTAATCAACATAGGTGAGTACTCAAATTGTACCAGTGAATAAAATTACCCAGAATCAACCAACTACATATCATTATGGCTTATAATGTTTGGACTAGTGCTTTGGTTACAAAGACTTATAAATACATGAAAGTATTTTGAAATTAAGGGTACAGATTTGAAATATGGGTGTCATTTATTATACAAAACTTCAATGTAGTTAGCGACATACTACTTTTTGACTATAATAATAGTCAGAAACGAATCATTGACATATATTGGCAAAAGGCAAACTTATTAAATTCCGGCATTATAAGAAACCACAGATTATTCAAGCCATGTTTTTTCTTACAACCGGCTGACAGACCTCAGAAAAATATTAGTTAATCGTTCAATTTTAATTTATTTTACTCTTACTACTACTATACATAAGAAAGATTTTTGGATTGAACCTGTCACAAAAAAACTATAAAACATATTTACATGAAAAATGGCGCACGCAAAGTTCAAAATTTGAATTTCCACAATGGGTTCTATAGTAGTGGTACCCCTGTACTTCGATCCCAAGAGACACTTACCGAACTCAACACTTAATCTTGCATAAATAGGTATTTGTTATCGTGTCAGCTGCGTACATCTTTCGTTCACTACCAGGCAGACATAACCAAGAATAATAATCTTACCAGTACTAAATGTCTAGTTGAGTTATAATCTATATATATTCTATTCATACTTAGTCATTTTAATAAGATTTGGAGTAATATCCGTTTTAAAGGAAAACTGGCTTAAAGTCTCATGAAATATCGAACACAATCATTTCTACGACCGCGACAGCTATTTAAATTATATTCATATTATCCTTAGTAGGAATGTAAACAATAATCCCGTTTTCTCTAACTAAATAAAATTGAATGTTATAAGATTTACAACCAATTCCATTACAACAGCGACCTTGAGACATATTAAAGTATTCAAGATCAAGAGCGCGCGCGCATTTCTCCGCCCCACCTAGTTAACACAAGTGTTAAACTATTAGATAGTATATAATACGCATTCAGCGCACTTTAATATCAATCAACACTTAACCGTTGAAAACTAAACAACAAAAATGTTCAGCAAAGTAATTATAAATGATTTTTTAATCGCAATAAAATAACTGGAAAATATCATTTAAATTATATTTCTTTAACAAATAACAAAACTATTCAGTAATCTAACATACACATATTTGTTTCAGATCGTAGCTTTGAGCGCGCTGTTGGCCGCTGCCAACGCTGGTCACTTGGGCCTTGGACACGCTACTTCCTCCCAGAGTATTGTTCGTCATGACGAGCCTGCTCACTACGCTGCTCCCATAGCACACTACGCCGCACCTGTCGCCCACTACGCCGCTCCCGTAGCACACTATGCCGCTTCCCCCGTAGCTCACTACGCTGCTCCCGTAGACCACTACGACGGTCACGACACTTACGTAAGTAGCTTTATATTTGAAAAATAACATAAAAAGATTTTAATGCATTATTTTGAGGTTTTAACCAAATTGTTCTACTAATCCAGGCTCACCCCAAATACGACTACTCTTACTCCGTGGCTGACCCTCACACCGGTGACCACAAGTCCCAGCACGAGAGCCGCGACGGTGACGCCGTGCACGGATACTACTCTCTGGTGCAGCCTGATGGCTCCGTGCGCAAGGTCGAGTACACCGCTGATGACCACCATGGGTAAGTTAATATAACCCTTAAGTTGTTGCTACCCCCATATTAAATCAAACAATAAAAGTTTGTACTAATATTGTCTTCTTGTTGTTTCCAGTTTCAACGCTGTGGTACACAACTCCGCTCCCTCAGTGCACCCCGCCCCCGTCCACGGACACGACTACCATCACTACTGAGGATCATCCATGACTGATTGTATTATGCCTATTTATTATTTTGTACGTAATAACTGTGATATGCGATTCCTAAATAAAATGTGAATGACTCTACCAGAAGCATGCCTATTTAATATTCCTAAAACTAAAAGTATCTTCGGAGCAATTGTTTAATTACGGTGATACAGCAATGTATGAAAAACAGACAAACAGATTTTTTATTCTATAAATTATGAAACATTTCTTATCTGCCATTTTTGTCCTATGTGGTTTCCGAAAACTTTCTTTTAAATCATTTTTTCACAGTTTGATTCTCTTGCGCACTGTTTCCGACACTTTGATAATTGGTGACATAGGTTTTTATTTTGATCGATGTACAACAAATGGTCCATTGTTAGTGTATTTTGTTTATTATGTAATATCATTAATATTATAAAATAACCTCAGTGAGGCAACGTCTCACCATAAAACAGTGGTCACCTTAAACGAGGGGATGTGTCCGCTAGAGCTGTTTACTAGATAGGCTCGAGCTGAGGCAAAGTAGTTTAGATGTTTTTTTTTTATGTTTCGGGGATATGGGTAATAAAGAACAGGGTGCATAGTTTTTAAACCTCATAGAAAAGGAATAGTCATCTGGCACTGAAACAGGATGGCTAAAACCTGAGTGCTGTGTGGCAACTTAGGAGAACCTTATTTATGTTCACGCGTGAGCTGCTACAGGTTGAGTTAATTGATCGATGAAATCTTATCAATCAGTTAAAAAAATAAATACGACCAAGTTATGACTAAGTTGTAATTAACCACAAGAATAAAATCTCGTCTTATATTGAATACATGTTATAATTATATCATACTGATGAAAAAGAGATTGTAATCAAAGGTATGAAGAACCAGCTCCTCCCAATCAGTGGTGCTATATCAATCATTGAAACATCATCATTACATAACATAACTTCATTTATGTGATCCCAAAAAGTTAGGCAGAGGTGAGCCTAACCCTACTCTCACATTTTGTCAGATGTGTTTAAGTCCCATAATAATGGGGCTCCAGACACCGTGGCTGTTACTGAGAATTTTAGATAGAAAAACCCAATAAAGAAGTGAACGACACGGGCGTCGCACCCTGAAGGACCTCAAATTCAGCAGTCGCAATTGCGACGAGTAGACCAATGAGGTATAATCATTACCATAAATAAAAACTTTATTCAACACAAAAATTGACAGGATGACTTGGACGACACGGTTGGCGCATCGATTACTATACTGTGTCGCCACACGCACGATTGATCCCCATACGGAAAAATTATTGTATGGCCTACAGACAGTTGTTCCGGGTCTGACTGTTGGTGTATGTCAGTTTAAATGTTTGCAAACACACCCACGATACAGGAGTAATGTCTAGAGTGAAGGAACATTAAAAAAAAATGTCTTTCCCTACCGCCCCAACTGCTATTTATATGAATACCATGATATTATGTGTAGCAGTTGTTACAATAGGCTTAAAGAACAGTAAGTACCCCGATAGGGCGCAGCAACAAAATTTAATTTAATCGTAAAATTAAAAACATAATAATAAAACAGTGCTGAGTATGAGTGATAAACCACGTACAGTCACTAGCAACAAAATGTATTTACTTCGGAAAATTCAAAAGCAATCAGTTTCAGTCAACATTGAGATAAGACTTATTTTGTAAAAGTATGGCTTCCAAAATACTATGTTCGTTAAAACATCACAACAGTTTATCAATACTGCTGAATAAAATCGCTTTTGACTTTTTGCTTAGTGTTTACTTATTGGCGCTTGCAGCTTGGAATTTTATCGTGATAAGACCGCACTAGTCTGAGCTTTCGAAATTAATTAGATGACATTTAATAAAAGTCAGACAGTCGCATAAAATTTTGTATAACACAGTCCTGCTACCTGCAGTTTTTGTCCTTGCGCCTTATTGATTTGTAATAGCTAAGTTTTCCCTTTTCTTCGCGCTTTGTCCCTCATATCCCACTTTTTTAACATAGCCTATGTCCGTCTCCTAGTTCCCGACTATCTTTGTACCCAAAATTCATCAAAAGCAGTTTAGTCAATTAAGCGTGAAGAGGTAACAAACAAACAAACCCACTTTTGCTTTTATAATATTATTAAGGACTAGCTGTTCCTCGCGGTTTCACCCACGCTGCTCAGCACCTGTTGGTCGTAGCGTGATGTTATATAGCCTATAGCCTTCCTCAAGAAATGGACTATCCAACACTAAAAGAATTTTCCAATTCCAACCAGTAGTCCCTGAGATTAGCGCGTTCAAACAAACAAACAAACAAACTCTTCAGCTTTATAATATTAGTATAGATTAAACACACACGGCGTCACGGAACGTTTAATTTGGTGGAATGTAAAACGGTTGGTTTAGCGATAAACTATCGTTAAGAGTGGCAGTATCACACAACGAACATTACCATATGTCTGCACAATATACACTACTTCCTTTTCTAAACTATGTTAGGAACGGCTTTCAGTCTGACCGGACGCAGCTGAATACCAGTATTTTACATCAAACGACTGCCTATCTGATCTCCACAACCGACTTGGTATTAGGTAATACGAAATCTCTTGGTAAGACTGATTCTCAAACTTTCAGATCACTGACTGTCTGTAACGGATTTCAAACATGTGTAAATGACAGCCGGAACCAACGGCTTAGCGTGCTTTCCGAGGCATGGAGGATACTTACTCGGTATGTAATAGGATTTCACCCATCCACCCATCTATGGGTCAACTGAGACAAGCACGACTTAACCTAAAGATCGATCCCAGCAGCTGTAATTATTTAACTAACTAACGTTTCGGAAAAAAGGTTGCAAACTTAAAAATAAATGTTTAGTTTTGTAACCAGTTCTAACAATACTTTTGGTATAGTATTAGCGACCTTGAGCCTTGTCACAGTGTTCAAAGTCAAGTACACGCATTTCTCCGCCCCACCGCGTTAGCGAACGCGGATTTGTGTTTCATATATAAAACCATACAACAATTACTTTGATATCATACAACAGTTGACCGTTGTAAACCAAAGAGCAACAATGTTCAGCAAAGTGAGTGTCTACCCTAGAATCCTGTGAAACAATGATAATATCTAGTTCATTAAAATCTTGGAACTGGAAAAAACTATGGTAGCAAGTGTCTAAAGTTGAAAGCTGTGTGATTTCAGATCGTAGCTTTGAGCGCTCTGTTGGCCGCTGCCAACGCAGGCTACTTGGGCCATGGGCACGCTGTGTCTTCCCAAAGCATCATTCGTCATGACGAACCCCTACACTACGCCGCTCCCGTGGCACACTACGCCGCTCCCGTGGCACATTACGCCACTCCCGTAGCTCACTACGCCGCCGCTCCCGTAGCTCACTACGCTGCTGCCCCCTTAGCTCACTACGCCGCACCCGTTGCCCATTACGACGGTCACGACACTTACGTAAGTTAAGAGTTCATTTAGTAACTGCACTATTCGTATTTTTTGTTGAGTGAGCTATAACTTTAATATGTTCTTATTTCAGGCTCACCCCAAATACGACTTCGCCTACTCCGTGGCTGACCCTCACACCGGAGACCACAAGTCCCAGCACGAGAGCCGCGACGGTGACTCTGTCCACGGATACTACTCTCTGGCACAGCCTGACGGATCCGTCCGCAAGGTCGAGTACACCGCTGATGCCCACAATGGGTGAGTGGCATTGCATAACACTATGAAATTGTAATGTCGAACCCTATATGTCAACAATTTGCTACAATTCACATTGTTTATTTTCAGTTTCAACGCTGTGGTACACAACTCCGCACCGTCGGTGCACCCCGCCCCCGTTCACGGACATGCTTACCATCATTACTAAGTGATCATCGATGACTAATTGTATTGCGCCAATATATCTATTTATTGTTTTGTACATATCTAATGAGAGTGAATGAAATACCTAAATATAATGTGAATTTGTGTGATTCTAACAGAAATTACTTTCCTTTATTTCATATTTCCTATGACTTCAGTAGATGAAAATGACACTTAATGAAATATCTGGATTAACTTATTCAATTTATTAAAAAAAACGTTTGTACTACAAAATTAGAACACCACTCACCACATTTTGATTGATAACTAAGTTGACGATGTCAACTATCACAGATCAAGTAACCATTGCAGTCCAAGTAAGTTGGACACTCCATGTCGGAACAACCTTGCCAGCAGTTAATTACAGCAGTACAGTCATTCCTATTAGAACTGATGTTCAGGATATCGGCATATTGATAGGACTATGAAATGGCATACTCAAGAAGCTCATGACAGCTAGAAGGTTAGGTTCTGGTATGTTGCAGGCTTTGTCCGTTTGAGAAACTTCCTTTCGTCAAATACTAAAGCAATGGTTGTACAACCCTTATTTTTTCTTAACATAAATTACGGTGATGTGTGCTATATTGATTTGAATTCAGATCTCCTCAACAAACTTAGCCGTCTTTTAGATAGCTGCATTTCATTCGTTTCCAATATGTGTAAATATTGTCATACCTCCGCGCACCAGTTACTTCTTAAGTAGTTATTCATAGGTACGTCAGGGTAGTGAGCAGTGAGAGGAAACTTACCACCTTGTTTTTTTCTAGTTACGCCCTCACACCGTATTCATCAATGTCCCATTCACCGCACTGTCTTCATTCACCTGTCATTTTTCTCTGTGAAATGTGCTTCCTAAGGAAATCAGGATGGCAACAGACCGTTTATCTTTTAAAATTAAAGTTAGCGAGTACATTTGTAAAAAACTGGCAATACCGCCACAACATTAATGTTCACCCATTGCTCTTCTTTTTATTTCAGTAAATCCAAGTTTAACTTTACAGAGCTAAATCGTAGTTTTTTTGCAAGAAAAGTAAGCTCCTTTTAAATTGAATTGTTTTTCAACGCCATTATTACACAATTACGTAAGGGAAGCAATACTAAATAAAATCTATCGATAAAAAATATTCGTTCGAATTTTAAAATTGTGGACCCACATTGCAAACAAAGTCAAACATTCTATTTTCAAACTTCGTCTAAGAAGGATATCTGCATAGACGCATTTAATACAATTAAAGGATTTTCTTATTGAAGATTTTAACAAGGGCAAACAGGGTTAATGAAAAGCTTCATGGATATCTTATAGACAGACGAGAGTGATGCCAAATGGTTGTTAGAGATACTTTTATCCTGAATAATAATCCTATCGATTAGTTAAATAAAATGGCGAGTGTTTGCTTTTTTTAAATTTTTGTTAGTTTGAGTCCCGGGCGTTTCCAGCGAGTTTTAGAATATCTTTGAATGCAGTTTTGTTTCTTTTTGAAAATAAAGGAATATCTTCTTAAAGTAAGGTGAACCAATTTAAGGATTTAAGGTGGTTTCCTTCCAGGGTCCGGCATTTTTTCCCAGCCCTGTATATCTTATGTTTGGGCTCATACAATTGGGTTACTGTTCCGATCCGGGTTAAGCAATTCTTGCCAAGGTTTAGAAATGGATCGAATGGACCAATTAGTAGATTGTTTTGTGCAAGCAGAAAAGACAGTGACACACAAAGTGGTTCCCCGACGTAACGACTCTTAGATTAAAATATTCTACCAATGATTGTATGACTTCTCTTTTCTTTTTAATATTTTTATCTTGGAACAAAAAAGGCGCTGTTAATTTTTGCAACAAAGCTAACTAATAATATCTAATAGCAAAAGCTGGAAGAAAAACAATGCAATGATTCTGTTTAGCAGCATTTTTATAACTAGACAGCTACATGTTTATTTGAAGTAGAAGAAGTTTTTCTATTTCCATAATTTGGTACAAAAGGAGTAAAAAAAATAGCTATAACAATGTAACATTCAAAAATACTATACAAAAATAAGTAACAACCTTACCGGCTTTGGACAATATATTGCGATCTTGAAAGTAAATTTATTTCCATTGTTAAGTTCAAATATTCTATAAAGACATGTCATATACAATGATGTGTTTGATATCGTGATACCAACCTTGAACGTTGTCAAAGTATTCAAAGTCAAGTGCACGCATTTCTCCGCCCCACCTTGCGGGCGCATGCGGATTTGTGTTTAATATATAAACCCACACAACAATTACTTTGATATCAGACAACCGTTGACCGTTGTAAATCAAACATCATAATGTTCAGCAAAGTGAGTTGAAGTCATTTAATTTATCTACAAAACATATTTTCCGAAATACTTTTCACTACAAACACTATCGTAGCATGTGACTTAATTTGACGGTGTGTTTTTTAGATCGTAGCTTTGAGCGCCCTGTTGGCCGCTGCCAACGCTGGCTACCTGGGTCATGGGCACGCTGTGTCTTCCCAAAGCATCATTCGTCATGACGAACCCCTACACTACGCCTCTCCCGTGGCACACTACGCCGCTCCCGTAGCTCACTACGCCGCCACTCCCGTAGCTCACTACGCTGCTGCCCCCGTAGCTCACTACGCCGCACCCGTTGCCCATTACGACGGTCACGACACTTACGTAAGTTAAGAGTTCATTTAGTAACTGCACTATTCGTATTTTTTGTCGAGTGAGCTATAACTTCAATATGTTCTTATTTCAGGCTCATCCCAAATACGACTTCGCCTACTCCGTGGCTGACCCTCACACCGGGGACCACAAGTCCCAGCACGAGAGCCGCGACGGTGACTCTGTCCACGGATATTACTCCCTGGCACAACCTGACGGATCCGTCCGCAAGGTTGAGTACACCGCTGATGCCCACAACGGGTGAGTTGCATTACATTGCACTATGAAGTTGTAATGTCGAACCCTACATATCCACAATTTGCTACAATCCACATTGTTTATTTTCAGTTTCAACGCTGTGGTACACAACTCCGCCCCCTCGGTGCACCCCGCCCCCGTTCACGGACACGCTTACCATCATTACTGAGTGATCATCGATGACTGATTGTATTATGTCTATTTATTGTTTTGTTCATACCAAATGAGAGTGAATGCAATTTCAAAATAAAATATGATATACCACTAACATACGTTTTCTTTGATATACAAAACAAGTTTTTCTCAAAAAATATCTGATAAAAATAAAAACGTAACTAACATCGTAAACAAACATGAGGTATACATATATGTTTGGCAGTATGAATTTTAAAATGCAATAAATTCGAGAGTAAAGTTAGTTCACATCTCAACAAGTTTAAGCATCAATGGAATGCGAGCATTGCAAGAGCCGTGTTGACGATGTCGGCAAAGCAGAAGGTGGCCCTTCATGCAAGAGTTGCACGGACAAAGGGCAAAAGAAGGAATATGGATAAGTTTTATTAAGTACAAGCCTGACACTCCCTTCCGGTCCGCTTTGATGTATTTTTTTCCATTTTCAAATTGGTATCTAAGTAGCGTGAACTGCCACTGCTAACTCGTAGCAAAGTTCTGGACTGAAGGAGAACTGTTCAATGGATTATGCTACTGCTAAAGAGCAGCATACTGCAATGTTGTTGTCTTTTTAGTTGTAGGCTATAAGTGTTGTTTGTGGAGGAAAAAATAAGATATTGTATTTATAAACGAAGATAGAAAAACTGTTCTGTGACCCGATCATAGAAGCAATATGACACGGATGAGAAGAAGGAAGACATGAACGTAGAAAATTGGTGTACCACAGGGAAGTATTTTAGGACCCTTCTGAACCCTCATTTAGATAAATGATCTCCCCCACAAGCAATACGCAAAACATGATTGTGTTTTGTTTTGTTTTCAGATGATACTACTGTTGTTATTGGTGATAAAGACCTTTAAAATGTCGAAATAAATTATGTGGTGGCTAAACAAAACTCATTAAAGTTATATTTGGAGCAAACAAAAGTAATTGATTTCAAAATATTTGAAAGCACATTAAAAATGTTGCTAATCACTTTTAATAATCAACCAATAGAACAAATTTGTCACCCCATTTTTAGGCATAGTAATATAATTGACAAACACCCCACCAGGAAGAATTTTTAAAAATTAAATGAAAAAATTAAATCATGAAGAATTTTTACCATTTGTAAAAAGATAAACAAATTCGTATTTTAAAGAAAGTCAAAGACAAAACTTCCTGCTAAGCAGGCCGCACTAATCATGTATCATGCATATGTGTGTTCCATAATGGTGTCATGTAAAAAAGTTTTAGTAGCAAAAAAATATTCTGATAAAGTTCTGGTGATTTTCAAGTTAACATTCTCCAGCGTCTGTGATCGTTTCTTTAATCTGCTCTGGATCATAGGTCCATCTTCACCGAAAAGAACAATGTCGTCAGCAAACAACATGCATCAGGGTTCCCTGTTCCTTTCCTGGTCTTGTATGTCCAACGTTAAAACGCACATAATCATCAGAAAGAGGTAAGGACTTAACGCCGACTTAATGAACACAATTGTTTCTTAGTATCTATGTATGTATATATGATATGTATGTATGATATCTATGCTAAAATGTAATGGAAAAAAATGATTTAAATTTGCAAGCTTTGGGAAGTATGTCCTGCATGAAAACACTTTTATAACTGCTTTTTATACCACATTTTATGCGAATAAATACTTCTTACTTATTTACACTTTGTGAGCCGCAACATGAATGTGCTATTGCACCCAAAAAAATTATAATGAATATACTAACCTTGCATCATAGGCGTAATACTACCAAATATCTATGAATTTGATCAATAGCTAAAACCATAAGCCAATAAATAAATACCAGAACACCAGGAAAACAATTGAATCAAAATTCAATTACAAACCATAACTCCCTCAACGAGGAAATAAACCAAGTACCATGTCGGATACAGTTTCATTTATCATGAATTTGTCTCCTATGCTGAAACCGGTAAGGCGCCTACTCGTAACAATAAAATACTTCCAATGTTATAATGAAGTTATAGCGAGTACTTTCTCTACTACAAATTGTCAAGACGTTTTAACGTTTTAAATTAGTACTTAAAGAAAATAACGTTAGAGCATTTTGCTCTTAAGTTTTTTGTCCTGTTTTAGGTCTTTTAAAAAATACATGTGCCTATAATGAAGTTTATATTTTGGCCAAGTTCGGGTTAAACTCGCGCACAGAGGGTTCCGTACAAATTTGCAACATAAACGGCCATATCTCACGGGGCCAGCTAGGTTAAGCAACCTTTGCCAAGGTTAGGAAATGGATGGGTTACCACACGGGGCCAGTAATAGAGTTTTATTTAAAATGCCTTCGATCCTTGAATTCATAAACAATGATGAACACGAAAACAAAAACGTTGTCCTTTTGGTAAGTCCACAATGAAACAGAATAATGATGATGAATGATGATGAAAATACAAAAGTGAGCCGTCACGGGACGCCTGGCAGATGTGAAACATCGACATTATTTTGTAAAAGTAATATGCAGAAAAGAACAAATTGTGATAGGAACTAAATATATCATTGAAAAAATGACATATTTAGTTCCTATCACAATCTGTATTCACATTTTTTTTTTAATATTTAAGAAATATGTAAAAATATAAGTAATATGCTGACAAATGAATAAACAGAATAACAATCGCAAACATTCTCAATGCTATTTATTCTATTACGCTAAAAGTCCTTAAAACACCAAAAAATCCTATTATTTCCTTCGTCAACACATCTGTCTGTTATTAGAAGACATCTAGATCCATCAATATTTACATTCACACATCCATCTTTAAATCAACTTACTAGAAAATATTTTACAAATGAAACATGCAAATCATTACTAAATTTAAATGAACATGACTCACGCGAGTATTAATTATTTTCTTTAATCAAACGGAGTCGTTGCGGTCTTAATACAGGACACGCACATTACCGTCACAGTGACCTTGATACAAGTCAAAGTTAGAAGTCAACTGTGAACACGCATGTCCCCACCCGTTTTGAGTACGTTGTAACTTGATCTATAAAATCAAATTGCGAGTCCATTGACATCAATCAATACTTGATTGCAAAGTAACAAACAATACTATCAACATGTTCAGCAAAGTGAGTATTAAAATAAATAAAAGTCGTTGATATATTTATGAAAATAAAACGCTTTCATTTTATTTTAACAAGCTAATTACGGCCATGTCAGACATTAGTCACTCCATCAAGAATCAACGGCAGTGTTTTGTTGTGGATGAGAAATCATCAAATAACCCATGTTCCTTCTTTTGCCCTTTATATTCCGGAGCAAGGGTATCTCTTTCGAACTACCCGCAACCATGGCAGGCGGTGGCCTTAAGAATTAACGTCTGTAATGGCCCGTAAATTACTTAATTTAAAATTACGGACGCATCTCCATAGCTCTCACTCTGTCATATAATGTTCTGAATGATCGGTCAGTGTTCGGTGTTCGCAACCAGGCCGTACCAGTTTGATAAAACACAGACTTGGAATCTTTTGTAACTTGACATATAAATAATAATATACCTTTTTTTCTTTCAATTACAGATCGTAGTTTTCGGCGCTCTGTTGGCCGCTGCCAACGCTAGTCTCTACGGTCACGGTCATGCCGTGTCTTCCCAGAGCATCGTGCGTCACGATGAGGCCCATATTGCGCCCCTGCACTACGCTTCTCCCTTAGCATACTACGCCGCCCCCGAGGAACACTACTACAGTCACCACGACACATACGTAAGAGAAACTCTTATGTTATAGACTTTCATATCAACTGTGTGTATAGCAATACAGTGTTTGATTTTTTATAAATCTATATTAAGGCTCACCCCAAATACGACTTCGCCTACTCCGTGTCGGACCCTCACACCGGAGACCACAAGTCCCAGCACGAGAGCCGCGACGGTGACGCCGTGCACGGATATTACTCTCTGGTGCAGCCTGATGGCTCCGTGCGCAAGGTCGAGTACACCGCTGATGATCACCATGGGTATGTTATCACAAATCCTCCCTATACCACTACTACTGATGTACTACTACTGTTGTACTACTACTGTAATGTTGTACTACTACTGTTGTACTACTAATATTGTCAAAATAACTGTCACATTTAAATAATCTTCTATGTTGTTATTTTCAGTTTCAACGCCGTGGTACATAACTCTGCTCCCTCGGTACACCCGGCTCCCGTCTACGGACACTCTTACTATCATTACTGAGTGATCAATGGATATAACGCTGAATTCTTGTGTGAATGTTTGAACAATCCTCTAATTATTTATACGTTTGTGTGTTAAATGTGAATAAACTGATAAAAAACGAAAGTATTGTGGTAACTTTTAATCCTGAAACTCAAATAAACCGAGTACTGATATGACCCTCACCAAGTAGTGACTTGCAAATTTGGATTATTTTGTTCCTTGCTTAGTAATATGGACTAGTATTTACCTTCATAGTCAATTTAATATTTACTTGACAAATTACTCCGTTAGTCGGTCGATAAAGCGATGTAATTTTATAAAGATAATAAATATTACGGTCACGTCATAAATTCTACGTAAATAATATAATTTAGATTGCTTAAACTGCGACTGAGCTGACTAAATAAAACAGCCACTGCCGTTATCAAACAATGTTAGTTTAAAGAATATAAAATTAACTTTTATTATTGCTTAAAAATATAGAGGTTAGCAATAAAGAACTTTATGTATGTACTCCTTGTGCTTGCTCGACGATAATACATATGGTCTGGTCATAACCACAGATGAACTTTCTGAAAAACGTAAACTTTTTCTAGTTTGCTATGGTTTTGTCTAAACGAAGAGGTAGGTACTTGCAGAGGGGCCTGCCAGGGCCACCGCCTGCCGCGGTTGCGGTTTGTTCGAAAGAGATACTGCGACCCCGGAGCCTAAATGGTAAAAGAAGGAACATGGGTGGGTTTTAGTCAATGAAAGTCTAACACTACCCCCCGCTCCGCCCAGACCGGTGGAAGTAATTGTATGATATTCCATTTGTAAAAAAGGGTATGTATACGAGTTGCTATATGGAGCTTCACTTACCAATCTTCTCATCCACCCAGACAACGCTTATTACTGTTATAATCCAAAAACCAAAATGCCACACTCTGAACAAGATATTATACATTTGTGACTGCTTTATTATCCTAATTCTGAATTTGAAGGTATGCATAACGCCGAAGGCGGATAGTTCTCAATCGAATAGGTTTAAAATTATTTGTAGTAACTAGCTGTGTCCAGTGGTTTCAACCGCTGCGCAGCTCCTTTTCTAAAGTTAAAAAAAAATGATTTTGACCGATTCTCAGACCTACAGGTAATACATACAAAAAATTATAAAATTCGGTCAAGCAGTTTCGAAAGAGTTGCAACTAAAACTGTGCCACGAGAGTTTTATATATTAGAAAATATTGAATTTATTGTCCTAAACCTTATAATTAATTTTTCAATCAACATTTCTGGAACTAAATAATTACAATATCTGTATTAAATAATTGGTTTATAGCTAAGCTAGTATGTCATAGTTCCAGATTTAGTCTAGCAACAATGGAATGGCTATAAGTTATTTACGAATTTGAATACAAGAATTCCAGACATGTCTGCCTAAGTTCCTTGTATGTACATAATAGAATTATTCCGTTTGAGTTGTGGGCTGCAATGTGAATTATGTATTGAATAGAATACCATGATAAATGTCTGTCTGTGAATTTACTGCATTTTTTATATTTAGAAAACGTAGTTGCTAGGATAGAAACTACTTAAATTGTTGTTATAAAGTATGCGCTATTCTGTACTGGAATGAAAGTGTGTTTCTTATAGTTACTCCAAAACGGGGAATAATTAGTATGAGAACTGTGGAGCACCACCCACGGTTTTTTTTTGCGGATGGGAAACCATCAATTAACTTCCCCCGCTATGGGTGGACGAGAGGGAGTGGCAGTCTTTTGCCCACCCATGCTCCTTCTTTTGGTTTTTATGATCCAGGGCCATGGTATCTCTTTCGAACATCCTGCAACCCGGCAGGCGGTGGCCCTAGCAGGCCCCTCTGCTTTGCTCTCTTTAAGGAACTGGAACGCGCCGTCGACACGGCCTGTCGTCACTAGACGAACGGATAGTGAGCTCCCCATTGCTCGCGGTCCACAGATCTAACCAGAGATCTACAGTGGCTGGGAGTCGTCTCGCGACGCCCGACGCCCGGAGCATCTCCCGCATCGTTACCAGGCATGCACCAACCACGGGTTGATACACTTTTTAACACATCCTGGTGTACAGAAACGTACACAGATAATCTTTTTCACAACCACGTCAATAGTGAAATTTGTACCTTTAGTATGAAGCCGCATAATTAAAAAAAATAACCTAAGTTATTTGATCAAATTTAATAAGCATGTCATGCACAGTAACCATAGTTTCTCTGTACCCTTTGAGTATGCATGTTAATTTATTATTGCTTTTCTGCTTATCCAATTATTACATGCTGGCGGTGCTGCATACTGTATGCAAGCTTAGATCTTATTCGTGGAATTAACACTATATTTATACTATCACCTAGGAAACATCAAAATAAAATTACAGAGAGGTAAAAATTAATACCAGCCATTAAAATATACTATTAACTATGAGATCAATGCTCGTGCCTTGTCTACCTTTGCTGAGCAGTGGGTCATTTATAAACTGATATTATTATACTATTAACTATGCTATTTAGCTTCGGTGCCTTTTCCTATAATACCACAGCCTTAAACTTACTAACCTGGGTTAATCGACAAAAAATATAATAATCAGCATAATAATAGTACGGAATGATAAATATCGGCAGTTTTTGTCAACATTGCACTGAACGGTATAATGGGTTTGGAGCGTTTTTTCGTTCATTCAAACTGAGATCACGTAGCACCTCGCGGTACGGCCTTGCTTGTATTGAACTACAAAACGGCAAGCATTCTTCTTCAACTATTATATAACATAAAAAAGCATGAAAAAACGTGTTTGTGTAGCTCGAGCAACTTCTAATCGGTAGATAATATACATAACAAATTGAAATTTTCTGTCACATTGCACCTACTATGTTTTTGTCGCTATATCACTCTAAGTTTGACTGGTAGAAAATGTCCACCTTTGTACAATGGTTTTTAGTTGTGCATGAAGTTGTAATAAATAACATCATGCCTGTAATAACTAAAGGGTTAGACAGAGGTACACCTGATATTACACCCACAATTCGCCAGTTATGTTAAAGTCGGGGCGTGCTATTGCCATCAGATTCGCCCAGACGACAAGGAACAGATCCTGGCCCCGTGGCAGCTACTAAAATTAAGGTATTCATAGATATAATTAAAATAAAGTTTCTGCATCATAAAAATGATAGATCTGACATGACAATCCGTACATCGGTAGATCAAATAAATTGTTAAAGAAGAAAAGTATAGTATGGCTGGCATATTGGCAATTATTCATACAGAAACTATTAATAACACAATACAAGGTGTATTGTGTTATTCCTCCAAATACACAAGTGAGTCTTTCAATGTTTCATTCATAAACCCACGCAGTTGAAAATTTCGTTCATGCGTACGATATTTTTTGTTTAGCTGAACAAAACATGCACATTTAGACAGTGACACGGCCACGGCGGTTATCGATACCATGACATATATTGCAATTCTATAATCGTTTTTTTTAATACGACCTTAACTATTGTCATTGTCGCATGCGGTGTGGTCAGCCCCACTTGATCTTGTAATGTTTTAACTCATATAAAAACCCGCGGTCAGTACTATTTGTCATCAATCATTGATTAACTTTGATCTCAACAACAACAAAATGTTCAGCAAAGTAAGTGAAGCAAATATTTATTTGTGTAATCAATACTTAAATCAAAATTCCGTAAACCAAGTGAAGTGAAATCTTCTAAAGAGTGATCTACAAAATTATGGAACAACGGAATCAGAAATCACAGTGTCTAATATAAAAATATCCTTGTGTCTTCAGCTGGTAGCTTTCGGTGCGATGCTGGCGTCGGCTTATGCGCATGGCCACGCCGTGTCTTCTCAGAGCATCGTGCGTCACGATGGAGGTCACTACGCCGCTCCCTACGCGGCGCCATACGCCTACGAAGGCGGTTATGCTGCGCCATATGCGTATGAAGGAGGTTATGCTGCGCCATACGCGTATGAAGGCGGCTATGCTACGCCATACGACGCTGGCTACGCTGCACCTTATGCCGCACCCCTTCCATACGCCGCTCCTTTGGCGTATGCCGGACACCATGACGAAGGCCACGATGAACATGTAAGCTTATAGTTCTTACAATAATAACCTAGTCTTATATTTTAAGGAATGCTTCTACACATACAAAAATTGTATGCAATTTGTTTTACACTGCTTCTTTGTTTAAAATAGTATCTTATCAACAGATATCAGTTCAAAACTAGATCAGCAAATTTAATTAATTATATTAAGGCACATTTTAGTTCGTGGCTCTATCACCCTTTTGCTTCTGAAGTGCAAACTCGAAAAAATAGGAACAGGTTTATTATTTTGGCCTACCTGCCTGACATACCTGCCAAGCTGGATTAGGTCAGCTGGTTGGTTACAGCTTCAAGTGATCCCTTTAGTAGGAGCGAGCGAGCCCTTTTAACATCCTGATTATGTGTGAGTTTCCTACACTGTAAATGGCACATTTTAAATAAAACAACCGGTTACCACCTTCAAACAAAACACTACAACTAGTTGAATATTACCACAATGTTATTAGAACTTCATTTTTCAATGTTGCTGATTCCAGACCCATCCCCAATACGACTTCGCCTACTCCGTGTCGGACCCTCACACTGGAGACCACAAGTCCCAGCACGAGAGCCGCGACGGGGACGCCGTGCACGGATACTACTCTCTGGTGCAGCCTGATGGCTCCGTGCGCAAGGTTGAATACACCGCTGATGATCACAATGGGTAAGTGAAAGATTTTGTTCGGAAAACTCAAAGTGCACCTACCTGTAGACCCGTCAAATTTTAGTGATAACAAAGTTATAGTAGACTAGCTTTTGCCCGCGGCTTAGCTCGCGTTAAATTTGGGGTAACACAGTTCCCCTTTCCTGATTTACAGGTACCTGCTACCTGTAGTTTTTGCCCTTGCGCCTTATTGATTGTAATATTAAAGCTAAGTTTTCCCTTTTCTTCCGTCTTTGTTTCTCACATTTCAATATTTAAAAAAAAATTACCATGTCCGTCTCCAGAGTCCCAACTATCTCTATACCAAAATTCATCAAAACCAGTTTATACTTTTAGGCGTGAAGACATAACAAACAAACAAACAAACTCACTTTCGCTTTTACAATATTAAGGATTTTTTTTTCCTCTGAGTATTCCATGTAGTCCAGGTGTTTGAGTGTCCAGGTATATATCTTGAAATAATTACTTATCAAAATTACTAAGTTTAGTACTTGCTTGACATAAATGTGGTCACATGTAAACTTTGTGAACGTGTCGAAAATATACCGATGAAATTAATACTGTTTTTATCTGAAGAATAATATTTTTGTTTGACTTCAGATTCCAAGCCGTTGTGCACACATCAGCTCCGTTGATCCACGCCGCGCCTGAGTACCACTATTAGTAATTACATTGTGAATAACTTAATCGACCTGCTGAAACCAAATACCTACGACTATAAATAATTTATTAAAAGATTTATAGACTCTAAATGTATTTCATTATTATCTTATCTCATTACTGTTGACTCCCCACTTTTAATTTTTGATGAACATGGTTAGTGCATTGGCTGAGCAATCGGCTGCTGCGCTGCGTATCGCGGGTTCGATCCGCGCGCAGAACAAATATTTGTAAACGCACCTACGATACAAGAGAAATTACTATCGAGCGGCAACGTTTAAAAAGAAACTTCTCAAAGAAACCAACAAGTTAAAATGTTTTCTGCTTGGAACATTTGTTGAAGCAATCGTTTCTTTGAAGTACTGTAGTATAGTAATCATGTTAATTTATCAAATTACCATAATTATCAACCCCATAATATGGTATAATTGTCATTAAAAACATGACAAGTTCAAGCATTATAATATGTTTACGTAACAAAGCAAACTATTTAGCGCTAGGCCGACATTTTATCAGATATCATATTTCTTTTATAACAAGGCTGTTGCGCTTGCGTGATTTCAGCCATAAAAATAAAAACTCTATTTATACACTCAGTAACTTTTGTTTAAGCAAGAGGCATACTGTTTAACTAGACACAAAATATAATACTAGCTGTTTCCCGCAACTTCGTATGCGTTAGGTTCGCGATTTGCTTAAAATATAGTTTTTAAGTAAGGAGGTTCTAAATTATATTTTTTGATTGCATTTGTTACCTGCCTACTTGACACTCTATGATTGGCCTTTTGTTAATTGGCGTCTCACCTATTATCACTCCTCTAATGCATGTCATGACAGTAATTGTAAACAATATTGCTCAACCGCCTAAGTTATTAGTTAGCGGGATTATATCCTTTTCCACATCTAGATAGATTTGAACGGTTAGTTGAATTATTGTGAAAAGGTTACTTACATATAAACAAACACTAGTTACTTTAACAAAATATATTATTAGTAAGGATCTAACATGGCCTTCGAATTATGTTTTTTTCGAATTTTTCGCAAATCACAATACCTACTCTAAACAATATATTTTTTTCTATATTATTGTTGCAATTATATGTTTAAACTTCGTATCCAATAGTGGCAACATTTGAAGTGCAACACGTGGTGATCAAACAAGTTTGCACACGGCAACATTGCACAACAACGCGCGACGTTGCCGATTGTTGTTTGTTTCCGTGCAACATACAGTTAACGATCAGTTGTTGTCAGTGTAAAGCGCAACCGAGCCCGCCGGGCCGCCGACAAAGACAGGCGACACAACCCGGCGGCCTGTATGAAAACAATTATGCCGTCAACATGCGCCCGCTCGTGTTGCCCGCCGACATGTTGGCGGCTTGGGTTGGCCTGCGCTCAGTTGCCCGGCGACGCTCAACCTGTAGTAGTGCTGACTGCCAAATAAATTTCTCATCTCAAGCCGCCGACCAAATTTTCCGACTTGTATTAAGTGAAGCCGCCAACTAGACCGCCGACAAAAAGTTGCCGACATACGTCGGCAGCCCGGCGGGCTCAATGTGTATTGCGCTTAACTGTGACGCGCAATAACACCGCCGCTGTAATCAACACTAGTTCCTCTGGCAACATGTCGTCGGTGACTGGTTACGAATGGATAGACAACGTTTCTGAACAAAAAATCCAACTTCCAAGAACATACTAAAAATACAGAAAATAAATTTATTACCGGAATTTGGTGACTTTTGATCTACCGATTTTTTTGAGACCGTTTTTTTATTTCATCCTTTAGATAGGATGTATCTCACTCAAATTCTTATTGAGTTTTAACTTTCTATTGCTACTTAGAGTCAATAAACATTTGAAGATATAGTTTTCTCCTGGATGCCATTATTAGAAGTGGACCAAATTGAAATGGGACCATACGGGAAGCACCAGTATTCAAAAAGAAAAAGAATCGGTTCACGCAGTTTAAAGTTATGAGGTAACAAACATAAAAACAATCGAACCTTTCATTCAGACCTTTTTTAAGTCGGTTAAAACGTATCGCGTTGCCTGTCAACATGTCCAGTAACATGTGCATCATGTCGCGAGACAAATGTTGCCTAGTAGATACAAAACCTTATATTCTTTTAAAATAAACCAATACAATGATCTTATTACAACTTAAGACAATAACTTGAGACAAAAAAACAGCGTCGAATTTGGCGTAATTTAATCTTTCCGCTTCCGGTAATTTTTTATGGACTGGTCTCTTGAATTGTATTAAGAATACTGCGCAATGGAAAATTATTAATGGTGCAAATAATAATGTAGGTAATTTAAAATTTAGAAGTACAATCAGGATCAGAAATATGTAATGCATAAATAGAGGTTTCTAAAAACAAATACCTATCGGTACACGATAAAGCCTTCAGTGCACATAGTAGTGTATAGTTATCAAGTCAAATTGCATATATTTTTTTGTCCTTGACTGCGCATGTGGTGCAATCACGGGAAATTGTTTTACGGTGTGTTAATATCAATTTTATATTCTAATTATGATATACTCGTAACAGTATATATTTTTAATTAACACTTTATAACATGTGTGCATCCTTTTTTCGAGCAAGCAATACAATAAGTTATGAAACTTCGTAATTGCATTTAATTACAAAAACGTCTAATAAATAAACTGTAACTTTATCAAAGTAAATTCACTGCTTCAGTAAAAATAAACAGATACTAAATCTTTGTTCCAAATTCATATGACAACAAACTTTTTAACAATCTTGAGAAATACACATTATTTTTTTTATTTTTTAAGAAAAACTATCAATTATAAAATATGCTAATGTTTTTATAAGTATGTATGTTATGACTAGTGCCAACTGAATACGCATTTACATATCAACGTTACGTGTAATAATCTCTTCGACACAACCATTCTAATAAAGTTTCAAGGGATGGGAACATGTTTGTACTAGACAATAGACGCCAAAATCTCATAATCTAGATGTAAACAATGTACGCTGATACGTTCATAACTACTGACGGAGTTACTTTATGTACTATGTGTGATATTCCGAGTGCTAAGCAGACAAAAAATATTGATATGTTTTTGATGCGAGCCAATACACTGACATCCAAAATGGTCCATACTAAATTCATATACAGCACCGTATATGAATTTAGTATGGTAAACGTA
The DNA here is from genome assembly GCA_958449745.1 of Ochropleura leucogaster. Lineage (NCBI taxonomy): Eukaryota > Metazoa > Arthropoda > Insecta > Lepidoptera > Noctuidae > Ochropleura > Ochropleura leucogaster. The sequence continues at coordinate 12,648,208 of OY288204.1, read as the reverse complement.
AATGTTGTAATGTTATTTTAAACCTAAACAGAATTACACTGGCGGTAATGATGCCGGAGACGTTCCGGGCATCGGGCGCCGCGAGACGACTCCCGGCCACCGTAGATCTCTGGTCAGGTTTGTGGACCGGGCCGTATCGACGGCGCGTTCGTGTTCTTCGAAGAGACGTCAGCAAAGCAGAGGGGACTGCCAGGGTCACCGCCTACCGGGGTTGCGGGTTGTTCGAAAGAGATACCGCGGCCCCGGGACATAAAGGTCGAAATTAGGTACATGGGTGGCTTCTAGTCGATAAAAGTTTGACGCTCCCCTCCGCTCCCAGAGCGGGGGAAATTATATATAAAAAAAAACAATTTGAATTTGATGCCAAAAATATTGAATTGATATTATCTACCCAAGTAAAAAATTTCAACTCTGTTGTAAATCGCGGTTTGTCGTTATCGACTTCCTAAAACTTGTGTATAACATCTCATCATCTCATCACAGTCAACCTTTTTCGACTTTCAGGTCCTTGCTTTTCATTATTATACATGCAACGATATCTTGTTAAACCATTTTCCTTTTTTGTTTTCAGTTATCAGGTAGGTAACGGATAATGGTGATTACAGCAACATCCGCTCTAGGATCGTTCACTATGTCGGACGTCATTCATCACCTCATAAATTACCTCAGACTTTTACGTCCCACTTTGGATTTATTGTTTCCTTCTAATTAAATCTGAAACAATCAGTTAAGAACTACGTCTGTACTAGCTTTCCCAATTTTTTGTATTTTCATATTTTCACGCGTCAATGTTATTTATAGGAGTTTCTGAACTGTTTTATTTATTTACGGTATTTGTAGAAACTTACTGCATAATCTTACCTCCACGTATGTGTTATGTATGTTCTACTGGCCGAGTTACAGTTAACGCAATGGTAATGATATAATTATTACCGTTTCTTCTTTTCTGTAACTTCATGGTATAATTTGTTCGTAGGTCAGAATTAAATAGATATACAGAACTAAACCTTTTTGCCACTTTAAATGAGACAGAACAGATTAAAATCGATCGTCTTGTACGACTTAACAGACAAAAATACAGAAAAAACACTAAAAACAACACTGGATTACAAAAGGCGACGCACAAACGACAATAACGTATCATTGTACGCATTGACCTAGTATAACAAAGTGTAGTATCGCAGTTCACAGAGTATTTTCATTAAGTAACAATCATTTTGATAATGGGCCGCGAGAATGTCGAAGACAAAGCGCGGTGACCTTGTGGCCGCGGGGACGCGCGGATCGCTTTCGGCGCCCCACCGGACTACCCGAGCCAATTCTTATAAAACCCACGGCTGCTTATCATATGTATGTCAGTCACGCACAACTATCCCACACAAAAATGTTCGCTAAAGTAAGTCATCTTCCCGTGTTCAAAAGTGAAGTGAAAAGTGTTTTTGAGAAGAGAAAAAATTAACGTGATTTTTTTATCTGTTCAGATTTTAGCCGTCGGTGCCTTGGTGGCTGTTGCTCGGGCTGGTCATCTCGGGCATGGTGGATATACCGTGTCTTCCCAGCACAACTTGGTGCATCATGACACGCACTACGACAACCACTACGCCGCTGCTCCCCTTGCCACTTATGCCCACGCTACGCCCCTGGTCCACGCTGCCCCTATCGTCCACGCTCCCGTCGTTCACGCCGCGCCCGTGGCTCACGCCTACGCCCCTGTTGACACACATGAGGGTTACTTCAGCCACGGCGGACATGAGGATTACTATGTACGTATCTCAAAGCTACCAGTCATTTTGTAAACCAGAAACTTTGCTTCTTTGTCTTGACATAGGCCAAACGTTCCCGTATTTTTTTTCCTAAACTGATTGTAATTCTCGCTTTCAGGCTCACCCCAAATACAAGTACTCGTACTCCGTTGAGGACCCCCACACTGGCGACCACAAGTCCCAGCACGAAGTCCGCGATGGTGATGTCGTGAAGGGAGAATACTCTCTGCTGCAGCCCGATGGCTCTTTCCGCAAGGTCTCCTACACCGCTGATGACCACCACGGGTAAGTTTTACTGCTGACGCCACGCCATCTAATCTATACTCTTCGTACTAGTGTCCAAACTCAAAGGATCTCAGCAAGCTCTTTTTTACATCACCTTGTATTAGCGACTGACAAAGCTACATCAGTTAGTCACATGTTGCAGTACGGAGGCACAGACACTAGCCAAGTTTGTCACGTAGGTAAAGTTCTAAAATTACGTAAAACAGAATCTAAACACAAACTGCATACGTAATGATGAACCATTGATGAGAGTGCAACTTTCCCCAATTGCGCAAAACAGTACTGATCTGCCATATTTGTACGCTTATGGAGCTTTGTTTGTTTACGTATGTGAGCCGTAAAATTACATCGTATTAAGTCACATACTCATATGCTCGTCAAACCGGTAAGCGGTCACTAGACCAGTACCGTATGAGTAATGAACTCGCCCATGTGCTAGTGACTGACAACGGCTATCGGTGAACAGGTGTCGTGATAACAAACTCGTTTCTGAACCTGTTTGGTCTCACCGCTATTATCTCGTCATAATATTTATCATTGTTTGTTTTGATTGCAGTTTCAACGCAGTCGTGCACAACTCCGGCCCCAGCCATCACGTGTACTCGTCCCAGCATCATCACTACTAGATCTCTTCAAGTTAAGCTTTAAGAACCACAATGTACCTTATTTATACTCGCTGTGATCTTCGTGTATGTTCTTTTGTTTAAAAATAGTCATTAAAATTAACATAAAAACCAAGGTATGTTTTAATTGTTTACACTTACAGACAAATTAACTGGACTGTGTAATATTAAAGGTACGAAAGATTAAAAGATATTTAATAGCTACACCTTACGTTACAAAGTATGAAAACTCGCTGTCTACGTTACGAAAGTTCGCCTTTCGTAGAACTTGCAAATTTTGTATTCTGTCGAAAGCTAGCCAAGCTGTCGAATATCTATCAGGAATGCGATAGTAATTAATTTGCACCCACGTGTAGGCCTGTAGATAAAAGAGATTATTCCATTCGTGATAGTTAGGTAAACCTTCATTTATTTGTTTTCGAGACACCTGTGATCCTGAGTAGAGCTTTTGATAAAGATAAAATAACAAAATAGAACCCTAAAACTTGCCAATGACAAGTGCTCGAGTAAGAATTAATAGGTAGGTCCTCAAGGATTGTAAAATTAGAGATAATCTATGGCCTAGAACTTATGAGTAGTGAAGGTTGACATTTACAGGTTACAATACCAACTACCAGAGATTAACAAAGGCTCTAATGGATATAACCCGTATAGGTAGGTATACTGCCCGCTCATAACCTGGGAACAAATTCAATTGCAAATTCTAGAAAGAAAAACATAATTTTAAAAAGAGGTTCGTAATGTTTTATATTGTATATAAAATGATAACTAAAGAATTAGATCCTTATCCGCGTAACTACTTAAAAAATACTTTCAAGGATAAACTATGTACGATTTTCATAAGCAATATTTGCAAATTGTCCCTCTCATGCACTATTCATATCATTAGGGCTACAGTTTATTATGTGTCGTGACTGCTACGATACCTTGAGACTATTTCTCAAGGTAATTTCGACCAAATTGTACGAACCGTTGTTGCCTTAATTCACTCCTTTCTGTAACAATGGCTTATCTTGTGAGAGATACGTGGTAAGTGGTAGAAATAAGTACACCTGTATAGTGTACTACTGTTTGTAGGTACGTTCTGTGGATTTGAAAGCTCGTTCCATGTTTAGGCCTACCACAGTGCCAATAGTTTGCCAATACATAATGCTATACCGCTGACAAATAACACATATAATTTCTCAGTCCAAAGCAATGCTGTTAACGCCCCTGTCAGAGAAATTACTGGCTGGATTTACAAGTTTACTATGTCATAAGTAACGAGTTTTATCTTGGAATGTTCGGCACATTGATCCCAAAACATTCACTCTTTACCTACCCCTGCTGGTTATTGCACTCATTTTACTTAACTGAAGTTTACTTTTGCAATAGCATCGTTTAACGCAACGGCTTAGTTTATATACATTACACATACTAATTTTATAATTTAATTCAAACGGTTTCGTCAAAGTTTTACGTGAATTAAAGTTAGATTAACACCTCGGTTAAATTATAGGGGCCTATATAATTAGGCTCTTCAAAATCATTATTCTTGAAAGGCTAAAAACGTAATTTGCTACTGGACTTTTCTTTGATGAAGAAATTTGTTGGTATATAACCGGTTTATGGATAAATTATCATATTTAGCCATTCAGGTCGACTGTCTGTTGACATCCTAGGCATTAAACGGCGGATGTAAATCCAACGTACTTCCTCCGGTCATCCAAAGTGTTTTTAGGTCGAAACATCAAAATGATTAAAACCTTTTTAAATGTTTCCGGACCTTAGTGATAAGGTTAAGTATTTGTACTGTAGAACTGCTTGTCTAAATAATAATCCGGAACAATCGAATATGATCTGCCGGACGCTATCTTAATGTATGTAAATTAATTTAGGAACTAAACTAGATTAAATGTTTTACCGAGTTCGTATAAAAACTTCCGGAATCCGGATCAGGGTTTATGGCTCGGAGTTCCTCAAACGATTGCAAATAAAACAGCAGCTACTGACACATGACCGACGTTATCGATACATATTTTTATGTATAAACTAGCTTCTGCCCGCTGCTTCGCTCGCGTTAAATTCGGGGTAACACCCTTTTTCGATTTACAGGTACCTGCCTGCCTGTAGTTTTTGCTACTGCGCATTATTTATTGTAATAGTTATGCTAAGTTTTCCCTTTTCTTCCCACTTTCTCCCTCATATCGCCATCTTTTTAAAAAAAATATAGCCTATGTCCGTCTCCAGGGTCCCAACTATCTCTGGACCAAAATTCATAAAAATCGGTTTAGTCATTGAGGCGTGAAGACGTAACAAACAAACAAACTCACTTTCGCTTTTACAATATTAGTAAGGATTAACCAATTAAAAAAACTTAAGTTTCATGAAACATTCTAAGAGCTCCATATTTTCATATCCTATTGTTAGCCACAGACAATGAGAGCTATCAACAACAACATAAGCTCTGATTAAAATTAAGTGTCAGTTCCGAGTCACGGTCAAACAATTATCAGGTGAGTAACCTCTGAACTATCGTTATACCTTTCAACCAAATCAATTATTACGTGTAACCTTGCAAACAAAATTATGTTAGTCGAATTATAGGTATAAGCTTCCGTGACGATGGTGGTATCGGCTCACGAAACACCCAGATAGCCGGACCTTTTGGCCACGATAACTAAGACCTTTTACAGAATGTGTTCTTAACAATTAAATCAGTTACTAACAATAATCGTGATCACCTTTCAAATATTTTGAATATTCAATTGATTTTAGATCGAATTCCTTGCTGAAAGTTTTGTAATACTCCGTACGTTTTGAATCTGATTTTAATAATGATTTGCCACATTCGTAACCTGGAAACATTAAAAAAACATTGCTCCACACTAGTAATTTCTCCTGTATCGTGGGTGCGTTTAAAAACATTTGAATTCACATACACAAACAGCGAGACCCGAAATAGCTATCTGTGGGCCATACACATATTGAACGGGCCTGTTGGTCTAGTGGTTAGTGGCGGTCACTGCTGAGCCGGAGGGCCCGGAGGTCGTGGGTTCGATTCCCACCCAGGACAAACTTTGTGTGATGAGCATGATTGTTTGTTCTGTTTCTGGGTGTGATTTATCTGTAATATGTATGTATTTATAAATTATATAAGTATGTATATCAGTTGTCTGGTTACCATAACACAAGCTCTGCTTAGCTTGGGATCAGGTAGACGTGTGTGAGTTGTCCCAAGATATTTGTTTATTTATTATACAATCGTGCCGTCATATGTAATTGTGTCTGATGAGAATCTCGTATTGGTATTGGCAGAAGACATCCCTTTTCTCCATCCCCTACCAAATAAAAATGTTCGGTGTACGGTTTTCATTGTAGTTTTTGAATTATCATTCTCCCATTGCTGACAATGCATTGAACGTTTCTCGTTATAATGACGGAAAATTGTGTACAGTACTGTAGGATAAATCTCGAATTCGTAATTTTCGGCAAAGGTGTACTTATTAGAACACCTAATTTGGCCAGTTTTGTGTATTTCCTAAGTAATAAGAGAGCCTTTTTCCATGAACTCAGGCTTCGGGCACTTCTTGGAAATTCCTGATAGATCAAAGGAAGTTTAGCCCAACCTGGGAATCAAAACCAGGACCTGAAACTCCGCAGCCGCTCTAGCAAACACGCATCACACCACAGCTTAGCTTATCTGTTCGACAGGTTGTTCTAAATAAACCAGCATTTAACTGCGATCATTATCAAAAGTGATTTGAGTTAATACCTAATTAAGTGCTGAAACTGTTGTTAATTGCTTTGCCCAACACTCCGTGCATTTGGCAAGGCTAAGTTATTATCTTTTTGTTTTTGTGAACCAATATGGATCTATTAGTTACTACAACACTTAATTTATGATATCAAATGTCTGTGATCGTATTACGAGCATCGGTTAGGAAACAGAACACTGAACTGCGTTGTATCTACTCGAGCACTCGACCGCCATGTGGTTGGACCCGGTGCATTCGATATTACTTTGTCGCAATCACATACTAGTAATAATAACACCAAGTCGATAATTTGAAGCAATCAAATTTCAAGTGTCGTTAATAATTAAAATTCACGTGTGGCAATGATTTTCAATTCGGGTTTTAAACAAACAATGTAGCTGCGATGTTTGAGTTTATTGCTGTTGCGTATGTTTCACGCTTTTCGTGTTAGAAGATGCTTGTTGCGATAGATATAAATGAGGTTTAGTAGGCTATTATTAAACAGTTCTCTAATAAAAGCTACTCCTGTTCACATATTTTTTTGCATTGTATTAAGTAAGGTAGAGATTACGCTCTTAGCTTCATGCTAATGTGCTGGGAACGCTTTGTGTTTAATTATACCTTTTCTGACGGTATCTCTATTAATTTATCAAAGGCCGCTTAAGAACACAAACATATAATCAGTGCGAAACGTTTTAAGTTTTAAGATATACCTTCCGTTCCGCTATGAGTATTGATTTGTTAACAAAACCTTCATTCGTAATGTGCAAACGAATGTCTTCGAATCACTCAAATGTTGCCCTTGTTCCTCTAGTCCGAATCACAATAAAAACTAGATTGATTATCGCAATTACTCACGCAACATCGATATTGGAGATAATGTCGGCTTGGTCGGCAGGGCGCCCACAGGCGGCGCGGGAAGGCGATTGTCTGTAAGCTATAATCGAGCCTATGTGTGCGAGCAACCAGCGACCTCGCGGTGTCAAAGTTACGGAACTGAAGTGACCGCACTCCCCACCACAGCCAGGACTGCGGCTCCGTTTTGCTTTTCATATAAAAGTCACACTCCGGACCGATAATGGTATCAGTCACCTGCTCTGATTAACTAGTGCAAAATGTTCACCAAAGTAAGATCACAGTTATATTTCAAAATTTATTTTAAAATATCAATATCATAAGGGAATTTCTAAATATGTTTTCTGTGTGCAGGTATTCGCCCTCAGCGCCGTGTTGGCTGCCGCCAGCGCTGGCCTCCTGCCACTGCACCACAGCGCGGTGTCCTCTCAGAGCATCGTCCGCCACGATGCGCCTGCGCACTACGGGGCTGCCCACTACGGAGCTGCCCACTACGCCCCAGCGCACTACGCCGCACCCATCGTCCATGCTGCTCCCGTTGTCCACGCTGCCCCCATCGTCCACGCCGCCCCCGTTGTCCACGCTGCTCCCATCGCTCTCGCCCATGCCGAATACGTGAGTATTATATTTATCCCTCATTGTGAAATAAAACTAAGGTAATAAACAAGGTCTCTGCATCAAATTAGGTGTGCATTACTAACCTTACGGATATCCTTAAACAATTTACTTAATTTCCTTTGATCTACGATAAAAAAATAAGGCCAAAACCACGATTAATTAAAATTAACTGTTCCGTTTCAGTCCCACCCCAAATACGACTACGCTTACTCCGTGGCTGACCCCCACACCGGAGACCACAAATCCCAGCACGAGAGCCGCGACGGTGGTGCCGTGCACGGAAGCTACTCCCTAGTTGAACCTGACGGTTCAGTGCGCAAAGTAGAATACACCGCTGACGACCACCATGGGTAAGGCTACATTGCTATTTAAACAAAACTACAGTCATTAATAGGTCTTAGCAAAGAGGGTTTGTTTACTTTGCAACTACCTGGATTGTCTATGAATACTTAATCAGAAAACCAGCAAAGTCACAGTTAACTACTTTATAAAAGAAAAATTTGACTACGTGATAATTATGACCACATTTTCATTTCCAGTTTCAACGCCGTAGTCCACAAGACCCCCGGCCACCACCCCGCCCCTGTGGTCCACGCTGCCCCAGTGGTACACGCCGCCCCCCTGGCGCATTACGCCGTCGCTCCCCTTGCCCACGGACATCATGGCCTCCATTACTAAACAACAACTCTAGCATACTCGTGTGATATGATGACGGATGACTGAATGTGATATTTATGTGTAAATATGATGAAATGAATTTATACTCGAATGTAAATAAAATACTCAGCTGCTGAATTTTAGTTTATGGTTTTACTGTGAAAATATCCCTGATCATGATTTCGAAAAGGCATCGTTACTGAAAATCACTTAGTTGATAATTAAAGATGGCAAAGATTAGCTCCTCGAGCTTCTTGGTCCAAAACAACTTCACTTCAAACATTTTTATGAAAAAGCAATCAATAGGTATCATAGCAACGACATTGCAACCCAGAAAATCAATTGACTGACTCCTTTACATATCGGAATGAAATACCAGCAATACCAATACGCGCTCAAGTTTAGTTCCTACTACAGATTACGCGATAACTGCCCTTAGGTAACCAACAAATGCATCGAGCACAATTAATTTCGATTATGCCCTTGAATAGTAAGACATTGGCTCGAAATAATTACTGTTGTTATTTATGTGGACACGCGCAGTTGGGTTGCGTGCTGACGGACGAAGCCGCCCGCGCATTCCTCGCCTGTGATTTGGTGCGATAATTACAGAACATTGTATGGAGAGTTGCGCAAAATTCTTCACCGCCCAGGTACTGCATAACGACCTAGAAAAACGCACCTTTTTAGTTATAGCATCTCTATTTTTGAATGCAGGGTACTTTGTATAACAGCTACCCTACCATGACGTGTTAAAGCAGAACTTATTCCGCTGAGGGAAAGGGACAGAGCTATACAGGGTGTCTAGCACCATCTCTTTCACTCAGTGGAATAAGTTCTGTTTTAAGATGTCATAGTAGGCCTACTGGCCTAAACAAATCAAAATCATTTATTTCAATTAAACCATTATAGGCACTGAAAGTCAAAAAAATCAAAATGTTAAAGCTACAGTCCCAGTCACAAGACATAATAACTTGTGAAAGTACTGTACCTTTAACATTTTGTTTCTTTTGACATTCAAACGCCTATTGGCACGTAGGCTAAAATTATTAACACCACCATTCTCGCCATTTTATAGTGACATAGTACAGTTACGATACATTTCTATTTGTTTATGCCCACACATCCCTTCATAAAGGTAATTTCTGCAATAAATGACATCAATTTAAATGCAATCACTGTAACGACTGCAAATTTGTGGGCCTACAAACCAAATCCCATTATGTGTAAATCGTAATGATATAAATTGCCACAATTGTCTACGAAAATGTGCACATGTAGGTTCAATAAAGGTTATGTTTCGACATCGGGCTCCTGGTAATCAATCACCTGCATAATGGGCACCTATCATGTGTATTTGAGTTGTTAACAATAGCAAGGAACTGTGTCTACGAGTATATTGTTTTTGGGGTTCCGTACCTCGAAACGAATAAAGGGAACTCTCTTGTATCACTTTATTTACCATATGTCTGTCTGTCAAGACCCTGGTGGGAAATCATCAAATAACTTCCCACGCTCTGGGCGGAGCGGGGGGAGTGTCAGACTACTGACTAAAACCCATCCATGTTTCTTCTATTGCCCTTTATGTTTCGCGGTCGCGGTATCTCTTTCGAACAACCCGCAACCCTTCGAACAACCCGCAACCCAAACAACCCGCAACCTTGCAAGACCCTTTATATTGGGAACGCGTAGAGGTATCAAATTGATATTAAAACTAAATACTAAACTTTGTGGTGTGCTGTGAAAAAATCAACCATATAAGTCTACGCAGCCAAAAGATATGGCTGTTTATGTCACAATTTATGGCTGTTTATGTACGGAACCCTAGGTATGCGAGTCTGACTCGCTCTTGGCCGGTTTTTTTTTATTGTTTGGGGTATTGTTAGCAGACGTGACAGTCAGCAAAATATGCTAAACCTTTCTTAACCGTTTAAGAAATTTTCATAAATGTTATTTGCTTCAGGGCCTCAATACACCCATGTTAGTTTCCCATAGAAACTGCCAACCATAATAAAAATGCGTTGTTCTTCTTTTGTAAAATCCATTGACTAACTTGGACAAAATTAGAAATAGGATGCTCAGTTCTGTTTCAATTTTAACAATAATCTGCACAATTCAAAATAGTATAGTAAAATACGTAAGTCCCATTCGATAAAGTTTAAATTCGCTAAGCCATTCAGAATATTAAAAACCTAAAATAGAACGTGGCAACCAAAAATGTGATTTAAAACCTTTGCAATATAACTTCCTGAACTTTTTTCTCTGAACTGACGGAATGGGGTGAATCACGTTTTGGGTTGGTTGAACCTTTCGAGTGGCTGCGACCTTGGGCACACGAGATAATGATCTGAGGCGGCGACGCTACGCGTGACATAGGCCGCGTTCATTCTGGGCAGAGATGTTGAAACCACCGAGAGATGAAATCTACGCCAAAAGATACTGTAATTAGCCAAGGTCGACGGTAATGTGTTATTTAATAGATACGGTTACAAGTGTGGGATTTTTTTGCAGTACGTTTTAGTGTTCAGTAACTCTAAAAAAAAAAACGGAATCCTTAAAAAATTACTTTGTTGTCCGTCTGTCTCTCTGTCTGTCAAGACCCTTTATCTCGGGAACGCGTAAAGTGTTTCCTTAGATTTGTGAAACAAACAACCCTCTAAGTGTACGCAATTGAAAGATATGGCCATTTATGTCGCAAATTTCGGAAACCCCGGTCAGTTATTTTTATTTACTAAAACAATTTGAAATCATGAATTTCAACAAAAACATAGAAGTTGTTTGACATTAAATGAGTTGCTTGAAAACCTCAGCTTTTATCTTTTGACATATGCAATACGGTAACGGTTTTGGCTGAAGCTTTGACTATCACTAAACTAAGTTCGAATTCTAAAACGAGTCAAATTAAATTGTCAAGTAGGAGTTTCAATGACTTTGCAAGTCTTAAAATTATTTCAGCTTCTAAAACGTGAAATAAATCCTTGCAATAAACATAAAACACTTTTCTCAGGTACGACACAAGTACTTAAAGTGCCATTGTGTGCAGTATGAACGTGACTTAATTGTACAAACGTGAGCTGGGTTGGTGTTGCATTGTTTCGTGTCTCGGGATTGGTGTCCATTTCTGTTCATTCATGACAATTCTCAGTCGATAGGCGGAATGCTGGCGTTCGTGTGCTTTCCGTGCTTTACAATAGAATTATTAATTAAATAATCAGTTATACAAAACTATTTAATGTTTTAATTATTTACTCATACATATACTCGTATAATTTAATAAAGTAGGCTTAATAAGAACAGTCTTAATATTGCAAACCCGGTACAAAAAACTACAGTTTCTGTTCCTAAGCGACCTAGAAGTAGATTTAGGGACTGTACGAAGACATATTTAAGCAGTATGTTTACAATATAAGTTATATTAAGCTCAAACTTAAAGTATTTATTTCAATTAAACCATTACAGGCACTTTGAATGTCAAGAAACAAAATAATGAATCTACAGTCCCAGACACAATGCATAGTAACTTGTGAAGCACTAAATATTATTGTTGCCCATTCTAAAGCGTAGATCTCTATGGAGAAGACTATCTAAGAAACTGGACATTCCTTTAAATCATAATAATTTAACAAGATCATGATTACATCATTAATGATGAGATTATACAAATATTTGAGAACGATGTTGTTAAATGTGCACATTCAGAGTGTCCAGAGTAAAAGCAAAAATTGCAACAAAAAAATAGACTAACCAATCTTACCATTCGGGTATAGTATTACCAGTACCAACTGGTTTGTGTGTGGGTGAGGTCAGATAGGCACTCCATACTCCATGTAAATTACTGGTATTCCCTGCACCCGATTAGACTGGAAGCCGACCCGAACAGTTGGGAAAAGGCCAGGCAAATGATAATGACCAATGCTTTAAAAGGTTTTAGTCTTTCATTTTTCACGCGAACTCTGAAAATGCTAATTGTTCAAGAACACTAGAACAAAAACAAAGAGTAGATAACAAAACGAGCGTCACGCTATATTGCTGGTGTCACGTACCACAATGAAGTAAATACTAAATAGCTCACAACACCTATTGTTAATAGATTCTCTGTTCAGTTGTAGTGGTTACAGTAAGGATAAAGCTTTTCATATTTATGTGTTGTATCCAAGAAAATGGGGCCCATTTCGAGCATTTAATTAGTTAGTTTACCATTTTTTGTAAATAATTAAATTAGTTTAAGATTTAATTGTTTTCCTTTCATTTAACTTATGAAGTTAGTTAAAGAGATTTCATCCTTATTGACCCTAACGATCGATGCAATAAAAGTACAGGGTGCAACTTTTACAGATTTTAGTCGGTTCAATTACCGTGTGCGGCAACGGAATTTAAAAAAATCTTTGAATACCATTTTCTTTCTTTTCAAAAATAAAGGAATGTTTTCTTTGAGTAATAATTTCTATCTAAAGTATTAAGAGTACTTTCCCTTCAGGTAGCATTTCAAAATTCCAATCCCGTATAATATTAAACCATCAGTCTCAGTAATCACTTTCAGCTATATTACATCGCTTTTAGCGATAAGACCGCCCCTTTGTGTCACCCTATTTATAAGTTTGTCTAGTGTTATTCTTGTTACTTGTCTGGTGTAAATAATAAAGAATATTCTATCTATCTATTGGGAGCATGTTTGGAATAACTTCTGTTTAGTCATTGTGTGAAGGTTTTTCTGCATAGTTTGGTGTCGTGGTCGCGATTCGTCGCGCTGACTTTCAAGTAGACAGATCACATCCGTTTCAGCTACTGTAACACTCATTCTCGTCTATGCATTCATACTATTTTAAATCAACATAACGTCAAACCTATAACTTGCGAAGGGTGAAGCAGAAGTACCTATACCTAGTACACCCAAATTTCGCGAGTCATGTTTATGTCCCATATAATAGGGCGAGCCTATCGCCATCCTCCCGTCTAAGAAATTCCTGATGAAAAAACCCAGTAAAATTTTGCTCGACCTGGGAATCGAACCAAGCCCATACGCTTGCACTAGATGACTAGACTAACAAGGCAGTCATTCTCTTTCGTTGAATTTATTTTAATCCTATAGCGTTTTCTTCTTTTCATAACCGTCGTAGACGCTATCAAGATAAAATATAATATAATATCACGCTATTATAGAAAACGTAACGTAGGTACTAACTTTAGGTTAAGAACAAAAGATTTGTAAATATTATATTGATTTATGGAAAATAAAAAAGGCTTTTTATTTTATTTATTTATAGAAAAGGTATACATTCTTCTCTAGGAAATATGTCTAATATAAATTATGACCAAGTTATATGAATTTGGTAGCACGAAATCCACCGTTTCAACAAATATTAGGTCCAATTTTTCAAATGCCGTATCACAGCCATGCTATTCAAGATAAATCGAGGGCAATAGTGTCCGTTATGTAGGCACTACATTTGCCGCATAGACACAAATATTCCCACGCGTTGTAAGTACTTGTGCTACAGTACTTGGGCTAACAAATTACAAACAATTATGATTTTACGCGTCGTGCATAGCGATATAGTTGATTTAATTGCTTTGTTTCTTCATCTATATTTATAAAAATGAATACCCTATTTCCTTTGGTCATGGCATTACGCGTGAATTCCTTTTTTTGTTAGGTTTGTTTTTGTCTGTTATTTAAAGTGTAGGTAGGTAAGGTCAATGTAAAGGTAGGTAGGTAGGATAGGTAGAAATAGAAGGAGATAGAAGATAAGAAAGTTGCATCGCATCGCCGGACATAATTAATTGCCCGATAAATCGTGTATGTAAATCGTGAGCTTCTAAAGATAAGTATATCGCAAAATATACTTACCTTTAGAAGCTCACGAAAATGCTAAATATTATACAAGCTACTCGTTTCTGAGATAGAAAAGCCGATAAGTTGAAGGAAAGACATCCGCCATCTCCGTCTGAAACTCGAAAGCTCGAGTGTCGCAACATTGTAGTGATAACTTATCATTGAAACCCAAGGTTAAACCCCTTGTCTCAGATACCCTAATTCATGTAGGCAAAGACCTTTTTCGAAAGGGGCTTACTATTTAAATTGTAATACTATTTCATTTAAGTGGTTCAACATAGTTGTCATGCTCTGTAATTGATGCTACCGGACTTCGAAGCCCACTTAAAACATAAACTGCATCTAATTGAATTGTTAATTGAATTTACAACCTTGTAAATTGTTACAGTAATTAAACTCGAAAATTAAACTGTCATGTTAATTTTGACAACTAAACGATTCGTAGAAATCACGTACGTTACTCGGAACTGGCAAGGTTTGGGATAACAAAGGTTCAGAAAATAAAACTGAAAGTGAACTGTGGTGTTAGCAATTATCAGACCTATTTGCTCCTTTTTAGAGTCTAATCGTGACATTTTGAGGTCATGCCTACCTATTTATTTGTTGCTAGAATATCCAGCTTTACGCTACTATCGTCACCTATTATATTGTATTGTATAACGGGCTGATGTCCGCAAATCCATGAGGCGCGTATTTTGCGTACATCAGTGCTTTTACAATACAATATAGTGTCACCTAATGCTCTTTTCTGTATGCATTTTGTACTAATACAATACGCAATCTTCTAAAAAGACATACAATGACACTACATATTTTTAAGTAGCTTTTGACACAGAAAACAGCTGACGATCGCATAGTGGATTAGAATCGGGGAAAGTTAGCCCACGAGCACGTGCAATACTGGCACAAAATAGATTTTTAATAAAGATAGCGATATTCAGTTGTTTATGTGTCGTAAACGGTCGGTGGCGTCGACGGACCGGCCACTACCTCCTTGGTTAGACATTGACCTGAAAACAATTTAAGTGTAACACTGTTATAAGTACTAGTGTGGCTTTGTTCGCATTGAGTAACACGCCTCGTTTGCGCTGAGTAATAACAGTCCTCGACAAAACAAAACACTAAACATGAACACTCATTTCACTTAAATAGCTATGTTAAGTATATTATTATCAGCATTATACAGTAATTTAATACGCTATCACAGTAAGAAAATTAAATTAAGGACAAGGTGGACTTGTCTCGTGTGTTGTTTTATTTGTTACAAAAAATAGATTGCAATTGCAAATACATATGCTGTCTACCCAGTTCAAATTACATTTAGTTTTAATCAATTTTTGTTACAAATCAATTGTAACACACGTAACAAAATATCTTTATAAGAAACTTAATCTTTTTAAACAGTATGACACGACCTCTGAAATATCGAGTGTAATTCATTTTATTATTGACTGTTGGTACCTAATTAATTATTCTATTGAACTAAATTAAGACATTACTACATCATCTGACTATTAGCTCATTTTAGCTTTTGAAAGATAACAATCGATTGTTTGTTTGTAAGTACATCATATTATTGGGCACTTAACTGCGCCATGCATATCAATTATGTCGTTATTCTGCGATTTATTGAAATCGAAGTACTTTTTGCCTTAGGAAAAAGGTTAATGTATAGGCCAACCAATCATTGTGGGACATAAAGCGACTCCGCTTAAACGTAATTGCATCAATAAAGTGATTAAATGAAACCGTCAATAATTAAATATTAAACAGATACGGAAAAAAGCAGACCACTACTGTCGTCACTACAGGCACTAAAGAAGAAGTATAACTGTTAGAGAAATACCACGACATACCGATAGCTAGATTTAACGTAGTAAGTGAATGGATCACACTCTCCGCGAGGATTCTAATCACATACCCCAACAAGCGATGGATTGAAATTCACAAGGGGAACGATGCGTGTCCCATTTCTGGTATCGCACTGTATTGGCAGAAACGACCTGCATCAGGATGACATGAGTGTGACATGAAGGACGACTAAACTGTGGCCACCCTCTAATCCGAGGAGAAAACATTTTAGGTCAAGTGGTTCGAACATTCTTAGCTTTGAACATGAAAAATCTGTTTCAAAACTCTAGTTATGTAACATTATCTATCTGAAAGTTGAACAACAATGCATTAGCTTAGCGTTTAGGTATATTATTAATAAAAACAGTGTCAACGCTAAGCCGGTGCAAAGTGTTACCCAAGAAGATTTGTCGCATGACTCGTATGTTGCATACACGTGAGAATGTGAGAAAGAAACGCGACAATGAGACATATTCGAGAATTAAGTACTTACGTGTTTAGTTGCATACCAAATGGTGAAATAGGTAGCAATAAAATGTTCAGGAGCATATGATCGTGGAAATAAGCTAGCTTAGATAACCATAAGATAAAATGTAGACCATTTTCCTTAAAGCCTGATCTGCCTTCTTTTTATATAAAGCGACTGTTTTTTTTATATTAGTAGGTTTGAGTCCCGGATGAGGCAAGCGAGTTTTAGAAAATGTAGAAATGAAATGCAGTTTTGTTTCTTTTTTAAATAAATTGAGCCAACTTAAGAATTTAAAGTAGTCCAGGGCCCGACTTATTTTTCCACACTGTATATTATAAACTGGCAACGTCAACAACCAAAAAAAACGGGAAAACCGGGAGTAGCACACACAGTATTATACACCTCAGGAATAAGGCATATAAGACAAGGGACACTACTGTTATTTTCCACTGCCAATCTTCATACTGTTCCCAATACAAGAAGGTTTTTTTTTGTTTTTTTGATTGGGCCACTCGCAGTTCAACACTCTTGAGTTTTTATCTGCTCAACCGGACTATCCTGTGGTGACCTTAGTGAATTTAAGGCCCCCGGCCAGCGCTAAAAGCTACTATGATGATTTGATGACCGCACTCTAAGGGCACCCCCTGTGAGGTCGAGCCTCGGCTTAGGGGGTCATGATTGAAATGACTATGAAAAGTCGGGTCGGGTTATTATTTGGGGACTAAACTAAACTAAGTAAAACGCGGTGGACCTCTGCGGAGAGGTCGGAACGGATCGCGGTCTGTGTTGTTTTATTGATAATAATGTTATTGGTCCTTACACTCGGAAGTGGGGTAGGTTTAGGACGGTTTGGGCTACGTCGTCGAACTCGTCGAGGACGGTGGATAGGGCAACCAAGTTACCGCGGGTAGCGATAATGGCTTGGTTGAATTGACGGGTGCGGTCCGTGTAGAACACTCTTAGAGTGCTCGCAATGACCTTATGTTGGCTGAAGGCCGTGTTGGTTGGGGGTGGGCTTGCGATCGCTGCAGGTGCAGGTGCTGGAGTCGGGGTTGGTATGGCCGTCGCAGCCTGAGTGACCGGCCTAAGGGCCGGGAAGTGGGTCTGATGATTGAGTGCGGTCCAGGGACTGGGGCGCTGAGGGCTGAGGCTCGAAGGGAGCTCGGCAGAGAGGGTCGGGCACTCTCTCAATTGACGGGCCTTGGCTCGCTTTTCGAGTCGTGGGGCCGAGGATTTGGGTGCTTTCTTGCACCCTCTTTAATTGGCCGTGTGGCCTTGTTCACCGCACAGTACGCAGCTGGGCGGCTCCGTACATAGGGTGCGATACGATTGGTTTAAGAGTGACCGTAGATTGACGGGGCCAATTATAGATTTTTTTTATAACATTAAACAAATGAGTAACATACAACATGATAAAAATGCAATACAAACTCAATATTCTTGAGCAATAAACATTAAATATCAAAGAATACATACTTGTCCTTCCGAACAGGAAACACGCTTATATGCGGTCAATGGTTCAATTGAGTGCGATTGAATGCCTTACCTAACGAAAAACATAATAACATATGATTAATACCGAAACAAATGGTTTAAAAATGCGTTAAATACTGTACCAATAACCATGTAACTTAAATTCTTTACCATTCAATACCGCGAATCGTTGAAACGAAATTGAAAAGGTTTGACAAAAAATCAACGGTTGACTAGCGACTAAAGACAACAATGTAACTAAGTAGTTTGTACATAAATATCTTACTTCATATTAACACAGAGATATTTTCTTTGGACAATTCGTCACATTTTGATGATTTTCTTTTGTTTTTTTTTTCGATATTGGAAAAACCAACACACGTAAATCTGAAATAGTTTTAGTTACCTATACGTATGTACCTATATTTACATCTCGGCTGCAGTTGCGTGCAATAGCCAGATCATAAAATAAATTAACAGAGTTACTTATAGACTATATATCTGAAAGAATTAATCAATCGTTATTTTTCAGCAATAATTTTGATTGTACAAACACGTTCTTTTCAACGTAACATCCGTTGTATCAGACGGCTTTGAACGATATATGTACTTAAGTGCATACTTCAACAGTTACGATAGGGCGGTTAGCAAACCCTGAGAAATTGATCAATGGATTTTTGCTCTAATAATTCCCACAATTAAAACCTCTATATAAACTAATGAACCAAAGTTGTCGACAGTATTGTCTATACGTTTTCATATCGAGAGCATATTCAGTGTTAATTATCCGTGTACATTATCAAAATGATTACCAAAGTAAGTTCCTATAGATAAACCAGTAAGAGTGTCTTATCGTGCTTATTTTGTAGAATTAAACTTTTAATGTGCTTAAACTGCATCAGATAACAGTTGCAAAAGAATAGAAATGTCAAAAAGTTAATGAAAAAAAAAAACTTGATTTGATTTTCTTTTATTTTCCCGTAACAAATTAAAATTAAAACTTAGTGTTGAGTTAACCTGCATTAAATATTATCCATATTTCTTTAATCATATTTAATTGTTTTAATAGTGGCCTTAACCATACAATAATTATGATTAATAAAACCGTTATACACAGTTTATATAACACCATTATTTTTAATTAGCCCTGCCGTAACGCTATGATAAAAACATTTATCGTTTAAATAACTTAGGTCGTGATTTCAATTAACATAGTGCTCTAAATAATCAAATATGTAATTATAAACAATTTTAGACTTACGTGTTGTGTGCAGGTTTAAACCCAGAGGCCCGACACGAATTTAAAGTGTAAATGTAATAATAAAAAGTAAAAAATTCAATTAAATATAAACATTTTATTTCACATAGGCCTATATAAATAAAAATAAATTAAAAAAGCTTTTATTATTCCTTACAAACTATTCATCTTAGGCCTACATGGACACTTATAAAACGTCGAGATTGCTACTAAGAGATATTAGAATATCGTCCAAATACATTTAAAGAAAAAAAAATGTATTATAGAAGATAATTGATAAATTACCCAAGCAAAATAGATAAAATTCATATAAAACCCTTTCGATTTCAAAAAGAAAAAAATCGACTAAGAAAACGCGAGAGAGAGCTTGAGAACCTCCTCCTTTTTTTGAAGTCGGTTAAAAAGACAATTGTCGTTTAGCATTTTAGTTGGATTGTTTGCAAAAAGCACAATCAGAGGAATTTCAAAAAGAACCAAGAAATTAATTATTTAAGGATATCCTTAAGCATGAATAAATTCATAAAATTATGAAAATATTATATTTGAAACGGGTAATTTTAGTTTTAAAATTGACGTATTTCACGTTAAGTTGATCAAAATTTTAAGTTACGAAACTAGAATAAGTATAAATGCTAATCTATGGAAGAGCGGAGTCTCCTAACACAGGCATTGTTTGCTTAAAAGGAGGCTCCAAACACTAAACCCCTTTGTAAACTGAAGCATCAATAAACTTATTATTATTATTATTAGTTGACACCGCGATATCTCTAGTAGGCAAATTACACTTTAATTGCTTTCAAAACGTAAAAGAAAATATCGTGATGAAAGTAACTTGTCTTACAACCGAAAATTATAAAAAAAATGATATCCACCAACCCATGGGGTCCTGGTGGTGGATTACGGACCACTGCACGCAGAGAAGAGACTAGTGGTCCAACGTTTTAGGTGACTAATCAGCATAATTTGAATAAATGACTTTGATTTTGATACATGCAGAGTGTTAAATAATACCGGCCAAGTGCGAGTCGAACTCGCGCACGAAAGTTTCCGTAACTTTACTTATTTATTTATTAAAACTTCATGCACAAGTAAAAAAACATTGTACAAAGGCGGACTTAATGCCTTGGGCATTTTCTACCAGACAACCTTAGGGTGATGCGGAGACAAAAACATAGTAGGTGCAAAGTGACAGTAAAGACTAACTGATAAAATATCAGTTAGTCTTTATCTATTAAAACAGCAAAAATAAAATATTTGGTGTATGGTAGCCCCCTTAATGATTATTTTATTCTGTTTTTTTTTTAGTGTTTACTGTAATAGCAGAAACAGAAATATATCATCAAATACATTTTATGAGAAATAGCCTGGCGACAGACGGGCAGGTGGACAGACGGAACAGTGAAGTCTTAGTATAGTTTTTAGGGTCCCCTTTTACCCTTTGGGTACAACACTTAAAACTAATGATAAATTGAGATTTCGATTATTCCATGAATAGTAGGCAGCGTGTACTCGTAAAAAAAATATTTCTCAAATGAAAGGGTTATGTTTGGCATCTTTTACACAACTAAACTTGATCACCAAGTAAACCACGATCGTTTTTCTTGTAAATCATTCATATTTTTGAAACTAGTTAAATGGTTTATTTGTCAAAAATCATAGCCTACTTCTCTAGATTATGTGGTCGTAAACCACGTCGCATTCAGAGGTCTAAACAGAAACTGTCACATATTGTACAATCGCTCAAAAAGTTGTTCAAAAAATGTCTTTTGGCATATTATCAACAACACAGTATTTTGCGTAAATATTACCTTACGAGCACCGTCACGGCATCATCTGAATTATATTGCAAGCCGTTCTTGAGCCAATGCAAGAATGTCTTGTGCTAATGTTTGCAGTGAGATGAAATGATCCCGAACGGCTCGAGTCGAGGCCTATCCAGCTTTTTGCGTGCGTTAATCAATTTTTGTGTTTTCCAGATCCTGATTCTGTTCGCGGTGGTGTCTGCCTGCCAGGCCATCTTCCCGTTCCACCACCATCATCACCACCCGGCGATTTCACACCAGGAGCTGCAAAAGCACGATGGGCCGCACCACCCCATCCCGATCCACCATCACCAGCCTATCCACCACATTCCCATCCCCATCCATCACCACGTGCCAATTCTTCACCACCACGTACCTGAACCCATTCACCACATACCGCACCATGATCATTATGTAAGTTTGAGAAAAACATTACATAACATTAACATTAGAGCTAAACGTTTAAATGACGTACACCAATTTTCTTGTCTGGCTTTAAATCCACAATTTGCAGTACAAAAGTAAAACATTACTCTACTACGCCAAAAACGCAGGTCATAGCGTTCAGTGCAGTTCATATCGCATAGTGCGTTATAGGCTGTAACATTAATGTATCAGTACATTGTACTTACTTACAGTTACAATCTATTAAAATTAATTGAGAGAAATAAATTTCTTAAGAAATGTATTGTCCTAACACTAATTATTAGAAAATGCCGCCTGTGATACAGGTTTTAGTTTAACCTACTACAGGCATCGAAATTTGTTATATCAACAGTATTTCTAGGATTTAAATTGTATTTATAGAGCCAATTGTTTGAACTTTGAATAAATATATTCTCTTCTAATTTGAGCATTACATAAATTAAAGTACCTATATCTGAAAGGGAACTAGTAGACGGTTGGTTGGGAGTAGTCCTAAGTACAGAATCACATTCATAACATGTAAGTCTTTTAGCTTTACTACCAATACTAAATAATTTTAATTCCAAAATATCTTTAAGTATTACCATGAAATCAACCAGACATTTCTAGCCAATATTAGTCAAACATAAATTATTCAACAAACTCCCCGAGGAGTAATTGCACGATAAAATATTCCGTGAAGCAAGCGAAAGGTTTGCCGTGACTTTATACCACTTCCTGTATGCACAGTCCAGTTTTTATGTACCAATATTTATATGTAAAGGTCCGACGCTTACCAAAGCGCATAAAAAGCCTATAATTGTCATGAAATTATGAGCATAATAGTCAATAATCAAGTACGGGCGTGACTATTAAAGACATTGTGAGTAGAGCTACATTGGCTCCGGGGTTGTGGGTTATTCGAAAGAGATACCGCGGCCCCGGAACGTAAAGGGCAATAGAAGGACCATTGGTGGGTTTTAGTCAGTAAAAGTCTGACATGCCCCCATACTATCTCTCTCTCTCTCTCTCTGCTTATAATATCAATGTTTTTTTTTTAATTTACACTTTGTTGTAGTACTTTTGAAAACTAACTAGATAAGTATTGCCAATTTTTCGGCACGCATGATAATAAATATCGATTGAGTCCTCAGACACTCTCACTACGGCTGCAGTATATATGAAGGTTTGATGCCTATAGATTTCTATGACAAAAAGTTAAGAACTCCTCCATAGAAACTTGTAGCGACATCTATACTGTCTCATATGAACTAACTTCTCTTATCATAGCGATATTAAATTAAAGTTGAACACATACAAAAACCTAATAACAACTCGCAGTATCCTACTACTCACGACACTGATCTGCTTGAAGGATCCTCCCTTGTCTATTGAGAATAAGGAACTTTGTCTTGTTCTTCATTCTTCATACTTCTCAAGCCAACCAAAATATCAATAGCAAACAAACGCATCAAGAAGAAAGACAATATTATATATGTTTCATACATCCACAGGCGTTCCCCGAATACAAGTTCGCGTACTCCGTGCACGACCACCATACGGGCGACGTGAAGTCCCAGCACGAGCTGCGCCACGGGGATGTCGTGAAGGGAGGCTACGAGCTCGTCGAGCCTGACGGCAGGTACAGGAAGGTCGAGTACAAGGCTGATGACCACACCGGGTAAGATATTTGTAATGGTTTTTGTTCTGTAGACGTAGCATACAAAAGCACAAACTGAGAAATGACCTCAGAGAAAATTATTTCCACTCTCACCTGGCCCTCCTGGCACTATACTCTCCCTGGTGCTCCGAGGCTTTTGGTACCAAGGTTTAAATTTGGAGGGTAGATGCCTGCTATGAAAATATGTTGCACACATGCAACTGTCTGTTTATGTCTAATCTTTACAGTCTTATAAAATGATATCGAAAACTCTTTACTCAATTACTTTTTTTCTCAAGAAATGATTGATGTTCCCCCCTTCGCCTTTTATTACTAAAGTTAGAATGGGAAAATTCTAAAAAAAAAACAGTTTTGTAATACGTACAAAAACCTTTAAACGAAAATTGGTTTAATAAAACAAGGTTTGATATGTAGTTATTGAGAAATAGGACTTTTTTATCAAACTGCATTGGTAACATAGTTTTTTTATTAAGATTATGTGAAGAACAAATTTGGTTCTGCGGTTAAGTGTATTGTTTTGGATGGTTTGATGCTGCGGAACCGACTCTCAAAGAGTATTTTTATTTCCTGGTGACAATCTTCAAATGACGGTCTTTCTTTGGAAGAAGGGGCCGGTAGGTTCCTGTTTCCTACCTACGCGTTTGTTTTTTACCCAAATCACAAACACGCCATCTTTATTGTTTCAGTTTTAACGCTATCGTGCACCACTCGTCGCCTCATCATCATGTTCATCTCTCCCACGGCCACCACCACATTTGAACGTGACGTCACTCAAGTCACCAGAACTGACTGCAGCTCAAACAAGACTGACTCTTCGCCCGTTGTACTGATTCCTGTAAAATACACTGCTTTTGTATGCAAATTAAAATTAGCGCTAATTTTTGTAATGATGTCTTATTTTTGCTTTCTGTTTAAAGGTTCCGTAAGCAACAGTTGTTTGAAATACTTTTAGCACCGTTGTGACTCTCCATTTTTTTTTATATCTTACCTACAGTTTTACCGCGGCTGCGTTTACAAATATTTAAATTCACATACACAAACAGCCAGACATGAAACAACTACCTGTAGGCCATACAAATATTTGTTCCATGCGGAAATCAAACCCACGACACGCAGCGCAGCAGCCAATTACTCAGCCAAGGGGCCAAACATGCCGTCACATGTCGCAAGTTTGTACGGAACCCTCGGTGCGCTAATAATAATGCGCTAATAATGACTAATACTTGGCCAGTTTATTACGCCATAGGTAAGCTTAAAAATGGGCAACAACAGTTCTTCCGCAGATATTACGTTTGTGGGATAGACTGTAGTTCTTTAGGTTGACAGCCATGTCTTGCTTGCCCTCGATCGTGTAAAGTAACTAAGTATTCAGCTTAATCAAAAATCAAAACGCCTAGAACTTTCTTAATTAACCGCTTGTATGCCGGAATTACAGTCACAATTAAAAACGCATTGTGTCTCGCGTAGATCTACGTTCCGGCATACAAGGGGTTAATAAATATAAATCTATTACAACAATTTATAAAATAAATACCACGCTCAATTATATTGCATGACCGACATAATAGAGCGGATCTATAAATTATTCTTCCCTTTTGCTAGTTTCTGTAGCGGTTCAGAAGTACGCATTTGACATGCAGGTCAATTATTTTAATTTTTAGCCTGATATTTTGTTATTAACCATTAAAAGAAGATGCTATAAATCTTACTACAATCCGTTCCGCTTCAATCTAGACTGCAATCGTCAGATTTTTTTTTTAGAAGTGTCAGACTTTTACTGACTAAAAGCCATATATGTTGGTTCTTTAGCCCTTTGTGTTCCGTAACCACGGTATCTATTTCGAACCAAGCCGCAGCCCGGACTTTTTACACACTAAGAAGATGAATATATTAGAATAGATTAATTTACATGTAACGATTACCTATCTGACCCCTATTACCCAGGTACTGCTTAATAAGATACCCCTTAGTAAGACTAGATAGTTGTCAAACTTTCGGGTTTAGGTAACACGTAACAAAATGACTGCCGCAAGAATGGGTCAACGTGTATTTTGAGACATGAAGGAGCTCTGTATGTGATGGTTAGTCTCACTATGTACCGACAGAACTCAGAAAACGTGGCTAAACCTATAATTGATCCGTGTGGCTGTTATAAAAAATGCTTTGTGAATCTAACATGACTTCACACACAAATAAACCTTTTTGCCGCTATTTTGTTTGTAGGCGCCACAACTGTAGTCAATTTCATACTTTAGCAGTAAAATACTACTAAATACTACTGAATACTACTTAGGCTTCAGTTAAATGGTGTTTACAGGTATTGCCATAATATCTACAAGCTCCATACCCACAAGAAAATACTGTAAAACGTAGGGTAAACCTACCTTTTATAGTTATTAATCATTTTGTTGAACAACTGTACATTGTACAAAAAACAACTAAACACGCACATAGTAAACAAAAATTATTTCAATCAAAAATAATTGCTTAATTTGAAACTGCCTCGTTGATCTAATGGTAGTAAGCGCGAATGCTGAGCAAGAGGTTCTGGGTTCAATTCCCAGGCGGACAAAGTGTTATTTGTATTTCCATAAGGAAATTCTGAAAAGCAGCCACGGAGTCTGGATTTGTGCTGGGTTGATGGTAATAGGCTCGCCCCCTTTTACATGAGAATTAAAATAACTTTGGAAATGTGGGTATACTACGAGTATTAGGTTCACTTCTGCCTAACCCTTTAGGGATACCGGTGCATGATGTACAGGGAAAACATACATGACTGACGATTTACCAAGTCACCTGCATCCTTCTAGGAGGTGAGGCCTCTAACTTGACTAATCATGCCGTCGAGAGAAAAATAAATCTGAAATCTTCCAGGCTTATTTGGTTTCCTCTCAATGTGGCAACTATACGCACGTGGATAAACACAATCAGAGGTGTTTTGTGACTTGATAGTTCGATGGCCATACCACTGGGCCATCACTGCTTTGCAATTGTTAATATGACGGGTAAACTCAACTCCTCGAACGGTAACTAAATCACCAGCCAGTATAATATTCACGTTGGATAAAGCGTGTATATTTGTCAATTACGTCTCGCAGTAATTGATACAAGCTTTATCTGTTCAGTGGTCGTAAATCATACCTAAAATTAAAAATAGCTAATTAACAGTAGTCAAACTATTAATAAATCCTACTATGCAATCAAAAGGTTTTTAATTGGAGTTTAGGATTAAAACTACCTACAATTGATGTCAAAAACTGATCGGTAATCGAAATCGGTTTAATTATAGATGATAATAGGTGGTCTAGAAGCTACGAAGGAGACTATACTAATGCAATAAAATGAAGAAACATAATTATATATAACTACATATATTAAGAACACGCTCTTCAGTTTACACTAGTCTGGAAAATCTGGTTTCCTCTTCATAGCATTAAGAGGCACACCCATCCATAAGACGAGAAAATCTGCAAAAATCACAAATAATTGAAGTTAAGTGTATTGTATTACAGGATGCACATGTTTAAAATCAAAACGATATGTGTATAAATACGTGATGAGATCACGTAAGATATCAATTCAGTACAGGGATTCACTGAAGGTTCACGATGATTCGTAAGGTAAGTCTCATTGATTTTGATTCATCACCTCCCTGCCCTCGTCCCATATTATTTGGGGTGGGTTTAACGCGTTTGCGTCTGTTCTCCCCTCTCGAACGTCACGCTATCATTTACTCCTTTATCTTTCATATCGTTTTCATTATTATTGGTTACATCTTTATAAATTTGAAATAAGGCAACAAAATAATCCAGACTACGATTTGAATGGAACATTTGTCTGAGATTTCAAAACTGCGAATCTAACAATAAATTGTTCCAGTTATCATGTTATAACATTGGCTGCAAAAAAGAAACGCTTCGTAAAGGTCGAAGGCTAACCTATATCTATTGAATAATTTATTTACGTGAAAAATTAATAACACTGATAAATACGTCATCGAAATTATATAATTTTATGAAAATAATTTTATTATTTTTTTAATTAATTTTATTTTTAGACAATAATCCTTCTAAGCTTAGCACTGTGTGTGCTTGGCGATGGACATCACGCGGTTTCAGAACAATATGTAAAAATAAATCACAAGGATCATGGGCATCATGGTGAATTATCACATGTCGGTTCCAAGAAGCCTGAGCATCATGAGGAATACGTAAGCCTTACTAGTTTATACCTTAAGGATTGCTTAAGTTTGCTGCTAACAATTGAATAATGGGAATTGGAAAAATGGGGCATGAACCCAAAAATACCATATCTTTCCTATACCCAGCGCGAGTGTGGTCCTCCTGTCCAGGACATAGCTGATTACAGTTACACACCTCCTGTAAAAACTGATACCAGGAACAAAATTACCACATACTGATTACAACAAACTTTCATCAGCTGGACGACTGAAAATATGAAGAACATTCAAATATTGTTTTTCCTACCCTCAGCCCCAAGTTTCAACATATGCATGGAAAATCAGTTTACAGTGCAAAGTATCCAATATATCTAGCAACTCACTTGGTTCGGTAAAAACTCAAATCGGTTTACGAGTGCAAGTCTTGGGCAACATACAGTGGACGATACGTGTAAAGAAAGTGGACTTGATCTAAGTAAAATTTCATTTTCCAGGCGTGGTCGTATCCATCATACGAGTTCTCATACAGTGTGAACGATCCCCATACGCATGACAAAAAAGGTCAGAAAGAGTCAAGAAAGGGAGATGAAGTGAAGGGCGAGTACTGGCTGATTGAACCCGACGGTCGCAAGCGCACCGTCACGTACCACGCCGATAAACATAGCGGGTAAGTTTTAAATAGCTCATTACAAAATAATACGGAGTATTTTGTATTTAAAATAAAAATAAAACATCGAACTAACATTTAGTATCTTATTATGGAAAAGAAAATAATTTTAGTATTTGTTCTGTCTATTTGAAAAAAATCCACTGATTTCGTGCTACATAATGTTTGCATTTTCTAGTTTCAACGCTGTCGTCCATTATTCGGACAAGCACCATCACATAGTTGAACATCATGGCCACAAACACGATGACCACAAGGACGATGACTACAAGGAAGATGACCACAAAGACGATTACTATAAGAAAGATGATGATCACAAAAAATATGACAAGGACGAAAGTATAGAAAAAAAAGATGAAGATAAAAAAGAAAGCAATGAAAGCGGAAGTTCGGAAGAAAGTTCAGAAGAAAGCTCGGAAGAAAGCTCAGAAGAAAGTTCAGAAGAAAGCTCAGAAAAAAGCTCGGAAAAAAGCGCAGAAAAAAGCTCCGAAAAGAGCTCCGAAAAAAGTTCAGAAAAAAGCTCAGAAAAAAGCTCAGAAAAAAGCTCAGATAAGAGCTCCGAAAAAAGCACAGAAAAGAAGTCAGATAAGAGCTCGGAAGAGAGCTCTGAAAAAAGTTCAGAAAAAAGCTCAGAAAAGAGCTCAGAAAAGAGCTCAGAAGAAAGCTCAGAAAAAAGCTCAGAAAAAAGCTCAGAAAAAAGCTCAGAAAAAAGCTCAG
Source organism: Ochropleura leucogaster (assembly GCA_958449745.1). Classification (NCBI taxonomy): domain Eukaryota; kingdom Metazoa; phylum Arthropoda; class Insecta; order Lepidoptera; family Noctuidae; genus Ochropleura; species Ochropleura leucogaster. The sequence continues at coordinate 12,619,334 of OY288204.1, read as the reverse complement.
AAAAAAGCTCAGAAAAAAGCTCAGAAAAGAGCTCAGAAGAAAGTTCAGAAAAGAGCTCAGAAAAAAGCTCAGAAGAGAAAAAGGGAGGCGACGATGGAGAACGTGGTGGAGAAGAGAGCCGAGGCCGCGAAGGCGGAGTCATCAGGTGGGGCTATGATCATAAATGGGACCACAAAGAAGTCAGACACCGTGATGACGATAGACGCGACCACGATGAGGGACACAGGAGTCGTGGACACGACCGCGATGAAGGACGCAGAGGTCTTGGATACTACCGCGATGAGAGACGCAGAGGTAGTGGATACGACCACGATGACGACCACAAATATAATATCGGTCTAATAACTGTTTATGACAAACTGGGCAGTTACGGTCGTCGTGATGACAAGAAACGCGACGATAAACATAAAGAAGATGAACGTTATCGTGAGGAGAGCCTGCTTTTTGAAGAGCGTCGCAAGTTCGACGAACGTCGTGGATACCCGTCGCAGCTCACATCTTACTTCGGCCACGCCTCTCGCATCAACCCTCGTTTCTACAGATATGACCAACAACGTAAAATCGCTAAGCGTAATTAAATTAAGTCATAAAACGTAGTTCTTGTTTAAACAAAGACTGATCGGCGGCAATGTATAAATGGTATTCTGTTAAATAGTTGTGATAAGTATGTTCATAATTTTTTACTAACGATAAACAATACTATATTTTTTTATAATCACGCAAATGCTAACCTTATATAAAGGTATTAAGAGCTAATCGTTGTGTATTATTTCATGTCCTAATGCAATATTCAACTGATCCTTGCGTGTGTGCAATTAACGAGCGTTCATTAAAATAAATCAAAGTCAAATGAGCATAAACGCAATAGGTCAATGAAAAAATTCTGATTGCAAAGTCTACCCTTATGACCGATTATTTTGCATTATTGATACACAGAACAGCATTATTATTGTATTTCAACTGTGATTTTTCTATGCTAACCTTTGTCTATATACGCTTTGACACAATCGCATAGCACATGTCGGATTCGTAACATTGGCATAGTACCCTGTAGTACACTTCTTAGTTGACACTACATTGTCGGAAGACACTCATAATATCCTACTATTTTTAGTTTAATTTGGATAATGGAACAATTATCATGTCCTTCCTAGCCTTTACCCAACTATGTTAAAGTCTCGCTCCAGTCTAACTGGAAGCAGCTGGATTTTAATAGGCCCCTTGGTTAGATAGGTTGTCCGTGGTTCGGGATTCTAAAAACATCCACAATAGCTGTCAACGATCTACAAATGTCAGCCGGGACCAACGACTTAACGTGCTTTTTGAAGTCCGGAGAGAACCCGTTGTATAAAGAATGGGCACCCATCCCCAACCCGACACAGGCAATCGTTGCTTAATCTTGAAGATTGACCCGTACAGCTGTTATCAAGCCACGAATTGATCGAACAATACTATCTGCTACATAACTTATTTTTGCGTAAGTACAGAGAATAAATGAATGATACTGTTTATTCTTATTCTTCGAGCTCATTTTCGTAGAGCACGAGGCGCTACCTCTCCATAAATGACCCCTTACTCTTACAGGGCATAGATAAATATATCTTAAGTGTAAAGTAACCTAACTAAACAATCTATAATTCTAATATATGTCGGCACGGCACCGCCGAAGGCGCCGATGACGTGGAAATTTTCTATATGTGACATGGGGAATGGGACTGACAGACATTTTGGCGCGTTTCATAAGCAAAAGAAATATGAGGAGCGGTATTCTTATTTAGGGTGACGTGATTTACCCGTACCCAAACAGCACTAGTTTGCATCTGAAATACAACATTCATTTATTTATGCTTTTTACCTGCTACTAACTGTAACTGCTAGCTTGCTTCTCCCAACGACTTCCAGTTGGTACGATTCAGGGCCAATGTGGACCACTGTTTGTTGTTTTAACCAACTTATCCCGCCATCTTCTACGAGGTCTGCCGCAACTCCATCTTTTGGCTGTGTCAGGGCTCCAGAAGATGACTATTTTGAACGTAGACGTGACCAGCCCAGTCCCACTTCAGCTTATCGACTTTTTAAGCAAAGTCAGTAATTTAAAAAAAAAACGCATACTAGGAATTTCTCCTGTACCGTGGTGGCGTTACAAACATTAAAACCCACATAATTATACAAACAGCCAGACCCGAAACAACTATCTGTAGGCCATAAAAATATTTGTTACGTGCGAGGATCGAAACCGGGATATGCAGCGCAGCAAACGATCGTTCAGCTAAAGCGCTAACCGTGCCGTCAAAAAAATGTATTGTGGTGCGCGGTGTGACGCCTAGATCACTGCGGTCCATTGCACGTTGGCAGACTTTGAGTTTGGATTTTTGAATGTTTTTCAAACATCAACTCTGGAATCTATAAGTCAAAAAGAGAAGAATACACATGTACATGATTTTTCGAGTGATAGAGAAACGTTACCTTTCATAAGCTCCTTCATGGACCAGTAGCTTTTCTAGGCTTTTGGTTTCATCTTGGAAGTAAAATTCGAACAAGGAAGTCATTCCTTGTCTTCTATGGACTGGAGTGAGACTAATTGAACCAAGTAGATGCATACTACAATTCTTCGCCACTCTGACCCTATGTTTAGAGGTTTTTGCCATTAGTTCGGACTTTGAGATGATCATCGCCAGTCCAACCTCAAGGCCTGTATGTATGTATGTACTGAGTTAATTTAACATTAGCTCTAGTTCTGCCGCCGTGAAAGAGAATACGACAATGTCGTTAGCAAAACGAAGGTTTATTAACCGCGCCCCTCCGAATTAAATACTGCTTGTCTCCCAACTAGCCGTTCTAAAAACTTCTTCAAGAGCGTTCGTTATTTAAAAAAGCTGGGTTGAAAGCGGATCTTCGTGCTTTTCTCCTTTTTTGATGAAGAATGATGGTCCGACTGTTTGTATTCTAATTGAAGCAGTGCTGTTCAGATATCGTTACCGAGTAGACTGATGTTGGTGGGATCAATTTATTTGTTGTTGAGGGCATCAAGTGTAGCATCGTATGTCCAACTATCGAAGGCTTTCGAATCCTTACTAATATTATAAAAGCGAAAGTGAGTTTGTTTGTTTGTTACCTCTTCACGCTTTAATGGCTAAACCGATTGTGATGAATTTTGGTACATACATAGTTGGGAACCAGGAGTCCGACATAGGCTAATTCTTATTAAAAAGAAAGTGGGATGTGAGGGAGAAAGAGGGAAGAAAAGGGAAAACTTAGCGTTGCTATTACAAATCAATAACGCGCAAGGGGAACTGTGTTACCCGAAATTTAACGCGGGCGAAGCCGCGGGCGAAAGCTAGTAGTCGATAAACGCAAGATATATAGGAACATCGAACTTTTGTTATATTTCTATAATTTGATTTATTGCATGTAGATAGTCGGTAGTGGAGAGGCCTGACCGAAAGTCAGCTTGCTATGGAGGTTTTCCAACTGAGTGAGATGTGGTTAACTGTGACTTTAATGAAAGCCTTGTCTACAAGGCTCTCAATCATCTATCATTCAATTGATTGATTAGTCGATAGGTGTTAAGATCATAAAAAGTGGCTAAGTTGCACTTTTTTTTATCTTGGGATAACTCACACACGGCTGCCTGATCTCAAGCTAAGCAGAGCTTGTGTTATGATAACCAGGCAACTGATATACATACTTATATAATTTATAAATACATACATATTTATAGATAAATCACACCCAGACACAGAACAAACAATCATGCTCATCACACAAAGTTTGTCCTTTTTTTATGCAACAGTAGTATATTAGAGTGGCAGAAATATCAGTTAATATGCCTGTTTTCAGAATGGGATTCAACAAATTACTTACTATTGGGACAAGAACAGGTTCGCCAATTTTTTTTTCTTAAATTGGTATAGAACCTTCTACTACCACCATCGTTGCCGGATACCCCGTTGTAATTTATTTTATTGAGTGCTGTGTGAACTTCCAAGGATTGGGGGGAAGGTATCTGAGCAATAATAGTTTTTTTAACATTTGAATATTTTTGACGTTATCAATTAACTATTAACTTATATTATCGCATGTTCTTCCTTAGTTTATGAAATACGTTGGTTTACGATATTTTATTCAGCCGATGTCTAAAACATACACATTAAGTACATAAAAATTAATAAAGTCACATTGATACTTTCCCGGATTTGTACCCACAACGTGATGCATGAGGGGCGAAGCTTTAACCTCTTGGCTCTCACGAAATAAAGTTGGCATACATCGATAAAAAACTTTAGCTGCAAATGTTTTATTACAGTTTTCGCCACTTATGTTTGTAAATTAGGTCGGCAAATTCACGCAAACATGTAAAAACAAAAATCTCTCGCGATATTAATAACATTCAGGTAATTCATAAATAGTTAAATATACTGTAGCCAATCACATGAAGCCACGCTTATAATCACTGTATTATAGATAGGTAATAAAGGAACTGTTAAGAATGAATGGTCAACACAAATGATGGGTTCTGTGTGTACATATCGCACTAGTGTATGACTAGTGTTCATTCATTTTGTATTGAAGTTACTAGAGTAGTAGAGTTTTTTCTAGATAGGAAATTATCAGCCCCGGAAGTGAACCTACTAGTAATAGTAGTACATAGCCGCTATATCACACATAAACATATTTATAAAATAATTAGCTTATAACAACATTTTGTTTTTTTTTATTATTTTAATATTAGGCTATTTAGCGGTGTCATACCTTTGTTTCTGCTTCAGTCTGAGAAGGCAAAGCGCAGGGAAAAAACATAGTTTCATATTTACTTTTTTACTCTGTTATTCAATTTCTACAAAGTGTATTGAAAAATGCCGTTTGGTTCACTTGAGAATTTGTCACTGCTATTCTCGGCTCTATAATACCCTCGCCTGGTGGCTCAGGCGTTAAAACCGCCTCGGCCGCAATGAAAAAGTTACCTAACTTGAATAAAAACGTACTATTATTCCGTCCTAAATGATTTAACTAGTTTTCAAGAGGTGTCATAATTCTAGGCTAAAATTAACCATTTATAATTTTACCATCCACTTTATTTTTGCCTGTATGTCAAGCATACATTCCATCGAATAAAAATAATTGTTATAAAAAATGTAATAATCACGATAGCGTTAATGTTATCCCTATAGTATATTTCACGTACATAGGTGCATAAAAATAAAGCGAACAGTAAATAGTCCTCCCAAGATCACTTAACCCTAAAACAATTAAAATAATGTTTAAAAACGTAAGGATACACAACAATTGCTTCTAAATCCGGTTAATTACTCAACAATTATATCGACTGTTTATCAGTATTTATGTATGAAGCAAGTTTTATGAACGTCTAGTTAGCGAATCGCTGTGCAACATGATTTACGTGAGTTTTCTTCTGTTTATGTACCTTTTTTTCACTAATTGGGCACCCTGGAAGTCAAATCCTCGCCATTCTCTTTCCTTGGTAATGCTTGTAGTGACATGCCCATTAAAACGTTTTTAAAATCCATAGTTGGGTATTTTTCTGATACCTTCGAGTGAAGGCGACATGTCCTTGATGACAGATACGATAGCATACATGACTTATGACTTGCAACCTTATTTATTCCAGCTACTACTACTAGCAACCGTCTCCGTGGCCGTAGCGGCCGAAGCTGAGCAGGTACTACCAGAAATGAAACCGGCAGAATCTGCTCTGCCAATCCGCGCCCACGACGACGAGCATTACCGCTTCGAGGATGGATTGGAACTGATACGAAGTCGCGATGAACGTTCGCGCCTAGACTTCAATGACAATCGTGACAACTACGGTCGCGATTACCGCCAGGGCCCAGTGAGAATAGACTTCAAGGATATAGACAAATCTGGTCCTCAGATCCTAAGATCGCCTGACCCACTTCCTAGTCATGTAAGTAGACATTTATTTTATTGGCAAATTGTGGGTTTGGGTTTGCTGTGTGAAATAAAGGATATTCAAAGTTGTGTTTCCATTTTCCAGGGTCACCCGGATATCGAAAAGCAAAATAGGTAAGTTTTTTTTTTTAATAAAACTGGAGGATTCAGCACCTCAAAAGGAAAAAACGGTACCGCTTATATAGGATCACTTTGTCTAAAAATAAAACATAATAGTTTTATTTCACATAAGCCTAAATGGGCACTATCAAACGTTGAGAAAGGGTGCTCTGGTCAGGTTGTCTGTTAGTCTGTCAAAAAATTAATACCATGCATGTATACTCAGGTCTGCGGTGGTTGCAACTCAGAAAGAAGAATCCTCTTAGTCTACGCAATCAAAAGATACATCTGTTACGAGTCACATTTCCTATACATTCGCAAAGGGAATCAAAATCTATAGCGTACTTCCCGTTGACCTAGAATCATAAAATTTGTCAAGAAGCAATGTCATAAATTAGAGAAAAATAAGGAAAACTGTAATTTTTTTGATGCATTACAAAAAAATGATATTACGAACCTAATTGAAGTTGGTAAACCAACTGCTTACCAAGTCGATGTATGGTTACAAGGTTATAACTTTGACTTTTAATAGTCTATCTTTTTGTTAAGGCAATGTATGTTTTTTTTTATTAGTTACCTACAGTTTGTACGGAACCCTGGCGAGTCCTGCTCGCACTCGAAGAGTCTTTTAGAATTGGAAACAAGGGATAAGCTTGATCGCTAAAGAGCATAGCAACATTGTCTTAGATAACCATTAGCAGATTAACCAATCATTTTCAGGATCATCGCCGACGTATACAGCCCGGACTACTACCAGCCTACTTGGATACTTGACTACAGGTACCAGAAGACAGGTGGCAGGGACTACACCCGCGGACCCGGTGGTCAGTACCTCATTCTACCAAAGAACGTCAGGACAAACGAACATAAGGAGTTCCCAGACTTCGACGCCTTGCTCGAGCACCTCCGCTTAAGTCGCTTGTCGGAACACGCAAGACACAGCGGATACGGGCACGGAGATGACCACGAGGCCAGACGCGACTACCAGAACATTGACCTCGGCCATTATGGCCGCGGAAAGCAGGTGCATCATCAACAACACCAAAACCCATGGAGAGCCAATCGTAATCACTGAAAATATAGTGATTAATGTGTGCTTACTCTCCACAGCAATCTTTGTTTATTACTCATCCGTTACTAAATGTCTCAAATAAAAATATTTACTAAATTTCACATTTTCCAACCAATGATAACTGGTTTTTTACTTATCATTCAAAATTAACCTATCTATTTGTCAATAAATTATTTTATGCATCTGTGCGTTGTTTTAATTCGTAATTTACAATTTTACAAATGTTATACTCAACCAGTTTAGTTTGAGGATTGTTAAGACATCTTTGATTCCTATATTTAATTCATGTGTGCTCTATTTAAATATTTACACCCAAAACCTACCACTTACATTAGAATATTAGATAACGTAGAAAATCTACCTAACACATTTAAGTTACGCAGACAAAATGGTGCTGATGAGTCCGTCAATCAGTGGAGTGAGGGATACATTAGCTGTGTGCGAACAGTATGCTGCAGAACACAATCAGAAATATAATGTCACTAAAAGTAAGCTGAGGGTAACTCTGGTATCAAGTGTCCATCGTATTGACCCATGGTGACACTTAATGGTACACATCTCAAAAGGATTGCAACGTTTAAATACCTGGGGCACTTATAGACAAAGGATTTACGTGTCCTAATAATCCAGATGCTTAACGAAACCATAAAGCATTAGTTAGAGGGAATACGATCTTCAGTAGATTGTATTCGGTCATCGCTGTACTGTGTACTTCAATCTCTGGAGTAACTATGTACAAAGATCGTTCAATGTGTCATGTGTCCAATACAATAATGCGTTAAGGGTATTCTTACAGCTGCCACGGCCATACAGTACACGGATGTTTGCAAATGCACAGTAGGGTTACCAACACGTCTTAAAACAGTACTCAAGCCAGGCGTGGAAAAACGATGGCGCTAGACACCTTTGCTACGTTCTGGTTTCTTGCGGTTTGAGAATAAAACGGCTCTATTTAAAACATCGTTTAATAAAGTGGAACAACCAAATCTAACCGGAGGCCTTAACTAACTTAAATCTAACAACAACTAAATCTAACTAGAGGCCTTAACTAACTTATGTCTAACTGCTTCTTCAACGTTACCGTGGCGTTTTTTGGCAACAGGTATAATCACGCCGTCCTGCTCTATCCGTGTATTAAGATAGAACAGGACGGCGTGATTATACCTGTTGCCAAAAAACGCCACGGTAACGTTGCGCAGACGGGACGTTGACGTCGCGTCCAGCGGACGTTAATGCTTGTCACGCGACGACGTCGCGTCTGTGCAACGTTGACGCTGCGCAGACGTTCGAGAGACGCCGACGCTCGTAAAACGCCAGTGGGATAGCGGCCTTAGTCTTCGCAGTTAAAAAATATGGCCGTCTTTGTCACAAGTATCTTCGGAATCCTCAGTGTGCGAGTCAGCTCGCGCTTGTCCGATTTTTTTTCTTAAAAACCTCTGGACGTCTTCTACTGTAACTAAACTGTTTGTTTCCATACAAATAAATTTAACTTTATTCGTAAACATCCATGGATTTTTAACTAACTGTACATGTGCAAGTTCTCTGCAGTTACTAACATTTTAGAGGTATTCCTCGTAGCGCTCCCGTTTTGAAACGCTCCCATCTAAGCGCTCCTGTTTTGTTCCTCCAAGCGCTCCGAAAAGGAGCGCTACGAGAAACGATTAAAAATATTAAAATTTATTTCCTCGAAGCGCTCCCACGTTTTAAAATAGGGAAAAGCATGAAATAAACGTCATGAATTATATCGATAATTTAAACTCATGTGTGCATGTCGATGATGCACACATGAGTTTAAATTATCGATATAATTCATGTCGTTTTTTTATGCAATCGAAGTTGTTTAACCAAATTACGATATTGAGAGAATAATATCTTTTTGTTTTCGGCACTCTTATGTGTACATAAGGGCCAATGTTATTGTAATATCTGCCATTAACGTAAACGATATTTTTTTTTAGGAATGGCATCTCGCAGTTCAACCAAGGAGGTTGTCGTCTGCTTAACCGGGTGAATCCTGTGGGTCCCTTAAAAATTAAGAGCTCCAGCCAGGGTGAAAACTTACAAACTAAGCGAGTAGTCGCTTAGTCTTTAAGTTTTTACCCTGGATGTGGGGTACAAGCCTCGGTTTATGGCGTCGCTGAGGGACAGCAAGGGACAGGCTGGATCTGAGAGATATTATTTATGGACTGGTTTAAACTTACTGGCTCAGCAGCGCGGGCTGGCTCTTGCAAGAGACGGGTGGGGCAGTTACCGGGACGTCGCGACGGGCCTCGTCGGCGAGGACGGAATGACGGCGCTTAGCGTTTAAATTTTCGCAGAGTGCTAGTCTCCCTGCTGCTCTCCTGGAGCAGGATTATAGCATCGTCAGGAGTGACGAGAGAATGTCTAGGACGACGAATTTTACTTATTCGCGAGGGATCGTATCGAGCAGCCGATGCGATAAGGGGGTTGCGATGTTTTAACGCGAAGTCAAAGAAGCGCTTGGAACGGCGCTTCATGAATTGAACGACGGTGGGGATTCTTAAGTCTAAGTGTAGACTATCGTTACGGACGTAAAAGGGGTCTCCCGTGACTTTACGAAGGAATCGGTTTTGCAAGGTCTACATTTTATGAAGGAAACGCGGGTTGGCGTGGGCGAACACGACCCATGCGTATGTCATGATGAGACGGATGACCGCGGTGTATAAACGCAATTTGCACTTAAGTGACATGCTTTTTGCCTAAATTAAAAACCTAAACCAATAGCAAAGGCAGCGCGCGAACGAGCCGCTTTGATATAAGCCGCGAAGGACAAGTGGCTGTCGAGAATGTCACCTAAGTATTTGGCTTGCTTCTCCCAGGAGATAGGCTTGCCGTACATAGTGATCGGACTGGGTGGGGATCGGGGGATTAAAGCGCGGCTTGGAGTAAATAACCGCCTGACTTTTACCGGGATTCACCTCGATTCTCCATTTCCTGAACCAAGCGCCTAGGACGTCGGATGAGGTCTGAAGGGTGCGGGCGATAGCGTTTGTACAGCGGCCAGTATAATAAATGGCTGTGTCATCCGCGAACAGAGCTAACTGACCTTTTTTACTCTTGGAAATATCGCTAGTGAACAGCGTGAAGATGAGGGGGGATACCGGCCCTAATAGGATGAGGGGAAGAGAATGAGGTCCCTGTGCGATAGCGGAAGGGGCGGTTCGACAAAAAGTCTCGTAAGATGAGCGTAAACGATAGACACCTCATGCCCTTATTTCTACGAAAAACTTCCGACAAAACATTAAGGTGTGCGAGGAGGGAGGTAGTAATGGGAAACATAATGGAAAGAAATCATAAGATTTCTAAACAATAAAAAAATATGAATAGGTACATATCTCGGCAGATTATATTCGATTTGGTGGACTAAAGGATTTACAATAAAACAAAAAAAAAATTACCAAACCCGTGCGAAGCTGGGACGGGCCGCTAGTTGTATATTATAACAATGTGTTCTACTTATTACCTAGTTATTATCGATAATTTCAGTTAGTATGTAGTTAGTAGTAGTCCCATCTCTATCCGAAAGATAATCATGGGAGCGCTTCGAGGAAATAAATTTTAATATTTTTAATCGTTCCTCGAAGCGCTCCTTTTGGGAGCGCTTGGAGGAACAAATCGGGAGCGTTTTAAAAGGGGAGCGCTTCGAGGAATACCTCACATTTTAAAGTAATTTGTGCTTTAATTAATGAATATGGATGTTCATTTAGTTTTTGTTTGTCATTTAGTAAAATAAAATAAGGTTAGACAATAACTTTCTTTATCCGTGGTGTCGTGGAAAATTCAATTCAAAATTTTGAAAACGTTGATGTTAGTTTTTCATTTGTGGCATAGATGGTGCTGTAGCACTTTTTAGACGTAATGCTATGCTATGCTATGCTCGCTGTAATGGACGTATAAGTTTGAATCCTGAACCTATTCAGACTAAAGAAAAGCACCATCGTTTAGCTAAATCTTCTTTTATCAATATCTCTATAAGATTTTTTCTCTGACTCATTACTCTGGTAACAAGCCGCAAGCGCGAATTCTGAATTCTGACGTTTTGTGTTCGATTCCCAGGTAGGGCATTGTTTTAAAGTATTTTCCATCTGAAATTTCTCTATAGCCATGAAGTCTGAATTTATGCAATAAGCTAGTCCCTATTAGGTGCGGCTTACACATACATGTAGCTGTACTAAAAACTACACTTCTGTCTAAACCTTCGGGAAAATAAAGCAGTTAACTTTAGGATATGTACCAAATTCTGCAATAATGACTTAGAACGACTGAAACGACTTGTCATCAGAATAATACCACTAGATAGGAGCAGTTATGGAGGGAGTGACTCCAGCGTCGGGTACCACGAGACGACTTCCGGCCACCGTAGACGCGGTGACGACAAATTGTGTCGACAGCGCGTTCGTGTTCCACGCATACCTCAAAGAGATGTCAACAAAGCAATGGAGCTGGCTAGGGTCACTGCCTGCTGAGATGGCGGGTTGCTTAGAGGTACCTCTGTCCCGGAACTTTAAGAAGCAAAAAAAGGAATAGGGATGGGATTAAAACTGTAAAAATCTGACATTATGTCCTGCTCCACGTAGTTTGGAGAAAGTTATTTGACGATTTCCACTTCAGGGCTGGACCAGAACCGACCAAAATCGCGTTGGGATGACGATACCGCCAAAATCGCAGGAAAATGAGGGATGAGGATTGAACAAAACAACCAAGAGTGGCAGAAGAAAAGGGGGCTTAACCCTCCCAGTGGGTGATGTCGGGCTGAGATGATAATCTTATGTTAAAATGGCTTTAATATAAGATAAGATTATCAAACTGGTACAGATAAATTGCGCACGCTTCATCGGACACCGCCTTCTGACGCAGAATATACTGAACAAGATTCTTCAGAACATTTAGGAAACACAACAGATATGGTCAAAAAACCATCTAAATCCATCCGCAATTTGTCCATATCTGTTTTACAGAAGGTGAAAGTTTAACAAAATGACATAGGAAACAATAGAAAACTAGCCCGTTGCATATGAGCGGTTCGGAATCAATCAGCAATGATCGATAATTAAATAATAAAGGTACACGATTTGAAAATATCCGAGCAACAAAGTAAGACAATTAAATCAATTAATTTTGAAAACACATGATTTCCGAAGTGAACACATAGTTTGTAATGCACCGCTTCAACATCTAAAGAAACTGTGATGCAGAATCAACTGTTTTATTGGCATTGATTAGGAAAACAGTCTCATTAATAAGTGTTTGTGATGTCCTTCCTAAACAAATTGGATATGGGATCGCGTGTATTAATTAAGTGTATTTATTGAATAATTACTGGCATGAGCAATATTGACGGATTTACAATTAATCTGTGTAATGAATCGTAGCGCCCTTGATAACGGCAAAAGAAACTTAGGTTTCACGTATTAAATCTATTATTTTTCAACTAATTGGGGAGAAGCAAACTTAATGTCGTTATAATTGAGTTACACCCCCGAATCGACACACGAATAGGAATATAAGGTGAACAATCCGCGATTTTATCATAGTTGAAGTCCAGCTAACAAACAAATATTATATCTAACAAAATGTTTTTACAAGTAAGTATATTTGTTTAATTTTAGAAAATATTTATAAATTTCCAATAATTCCCATAACGTCATAAATAAATTTAAAAAAAACTTGCTGCTTATTTTTCTTTTAAGTAAATATATGTTTGTAATTAGCCATGTGTTGAAATGATAACTATTAAGTTCCTATGTCGGAATATACCATTTAAAAGTGACATTCCCGGAAGCATAGCTTTACATACATGAGTAGTTGCATTAACATAACATGAATATAACTGTTATATGAAACTGTGTATATGTGATGTAGTGCTGGGGTGTTTGTTGTCCTCCCTGTTTAAAAACTAAAACGGTGAAAAGTGAAATATTTTGTGACTGTCTTTGAGTACTTCGCTGGTTCAGAAAAGTTAATTCTCAGCTTTTTATTTTTCAAATTATTGTGATGCCTGAGATATGTTGTAGAGACACTTATTTAATTTTTTGACATCTTTAATAATAACCACCTACAATAACGTGCAGTACAATGATAAATATTGTATTTGATCATAATTTTTCTTAACTATATATCCGCTCCGCCAGGTTGCCCTGTGTCTTCTGGCTGTGACTGCGCACACCCAGTCAGCGGTGTCGCACCAGTCTCGCGTTGACCACCACAAACATGGTCACGACATCCACCAAGATCTTAAGATCCACCACCCGGTCCACCACCACCATGACCATCATGATGACCATGGACATCACGACGATGGACACCACAATGTTCACCATGGTGGACATGGACATGATGGACATGGACATGATGATGGACATCATGATGATCACCAGAAATGGGATCATGTAAGTGCCTTGTAATTTTTTTTTACTTCTCCATATTTTTTTAATGATGTTGTTTCTTACGAGTACAGAAGCAACTATGAGAAAACTCATCCAATTTGTTGCGTTATGTATTTACTACTGATTCAATTACTTTACCAAAGAATCAACATTGTCACCCAACGTGGCCATGCTGTCAGCCTTCTGGGCACTTTTCCTATTGGCAGCGATTATTTGATGTATATTAAACAAAAGTAATTGTTTTCGCTTTACGAGACATGTACATATTTTTAGTTTTTTTTTACACTTCATTATTATGGATTGGAATACATTATTAAAACTACGTTTATTATTTATTCAATAGATAGTTAAAAAATATTAGTTAGAATTGTTACACATAAATTATGACATCCATAATAGGGATGTCATAATTTATGACATCCATATACGCTGTTTCCAGCGTACAAATATTTCAGAGATTTAAAATGAAATGTATCAAAACAATAAATGTCAAAATAAGTTTTTAAGACCATACAAATGTCAAGAATACATAAAACGTTAACTACTACTACGACTGTCAAATAAAATGTCAAGGATTAATAATTTTATTCTCTTGAACTAAACTCACGACACCATTTCTATCGCCACCATTACCACAAATAATCTAGAATTACCTCTAAATCCAGGAACACCACCACCCATCCTACAAGTTCGAGTACTCCGTGAAGGACGGACACACGGGCGACCACAAGTCGCAGCAGGAGCACCGCGACGGTGACGTCGTCAAGGGACACTACTCGCTCGTGGAGCCCGACGGCAACGTGCGCACTGTACACTACACCGCTGATGATCATCACGGGTACGTGTCTTCATAACACGACTAGTCACTTGACTTCTACACTAACATTATCATCATCTGCCTAGTCTTATCTTTTAATACCTAGTCTAACCGGATTCAGCTGCAAGCTATTATTTTATAGGGAGCGACTGCATATCTGACCCTAGTTAATACGTAGTACCTAATTGGTACTCTTCTTATGTACTATTTTAGCTGACAGATTATGAATCTGGTACAGCTGATGGCCCTCAATTTGTGTCTAAATGGCATCTATATATTTCATTTGCATGACTATTTCACTTGAACCGAACAATTTTTTTTCCTTTGTTACAGTTTCAGAGCCGACGTCCACCACAAGACGGCTCACCACCACATCATCCCCCACCATCATGATGAGCATCATCATGATCATGGTCATCACCATTAAACTACTGGACTGTTTCATTCCTACGAACTCTTCGATCTCGACCAAATGTATTCATTTACCATTAATTTTCCTGCAAAGTACGTCAGCGCTGACGAATAAAACGTATTTAAAAGAAATATTGTATTTAATTAATCTACAACCTTATAGCTAATATAAACTATTCATCCAATTTACGATCAGACACGTATGATGCATCATATACAAGGTATAACATACTAAACGCAAGACCCGTGTGGTCTGTCGGACCGTGATACTGAACAGCTTTTGTCCAAGAGTTTAGGAATTTCGCAAAAAAAATATTGGACGAAAACCAAAAAAATCTACGATATTCCGAAAGTCTTAGAACAAAAATTGACCAGTTTCCGAGAGACTACCCGGGATATTTTGCACTTATTATGTTACGCCTTATACCTTTATATTCTTTGGAATAAATACCATATTTAAGAATAATTCACAAATATTCGTGAGCAATACAATTAACATTATACTTTCGATTCAACTGTTGTTTGTACACTTAATACGATTTGTCTGGATTATGCCCATGTACTACACTAAAACCGACTCCCGGGTTGTAAGAGCTAGCCTTCCCTGGTCGTCTCGCTACACTGCTAGGACCCGGGCTGCCTCTCTCGGAGGTATATCCAAGGTTTGACTCATCGTAATGCTCGTTACCACTGGTAGCTGGCGTATCATGCTGGTATCCCGCGCTGAGGTGACTGCGATTGTTTGGCTCCTTCCTTCTCACAACCGCATTGAAACTGGAAAAGCATTAAACACATCTAAATGCAACAAAACAAAAGAGGGCGTTGAAAATTCATTTGTGTTTCGATTCGCGTAAAACATTATAAAGAAACATTGACAATCATTTTTTTTTTCATAAGTTTTTGTCACTTAATGTTTTCATAAGAATGCCTATCAATGTTAATAAACTCAGCGGCTGCTTTGATAATTTAGAGTTTTTGCAAGCAAACAATAACTCACATCTCTAGGTACGTAATTTGTCACTGTGACAAGTTACAAGAATAATTTATAAGCAGACTTTATGTTACATACTAGCTTTTGCCCGCGGCTTCGCTCGCGTTAAACTCGGGGTAAAACAGTTCCCTTTTCCTGATTTGCTGGTACCTGCTACGTGAAATTTTGGTCCTTGCGCCTTAATTATTGTAATAGCCATGCAAAGTTTTCCCTTTTCTTCCCTCTTTGCCCCATACATCTCAATCTTTTTTAAAATATTTTATTTTTACAGGAGTAAAAATTACAAAGTCAACGTCAAATGTATCTTAGAAAACGTACCATTCCAAAAAATGGACCGGAATTGAGCAATAAATCCTTGCTAATATTATAAAAGCGAAAGTGAGTTTGTTTGTTTGTTACGTTTTCACGCCTAAATGGCCAGACCGATGTTGATGAATTTTGGTACAGAGATAGTTGGGACCCTGGCGACAGAAGAAGTGAATAAATAAAGAAGTGAAGTAAGGGGCGGAAACAGAGAAATAAGTGGATAGAAAGATTTTTTTCGATCATAACGCGGGTTTAAGTTAGCGTTAGGCCAAAATAACTATACCACGCGGAAGAAGTCATTTTATATATCTTATGAATATCTTCTTGTGCAAGAACTTCCTTTATGAACTAGCTAACACTGACCCATGTAAAGCGTCGGCGGTGTATTCCACGGTCCGTAGCGCTCCATCAGGCTCGTACAACGTGTAGACCCCGCGCACCTTGTCCCCATCGCGGCTCTCCCAGTGACTCTTCCTGTCACCTGTCTGGTGGTCCGATACCTCGTATTTGTACTCGTACTTAGCCTGTAACGTAACAGTTAGTAATCATTACAATTATTAGTATCCTCTATTCATTTTTAGGGTTCCGTACGTCAAAAGGAAACAACGGAACCCTTATTGGATCATTTTGTTGCCCGTCTGTCTTTTTTTTGCGGATGGAAAATCATCAAATAACTTCTCCCGCTCTGAACGGACCGGGGGGGAGTGTCAGATTTGTACTGACAAAACCCACCCATGTTACTTCTATTACCCTTTACGTTCCGGGGCCGTGGTATCTCTTTCGACCAACCTGCAGCATTAATCTTTCCGTCTGTCTGTCAAGACCTTTTATCCCGGGAACGCGTATCGAATTGAAATTAGAAAACCATACTCTCAACACTTTCCGTGGTCCCATTGTAAATTTAAAAATAAACTAATAAAAATAGAGAGAGATTAAATAAATAATAATTTTAATTTATGAAATTGTATTGTAAAGTTTTAATGTTAATGTGTACAAAACTTGGTCCATTTCCCTCATAATTATGTCATTATGTTTCCAAGGTCCCAAAAAACCCGGTCATTCATAATATGTGATATAAGAAAATATAAATCGGAAGTGTCAACTTACATGACTTGCGCTACTACTCGGAACCACAGGGGTTGGAGCTGAAATTAAATAATGAAATTAAAAATCACAAAAAAAAACGACTTACAAAAAAACACTAAAAAGACGGAAACTAAATTTACAGGAGTCGGTAACTTTTGATTGATTAATTGTTTTTTCTTTGCTACCAACTTTTTCAAAAGATTTTTATTTTAACCTTTTAAGTTTTATCTATGTTCATTTTTCATTTCATTAGAAGAAAAAAAATATATTATTAAGGCACTAAAACCATTTAGATATAATTAATATGGGACCCTTTTGGGACTATACAAAATGGTAAATTATGAAAATCGGTACGAAGAAATCGCGTACCAAACTCCTCCTCTTTATGAAGTCAGTTAAAAAAATAAGACATTACTAGTAATTGGAGCCACGGGTGCCGCCTGAAGTTGATGGAACACAATGCTCTGCGACGAAGTAGCATGCTGCAACATAGCCACAGGCAAACCGCTCGCCAGCAACCAACTGTTCATCAGCCACACCACCTGAAACAAACAAAAAACAAATAAATATTTTAAACACAAGTACTTTTTTTACTACAGTTCTTTCATAAGTTATTATGCCCTGTGACTGAGACTGTAGGTTCATTTTGTTTCTTGTCATTCAAAATTGCCTATAATGGCCTAATTGAAATAAATGATTTCATTTGATTTATATCTCGGATGACCTAAATCAATCAAAAAGTCTGTTATATCATATTTTATATCACCGTCATGTAGGTGATTAAAAAATACATTTAATAAGACTCTTTAAATAAAGTTATTCCTGCAGAAATACGCTGCGCAATTCTGTATTTGGCACGATATGCTACGAGAAAACACAATAAACACCGAATTAAGAAAATTTTAGTTTTACGTGCCTTAAAATAAACAAAATCCATATTACAGAGCAGCTATCTAAGACGTAAATAAAGTTAGCTAGTGGATTGAAGGGTCTCGTCTCGTCGAACTGCATTTTATAGGGTCATCAGTGATCTGATAAGTGGAACAATGAGCTGGGCGGCGGATGTATGCATCGACAAAGGTCCTTGTCAATTAAAATACTTGATAGCACTGTATGCAAACGTAAATGAGATATGTAGTAAAACATTACTATTTGCGTTTGATTGTGATTTGATATTCTTGTTTTGCTTTTTTTTTGCTGGTTGTTTTGTTGTTGCAGGAATTATAGTTGAATGATTTTAATCAAGGTAGAATGTTTCACTTGAATATGGGAATTGATAATCCTGAAAATACTTAGCAAAATGCTAAACTGATTTGAGAATTTTGTGGTTATAAATGTCCCTAATATTTTGATCGCAAAACCGCTCATGTATTAGTAAAATTAATATTCTAATTTCAAAACAGTTGTGGTATCTTAGCAGCAGAAAATTGGCTCTACATCGTAGGTACTTCTTTACAGTGAAAGATAAACAAACAGTAAAAAAGAACAGGAAAGATTATAGTGATTGTATTCAGATCTGTTTGTTAATAATGTCAGTAAGTGAATTGCTTCCTAGTTTCATACAGTAATTGGAAATATATGCAAAACTAGCTTTTGCCCGCAGCTTCGCTCGCATCCAATTTTCTCCCCCTTTTTTCACTTTAAAAAAAAATATTAGCCTACTTAAGTCGGTCTCCAGGGTCACAACTATTTCTGTACCAAAATTCATCAAAATCGGTTGGGCCATTTAGGCGCGAAGACGTAACAAACAAACTCACTTTTGCTTTTATAATATTAGTAAGAATTGATTTTGTTTAAACATATTTAAACACAATCAATTTTACACAATATATTAAAAAAAAAAAAACAAAATGAAAATACATTCAATTATAGCCATATAGCATTAGATATTGTACTGTGCTTTTGTTGTTAAAAATCATGTAGGGACCTACAATGCTTATTTCTTTATGAATGTACCCACGAAATACCACAGGGTTTTGCATTATAAATATAATAAACTAACTTTCGCCCGCGGCTTCGCCCGCGTTAAATTTGGGTTAACACAGTTCCCCTTGCGCCTTATTGATTTGTAATAGCAACGCTAAGTTTTCCCTTCTCTTCCCTCTTTCTCCCTCACATCCCACTTTTTTCAAAAAAATATTAGCCTATGTCCGTCTCCTGGTTCCCAACTATCTCTGTACCAAAATTCATCCAAATCGGTTTAGCCATTAAAGCGTGAAGAGGTAACAATCAAACAAACAAACAAACAAACTCACTTTCGCTTTTATAATATTACTAGGTTTCGCCCGCGGCTTCGCCCGCGTTAAATTTGGGGTAACACATTTCCCCTTGCGCCTTATTGATTTGTAATAGCAACGCTAAGTTTTCCCTTTTTCTTCCCTCTTTCTCCCTCACATCCCACTTTTTTCCAAAAAATATTAGCCTATGTCCGTCTCCTGGTTCATAACTATCTCTGTACCAAAATTCATCAAAATCGGTTTAGCCGTTAAAGCGTGAAGAGGTAACAAACAAACAAATAAACAAACAAACAAACTCACTTTCGCTTTTATAATATTAGTAAGGATATAAGTAAGGAAGTCCACAAAGGTACAGCTTATTTTATCGTTAAAGTTCAGCCAGCAGAACTATGACATTAGTTGTAGACACAGTGTTTAGAAAAAACAAAACGGGTAAATTTAAATGAAAACTAAAAAAAAAGCTATACTCAAATCAAGATTAAATAAACACACATATTTATATATACAGGTAAAAAAATAAAAACACTGGACTTACACACACAAAACACACACACATAAAACAATCAAATATATTGCCTAAATAAATGCTCTTGAGTAGATTTACCAGAGTGTCAGAGTCATGGTTAAAATGGACGCAATACAAACAAAATTGCAATACATCTCAAATAGTGTATAGAAAAAAAAATGTAAAATCAAATCATTTATTTCAATCAGACTTTGAATGTCAAGAAACAAAATGATTCTACAGTCCCAGTCACAAGGCATAATAACTTGTGAAAGTACTGTAGTTGCCCATTCCAAAGCGTTGATCTCTATGGAGAAGAATGGACAAAAAACTCCATAGGCACTCTTTTAAATTATAATATTATTACAAAATCGTATTTACTTCATTCATATTGAGATTATACAAATATGTGAGAACGATGTAGAAAGACGTGCACCGTAAGAGCGTCCAGAGTAAATAAAAAGCAAAATTTAATTTAAAATCTAAATAAATTAAAAATGAACCGTGGTTGCCAAAAAATGACCAGTCCCAACTGACAGCGCCCGTTCACGAACGTGACGTATGGAGTAATAATTAGTACTCCAATTCGTACTACTGCAGCAAGTACCAAACTTGCAATTTAATTTCTCAAATTTTTCATTATCGCCAATTAGACAGCTGCTACATCTAGCGTGAGTTAATAATACAATTACACCTTTATGTAACTTGGTTACGTTCACTTGAACTAGTTGTAAGTACACAGCATCAGTGTTGCATAGCTTTAAGTCGCGAGATTTTCGCTAGGGGGCACTATAACACATCGATCACTTAATCTAATGAACCAGTATTATTTTATAAAAGTAAGTTTGGTAAGGTTAAAAGAATCCTATATACTATTCCAGACTATTATCTACCAAATCTACCTATCTGTGCCAAATTTCATCAAGATCTGTTCAACCGTTTTGACGTGGAAGAGTTAGAAAAATGCATACATCCATCCATCCTCTCAAACATTCGCATTTATAATATTAGTAGGACTTAAACAGCATTGCATTATTAAAACTGGACCTACAGTCTTTAACGTTTCAATTGTTCTGGTAGGAGAGATTCCTCCTTTCGGAAACAGGTGATGGCATGTATTCCGCCACGCGGGCCCATTGTTGCTTGATGAATGTTAAGTGTCTTCAAACTTTGGCTTCGTGGACTCGCTGCTTTCCTCGCGATGTTTTTCTCACCGTTTTGAGAGGAGTGATCCTGAAATATTTGACATAAAGTGAATTGCACCCAAGCCCCACCCAGAGGCGGAGGCGGAGGGTACATCTTGCGAACTCGTCAATTGCAAGCCGATACTAGTATGACCAATCATACTCCTTTTGATTTTGCTGAAGGTGAAAGAGAATTCGATTCTGGGTTTAATCCTTACTAATATTATAAAAGCGAAAATAAGTTTGTTTGTTACGTTTTCACACCTCACACTTTGGTACAGAGATAGTTGGGACCCTGGACACGGACATAGGCTATTTAATTTTTTAATTTAGCGTTAGCCCAAAGTAACTATGCCACGCGGACGAAGTCACGGGCGAAAGGTAGTATTGAATATAGAAGTGGAAGATTTGCTTTAATTTTTTTAACAGAATATTCTAGAATTTTATTCACTGACTTAGGTACGCTAAGACCACTCAATTATTATAATAAAGTCGTGAGATATTAGTTTACCTTTACAATTTGCAAATGGATTCAATAAACGCTTTGTATTGCTAACCGTATAATAGGAAGTACAGAAGGAAACTGCTGCCTATTGTCTTGGCAATTAAAAAAAGAAAAAAAAACGTTTCCCCACTCTAGGAACTTCTCCTGTATCGTGGATGCGTTTACAAACATTTAAACTCACATACACAAACAGCCAGACCTGAAACAAGTACCTGTAGGCCATAAAAAAAAATATTTCTGTGCGGGATTCAACCCGCGACACGCAGCGCAGCAGCCAATCGCTCAGACACTGCGCCAACCAAATCAAATTCAATTCAGTAATAGTCATTCTAATATAGAATATCATGGCCTCAGTTATTGCATTTTCTAGTTTATTTATTGAAAATCCACTACCTTAGACAACATCTACCAACTGTTTCGTTGATCTATTGTTTGCAAGCGCGACTACTCAGTATGAGGTTTTGAGTCCAATTCCTGGTCTTACTGGACTTAAGGCTCGCGGCTTACCTATATGTGGGATGGGAATTAAATATAACTTATGAAATGGGGGTGTACAATTAGGCACACCTTTAACTAACCCTACGCAGATTGCAGCCCTAACCTTATGTTATGTTATATGTAAAAGTCCGCAATTGTGTATACATAAACTATCCTTCGTTATGTTACGTATACTGACAAAACCTATTAAAATATTGCTGGGGTTTGCATAAAGGTGGGTTCATGAATGCTGCTTACATATCTCATAAAGTAAGCTATGCATGCAATAAACATGTAAATTATTATTAGTTGCACTTTGCGAAATATGTACGGAACCAGGTAAAGAACATAACTAAACCTTATTGCTGCTGCCGGGGTTGCGGGTTGTTCGAAAGAGATAACCGCGGCCCCGGAACATAAAGGGCAATAAAAAAACCATGGGTGGATTTTAGTCAGTACAAGTCTGGCATTCATGATTTACCATCCGCCAAAAATTTGCCTGCTAGAAAATAATCTATAAATTCTATAAAATCAAAGCATACATCAAAATCTTAATGCCAATTAATCAATGAAAACATAAATCTAATTATGTAAGACTCTAAGGTGTCATTGTGGGTGTTAATCGGACCGTTCATTACCACTCACCGGATTGGTCTAAATTGAATTGTACGTCTCTTGTACAATCACAACTTGCGACACCTAGTGAGAAAAGAAGGTGGATGAAATTACAAATCGCCAAATACGTGGGATTTCAATTCAGATTATACTTACTTGGACGAGAACCTCGTTTTGAACCCATTCAGGTAGGCGCAATTATTAGACCCTAAGTATGAATCATGACAATAAAAATACATTTAATAACTTTTAACCTCATTTTTAAGCATTTCCCTTTTACAACGAAGTGATAAAACCTCAACAATCGTTATGTGGGCAAATAAAAATCGTATCAAAAGTAGTTTGCTCGAAAAATGCAAACAAAATGTACGAATGTACGAATTTTAATCAATAATTTCAGTTTTTTATTTTCGTAATACATAACAGTTACCTATCCTTTAACGACCAGTGCAAATAAAATGTATCATGACGATTAAATTAAGATAACACCCGTCGAGACTTGGGCAATTGATGCAACGCATAATATAAAACCACTTACACCAATTAAAGAAATCTTAAAACGAAGAAACGTAACAGCTATATAAAACATGTTTAGTTTACAATCCGAGCGAGTAATATGTAAAATATTATTGTCCAATAATTGCATACATAGCTAAACTTTATTGATATGACGCAACATAGAACATGTCAATTAAATCTAGATCAGCTAGCCAATCTACTCGCGCTCATAAACGTAGGTCCTTTCCGTCAGGTCATTAATTTCTTTGACACTGATATCTGTGGCGCTAAAATTGTTATGTAATGTGGACCTACGTACCTTTTAAACCATTTGGTGTATTTTTGTGTGTGTTGCTTTTCGACGGCACGGTTGGCGTATTGGCTGAGGGATCGACTGTTGCGCTGCGTGTAGCGGGTTCGATTCCCGCACGGAACAAATATTTGCATGATCTGCAGATAGTTGTTTGGGGTCTGGCTTGTTGTGTATGTGAGTTTATATGTTTGTAAACGCACCCAATGTACAGACGCCTGCAGATCAAGCTACCCGAAACTGACAATTTTTCCCAATGAACCTTGAACCTTATATTTTAGAAATAAAGTCGAAAATCTATCAAAGAAATCTGACAGATTGTAGTACCTTGATGTGCAGGCGTCTGTACAAGAGAAATTAGATTAAAAAACAAACAGTTCTATAAATGTTAGCTATTTTGGTGATAGCCTAATAAACTTAAGAAAAAAATTGCCCTGTATCCGAAGAAAAATACATAACGTAAGATGAGTTGACATCCACATTGCAAACTGTGACATAAGGGAAAAGTTTCAATATAATTATAACTTCAAAACCTTAAAACCACTCCTGTATACTCAAACAATTAGAATACATCCCTCCCATTAACGGATGTAACTTGTAAGACAGCCAGACGATATAGAATTCACAACACTACAAACAAAGGATCACAACTTTTGAATTACACTTCGTTGTAGCAAGCATGTCTTCGTTATTTTGTACGTAAGTAATGGCCAGGAAAATGGACAGCAATTAAAATATGTATTAGGACATAGGGCCTAGACTAAATACTCGTATGCAGATACAAGTTTCACATACGACTGCCCACCTGTAACGTGGACAACTTTGCAATGCATCGATTGCACACTTTCACCACTGTTACTTACTTGACTAAATATCTAGCCTATCCCATATATTGTAAACGTCATAATAATTCATATGGTCATGTAACAAAGACTAACGTGGCACAGATAAAGAAAATGAAATGCAATAAATATGGCAGGCCTTGTCTCCTCCAACCGGATAACGCTATTACACAATGGTAATGATTTCTTTAATCCTGTATCTCATTGTCGCAGTACCAACCTTTGAATACTTCGTGCACAATGGATAATGTTTATAATCACCTGTTTTAATCTTAAGAACTAGAATAGAATCAGATATTCTACCGATTGACGCAAGTATGAAAAGTAACCTTAACAAATGCCAGCGAACATTCTTCGCAGTTCAGTAAATTTAGAAATAAAACCTCTGCAGTCAGGTTGTTGTTTAGTTGACTAAAGTGTCGTATCTACTAGGCAACATTTGACTCGCGACATGATGCACAACATATTGCTCTTCATTTTAAACGGCAACGCGCTACTCTTGTTCATCGACTTTAGCTTGCCCAGTAGCCGACAATATGTCGCCAATGGAACTAGTATTGATTTCACTGCTGTACTGTTGTACGTCACGTCTACAATTTACAACATTTGATGCTTAACTGCATGTTGCTCGAAAACAAACAACAAACTGCGCGTCATGTTGCGCACCAGCTGGCAACGTCACGCGTTGTTGTGCAACGTTGCCGAACTGCGAATCATACTTGCAACATGATTCATGAAATCTTTCTCAGTGCGTCTACTAACAAGGCAACAAGGGTTGTTTAAAGATGGGTAACGAAAATCATCGTAAGGAACCCGACATTTCCTAGAAATAAGCAATCGATTACATGTGGTTACTTATGAAAAGGAAATCTGTGGCCCAACAGTAGGAATATTACGGGCTGATGATAGCCGAATATTTGTTTCATGTAGATAAATTTGATATAAATTGACCTAAGACGAAGGTACTTGAGCTTCCGAAATTAATATTAAGGGATTTTTCGTTTGCAACTCGACAGGAGGAAATGCTGCCCACACGTTTTCTTAAGATATAGCGATTAACAAACATGATAAAGTTATGATTCGCAGCGCTACATTAACAACTCATAATGCAGCATGCAACGCTGCCTCCGCTATCGACTAGTCATGATTACTTATGGACGCTTATGAGTCATCGAAGTATATGGCATTTGACCGGCACTCAAATGACTGACGGCTCATAAAGCACCTTTGTAAACCCACGAAGAACAGCAGCTTTACAAATATTTCAATGATACGTCTGAAGTAGATTTATTACATTTGAAGAAAATTGTTTTATTAAATCTGTTAACTGAAGGTTTTCGTTAAATTAATAGTACAAAAAACTTGATAGTCTACACTAATATGTACCTGCCACAAGTTTCTCAACAGCCTAGTTTAGCATCTAGTTTTGTTAACTAACTAGATGGGACTGAATATCAGTATTGTCTAATATACAATATAGGTTATCGGAGTAACTGCAATCTGACCCCTATAACGCAATGACAATGGCTTAAGACTAGATCGATTTTCAGGCTTCATTTCAAAATTAATTACTTTTAGCGATAAGGTCGCATATTGTCTAATAAATTTTATTTTTCTTTGTCTTTAGGCTGCACATCAGTGGTAATACATTGACCTTGAGATGGCCTAGCGTAGTACGGAGTTTAGAAGACCAGCTTACACAAAAATAACACAAAAAATCTCTTGCAATGAACAAACATTGTACAACTCAAAAGTGTCGGACACAAGCACGTGCGAAACGCACATGTATCTTGATAATCTATATTGTTGAATGTTGTCACTTGTGAGTTACTACTGTTTGCAAGTAGCCCAAATTGTGAAGGAGATATAATCGATAGTCCAGACCTCGTGCGAGCTATTATATTCTTCATTTGTACAACATTCATAATGCACTTTGTTCAATAACGTGTGTTGGTAGGCCATTATTGAAGCACATTTACACGAAGCTTTCGATCCCTAGATTAGAATGTATTACAAAACAAAAATAATTTATTTGCGTAAATAAGTTATAAAAAGTTGACAAGTAGACAAAATTGATCTCTTATTCTGTCTAACTTTGGCGAGCAAATTAAAGGCAGAACAAGTCTTATAACTCTGATATGCATTTTTGTTTCTTCTTCTTTAATTCTCATTTTATTATAATGAACAGTTGTGAGAAAAACCCAGCCAGCCAGAGTTTATCATTTCTGCAAGAATTCGAAATACGATTTCGTGTCTTCAGTTTTCAAAAACAGAATGATAAATAACATCAATCCGTACCTGCCATTTACACTTAATATTTTAGAAAACGGCATATTCTAGGCGAAAAACTGTCCTCGTGTAAGTGAGCTTTTTATATTAGATATGGTATTTTTTTATTTAACAGCTGCCATTGGTCTCGTATCACTTTGCATTGTAAAACGACAAAACAAGGTGTTGGTTATTACATTGCACGCGCGAATACATATGTATAGTGTTATTCGTGTTTAAAATTCTAACATTTGACTGTTGACTTATGTATGGAATCTATATCAAATGTAAGTTTTATTGAAACACCAAGCGGACCAAGTGAACGGAGCTGTGGGTTTAAATCTGTTTAAAGATCGCGAGTACTGTTTGAGTTTACAAACAATATTGTATTTTATGATCAGAACAGTTAAACCTAGCACAAACAAGATTGCTTGTTATCTACTGGGAGAGAATTAATTTAAGATTGTACATTAGGAAATGGTCAGTAGCAGTGATATCTTGAATTCGTTCTCGAAGTTCTGCATAAATAGAATATCTCAAAGGATCTAGACAAGGGACAATCGGTTCCGATTAACGGTTGAGAATTGCTACTACAAATACGTTTAACGGGAATGATAGTTTTCCGTTACTTTTGTCAAACTGAATTTATTCCAACTTCTCTGTCACTGTTTTCGCTAAAAAGAGTATTAATTGGTTATTTTTTTTTAAGGACGTAACTGTTACAGTACGTCTTGACGTTATGAGTTTAGTACCAATAGAAAACTTCACCTTGCGCTTACTGACGACCGACCACTTTTCGACCTTATTCTTCAGAGCATAAGGATGAAACGTGGCGTGATTGACGTGACGTAGTGCATTGTTCTGTACCTGCACTTGATGTAAATCAACCTACCATCCATTTAGGGCACTAAAAGATCATATAGATATAGTTACTCAACCGTCAAGTTGAAGCACGCCCGATCTGACACCAGATACCAGAGATCCTTGTTATCGTTGATCAGCTCACGTTACATAACACCTTATTTGATATATTTCCAAACGATTTGAACTGTGCATCGAGTCAAGTAATCGGTAAATTGATCATCGATTAACGATCACTGACAGGATATGACGAGTTGAAATTAAGAAGTAAATTGTAAAAATATTATAATGATATCGTGTGAGTACGTGGAATGTATTGCGGAATAATAAATTAAAAGACCTTTACCGTTTATCAGAAATTGTCCTTCATAAAAAATACTTGTAAGTAATCAGGACGCAAATACCGTATTTTATTATCATTGTTTATATGTCTTTAATGTATTTTCGGTAAACCTGAATACAGGTCTAGGTCAAGTTTGAAGGAAAAGTCAATTCAAACGTAGTTTATATCTAAAATAGTGTATCTACATAGGTACAAGTGTCTGTCCTGCTAGCAATATAAATCATGCAAACAACGAAACGCACATAATAATCGACGTAAACATGAGAACATAACAAATGTGTAACACATTCTATTCATAGATAAAATAACTGTTAGTAATAATTTGACTATTATAAACAAGTTCAGAAACCGATACCACAACTCTGTAACGTTACAGAGTGGTTTGCGTTTGCGCAAGCTCTCTTCATATGGACTAAGTAGTTAGTACGTCCATGTATCTTATTACAGAAAATTACACTAGTTCCTTAAACTAGCTTTGAGAGATTATGGTAAATGTAGGGATAGTCAATTTAATATAGTGGCAGCATTTGCTACCAAAATCACCCTTTCTATTTGCGATATAATCGCGCTCTCAATTTCAAATTGGTAGCGCTGAAGTGTGATCGACTGTGCAAGAGGTTCGTTTTCAGTGTAATACTTAATTAATTTTTTTAAATTAGTATTATCCGTACCCTTACTGGGTGTGAAGCACGTAAGCACATTAAACATTTTTCTAAGACGAGCTTTTATTTAAATCCTTAAAAAACAAGCAAAGAAACTTATAATATTTATATCTTTATTTCCTTCTGTATATTATACTAGATTTTGCCCGCGTTAAATTCGCGGTAAGACAGTTCCCATTTCCTGATTTGCAGGTACCTGCTACCTGTAGTTTTTGCCGTTGCGCCTTATTGATTTTAAAAGCAAAGCTAAGTTTTTCCCTTTTCTTCCCTCTTACTCCGTCATTTAGCCTATGTCCTTCTTCAGGGTCCCAACTATCTCTGTACCAACATTCTTTAAAATCGGTTTAGCCATTAAGGCGTGAAGACGTAACAAACAAACCAACTCACTTTCGCTTTTATAATATTAGTAAGGATATCAATAAAAGATTGATTTAAAAATGTTATTTCGTCGTTTCAGGAACTGATAGACGCTACTGAAAGCGCCAAACTCGTGACTTACTTCTGGGACACAATTTAGATTGTCATCGACACGCTAAGAAGAAGATAATTACGTACAGACACTAAAGGGATAGCATCAGCAATCCGTGATAACCATAAAGTCAAAAATGCACTGGATTGCCGTGTGCTACTGAAAAGCGTCATCATCAAATAAGACACGACATCAATGTGGTTTCAGACTGTTTTAGTAAAAGTAAGACACAACTTCGAAGCGGTTGTCGCTCTTATCCTTATCTGAACCTTCTTATTTCCCACAAATCATAAATTCATTCATCTTAATCTTAAAATCGGATCTCTCCATCAATGAACACTAATAAATTAGTATCTTATATCGCACGTCAGTGGAAGCCCATTATAATGTTCGCTACTCTGACATTTGAATAAAGTACTACAAATTACGGCGTTACACAAAAGCCAAGTAACATGTAATGAACTAAAGATTAGGCTCATGGGAATAATGAGCACATGGCTAGTTAGCTATATGGCTTTTTAGCTATATGGCTTTTTAGCTGTATGGCTAAATCTCTGCCTAGTAATTGTAATTGATTTGAAGTCGATAGGATATTGGAATTTAACCTAAATAGCCTGATACACATTTAATTAAATTATTCAACACGCTATAACAATAATGATGCAATTTATGAGCTTGGGTTCAGAATCCATCAAAGCAATAAAGCTGTTATTCGTATTTTATCTTTATTTATTTATTTAAACTTCATGTACAATATTGGTACACAGGCGAACTAAATGCCATAAGACATTTTCTACCAGTCAAGCTATGGGTAAAATACGACAACATTGTGACATACAAAATTAAATCTATAAAACTATATATTTTCAAAAACTTATATACTAATACATATATACAATATATAAAATAATCTAATAAATACATAAAAAAAAAACGAGAGTCTAACAGTAATTACTTTGACTTAGTATTATATTGGTATATATTTAATTGGTGGAAGGACCGAAATAGTAGTTCCAAACTTTTCATTTAAAAATAAATTTGTTTTAAGTTTTTAATTCCCAAGGGTAGCGCCTTCCAGAGCTTTATTGTTGAAACTGCGCTGCGTAAGAGTTGGACATTAAACCGAAACCACATCTTTGTTATAGAATTATTAGTCTCAAGCAGCTATTGTATAGTATAACATAACTATCATTATCAATCTTATGCAGGTGAGTATAAAGTTCACTTTCGACAAAATAAACGTTTTAACACAATATTTCCAAAAAAAACCTTTTAGTATACCTACGTAAGTAAGCACTATCACATTCGTTAAGATAAAATTACTTTGATGCATTTGAGATGCCGCACCTCCTTAACGTTGTGAAATCTTTTAAATCTTGCAAAATCGCTCTAGGACACGCCCCAAGCCTTTTATGTTTATTCACAAAACAATTTCTTAAATTTCGAAATGCCGTCACATTATATATTAGGTTACAGATTACGAAGTCTGGATTTGTGTCCGGTTGATGGCAATAGGTTGGTGTCCTTTTACATCGGACTTAAAACATAACAGGTAAAATGTAAGTTCTTCTGCCTAACCCTCCGAGCATTACAGGCGTGCTCCTTTAAAAAAATATATGGAAAAGGCTTTTTACTCTGAAAATTCAAGCAAAGTCGTGGCGTGTCGCTTTATTAAATCTAAGATATGACTCATATTACAATCACAATGCCATCGTATCGTTAAGATAAACAGCAAAATGTCAGTTATGTTTAATTGTCTGAAATCACGATATGTCTCTCCCTGTCTGCGTTCGTTCAGGAACTAGGCCACATTGGCATGCCCTGGGAAATAAACCTAGTTTATGAACAAGTTGCCTTTTAACCTCTCATCATGAATATGAGCCACGACAAATTAAACCTGGGCTGGGTTTGTCATTTTGTTATCAGAATATTTGCAATTTCTTCAATCAAAACCTCAACCTCAAACGTAGAAATATGTTTTATTGCAATGCGTATAACTACGTAAAACTTCGTTTTAGTTCAACATGTAGATGTGAGTGCTGTTAAATCGCTTAACAAATTCAGGAAATTTCAGGTAAACATTTGCTTTCATGAATATAGTTGCTGGGTTAATGGTTCGATTTTGAATATTTATTTAAAAAGTCTGATGACGAAGGATTTTATGAAGTCCTAGTTCATAAAACCTTTCCTAGTTACATACTTATATGCATTATTCTATTAAAAACAAAGTTCCTAAACCACGATTTTTTGATAATATAATTACCTATACCTTTTTTACAAAACCAAGGTTTATTATTTTGGGGTCATAATAATGCATGAACCACAAAATTGTACCTACAATAAAAAAATACGTAATAATCACACAAGCAATTTATCAAGAAAACTTTGTTTCTGTGCCGCCCATAATCCGCACATCTTGAGCCGAGACAAAAGCGTCACGACCTTACAAGGCGCGCCAGAGACAAAGATAAAGAAGCTTAAGAAGCGTGTGAGCATAGACTAAACATTATAAAGACATAATTACATACTAACAACAAAAACAAATGCACTTTTATGAATTTTATATTTCAGACATTAATCTAAGATCGTTCCAAGGTCTCGCCAAACGATCACTAAAAATCTCATTAAATAAAGAGCATTTTTCGATGCTTTATTTATACCTAATATAATAAATAATAAGTAAACCGACCTTGCTCAGATAATAAAGGCGACCATTACTTTGGGAACCTCGCGCCAGTTGTTAGGCGGTTACGTAAAAATGTGTTACATTTGGAGCCATGTGTGTGTACTTGATAAAAACTAGTCAATAAAACAAATACTGACCGAATGCTTGTTGATTAACAATCAGGTTTGGGAGCGCTACTGGGCATGGGTTTGTACCAGTAATGATACGGAGTAAGCAATGAATGGAGTTATCACTACTACCTATTATTTTTTCTTTATTTTATTATTTCTTACGCCCCGTTCATGACCTCAGGCGAACAACAACTTGCCACTTGTGTCTAGTCACATGTGTATCGGTCATTTATTTCCATTCCGTGAGTGCTATAACATCTTCGCAGCCGTGATAGTAGTAATTGAACATATATTTTTTTCTGTGTACAATGTAAATAAATGTGTCAGTCTAATAATTGGATCCATTTTTGCACAGCAAATCTGCTGTGGGTTGTTCCTTGTTTGCAAAAATGCTGTGTCAAATAGGTCCAATTGTAAAGCATAAAAATTGCGTGGTGATCTTACTATTTTACAAAGCTCTACCAGCCAGATAAAGTGGTACCCCTTGTTTCAGCCACTAGGAGTTAGTGCTTATCACATTTCTAATGTTACAAAACATTGCTGTCATTATTCAACGACCTTCAGTACTACTCTCTTACCTAAACTATCATATTTATTCCCAATCTACGACTATAAACTTGTTTACAGATACGATCTGGTTTATCAGCTTAATAGTTATCTCTCCAGTTGCTTAATTCTCCGTGGTACAGAAGCTCGCAGATCTTTGGTGACAAGATATAAATCGCTCGTCGTTCACCCAGGACATTATCGAGGTCCACATCGCTTGCTGAGTTTACCGCGATGTTTGGTGCCTTTACCTTACGGGCTCTTGATATAACAGATTAAAGTTGAACGTATTACATAATATGTGAATAATTGAGCGCACAATTTACTCCCGTTTACTCTTATCTAAGGCTTCTGGACTGATGAAAGTACGTAATAGAAATGAATGCAAAATTTACCTGTAGTACCAACTTTAAATTATGGCACAAATATATACTTATTAATTATTTAATCAACATAATATGTAATCCCTGAGAGGTTAGACACAATTGTACCTAATACTTCACCCGTCCGATGTATTAGGGCGCAAAACCAGAATGTGGCTGCTACTAAAAAATATTGATATAAAATCGCACTAACACTATTCTCAACCTGGGAAACAGAACCACACGCTCGTGCTTGCACCAAAGAAAAAATCAGCAACACTTTTAGTTAAGTTTTAAATAAATAAATAAAATAAAAAGCCTTGCATTTCTAGTTAAAAAAAAATACAAAATAACTTATCTTAATGTCTTTTTTAATCTTATTATACTATTTATGTATTAATTTAATTTACGAGAACCGCTCCGTGAATAAAGGCTTCTTATAAAGAATAGCGCGATTATTTAAACTAAAGATTTAAGTAATCACACTTTAAAAATGATAATATATTTTTGCGCGTTGATGTCTTTTGTATCAAGCTACCACATGATTTTAGAGTAAATTCCTAGAGTATTGAATGACTTAGACTTATTTAAAAAAAAAACTTGAGAGGTGTCAAGGGACACCCGGATGGAACGAAGTTCCTATAGAAATGAAAATATCTGGCTTGCTTTCTATAAGAGAGAGAGAGACAGACAGACAGACAGAGAAACATGCGACGCCACACAGCTTACAATAGCTTACTATAGCAAAAAGTGTCGTGACAACTTTTCGTAAGAATTTTTTCCTATATAGAGATCTCTAACACAAAAGATAGCTTAATAAATTTCTTGAAGACTTCATTCATAGAAATATGCATGGAACCTGTACCTGTTATAAAAGCCACACTCATAAAGGCGTGATAGATAGATATTTATCAAGTTCTAGGTTATAGTTTGGCATGTTAGTAATGGACACTATCTTATGCATTACAAACTAATCAAGCTTCATATAGGGATTGTTTCCATATTTTTTGTCAGATATAGATAAAGTCACATATTTCATTCAAAGGCCTGCTCTACTCCGCCCTATTACCAAATTCTCGACTATTCCGTTCCATTTGGCAATATCCGTTTAACCTGTTTTCATTAACGTGAACCTCACACCATTGCCATAATGGTCATTTAAGCAAAGGTACTTAGAACTATTTATTAAAGGTTTCAAGCTTTCCTAAAACTAGCTTAGAGGTTAGTATCTTAAGCACGAAGTAATGAGTTCGAATCTGGAAGGTACCAATACTCGTTCGTCCGAATGAAATTCGGTAACATAGCTTTCCATCATTGACAGAATGTTTGAAATCTATACTAATATTATAAAGCTGAAGAGTTTGTTTGTTTGTTTGTTTGAACGCGCTAATCTCAGGGACTACTGGAATTGGAAAATTCTTTTAGTGTTGGATAGTCCATTTCTTGAGGAAGGCTATAGGCTATATAACATCACGCTACGACCAACAGGTGCTGAGCAGCGTGGGTGAAGCCGCGTGGAACAGCTAGTTTCTAAATAATTTTGGATATTACCTCCTACATCCAAACCTTTTTTTTTCACAGTGGTTAAGTAACTGGCTGCTGCAGCGTGTGTCGCAGCTACGATCCCCGCACTGAACAAATATTTGTATGACCTACCGATAGTTGTTCCGGATGGCTGTCTGTGTATGTGACATTAAATATTTGTAAAAGCATCCATGATGCAGGAGAAATTTCTAGTGTATATCAAAGTATTTTTTTTAAAACTTATGAATTTAACCGCTGTATAATTTTCGTCACTGCAGAAGACTAAATATAAATAAAGAAAATTGGGAATGAAGTAATCTTAAAGACACTGTTTACTGCCATGAAATCGCTTCGAGTAAGCACAATGACAGTTCTCATCGACACAGTTGCAGGCCAGTATCAAAAGATTTTATTTCAAATCCTACCACTAGTGCGTGTTTCATCATTAGCATGTAAGCTGTATGTAAAAAGCTTAGGGGGCTTGTTGGCTTATGCAAGCCTCGAGCCAACCCGTATCAACGTTTTAAATGACGTAAATTACTTACTTGCCAGTACGTACATGTGTGGGGAAATGTGTTGAACTTACCGACGCAATTAGAACGAATGCAAAATTCATTCTAAACACTATACATCAGACAAACGCACGTTCCAGTGTGAAAAACATCGTGTATGCATTTACCTAGAAAAACTTGTCGCACCGTATTTGTTTGAATAGGGTTCTATAGGAGCCGTGGCCGCAGAATTAGTGAACTGGTATCAATTAATCATTCTCAATTGGAAGCTAAAAATAAATCAGTATTGCTTAATAGCAGTCCTATAGTAGTCTTATAGCAATAGATTCCCTATAATGGGTCTTAACTTAATAGTCGAAATAACGGTGATAAGTACACTTCTACATAACCTTTCAGGGGTTACCGGCGTGATGATAAGGTATGTGTAAAGAGCTGTAACAATGTGAACGCATGCAAATAAGTAAGGCAAAATTTCGAAACGTCTTCTGAACGGAGGCTCTGTTTGTTTTGTTAATATGTGTCTAAATTAATCATGATACGTCATTTTGTAGTTCTTTTTTGCTTACAATCAAACCAATTGCAATTAACAAATCGTTATGGTGATTAACGCTTGAACGTTGCGACTTTCAGTAGATCTATCTTCAGTAGGTACAAAACCTCTTCTGTTATACATAAATACACACGATTTTGAACTACATAGAGAAGCTTGAAACATATACTACAACGACCACTCACAGAATATTAACATATCAGATAAATGTTATCTTTTCAATCGGCTGTCTGCACACTGAACTCATTTAATAAACATCTAGTGCAGAATAAATAGTCTGAAGTGTTCACATTTTATCATTGTACGGTTAAGAACATATCGATACCTAGGTATCGCTAGGTATGGCGCGTTGTAAAGGTATCGTCAAAAGATTTTTAATTAAAAATACAATTATTCTGTAGCAACAAGCACAATCAGTATCACCCATAGATAAGTTCTTACAATTATGCAAATATTAAATGTAAAACGAGTATTTTCAAATTGAAAATCGACGTGTTTACGGTACGCTTGGTGCGGTATACGGTGCTAGGGCCAAAATTTTTATTAGCCTTACCTTAATCCTTATTCAATAGACACTAATTTGAAATAGCTGTTTCAGGTTTGTGACTTGTTTACCCGAAGACTCTAACTAATGTAAAATTATACTGAGTGCTAACTACTACCAACTTTTGAAAAAATATTCAAAATTTTATATATTTTTTTTTTTAGTTATATATATATTAATGTAACAAATACTTCATAGTCATAGAATTAATTTATAAGTATTTAAAAATGTTTTCTTCTAAGTTTAATAACAAATATATATACCCCTAGTGTTTAGTTATATAAGACCTTAAAAATGTTTTGTCATGGAAATAAAGAGGCTTTTGAATTTTCAATTTGAAATTCAGAAAGCAAAAAAGTCTTTATTAATAGTGTACTGCTAGACTTGAAGAATATCATAGTACCTACCAAATATATAGTTACAAAAGTATCGATACCTCTCAAATATCGAAACATTTGACGGACCCATACTCCTAATTCACTTAATGATATCATTGACTCGTACAAACAAATCTATCGGAATTAGCATCTAATTGCGGGATTAATTTCGTAACTGACGGATAAATTATGAGCTCAAAGTATCATACACACTTATTTAGTTTGAATGTCGCGTCATGAAGCAACTTATTATCAGCTTAAGATTAATGCCGAACGCGATCATGACCTGAGTTAATAATTTTATGAGACAGATAAACATAATTAACTAACTGCATGAGTAACAAGTTATATCTTATTTTTTTATATTAATCTTTTGTTTTAGAGGCTTTTATTATTATAAAAATGTGTCAGCCTCGTTATGTTTTTTTTTTAATAGACATTATGTACATTTTAGTAGATGTATGCATGATTGATCTAGTGGTTACAAGTTGCAAGCGACTGCCGAACTCATGGTTCTGTGTATGTTTCCGAGTTCACGTAAACAGCGTTTTTTTCTTTTTGAATGTGCAGAAGAGTATAAGCATGAAATGATAAGCCATCTTATGTTCAATTTAATGAATGAAGAGTTAAAAAACGTCTTTTATTGTAACTGTAAGTATTAATTTATTTGAAAACTCGTTACTAAATCAATTAACTCCCGAAATTTCTAAGAAGCAAAATATAACTTTATAAATGCTTGGCCACTGCGAAAAAAATGGTTACTCAATGAAACAGTTATTCAATAGACAATCAATCAGCAAAATCTGAATGTATCTCACGTTTCTCGTACCTAATTAAGTGATATTTATAGACGTATCTAGGCACTAAGGTAACATAATGGTGTTTCTAACGTGTGGTAGTCATACATTAGTATATAGCCCGTGGTTTAGCCACCAGCGCCTGCGCCGCGCCCACCGACGTACTCTCTGACGGCGAACGTGAAAAAGTGTGACCCGTTCTTACACATATGAGATCGCTATATAAGACTTTGCGGACCAACTTTGCTCTCATTTCGATTTACGCTTAAGTTTGGCTAATACACTTTAAGCTTTCAACAATTTAATGCGAACATTGCCAAAATATACATTTATGCGATATTGTTTATAGTGTGCAAATAATAAAAAAAAATGAAGTCGGTAAGTAGAATGAGATTTTTTATGTTTTGAAATGAAACTGAATTTATAAAAACAAATGAAGAATTAAACATACGGTTTTCTTTATTTCAGGTGATCTTCATTGTGTTAGCACTGCAGAATGCTTTGGCTTATCATGACCCTGATCTAAACTATCACTTGAGCCAAGTTCAGAAAGGATCAGGCTGCAACAATGGCTACTCCTACGCTGCGCCTGGAGTGCAACTCACCACGACAGGCGTCAAAGCTCTTGCCGCCCCTGCCAACGCATACCTCCCACAAGCGGTCGTCTCAGCGCCCTCATATCAATACTCCGGAGGATCAGGCTATTCTTCGGCTGGCAGCTCAGGCTACTCATCCGGTGGAAGTGCAGCCTACTCTACTGGTATAACATACCAGTCTGCGGCACCTCAAGTATCCTATGCAGCACCTCAACCTCAAGTATCCTACGTAGCTCCTCAACCCCAAGTTGCCTATGCGACTCAACCAGCTGCCACTTATCAAACTTCATCACTTGCATCCAACTACAACAATTATGCTGCTCAAGGATATACAAAGGAATATCATGGCTATGCGACCTCAGCCGGTCTTTCATCAGCTGCTTCTGGAGGAAAAACCGTCACACCACTTGCAACGTACGCTCAAGCACCGATCATCTCCAAAGTGACGGCGGCACCACTTATCGCCAAATTTTCATTGTCTCCGGCCAAGACTTCTTATGTGACACAGAACTTGGTAGCACAACAAGTTTATTCAGCTGGATCAGCAGCCAAGGCATCTCTTAACTCATACAGCAATATTCAAACAGGAGGACCAGTGGTGTCACAAGTGTATGCCGCGCCATCCACTGGGTACGCAACATCGCCCGCTTTGAGAGTGCAACAGGCACAGATTGTGGGCCAAGCACAATACGCATCCGTCGCTGCACCTGCTGTCGCGCAGTATGCTCAATACACTCAAGTTCCCGTAGCTGCGCCCGTCACTCACATCGCTCCTACACCAGCACAGTACTCCACTTCATCTGTGTCCCACGGTTCCGCTCCATCTTCAAACTACTTCACGCCGGTCGTGTCGCAACATGCCGGTGGTGCGTTCAGTCAATACTCGCAACATTCTGGTGCAGCCATCAGTCAGTACTCCGCACCAGTGGTGACGCAACACACGGCACAGTATGCTTCTCCGGTAGTCCAGTACTCAGCTCCTGCAGTGGTTCAGCACTCCGCACCGGTTGTGGCTCAATACTCAGCTCCGGCCGTGGCTCAATACTCGGCGCCAGCAGTGACCTCAGTGAGTCAGTACGCGAGTGCTCCCGTGGGCGTGGCGCACGTGTCGGCGCCCGCCTACGCCGCGGTGGCCGCTCCTGCTGTTGCCAAGGGCGCAGCGTCCCTTGCCGCCAAGAATGTCCACACTGAATTCTTGGAGAACTATGTGAGTAACAAATGATTCAATATTATCTTTCAAAAGTTTCTATTGTAAACACCAATATCTATTACGGGTTTTAGAACCTTTATGATACTCCCTTACTTTTATAAGTGCTTTAAGAAGAAACACTTGAGCGTGTTGATGACAATCGGATTGTAACCGAGTGCTTAATAGTTCACATTCACTGTTAGATTATTTTGTCACAGCCTCTTCAAATATTTTAAATACATGATTAATCGATTAAAACCGGTAATAAGTGTCTAAATCATATGACAGTAAATTATGTGTTTACTATCATTAATTGAATAATTTATTTTTTATAGTCCTTCTTTTCGTTAACTAAATCATATTATTTACTTTTTATAAATTGAAACAAACTTAAATGTGTGTAATGTATGTGCCTCAGGACATTGCGACATACCATAGAGGTTACTTCATATCCCTACAACGAATGTAGTGACGTAATCACTTTGATTGGCTGTCGAGTAAGATCCAGGACTGGTTCCACTGACCACATCGAAATCTTGACCGATTACCTGCTCACTCACTCTGATTAAATGTTAGAAATTGTCAAGCGTTCAGCTGGTGTCATGTGTACCCTACATGTTGACTGTTAAGTAATGGTCCACAAACCCCATTACAGTGCAATTTGATTGATTAGGAGTAAAACATCTAATTGCTTCAATTTAATTAACGCAGCCATAGTAACTGTTAATAAACCGTCGTTATTACACTTTTTGCCGAATGGAATTCATACGATCTTATGTCATTAATTTGTCCATTTATGTTGTTAAACATTTTTTAAATAAATGATGATAAAATGTGTCTTTTGACGATCGATAGATGATTTACCTCTGACAGGAAAAGTTGTCATTTTTAAAAAAATATTTAAATACATATGTATGTAAAGTAAGAGGGGAAGTAAAACAAGGAAAAAAAAACTAGAAAACTATTACCTAAGGGCTACAGATCAAGATCAGACGTAGAGTACGTTTACTTTCTTTAGCCACTTAAGTTCGATGTCCTTATAGTGATAAGGATTAGAAATCTATTTCTTAACTTAATCCAATCTACTACGCTTAGCAATCTATTCGGATCTCAATACATTACAATACAGGTATCTAAGCCCAGCTGACTGTAAATAGGTGAAGGTAACTTAATTTATTGTCTTCGTACAACTTAAGTAAACATTAGGCTCTCAACACGTAGACTTGGAACTTAGAGTTAACGTGTTCACGATAAAATTATGTAAATTGTCCATTCGATGTTGCACACAATGCACCTAGGCACAGGCACTGAAATTCTATTTCAGATAGGACCTATTTCATATACCTAAATCGTGTCTATACAAACTTACAAACGTTGATTACACAATATTGATTTTGTACTACCGTTTATGTATCCTCAAATGGTCATGGTCTAGTCTAAACAATTTAATCTACACATATATTTATATACTAGCTGCGCCCAGCGGTTTCACTCGCTGCTCAGCGCCCTCTTTGGAGAGGGTTTGAAAAATGTTAACCAATTCTCAGACCTACCCGATATGGAAACAAAATTTCATACATATCGGTCCAGCCGTTTCGAAGGAGTTTATTAACAAACGCCGTGACACGAGAATTTTATATATCTATACTAATATTATAAAGCTGAAGAATTTGTTTGTTTGTTTGAACTCGCTAATCTCAGGGGCTACTGGTTGGAATTGGAAAAATCTTTTAGTGTTGGATAGTCCATTTCTTGAGGAGGGCTATAGGCTATATAACATCACGCTAAGACCAACAGGTGCTGAGCAGCGTGGGTGAAACCGCGGGGAAGAGCTAGTTAGATATATATACCAAAACTGAACTATGTGTATGTAAGCACACGTATTTTTTACCGTGGATGAAAAAGGAAAATTTTGAATGCCATCTGTTACGATACATAATACGTGTGAAAGGATCCTCTCCTAATTTCAGTCAATTTGCTATAAACATTCATAATGTAACCGTTCTTGTTCTGTAGTGTTAAATAAAAATGGCAATGCTTCGAAATTATTTTTACAAAGGCAGTGTTTCTGAACAGTTAACGCGGATTACCAAACATTTTTATTGTCAAACCGAGGGCGTTTGCGGCGTCAGACGAGTTAAATCAGCACATTCAGTTACATAACAATTAGTATGAACTCGTCCGCTTACATCTAGACCACTTTCACCGCCTTGTCGTCTTGCCACCCTCTTATCAGTGATAAGGATCCTGATTGAGTGGCAGCTTTATTGAGGCAAGGTTTTTTGGCAGAGCTACCGGTCTTTGTCACGCTTCTAATAACTGCCTATTTTCTACATTATCCAATTATCCTTCCACGTAAGTTTTATATACCTAGGTACTGATTCCATTTATATAGGTATACCTACTATTCACGAAGTATTTGAACTTCAAGATGTTGTAGAGATCGTTGTTTCGATTCTCACCATTGAGCTTGAGGATCATTTTTGATTATTTTTGTTCGTACCTAGGTATAATCATTAACATTCTTAAATTCTTACTTAATATTATAAAAGCGAAAGTGAGTTTGTTTGTTACGTCTTCACTCCGAAATGGCTAAACCGATTTTGATGGATATTGGTACAGAGATAGTTGGGACCCTGGAGGCGGACGTAGGCTATGTTTAAAAAAAGATTGAGGTACTTATGAGGGAGAAAGAGGAAAGAAAAGGGAAAACATAGCATAGCTATTACAATAAATAAGGCGCAAGGCCTAAAACTACAGGTAGCAGGTACCTGTAAATCAGGTAAGGGGAACCGTGTTGCCCCGAATTTACCGCGAGCGAAGTCGCGGGCAAAAGCTAGTACAATATAATCACAAATCTTTATTTTTCTCGTCATCAATAATAACAGGTGTTGGTTCACATCACAAGCTTATATCGAGAAAGGTGTCTGAGAACTGACCAATCCTAACAGCAAACATTTTGCGGACTTATCCTATCAATGAACCTTTCTATAGTTGAACCAATTAAGGCTATTTTGGTTCCACAATCCATAGTCCGTAGGTGTGCTCTAGGTATCTAACCCAGTTAATGGGCACTAAAGTTCATTCAATACTCGTTGCGACCTTTGTTGCAACTGACATTTCTCACGGCTCCATCTAAATTATGATAACCCTCCTTGCAGGACGCCCACCCGAGGTATGCTTTCGAATACAGTGTCAACGACCCCCACACCGGTGACATAAAACAACAGAAAGAAGAAAGGGACGGAGAAGTCGTCAAAGGTATGATCTTTTGTACCGATTAGGTACCTACCTTACATTGCTATTTTTTTTCTTTAGCGTATTTCAATCAGGAACGGGATAACCCTAGTTTCGATGAGACGGTTGGATGTCGCATTGCTACCGAAATCCTGGCCAATTGGGCTCCGGAATAGTGATCTTGGAGCCCGGAGACTTTTATTATGCACCTGCTATTTGAATGTTGCATTTTCTAAGCACTAAACCAATTCCGAGTCTTTTGTTAAAATTTATTATCTAGGTAGGTACTGCAAAATATTAATAATTTACGCAATCACGACTATTTCAAGGCGCAAACAGAATGGAAGCCAATGATAACCTAAATACATTTATCAGAGTACTATTCATGAGCTCTCATTTATGTACTTTGAAGGACGACGGAAACGCTTAGTCGTATTACCTAACATATTTTGATTTATGCAGGTCAATATTCTCTGGTGGAGCCCGACGGTTCCGTGCGGACGGTCAACTACGTCGCCGACTGGGAGACCGGCTTCCACGCGGACGTGCGCAACAGCAAAGACAATCAACATTAGAAATACGAACACAATTCGGAAAGGCACCACGGCTGGTTCCAATGCATGCCTTATTTGGTCTGACCACCTGTTAAAGCCTAAATTAGTGACCTAAACGGTCTTAGGTAGCATAAGATTGTAAATAAATTAGTGAAACGAATCAAATTGGTTAAGGACGGAAGTCGATAGCCTTGTTAGGTCAGATATGTTGAGCAAAAAATGTGATTTATGTCAGTCAAAGAAATTCAGCTGATATTTGCTAGATTGTTAGATTTGTAAGTTAATGATTATCATAAATGTTTAATGATTAGGTATAACACTCATACTCGTTTAATTATGTGCTTACATACATTCATATACTTATGTAAGACTAGTGATTTATACTTAACACTCAACGGAATGTTATGCTTTAAATTTTTCAATATTTTAATTTCGTTGGTAGCTTTAATGTATTCTTTGATTTTTCACAAAAGAGGCCGGTCCCAAAGGTTTTCAAAATCCATTCAGTCGATTTAAGGAATCAAAAGGTTTTTA
Organism: Ochropleura leucogaster; assembly: GCA_958449745.1. Classification (NCBI taxonomy): domain Eukaryota; kingdom Metazoa; phylum Arthropoda; class Insecta; order Lepidoptera; family Noctuidae; genus Ochropleura; species Ochropleura leucogaster. The sequence goes on along the minus strand of OY288204.1, from coordinate 12,576,320 downwards.
ACATACAAATTTTAGGTAGGTATCTGCTTGAAGAGGACCTACTTATTTGTTTTTTATTTACGAGGCCGAACAAACGCTTTGGAACTTATCATAATCATGTTATATTTTCCCCTTTCTTCCTTTATTCAAATTATTTTCATTATTTCACATCTGTATAATGTAAGTTATCGGAATGTAGAACTTATGCTCAGTCAAATAGATGCCTTAACACATTAGAAAAGGTCACATGACAATGTATGCAGGATACCACAATAGGTATACTGCCATTCTATATTTTTCATCCTTTTATTTCATCAAAAGCCTTTGGTCCGTCTTTTCCAAACCACTGGACCGAATCTTTCCCAACCCGGAAGTGCACTCATAAACAATCTATAGTGGTCAGGACAGCTAGCCTTGGAAAGTTGCGACACAGGCGAGTTGACCAGTACTGGCTACTAGTGCCATATGACATGCAAAGTACCATTCACTTTGATTTTGCTTTTGTGTTCACTGGGCATTCCAAATTCAATCCCAACCATGTTTCGTAAATGTTACAAATAATTATTTGCTACTATACTGTCTCATTCTATTAATATCAATGTCGATATTAAGTGTTGCCCATTGACACAATGACACCTGATCCGCTGACCCAATGATGTATGGTCACATACATCATTGGGTAATCATCAGTGATAGTCATAGTCAATAATAATAATCAGTGTTTAATATTTTAGTGTTTTTTTTTTCTTTAAACTCTTTTGTTTCTTCTAAGTTATACTTTATGTGTAATCTTCTTTTATAATTTATGTTATTAAAGCAACGACGATACTGTGAATGATATATTTTGAATTATATTGTGGTAAATAAAATGTGACTGTTGAATTATTATAGCTATTGTGTGGAAATTAGCTTTGCCAAATTAAACGAAATAGTAAACAAAATTTAAAATTTATTTAATAAATTATGTATCTACTATGCAATAAAAAAATATATGTAACTACAAATCAACATAAATGGTTTACATTTTATATACTTACAACAATACCCCCTAGGTAAGAATAAGGGTTGTGCCAGATCTTTCAGCACGAAATCGCATTTTTCCAAGCTCGAGCGGGAAGCGGGAGTGCTGTCGCACGCGACGATGCCTTCTGTTAGAAGTGGCACAACCCGTTATCTATATTATATTTATCACAGCACCGACTTCCCTTAAGAGCGAAATATTAATGTTAAGTGATCTGTTGCTTCAAGTATTAAGGCATTACAAACTTAATGATTTCCTTCCCATTAAAGTAACATTTTGGGCAAGCAAAGTCCTGATCTGCTGTCTTGTTAGCCTGAAAGAATAATAATAACATTTGTTAAGAAAACGACGACACGGTTGACGCAGTGGCTGAGCGATCGACTGCTGCGCTGCGTGTCACGGGTTCGATTCCCGCACGGAACAAATATTTGTATGGCCTACAGATAGCTGTTCCGGGTCTGGCTGTTCGTGTATGTGAGTTTAAATGTTCGTAAACGCACCCACGATACAGGAGAGTGTGGGTCAACGTCTTTTTTTTTAAATATAAAAAGAAATTCATCATCATCATTTTGCTCCCCTTGTCCCATTCTAGTTGGGGTCGGTGCAACACGTTTTCTTCTTCCATTATTACCAGACGTCACGGCATCATTTACTCCGTCAACCAGAAGAAATGAATGTCAGATATTTTTTTAAATATTAGAAAACTCATCATATGCCTAGCCTTTTCCACTTTATTTTGTCGGCTTCCATTTATGTGAAATACTAGTATTCAGCTGCAACTGGATGCAGCTGTGATTTTATATGGAGGGACTGCATATGTGACAGCCACAAACAAGCTGGTACTAAGTGGACTACAAACTACACCTGTCAAAGATCTTCAAACGACCACCGACACCAAAGGCTTCACATCCTTTCCAAGGTACGGAAGAAACTTCATACGCAATGGATGGTCATTCTTCTATGTAAACACCTACCTGGGTAGAGCGGGGAGAGAATATCAGACTCTTACTAACTAAAAACTATCCACGTTCCTTCTTTTGCCCTTTATGGGGCCGCGGTATCTCTTTCGAACAACCCGCAACCCCGGCAGGCAGTGGGCCAGCCCCTTCTGCTTTGCTGACATCTCTTTGAAGCGCGCGTGGAACACGAACGCGCCGTCAACACTAGACGGACGCTATCAATTGCTCACCGTCCACAGACCCGCATCTACAGTGGCTGGTAGTCGTCTCGCATACGCCCGATATACGCCGAAAGCACGTTAAGCCGTTGTTCTTAGCTTAGATACTTAGAGAACTATTTGTAACATAGCCTGCTTAGAAACTAGATACATACCAATATACAATAATAACAGAATATATGGGTGCAGCCCATGGTGTGAGGTAGAACAGGCTTGTTATTGCAGCAAGCACATACAGTATGTAATGTCATGATTGCTTCCGTAGAGGTGGAGGTTGATCTGACATGTTGGCGCCACCACACATACTTCAGCATCTTTGACAGTTTACTTCTGAGCCCAAAGATGTTTATTAATGCTATTGTTGTGCCTATTAGTTCCTGAAAATGGTTGTATATTCAGTATCAATAGTGAAAAAGTACTGCTATTTCTACTATAATCTAAATTGGCAGTTTTTTTTTGTGTAATTATATTAGCTGAGAGTTAATATTCTTTTAAAACTTTAGCAATGTCTTATTTAAATAATTAGATTTTCTTGTATTTTGTACTGTTCCACTCTTTGTCAAAGGCTTCCTCCAATTTTCTTCCACAAACTATCAGATTTAATAATTAGGATTTGACAATTAGAAATGTTAGATTGTAAATGTAGAATGTATTGCAAAATTTAGAAGAAAAAAGAACTTACAATAAAATTATGCCATAGAAGTTCTCTTGTCCAAGAGAAATCAGTAAGATCTTCTCTAGTCAATTTCTCAGCAGACAACTCTATACCTAATATAAAATCTACAAGCAAAGGATATTTGCCCGTCTGTATAAATCTACAGAAGTTTAATATGTCCCCTATCAATTGAAATGTCTCTAATTTATTTACAACATTTTGAACTTTTGTATTAGAAGTAAAAGTATAAATAGCTCTTTCTCTTAGGTACTTTAAACCAACAGTGTAGCCATAGTACCAGAATAGTTTACTTTTAGAGAAATTGTCTGATTTATAACTCAAAGATAACATCTGATGGCCAAAAGTGCTTTTCTGATTAAATACAGAATACTTGAAAATCCATGTTCTTATTAAAAGTTCAAGCTCGGGCAGGATTGGCTGAGTATATTTTGGCTGAAACAAACAAAAAAAAATAGTCAGTACCTATTTCATAAAAAAAAACACTAAAAATACAATGACAATGTAAGGAAAAAATGTGTTAATACACCCTACCTCTATATACTTAGTTGCTTGGAAGACTAATTGTTTGAAAAGCTCTTCTACTTGATTATCCAACTGAACCGCATCAAGCTGCAAAAAATAATGATACTTTCATTAATAACTCAGAATAATTTTAAAATAAATAGGTTTATTGAACCGGTAATGTAGTACTACCGTTACCTACTACAACTATTTATTGGTAAACCCCAAACTAGACAGCCCTAAGGATTAAACCTCATCTAGCAGCATGTATTCTGACTATCAATCTAACTTGTTTGCAAAAGTTTCTGTTAATTAATCGATTTCCAGTTTCACCACACAGTATAATGTTTATGTTAATGTCCATCTTAAATAGAATACAAAATAAACAAATTCAAACCTTACCTGTGTCACCCGAGGTATATAATTTACAGACATTTTCAAGTTTTACACGTACAATATTAGCTTTCTCCTTTCAATTTATGTAAATCGAACATTACAACTGCTGAAATAATGGTTTATCAGACCGTAAGATAGTGATTATCAGTCATAAATCGGCCAAAATCAACAAACAAGAGGATCTAACTTCAACTTCAACTCTTCATTAATGGCTTTTGTGGACGAGAGACACCACAATTTTGCCAATAACACGTGTACTGGAAATAAACTATCAAACGCTGGAGAATATTTAGTAAGTAATCACGGTAATTAAAAAATATAAAAACAATAAAAGTATTTCTTTGCAGATTTAGATTATCATTTCATATGTCAGAATGACAGAAAAGAAAAGAGACTTTATGTAAAAAAAAAAAAAAAAAAAATAACGATCCAAAAAGTTACAACTTAATTTGATTAATTTCGATGAATTTACATAGTTTGAAAACAAAACGGGAAAACACAAAAGAAAGAAGACATTTAACAGAAGTTGGACGAGGGATATGAGGAGGAATGATTTCATGAAAAGAGAACCGCAATTTGGGACAGGAGAAAAATAAATGGTCCACGTTTCCTTCATCCAAACCGCATTCACAAAGAGAGCTATCCCTAATCCTAAGTTTGGCCAAGAAAAAAGGAGTACAACAATGATTTAATCGTAAACGACAAATAGTCGAAGTAGTTATTTTTTTTCCCAATTGATATTTGAAAAACCAAGGTTTGTGGGGTATCTCAGGTTGAATATCTCCATAAAATTTACCTTTTATGGACTTAGAGATTTGCCATTGATTGGACCAAGACTTATGCATAGATTGAGGTAATATCGTACAAATGTCATGTGAATAAATTTCTGAGTGGTCGAGAGAACCTGAGAGAACAGCATTTTTGGCGCATGAATCAGCTGTTTCATTACCAAGAATACCGACATGACCGGGAATCCAAGCTAAAACAACATTAATATGAAGTTCATGACATTGAAATAGCAAATCTCTAATTTTTAAAATTATAGGAAATCTTGACTTAGATCTGAAAGGGTTACATAAAATGGCTTGAAGGCAACTCTTTGAGTCAGAGAAAATAATGGAGTTATTCAACTTATGAGACAACACAAATGAAATGGCTTCTAAAATGGCAATTGATTCACCTGTAAAAACTGATGTAACTGAAGGACACTTGTAATTTAGAATAATTTTTGTATGAGGAATCCAAACTGCAGCTCCAACAGGGCTATCATCAGAGACTTTGGAGGCGTCAGTAAATATAGTAGTCCAATTATTATAATGAGACGAAACTTTTTGAGCAAAAATCTTATTTGCTTCCAAGGTGTTTTTATTAATTCCAAAGTCCAAGATGACAACAGGTTGGAACACCAACGCATTATAAGGAACTGTATATAGATATAAAATAGGGTTTTGAAAAAGTGGGCTAGAAAGACGAGAGAATTGAAGGTAGGCACGAAGAAGACAAGGAAGTTCTACATTAGAACGCCGACAAGAGTCAAAGATGGAAGATAATTGGTCCAGCTTACCAAGCAAGGGATGACCAGAATTTTGAACCAGTTTAAAAATAAATCTATTTGCAAGAAATTGTCTACGAATCGAAAGGGGAGGTTCAACACACTCAACTTGCATAGCATTAATAGGGGACGACTTCATCGCCCCAAGAATAATACGTAAACACTTTGATTGAATTTTATCAAGTTTTTGCAGGCCAGATTTATTACAAGGATCTAATAAGAACATACCATAATCAAAGTGACTACGAACTATAGCATTGTAAATCAGTTTTTGTGTATATGGGTGGGCACCCCACCAAACACCAGAAAGAGAGCGAAGAACATTAATGTTTCTTTCGCATTTTTGAGCAACGTAGTCTGTATGAACAATTCCTGATAATTTTGAATCTAACCAAATTCCTAAGAATTTGACATTGTTCACCTGGGAAATATTTTCTCCGTTAACTTTAATGTCAACAGGCGGAACAAGTCTTTTTCTTGTAAACACGACTACGGAGCTCTTAGAAGCTGATAATGACAAACCGTGTTGAAGGAGCCAAATAGATAGATATCCAAGTGCTGAATTTAAGCGATCACTAGCCTCGACCAGAGATTTTCCGGAAAAGTACAATGCCAAATCATCAGCATACTGTAATATTTGACAAAAAGAATCAACCGAGAAATGTAAATCAAAAGTATAAAGGCTAAATAGAAGAGGACTTAAGACTGATCCTTGTGGTAAGCCTTTCCAGATAGTCCTAGGGGGAAGAGAGGAGTCTTGAGTTTTTATAGAGATGGTTCTCTCCATCAACAGATTACAAATGAAACGAACTAATCTCCTAGGTATATTTAATTGATGCAAAAGTTTATCCCTGAGCACCGGAAGTAAAACGTTATCATATGCAGCGGAAATGTCCAAAAAGGCTCCGATTAATAGTTCTTTACGTAGCAAAGAGATACGAATATCAGAAGTTAAGATGCTAAGACTATCCATAGTGCTCATACCTTTTCGGAATCCAAACTGGGATGCGGGCAACAAGTTTCTGTTTTCAACAAACCACTCAAGTCTGTGTTTAATCATATGTTCAGCAACCTTACACAAAACAGACGACAAAGCAATAGGCCTGTAGCTGTTTGGATCTGACGGATTTTTGCCAGGTTTAATAACAGGAATAATAGTTTGTAGTTTCCACGGTTGAGGAACAAAACCAGACTCAAAGAAGTTATTCACAAGATCTAAATAGTATTGCTTTGTTGTTGTTGAGGCGTTTTTCAAAAATGAGTAAGGAATCCCATCTGTACCAGGAGAGGAATCCACGAGACCGTCAAGTGCCATTCGAAGTTCAGAAAAAGAAAATTTGCTATCAAAGATATTTTCGGAAGGAAGGAAACCCGGTAAAGAGGGAAAAGAGTTTAAACTTGGAACTGAAGGGGGAGAAAGTTTATCCGAGAAAGATTCAATCCAGGAAAAAGGATCGTTGGCTGAAATATCGACAATATTACAGGAGCCTCTGAACCTTTTAATTTGCTTCCATACTAAAGAAGAAGGGGAACAAGGAGATAAACTTTGACAATAGCTGAGCCAACCTTTTTTTTTCTTTTTTGAAAGAAGTCTTATGGTAATGGCAGCTTTTCTTTGGTAAACTAAAAAATTTTGGGGAGTCATTGAATTCGAATAAATATCCTCTGCCATTTTTCTTTCCTTGACAGCGGAAGTACATTCTGAATCCCACCAAGGAGTAGAGACTTTAAACTTGTAGGGTTTCTTTTGGGGAAAATTGTCATCAGCACTAGAGATAATAGAATCTACAAATTTGGAATAACAATCAACAAGATTATTTCTATCGGGAGGGGGAAGAGAAGCTAACTTATTTTCAAGAGAATCAGAATATGAGGACCAGCTTGCATCCTTTAATCTGTACTTAAGAGAGGGATTAAAATTACGCATTGGAACAACTCTATCAGAGATAGAGACAAGGATAGGAAAGTGGTCACTACCATAAGAATGAGGCAAGATATTCCAGGAAAGAATGGAAGCAAGAGAGGCAGAGCATACTGTAATATCCACAGCCGAGTTTGGGTTTTGAGAAGGACGAACCCTCCTAGTGGGAGAACCGTTATTAATGACGCATAGATCAACTTCATCAAAAATTTCAAGGAGGGCAAGACCAAAGTTGTCGTCATGGCTCGAGCCCCATGAGCGATGATGAGCATTTAAATCCCCCATAAAAATGATTGGAGAGGGAACTGAGGAAAATATACATAGAAGATCTGGAATTAACCTAGAATGGGGATGGGAAATGTATGCAGAGAGAAAAGTTATATTAAAAGCCCTAACAGCAACAATATTAATGTCAGGAGAAGAAGGGGGAAGAGAAATAAGAGAGAAGGGAAGGGAGCGCCTAACAAGAAGAGCACTACCTGCATACCCATCAGCCCTGTCATTCCGAAGACAAGAGTATCCTGGAACCCGAAAGTGTGAACCAGGAACTAACCAAGACTCCGAAATGGCAATGACTGAGGGGTGAAATTTATTTATTAAAAACAAAAGTTCAGGCTTCTTCGGCCGAACGCTTTGGCTGTTCCACTGAAGAGCGGAGACTGGATGATCCATTATTATGTGAGAGAATTTGAGAAAGTTTCTGGGCAACGTGGGACGGTAGAGGGGAATTATCACGGGATACAAGACTAATAACTAATGATAATAGTAATTCTAAGAGACTATCCTCTTGAGGAGACACTGGGGAGGAAGCAATTTGAGAAAGAAGAGAGAAACCATTGGGCAAGGATGACGGATCCTCTGCAATAATAGCTCTATGAGCAGCTCTATCATAAGATTTACCTAGAGGAGCTCTAGGCTTGGGTGAGGAAAACACAGTTTTCCTGTAAGAGGAAGGAGAAGTAAGGATACCCGATTGGGAAGCAGAGAAAGAAGGCGACGGGAAATTTTGAGTGACTTCAGAATACGATTTTTTGACACTTGGAAGAGACCGAGATGCTTCATCGTAAGAGAGATTTTCCTGAGACATTAATATTTTTATAGATTTTTGTCTCCCTTGTTCAGGACAGCCACCATAGAAGGCAAAGTGGCGGCCCAAACAATGAATACAGGTGGAGTTGGACTCTACCACGTCACAAGTATCACCGGTGTGAGGTTGGGAGCACTTGAAGCATCTTGGTTTGGACCGACACTGAGCCTTGATGTGACCAAAACGGCAACAATTTTGGGATTGAATGGTGGGGTATTGATACACCTCCACTGGAAGCGAAGTATGGTATAAAAAGACTCGTTGAGGGAGCATTTGCCCTTTGAACGTTACCACTATCGTCTGAGTAGGGATCCAGGAGGTCTTGCCCTCCTCTTTGTTTTTACGATTTAATCTACGCGCCTTCAACACGATTCCACACCCATCTGGTAGAATTAAAGCCTCGACAAACTCATCCATGGACATTTCGACCGGCACTTGACGGACGATACCCATTTTTGTAACGTTGTACGACGGAATAGAAGAAGAATATTTATATGTGTCTAAAATCGGGTTAGACATAAACTTATTGGCCGCATCTCCAGAGGAGAATTCGACAGAAATTTTATTCCTGCCCACTTTTTTAACACCATCTCTATTAATTTTACCTATATGATTTTGATGTAAAAATTGGCCAAACTTAATTGGACGAATCGACGTCCCAGCAGAAGGATCTGGTTCGGTTCTGGAAACATGGACAAGGAAAGGACCTTTGTCCGATAGGTCGTACGACCCAATCCCGGCTTCCAAAGAAGGGTGGACATAAATAGCTTGTATCGAAGCAACGGCCATGTCTCTATTTATTATAGTTTTTTTTGAAACCACCTCAATGGTTTCAGAGTCAACAATAAGACGTCGCTTACCGAGCGTCTTGGAGGTTGATGAAACGGCGTCAGGAGGGTCAGGAGGGTCAGGAGGAGCTGGAGGGGGGAGAGGATGATCCATTTTTTACACTAAGATACTGAAACTAAGATCTGCACAGAAATAAATAAAATAAAAATATTCAACTGTTTTAGGAAAAAAATTCTCTCCGACACGTGTGACAGCTATCGCCTTCGAAAGTCGAATCCAAGAGGATCTATGAACAGCAGCTGATATAAGACGTCATTGCGTCAATCAATGGTTATGACAATGACAGCCACATGACAGCGGAGGTGAAAATGTCAGCCATAGCCATCATTGAAGTCAGTGATAGTCATGGAATTCGTATTCGAATGTTAGTACACTAACTAACTAGGCCAACTAGCAGCGATACGAAAGGTCATTAACCTAAAGAACAACTGTGGCGTTGACAATCTAATATTTAGCTCTTTCCATCTTGTGCCTTTGTCGTAATGTCTTGTCCTCCCCGCAAAAACATGACAACGTTAAGACGGGTTCGCCAACATTCGGGCGGCCATTTTAGATGGGGTTTTAGCATGGGTTTTGTTTACATTTGGTATCGCTTCTCGTTGGCCGTACTGTAGTTTTCTTAAACCGTATATTTTTAGAATTTCTTTCATATGGAGTAAAATACCCTATTCTATTAGAACCGGTTTGGAGCACATTGGTTGGATGGTTTCAAAGTCTACTTACTGGACCTCTTGGCAACTAAAATAAATGTAATCCTTACTAATATTATAAAAGCAAAAGTGAGTTTATTTGTTTGTAACGTTTTCAAACCTAAATCGCTAAACGGATTTTGATGAATTTTGGTACAGGGATAGTTGAGACCCTAGAGACAGACATAGCGTAATTTAAAAAAAAAAGTGAAAGATGAGGGAGAAAAAGGGAAGAAAAGGAAAAACTTAGCGTTGCTATTACAATAAATTAGGCGCAAGGGCAAAAACTTCAGGTAGCAGGTATCTGCACATCAGGAAAGGGGAACCCCGAATTTAACGCGAGCTAAGCCGCGGGCAAAAGCAAGTAGAAAATATAAATCAGAGGTAAATAAAAACCCTATGATATGGTCAACTACCAAAAAAAATACCTTCACTGTTTATTCGCATAAAATAGATAAAATAAGACCTGGCGCCCGAACGATTCACGATGTCCAGTATCACCTAATCGCCTAAAACTTGGGATAATTACGGGTAACCGTAAAAAGTAGTCGTCAAACCAAACTGAAACGTCAACTTAACTGTCATTCATTGTGATTTGATTGCGAGCGTGCGTATTGTGTGTATTGATTGAACATTAAAAGCATTCACTTTCTTATCTTTAAGTATACGTACTACCTCGTGTTTGGTTGATAAATTATGGATATTTGAAGACAGATAAATTCAACTAACGACATGGTTGTTTCACCTCAAACCCCCGACAACGAAACCCAAACTGTGCAAGCAAAAAGAAACAACATGGCGTCTAAACAGTCGTCAGTAGCCGACACAAGAGCGGAGTTGGCAGAATTAGTGAAAAGAAAAGCCGAAGTGGCTGTAAGTAAACAACACCACTAAATAGTGTAAAGATTGTTATACATTATTCTCTGTTACATCTATAACTTTTTCTAGGAGACCCTTGCCAACTTGGAACGCCAGATTTATGCTTTTGAAGGATCGTACTTGGAAGATACTCAGCTTTACGGAAACATTATCAGAGGGTGGGACAGATACCTTACCACTAATAAAAGCACTAATTCAAAAGCAGACAAAAGGAACAGGAAGTTCAAAGAAGCTGAACGTTTGTTTTCTAAATCCAGTATTACTTCTATGGCTGTAAGTTGTATACAAACTTTTTAATGTTATTCATTGTTATTTTATACAGTACTTAACTAAATTTTGTTTTATTTTAGGCAGTTAGTGGTCTTGTGGATCCTGCTGAAGCTAAAAGTAAGCTGTGGTTTCTAGTCTTATAAATAGCAGCATATATTTACTATATTGTTAAAGTAACCTAACTGTTTTCAGATGAAAGAAATAGTGAGACTGAATCTCAGACCAATGAGGACTCATCGGACACACAAATCAGTACTGGAATGAATGTTAGCAGCTTGAACCATACTACTATACATGGTTCTACTGAAAGTATTGCATCTAAACCGTCTGGGAAACAGCACACTAATGGTGGAATTGAAAAAGTTATCAACCATTCTACAACCAAGCAAAGTTTGACACAAAAGATTGCTACCTCATCTGGAATGCTACAAAAAGCCTTTGGCAGTGATAGTAAGATGCTATCTGCTGTCGGCCTGGACAGCAGACCAGGAACCCCTAAAGACAAGGACTCAAGTATGAGTATCATGAACAAGGGAGATATGACCCCTAATTCACTCAAACACAAAATATCTACCAGTAGTACAAGCAGTAATAATAGTATGAAGAAAAATAACAATAAGAAAGCTAGACATCGGTAATTAAAACTCTAGAGCGACTTAAACCTGTTTTTTATGTGCCTAAAATGTCTGTACTTATCAGTTAGACCCGAGTTTTATCAAAAATATAATTTTATTTCTTTGGTCAATTTTTAAATACATATTTGTTACTTGTTACAATGAGTTTGATTTGTTTGATTAACCTTTTCACTGCGGTGGACTTCACTATAACTTATAATATAACTTCTATTGAAGTCCATAGCAGTGCAAAGATTAATTAATATACAGTCTTTAATTTGATCTTCCAAGTGATCGCAGAATGGTCTGCTTGAATCTTGACTCTGAAACAATTAATGAAATATGTAAATGAACTTTCAGGGAACATGCATAGCATTATTTCCCATATCCTTATAATAAATGTTCCATGTACTTACGTTTCAATACATTTGGCAAGTCCCGTATAGGGCTGAAGTATCTAAGAACTAAGTAATAAAAGAGTGGTAGCACTGATATAATACCAGTGCAGACCAAAAATATAACTTCGGGAGTTTTTCTTATCCTACAACAATTCAAACTTTTGCTCCACAAAGATCTTGTAACATTCATCTGTAAATAAAACAAAAATGATGATGCAATTGAAAAATAATTAAAAGAAAAAGAAATACATAAAAGTCTCCAATAACTACAGAAAATGTAGAAAGGATTGAAATTTCAGGCCTGGCATGTTGTCTTGCCTTGTCTATGTAATATGTAGGGAGTCTAATGATTACTTACAGAATCTACTATATCCATACAGATGCTATCAACTCCAATAGCATCTGCACTAAGTGTTTTATAATAATTATCCAGCTTTAGGTAAGACTGCATGCAGTTATCACATACATCCTTAGTGTCATTTGATGAAGGAACAATGTACTTTGTTATACAATTCATGGTTCCAGTCAATAGTTCATTGAAGCGTATTGTTTCATTTGATAACACTGGCACATCAGTTGTCCAGTTGTAACAAGCTGTAAAAAGCAAAAGTGCAAGTTATTTAAAGTTTGAATGCCAGAGCATAAACACATGCATTTTACCTATTTTTTTTTTTAACATATTTATATTTGTGTTGTTGGCATCCAGGGCATGTGTTTGCTTGTCACATATTATGTGACAATGGAGTTAAAAATTATTATTGGGCACCAAGACCTTTTCAAGATATTTTAAATTATGCAAGATGTTACTTACCAAAGCAGTTACCGTTATCCCAAATGCTCAGTATGTTATTGTGATACTCCAAAATAGCATCCAGTCTGTCACAAGATGTGTAAATTGATTTGCAAGAAGTACCATTCACAACAGTAGTCTGTAAATCTTGATACTTATTACGGAAGCTCAGATATTGCTCTATACATCTTTCACATATTCTTATAGGTCTAGCATATAGTATGGAACACTTGGTAAAATTGGAAGCAGAGTCAGCAAAAGCATTCAACTTCGTTGAACACTCATCTGGGACTGGTGTCGCATAACATGTCCCAGTTTTTGATCTGCAAATATAATGATGTGGTTTGTAATCTGATAAATTACACAATGATAGGACTGTCTTTATTTACTTTTCTCTACTTACAGCAATGTGTCGACACGTAACATAGGTTCATTGTTCGATGTGTCTGCCATCAATAAATTAGAATTAAGGAAAAGAAGAAGAAATACATGGTAATAACTGATCATATTTAATTATATTTATGTTTTAAACAAATTGAAAAACAAACAAAGACTGACAATGACAAATATATTATTTTGTTGAATGACAACACAAGGCAAAAGGCAATAATGGTAACTCTAAAATTTTTAGTGGTGCGACTTATGGGCTGACAAAGTTGAAGGTTTCGGATATTTACCGGACGACCTAAGTGTATTTATGTACTAATTATTTCCATGGTGAGAGTTAAAAAAGAACTCTGTCAAGTAGCCGTCAACATCATCAACATGATGTGTCATCAGTCATTGTCATGTGGTAAATGTCTGTCGGTCAAGGCCACTTTTGCATTTGTTATTTCTTTTCATAATAAAAAAGCGTATTAATTAATGTTCAATTGGTACCATTGTTTGTAGTATTCATGAATTTTATTAGAACATTAAAAGTTTTCAGTGTTATTTGGAATCGGAACTTACATTAAGGAAAGCAATTAAGTATGGAAATCAATGAACCAACTCCAGAAGCTTTACAACGAAAATTGTACTTTTTGCTTGAACAACTCCAAGATATGGCTAGGGAATTACCACCGTATGTTTTTACTTGTTATTGGTCTACCACATGCAATAAAAACACTTTTTTTTTTCCCCCAAATCTACAAACTCATTCACATTGCAGGAAATACCAAATGAGAGTACCAAGTGAGCTGCTCTCCGGATTAGCGAACTGTCTTCTTAATGAAACAGTCTTTGAAATTGTAAAGGGACTTATGGAAATTCAACATGTTACTGAAAAACATTTATTTCAACAAAGACAACAAATTATTAATAAACACACATGTAAGAGCTGTTGAATATTTTTAATTTTGTTCATCTCTTGAAGCATTTATAAATCCTATTAAATGTCTTTGAAAGTTGATCAAGAAAAATTATATTAAAAACAAAATTAACTGTAGTTGCACACAATCAAATATTTCATGAAGATCAGCATCATTTATTTTTTCGTAGTTTTATAACTCCATACATACATAAAACAACAGGTATTATAAGTAAGTGGAAACCTTACTACTTGAGTTTTTTATGTTGATTTTATTAATAGAGTTTCTATTGTTATAGTGGCAATTCAAAACATGATTAACACAACGCAAAGTCCAGAGCAGCAAGAACTTCAGAAAACTCTTTTGCATTCAAAGCATAGAGAAGAACTAAGACACACGGATATGAAATTAGTTATACAATTGGATCAAAAAGTAAATATGTAATTAGTTGTTAAGCCTGCGGGGGGGGGGGCTGTCTTGGAGAATGAGTAGGCCACAATGATGAACTAGTTGATGGTCTAGTAGCCTAATGAATTGGTAGCCGAGTGTGTGTTTGTAATCTCAAATGTCTTAAAATTTTGATTCTTGTTCTTTCTTTCATTTTGATAGCAGGGGTGATGAAATAAATTTCACAAATTAGTCTGCCTGCTTCAATCAAAATGGCAAAACAAGCTGGTAAATACCACAGATCAATAGCCCTGGAATATTAATTGAATTATGGAATTTAATTGATACCATAAGGGCCTGGGTTCAAACCTACAATAAAACACTTCCACAGCTAACTGAATATATTTCTTTGAGAAAATATTTTAGGTTTAGTTGCATGGTATTGGTGATTGAAATTTGTTTTGTACAAAGGGGCGACACATTTATCATATTTTCTGATACAGTAGTAGTCTTCTTATCACAGTTCCATAAAGAATCCCATTCTTAAAAAGCAATAAAAAAAACTATAAATCCATGGAAAAAAACTGCCATGTCTCCTATTTTACAGATGTTTGTATGTATACTTTAACTTGTCTTGACTTTAACTTGTTTGAAGGGCCTGTTGGTCCAGTGGTTAGTGGCCCTGACTGCTGAGCCGGAGGTTGTGGGTTCAATTCCCACCCAGGACAAACTTTGTGTGATGAGCATGATTGTTTGTTCTGTGTCTGGGTGTGATTTATCTATAATATGTATGTATTTATAAATTATATAAGTATGTATATCAGTTGTCTGGTTACCATAACACAAGCTCTGCTTAGCTTGGGATCAGATAGCCGTGTGTGAGTTGTCCCAAGATATTTATTTATTTGTCATGGCCTCTGGTCTTCTATATGTGTTTACCTAATTCTTTATTTTGTTACAGGTAAGTGACCAGCAAGTAACCCTAGAAAAGGCTGGTGTACCAGGTTTTTTTGTTACAAATAAACCGATAGAGGTGAAAGTTCAAATGTACCTTCTAGATTTTATACTTAGATTAAGTAATATGGATATTCCAAAATAAGTGATTATAAGAAGTAATAAAATGAGGCAGCCAAATCAAGGGCTTGATATAGAAAGCGGTACTCTTGGACACGGCTCATATTGATAGGAGGTTCTTTTCTGGTGCTCTAACCACCTTATAGCTTGGACCGTTCCAGATGCCGGTGGGCTAATATTTTTTGTATATTTAAATACTTTTTGTTTATGTGTAAGAAAGATGAAAACATAAAGAATATATGAAAAATGAATAATTAAATGACAGTATTAAGTTACATTGTTTCATTTAATAATCGCTCAAAACCGTCATTTGCGTTGCATGAGCGGAGGAGTACCTACTATCGCACACGCACACTATCGTTCATACGTGTAAGCATGAACGCGCTTTCGATACCTTGAAGCGCGTAATGCATGTACGCTACTAAAACGGTAGCCCGAAACTGCACTAGGGCTATATCACACTAATATCATAACGGTAAAAGTTTATGTGTCTGTGTATGTTTGTTAGACGGTTTATCAGATTTGATATGTGGTTAGCTTATCACGCATGAGCTAGTTTTTATCCCGGTGTACGCGGGTGTAACAGCGGGGCCCAACTAGTCAGTATAAATACTGACATGCAATTTAAGCGTTTTTAGACTAGGGAGGATATATGGTATGGGCAAAAATCATAGAATAAGATAAGTAGTACAAGTTTAATAATAATAATAAACATACGTACAAAGTTACAACATCTATGTTATCTATTGAAATGAAAATAACCAACCATAAATACAAGTCTATAATAATTTACACAGGTATTGTGCTGTTTGTAGAACAATGTATCGTGTCAATTTGGCATATCACAATTTATGAATAGTCGCACACGTGTAGGGTCAATGTATTCATAGGAAAACTTTACATTTTGTAACAGTGCACATTCATCATAAACGCTTGCGACAACAGTATTTGTAATCACATATTTTTAATTTAAAACGAATTCTAAACATACTTTAAGATATCTATGTTACAACTAGTAGAAGCAAAGCAGCCTCTCTTCTAGCATTCAAATTGGATTTAAACAGTATGAAATTATACCAACAGACGCATCTTGTAAAGGACTTAATAACTGTCTAAATCACAATATCAAGTAACTATGCGGACTAAAGCATATTCTAGTGAACCAACTACCACTACTTTCACGGTTAACTAGTGACAATTAAATCTGGCTGAATCAGGTTCCCAGGAAAATAGTAAGTAATAAAGACAACACTATTATTACTTATCTGCTCTATTACTTTAATCCTAATAAATGCATTTTTACTGAAAAGACTATTTAATAGTGAAATATAAAACTTGGTTACGTTAGTAAGTTTATCCAGTATTGTATGAAAACTGAATTTCTTTTTTATTCTAAATAGATTTGCGTTTGGCCGCTACTCGCCTCATGCGAAGCGATGATACGGCCTAAACACGCTTGCCTAGAATTCCACCTTAGATAAACCAAAAGATGATTAGACAGTGATTCTTTACAAGGTGCCCCATGCAGGATAAGGTATTTTGTTTTAGGTATAATTTACCAATTAAAAGTACATCAGACATATTAAAAATATTGGCAGTACATCATAGGATTTATTTAATTAATAAAAATATCTAAAAAAAAATAAGAAACCATGAAACCTTTTTGAAATGAATGCTGTAATATTCAAGGCAACGCGATCAAAAACAAATTATTTTAAAGTTTTTACAAATTCGTTGAGTACGAAATAGTGGAGCTAATTAACAAAGAATCTCGCTACATACATTCTTGGGGAATTTAATTTGTAACTAAAAGCTGTGCGTGATTATTTCTGATCACATTGTATGCTGACCAGGAATTTAGTTAAGAAATAAAACTCCAATCGTATTTACACGAAACCATAAGTATTTTCTGTGCGTGTTACTTACTGATATTTATGAATATTTTTAGTATGATGTAAATGCGATGGGATCTCTGTATTCGTTTAATTGCTTTATAACTACATTGTACAGAAAATATTTGCGAACTTGATACAAATATAAATTGTTTTCTATATCCCCCTGTAACTGAAACAGTGAATGTTAATAAAAGTACTTATTTAAAAAAAAACTTGTAGTTAATACACAAAACAGTAGAAACATAAATCTTAATACACTTTCACACTTAGAAACAAACAAAACAAAACTGCACATAAAATCTAAAGTTTTCAACATTTTGTGCTTGGTTGAATGTATATTTTGTGCATTAATATTCAATTACCATCGACTACCTATTTTTGCGTGATAACTTTTCTGTTAGTTTGTAGGTTGTACCAAAAAAAATATGTACTTATATGAACGACACTGTGTACCATTGGGGAAACTTCTTCAACTAGAATTATAATGCTAGCTGTTTAGTATGTGGCAACATTATGAATGTCGTGTATTCAATTTTATTTAGATACATATTTCCATCCAACCTACACCTAATAAGACCATTGCATCACTTAAACATTTACTATTCTAGAAATCAGTAATTCAGTACCTTCACCACAGATTTTTAGAATAATATAAATATAAACATGATTTTATTATAAAAGAGAAATAGAATTTAACGATATCCAAATGATTTTTTATAAAAATAGAAAATACAGAACGCATTTTAGTTTGTAATAATTCATCTTGGTCTATTTGTAAAATACTACTATAATTTTCGCTTAGTTCAGTCCTAATTTTATCCGTAATAATATTTTAATCGGTTCAATTCCGATAGTAATATGGTTTATGGTTAGAAACAAGATAATAATGAGGTAATCTAAGACAATAAATTTAAAGATTACTTCCTCAGATTATTGTTATCATTGTTATAAATTAAAATATTATAAGTAAATATAAACTTTACATGTTAACAGATAAAGAGAATAGCACGGAATATTTCGAGACATACGCTTATCGTACCTACACATGTCAAAAGAATATTAATTATGTAACAAAAATAACAATATATTAACTGAACAGTCACAGTAATACTTTATAACAAATCAAAGACAGCAGTAGTCTTGAATCTATTTTTAAATAAAAAATTTGCATCTATTTTTAAATAAAAAATTTGCAGCTTTTTTTATGGAAATTAAAACAATAAAGGATACATTAAAGTACAACTTCAACTTTTTTTCACACAAAACACTCTATGCCTCTCATTTCGTCATTTATTTATACTATTTTCAGCTTGCCGCCATGTTTATTCACAATTAAAACAACACGGTACTTGCATACAATGTATGTAACTACAAGACCTATTTCGTCTTCTTTTTTCAATTTAAAATACAGTATACAGGTATTAAGGTTTAGAATACGTTGTAAAACAAGAATACTGCAACAGGTACGTTACTTCTTTTCTGTTCCATAGGATGATCCCTGGCTGATTTTAGACATTCCAATAGACTTCTGGAGAAGAATGAAAACTGAAACAAAAGTTAATTCAATTATTTAAAAAACCAGTCAAGTGCGCGTCGGACTCAGCCACCGAGAGATCCGTACAAATTAAATGGCCATATCTTTTGACCTCGTAGACTTATAGGGTTGACTTTTTCACAGCACAAAGGGACCACTGAGTATTTGGTTTTAATTATTTCAATACCGATATCCATAGCTCCACGCGTTCCCGAGATAAAGGGTCTTGACAGACAGACAACATGATCCAGAAAGGGTTCCGTTTTTTCCCTTTGAGGAACGGAACCCTAAAAGCAAACAAGTTAACATGTTTACCCAGTTTTTAAACCTTTTAAACGTTATTGACCACTTAAGTTGCAGACTGGTGGTGTAGCTGAGACGCCACCGACAACTAAATTTGTCTCAATTATAATCTAATACTTAAAAACAGCTAGACCGATTTGAACGAAATTTTGTGTGCATATCACTAGGTTGGAGAATCGCCCAACATCTATTTTTCATACCCTTCACTAGAAAAAGCTGGACACAGCTAGTTAACATTTGCATTAAAATACCATTATTTTTATAATTATATTTTTTTGTTTTCCCAGCCGAACGACGAATGGTTTTATCAATCTTATATTTATTATTTATTGTGATTAATTATATCTACTTATAATCCATCAATATTGAAAACCTTAGCTTTAATAACATGTAGATAATTTTGTATGTGTGTAGAACCATTACAGTTGATATTAAAATTGCGTAAACAAATACTAGTTTGCGCTGTCATTGTTCCAAGTTTGAATTAGATTTGACTTTTGTCCTACTCTCGTAATTGTTTGCTAATGTGTCTTTTCAGCAAACATTGTCAATCAGGTTCAAAACCAAGGACTTATACAAGTACTTACTAGTAATAAGTGTGTAAGTATAGTTGAAGTATTATCGCTATTCATCACTATTCGATTTAATAAAAAATAAAAGACTTCGCTAGGGTTTCTATCCACCTTGTGGGAACCTAAGTACTTCAATAAAAGGCTAGATTACTACAATAAAAGCGCATATAATACTTTAAGGTTATATTTTTTTATTATATTAATTCGAAGATACATCTCACACTTCCTATTCCATTTCTAGTCTCTGTTTTTTCTAGTTCTTTTTTTAAAACGTCCTGAGTATTGGAACATCATGATCAACCAGCCAGCATTGGTTAAGGTATAATACCTCTTACAGTATCTATAATGGACACAATATGGTAATATCGAAGCACTAACAGCCGCGTTGGCCCTGTGGTCGCAAGCGCGGCTGTTGAGTATGAAGTTCTCAGTTTGATTCCGGGGTCGGACGTGATATTGGTTTTTACCATCAGGGATTTCTCAGTAGCAAACACGGATACTGGATATGTTCCCGGTTAATCGAAATAGGCTGACCCCTATTACATGGCACATAAACAAAACAGTGTTGTTTTGGGTACACGTCTACAAACCCTTCGAGGATTACAAGCGTGATTATATTATAAAGAAACATTATAGTATACTTACATGCTCCGAATATAGCACAGGCTATAGAGAAATAAACGAGTTTTCCGCTGAACAGAAGACCAAGCAGATAGTAGAGCATTGGAGTGAGCGTGACCACGGCCCAGCCGAGGGCATTCACCAGCGACCAAATAGGAGGGGGCACTGTGAACGACTCCCTTCGTTCAACACCGGATTCGAGGAAGAAGTCTCCAGTGTTGAAAAATGAATCTTGCATTTTGTCCTGAAAAGAAAGGATTTTTGTTTATAGTTGCGTGGACTTCCGTTTTTATCCAAAGGTCGAAGTCAAAATTACGGCCATTTCCAACCTATTGACGCTTGCACCTCAGTACTCCTAAAGAGGACTCAAATACATAGTTAACTGGAAGATCAAATTACAATAAATTACTCTAATGCAATCAGGAAAAAAGTGTCCTGATTGAACACTATTTCATGTTGTAATGTTGCTTGTAATGTAATGAAAGTCCTTGTAGACCTTTTTTTGGATGGGAAATTATCTAACGTTGTCACTTTTACTGACTAAAACCCACACATGTTCATTATTTTGCGTGTTCTGGGGCCGCGGTATCTCTTTAGAATAACCCGGATTATCTAGACCTTGTGTAATAAATGTTCATAAAAACCACATGATACATGCTCACGATTTGTGCAACGATACTAACATAATTTTATCTAGATTAACTAGCCTATCTTACACAATCTGGTACTTAAATGCCGCCGACTAGACGTCGATTGAACAAATTTGTTAGTGTTTGTTCAATAGTCCTGCTTACATCATATGCTAGTTCACGACCGCGTGAAGTTCGGTAATTTTCCCGTAGCGATGATTCGACTGTGATTAAGTATCCCATGTTTTAATCCAAGTTATAAACTATGTGTGTGCCTTCATCCAACTCCGTTCAGCAGTTTTAAAGCCGGACCACAATATATGCCATTACTAACCAGTATTTAGGAATTAATTATGTGAAAAAAAAATTGCCTAACTGCGTAATATATTTTTTTTAGTCAAATAACCGTCATAAGATCATAATCTTGAAATAAAAAAGGTGTCAATTGCAAAAAGGTGAGATATTCGTCACTTTAATGCCAAATGTGTCGCTAAGCGACTTTATTTGCATACGAATATTTTCGTCAGTTTATCATTCATTCAACGTAACAAAATAATGCACTTTAGAATTATTTTCCTGATTGCGTACTAATATTATAAAGGCAAAAGAGACTCTGTTTGTTAGTCACATTTTCAAGAATAGCTGAAAGGAATGCGATGACATTTGGCAAATTCGTAGATGATCTGGGTTGCGGCAGAGGCTACGTTTTATCCGATTTTCACGATAGTATGTTTTTGTGGGATAATTTTAAAAAACCACGCGGTCGCAACATATCCTACTAATATTATAAATGCGAAAGTTTGTGAGTATGGATGTATGTTTGATCCTCTTTCACGAAAAAACTGCTGAACGGATCTTGATAAAATTGGGCACAGAGGTAGTTATAGAGATAGAATACTGGAATAACACATAGAATACTTTTTTCGATCATCACGCGGATGAAGCCGCGGGCGCCAGCTAGTTCTGAATAATTTTGTGTGTTCAAGAACCAAACTAGTGTGTATCGATAATTATTTAGCTTATTTCTTCCTGTTCCACATTTACATAAACAGGTAGAAGTGACGTTGCGGAAATAAATCATAAAGACAATCTGTTGAAGTCAAGGTGATGCTAAAATTTTGCATAATACTGTACTTACAAAACATGTCTTTTTATAGATAAAACCAAAAGCCGCTTGTTTTTCAGAACGCGAAATTGCCCGCGAATTTATCAAGAATAATTACCTCAATTTCCTGGCTCAAATAAATATCTTTATGCCCATATTGAGCATGATACGCACTATGCCAAAATTCTTGGAATAACTTACAATTTTTGCATGATACTCAAACAAGTAAAATACTGTTTTTATGACGTATTACATGTTTAGGTATACTTTTGAATGAATTTGCCGATGAATGAAACATGGTTTGCACAAGCTAGCTGGCAAACTCGTTGCGGAAATGGGTCATTGCGGTTGTTAAAGGCGAGAGCGGCCACTGACTTGTAGGACATGTGATCTGTGGCGATTTCAATACAGTACCTCAGGCATGGGCTAACTTTATCCGATAAAAGATTGGATATTTATCCGAATAAAATATCCATATCCTGGGGTGAAGTAACTTGATAGATCGAGATTATGTCCGGGACTGGGAAAGATAGGTTATTCGGACTTTTAAATGGATTCACGAAATGGCGAAAGGCCAGCAGACTCAGGTATTCTGGTACATTCCGAAAATGGTTCCAATTCCAATGTAGCTGACAAAGTCGCGAAATATTAAATCATAATCATTGATGAGCCTTTCCTACTAAACTGGCTTAGGATTGTCTATAAAATTAAAATAATTTATAGGCGTATTAAAAAACAATGATTAATTAGAGACTAATGTTATTTAAGTATTATTTGGAGTTCGGGTAGATCGTGATAATTCGAAAATTTACTTCGCGCGTCGCTGCATAGGTGTCATTCAGTTCGGAGTTACTGGGAGTCATGTTATTTTTTTTTTTAAGGGAAGGTTTTGATTTATATCCGCTTAGGGATATATGAGATATTGATGTGTTCAAAGTTACCCATGCCTACAGTACCAGTAGAGGTTATGTAAATGCAATGCACTGAGCCACTGTATCCGCATAAAGATGACAACATTAACTTTCTCGATTTATTTATCCGCAGATAAAAATGTTTGTGCCTAGTGTTCTATCGATCTGATATGAATGAAGACAAAACCACCGATAATCTGTACTATTTAATTAAGACGTTCAATAAAACTACCGTTACCAAAAAAGATAAGATATTTTAGTATCGTTAACCGCCCGTTTAAAATATTAAGACAACGCGAAAGTCATGGCTGATTGACAACATTACATTATTGTAAACTAGCTTAAAACCGCGACTTCGTCCGCGTGGCATAGTTACTTTGGGCTAACGCTAACTTTAACCCGCATAATGATCTCAAAAAAAAATAGCCATGTCCGTCTCCAGGGTCCCAATTATCTCTGTACCAAAATTCATCAAAATTGGTTGGGCCATTTATGCGTGAAGACGTAACAAACAAACTCACTTTCGCTTTTATAATATTAGTAAGTATACCGCGCCACTGGCGAGTTCTGAGTCCTATTCCCAGGTCGGACGAATCGGTCCAGGTTTACTAGGTTTTCCATCAGGAATATCTCAGTAACAAACACTGAGTTTGACTCCTAGGGGATAACAGGCGTTTCAGGCGTGATGTAAAACGATGTTTATTTTGCATGTAGTATTTTACAAACACTTTTGGACGTCGTAGTTTTTTACACTAGATGGGATGGGGCTGGTGTTTGATGATGATGATTCATGATGAATGATAGAGGCTGGTGTTTCGTACCCGACTACTCTGAGAAGAAACAGCCAAAAGCAACTACTGAGTTGCTTTTAAGGTCCAGACAAAAATCTTGGTCAACCTACACGAGGACTATGCAGATGTTATGTTATACTAATAAAATGTATAATACCTTTACAACAAAGAGGTCATGCAGCCACTTGGCGGCTTCACCTTCATCCTCAGGCACTCTCTCGACCGGTATCCGTTCGATGTATAAGTGCGCATGCACCGGCTTGCCATACAATAAGCTTGTTAACGTTGGTGGAGTCTGAAAACGTAATTAACTTGGATGAAATCGAAATTACAAAACACGATTTTATTACAAATCAACAAATATATAACTATACTATAATTATAACATTATGAAGAGGTAGGAGTTGTTATTTTGTGAAGGTGTAAGGAAGTCTCTGGTCTGTGAACAGATTTTGAAAAAAAAAAACAATAGAAAACCACGTTACTTGTGAGTGTCACAGGTCATATAACATCACGATACGACAATAAGGAGCGGAGTAGCAAGCGAAATCGCTGGGCACAGCTAGTTGTGTCTAAATCTGTATATGTGTAAGTATATACAGGTCTGACACAATGAGTTTCATCGACACAAAATTAAGAAGAATGTGAAAATCAGTTCATACGTTTTTTTATGCTACATAGGCTTGCGTTTAGGCGCATGTGATGCGATGCTATGGTGGATCACGCTTTCCTAGAACACTCGGACTTCGAAGTGAACCAGATTATAATCATGAATATCAAAGCGAAGTAAGACCCATTGTCTTTTTTCTACTAGGGACGCAAATCCCTATTTTAGGGTTAGTAATGGTTGCGCAACCCACAGATATTTTCGTACGCGCCCGTTCGATTCGTGAAGCGTGATCCGGAAACGCAAAACCCATCGGCCCCACAGCTAAATGGGTACTTCCCAACCTGTGCACTATTCTGTGTTAGCATAATTATTCAGAAAGCTAGTATGTGTAGTGAAGATAAATTGTCGATAATATTGCCAGAGAGAAAAAAATTACAGTTCTGTGAGGACAAATGATTACTGTATATTTTACTGTTGAAGTCGATGAAAAATTGCGGTTTTTGTTATATAAGTAAGAATAGTTCTCATATTCATTAACATAATAGGTTCCAGTCGGAAACATGGATCATTGACCGACCTCCAGAATTGATCGCTACAAAAAACCATAGACAGACATAATTTTCATAAACATTATGTGGCGCTTTTGTTATTAGTGCTATGATTGCATTGTTACACGTGACAAATCTACAATACCTAGCATTCACAATGTGGTAGGTAACATGCTATCACCAGCCAGTTCCCAAACGGTCATTAGCTAAAAAAAGAAAAATGACAACAGGTACTAAGCTTATCACAGTTCAACATCCTGAACTCAATACATTGGACATTACACCCACTACTGAAAATCAATCAATATTGACATAACCTAACCGTAATCTACAACTGTTATCAACATCGCGAGCATTTCGATTTCGAAGATGCAATCCCTAAATTTATAATTAGTGTAATTATCTTTAATTGTTGGTATCTTAATTAAACAATAAGACTGCAATAGCATGATAATACTACGATAGTAGTTATTATCTGTGGTCTACATTGAGATGTCCTTAATGAGTCTTCACAGTAGACAAAACATTATTAAACCATTGACCGAAACCAATTAAGTTATGCAACTGATGATTTATTTATATTTTTGTTATGACGTCTTTTTCTATAGCTGGGTCAACTAAGACGAGGATGCAAGATCTATGACCCAATACTTTGTACCTAACTATATTTGCTTTATTGATTTGTCAATAAATCATAAGCAAAAAAAACCCATAAGGAATAAACGATCTTCTTATTTTGATAAGAAGATCGTTTATGCCTTATGATTTTTTTTTGCGTATGCGAAATCATCAAATAACTTCCCGAGCTCTGGGCGGAGCGGGGGGAGTGTCAGACTTGTACTGACTAAAACTCACCCATGTTCCTTTTATTGCCCTTTATGTTTCGGGCGGCGGTATCTCTTTCGAACAAACCGCAACCACGGTAGGCGATTTCCTTATTACCAGACAAAATTCGCAAAAATATGAAATCAAATAATTTAGAACTTATCATACCGGGAAATCATCGATATCGTAACGTAAGGGCACGTATTACGCGAATCCCCGCAACCGCAATTTGGCGACTTGGTCCGGAAGGCGCAATTGCTTCCGCCAACTTCAGTTTTTTTAACGCCTGGCCAAAACATTAAATTAAAAGATAAACACATTCGTCTGTCTTAAACAGCCGCTTGAGTCGATCGAAGTTGGTCCGTGGATGGGTCACCCATTACACATCCACAGACATTGGGTCGAAGTCCACCGGAGTTCAAATCGAAGATAGGTGTTGTTTATTCGTTTAATGTCGTGGGTATTTAATATAATTATTTAATTTGTATTCAGAATGGTGATATTTTTAATGGGTTTTTTTATGTATTTTATAATTATTTTAATTTTTATTTGTGTCTTTGTATTGGGGTTAATGCCTTTTAGAATAAAAAAAATTACATAGTTTCCCTACGTGCGATTTGAAATTTGTGACAGTCGTGACAGGTAGTCAAGACAAGTCAAGAAAAGCAGTCTTACCAAAGAGAATCGTATTACCCAGTACTAACTGGTTTGTGGAGTTCAGATAGGCCGTCAGTCTATGTCAATTACTGGTATTCAGCTGCCAGTTAGACTTGAAGCTTACCCCAACATGGTTGAGAAAAGGCTTAACAAATTATGATGATGTATGTCTTACCTTACTATCCTTCTCAAAGGCCAGTTGTATGTTGTAAATAACAGGTATTTTTCCTCTGAAGAACTGTAAGCTTGTGGTAAAACCTCTGGTACGAGGCGTAAGATGATGCTTAAGAAGTGGCAAGTTCTTCTCTTTCGCAAAACTTAATGATGCTTCGTGCTTCTTCTGTGTATACCGGGTTCCTTCAGGAGTCATTAGAAGCTAAAATCGAATTAATTAATCAAATTAGGAAGCTGAATAAATCTATTCTAAAATGTATGTGTCATGTTTTATATATTTACCGGCCGGCGCTTCATTATTAGAGGAAAATTCCGTAGCTTATCTTTCGTATAACAAATCAACCGAATCAACGATTGAACAAGGCTGTTTTATACCTACTTTAGTCCGTATTGAACTCTCGAATGAGTCATAAATAAAGTTTGTCTGGTCTAATTTATAGAATTAAATACATTTAACTGCAAAAAATCAACTGCGGAATTTTCGCACAGTGTAGCCCTGGCTTTATCTAACATTGAGATTACTTCAGCGATAGCCGAAGCATAGCAAAGGCTCCGGAACGACCGAGACTGATACTATCGACCGTTTTATCTGTTATCAATCACAGTAACCTTAACTTTCACATGTACTCTCCTATCGGTTCCCTTGAAATATATGAATTACTGTTAATTTCCACCGTTTTAAAAACGGTCTTGTCTTGAGGAAACTCATGACGATATCTGTAAGTTCCTTACTTGTTGACCTTACTTCCATAGTATTGTAAACATTTTGAAATATATCGAATCAATAACACCTACATAAGTAGGTAAACAATTGCCTCACGTACACAGAGACGCATCAAGCTATACATTTCCAATATAATAGTCCGGTCAAATTAGACATACGAAGTTACCTAAATTCCCACCAAGCTGAAAATCGGTAAGATTGTTTGAAATATCATTAAAAACAAAATTTTAAAGTTCCCCATCTTTCCCTTGTAAGGAAAAAAAAATATTCAAGGTCAAAGGTAAAAAAAATGTGTTTTTCGCGATTTTCAGCAAAACGGTAAGTTTTATCATAAAAATATCTCAGACAAAAATTGTAAATCATAAAATTATCTACAAAAAATTAATAATACTTTTTTTTCTACGAGCCACCGTTTTTGAGATATAACGATTCAAAAAGTTGTAAAAGTTGTAATCGTCATAATATGCACACGTTTCCACGCCACCTATGAGGTAGTGTACTTAGCGCGTTTTTTTTTGTGGTTTCCCCAGTAGGCCTATTCCACGGGTCAGTTTTGATCTCGTTTAATTTGAATCATGTACTATTTTTACACGCAATAACTGGCTGTGATACGACATCTGCATTTTACAGGAGGGGTAAAATAACAGTCTTCAAACTATTTGAGAAACTAAATTTAATTGAATGTGCTGAAGTTTTCAAAAATAGTAATTCTACTCGACAAGAAATTATTACTAACGGCATTCGCTTTCTTCTTTCTATGTACGGAGCTCCTAAAAAAACTACCTGCTTAGATAAGTATAGATATGCATGTTTCGTTAAAAACACCAAAAGTAAAAAACAAGTACAATTAGCTTGTCTTCCTCCAACCTCAGTTGCTGCTCATCAACATCTTTTTAGGGTATATTACCAAGTTCAAGTGTGGCTTGGTTATCAGCTAGACCCTACAGATTGGGGTTGGAAGTTGGTCAACAATTTATTAGAACCAGTGCACACATTACTTCCACCTGCGCCGGAAAAATTGCTGAACTCGATTTTTTGCTAAGGGGATGCAGTGCTAAATGTGGTTGCAAAAAAGTCGGACTGTTCTGTTCTCCGGCATGTACACATTGTCAAGGCCGGTTGTGCTGTAATATTGAATCACCAACAGCAGAGGATCCGTTTGATTCCAACGAGGCAACATGCGATACATCGCTATTAATGCCGTTTACATCCACTCAGGATGAAGATGAAGAAGAACAAGAACAAAAAGAACAAGAAGATCAAGAAGAAGATTTTGAAAGTTACGACTCGGACGATTAAATTTCACTACTTTTTTTTAACTTAAATTGCTTTTATCTTTTCAATCTCTGCTAATATCCATTATTTTTCAATAGTTTCAAATTAAACGAGATCAAAACTGACCCGTGGAATAGGCCTACTGGGGAAACCACAAAAAAAAAAACGCGCTAAGTACACTACCTCATAGGTGGCGTGGAAACGTGTGCATATTATGACGATTACAACTTTTACAACTTTTTGAATCGTTGTATCTCAAAAACGGTGGCTCGTAGAAAAAAAAGTATTATTAATTTTTTGTAGATAATTTTATGATCTACAATTTTTGTCTGAAATATTTTTATGATAAAACTTACCGTTTTGCTGAAAATCGCGAAAAACTCATTTTTTTTACCTTTGACCTTGAATATTTTTTTTTCCTTACAGGGGAAAGATGGGGAACTTTCAAATTTTGTTTTTAGTGATATTTCAAACAATCTTACCGATTTTCAGCTTGGTGGGAATTTAGGTAACTTCACTCTTATTTTTTGGTCTAATTTGACCGGACTATAACGTGGCCTCGCTCGGTATAGAACTCACGTACAATAAGTAATCCGCATAGGCTGTTTTTTATAGATTGATTGGTTGCCGTGCGTACTACGAGTAGGTCACCTTAGTTAGGGGCTGTCCACTGTCCATTAACCCTTAGCTGCCCAGTCCAAATTAAAATTATACTATGTATTTTGAACTTAAACGCTGAGTTCTGGGCAGCGAAAGAGTAGACGGCCCCTTAATAAAAAAAGATTAGCTTCGGATTATTTATTATTATCAGGCTGTCTGTGCCCTACGTCCAATGATTCAAAAGTTGACTCACCCACACAGGATCCGGATAGTCACACAATTCTGATATCTGATATTTAATAGTCTCCTTATCTTTTTCAAAAGACCGTTCTAGAAATACAAACTCGGAAAATTTCCACATCCAACCAATTGGAGGTAGATATTGGATGGATTTTTTCGCATAAGCCTTGCAATTCTGAAACAAAATTTACATATTAAAACCAGGATTACGTTTCGCAATACGTATTCACTTTTGCAATACTGCATATGTAACAATTTATGTACACACAGTAGACCAGATATAAAAAAAAATATAAAATTTAAGTACATAGGTACTGCTAATTTCTTATGAAATTTCTTCCAGCAGACCTGCGAAAGGAGATATAAGAACGAAATGTAGTCGATAGTAAGTAAGAGAACACGTGAAAAATATACCTACACATCTTTTTTTCGTGTGCCTTAACCTATTTTAGCTCACAAAAACTGCTTGTTATTATTTCTATATTTTTTTTCCTTTGCCGAGTTCTATTCCAATGACTAACGAATGCAGAAACTGTTCGTGCGTGGTTTGCCCACACGTTCAAATATTTACATAATATTAGTTTATTAATAGATTTGATAATAAACTTGTTTTTCAAATAAAAAACCTAGCATGATAATGGGTAGGTAGGATTTTTTTTAGACTACAAAACTTATATATTCATTGTTGAATAAATATTTTTATGATTTCCGACAGATTGTAGATTAGCGAAATAACAGACTTTTTTTGGCAGCAGTTAATTTATCTCTTTTTCGTTTATCTAGTTCCTAGTGATTGTGATTCTTCCGATTGTCGTTGTGATGTTTGGTCGAGGAAAATGCATTATTTCCACGTTTACAAGTTAGCAGATTAGCCATACCTATATGTAGAAAAGCCTTTATTAACAAAAAAAAAACAACACTGCCTTTAAACCTCTAGCACCTAAGCTAAGATTAAACTTCTGTTATGGGTGTCAAAGGGTTTTAAAGATTTATCATGATAATATAAACTAAGTTCGTACCGTTAATGCGAGAAATCAGTAAAAAAAAATACGGGCAATTCGGTCAGTCTTTCAAAGAAACATCAGCCTTCGGAAATTCTGTGTTTAGATCCTAGCAAGTTACAGACGAATTAAAGCAACTGTCCCACGAAAATAAATGACAGTTTGTCTCGTTTGTCGAAGTATCTTTGCCTCCCAAATTAACGTTTTAAACTGGTTGCATTAAATCTTCGGGTAATTCATTCCCTCGCGCTGCCTTCCACGCTACGACTTACATATTAATATGAATAATAAATTGAAGTCCCTATACACAAACGAAACGCATACCTACGAATATTGATGAGCGTTATGAATAATTATTTAATTAAAATTCATTTTTGGTGTTGAAATAAATCCAACGCAATTAAATTTTACCCTTTTGAACCGTATTTACCGTACTGCAGCATTCGATTTTCGTTTATTTTGTCGTCCCTTGATTTCACGAAGACCTTTTGATAACCGATGATGTAATTTCCAATTTACTTGTATCATTATTTCTGAGTTTCCGTTTCGTTAGCGAGACTGCGAGACTCAGTACCTATTTCGTAACGTATTACGCATTTATAACTCGATAATAGGTACAGACCTACCTTTTTATTATTTATACAAAACAGTCAGCAGTCTTTATAACTTAAAATATTATGGGTTATTAATTTCTTATTGGATATTGATAGTTCTCGTAATAAAACCTATCAAGAGTCAGGTAAAACCGATTGCACTATGTCATTGTTTCAGTAGGCCACATACACAAGCAGTGTCATTGTTATGCCTTCATATTTCAGAGATATTGCATCTTAACAGTCCCTATATCATAGTAGCAGCATTGATAATTCATTAAATTCTCATACATTTTATCAATATAGGCATGAACGTTTCTTTGTTTAGAAGACCTTGCTGACCATCGAACGTTGACCGTTGAACGTTAATGAGTGTTACGATCGAATGATCGTAACCCAGGATATGAATTTGTTTACAGGTTATGTAAATTCTTGGATTACTTTTATTGATTTGATGGATTACGATGGAAATCGCGTCTTAAAATTATAAATTACGGTTATCTTAAAATTATAAGTTACGAGTTCGAATTTTAGTATTTCTTTTTATTTGCGTCCCCGAAAATCGAGGAATTACCTATTTTTTAACATGAGCTTATAATGAGAATGAAAATTAAACAATGACGGCAAAACGCTCACAAGACTCAAGATCAGGGTATTCACTTGCTGTAACCTTTATAACCGCTTGAATGAACTATTCAGTCCACTATGCTCACGAGTATTCGGAAAACGAGTATATGGACTTATCCATAAAAGCGCTACTTCTCTTTTAAAGACGTATCTTTTAAAGTTCTGATTCAAACTTTACATTGGTAAGTGTGGAGAACTGAGCAAGATGCACTAGCTGTAATGATACAAATTGTAACAACGACTTGCAAAATCGAATTGTATATTGCTACAGGCGAATTCTCCGGTGAGGGAACGCCTTACAAACTCCCTATGGCCCAATGACAAATTATCGATATGGAACGCTGGTATTAACATGGATTTGATGTTAGGACTGCCTAATCAACTGATTAGCTAATGTCCGTCGTCAATCAGACAGCTATCAAAGTCGCGCCGAAACCATCGATCGTTAGATTGGCTTCCGATGACCATAAATCGTGGTTTTAGACATTCGTCCAGAGTCGTAAATAATCTAAAGTAAGTATGATATGTGATATTTACGACATCTGGCTAAAGTACACAATATAAATCCATCCAATTCCAATTTAGGATCTCAGACTATTGCGAGCAAGAAGGTTTAAGTCTTAGGCCCAGTGGGGGATGTAACATGTTCAGCTACCCTACCATGATGTGTTAAAGCAGAACTTATTCCGCTGAGGGAAAGGGATAGAGCTATACAGGGTGTCTAGCACCATCTCTTTCACTCAGTGGAATAAGTTCTCCTTTAAGATGTCATAGTAGGCCTACTGGTCTTTGAATTCAAGTACGAAAACACCATTCGGCAACTAGTAGCCCATATTCAGCAAGTCTCTAAGTTTCTAAAAGTGATGTTATTTCAACAGCATTCTAGGGCGGCTATCGATAGCATTAGTGGCTAGCATATAGAAAAACTCCGAGCATAAAGTGGACACGCCAGAACACCATAAGTACGTTTTTTTTTAAACACTGCCCTACACTAGGAATTTCTTTTGTATCATGGGTGCTTTTACAAACATTTCAACTCACATACACAAACAGCCAGACCCGAAAAAACTATCTGCAGGTTATACAAATATCTGTTCCGTGCGGTAATCGAACCCGCCACACGCAGCGCAGCAGTCGATCGTTCAGCCACTGAGCCAACCGTACAATAAAAAAAAAATACTAACATTGTAGGACGAAATTAAGTTTATTAAAACCACTTTGATAAATTGTTTAAAAAAAAAATTAGTCCTTGATTTGAACTGACATTGAATGATAAAAGTTAGTACTCCACTAACTTTACGCCGCGATATTTATTTGACCTGTTTCGACGTCCTATTTTACCGGAAAGCATCGCCTGTTATAAACCGATGGGCCAATGTCCGCAATAAAAATGATTTCTATTTTAATTTACGAGTTGTTGGTTAAACTATGGTTACAGGTTTGCAAAATACCAAACTAATATTATTATGTTTTTGATGACTGAAATTTTACCATGAGTCTAATCAATGTCATTTACCAACAACTAAAAAGGTATTTTAAATGTTGATTGTTCTGTACAAGCTGTATTTTAAAAGTAAACAATCTTGAAAAGTACTTATTGTTTTTACCTAACAATCATAAATTAATCATTGTGAAGCATCACATTTTTTAAGGGTTTAGCAGACTCATTGGACAGAAAGCTCTTTATTTTTAACCATGTTTTTGCACTAAACAGTCAATGGTGATTTTTATTCAAAATTCGGAATTTTAAATTAGGAACTCATTTTAAACTCTATTCTTAAACTTGCAACCATTCCAGGACAGAGTGGTTGCAGTTTTAGGCTGGTCTATGAATATGGTGTAAACCTTCATTCAGATTTTCACACAGATACTTA
This sequence comes from Ochropleura leucogaster, assembly GCA_958449745.1. Taxonomy (NCBI): domain Eukaryota; kingdom Metazoa; phylum Arthropoda; class Insecta; order Lepidoptera; family Noctuidae; genus Ochropleura; species Ochropleura leucogaster. The sequence goes on along the minus strand of OY288204.1, from coordinate 12,542,662 downwards.
TCAATGAAATGGAGAAACAAAACCCACTTACATTAGTGGGATTTGTTTCATCCTTCTATGAACCATTTTACATGTTCACAGACTGTTAATTAAAAAAATGACAAATAAATACTTACTCCCAAAACTCCTATTGTGTTGCAGAAATGCCATCCCATGAGCCAATCTATTTCATAGCTATGGTTCATTATAAGGTATCCATGTTCTTTACCATAGAACTTCTCATATTCATCCTTTTTAATGTAAATAGATAGCTTTGAATTTGACCACCATTCTGACATAAATACTAATTCTGAAAATAAAATATTTTTTACTAAATATAAAAAGAGCAGATAATGAAGTTAAAATATTCATAATTGAAATTTTATAAAATCCTTTATTCTTTGTATAAAGACAAAGAAAACAGACACAGATTGCCATTGTCTATTTTGCAGACATGGGTTAATAAATAAATTTAAGAATGATACTAAATAAGGAAAATTCCTTTTTCTTGAGTTTGACATCTGGAAGTAGTGGAAGGTCTTCCCCAAAGGGGACACAGATAGATCAAAAAAAGTGCATCCAGGAATAAAGGATAAGTAGACATGTTTATTTAAGAAAACATAACAAAACAATACTTACGGCTATAAAATGAATATGACAGATAATAGTTTATCTTTCTGTACAAAGATTTATTGAATGGCTTGAGTCCAAAGTATAATATGGCTTGTATAAAGGTCAGAATCAAACCAGACGTGAAGTAAGATATCGCAAAACATAGATGAACAATCGTAGATTGTTTTAAAAGGTGTAGGTTTATCATTTTGGATGTGTCACCTTATCCTTGTAGTCATGAAATCTAAAACAAAGACAACAGTAAACATTATTTAACTAATTGAATCTACAAATACATTAAAAAATAGTGCGAAGTGCGAGTCGGACTTTGGTATGAAGGTTTCCATACAATTTTCTATAAAAATGGCAAAAAAGGGGTAAAAAATGATTTTATAGATGTTTTTAAAATATTTGTTATTATAATGGCAAGAGAAATAAACTCTCTGTTCATGAGATACAACCTGGTGACTGATGGACAGACAGCAGTCATCATGAGTAGGAATTTTGTTGAAGTAAGAGAATTGGAAATTCCCCTGACATGTTTTAGTATTAATAAAACACACAATCACTATATTATTAAAATGTATGCAATACCTGTAAATAATTATAATCTGTTTTAAAAAAAAAAACTAAGGCTTTGTTTAAAAATATTCAATGTGTGTTAGGTTTTTTTTTACTGTGATTAGCACTTGTAAGTTATTTTTTACAGCTTACATTATGTAATAAATGTCAGCTATAAAAATCTAATATACAATAAATAAGTGGTAAAATTCTCACATAATGAGTCTTGATGAAATAGGTGATACTATGTGAATAAATAGCCGAAGTCCTTGGAGTACGTACTGACTTCACGTATAAATATAACGTTATTTTATTCAGTCAGCACATGGTTCACAGACACAATACTTCTAATAGTCAAGAAGAAATGATAGAATTCCGGACCATGACTTTTTATTCAATATTACGACGAAATTTATGAATTTTGAATTAAAAATTAGAAACTATTTCAATGACAGTTTATGTGAGACTTGGATTACAATTGGAAAGCGGCATTTTGTTTATTCAATTCACATCAAAAACAATTTATAGTTACCATATCAATTCCTTTTTTCTAAAATAATTGTAAGAGCTACGCACCACACCGTTCGATTGAAAACAAAATAGAACAAAACTCGTGTCTATCCTACTCGAACACCACTATTTTTTATTGAAGGTTGCTCGAGGTTTTTCGTTTTCGTTCGTAAGAAAAGAATAGACAGTAGAATGTTTAATGACAGTTAAATATTTGTTGTCTATAGTTTTAGGGTTGGGTTGTTTCGGACAAGTGCACTGAGTGCAAATGTGTGGACTTTTATATATTTTTATTACCAAAAAACCTACGATTTTAATTAATGCTGTTTGATCGCATAGATCCCTTAACAAATTAATCCTGTTTTCGAACTTCGAAGGATTTTGACAGTGGAACCAGTCTCTAATATTTTGAGACTTTGTCACAAAGTGTCAATGTCATTTTGTTATCAATCAATCCTCGTAAAATGTGGAGACTACGATTACGTTGTTTTGATTAAATTTGAAGATCTATTTTAGTTACTGAAGTAAGAATATTGCGTAATTGAAGCAGACAGTCCATTGGAAAGCAACAAACGATGCTATTTTTTCAGAGATGTGTGAAAAGGATTACAAGACCCTATATTGTACAATCATACAGTTGCAAAACGATATCGTATTCCCGAAATACTGTTATATTAGGAATTGAAACCTCTTGTGATGATACCGGTTGTGCTGTCATTAATGGCACAGGTCACTTATTGGGAGAATCTTTGTATTCCCAAACTGCAGTTCATACAAGATATGGCGGTGTTAACCCAGCTTTTGCGCATGAGTTACATCGAAATAACATAGACAAAGCTGTAGCAGAGGCCCTAGATAATGCTGGTAAAACTATTGAGGATATGGATGCTATCGCCGTAACCACGAAACCTGGTTTGTTTTTGAGCCTTCAGGTTGGAGCTAAATATGCTAGGTATCTCTCAAGAAAACACAAAAAACCCTTAATACCTGTCCATCACATGGAAGCCCATGCTTTAGTAGCAAGAATGTATCATGAAGTTCAGTTTCCTTTTCTGGTTTTGCTAATATCTGGAGGACATTGCTTACTGTCGCTTGTAAAAGATGTTAATGATTTCTTATTACTTGGAAAAAGTCTAGACAATGCCCCTGGTGAAGTATTGGATAAAGTTGCTAGAAGAATGAAATTAAAGAATATTCCTGAATACTCACAGATATGTGGAGGCCAAGCAGTGGAACTGGCAGCACAGAAATATACAAATCCAGGGCAATTTGAATTCCCCTTGCCCTTATCAAAGTTTAGGGATTGTAACTTCAGTTTCAGCGGCTTAAAAGATTCTTTGGTTCGCAAGCTGATAAAAAAAGAAGCAGAACACAATGTGATGGGTGATGAAATAATACCAGAAGTGTATGATCTATGTGCAGCATTTCAGCTTGCTGTTGCAGAACATATAGCACATAGAACACACAGAGCCATGATGTTTTGTAATAAAAATATGTTAATAAACCCGGATAATAAGGCTATTGTTGTGTCTGGTGGAGTTGCTTGTAACAATTTTATATATCAATCAATTGAACATATTGGAAGTAAGATGGGCTACAAGACTTATCGTCCACCTTCTGCTGTGTGCACAGATAATGGTGTCATGATAGCTTGGAACGGCTTAGAAAAACTGAGGAAACAATGTGATATTAGGACAGATTTTAGTCTAAAAGAACTTGATCCAGAAGCATCACTGGGCAAAAATGTAATGAAGAGTGTAGAGGATGCCAATATACAAACAAAAGTTACAAGATTAAAATCATTATTAATATGAAATGTTTTGTTTACTTCCCTAAAATGTAACATTTTTTATCAGTTCCTTGTAGTTTAAGCACCTTTGTGGTTTGTGTTTAGAAAAATAAACAAGAACGTGAATAACAATAATTTATTGACAAATTTTACATTAAACTAATTAGTTTTGCTGATATTCATGCATGCTGGTGAAGGATCCCATTCTCTCTACTTGGCAGCAGTGGCTTGCAGACCTGGAAACAGTAAATGTCCTATTAATCAGAATCAGTACCATGCATACATTGACTTACACTATGGCAAAAACCAAACACAAAAGAGGCTTAAAACAGTTCCTCTGTGCATCAAACAAAACAAATGTAGATGTTACTGACATTCTAAAATAGGGACGCATAATTTTATTCATTGTTAGTGTCAAAAACACACAGTTGCAATAAAACATTTGGTTAAATTCTCTATATTAGTCTCATTGTAAACCTTGGTTGCTTCTAAGACAAACCTAATTTAGATCATCCCTTTAGTCCCTTTCATCTGCAAAAACAATGATGGTTTCATTTTACACACTTTTATGTAGAGCCTGCACAGTGGTGCTGCCAGTACTCAGTATGTTCTAGTTTAAAGTAATAAAAACAATTTGTATGGCAGTTCTGATGTACATAGGTAGTATTTATTTCATTTATATCAGGTTGATGGCATCAGCTGAACGTGGTCCTTCTGTATTTTTTCTACATTTCGTTATACCAATTTTTAAAATCAAGTATTGGCCATAAATTAGATTTACATACCTAAATTACTTATAGAACTTTTTAAAGAGTCATTATCAAAATGATACCCTTACTGTCTGGGTACCCTAAAATTACTCCTACTATTCCTATTTCAATACTTACGTGCGGGTTTGCCGTTAAGCCATGGAGTAATACGGACATGGGAATCATCACGCTTTAACGCTTCAGTACGTAATTCGGGTTTCAAGGATCGCCGCAGCATCTTTGCAGCGATGTTCGAGTAGTTTATGTAACTAGAATAACATAACCTTAAGTATATTTCATTTATCACAACTAAGATTGAAAACTTAATGTTTATACGATAATGGGACTTACTTAAGACCAGCTGCTCTCCAGGCACTCATGTTGAGTTTTATTTAAAAAGTTTAGGACCTGCAAAGTAGAATCCTACAACCTGAAGGATAAATCGAATTTCGAATATGTCTGACTGAAGTGACGTAATGAAGATAGTGTTGTACCATGTTTAATTTGTGCGTCATTTTGATTTCCATTAAATAATAAATACGAAAATAACATATTTGTAAATATTATGTTCTTTGAGGGTGATTAATTAGAAAAAATATTCCATATTTTCATGAATCCTCATGAAGTTCTTCATCTGCGATTTTTGAAGCCAGGATTTTAGGATTAGATTAGGATTTTTTAATTCCACGTTAACTTATAAGCAGACGAACAAACTTTAGACTTTAAGCATGTGACACTTAAACAGTTTAGTCGATTTTAATAAATATTTTCAAATGGTAACACAAGTTGATTATTTGTGCTTTTCGTTAAATGTGGTATCACTGGGTTTTGTGAAAAATAGAAAAAATGTTCAACAAATCAAAATAAATTATTATTTAAAAACTAAGAATTCGGAGAATAAATATTGATAACGAAGTTTACCTAATTTGGACATTTAACTTGGGTACGTGTTATAGTAGTTGACTAAGTAAAGTGCAACAAATATGTACTTTCACTTTAAAAAATTGAGTTGGCATAATTTGATTGGTATGGTATTAACCACGTTACCTAAAGATAATTTTCTGAAACGAATGTCGTATCCTTTAATTTAATTGCTAAACTAATTTCAATTTTATAATCTTTGAGTACATTTCTTGTTTTTTTTTGCCTGAATATGAAAATGTTGCTCTGAATTTGCATTGCAGCTGTTGCATTGCACCATTGTAATCAGATGGCGTTTGCACTTACAGTAATTCAATAATAAAATGGATGCTGCTGATCATCGGCTGAATAATGAAAGGCTGGTGACACATGGTAATTCAGAAGAGGATCAGTTGTTTGTGAAACCTAAAGCATCTGGGGTCAAATCTGATATAGTTAATGAATGTAAGGTGTTTTTAAAGGCTGAGGATGGTGGTGGTGATGCCCCAGTGAATACTTTTGGTGCAATGTTGCCACATACAGCAGGTTTGTGTTCTTTTAATTAGAAAATTGGGCTTATTAGAAGTGCCCATTATAATAAATTATGCTCCGATACATGTTCTAAACTAAGTTGATATTATTGCTATTGAAAGGCTAAAAATAAGGTTGACTAATATCATCATCTGCCTAACCTTTTACCAATTATGTCGGGGTCAGCTTCCAATCGCATCCACAACCCTAAGGTTGACTGATAACAAAACAAGAAATTAAAATATGACTCCTAAAAATAACCGTAATTTTAAGAAATATTAAAAAATGTAAACTATTTGTAAATAAATCAATAAATGAACGAAAATAACTACAATTTAATTACTGCATTCCAAAGTAATGATGATTTTGAATAGTTGTAGTTAGTTTAAAGTTTACTTTTTATGTCTAATATAATGATTTTATTTCAGATAAACCTAGTTTTGCCACTTCTACACCTGATCAAAAGAAAGAAACACCATCAGAGACTCAAGTTGTTGATTCAAATCCAGAATGTGATATGGAGGATGGTAAATGAATTTGATTTTGAAATTAACACATAGCCTATCACAGGGTATAGACAATAAATTGGGAGGCATTGAGAATCAATATATTAAGCAGCAAACTTATACAATTGAATGAATGAATGCAGGTTACAAAACTTAGCCCATTACCATAAAACTATTGCTTTAAAAAAAAACTGTCTAAAACTATTCCTTAGTTCCCCATTTACAAATCCACAAACAGCATAAAATATATTGTTTTAAACCTGTCTTATTCTCAGGTGTTTCTGATTTGCCTATGGATGAAGGTCTTCCAAGTACGGTGACAGTACTGGATGCACCTGATGGGGGCAAGGTGTATCTAGTGGGTACTGCTCACTTCAGCATACAGTCACAGGAGGATGTGTCCAGGGTATGTTTTTTTTTTTATTATGAAGGTTGTTGATTAAACTCACATTTTTGATGATAGTATTAAGCGGCTCACATTGTTGTTAGGCAAAGTCTGGAGTAGCACTAATAGCATCCTACTGGTTAGTCCTGCTTGTCAGGTTATTTTTGCTCATGTTAGATAACTTTTAAAATAATATTATGGACACATGTTCTGAAATAAAGATTTATTTATTCAATTTAATTGGAATGCCTTGTTGGTAAAGTGGTCGCAATAACGACTGGGTTTGATTACCAGCTTGGACAAAATGTTGTTGAGTTTTATAGGTTCTTGTTAGGATTTTTTCTCAAAAAGTTCTGTTAGGAAAACTGGATATGTGATTTAGTCTAGATTTGTGCCTGATTCATAGCAAAAGGCTTCACCCCCTATTAAACATCACCAACGATTTGGGTTTTGATTAGGTAATCTTCTGCCTATGAGGATTATAGGTGTGACATTCATAAATTGTTTCTTCATAACTCTAGATAATATACATTAGTCTCTTTATTAAAGGATCATCAAATTGTTTGTCATTTCAGGTGATACAAGAAGTGAACCCACATATTGTGATGGTGGAGTTATGTGAACAAAGGACTAATATTTTGTTATTAGATGAGGAAGTCATACTTAGAGAAGCCAAGAACATTAATATTAAAAAGATCAGGTCTGTTACATCAGTGTTTTTTTTTAATCTATGCATTGAGAAATAACGAGTCCAAGCCTCTAAAATCCGGGATTGCGTGTTGTTCGAAAGAGATACCGCGACCCCGGAACGTAAAGGGCAATAGAAGGAAGATGGGTGGGTTTTAGTCAGTAAAAGTTTGACACGCCCCCTCTCCGCCCAGAGCGGGACTTTTTTTACTTTTAAACTTTATAAATTGGCCATTTGACTAATAAACAACTACTCGTCAGATGACGAATATATAGAGCTGAACAACAACGGCTGAATTTATTATTTCATGAATTCTCACATGTACAAGTATCTTAGTTAATATTTTTTCTTTGAAATATGTTTATTTTGCTGTTACAGAGCAACAATGGCTCAGAATGGAGTGTTTAATGGATTGATGTACATATTGTTATTAAACATGTCTGCTCATATCACAAGAGAATTGGGTATGGCCCCAGGTGGTGAATTTCGACGTGCCATGGCTGAGGTAATTAAAAAAAAATACCGTTATTGTAAATGTAGTTAATCCAATTTAGCAAATTAAATTTGACATGACCCTGAATTTTATTCGCATATGCAAGTTTCTTTAAACAAAACATGTCTGTGATAAAACACCTGTACTTACCTGGACATTTGACCTGAATTGTACATTAAAATATTTTTTTATTGAATTGAACTATTTTGCATCATATTGTGTTATTTTTTATAGTAATGGTTATAATTTTCCGCTGTCTTTGCAGCATATGACAAAATAAATCCATTATTCATTTATTTCAGGCTAAGAAAATTCCTAGCTGTATTGTACAGTTGGGAGACAGGGCAATAGACATCACCCTACACCGGGCTATTGCATCCCTCTCTTGGGGCCAGACCATCAGGTTCATCTGGCATTTGCTTACATCCAACCAGACAATAAGGTCAGTTATTTTTAGTTTGATCTGATATACCCAATCCATACACATACAACCGTCCAAAGGTCAATTCCAAAACTTCTTTCAGAAATGGAAAGCTATTTAGTGACTTCAACTGTCTTAGCCCACATTTAAAGCGGTCCAGGCTTTATCATATAAAATAGATATCATATAATGAATGTATCAATTTGAATACCATCTTATTATATTTTTACAGTCTGGAGGAAGTAGAAAAGTGTAAACAAAAGAAAATGTTAGAAGATATGTTGGAAGAAATGGCAGAAGAATTTCCAGCATTAAAGCGAGTCTTTGTAGTCGAGAGAGACATGTATCTCTGCCATTCGCTGCAGGTGGCTGCTGTGCAACCGCGTGAGTATGATTTACTTGTCTTAAATATCTAAAATCTGAAGCTCATGAGTTGATCATTCATGAATACTTTATTTGGTTTCTTTGAATATATAGTTAATAAATGGATTGTTTTTCGAATTAAAAGTTTCCTTAAGGCACATCGGGAACTACGCAGCCACGACCGCAACTTTTGGCCGCAGAATCTTCGACCAGGAAGAGTTTGCTCGTTCGATCAGTTTTGTTCAAGATAGCACCCGATCATGCCATTGCTCGTGGGCGCGTAGTGCGCGAGGTGTCTGTATGTCATTAACATTACCAAGCACTGTAATAATTATTTTATTGCTTGTTTTTTTCTAGGACGGGAACCTTGCCGTATTGTAGGCGTTGTCGGCATCGGCCATGTGGCTGGTATCGTAGAACACTGGGGTAAAATTAGACCCCAAGACATTCCACCACTGCTTCAGTAAGTTACAATAGTTTATATCATTTTTTGTTCAAAAAATTTTGAGTATTATCAACAAAAGAGATTTTTAACACTCTTTTATTAACTTGACTTGTAACTTATTATTCAAAAAACTTTAAGAAGTTAAATTGGACAAACGCAACCTCATACATAGACCCACTGATTTTCCCATGCGCGTAGGCAGAGACTAATCAATACTGCTTGTTACCCTAACATACTCACCTTATCTTACCTCCAATATGCTATTCCAATTTCCGAAACACTTTTAATGTTATTTTCTATCTTGTGAACAGAGTACCACCGCCATCTATGTCCACGCGTGTGATTCGCGTCACAATCCGTGTGGCGTGTGTAGGCGCTCTTATTTATGCCGGGTACAAGCTCAGGCCTCGGCGCTGGTTTCCTTGACGACTCAATCTTGGCCTGCTGTATATGTAAGTAAAAATAATTCGTAATATGTTTAAACCGATTTAATTAGCTAAGAAATAATGAGGCACGTCGTCGTTGATTTTGTTTCAGAAAACGGTTGTTATCAGTCTATTTGTATAACTTACTGTAAAAAACCGGTTATTGTTAAATACTTTCACTAATAAATCTTCATCTCACCAACATGAGTTAAAAATGTTAGAATTTTACGAAGATTCTTTTTTTGGGTTTTACCACAACATTTTGTTGGATGCGGTTAGTAAATGTTGATTTTGCGAATAAAACAATAAGTATTTCTTAAATATCTGGCCACTGAAGACATACTGTAATGTTATAACCATGAACAAACATGTGAGTCAAGATGGTCGCTGTAACTATGCTTGGGCACCCCAACAAAATAGGTTAGAACTGCAGCCAAACGTCCACTTGGCTACATCCAAGTTGGGTGCCGATTTTCAAGTCGCTGTCGTAACGATTTGTAGTCGCTTGTAGTCACAAGCCCACAAAATTTACAGAGTCTCCTGGGATTTGTCGAGTGTTTAAAGTTCCAATTGTTTGAGTGATCTCAGAATAATTCGGATTTTACTATGAGTTGGTAAATCTTAGGAATTACCGTAGTAGCGGCTACAGTTATATAAGCATAGAATCAAAATATCTATTCTAAGCAATTTTGCTCAATCGATCATAGATTCCATTTTTTCCATTGATTAATGTTGATTTTTATTTCCAGGATTCTCGATTCCTATCTGAAGACTAAAATAACAAGAGGGTGATTCATGTTTTGGATTCTGTGAATGTTTAAGCGTAACATCTTGCAATGACACGACAACTTAAATCCAATTCGTTGGAAAGGAGCGTATAGTTAGGGGCCCCGATAAAACACATTTGGCCATATATATATCAAAAATATAGTATATTATCATATGTATTTAATTATATACTTATTAATTAATAGGATTGAAAAATATTGTTAAATATTAAAGTAAGACCATTTCATTGCTAGATTTAGCCTTATAAGAATTGGAATTCCTGGAATTATTGTGGGAACTATCTAATGTTGCCTTTGCACATAAGGAGTATGGAAACTCAATATTGCTCATTAAAACGCGGATGGGAATGAGATTCACAGTACCAATATGTACATGTGTATGTGTACAACTTGTGAAGAACATTGTGATCGCAAAAAATTAATGATAGAGTTGTTTAATTTTAGGTCTATACTACATAATTAAATACGACCCAACCTTCTTGAAACATGCTCTAAACATGAAGAAAACATGTCATCGAGCTTAGAAGATCCATTTCTTAATCTGATAATTTGTAGATTTTGAAAACTCGTAATTATTTGTATGCAGTCATTATAATATTATGCTTCTGATTGTTGAGTCCTACTTTAGGTTCAGAATCTAAATCTTTAGTATGTTTGTTTTCTGAATATGATGTTATTTTGTTGTAATATAATTTTATTTCTTTGCTTCTATAACTTGTAAGGAAGCACGGTTTGGGGTTCATAGTTTAAGATTACCATAAAGAACTGTGTATGAGCCTGGCCAAACCTGACCTTTTTAAGAGCACTTTTTGCATTTTCGACATTTTAGTTATTGATTCTAGGTTCGTTTTTTTAATAATTTCAACGATTTTATATATTAAGGGATTGTCGTTTTCTGTTTTGTGGTCCGTATATTAAAAAAAAACGCATAATCTATGGCTGCTCCGAGCTGTGATTTGAGCCTTCATAACTAAACACTTTCTTCAAGAAAGAGAATATTAATAATAAATCTTAAAAAAATATTATTATTGAGACTATATTGTCCCACTACAGGGCAAAGACGACTCTTCTCTCCTTCCACTTTTCACGGTCTAGTGCGATTGCAAGCCAATCCTTTGAGAGAGAGTCCAGCTAATCTCATATAAACGATGATTAAATATTATGTTGTCGGCACAAAGACGGTTAGAAACCTAGCCATATAAATTCTAAAGTGTTCAACGAGCGATTGACCAATTTTTAACTAGTTCTATTGGTTCGATTAATATATTTAACAAAAAAAAAAAAAAAACTTTGAAAGGACTGTGATAGAATTTTTTATTAATAAAGTTTCCATCCGTCTTAAAGAATAAGCCAGTTTTAATGTTAGTATTTACGTCCATATATGAAGTGTAAACTGACCTTTCACGAAGCCGCCACACTAAGCATTCGCTAAAATAAATAAACTCTACGTAAAAAAAAATACTTAGGACAAAGATTTTATTTTTGGGGTACATCACGATACATCACGATTTACGGTAGGACTGAAACCAAACCATACAAAACATTGTGCTGCTGGATGCATTGAATAGTTATCATGGAGTTATTAATAAGTTGGAACTTTCGTCCAATACCTCTGTCCTTAAAAGGTTCCCCACGTAACAAGAAAAAATATCGTAATGACGGAGAATCAAATGTCTCGCTTCGTTAATGGTCTTTTTACACTTATGATAGATCCTGTAAACATTGGTTTGTTTTTGTCAAAATAAATAAACAGTACATTGTTTTTTTTCTACACGAATTATGCTTTGTAGCTCAGTAAACATTGTTCACACATTAAAAATAAATGAATAAAGTATACTAAGAATAATATGTATTTTATTTCCCAAGCCAACTGGTAAAAGCTGTGCAGAACATTTATAAAAAAAAATTTAGTGTGAATACGTCAGCCCATACGTGACTAACATAGTCCAGTCAAATAAATAAATAAGCATAAAAAAATGCTCAATCTTAGGATGACATAATAGGCAGGAAATTGGTATACACCATTATTTTGGCGTCCAGTCTCTTATCGGCAATTCATTGTAGCCTATCTTTATCGGTCGATCATGCGGAATCCAATAGGAGTGCCAATGCAAAGGCAGAAAAAGAATCTCTGTTCAAAGTATGTAAGTTTGTATTGTTAGTACAGAGGGTCTTTATCAGCCTCAGAAAAAAAAATATAGCTTGAGAGTAGTTTAACTGTGCCCAACAAATTATTACGTATGTACTCACTAATTGTGTCCAGCAGGAAAAATAATCAACTATAAAAAAACACTCGTCGGTAGGGGGGAGCAGCTACCCCTGCCAACCTTGCCGATGCGTACAAGGGCCACACTAGGTTTACGGCTGGAAACAAGTTTCTACCTATTTTATTTATTAATCGAGTATTTTGAAAAAAGTGAAAGCAATACTAAAACATACATGGAAATTAAGATAATGTAATGTTTTGCGGGTTGTTCAAAAGAGATACCGCGGCCTCGGAACGTAAAGGGCAATTGAAGGAACATGGGTGGGTTTTAGTCAGTACAAGTCTGACATGCCCCCCCGCTCCGCCCAGAGCGGGGGAAGTCATTGGATGATTTCCCACCCGAAAAAAATAATACTTTAAGTTGTTTTTTTTTTTAATATTGCTATTCGACGGTAGATGGCGTTAAGTGTAGTTTTTATCCATGGAAATCTAGCTGTAATAGCTGGCAAGTATACAAGAACCTCTATCTTCTTTTACGAACAAGGACAATTTATTTGTTCAATCACATGCTGCTATTAGTATTTTTACATGCTAGATGATGAAGACGAGAGGCTGGGTGCGTCAGAGTATGGGATATGATAAAAACAGGATTTGTCAAATCACCAGATTTGCTTAGGGAAATGATAAAATCGTCTTGTTATTTTAACATCCTCCGTGATTTGATCAAATCGCTTAAGGATTTGGCCAAATCCTTGTTTTTATCATTTCCCTGCGACATAAATATACTTGAGCAGGACCTACGACGCTAATTTTATTGTACAAGACGCCCATTCACCTGACTGATGTGTTATTGTGAAGGTAAAGGCATAGCTTTATTTTAATGGTATGTTTGTGTCCTACGGGCACTGCTGCAGGGCAAAGCTGCTGTTGCATGTTACCCAAAAATATATTTATTGGTGTGTGCTAGCTGTCATGTGAAAATAATCACAGAAATATAAAGAATTTTATTTAAAAGATTATTAGTTTATATTTAACCTTATAAAATAAAATCTAGTTTCTCCATGCGTTTGATTGAACCAACAGTGGATATTATATTGCTGTATCGATACACAATCGAAGGCTATTGGATCGATCGAGCACCCCTGCATATTTGTTTTACTGTCAAAAATGTGATCAATTTCTGTGTTGATCTATTTTCCTATTTCCGTAACTTATCCTCTTGATTTCTAAAACTGTAGTATTATTGTGCAACATGTAAAACTAGTATTGTGTTGTGACCTGTGCTAGTAGACAAAACGACATCAGTTTCCAAAAGTGAGAAGGGATTCAAATAATAGAACTACGATTTAAACAGTTTCTGTGTAGAAATAATTTCGACAAAAGGTTGTTCAACAACGCACGATAGCTATAAATTGTGAATAAGTTAAGGATGCTTTTTCTTAATGTTTCCTTGCATTAATAACTTGTAAGGTAGGCAAAATTAAAATATCAAAAGATTCGAAAGTAATATATTTTTTTTTCTTATCATTCCCTTTCTATTTCTCAGAATAATGAAACTAAGATTACCAATTTCTAGCAAGGAAAACATTTAGGCTGAATACGACCACGCCAATGCTTAGAAATACGTGCCGGAGATTATGAAAAATAAAAAAAGCTGTCAAATATGATATGTGAACCTAAGGCTCGTCAATTTTTGTTCTCTATGGGAGTACCGGCTTGTCTGAAGCTATCTCGTCTGTATTCCCAGCTAAAACATTAGGTAGGAGGAAGTTAAGAAAGGCGGGGGTTTTGAAGAACTGCCTATTGTAAGCTGACGTTCAGAAAGTGCTGATTATCAGCCTGAATTGAATAAATTACTTTTGTTATGATTTGGTAAATCTTCGAAGGAGTATTTATTATTATAGAATATTTACTATTGGATTTCCTTTATCCACTGTCATGTTGTTACTGGCTAGGTGAAAAATTAAAGAAAGTAACTGTCATTATTATCTAATCGGACAGAAACAATCAATTTAGTAAAAAAATAATAAAATGGACATTTTGGAGTAATAATCTTCAAAATTATGTCGACATGAAATTCTAAGTACGCACTCATAATAATGAGACAAAATTGTTTATCCAGTAGTATAATTTCATTAATATGAAATACCAAACATGCCTTCTGATAAGGCGATTTGTGAGCAAATCCTTTGAAGTTTCATCGATTTGTAATCCAAAACGATTTCTACTAGGGCAGCAGAAGATCGCCGGTAAGTCACACATATTTTTCATAGTGTGGCAGTCAGAGTCTGCATCGAGTTCAGCTGGACACATCTAAATATCAACCACAACAAGTTGACAATACGATTGGTAAGCCTGATTCTGATCTTTAGGGCTACCTACATATTTGACACGATATCAAAGTTCTTCAAATAAAAGTTGGGACCAACAGCTTAACGTGATATCCGAGGCAAGGTGACAGGGATGACCCTCTAAAAATGGATATAATTTCATATAATCACCCATCCATAAACCGACCCTGCCATGCGCTGTTTAATCCACGCCACGAGCTCCTCCATTATCTAGAATTCTAGATAATGCTCGTAACGGGCGTGGAAGGAAAGCTTATGCAATGTAACTCGTCTCGCTTTTGATATTTTCAGCGACATGTTCAATAGTTCCAAGAAATTATTGCACTACAACTGGTGCAATTGATTTACCAAAATCCGCTACTTTTCTACAAAATGATCAAGACGCAAAAGTAGTGCTCCTGGGAACTGTGCATTTCAGCAAGAAATCGGTGGAAGATGTTACCCAGGTACTCAACCACTATCTAAAACGTGGGTAACTATGGGTGGCTAAACTAATGAACTGTAGGTACTTAACCACCAGGTTGAGATTTGGTTTATTAGTGAAAAACTTTACATCTGGGATGTTATGAAAGGTACTCTCTGACGACCGGACTGACGAGATTGACGCCCTCTTTTGGGCAGTAGAGATCCTTTCATTAATATTGGCTAAGTACGTACTTCCATTCCAATATTTATTTGTATATAAATAAAGTATTTTTTATATCCAGATCGTACAAGTGTTGCAACCGAATGCTATTCTAGTCGAATTATGTCGCCAACGAGTATCGCTTCTAGAGTTGGATGACAAAAAGTTTTTGGAAGACGCGAAAAAATTCGACGCTGAGAAGTTAAAGTGAGTTCGTTGAACGCATTACAGATACACACTGCGACACATAAGCTATACTAAACAGCTAATATGACATGGCCTCGTTCTGCATTGATTTTGCGTACCCTTATAAATCGCATATATAAACTGGTTTTGTATAGCTAGATTGGTCGTTATGCGTACTGCGAAACGGTCCTAGAACCTGGGTACACCCAGGTTCTAGGACCGTTTTTCATTAATACCCGTTGGCGCACTCAAAGATGGCACAACAAATATTAAACTAAAGCCTACATCTAAATACAAGGTAAAGTTAAAATAATGGGTTAGATTTTTAAGAAATAAAAAAAAAAATTACACCCTGACCTGGTTCAGTCCATGGCCCGGAGTGAGAGGGGGGAACAAGATAGAACTTAAAACGCCCAGCCACCTCCTTCGGCGAAGGAGGTGGCTGGGCGTTTCATGGAGAGAACCTCAAACCAACCCAGCCGCCGCGAGTAGACGCCCCGGGCGTCAGGCACCGTGAGACGACTCCCGGCCGCCGTAAATGCAGGCCTGTGGACGGTGAGCAATGGGTAGTTCTCCGTCCATCCGTCTATTGACGACAGGCCTTGTCGTCGGCGCGTGAGTGTTCCGCGCGCTCCTCAAAGACATGCCAGCAAAGTAGAGGGGCCTGGGGGTTGCGGGTTGTTCGAAAGAGATACCTCGGCCCCGGAACGTAAAGGGCAATATAAGTAACATGGATGGGTTTTCAGACCCTCAAGTTATTTGATGATATCCCATTCGCAATAAAAGGGTTTAGTTTACTACTGGTGGATGCAGCTAAAGTTCTTCTAAGAATTTAAAAGTGGATTGATTAGCCACTATATAGTGTTAGGTACCTTGGATTGGTTCGATTTTTTTCTCGTACCTTTCTTTGCTGACATCTCTTTGAGGCGCGCGTGAAACACGAACGCGCCGTCGACACGGCCTGTCGTCAATAGACGGACGTACGGTAAGCTACCCATTGCTCACCGTCCACAGGCCCGCATCTACGGTGGCCGGGAGTCGTCTCGCGGCGCCCGTCGTCGTATTACCTATGTTACAACTACACAACTGACTCCTTTGCCACCTTAATTCTCCACTTGAAACGGTGCAGGTATTCGGAGAACCTACTGTGCTACGTCAAGGTACGCGTCAGAATTCCAGGTGGTTTTATCTTTCGTACAATCTTGTGGGAGTTGTGTCGATGGCCTCCGAGAAGATGATTAGTGACCGATGCTGTGTCTCCGCTCTGGTACCTGCGGTTCCGTTTGTCGAGCGACCCCACATGGATCTGCCGCTTGATGAATGAATCCGGGCAGCGCGGCAGCGGTCATAATCTGGCATCGTTTTGGACGTTGAAGATGCACACTATATAGTATCTTCTTTTACGATGTGGTCTGCGCGCTCATTATCCTCTCGCCCGGCATGTGCCTTTACCCAGAATAAGGGTCTGTGATTTACAGGTCGATCATACATACTTATAGAAGTGGCAATCCAGACACAGGAAAAAATGTGTGATAAAAGTTTTCTCGCAGAGGTCAAAGTACAAACCGGGATGTGTAAGGTTCTTAGTCGAAACACAACGTGGGTAATCCCTTGTTGCATCCACAATGGGTAAGGTAAAAAATCGAGTCGCCACTTTTTAGTAGACCAGAGTGAATTTTTCAAGTGAGCCTGGATGGCTAAACACGTAATTGACCACCCATGCACAAGTTTATTTTTTTCTACTCATATACTTTAATCTTATTTTATTCAAACAGACATGCGGTGAAAGGTCAGAGCTTTGTCTCAGGCATGTTACATGCGATGCTTTTGAAAACATATGCTGATATCGCAAAGGAATTGGGTGTCGCTCCTGGTGGAGAGTTCCGGCGAGCTTATCATGAGGTTAGTTCCGCATTTTGTAGTTAATCCATCTCACTCCCTGTCTCAGAGAGGAAGACTCTGTTCCAGCAGTGGGAAGGTGCCTGATTACCTTCTTATGTACCTACATATATTAACTTTTATTTATTTACATTTTAATTTTCAGATGAAAAAAATACCTGGATGCAAATTGTTTCTTGGCGATCGGCCAATTCAAATAACAATAGCACGAGCTTTTCAGTCTTTAAGCGTTTATGAATTGGGACAAGTTCTGTACCATCTCACTTCAACGAATCCTAAACCATTGGAGTAGGTATTTTCGTATATAATGTTTTCTTATACGTTTTTGTGTTAATAATACCTAACTAATTGTATTTTTTGTGGTCTAGCAAAACACAGTTAGAAAGATATAAAGACAGAGACTTTGTACAAGCACAGTTTGAGGAAATCACTAAGGATGTTCCCGCCTTTAAAAAAATATTCCATGTGTTTGTTGACGAGCGTGACAAATGTCTTGCATATTCCCTACAAGAATGTGTTCGTTCTGGTAAGTAGGTGTTGAATTTGTAAGTAGTAGATGATAACATTAAAATGTAGGCTTTGTTCTAAATTCCGGACTACCTATTCTATAGAATACCAATAGGTAGGACCATTCATATCTAGGACCAGTCTGGACCAGCGCTGACAAACCTTTGATCAAGGTAGAGCGGGATTGTCTATCCTACCGGCGCCTTTTGTTCGAAGCTTTCACTTCACATAGGTACCTAAATTCTACTTTGTTTACCTACGTTAAATAAATAATAATCTCAAAATTGTATAAGACGCATTGCGAAATATCTGATGAGGTAGATAATATCGCTTGCACGCATCTCAACATGGGGCGTTATCAAAATTTAATATTGCTCTGGAATAGTAGGTATTTTTCGATTCAAGTTAGGAAACTTTGTACTACTTCATGCATTGGAGGCGGAATTCACACACGAGCCGTTAGACGAGCGTGTTATAGAGCAGAGAACAACAATTAGGTACACATTTCCACGTGGATTAAACGGCGTTTTTCAATACACTTACGTATACATTAAATAACAGAACGATAAGTATTTTAGTATTTCATGTAAGTAATTCAAATATTTTCTTTAAATTTAGAACTCCACTATAAATTCGTCTCGAAATTCTTATTTCTATAACAAAGGAAATTTCATGGACTAAAGACATAAGTAGGTATCTAAAACTTTTAAAAGACGGAACTGTATTTTTTTTAATATTCAACTAAAGCTGCGAAATTATTTACATTTTGGCGGACATGATATTTAAATAAAATCAAACGCCGAAAATTTTCGACCATATTTCTATTCTTTCGATGCACAACTGTCGTATACTTGTGTCAGTCCACACTCCACGCCCAGCCTGCAGCTAGCCTCACCTCCGCGCAAAAAATAATATATACATATTTTTGTTCTCCTTTTCTATAGTTCAGACTCCTCGCGTTCTCGCCGTGGTTGGCATGGGACATGTAGATGGAATAGTGAAATATTACGGTAATATGAGACAAGACGATATTGTGCCGTTATTATTGTGAGTACCTCAAGCTACTTGTGTACGTTTTCTAGTTAGGTGCTTTTTTCAGAGATGTTAAAAGGACACTATTACAAATCCTTTATTTATTAATCGTTAGGACACCGGGTTAGAAGCGTGAAGAGTGCGTGGCACCACTGCGGCACGTTAGACGCGTCTCTACTAATTTTAATGCAATATCTAAACGCGCAGTTCACAGAGTACCTACTTACTTTGTAATAGCGCAGTTGCAGCTCCCCTATCGCGACACGCGCACGTCATTTTTGAATAGTGAAGCACTTATTAAATTTAAGGTAACACGCACTTTTTAATAAAACATGCTTTCTATAACTTCTCTTCTCTGCTCTTGACATAATGCCTTTATGTTGAAATAACTCAGTAAACTGTTCATCATTTTGTATTTTTTGAACATTTGATTAGTAATTAAGTAATTAAAAAATATTGGCGTATTTTGTAACACGGGAATATTACATTCAATTATTTATAACTACCTTTTGCCCGCGGCTTCGCTCGCGTTAATTACGGGGTAACACAGTTCCCCTTTCCTACCTGCTACCTGTAGTTTTTGCCCTTGCGCCTTATTTATTGTAATAGCAATGCAAGTTTTTCCTTTTCTTCCCTCTTTCTCTCTCAAACAACCCTTTTATAAAAAAATAGCCTATGTCCGTCTCCAGGGTCCCAAATATCTCTGTACCAAAATTCATCAAAATTGGTTTAGCCATTTAGGCGTGAAGACGTAACAATCAAACTCACTTTCGCTTTATAATATTTGTTAGGATTAAACAAAATCAAAGTTGCATCTTGTGACATGTGATAGTGGCACCGGGTTGCACATTTAAGATTTACTCAACTGAGTTAGTACTAGGTAATACGTTACCCCTTGATAAAACTGATTGTCAGACTTTTGGGCCAGCGACTATCCGTAGCGACTGCCAAAGATATACAAATGACGGCTGGGACCAACGGCTTAATGTGCTCTCCGAGGCACAGATGACACCCAGTATGAAATAGGATCCACCTATTACGAACTGAGTTCCATCTGTGCCGCACGGACTAACCGATATTGCTACTAAGAAAATAAGTAGGAGGACGGTTTGCGTCGTCTTCTCTTCATGCAGTTTTCCTCATGGTCTCAAGGATGATTAAGCCAGGCGTCATCCATCTCTTCGTGCCATTCAAGTACCATAATCTACAAGGTTGTTGTCTTCTTCATCAAAGTCCGGTCGGTACGATATACTTACATATGTATACCGCCGCCCTTTTGGTCGTTAGCTCTGGTTATTGCGTGCTACGTACCCCAGCTTTGGCAGTGAATCCAAAAACATTTATTGGAGTTAGCGTAGCTAGCTTGAATTCATAGGATACCGCCTCAGATAAGGGCGATTTTCTGATACTATTCATAACAGGAGCCACGTCGTCAGCTTATAAAAAACTTTCTGAATTATAACTTACTGTAACTGTTGTAAGAGCATGAGAAGTGAATTCATTTTTGTTTTACTATTCTTTGTCTTCCATTGCATTGCCTACAATCCTTCCTGGTTCCAGAATGAAAGATAGAGGCAAAATATAAGATAGGTATTTACCGTGTCGTAAGTAAATATTATGCTAAAAAATTTAAAATAATATAGTTTTGTAAATATGAACATTTATACATTTATTTATTTTTTAACATATAATTACATTTTTAAATATTTCAAAAAAGCATAAAAAAACATTTAAAAATATAAAAATAGTAGCCCACCGGTATCGGGAACAGGGTCCAAGCTACGAGTCAGGGAGTCAGGGCTCCAGAGAAAGGAACCTCCTAACAATACGAGCCGTGTCCAGGAGTACCGCTTTCTGTATCAAGCCCTTGATCCAGCTGCCTAACGAGAGCCTTCTTAGGTGTTGGTCGAGGCTCTTAGCAATTAAGCCATTGGCTGTAACGACTATCGGCACAATGATTTTATTATTAGCTAGTTATAAAAAAGAATATAAGATTAAATAGGAGAAATAATAGGAGTTATAACTTTAAACATTTATTATGTAGATATAAGTTATAAATATAATAACATAGTAATCTAAGAAAAAATCTTTTTTGTAAGCGAGGTTAAATAAAGGCTTTTTTCTTTTATTTATTTATTATTTACCGTGTCGCTAGTAATATACGCTAGCAACATTTGAAACGGTACCGGCTTCACTCGCGACTAATATAATAAAATATATATGGCGATCTCCAGAAAAATATAGAGCAGCTTTTACTGAACAAGACGTTGAATAAGTACAGCTCTTTCACAGGTTATTCTATGATTCAATTAGTTGATGCTGTCCATTGCCCTATACAATTTCTTAGTAGTCCAAATCCTTCTTCTGTCACATAAACTTACACTTAAAGTCGAAGCATTTGTAATGTTATTCAAGAATCTAATCCGTCCAAATACTGCATAGTACCAGCCTACCAGGTTACAGATCGAAGCTCCCCCCAAAATAAAACTTTGACAGGTTTCCATATTTTACTGGAGGAATTTCCAAAACTCCGAAAATTAGATGGTTACATCATCAACTGCCAAAATGAAAAGGTTTTTCCGCTGTGGTTAAGAATTCGCAAGGTGACCATTGTCCTGCCGGGGCTAAGGCTCGTTCGAAAGAGCGAGGCCTCAGAACACTAAAGGAGGGGGAAGGAACATGGATGGGTTTTAGCCAGTAAAAGTCTGACACTGAGTATATAAAAGGTGACTTGTGTCCAGGAGTATATTTTGGCGTTCTCAACAACTGTTTGGGCCGGCTAAACTTAGGAAATTTTGTAATGATTATTAGAGTTTGATTTCCATGCAAGCCAAATTTTCCGTTTATAATGTACAAGAACAAGTACCTACCTACTAGGCTTTTTTGCTAACAATTCTTTTTTTTTTTAGTTCATCTGGCGATTAACATTTCTTTAAAAAGCCCAGTTTTCTACATTTAAGTACCTACTTTAAAACATCAGAATTGGAAACAGAAGAATAATGGCATCAGCGACACTTATTTTTTCTTTATTTTCAGTCAAATAGATTTTTATTCGAACTACAACTACTATGTAATTAATTATAACATATACCAATAATACAAAATTTAAAAGTTCATGAAGGTGAGGACCTTAACTAGTAGGTACCTTAAGTGTCATAAAATTTAGTGCTAGTCATAAGTTTTTTTTAAATAAACTTATTTTAAAATCCACTGTTCAGTCTTTGTAAAAATCTAGGTATGCCTTGCCTTAATGTACTTTGTTCAAATTGCAAAAACTGGTCCAGCATTAAATTTTTATCCTTTCACAACCGGTTCTACTCTCTTGCCACTACAACCCGGGCATCTTTCGGATCTATATATGAAATTCTGAAGGCTTCCTTTGATTAATGCAATAAAACAGACATTTGAATCCTCGGCCCAATTTAAAGCCATGATATATCGCCAGAAAATATTTATAAGCCAACATTGATTGAATTCCGGATGGTTTGTCGCGGCAAGCGAGTAGAGAGCCTAACACACTTACATTTTTACTAATTATTTTATACCGCAGTTTTAATTTTAGTTTAACGATTAAGCAATTTTTTTTCAGATTCCCACCTCGTCCCCTGCACTGGACAGTACTGAGGATAGGATTAAAGTTTACATTTTATTTCCTCATCTTTTCATTTTTTTATAGATTATTTTTTGGATAAAATTCATTATACTTTGTTTGAATAAACTCGTCTATGTCCGCTTTCTGTTTTTTATTCCCCATTTTTCATATCCCGTTGCTAAAAGGTAATTAAGAAAGTTTTAGACCCTAATTAAGAAAATGTAATGCTTACCAATCTACAAAATAAAAAATAAAAAAACCGACTTCTAAAAAAAACTAAAAACTGGAAAATAACTTTATTTCCGGAAGTCGGTGGCTTTTGTTGGTTTCGTTGACTTTATTGGCCACCGACTTCCGGAAATAAAGTTATTTTCCAGTTTTTAGTTTTTTTTAGAAGTCGGTTTTATTTTTTTACTAAAAAGTTTTTATTTCAACATTTTTAGTTATAGTATTATGATATAATACGCAAACACGGTTAAAAAGTTTTTCTTTTTAGCTTTAGTCCCGTCTTAGATACAATTTTTAGTTCCACATCAAGCTATAGATTAAATACTAAGTATCTATATTATGCTTTAGTATTAAACCAATTCAGAAATCATATGCATCATCCTCTAGGGGATACAGCTGATACTTGATCTGATGTTTATGTTTCTTAATGACTAGGTGAGGGGTGGGGAGGGGATACGGTCACCCTGCTCCCACTCGCCTGCCTACCCTGGCGCAACCAATACTTATACATGTGATTGCAGCAATCACGGCAGATTTGCTGTCATTTATTAAAGAGTGCCGTTGTATATCACTGAAGATCTATCACCAAATTACTGCGATGACCTTCCAAACCATAGTAGTACCTACATACCATTTTTTGATCATTTGTCTTAGACAACTTCTAAAATATAATCGACGAATGAGTATATCATCAACGTACACGAAGTCAATCTAATACGTATTATTAAAGATAACTCAAAAACTACTTCTCGGATCTTGATATTTTTTTTATGGGACCAAACGACAACCACCAGCTTTCGAATAAAAAAAGAATCATCAAAATCGGTTCACTCAGACCTGAGTTATGAGGTAACAAACACAAAAAAAAAAAAAAAAAATACAGACGAATTGAGAACCTCCTCCTTTTTTTGAAGTCGGTTAAAAATAGAAGCTTTTAAATTAACAGAGAGAATAGCCAATTCTCGTTTATCTCCTATATTGAAAGTTATCTCTGATTAATGAAGTTTTCGACGTAGAAGATGCACCCTTCTAGTGAACTGTGTTACTCTTTTCACACAGAAAAAACAAAAGATTGTTGTTGTACCTATTTCTTGATTAAGCAAAGGCATTTGACATGATCTCGACTAGAGGATTTCGATCAGAGGATTTTCCGACCAGACGGGTGTCGTATCTTGTGTACCACTCTCTCGACGAGTCTTCTGTCTGGTTTTTAACGTTGCTTGCACGATGTAGGAAGTTCTAAAGTTAGTTCTTCAGTTGTGGCATAGAAAGCGCTGTAGTACCTATTTGTGTGGCTACATCTATATTATTTTACTCTTTGGGCTACATCACCCCCCACCCGGTGTGTCGCTTTCGTGGATCTTGTCGGGCCAGTGGATACTGATTCTGTTTAGTTCTGTTTAGTTCTATTTAATTTCAAACCAACGTTCACCAGTCTTTGCCACCACACCTCCAATCTGCTGGACCTCTTGGCCCCTCTCGGCAACCAACACAATGTCATCGGCAAACAGCATTGCGTATCCGTGCATTATATATAATGCATTTCTGGCTGCTGCCTTGACGTCCGTGCATTATTTATAATGCATGAGCCTATTCTTTTTGAATGGGGTTTTGTAGACTGGACATGAGAGTGTAGCTGCAATGCATCAACACATCCGTCCGCTGCCGTCGCCATCGGGTATTGGAGCCCTACGCGCCCGCGGGGTGTATTTACACATGCAACACTGCTTAGCGCGCTCCTAGCAAGAGATCTACGATTGCGAACGACGCGCCACCTCAAATTATTTAGGAACTAGATTTGTTTATAAATGTCAGCTCGTTCCTATTGGCCGTGGATATGTAACGGGAGACCTGTTACTCCCACCATTATATTTTAGTATTAAGCCTTGTACATATTCCTGTAACCATCAGTCTATTCGCTACCTCAATATAACTCGTTACACCTGAGTACATCTGGAGTATTATTTACCACAAACCACCTAAGCGCTGCAAGAGCAACCAATCAAGAGTCTCTCAGCCAGTTCTGCCTACGTTTCTTGATTGAGGAAAGTATTAATAAGTCGCTTCCCGTTGTAGTAGGGGAGCCCACGATGCTAAATGGGGATTTACTCGAGCGTCGTAGAGACCTATTGGGATGCAAAGCTTAGATGATAAGAAGAAAAAAATGTTATATGATATATACCGTTACATCGGTGGGGGAAGCGGCTATAGATTTTTAAATATGTAAAAAAAAACTGTTGCATGGACATCCTCGAGCGCGTCAGATATTGATAGCATCAATGCCCTATGTATTTTTAATAATGTACGTATGTTAATCTGATCGTTTGCATGATGGGGGTGGTTGTATTTAAGGGTTGAAAATGAAAAAAAAAAAATTTAGTCGAGCGCGTCAGATTTTCTAAGGGAGTGTTAAGTGCACCAAAAAAAAGCTCTCATTCACTAATCTGACGATTTCGATGGGACGCAAACTCGCGGCCATTTTCATAATGTGCAAAAAAAAATCGCCATTTTGAAATACTCAAGCGCGTCAGATTAAGATATATGTGGTTAATATTTATGTTCTAAACGTACTGTCTCATAATCTGACAATTATGTAGAGGGATTCGCCTAATCTGACAAAAAAAAATTAGAAAAACGGTTCACTTTAAAGGCCATCCCTGCAACTTCTCGCTAATTCTATTCCTGGGCGCTTAAAATTGTACTTATGACATTTTTGAGCTCAAAATATAATTTATGTGATATTTTGAGCTCGCTGAGTTCAAAGAAATAATATTTCTATGCATTTGAGCTCTCCCAGCTCGAAAGTCTGATAGAAGTTTCATAGAACACTATTTTTGGAATTTTCAAACCGCAATAACTTTTGAATGGATCAACCGATTTTCACACGGTTGGCGGCATTCGACGCAGTTTTATCATCCTCATAAGTAATTTTGCAATTTTAATTGATTGAACCACAAATTTCGGAGTAATCCCGAAGAAACACTTTTTCGGGTTTCTTTCGTTCACGATATCTCTCGAACGAATCAACCGCTTTTGACCAGCTTGGTGGCGATCGACGTGGTTTTTTAAGCTCAAAGGCGGATTAGTTTTTGGAGTTGATCGATAAAGCCGGTTAAAAGTTATTCCCCAAAAATCACTTTAAAAACATTTTTTTTTTATTTTTTTAAATCATTGAACTTAATTAATTGAAAAGCTCAGGAAGTAGCATGAAAATAAATAAGTGTATGCTTTTTCAGTAAAATACATGTATTTATAAAAAAATAAATAAAAAAAAGCTTAAAACAATTTAATGTTTTATAATTAATTGATTAATTAATCATCATCTTCATCCGTAGAATCATTTTCAAAAGTCATCAGCAAAAAAAACCAAAACGTTGGAAACACGTTGTAAGCAGTATGCCACGAACGAGTCTTTATGATCAGCTGTGATGGCGTCATGGCAACAGAAACCAGAGTGGGGATGGAGTGAGAGAGTAATAGATAGAGAAAGAGTGAGAGAGGAATAGAAACGCGGAGAAGGAAATGTAGGCATCACGCAGCTGCACGCATTTAACTTTATCGACGAATTTTTGTTATTTCGGCTTGTGGAAATCGTCAGATTATATATTTTTCATTATTCTTGAATTATTTCCTTTAAAATAAAAAAAAATTTAGCTACGCTCGAGAATGTCGAGATGACGTTTTTTTTTTACAACTTTGTTGCCCTCCCCTTTTTTTACGTCACTCTCAAATTGTCAGATTAGTGGAATATACACTTTTTAGGGTGTAATTAACTCACCCTACCTTAATCTGACGCGCTCGAGAATTTCTGATGGTCAATTTTTTTTTACTAATCTGATCCTGTATCCTTCACGGGCGGCCTTATATATGGGCCTCATGTTCTGTGGAGGTACTTAACTGGGTACAAGGTATCCCCCTGTATATTAATCTGCCGCGCTTTAGTAAATCCCGAAATCCCCGCTTGGGCTCCCCTACTATTGGAGCTAATTTGGACTGCATAGTATACCAACGTAGGCTGCAGAGGCCTGTTTTCTATTTTTTTACTCTGTGGAGTGTTGTGGCCACTTAGATCAGCTGTTGTCATTCGCCGTCACTGTCACTACTCATGTACTGTCAGTTATTCCAATGATCTTCTAAAATGTATTTATTTGTTTATTATGGAATTAGATTATTCATAATTAAATGAAAAAGTGCTTGCTCAATACTGTTTAGTATATGATAGTTCTGCTGGTTTCATGAACGCTGCTCATTTAATAGTTGACTGCGGTATTTAATTCAAGCAGATTAACTTAAAAATCATGATATTTTTTATATTATTTTGCATTCTACAACTTGTTTTAACATCCGGAGAATCTGGTTGTGGCTGTAGCCTTAATCGTGCAGAAGGGGCAAACTTAGCTAAAGAAAATATTTTTAGTATTGCTTATAATGATGTAGACCAATGTCCTGTAGGTCATGATGTTAATAATAAATATAACATATTTGAAGAAAAAAGTGCATCAGATAGAATGATACTAGTACCTGCTAATGAATATCAGGTGGGAACAGATGATATCGCTATAGAGAGTGATCAAGAAGGCCCAAAAAGAATAGTGACAATAAAAAGTTTTTATTTAGACAAGTATGAAGTCTCAAATGAGGACTTTGCTAATTTTGTAAATAAAACTAAATATAAGACTGAAGCTGAACAATTTGGAGATAGTTTTGTATTCTCAGCGTTTTTAAACAATACATTTAAAGAACAATTGAAGGACTTTCGTGCCGTACAAGCTATCTGGTGGTACAAGGTGCTAGGTGCTGACTGGAGGCATCCATACGGACCAGATTCTGGCATAACAGGTGTGTATCCATACTATTAATATTATTATATCAGACCTGTTTAGTAAATATGTCTCTATGGCTTTAAGGCAGGAGTTGGAAAATCTTGATTTGTGGGGGTTCTACCAGATTTGGAATGAGGCGGAGGGCAGAAAAGTGCTAGCTCATATATTTAAGCATCCAATAACCTTTCACTGGACTGGTTAAAATTCTTGCAATCCTTCATACAGGAGTAACATACATATAAAGTCAAAAGTAAAGAGGAAGTAGGCTGTTTATAACATATTTTAGATTAAGTGTGATTCTACTACAATTTGTAACTTACTAAACCATATTAACAGGCAGTGAATACTATAAATTTAAAAAATCCCCTGCTGAGCTACCTCACGTGCCCCCCCTCCTGGCGACGCCTGTAGTATACCTATACATATCTCAACACTGTAAAATGTGTCTATTGGATTTATTTGACATAGTTAACCTGTATTTCTCAGAATTAATGGACCATCCAGTCACTCATGTTTCTTGGAGTGACGCAAAAGCCTACTGCAAGTGGAGAGGTGCCCGCCTGCCAACAGAGGCTGAATGGGAGGCAGCGTGTCGGGGAGGTCATCAAGATACCACATACCCTTGGGGAGACAAACTGTTTCCTGATAGGAAACATATGTTAGTATTATAAAATTTTATTCGGCTTAAAAAAAGCGAGAGGTCCTTGATTCCAGGTATTTTATTTTTGGGGTTCCGTAACTCTAAAGGAAAAAATGGAACCCTAAAAGGCTCACTTTGTTGTTCGTCTGTCAAGAGCCTTTATCTCGGGAACGCATGGAGTTATTGAGTTGAAATTAAATCCATACCTATAATTTAGTCTGTGATCCCTTGGAACTGGAAAAAATCAATCTTCTAGGTCTATGCAGTCAAAAGATATGGCGATTTATATCGCAACTTGCATGGAACTCTCGGTGCGCGAGCCCGACTCGAACTTGACTGGTTTAGTATGTTTGTTGTCGCGATTGCAGCCGACTGTTACGAGCCTGCATGGAGGTAGACGAAACAGCAGCCGACGTGCTTCTGCACTGCCCAGAGGTTGCCCCATACAGGGCAAAGTACTTCGGTAACCCAGGTACTCTTCGCGAGATCGTCAGCAACACCAAGGCGCTGCTGACGTTTCTCGTGGAGCTGGGGTGGATCGAATAATATTCCCACCCATACGCAAAATACGCTCCTCAGACTTGGAGTTGCGGACACCAGCCCGTTATACAATACAATACGCGATTGCTCCGTCAATTGTGGGCCGATTTTCAAAATTCTTTTTATAATCGTAATGTAATACTCCCTTTTATCTCTATTGCTTCAGTAGTTTATGATTTATCTTCTACAATACATATTTTTTCTTCTAACGCACGTTGTTGACATTCTTTTTACTTTCAGGGCCAACATTTGGCAAGGAACATTCCCTACTCACAATTCAGCCAAAGATGGTTATATTGGTACTTGCCCAGTGAACATGTTTCCTCCTAACGATTTTGGTCTTTATAACATGGCTGGCAATGTATGGGAGTGGACTGAAGACTCCTGGGCTGGAAAAAATGTATGTTTAGTTTTACACAAGCATTTTTCTTTGTTATATTTGTGGATTAATGCTATAGAGGCCAATGTATGTTGATGAATAAACTAGCTGGCAACCGCGGCTTCGCCCGTGTGATATCGAAATAAAATCTCTTCTGTGCCAAATTTCATCAAAATCCGTTCAGCCGTTTTGACGTGAAAGAGTAACAAACATCCATACATCCACCCATCCACAAACATTCGCATTTATCTATACTTAATATTATAAAGCTGAAGAGTTTGTTTGTTTGTTTGAACGCGCTAATCTCAGGGACTACTGGTTGGAATTGAAAAATTCTTTTAGTGTTGGATAGTCCAGTTCTTGAGGAAAGCTATAGGCTATATAACATCACGCTACGACCAACAGGTGGTGAGCAGCGTGGGTGAAACCGCGTGGAACAGCTAGTACTTAATATTAGTAGGATTTATCAACAATTTTTCAAAAATAACTTTTGAAAACACCAAATATACATAATTTTTTCCAGTAAACGTCATCATAACACATACAAAAATGAACTTTGGCCTATTTAGCACTAGGCCACAGATGTATTTTTGTCATTTTACCTTTTTTTAAATTTATTTTTATTAATAAGAACTTTGTAACTTACATATATACTGAAGGTTAATTTTGCTTTTGCAGCCTCAAGAAAAAGTAAAGAAGGGAGGGTCATATTTGTGCCACCTGTCCTACTGCTACCGTTACAGATGCTCTTCACGATCTCATAATACCGAAGATAGTTCTGCAGGAAACTTAGGATTCCGGTGTGCTATGTCTGCCAAGTAACATATTTATTTTGATTTGGGACAGTACTGTACTTAAAAATAAACTAGGTACCAAGGAACAATAAATAATAATTGACCGTAATTCATCTGCATATCATACTGATGATAATTTTCAACTATGTTCCTATTATAGTTTAGAAGGTAAGCTGATAGTTTTTTTTTATTGATTTGTGATACTTCTGAAAATACTTTAAGTTTAAGTAAAAAAAATCTAAGAACTTCAAAATTACCAATCAAGTAGAGGATGATATTGAATATGTAATAATAATACCAGCCTATGACTGTCCCACTGCTAGGCAAAGGCCTCTTCTTATACAGCAAATACATAAAATAATTAAACATATTTCAGAATTAGGGTGGTGCATACATGTAAATGTATCTATCAGCACCTAATCGCTTCTTCATGCTCCTATCCTTTTCTGACGTGCTGCCGAGCGCATCTTCGATTTTGCCGCGTCTAATAGCACTCCCGCTATTTTTCGCTCTGGCAAATGACCGTTGCTAGTCACGGAAAAGGATAGAAGCAGGTTTAATGCGATTCCGTACTACTAGATGAGGATCAAATCTTACTTTGATTGAATGGTCTTTATTGTTTGTTTGCTATGTTCTTAGTATAATTAGGTATAGTGAACAAATAGTACCAGGCTGTCTTTACTACATATGAATGTTAATCTAGGCTATTTTTTTATACTATATCAATCTTGTGTCAATGATAGTGATTAACCACTTGTGAGTTATTATGTTAAGTTTTTGACTGTATTTTTCATTTTATTATTATTACAATAAAATTTTTGTTTCATTTAATGCATATCTAGTTTATCCCAACGACATTCATATTTCCTGTGCAACACGTAAATAAGGGAATTTGCATAAATTAAAACATTACAGAAATATTACACTTATATTTTAATTGCATATTTTTGTATAAAAATTACAATAGGTACATAAATTGATTTCTATATGATTAATGAAACAACAAAATTTATATTTACAAATGGTGAGCTTCAGCTGCTTGGCTGCTAAATAAAGCAGAATAATATTCGGAGTACAAAAACCACCTTTAATTTTGGTAAGTACAAAACAAAACGGAAGACTAAAAGGAAGTTTCAAAGTTACTGCTATTAAACCCGTTATCGATTTGATCCTATATACATAATTTTGGTTTAAATAAAAGATAAATAAAATAAATAACCAACACAACCACTTTAGTGTCATAGTAATCTAAACCTAAATTGAACATTCGTTTGAAATTAAAATACAGTTGTTGTACTTAAAATAGAAAAATAATCACATAAAATATTTACAACAAAAAAATGTTGTATCGAAACTATTAACACCGTTAAATGTTTTATAAATACACAAAGGCAAACGGCGTTGATATTTACAAATTCTATATAATGGTGGCATTTGCCGAAAGGTATAAAACCTATCTTTGATCTAATATTGTGAACAGTGGTTTTGATAATCATGAGCTTGTAAGAATAATGATCAATACTTATAAACTAAACATCCGGATTTTTTAAATATATTTTACCAGAATAGCACTATACAATCAGAGCTATTGCGGTCGAAACTACCCTAAACGTTCATATGAGAATAGGTACCTGCCATAACTTCAATCAATTAGCTATCTAGAGAAGGCAGTATTATGTTCTGGATGTGCACAAACCAAACAGCACTAATATTATTTAGCGCAAATTAGTATTGTAAAATGTAGTCTTATGATCACATTTGTATAAAGTTTATTAGCAACTTTATTTTATGTGGCCATTGTGTGTATACATTTTAAAGCAAACTGAATATTTATTTTGTAGTGTGTAAAATCGTACACCACGTTCAATTCATCAATGATATCGCCGTGAATAAAACATGATTTCAATTGTACGATAGCGACAATGTTAGTTTTAACATTTACAAGCTCATCATCATAACTTACATATTTTTAAATTAAATAAGCACCATGTATAACATACATGTTTCTGTAAGTATTATGACTGTATTCTTTTAGAGTTTTTCTAAAAGCAAAATATTGTCTAATTCTAATAATAAAAGTATAAAACGCTATGCGATCACAAATCTAGCTATACATTTACATCGATAAAATAAAATTTACACCATTGATACCGCCTAACTGTATGTACACTAGACAAATCACATGTACCACTACTTCTAGGGTTATTATTGGCGAGGCGACGTGGCGAGAGGCCGGACCTGCGCTCGCGCGTCGCTCACATACATCCGACACCGTTACCCCGAAGGTCCACGCATTAAATAAGAAATGTTAACGTCCCGTGATAATTTCAGGCTATGAATCACAGAGTACTACGGAATGCTAAGGTGGGCGCCTCGTCCGCCGTCAGTTGCCGGCCGGCAGCACGGTGCGCGCGCGCGGGAGTGCGCCGTTCGTGTGACCGTTGCTGAAGCCGTTCTTCAGTGAGCCGTTTTTGTACGTGATGTCTTTAATTTCTGTCGTCTCTGGTTGTGGAGACCTGGCGCGAACCTATTAATGGAAAAAAAGTTTGATTTATTATCAATCTTTTGATTCAAGTCGATTCAATTTCTTCACATAGAGATGCGCAGAAACCATGCAACTTCCTAAAAGGCTTTATTCATTCATATCAGTGTAATTATTTTTGTAATCGATTCAGTATTTTATGGTTGTTCTGTTAATTAGGATTTTTTTAGAAAAATCTAAAGAGGGGTTTTTTAGGTTTACAACCATACAAATAAGCGATAAATTTACCTTAGGCCTAATAGAGTAGGACTGGTTGTAGAAGTCTTTGAAGAGGAAGAAGAACATGACTGCGTGCATTCCAATCCACCAGACGAATGCGCGCGGGTAGTCACAGTCGATGAACAGCAGCTGGAACGCGTGCACCATTATACCTACGAACTGCACCTGAAAAATAATATTACGGGTTAGTTATATAATATCACTACTGTAATTTCTAGGGGTTGGGCAAAAGTGTATATGTAGTACACCCACATTTCGGCGTGTTTTTGGGTCCTGTGGCGATGAGGTTATTGAAATACACAGTCTACCGAAAATCTGGACAAACGCTTGACCAATTTTATTAACCCAGTTCAGCATTCGATGTCTGAATAATTACAGATAGGTAATAATCATCATGTTAATGTTCATATTCATACCAGAATCATATTAACATTTGGTGTGTTCATATTTTTTATTTATTTTTTTAAAAATACGTTGCCCCGCACTAGGATTTTTTTCTTGTATCATAGGTGCGTTTACAAACATTCAATCTCACATACACAAACAGCCAGACCCGGAACAACTATCTGTAGGCCATACAAATATTTGTTCCGTGCGGGAATCGAACCCGCGACACGCAGCGCAGCAGTCGATCGCTCAGCCACTGCGCTGACCGTGTCGTCTCCTCCCATTAATAGAAAGGGCTGTTACTGTTTATAGAAGGGCACATGTGGTGCCCCTAAGCCCCGTTAAGGATATTCTTACACTCATTATGTGTTTCTTACCATTTGTAAGGTAGTGAGGTACCTCTTCCACCACAGATATCTCCTCATGTGCGGGCCCATGGCTGCCAGCATGTAGTACGTATACATAATGATATGCACAAAGGTATTGAGCAAGCCGAAGAAGGTGGAGTGACCGCCGGGCGTGAACTTGACGCCGAACCAGACCGACATCGGCATAACGCCGTGGTGGATCACGTGGAGTGTTGACACATGATCAAACTTCTTTCTCAGTACAAAGAAGATCTGAAGAAGATGGAAGAATATTTGCTGTTATTAGTAAATAAATAAATAAATAAATTAGTAGGTATTTATTTTTATTTATTTTATTACTTTTAATAATGCATTAAAAGTAATCATCATCTAGGCAGATGATGATTACTTTTTCCCAGCTGTATGTATAAGTTTCCTGATCAGCTTCCTGATTAAACTGTATTGTACCAAATGAAATGTTTATTTCATAATAATAATTTAATATGTTCAAATTTTTTAAATGTTTTTTTTTTGTTTTTATGAAATATTTTAAAAATTAATTATATGTATAGAAAACAATAAATGGACGAAAATTTAATATAATGTTTCCAAAAATGTTATTTAAAAAAAAATAAGATTTATACAATATAAATAGTTATGTCGCTTGGACTTTAGACGCCACGTGAGTGTTCAAGTCAACAATCATAACTCGTAAATATTTTATTTGTTGTCTTTAACAACGACATTGTCACGGATCTTTTTTTGGCATGTAGTATTGAGTTTTGCGATAGCGGGTTATCGCTAACACGTTATGATAACGTTACGTACGTATTAACTAAAACAAAAAATTACCGTATCAAAGAATTCTGTGAACTTGGAAAAGTAGTACCACCAACAAGCGTGAACCATCTGAAAATTTAATACATATTATAATATTTCGCAACAATCATAATTTCCTTTTTATTTAAATGAATGCAAAAAAACATCTTTATTGGATAAATTTAAAAGCAAAAACAAAACGTCAAAAATAAATCGATAGCAAGCAATCTAGAATATATTGTTTGTGTTAAGTGTTACTGATGATCATGCATATTGTCATGAGTCATGATAAATAATGAATTCCAAAAATTATTGATTATGTTAATTTGATGGGCGAGAATGATGATGAATATAGGATGCAAACCCTGGAATAGAGTCCTTTGTAGTACAGCTATTCAACTACACTATCTAAGGCAAAAGCGAAATGTCTAGCACAACGAGGGTGGTCGCGAAAGTTATTTATAAAACCATCATAAGTTGATCGGAATATAGTCAATTTTGTCCCTAATCTAATTAAGTATTACTCTTACAATTTTTTTTTAAATTTAATATGATTTGAATATTTAGGGTAGCGGTTATTAAGGTGTATATGCTGGTTTTATTTAAAAAAAAATGTCTGTAACTCATTCAATCTTAAAAAATGCCCACACAGATATCAGTATCTGGCCATGTATAGGATTTTTTTTCTATAACAAATCGATTAGGTTTTATCAAAGAAGCTGTTCCGTGGGTTATGTTGTTTAGGTAATGAGATAATGGTTAATTTAGAATGTTTAAACTGTTTTAGGACAAATGTATGCGTTCCAGAATTAGGATTCAACGGGATTAGAACACAAGAATAACACAAATAAGAACCCAGAAACGACTTCAGTACAAAAAACATCCAAGCCATAATGATAGCAGTGCAAGAGCAGCTTAGCTTTTCACATAGATATCTATGTTGTAGAGTAATCAATTTACGTATAGTGTAGCTTTGGGATGTTGGGACTAATGTAATAAATGGAAGTGATAATTCACCCTCATTGTTTGTGGATGTTTGGAGTGGTCGACCGGCTGACATTGAAAGTTATACCTGCCTGTGAACCAGCCCGCGGCTCCGATCTGAAACAATATGCCGACACCAGGCCCTTATATATACAATTCGCACATCACCAATGCCGCGCTGTTCATCACACGGCTTCAAATGTTAATGCATTCAAAGTTTAGCGCAGTAATGTTGGCGCAGGTTGATACTTTACAATGTTACTTATAATATGTTAGTAGCAGTACAATCCAAACACGTACTCATTTGGATACTTACATCTATGCTTATCTATGCTTAAAACTAACTGTTACCATCTGCACCATGTAACTACATTAACATAATGCATACTGCAGCATCCCTAATAATATATAATGATGATTGCTATTTACAGTGAGCATGGGTTAGTTGACTCTGCTCTGATCCCAATCCCGGGCGTCGGTATGTGGACGCCTATAGATCACTTACTCTAATAGCTTTGGGATTGTCTGTGTAGTCCACAGGTTGGCATCTAAAGCTGTAATGATTCAGCCAGCCCCCCATCATACTCTGAGCATAGCATGACAAAAAAGAAAAATATGG
This sequence comes from Ochropleura leucogaster, assembly GCA_958449745.1. NCBI lineage: Eukaryota > Metazoa > Arthropoda > Insecta > Lepidoptera > Noctuidae > Ochropleura > Ochropleura leucogaster. Next base: position 12,506,798 of record OY288204.1, on the reverse strand, counting down.
ACATTATAAAAGGCACAAATCTCTTGTATCTGAATGAACTTTAATTTATTCAAAATGATTGTCACTCAATGTTTAAGGCATTATTAAAGTTGGCCAAAGAGATAAATAACCAGGCTTTTAAATGAACTCTTTGTTGCCCGTATTTTTTTTTCGAAAACATTAATTGATTTATAAGAAAATTTCAACTCTATCTGACTAGCCTGATTATCTCTTTTGCTTACTTTACAAAGCTAAGTTAGTTTGGCATGTTTTATAATAAGTTCTTTCACGAAAGATTATGGAAAGCTACTTAGGCCCTGCTGTAATGTCTGAAAATTACCTTAGTAATATATTATCAATTATTTAAACATTATTTTATCATTATTTACTCTGCCAAGGTTGTTTATCTGGTGAGCTCACTTTGATAAAATTAAGCCTTTTATTTATGTTCTCTCATCAGCCTAGGAAACAATCTCATCATGGGCCTGCTGGTAGCTGAGCAAGTTTCCAATTTTTTCAGAGATAATAAATAAAATTTAAAGTCTATGGAAACAAAAAAGTTGAGAATTCATTCATACAAATTACTTAATTTTCTTTTCTGAAAACTGGCCATATGAATCTGTATTGTGAGTACAGAGCTATAACAAATTGTTAAAATTCAAAGTAAATTAAAAAAGTGCATCTAAAATATTTACCATACATCTGGCTGAAATAAACACAATTAAAAATTGAAGCACCTTAAAAGCACTTGTGAAATTATCATTAGGGATCTAAAAAAATGATGCAAATTCATATCATTACAATGAATGAGTAGTTTAATTTGCTGATTAACAACTGAAAAAGTGCAAACAGAACACAAAAATTTTAATGTATTTTTAAATGTCTGCTATACCTGGTCTTTACTTTATCATTACACTGAAAAAAAAGTGAAGACACGAAACAACAGTGCAAGGCACCAAAAAGTTTAAAATATAAAATATATTTTTTAATGTTAAAATGTTACCTCATAAAACAGCCATGCACTGAATATTACTTGTAAAAAGTTATATAGTATTAGAACATTTTTTAGTTCATATGGTTTTCTACTCTCCATAAATCGTGGCCCCAAGACCTGAAAAAATAAAAAGAGGACAATAATTAGTATATACCTGCAATTACACCATAACTATAAAAGTAGTGATATAGAAAAAAAAATACCTTGACTAGATAGACATAGCTTAAACATATTAATAATGTAGGAAAAGGGGAACTCATCAAGAACCATGGATTCGTCCTAGGATCTGTAAAAAAAATATAAATTATTAGTTTAAATATTTTGTTTTTCCACCAACTAGTTTGTATTTAAAAAATGTATGTGCCGATATTACAAGTGAATTCTTGAAAACAAAATTTCAAATCAAAATGAATTTTCCCAGCATCCAATCAGATTATAGATAGTAATATGTAATTGCTGTGATTGGACAAATCAGTTGCATAGAGTAAATGCCCAGCTGTATAGTGGGTCATCTAAAAATACTCCTATGTTATAACTGGAAGTGTGTTGGCAGTGTCAGGAGATATGATCAGTATCAAGAGATAAATTTGTCATGCTAGTCATCCTCACAGATAGGACCATTTTGAAAACGCAGGCATATTTGTTTATCTAATCTTTTTAAAATTGTTTATATTAATAAAATACTGTAGACATGATTGAGCGTAACAGCTGATAAGTGGATATTTTTATTCTGATTTTATATTATAAATAATTTGAGTTGATTATTTTAAAATAAATATAATTATTTTTTTTGAACTTACATAGTTTTTTTACTGGACTGTATTCAGAAGAATTAGGCATCAGGAAGGCAAGAGTACATGGGGGGGATATTAGATGCAATTCTATATAAAAGTGTCAAGAGCTCATCATGACTTACCTCCGAATTTGTCCATATAATATTGAAAATCGCTAACATACTGTAGTATTAGCGCCATTGTGTCAAATTCTGAAAATTAAATACAATTATAATTAAAACAATTGAAATAACCACTAGATGTCAAGACAGTTAGGAGTTCCGCGATTATGCCAGGTGTTTGGTGAGGAATTAATACTGACCGAGTTATTCTAAACACTACACGCTGTTCAAAACATTATTTACAATGTTTTTTGAATTATCAGTTTTCTACTAGTTCACAATTAAATATTTTTTGATTCATCGAAACGAAAATAGGTTAAGCAGGCTTTGGCGCACTGACAGCAGCGTAGCAGGAACTGGGAAAATTTCCCTAAAATAAACACGACAGATGGCGCAACTGTAGGGTGACAGTAGAGTTGACAGTAAGAACAGGAAAATTCTGACGTAAGAACTCAATGAACTTATTTACTATCAAACCTGAGCATGTTGTCCCAGTTAGTACATAGTAAAATTCTATCAATAATATCCTAGTCTTAACATACCATTGCAGAGACACACCATTATAAGTGCCAAAAAGATTTTGTGAGTAAATTAAATGTTTGCAGACGACAACTATATGTTATGCCTATCTCAAAGTATTCTTATTTCGTTTCGTTTTTCATCTAGATCTTAGTTTCAAAAACCGAAAAGATAACAAATAAACGAACGCGACTGTTGTAGCATCCGGGATCCCTGATTCCCTGACGACATGCATATGACCTAAATTATTAATCTGTGGCAACATGTGTGACAGTGACATATTTTTACAAGGGTGGCCAATTAGAATACAAAAACTGTTGTCGTAGTCAACTCAGAATTATGTAAAATTATAGGTGCTTAGGTTGGTAGGTCTCTTCTATCCAAGTATCCACGCCAAAATCTGTAGTACTTAGCTATGCCTAATCCGTTACCAGATACCCATCATCAAATGCCTACTTAATTATGTACTTAATAGTATTACTATAACTTACGTTCTTAAAGTACCTAAGCCCTCAGAAACACCAGACAAATAAGTGCGTCGGTAACTGTTTATTACAATTAGGTACCTAGATCGGATGCAACTTACTAAATTACCTATCTAGGTACATTCACACCTTAGGTACATATTGCAAGTATTGACCAATTGGCATTCTTCAGTTTAATTGGCCCATTACATAGAAAGTCCTACATTTGTAGGGTCAAGGTCAAGGTCAAGGTCAAGCTACACATTTAATATGATTAATTTAGATGACGCTTTAGTTTCGGCAAATTCGTACCAATATCTATACTAAGGTTACCAAGCGACGTGACGTGAAACAGTCAACCAGTACAATAGACCGTTAAGCATCTTACGTAATACTATGAATGAAATTAATAGGTAGGTACCTATCTACCTAAGTAGGTATTCGAAACTCACTATAAAGACGCGAGCAACTCAGATCATTGATAAACTTATTTTACCTAACATTGTAGGTACCTAACGATTCAAGAATCGATCGCCCGTATCCATTTGCAGACTGAAAACCTGAACTCGCTAGATATTGAGAATTATCCAGATTCTATTAAACACCGATGGCCTAATTTACTGAGTAAGCGCACGGTAACTATGTGATACATACTCTTATAAAAAAAAAAATACCTGTACTTAGAGATAGTCAGCGATGGGCTCGTCACTGTTCCTCGTACGAGTACAAATGGTTTTTTTCAGCGTGCTTATCACTGGCTTATCATCACAGTTCACACTGAACTGTTTTCAAAATGGACGTTATGCGAGGCGAGCTACAACTGCTACAAGTTGCTAATTAATGATTACTAGCGTAATATTATACTGGGTTACTTTACTAGCCTCGAATTCTACAGGCTTTAACTACAGGTAGCTTTGCAGGAAAATAATCATTATGGTTTTCGTAATACCTAAGTCATTCAGTAGTCAGTACGACTCTATACGAATCAACATTTTACTAAACACTTTTAGAATATTAGGTATTGCGGTTTATAGTTACTCACCTTAAACTACAATTTTCGAGGCAATTTTGTCTTCTTTTCGCTTAGCTTATCTGAAAAGAGGAAATTAAAATTGTAATTTTTTTAGAAATAAGTTTTTTTTTAAGTAACGCAGTAAGAATAAATACAACTCATGTACTTCTTGAAGCTACAAAAACAACATTAAATATTTCAGATCTTTACAGATAGTAACGTTAGTGGTGGTTGCTATGCCAATTGCCTGCAAGTGCAGACAACTTAGTACATAGCCAACCAGTTTTTCTCGATAGCCCTCTGCAACTCCCCCCTACGCTAATCAAATGATTACCATCAGATGTCTTTCGTTTTCTACTTGTGTAGCATTCATATTCAAATACATTATCGGATTATTTATCTAACGGTATAAGCTGGTAATACAGCGTTATAAAACTTGATTTTAGTAGGTTTGTTTGTATTAGTTAATAATATAGGACATGGGCAAATCCAAGACTTACCTACCAACCGTTAAGATACAAATTCAAATAAGATCATGAAAGTATTCATCAGTCAATTTGCATGGTTATGTTCAATGCAATGTCGATGAATGACGTTATTCATTGTTTCAAGGAATCTCGATGGTCAATATCGTGTAATTACCGGCTAGGTATACGTTGTTAGCAGTTACCGTCTCTATGCCGATGCCGTGTTCAAGTTTACTACAAAAAAAGCAATGCTTATGTTCCAAATCACGTTGTGTTAGGTACGACCTTCATACTATGATAGTCATGTGGTGATCGTTTCGTTCTAGTTGAGATTTTCTTGCATTTACTCTGACTTGTACGTATATTCAGGTAATATTTTTCATGACCTAGTTAGTCTGTCTACGTGATTCTTAATGATAAGATAATGCAGACTTTGAAACTGTGCACCGACGCGACGGGAGGTTTAACCGCTTCGTACCTATCGTGAAAACGTGAGATAGGCAGACTAGGCAGTCGTCATTCAGAGTTATCTCTTAGCGATAACACAATTCATTATTATCTGTTTAAGAACACAACATTTCACAATAAATACTTATAAGTTAACATTAAAAAGTTGGAGTGTTAACAAACTAGTTTTGATTAAATAAAAATGTGTGTTTTAGTGGTTTATCTACTTAAAGTAGGTTACTGGTGTGGTGTTGTTGAGTAATTTTCAGAAGTCATGGCGGTTTATTAAGCAAACCAACGTCATTAAATTAGTTTTAATGGGCAATCAGGAAAGTCTCAGTACAAAGGAACATAACTGCTGAAATGTGGGTGTACCTAATAATATGTAGTCTCTGTCTCTGCCCAACCTATCGGGGATTACAGGTGTATTATGTTTATGTTTAGTAGGCATTAGTTCATAGGTGTCAAGGTATCTACTAATATTACTGGTTAGATAGTTGACGCTCATCATCATGAAAATGCTAGCAAATTAGCAATGACTCTTATCAGACGGTGTCTGAGCAGTTTGAACATGTTTTTGTAGAGATTATTTTATAAACTCAGCAAATATAAAAAAGGTACTTTACGTACTTACAACAGGTAGAGACAGAACAACAGGTAGAGACAGAACAACAGGTAGAGACTTAACAACATGTAGAGACAACATCTGGGGGAGACAGAACATGTACGCTTGACGCCTGCATTCACACCAGAGCGCGACAAATCGTAAATGCACATTCAGTTTCAGTGTAGGTAGGTATGTGGTACACAATAGGTTAGTAGTAAGTACCGTACCTACCTACGTACTTTCCATATACCTACATTTAGTACAATATACTATGTATATTGCATTCGGATAGAGCTCTGCATATTCCGTCAAGGATTATTAATGTCAATACCTTGGTAGGCACATAGATTGGCTAGATTACACAGTAAAAGCGTGTTGTAAGAAACCAAATAAGAACGGCCTAAATTACTCAAATTGGCAGTTTGTTTAATGACAGCGAGTGCAAGTACTGGCACGTATGTAATTATCTACGGTAGAGTAAATATTATAATAGAAATAAAAATATGCCGAGTGTCGAAACAAGTGTGAATGACATTGATCGCTAAAAGCGTTTGAATATTTTTTGCTAGCCATTTTACGAATTCCATAGACTACAGGCAGACACCGGTCAGATATTCTTTTTTCTTCTTTGGCAACTGTCATATGGTTGCTTTTATCAATTTGTACTATACATTTAGTAGGTACCTGGGCACCGTTATTTTGTTCAAGGTAGGTAGGTACATTACATAGCAAGTAATGAGTCTACGTTCCGTGATATTCAACTATTCGGTTAATCATGACATTGAACTCTATTTACATTTTTTTTGTACGAAGGTACATATGTTTATTGACACTTATAAATAAATTCATGCTAATATTTAAATACATATAATATGCGTAAGTATGTACCTATGTTTGTCCATTTGTTACGTAGACTTGAAGTGAAACCCCTGTGAACAGATTTGATCTGATATAGAGCTTAAGTCAACAGGACATAATAAAATATAAAAATATATTCCTTTCTTTTGTAAGCTCAACCTTTGAGTGAGATCGATTGAGTGAAGATTATATGGGAAACGCGATATCCATAGGAACAAGGTCGTCTGAAACCAGGTATTCTAAGAAACCAGAACCGAATCGTAACCATTTCAGAGCCCTATCAAGTTTTCTGTGACTGTCGTTTTTGGGTAAACTATAAAAACTGTGGATAGCTCGATTTTAGTGTAGGTGATAGAAAATCGTTGTAGAACTTAAAGAAAACGATTCAACAGTCATGTTATCACAGGTGATAGTCAAATAGGAACGGAAAAAATCATAGAACATAGTTAAAATTATTTTTACTGGTTAAAAATCTAAATTTGGTAGGACTTCGAAAGAAAAATTTATCAAGCAGTTGTCTGTACGAGTCCTAGGAGTCTTATCGTAAAACAACGACATTATTTAATATCAGTGTGAGATATCTTTTATCTTCGCATAAAACAACTTATTAAACATGAATAACACTAATTAGCACAGATTTATTCTAATTAGTCTCTAATAAATCCACACATCTGAAGATAACATAATTAAATATGATCAATCGATTTTTTTATGGACATGTAATGACTAATTGTGTCAATATCTCTCCAATAATGTAGCTAGGTACCTAATTCTTATTTAATGAGTGGATAATCTCATTATATGGGCAATATGATATTATGATAAGGCGATAATATAAGTATTGTGTAAGTAGGTGGAGGTGTTGTAAGAAGAATGCGTCGGTTGCAACACGCGACGCTCCGCGGCTAACAGAGCACGTTGCAGCAGATCGCCGATGACGGCCGAAGCTGTTTGTGTTTATGTACAAACTGGCCGTTGCCTTCGACTTATTTATTGGGATATGATTAAAAGCTTTACTTTTTCAAAACCAACTTTTTTCAATAAAAGAAGGATCAAAGTCGACCTATATTATTTTGTATGTTTGTAAGTATGTCCCTACCCCCAACAAATTTTGTGATAAGTTATTGTCCACTATCATAATCTACATATTTTCGTACCTGTATATTTTTTTTGCGTAATCAAATCCTTAGTTAACATTCTTTAGATTGCCCTACTTGTGTTGCTGTTATTCTTTATGCGGTGTAAGTTGCAATTAAAATACCTAGCTATCTAAGTAGGTACTACTTTTGTCGGTGAAGGCCGCGCCTCCAAATTCAAGGCTGTGTCTATGAATGAACGATTGTAACATCTTACGGTGAATGACTTTTTTTGAGCCGCTTTTCAACTAACCGGATAGGTCTATAGGCAAAAAATGCAGGAAAATATTATATTTTTGAAATTATTTTTAGGTCCTTTTCAGATTGAGTTGACCATAGAGGCTATAGGCCTTTTAGGAATAGTTTATAGAGGTAATATATAATTTGTTGTTGTCATTAGACGGAGCAATTGCCTCGTGTCTAAGTGGGTCATTGGCTGCACGTCTAGTTATGTAATCCTGAGCAGCGGCTCGGCGAGGTGCTCGCAAGTGCACTGCGACAAACCTCCTTATCATGAAGACATTTACTAGTTTAATCATATTTTGTATCAGACTGGTTTTGGTGTCCCGAACTAAGTATAATAAAGTGTTCGTTTCCAAGTCTCTGTCAGATACAAGAGACAACTCTAACTATATACACTGATTTAGTATTCAAATTGAACAGCGATAGTATTAGGTATTTCGTATGCATCTTTTTCTACTTCGATTTTTATGATCGCTGGGTGATCTATCTTTGCACAATTTTACACAGAACCTTGTCAAATATTAGTAGTATAACGTCAAGTGCGATTCCTTAAATTACGAGACATTTTGCAACTAGCTAGATGGTAAAGTTGTTAAAGCAAGAATTCTTAGTCATAAAAAGTTTGTCGTTATGTTTCCAACCATATTTGGTGAAATAGGGGTTGGCCAGGCTTTTAATCTACGTAGGACCGACTGTTATGACTATATACTTGAGGAACCCTGAGCCCTGAGTGTACCAGGCGTGGGAATAACCGTAGACCTTTGTACTTGGAATTGTAATTATATTTACATGAGTACTTACGGTGTTCAGTGTTTAATGCAGTGATTGTGGTATAAACTGCCTTCGAACAGTAAAGAAGCGATAGCATGACGGGAAAGTGTTCAGAAGCGAAGATGACATCAATACAAAGACGTTACTGGTCGATTGTATTCACAAGGAAAATGGATTGTGTTCGCTAACGTTAAGATTACAAGACTGGCGATGAAGCTAAGTGCCAGTGTTGAAACTAATGACTGCACTATTTGTAACCGAGTCCAATAGACGCCTCCGTAAAAAAATACAGCAATAAAATTGCACTATTTGAGAGATTTTACATGCATCTTAAAACAAATAACAGTTTGGCAATAGTGTTTCCCAGCGACTAGCCAGTTTTGAGAAACGTGAGTCATTAGTTTCCTGCAAAACATCACCCATATTAATCAGTTGGTCGTTGATCATCTGAATTCAGATCATTTTGAAACAATGGCCTATTAAGTGAGCGTACTTCACAATTACTCACGAAGCTGGAAACAGTTGTGCGTAGACGGTTGTGGGGAATACCGAACTATTGACATTCTAGTGATGTCACTGTGCGTACGATTGACAGCCAGCCATGTTTATGAGATTAATGAATCATTTAATATAGAAGTAAATATAAATAGTCCTTACCCGGATTCGATAAAAAGGTAAATAGAACATTTATACCAAAATAAATGCAATAAAACAAACATTAAATTATCCTATGTTTAAATCGATCTGTGTGTCAAGTCTCATCTATAAAAGTTCATCAATTTTTTCGTGGCTGATTCAATGATTAGGTACTTAGTACCTAGGTCCAAGTATTATGAGTACTTCTGTCAAAAGTGTGAAAATCATCTATTATTTAGGCTATTCCGTATATTCCTGTTTATACTTTTTCATATTAACATTTTTCTTATAAGAAAAATAAAATCATAACAATAGTAGTAGCCCACCGATATCGGGAACAGGGTGTCAGGGAGTCAGGGCTCCAAACAAAGGAACCTCCTAACGATACGAGACGTATTCAGGAGTACCACTTTCTGAATCAAACCCTCGATTCAGCTGCCTAACGAGAGACTCCACAGGTGTTGGTCGAGGATCTTGGCAATCAAGCCATTGGCCGTAACGACTATCGACGCAACGATCGCTGGGCCCACATGCCAGAAGTCGATAACCTCGCGATCAAGTCAATATACTTGATTTGCTTATCTTTCTCGGACTTCACGAGGCTATTAGTTTATTTAGATAATTGTTTGTATACATACTTTTATATTACTTAAATGGATGACATCCATTATAGACATGGAGAGGATTCTAGTACAAGTGGAGCGCATGCGATTGACTGTACGAGTACCATTGTGAATAAAACCCATGATAAAGAATCAAATATAAATGACCGCAATGCACTCTTTGTTCTTTCTAATTCGGTCAGTTACACCAATTAAACATTACCGTTATCAGTACCTAGCATAGGCCATTGTTTGTTGAGTTGATTTTTATAGGTACAAGGCAGATTATTCTGCATTTATAGGGTTCATAGTGCCATATTGATCTTAAATAAAGGGTGTAACAGTACCCAGAACAAAGTCGAAAGATACGTGTTCTCTCTTCTAGTTACGAAGATTGGGATCAAGATATTTTGAGTGATACCAAAAACATTTCTTTTCTCAGCAACATTTTTTGCATGAAGTTTGAAGTACAGAATGCATGATTGACGGCTTCGCGAATGGTTCGTTTACACCAATATTATCATCTATGTATAAAAATGATAGATATTGGTAGAACTGAGTTCTGAGCACTAATTGAAACTGGCCGTTGATGCCTAGGTGTACATATACACGCACCTGACTATTGCAAAAGTCGAGATTACCGATGTCTATTAAACTGCATGATTTATTTACAACCTTGAACGCGGCGATAGTTCGTGGAGGGTGGAGCAAAGTGAAAGATGTAGTGGACTGTTTAACATGTTTTTTTTTTTAAATAATAAAAAGGGAAATTAAATACAACGGTCGGTTAAAAATGTAAACAAGAAAATATAAGGACGATAGAGAACGCGTAAGCGCAGCCGTGCGTGGAGGCGTGCAACAGCTGAGTGCTGACTACTGGGGTGATCCGGGGGCCCGCAACCGGCCGTCGTTGGCCAGCTCACTCCCCGCTTTCCCCGCACCCCTCGTTCACAGCTGCCAGAGCGCGGTGATATTAAGAGAAGTGGTCTCAACAAACCTCCTCCTTGAATCCTTCCCCTCTTTGTGTAAATAACATACCAACACGCTTGCTATCCCCGAGGTACTTGGCACAGGTGTACCTTATCTTCACCCAAATCCACATTTGACCCGTTCTATGTTTTAGGGGACGAGTTTAAAAACAAAGCAAATTGGTACTTATGCAGACAATAATAACAAGCACACGATACTCTTTGAACGACCAGGACCAATTTGATTTTGTCTTATCAGGTTTTCGTGAAACTTCCCTCAAGTTAATGGTTTTGTAAATAGGTACCTACTTAAGTTTAAAAACTATGTGCTCGACACTAATGGTTATATTGTACATTGGATTCCACTAAACCCTACAGGAAAAGTCTGTAAATTCTTAATAAAATCTAAGAAATAAAACCCACTTGTAAGTTGCGATACACATAATATGTTGTGACGCTGACAGAATAAGTAATGTGGGGTGTTTTAATCTGCAGCAATTGTATTCAAATTGTTAGGTTGCTGTATCAGTTGCGATCGTTCGACATTGACATTGGCGACGCGTCTGCACGCTAGCTGCCGTCGAAATTCCGCTTTGTAATTGAAAATAACTTTCATTGAAATGTATCGATGCAGCACTCGACTCGAGAAACGTGAAAGCATTTCAGCGCGTCCGGTGTAGCTTGCGAGTTTGTGGTGGCGCTGCTTGCGGAGATTAAGAGCAGCGCCATGTCAGATGCAATAGATTTGAGTGTTGTTCCTTAATCTGCCGTGGACCAAGATATATTGGGTACTTGGAGCACGAGAGTCGCGATGGTTCGTGACCGCTTCATTGTTTCTAAGGGTTTCTATTGTTATGAGATTTAGTCGAATTTCGTTAGTATAAAATGATTTACCATTTATTGTTATTATATATCACTAGCTTCCGCCCGCGACTTCGTCTGCGTGGCATAATTACTTTGGGCTAACGTTTACTCTCCCCTTTTCTTACCTCTTTCTCCCTTATTTTTTTTTTAATTAGCATATGTCCGTCTCCAGGTTCCCAACTATCTCTGTACCAGAATTCATCAAAATCGGTTGTGCCATTTAAGCGTGAAGACGTAACAAACAAAGTCACTTTCGCTTTTATAATATTAAGTAAGGATTTATTTTCATAAATTCATAAATACTATAATTTGTTTTTTATTTTCGTTAGCATACGTTTATTTATTAAAATTAAGAAACGTGCTTCGACAATAGATTATTATTGTATTAGATTTTTTGTCTCACATTCGATGAAGATAAAATAATGTCGGTAAATGCGCTAAATGTCCTCGTTTGTGATTTTCTAGAGTTGTAAAAAGCGGGCACGTTTCGGGTTATCAAATTAACATAATTATTTAGCTACGCTATTAATACTAAGATATAAATAAATACAAATGTTAAAATCACGTGTTTGAATATTTTGATATAATATGAATTTATGATACAATATTGAGCAGACGCTTTGAGTCAATGTCATTGCAGTATCTTATTATTCCCAGAGGAAAAGATTCTTCCGTATGAAGCTGATACATACCTAAATATTAATTATATGCATTTAAATGCATCGCGTATGAAGTCATTATAATATTATAGCTATAAATTATACGTATTGAGCCATTTTATTTCCGCGAATGCATTTAATGCAAAGCATCTACTCTTGTTCTAAATGATAAAAGATTATTTTTATGTCATGAAATAAAGGTTAGAACATTTTATGGTCTAGTATCAGTGAGGCTAAGAACCAAAGAACTTATTCATTTGCCTTTGCCATAGGTAATATACTATGTTATTCGCGGCAATGAGAGTATCACGATCGCGTATTGTAGACATTGTAGTGGTTAATTAAGCATGCGTTCTATATAACTGAATCATTAAGTCATTAACATGATGAGTACAATACAATATTTCACGGTCCGGTTATAGTACCTCACGCGCTCTGGGGTGCTACGCAAACGCTACGCGGCTTGGAAACTGTAGCAAGCGGTGCGGGGCCCCAAAGGGCGCGAGGTCGTAGCAGTGGCCGAAAGCACGTGTCGACATGAGCAGTTTAGCACCACTTTTGGCTACGCTTAGCGTGAAGGCTGTCTATGGCCCCAAGTACCAACATTACGTTCACTAGAAGTAGTCCATTTATTTATTGGAAAAATAAGGCAGTGTTTTAGATCGATCTTAAATGAAAATCAATGAAGAAGGTACCGGTCTAGGTAGAGTATTTCTATTTAAAGAATTAATTAATGCATCTAAAGTCGTAAAACAATCTTAAAAAAATTGTTGTCAAACCCAATCAATTTTTATACTATAAATGTGCTTATGCTCGTAAATCATGCCTGTATCAATTACGATTTGAATAAGTTATTTTCAATCTATTATAAGAATGTGGTAAGTATGAAATTACATAAGGCACGCTGGAAATTATTGGTCAACTACCGAAATGGTAAATTTCTTTGTTCGCGCTAAACTTTACATCTTATTAGACATCGTGAATGATTGCTTAATAAGTGTTTCTATTGTTGTCAGTTGATTACATAAATATTAAATAACGTATGCAAATAAGAAGGGCGTTATTTAACTGGTAATAATATGGAGAAGGAGCGACAGTATTGATAGAATATTCAATTTAAATTATTGCTAATACTTTCAATTTTGCGCAAAATGCTGTAATAGAATAATCATAACAAATAGGTATTAAAATTTGACAACGTATAAACGTGACAGTAACGGTACCTGCGCATGAGTTGAGTTGCGAGGCTAAGCCGCACTTGTCGGGGACAAACTGTAGATTGGTGACCTTTCTATCCACACACGATTCGGTGCGTTGGAGATCGCGTTCAACGATCAGCGATTGATTTACGAGTATTCAGAAGTCCTAAACAATTTGACCGTCTTTAGAAAACCAGTGTTGCTGTGTAGATTGTGGAGGTCAGGTGACAGGTATTTTGAGTAATTACTGGTATGTATCCGTATCCGGTTGGATTGGTAGTCGGCCCCAACGTAATTGGGAAAAGGCCTAGACAGATGATGCATTTTTTTACTACCGTACATAACAAAGTCCAAAGCTTCTGTCTGATACAGAGCAAGATAACATCATGCAGTTGACTCATCATCATCTGCCTAGCCTTTGTTGGCCTTTGATGTAGCTGAATAGCAATATTTTACATGTAGATACGTGCTTACCTGACCTCCACCACCCAGTTGATACTAGGTTAAATTATACCCCTTGGTAAGACTGGTTGTCAGACTTTAGGGAAACTGACTATCTGTAACTAACTATCAAAGATTTACAAATGGCAGCCGGGACCAACAACTAAACGTGTTTTCCGAGGTACGGAATCATTTTGAACATCACAAATAAAATAGTTTTAGTAAAGATAAAATCATGTACTAAATTAAAATACTATTTTAAATCTAGAACTACACGTCGACGCAATAAAGAGATGACATCACTGCACTCCAACAATAATGACGAAACAAGTATTTAAGTATGTCCTCTGCTTCTTTCATTCAATATAACGCGCTCTTGTATCATCCAGACAATTATAAATCTTCGGTTAATCATTATGCACTTGTCAAATATAGCAGGGCTGTGATGTTCCGGCAGGCAGTAGCGTACAACGTAAACAGTACAATCAACAGGGTCAGTAAACGTGGACAACACTGAATCATATGTTCCACTGCAGACATTTACGTTCGATTAGATGAGAATAACTTTTTTTGGAAAGAAATACCTTATCGCGCGTTGCGAAAGGGACTAGACGAAAAAAAAATAAAACTAAAAGTTGTAACGACACTTTTTGCTTAAGACCAACAATTGTAACGACACTTTTTGCTATAGTTGTAAGCCTTGCGGCGTGCGCGTGTTTCTCTGTCTGTCTGTCTCTCTCTCTCATAGAAAGCAAGCCAGTTATTTTCGATTCGTCTTTCTATTTCGCATTGAACAGTGTGGTGTCGCGACGATTATTTTTGTTGAGTGTATACTGGTTTTTTGAACATAATAAATAATAACTTCGTTCCATCCGGGTGTCCCTTGTCACCTCTCACGTTTTTTTATTTAGAATGGGCCTCTCGTAGTCAAACTTATGAAATTTCTGAACTAGTCAACCGAACTATCACAGCAGTTTTTAAATTAACTTTTGATATTTGTATCAGTATTTGGTCAGATTCTTTGAAATTGTAAGAATTCCGACTGTTGGATGTTCGTGTCGGAATTTTCACATTCTTGCCATTTCAACTGAAGATGGTCACCAATGGTCGGATGTGATGTTTGACATTCGCGGCATATTCAAGTAAACATGATGTCTGTATTGTAATCGGATAGTTGTAAGCAACACAAACGAGTGGAGCTAATCGGAAAACGTTATCTCCAAAGGTCGAGTGCCTGCTGTGATGAATTATATTGATTTTTGTTTTTGACTTGCGTTAACCTTTCCGCCCACTTTTATCGCCCACTACGCTGTGCTCACTATAGATGGATAAATCTACACTCCTGACTAACCTTAAAAAGTTCTCAAATTAAGTAGCTATTTGTTATAGACCATACACAGTATAGACATCCTTGACTAGAGCATTGTGTCAACAACTTGAAACAGGAATTGGTTCTGATTTTACTGACCATTGGAGGATGATTTTGTCAGACTATTTTTGATAAGGTACTAATGATATAGCAGAACTATCTGACTTGATAATATCTATCCCTTTAGGTGAGGACAACTTACTAACTGGGTTGTAGAAGTTTTAAAGGCAGTCGCTCCATGTAAAATACTGGTATTCAGCTGAATCCGGTAAGACTAGAAGCCGACCCCAAACTAATTGGGAAAAGGCTAGGCAGATGATGAGATGAAAGGTCAATGTTGTATTACTTACTACTAAAAACTTATTAGCTAATAAAGATCCATGACAATCCATATAGAATATTGGAAGTTTTTATAAGAGTCCTTACTTAATTCTATATTGCCAGTCATTAGCTTTTTCTGACAAATTATACTTTAAATACTATGGTACGTCAGCGTCAGCGATGATGCGGATAATAGAGATAATAGTGTTTAATTCATCATCATTATATTTGTTTATGCTATGGATAAAATGGTGTGGAAAATCACGGACTGACCAGAACAAATCATAATAAGTTATCAGAAAAAACTAATCTATGTACCTTACCAGTACAAATATTTGCAGAGCTTCGTTGAGTTGTGTGTCCACTTGAAAGCTAACGTATTTACATGAGATCAAAGTAATCAGCATTAAGCACACTATGAATAAGATGTTAATACCCAAGGGAATGATAGGTTAGTGGTTTAATCGATGATGAGGCCTTGTACCTCTTACATACAACATTAAGTCCCACAACGCGTAGAGTCAGCGACCGATTCCGTAATTCGGCAAGCGATAGTACACTATAACCGTAGAGGCTTTCGGCAGCATGAATGATTTGAGTCAAGGTTTTAATAAGCTATTTTAAGAAAAATAATCAAGACACGCGAAACGTTTTCTATGTTTGGTTTTCGTTACGAAAACCCAAATGATATCTGAGAGGTGGTGGAAAGTCTGGCACTGCGCACGTTATCGGAGCATGCAGTGGAGAGGCGACCATGTTCTCTCCCGCGGCGCCTGGTACACACTACAGGTACTACTCGTTATACAATTGCGGTAACTTATTTCAACAAAAGCGACAAAACATTCGCCGCGAAATAAACCGCCATTGACGAAATTAGAAGGGATCGTGCGTATTATACTTGTACGTACGTTATAATGATTAGGTTGCAAAATATGAATACACGGCATTGACTATCTGGAAAATTTTGGCAAACCTTTGTACTAAGATAATCAAGTGACTAATCAATTTAGATATTGAAAAAGTAAATGTTAGTATACTTATGTTATGCACAATTACCTACTCAAGTATTCTGTTTGTTTGTTCAGCGCATATTAAATGGTCAAAAGTAAAACACAATCAGAATAGATGAGATCATGAGGGAGGACAAATAAATAGTCACGTATTGGAAGTGAATGTGCGGTGATTATTGTTGAGATGCAACATGCACAACAAACACACCATTGTTATCAGCCAGACACTACTTACTATGTTCGACTTGGATTCGTAGCTTCTACTAAAGTTGGTGAGAAGAGCTAGGCTATGAAACATTTTCTGAGTTGGACTAAGTCAAGCCGAGAAGCAAACGCAACGCTACGAGCCAAGCTAAAAGATAGCGTGAAGGCTTATCTAGAAGAACCTAAATGATTTTTTATACTTAATTAATTGCGCAAAGGAAAACTAATTTAAAATTTCATATAGGGTGTAATCCAAAAGAAAAAAATAATGTGTTCTTTGTTGGTGAAATGGCCGCGGTGCGTTGCGTTTGCGCAACACCCGGAGGCAACACACTCGACCCTGAACTCAATTCGGCCGCGATCATTTTGCAACTAATCGTTGGTCGCTGCGCTGCGATGGACGTCGCCGGCGCAAATGTAAACATTTGCAGGCGTCAGCCGAACACGCGAGGTCGATGTGGACGTGCTCTAACACTTCGTCCACCATTAAATGACTATCCTTGCTGAACGTAACGCTCCAAGCCGTATTCAAATTAAACAGCTTAAAACCTTAAACGGACCAAAACTGTTTCTACGTGTCTATGTTCACAAGAACGTCAAGTTCACACATATAGTGGGACAATGTTTAGAATAAACGTAAGATTCTGAGTAATAACGAAGAGATTTTATACGTGCACTTAAGTATTTATAATAACAATTAACAGGCGGGAATTTACCATTTGTCAAATGTGAACATTATCTATTAAGTTAGTTTGAATTTCCAATTGACACAAGATTGTAACGAGTTTCCACCAGAATAGTTATGTCTAATGTTATCGTGATGCAAAAAAAAGAGGACGAGATGTGAGAGGTGTTTTAATGTTTTTTTTTAATAATTCGAAGTTCCAAACTGTCATTGAAAACTCAATAATTATTTTTTCAATAGTTGGTGATAATTAAGTATTATTAAATAGGACGTCGGAGTTTAAATAACGGTAAGTCTATGATGAAATTTTCAGTATTACCAAAGGAACTTCCAAAATGTGAATTCCTTGACGAACTTTGTTTTTTACGAAAATTATGACAGTCCTTTAGCTTTTCTTATTCATGTAAGAAGGAAGTACCGAGATAGCCTGACACGGACCTGCAAATTGCAAAAAACGTGAAAAACTTTGAATTTAGCGGGCTACTTAAAGATTTATGCACCTTCGGCGTTATGCCTTTATGTATGTACATCTAATGTCCACTGAATCATCACTCAAATTCATCCTAAGATTTTAATCAGGAACGTCTCTAGTTTATATTTGTAAATTAATTTGAATATTATTTAAGTTAGTGCAATGATCACATTACTTAATTAATTGTCTAGCCACTTATGTATTTAACACGGCACGGCCGGCACTCAATATAGATTATAGATCGGTAAAGCAGTAGAACAACTCTAGTGAGATGAAATGCCGGTGGCCCAACCCAAATAAAAAAAAAACTTCACTCAATCATATATGAGCAAAAGTTGCGATGAAATGCGGCACGAGCAGAGGAGTCATACAAATTACGTAACGCTAAGTCACACTGTATTCGTAAGTATTAAAGTTTTGAATGTCAATGTCAACAGCCTTTGTAATCAGCTTCAAACGGAAATTCGACCTTACAGGTAGATATCTCACTCAAGTGAAATAAAAAAGCAAAGACCACGAAATCGACATTGAATTTTAATAAGTGTTATGTGAATGTTTGGCGATTGATTCAACGAACTATTGAGTAATTATTGGGCAATTCTTTACCGATTTGACGAAGTAGACAGCAGGCTTGTCATTATGAGATGCCTGAATATAGGTGCTAGACATTTATAAGGAAATCTTACCAGAGATACAGTAAAATCTCGATATTTTTATACACGGTAACTATTTTAGAAATTGTTGAGACTGACAATGTACTCACTCAAAACAAACTGACCCTCTTTAGGAATTTCTCCTATATCGTGGGTGTGCTGAAAAACAGCCAGACACACAACAACTACTTGTAGGTCATACACATATTTGTTCCGTGCGGGGATCGAACCCGCGACCCCGCAGCAGTTGATCGCTCAGTCACTGCGACAACCGTGCCGTCGTATATTACATCTCGTCTCAAATTTTGATACTAACTTATTGTTTTCATCAAAGTAAGTAAACTGTTTGTAGAATGGATCAAGTGAGATATCCTTTTTTCGTCTGCACATGGTATATTCGGAACTAAATATGGATTTTGTATTGAATATTGTATGTTATTAAATATTGTATTAGAACCTAGGTCGTTCTGATATTTTCTTCTAATTTATTCATAATGTTAATTCAGAAGGTAATGTTCCAGAGTAAGTATGGAGGTCGCACTGAACGAGAAATAAATAAGCGCTTCCAATTTAACAGACATACTTAATAAAATTAAATATGTATTTCATTAGCGCAGCTATGCGATGCTAATTGTTATTCCTTAATTATCTCTGAAAAAAGTTCAAGTAAAATATTTAAATAAACTTGTTTTGGTATGGTCATTCAAATGGCTTAGTGTTATAATACTTAATTATTTTAATCTTTAATCAATATAGAGGTTCGATTGCATTGCTACTAACGTTATCTTATGAATCGATCATAAATCTATCTGGTAGACTAACGAGCAATATTCTCGGAGAATACATCTTGTTCAAACACCGCAGGATCGCACAAATCAAACAGGATTTGTCTCATTATGGTGCAGATTACCAGGTTATTTTCACATTACCGGTTCCTACATAGCCATCGTACAAAGACGAGAAGATACTTAGCCAGTCAACGCGTTGTTCCTACAAACAATCAAACTACTTCTTAGCTGATTATATATGTTCTTGATTATACGACTATGCTCTTTCAGAGTTTTAATTATGTATGTACAGCATGTGCTATTTTTAGTCTGGGTCTTCGATTTGTTTTCATTCTAAAACGATTTTTATTGTATGTTTACTTTGTATTATCTCACTAGTATGTATCTACTCTGTAAATATAATAAAAATGAATGACAGAACCCTTATTTACAAAGGACATTGATTTTATTTACATTTATTTTATGACGGTAATAAAAAGGAATGACATTGTCAATCAGAAACAGTTTGAACTTTGAAATGAAGTTAACCCTATTTTTTTTTTCAGGAATAAATGCGGTTTAATTATCGAAAAAATGTGTCTAGGCAAGCGTCATGCAACTTGGTGTACCTAACCAGTCTAATTACTAAGTTTCCTTTGTTTCACTTTTAACTTGACTCCATTGTTTTTCTTACAAGTGGGAAATTGGAAACTCCTTTGATTAATGATAAATCTCAGTATATAAGTATTGTGCTGGTATAATAAATAATGTGTAGTGAAAAACAACTGGTGGTTTTATTAAAGAATGTTCTTACGGTACGTGTGTATGTTGATATTTTATTTGGAAATTGAGCTCAATAACTGTTTTTACAGAGTCGAGAGTTGATAGATTACAGTTACTATTATTTATAGTGTTCAGATAACATTATTATGACGGATAAAAGCACAAAGCGAAGAAGTCATTGTAAAGCCAATATAAATACAAACTGAAGTAGACAATTAACCATTGCATTGGAATATAAATAAAAACAGCATTATTCTTTACTTCCTTAACGCATTTGGTCGTTTGAATGCAAAACATGAATTCCTTTCGGAAAACGACTCAAGAAGGTATTGACACAAGGAGAGCAACTCGGAAACTCGGAACCGACTTAAGATAAAAATAAACTGTAGCAAATTAAATTTAAGAGTTGACTTGTCGTATTTATATTCAGTATTTTTATGTAGGAATTCGAAAGGGCCTTGAGAGCTGACCGGTCTTAAATCCAATAATTTTATAAATATTCGGTGTAGGTATCCAAAGAGTAACACAATAAACTCACATTGTGTGGAACATGAAACTGAACATTTATTGTTCTAACGACATTTTGAAATTCGAAAAAAGTGGACCTTGTATAGGAATTATTGCGATCAGAATTTCCAAAAGTAGTTCATTTTCGTGGTCTGTGGTGTCTCGACACGAGAGGTTCTTCGTTTATCCAGTTACACCCCGTATGCCCGAAAATTATGAAGCTGATCTACATTTCAGGGGTCGGGTTAAAGCGATACTTTTATTCAGTTCAGGATTAGCAACAGATTGGCAATGACACGGACCGATGTATAATGTACGAAAAGGAAATGCGAAGTGAATACAATCAGACTTGTTTTGATCTCAGTTTCCTATCATGGATTGACAAATGATTATTGTTGTTACTCAATCCTGTAAACATTGATAATTGGTATAAAATAATGAATGTTTGAAAAATATTTTGTAAGAGGTGCAAGAAAAAATAAAGAGCAGTAATTAATCTTAAATTCCTTTTGGTATTCAGTAGTGTAATTCAAACTAACATGTGGCTAGACTGTAGCGGTACATATCTAGTCAAAGTTACAAGAACTAACGGTTCTAGGAAGGAATTAAAAATATTTTTCAAATCCTATTTAGTTCAAAAGTCAATCGAGTTTAATTATATGCAGCAGACTACTTAGACCGCAAGTGAAGTTTTACAAAAAACGTGGTTTATAAATAAGCATGTCGCGGGACGGGCAGGGGTCCCTGACGTCAGTGGAAATATTTACACTGAACAAGTTTTATTCGCGGTTCTTTATTTGTGATTAGCTGGTTTGTTAACCTTCACAGATTTCCGATGTTAGCTTTCCTCGTTCAGTTTATAGCCTTCGTAATTGAATGTTTAGATGCCATAATTATGAAGGCATTGCTCACTATGTTTTTTTATTGTTTCCAACTACAGCACACACCATTTGAATTCACATTATGTGGAAATTCGAGGGCTAATTTACCAGCCTTCCGTATTTACGTACATGCAACAAAGAACCCATAACACCTACATAATTATGCAATTACACTTTTGAAATTGATTACTACTAGGTACATTTGTTGCAAAGTTTGTAGATATATGTACCGCTTTATTTGATGCGTTACCTACTACGAGAAAATTAATTCCTAAATATGCACATTGTAACACGTAGCGTCATTATGGTCAAACACGATATTTCTATTTTTTTATTTTGGTCACGTGATGAACATTATGTTACGGGAAGGCCGAACGTATAGGCGACTTATATTAGTCATTTTATCTTTAAAAATGTTAAGAACGTGATCAATGTGTAAATTCGTTATCAAGATTTATAGATTTCGATAACGATAAGCGTGCACTATTTATCCGATTGTTTTCACGTTTGCGATAGTGAGAGCGTGAGGATATGGTGATGGTGGATGTCACCGTGGTTACGTTGCGAGCTCGTCGGAGCGCGAGTGGGCCGCTTCTCGCTAGGGAGCATGTTAATCTCGTGTCATGTCAGTGGCCAGGCGCGGTGACCTTACGTCACGCGCCTACCGCTTTGCGCCGCCACACGCGTTGAGAATACTAACGCCACCAGAACGCCTTGGTGGATCCTTGGCTTCAAAACCGAGCTCCTTTCTGAGTAGACTGTTGCGTCTGTTGCATGTTTTCTACGATTCAGTTAACAGTTAAGTTAATGTCTCTGGTGACATGTAAATGCCTGCTCTGATATTTGACTATTAAAATACCCGCGGAAGAAGCGGGTGTTGTCAACTGTTGATAAGCTCTTCCCTTATCTTTCCTCATATCCACACATAACTTACAGGTTCTATAAAACATTTGGAACGTTTACCATCTAAATTGACTTCGTTTGATCCCTATGATTTGACCCCTGATTGGGAACATGAGTCTCTCTGAGCACAATTAGCGCCTCTCAGTAGCATCCAGTATGCAATAGTTACGAAAACGCGGGAATTATTGTGAACTTGACATTTTTCGTTAATTCTATTAAGGAATTGATTGCCAGTGTCACTGTTTAATTGAAATTTCTCAACGAGATAGATTTTGTTAAGTAATGTAATGTTTTTAATCACTCCCAGATTTCTTTGAAGTACTTACGTGTGTCAATAGATTGAGATTTCAAAGTCATCTTCTGTTTGTCGAGTACATTTTATAACGACCACGAGATCATTTAAATTTTTGTGCAAAAATAATAGTAAGTTTCAGAAGTCGGATTATGTGTGATGAACTGAAAGAAAGGTTGCTTCTTTGAGCTCATCACATGATTCCGCCGACGACGCAATTTGTTTAGATAATGTGATTCGCCTCACCTGAGTGATCGATCTGTCAGACCGGCGAGGTCCGTTTTCGGGAGTAATTCCTCCAGGCCGGGCTGTCCAAGTGCACATTCACTTTACGTATGTCAGAAGCGGACAGCTGATGTCCTGTCCAGATAAACGTGTGTATGAGTGGGGGCGCGGGGCTGCGTGTGTGCGTGCCAGAATATCGCGGTCGGATCGCGGCGCGAATCTGCGCCTGCGCACGGCGTACAGGTGAGCTCGGTACTGGCGGCGCGCGCTGCCCCCGCGCGCTTTTATCACATCGCACTTCACACGCCTTCAACTTGACTCCTCATGTCATCGTTTTGATCATTTACTAATATCGCACTTATATTTGGCATTGTTATGGACTCAGGTTATTTTTTTTTTCAAATCCCTAGAAGAAGAACACATACGTTGTTGGATCTTGTAGTACAGTCGTCCGGTACCACTTCGTTGGCTTCCCGTTCCAGAATGACTGCTTCGGCATTCATCGTGGATGATGTGTTAGTGCAAATACGAAGTAATTGCTACTTCAAAGGTGTGAACGTAGCTAGTTTATTACGGGTTGTTTACGTCATAGATGTATTTATTATCACACAGTAATTATTCGTGTTAACATAGATAAGTTTCCAGTCATTTTGATTAAAAAAAATATTTTCTAGTGAAAATTGTCATATTTGCCTGAACCGGCAAGCTAAAACTCAAAATGCTGTAACTTGAGTACTAAATACTCATATTTCAGAAATTCATAAAATTTAAATAAGTACACAGAAAAATAACAACAACGGCAATGACAATCAATTTTTCGACCTTTAAGATTCCTGCAATTTACTATTACAGCTGTTTAAAAATACATAAGAATTAAAAAAAAAACAGACTACGCATATCAAAAATTATCATTTAGGTATGCCATCATAGAAGAAAATACCACTTATCGATATTGTTAGTGTAGTCTCAAAAGAAATGGTCGAAATGGACAAGACTCATCGCCTCGCGATATTTATATTGACTTTGACAGCAGTTTTCGGCTAAGGTAAGGTAATTCAGGAGCGAGTATGTATCGTGTTAATTTGTTTGTCGTTATTATACAGATAGGTACCGAGACCAAAGGTTATTCAGTGGCTACTTTGTTCGTTGTTTTGAATTAAACTAGGTAGGTTAGTGTATTTGATGAATAAGGTTAATGTACGAAAAAAACCGTCAGTCACTTTAAATTTAAATTGAGCTACCAACACCCTTTGATTGATAGTTTTCTCATTATTAACCATTGTCATCTGAATAAAACAGTTAAATCAGTTTAATATTTGTGACTTACTCAGAGATCCGATATTTTAACCAGCTAAGTTTTTCGCGACGTTGTTGTCTTGATTAGTGTCAATAGTCCAACATCGAAGTCTTTTATGCTGTAGATTCATTTATTTTTATTGATTAAGGTCTCCTTCCGGGCCTAGGCTGTATAGCCATATAACTTGTCGAATGTGAGACGAGTTTTCAACGCCAAAAAAGTTCTACACTGATTCGGCCGCAAAAATTTCCGTACAGGTATTGTTATGTGTACTTCACGTGTTATAGAGAGGTTTTTTTAGATGTAAGTTGATTTTTCGTTCAAACTGTGTTATAATCTCAGTTCATGACTTTTGCTGGGTTTTGACCTCCAAGTTTTTGTTGAACTTCAAAGTCCGGGTCCTCGAGATCATTACAAATATTGTCTTGTTTGAATTCATATTGAGTCCAACTAAGTAGGGTGTTTACTTCTTATACGATTTCGTATTAATTGTTAAAAGCTTTGTAGTTTTAACTATTTATATATATTATATGTATTTGACTTAGCATACGGATGCAACCGAATAACGGTTGCATTCGTATGCTAATGTCAAATTCTATTTATATTTACGATCTAATGTTCTAACCTTCTTAAAATGGACTTCAGGTTATAAGATAGGAAGAATATTTTTTGACGATTTCGGTTTTAGCATTTGATATTAATGAGAATGAATATAAAATTAATATAATATTTTAAAATTTAGTTTTTTCGTAATTATGGTTTTGCATCCATTTAAATTTTTTTCTCGAGACAAGTGTTTCAAAAGCGCTTCAGCTTCGGGTAAAGAAGAAAAAAACCGAACCCTTATTGGATCATTTTGTTGTCCGTCTGTCTGTCTGTCAAGACACTTTATGTCAGGAACGCGTGGAGATATCTAGTTGAAATTAAAACCAAATACTAACTCTGTAGTGCTTTTGTGCTGTAAAACGCAGTCAAAAGATATGTTAATGTCCCAAGTTTGTACGAAACCCTCGGTGCAATGAACCGATGAATGTTTTCAACTCGAATTTAATTTATTTATCAATCTATCAAACAAATTCAACTTGATCCGAAATCATTCATAGATTATATAAAAAAAAACAAATGCATCTGACGAGTCTGGTGATTTGCTATCTGTACTTAGATTCGAGCAAAAGATGCTGTTACAATCATAGGTTTAACAAAAGATAGGAAGCTCTTTATTATTCACGCCATACAAATTACAGGTATTACAATATAGAACCTATAAATTGTGACACAATGGGCGGTCTTATCACTAAAACTGTTGTTTTTAAAACAACTTTTTAGCTGGATTACAGTGAGGAGGAGAGACAAAAACCTGTCGCAGCTGTAGGGAGTGAAAAATTACTGTATCAATCGAGATCTTGGAAACTAGTGTCGATACCACAAGACTAAAAACTACTAACACTACTACGACTAAAAGATTATTCGACGAATCCATTGAAATATGAGATTTATTTAAAATGTTGTTTATTCGTTAGGTAATTTTAACTAAGTATTTAATATTATGTAGCTATACACAGGAAAGTGTTTCACCATATCCATTTCGGATTAGTTAAACCCTGCCTGTCAGATTGGCACCCGGACATACTTGGAATAAGTTAAAAAATTATTATAATTGGTAACCTTGCACTTAGGAACTTTCTTGCGAAATATGCAGCTGTGAATAGGTTGTGCGTAACTACTAGTTCCGTTTCTTTCTGAAAAAATATTTTGTGGAATTTTGTTAATCTTATTTATACTTGGGGTACTTAAGTGTGAGAATTATATAATATACTTATTTATTATATTACTATCTTCCGCCCGCGACTTCGTTCGCGTGGCATAGTTAAGTACCTACACTAACTTTAACCCGCGTGATGATGGAAATAAAAATATCTCCATTTTTCTCATTTTTTTAGCCTATGTTCGTCTCCACGGTCCCAACTATCTCGGTACCAAAATTCATCAAAATCGGTTTGGCCATTTAGGCGTGAAGACGTAACAAACAAACAAACAAACTCATGTTCGCTTTTATAATATTAGTAAGGATTCTCGTATTAGAATTAGTGGTTGTTTTCAGCATTGATTGTGATATTACAGACTTTTTTTTGGAAGTGGTTAAAAATAACACGCTTTAGCAGTGGGATGTTCCAGTTAGAGGAAAGAGGAACAACAGGTACAATATTTGTAAGTCAAGTAAATTTTTATAGGCTATATATAAGCAAGGTGTATTTGAGGTACGTATGTGGTTTATAAAATACGGTGACATCAGTCATGGCATCGAACATCTTATAGTTATATTATCACAAAACCCATCTACACAGTTTATGTATAACAAAATAATTAACACTTCTCTACCAGTTTTTAGTAGGATTAGTATGATTGTGTAATTTTTTCGCTTGCGTAGGTACTTTTCGCAGGCATCACAGAGTAAATAAATAACATATACTTTTATTATTTTGTAACGATTCCGGGCGTTTAAAATGCTGCATTTATTGCGTCATTGTGTTGTATTACTAAAACATTTCATATGTCATTAATATCTAGTATAGTAGTATAGTATGTCTATTATTGCGTATATATTTTGTATTTTTTAGGAAGAGAAGGAAGATTTTAAATAAATTTAATCTATGCTTTCAGTCGGGAAATAATTCGTTCCAATTAAACACATATTATTTAGCTATCATATAAAATATTAATAAAAAGAAAAATAAAATGTATAAACGCTACACATTTTTAAATTTCGAAAAGACGACGAATATTAAACTACTCTCTAAGTCCCTATAAGATGTCTGTCCGTCCGTGTATTGATGACGGCGCGTTTGTGTTCCACGCGCGCCTCAAAGAGATGTTAGCAAAGCTGAGGGCCCTGCTAGGGCCACCGTCTGCCGGTTGCGAGTCCCAAAGAAATACCGCGACCTCGGAACAACAAGGGCAATAGAAGGAACATGGGTGGGCAGTACACTGTCTGACACCATTCGCAAAAAAAAGAGTTTTGTAGCAAACAGTGTCGCGTCTATCACGTGGGGCAAACAACATTGATCAACTAGGTTAAACGGTGTTTTCGCGGTCTTTTTCAAGAAGGTTGTCACTTTATTGGTGGTCAACTACTAACACCACGAGGCCTCCGTGCCCGTACGCTTGTTTAGTTGGTCCCCGCAGAACCGCAAACATTTTAATGAAAACGATATTTGAACAATGTTGTTAGGCTATTTTAGGAATACATAATTAGTTCATCCGGTTGTACTTTGAAACGTGGAAAAATAATTATAGTCGTAACTTTGAACTATTGAACTTTTAACATAGTTGATAAAACCGCACAATTTCGATTAAGGATCTTCCATGTTCTAGATGTAGCTAGAATTTGTAACAAAGATGTTCTTTTGCTTCTCACAATCTAAATGACTATCTGTCAATTACGCAAAACAAATAATTTGAACGATTGTTTAGTTGATTGACCTAATGACGAGTTAATTGATTTTTAATTATTTCGTCGGCATATTTTGACAGCTACTTCCGTAAACATCAGTATTATAATGTCTCTGTAATTGGTGTTGTACCAGTTAATCCAAAATGGAAAACTACTAACACTACACCGAGTAAAAGTGCAAACTTTCAGTTCTTTCTTAAATTTCTTCATTATCATCACACCGTTGTTTTATTCAACTTCGAGTTTTCTTTTACCAATCTTCCCCTAAATTTCTGTTTTTCATGAATTTAAAGAAAATACCTTTGCAACAACCATTATAGTTATATTTTTTATGTGAATCAATTTTAATTCTATTGTTATATTCATTTAATTTCTATATCTCTTTTTTAATTGACATTATGTTTTCTTTTCCCGATTTGTTATCATTTTAAAATAGTTTTCAATTTTCACCTCTATAAATATTTTTGTGTTAACACCTAGTTATATGTGCATGCTGTGGTCTCCTATGATTGAAGGAACACAGTTAAATTAACCCATAGTATTGTGTTTTATAATGTACCTGTGTATCCTTTGTTGGAGATCCAAGTAAATAAAGACTATGTCTGTGAGGATGGATGAATGGATAGATCCCTCACGTCAAAATGGCTGAACGGATCTTGATGAAATTTGGCACAAAAGGTAGATTATAGCCTGGAATAACACAGGTTTTTTTTTGCGATCATCATTCGGGCGAAGCCGCGGTCGCCAGCTAGTAATCTATAAATATCTAAATAGCAAGTTAAACTATGCAATACATATACTATCGTCTGCTAATTTTGTGCTCTATGATTTCATGATTCTCCTAGAAATAAATGTGTGCAAGAACCTTCAATTTTTTTTAATTAGTTCTTTATCGTATTCCTGATACAAGATTAACAAAAGCAAACAAAAAAAAACAAAATAATACGAATACACATAAGTATGCAGTTCCTGCTGTTATGATGTTTTTTTATAAGGTAATTTGAAGTTTCGTTAGTAATTATTCAAATACCTTCATTAAAATTTGCGTTTGCTAATGAGCTTCTTACTAGACACCACATGCGCAGGTAGCTATTTTTTACTTCGGTATAAATGCATGAAACACGTGTGCAAGTTATAATAATAAGCTTATTGCTTCACTCCCTCTCAAGCAAGCAGTCAACCATGAATTCAGTACTTCAATCTAGGGCCAGTATTTAGAAACAAATCTCACTCGTGATCTTGAGAAATACTCGGTCTCAACGTTAGACGTCTGTTACTTATGCTCTTAAGATGTTTCTTATTTATAAATACAGTATCAAGATCATCTCAGCTCTATACCCAGTCGCATCCCAATTGATAGGAATTAATAGACAGTTTGAAATGATCTCTATTTTACCACAGATAACATAGAATCTGTTATATTGATGCTCAAAAAACCAAAGCTGCCAGAACCTAGAACGTAATAAAAAGTCTGATCTGCCAAAAACTATTCCGAAGAAGTTTCTGTTAACTTAACTTTACTATTTTGTTAATTACTCGCGTTCACATGCGTCGTGTCACAACAGTACGGCCAACGAGAAGCGATACCAAATGTAAACAAAACCCATGCTAAAACCCCATCTAAAATGGCCGCCCGAATGTTGGCGAACCCGTCTTAACGTTGTCATGTTTTTGCCTGGAGAACGAGACATTACGACAAAGGCACAAGATGGAAAGAGCTAAATATTAGATTGTCAACGCCACAGTTGTTCTTTAGGTTAATGACCTTTCGTATCGCTTCTCGTTGGCCGTACTGTAATTTTTTCACGCACCGTACACAAACCAACACAAGTTAACCAACTGTCAAACGTGATTTTAAAGAGCAAATGGTGTGAAGATCAGGTCTACCATGTCTTAAGACCATCTTAGCGATAGATCCGACATATTGATCTCACTCGAAAATCGAGTCGCAAACCGGGTTTCATTATTTGTTTATTAACTATATCGATATCTCCGATCTCACGACCGGGTTTTAGAAGTGAGGTTTGTGTCTAAATACAGGGACCCAATACAATAGCCAACATTCCACTGTGAAGCCTAGAGAGCCTCTCCCAATGAACTAACTCTCTTCAAAATACACAAAATCGTTATTTCCGTTACAAATTAGATCTTCGGCTATATTCTGTGCCCATATCATCGTCATTTTCCATAAATGTAAAGAAACAAACCGTGACATATTTATATGCGGACGAAATTATCATCACGGCCGACAACGGAACTCTTAGAAGCCCTGCCCATTATTATTGTATTAACATACCTATAGATATGTACTCATAATACATGTACAGTCAGCAAAAGAAATAAGTAGCCAGGCACCTCGGAAACAATTGGAATCAAAATCCATAAATATTTTCAACCAATATTTTTTTTTTGATTTAGTGAACTATTTATTTGTAAAAAAATAGTTTACTAAATCAATTAATTTTGAGTTGAAGATATCCATCGTTTCCTAAGAAAAAATCAACTGTATCTGACGAGCTTGCTTATATAATTTTTTTTGCTGAATGTATCTACACAAGGATTTATGTATAAATACATCCATGTGTGCGGCGGGCACTTTGCGTGAATTACTTATTTGTTATCTCGCAACGAGTTTACCTATGTAAATGTGGTGGTAGGAACTAAATATATATTTAACAAAATATAAAAAAAACAAGATGGTATAAAAAAATATTTTGAAAACCAGTAATTATTTAGATTCTAACGTTGCTTTTTCGCTCTATGAAAAGAATCTGGAATCTTTCAAAATTCAAATAGTTCAGCAATGTTTGAGTTAAAAGTAAATCAATTATTAGCAATGCAAATCTTTTACAGTAAAGTATTATTTTTTTGACATAGTAAAATGATGGTTGTTCTAGTAAACCACAAAGTTCTATCGGAAACTAGTTTAGTAGATGTAATTTATGGGCTATGATTATATTCGATGCCATAAATTAGCGTAACCTTGAACTAGGTACAGTTTTTTCCAACTCGTTTCAAGTAACTGTTGATAATGAGTATGAAATGGCGGATTACAATTTATTAATAGATGCATTAATTTATATAATTTCGCGATTTTTTCAAAGGTCATTTCAAACGTCTTTTTTAATGAATCACCTTCCTTATATTTTACTTTTAACTGTATTTAACTGTAATTTAAGTTAATTTATGACGAGAATCTAAAATGGGTTTTTGTAGCGGGTCTTGAACCCGATGGTAAATATATGATGATTGGAAACATTGCCAATAACAAAGTACATATTACAGAATTATATTAAAAAGCACTGCTTTATTTGCAGCAACAAAGTTAGGATATGAAATAATCAAATCAAGTGGAAGGAAGCAACTGAGAAAATATAAAAATAACCTGCTAAATACCTGTTGGACCATTGACGTGTGTTGGCCCATAAAATGGACTGCGCATTTGCAAAATGAATATGTAAGCAGTAAACCTACGTAATTGCATCACGATAATGGACAAATAAAATAGTTAGAGAAATTTGAATAAAAAGTATATTCGCACGGGGCGCGGCGTGGCGGCTTAGGCGCGGCGTGGCGGCTTAGGCGCGGCGTAGCGGCGTAGGCACAGCGTAGCTATGTAGGCATGACGTAGCACATCCGTAGCCACAGCGTAGACGCACTCAAGTATCAAACTGAATTATGAAATAATACAGTATTGGCAGCATCATTATTCATAATAAAAATCTTTTATAAAACTAAAAGAGGATCAACCGATCGTCGTATTTTGGCAGAATATTTTATTGAAAACGCATGCGTACTAAATGTGTACGACCCAATGCGAATGGACCTTTAATCTGGTTACCTGGCATTGACGTCATAGCCCTGTCGCCTGTGGGAAAGATATAAAGAACCTGGTTCAAGTACCTTTGCAAAAATAGATTTGCTTATCGTGGAATAATTCAGGATTGGCAGTTACTAAACAAGGTTTTTTTGCTAATAATTAAGATAAAGTAATTCTCCACTGCGTCAAGAGTTTCTAATTATACACTTTGTTCGGATATTCCGTTTTTTTGTTACAGATTTGTTGTTTTTTTTGTACTTAACAAGATGATTCGGAAAAACACCAACTCGCTTACTCAACAATGAAATCAATACTAAGTTGTATGAGTAGCTTTTTGTATTTATTAATAATCAACTTCATAGACGTAGGTGACCACAAATATGCTTCAACTTCATTTGCATTGTTTCTTGACAGAAAACACCATGTTAGTTGAATAAGGGTTTTCCACAAATACAGCAGGATATAGGTAGATACGGAATTTTACCACAATTGCTGATACTAAGTGACGCTAACGATGAATCGATGCATAAATTATATCGTAAGGAATCGAGTTGTTGACGTTTTGACGTTTATTAGAGAGTTGATTCTTATAAATAAAAATATTCCAGTTTTCAAGTGTTTTGGACATGGGTTATTTTGATTAGTTTGTTGTGTTGCTTAGAAATTAATGTCTGTAATCATTTTGGTTTTTAGTTTTGGTTATATTTTATGAAGGCAAAGCTTTGTTGGGGATTTTCCATCAGGAATTTCTCAGTAGCATATCAGCTCGTAGTCTGGGTTTGTCTCTGATTGAAGTCAAGGTTAAATACTAGTTCTTGGTGTTTATGTCTCAAATGCTGTAAGCCAAAAATTATCGTGTTTTTATTGTTATCCTGTTATTAATTGAATCGATCGAACGAACAAAACAACATCAATATCATAACAGAATCTAAAAAACATAGCAATTAGCATTAGTGTTCTGCTGCCCTACCATGAGGTCTTAAAACAGAACTTATTTTAGAGAAAGAGACAGAGCTATACAGGCTGTCTAGCACCATCTCTTTCTCACATAGGAATAAGAACTGCTATAAGATGTCATGGTAACCCTTCTGTTTTTTCTATCTTGTTTTGTTTTACAAGATTTACCAAGTATTTGAAGTGGGACTCGGCTGGCGTCGTATGCTCAATGAGCTGTGAGTCAAAATAACCATTACGTGCCCTAACATAGCCAGAAAGCGACGCAGCAGACCTTGTAAAAGATGGTGGGACGGGCTAGACAAAAACCAACAAAACCAGTCCTCATTAGTCCTGGATCGAACGATGTGGTAACCATAGCGAGAACCCTTTGCCCAGCTGTGGGATGATTTAGGCTAACAGTAAGAGTGAGTAAGTAAACATTGGTCAGTGCAAAAATTTACTGTCATAAATATTCCATACATTGACCCCAACATTGTTGCATTTATTTAACGCGTCTGCACATAATGTTCTTTCGTAAAACGATAAACACGTTTAACAAAATGACCAATCCATCATTTGCAGAGTTATATTACTCACACAAGTATACTCACATAATATTTACGTATGTACACAAAGTTGCTATACCTAATAACAGCAACTGAGATTATATTACTACTTTGTTTTAATACAGTCATATCAAAATATTAGTGAACCTTCGATCCTCTTTAGAATAATAATATGCCTCAAACAATATATAATATCATGAACGTTATAGTATCCCTTTGGGCCAAACCATTTTCTCCTTCTTTTCTTACATTTCCAAAAAATATTTATTAAAAAATATGTTTTCGCCGGTATCGGGAGCAGGGTCCAAGCTACCAGTGCCTTCTGAATCAGGCCCTTGATCCAACCGCCTAACGAGAGTTTCGATAATAATTATTATCGTAATTGTTGATTTAGATATACAAATGGACTCGGATTAAAAATAAAAGCACATTTTAAAAGTTATAAGCCAAAAACTGAACAATGTCCTGAAAATTTCGAGGCATATTGAGTACCACGCACCATGATAAGTCTTTTAAAAACAACATCGCAAAAACATTCTATAAAATATCATTGAATAAGCGTACTATTTTTTTTAACCTACGTCTACCTTTATGTATGTGCAAATAACTGTACTTACAAGGGTTTTTTTTCCATTCAAGTTTATTTCTACCTTTTTACTACTATAAAAAAACTCGTTTAATCAAATATCCATTTCACATTTTCAAGGTTTGGTGAGCAAACATTTAACTGGTTTAAGAAGTTAATTAGGAAGGGTATGTCGCCTAAATCCCGCTTACTAACCATCCATACTTAGTGTACATACATATAAAAGGAATTGCTGTTCACTTGTCTAAATGTTTGTGTAAGTTCAGGGAAGGCTGAAACGGTTAGAAAATACATAGGTAGGTAACTTTAGGTATTGCAACGTGCGGTAAAGCAAGTAATATTATAAATGCAAAAGTAACCATGTTTATTAGTTAGTTCGTTTTTTATCTTGATTAAATGGCTGATAGGATCGTAATTAAATTTGGCTAAGCTAAATATTATTGCGCTAAGCTTAATATTATTGCGCTAATAACTTAGATACGAATATTGAAAATTGCATATTCCTCAACTGTTAGACAACTGATAATTGTCATAGCAGGCTAATGCCTGCTAAATTAAACGTTACATGACAGTGTATTAGATAATAATAGAGACATCAAGTGTCAGACTTGTTCCGACCAAAATCCACCTATGTTCCTTCTATTGCCCTTTATGTTCCAGGGACACAGTATCTCTTTCGAATAACCTGCAATCCAGGCAGGCGATGGCTCTGGTAAGCCCCTCTGCTTTGCTGACATCTCTTTGAGGCGCGCGAAGAACACTAACGCACCGTAGATACGGCCTGTCGTCAGTGGACGGGCTGACGGTGATCTAATAAGGAACCCATGACTAAAAAACTTCGCGAAAGCCGCGGGTTTAAAGCTAGTTTACTATATATAATTTTAATTAGTAAGTCTCTATAGAAACAGTAGTGGAGTGAGGTCGACTGTGAATTCTGGTTCCAAGTTCATTAGCTTTGTTGGTTTTGTACCACTTTTAATTCACGAATGTCAATGGCACCTATTCTACGGGTGGTGCCCTAGACAATATTGTGTTAAAGCATATTTGCAATGGTTAAATTTATTGTTTAACAAAAATATTTCTTTATTATCTGGCAAATAAGTTAAGTTAAGTTCCTATTATTCGTTTTGAAAAAGTCAAGTCTTAAATGGTCCTCGGCGGTGCTTAACATAATGGTAACTCAGGCAGGCTTGGTAAGTTTAGTGTTGTCAACACGGAATGTAATTGGCGTAAAATGAGCGAAGAAATCTAAAGCTAGCTTGCTTGCTGAAGTTATCTTAGAAATAACTTTATTCATTCATTCAAACTTTCGCATATAAAATGGTTAGATAGTAATTAGTTCGTAACAATTCTCCTTACCCATGTAAACAAAGTGGCATTACTCTGACGTTTCAATTGGTAATAAGCCTCAGTCTTATGATTGTGACGACAGTGAGGTTTTCCCATGTTATATGCTTATTAGCGTAGGACCGTAGGTATAACTACCTAGTATGCACATACCAAAATCACAAAATTGAAGCAATTTTAACACAACGCTTTAAAGTTTATCATTAAATGATAAATGTACGGGTAATCAGATATCAGACAATATGTAAATAGCCTCGTATACGTTAGTGACATGTATGATCAAAGACATTTATTGAAGATGCTTACGTTGGTCCCTTATTTGCAAACTTCGCTATAACGCATTTATCTTTCGATTTGCTACCCATTACATATTTTAATCAGCACTGAAACAGAATCTCGTCATATTAAAGACCTTGTGGAACTTAAAACTAATCATGGAAGACACAATCATCATAATCATCATCATTTCAGCCTATGGATGACCTCTACTAGACATTGGCCTCGCTGAACAAAACAACTAGCAAGTAAAGTGACAAAACAATTATTAATTAAAAAAAATATATAAATAACTAACTTTTGCGCGCGGCTTAGCTCGCGTTATAATCGGGCTAATACGGTTCCCCTTTCCTGATTTGCACCTGTACCGGTACCTGCTACCTGTAGTTTTTGTCCTTGCGCCTGATTTATTGTAATAGCAAAGCTAAAGTTTCCCTTTTCTTCCCTCTTTCTCCCTCATTTCTCATTTTTATTTAAAAAACATTGCCTATGTTGCGTTAGTACAGAGATGGTTACAACTCCGGACCGTCTCCAATTGATCAAAATCGGTTTAGCCATTTAGACGTCAAGAGGTACGACAAACGAACTCAAAATTGTCTCTATCTCTTTTCCCGCGACTTCGACCGTATTTCATACATTCTTAAAAATCATACACGACTTTTTACAATCAAAAATGTTTGCTAAAATGCTTGGCTCAGGCTGAACCTAGTTACAATTGCTTCAGAGGCATAGCCGTGTAAACTTTGCAGATTCTACCATAAACAAATCCGGGACTACAAGAAACTTTGGTATTTTTTTAAATTTTGATTAATGACTTTAAATAATAATTTTTGGTTTCGTGGTTTCGATACATATATTAAACGTTAATCTTTCGGTTCCAAATAATCAGGCTTTGCCTACATTCTCTTTTGAATAAAAAACAACAATAAAATGAGATCAGTGCTGACGTATATTAACTGTTAAACCAGTTGTGGGTATCTTGAGGGTATTCCCGACGGCAATATAAAATCTATTTTAAGTAAGTTGGCAATAAATTATTGTAGATCATTATATTTAAAATTATAGTAGTGTTACTAGCCTCAATAATTTGAAGGATATTTCTATATTTGTATGTGTAAACAAAACAACACATTAAGTGGCTTTCCGGCACTCAAGAACCACAATGTTGACCGATATTATCCTTGGTCAGGGAACGCATGAATATATTTTATTCTAGGTTGGCCATTGTAAACACAGACAGATCAAATGGTCGATCATACCCAAACAATGGCACTGATGAGCCTCTTACAGGAGGCATATTTTGTCATTTATCCTGGACATTTTACACAACCCAGTGGCACATCCCAGTGGCCAATCTTAAAGCTGTCCAAAAAGCAGTTAAATGGTCGATATAAAACTGGATTGTTGTCAATGAGACGAAAGAGGGTAATGTAGGAGCTCTAATTTACATAAAATAAAAGAGGATTTCAGTAATTATTGCCATATACTTCAGAACAAATTGCATCAATGAAATTCGATTCCTTATCCGTCTATAAGAAAAAAAAAAGTTTTTTTTTATAAATCATTCTACTTTCAAATTCCTTTGAGCATCTCAATGTTGTAATAGTCTACTAATAAAAGGTTAAATGTAAGTGATAAACCTTTATAATACTTCCTATTTATAACCTACATACATATTTAAAACTGGTCCATAAAGATTTTATTAGCCGTAGTGCTGAGCTTATTATGAAGTTATTATTTTTATTTAAGTAAACTATTGGCACTAAAACTTATTTAAAAACTGTGTTTCTAATTATTTTTTAAATGTAACTTCACACAAATATAGAATAAAATATACTCTACATATCAAAATTGAAACACAACTGTTAGTGTTACTATAATTGTGTATCAGTACGCCTATTCTTAAAATTTTAACTTTGTGGTGTCTATGGTCTCGAAGTAAAAGAGGTCTGACACACGGACAGTCGGTCCGGGAAAATTTTAAGTGCCGCACGCCGCTACTAATTACTATCGACTAGATAAATTTCGTGACACAACACTACGCTATATAAACATTTTGTTAATTATCGTGTAAATTTATGAAAATGGCATAGTGACCGAAGTTTATTAAGTCTTCGGGACAAACACGTGAACAGACTAAATAATAATTTTATTTTTCAATTTTAAAAGTATGCATTAATAGACAAATTAAATATTTAAATTGGTACCTCATGAATTCAAATTTAATTTGTTTATTTTATCCCACTTAAAAATTGCATGTAATTATTTGTTCTGCACACTATACTCGTACCTACCTGCTTACCAGCAAAACGCGGTTTCGTTTAGTTAATTCTTCAATAATTATATTTCAGTTTTAGACCAAATTTAAACACAAATCATTATTTAAACATAAAAAAAATAAAATATCATTTATTTATAGGTAATTAAGAAAGTTAAAAAAACAGACCAAGAGCGAGTCAGACTCATGCACCGAGGGTTCCGTACAAACTTGAAACATTAACGGCCATTTCTTTATTCTATATCTTTGGCCTACGTACTTAGACTAAAAAGGTTATTCTTTCACAACATTAACGAACCATAGACTTGAGTATTTAGTTTTAATTACAACTACTACTACTTTAATTACATACCTTTAGGCGTTCCCGCGATAAAGGGTCTGGACAGACAAACAGACATGAAACAGTGATCTAATAAGGGTTCCGTTTTTTCCCTTTAAGGTACGGAACCTAAAAACATAATATAATGATCGTTTGTCAACAAAAACTGGATAACTAGACATATAACGATTCATTGGTTGCCGTTACACACTCCAGCCAATGAGCGGCAAGAGCGCGGAATACAATATAAAGGTTTTAATAAAGCTGAAAGGCTATTTTCTTCCCGTCACAGCAATATTTTTTTGTTTAAGCCCTAGCCTTGGATCCTTCTAGTAACGGAGATGTTGGAGTCTAGGTTCCAAGTTTCCAACAATGTCACAAGTTATTATTAAATCCGTTTTTTTAATGCTTTCCCTAAACTTTACATATCTTCCCAACTCCCTTATTATTGAATGCATCAATCAGCACAATGTTTTAAGTGCTTTACATTGAGCTCAAACGAAAAAGTAAATTCTGTCAGTTTCCCATAAATATTTTTTGCGTAGAGTTAATTAGTTTGATTTATGGAATGCACGGTAATTGGTAAACGGCTCCGTGAAGGACTTGTTTACACCTTTGTTTGACCCTCTGTAAGGTGATAATATGTTAGTCCAATTGCCTTTCGATTTTATCATGAAGTCAGTGAACTCTATACTTCCTAGTTCTTCTATACCAATGAATGAAATATTATTCAGACAGTAGGACAATTCATGCAGAATGACAATTCGTAAACAAAAATAAACTCGTGGCCTTTATAAATAAATGATAATTAAGGGATTCAATACACATCTCCGAAGTATTTTGTCAACTTCACTTAGGTTGGTTAGGAGTCAATTAGAATGTTACGCAATTATCTGGGCCCCACATGAATCTAAATAGGTCCATGCTTGAGGAAGTACAAAATAAATTTGTTCGGTATTTATACTTGAAATGTATGGTGTATTTTATCCGCTTATGTTCCCAATTTTATTTATTTTAGATATGGTCGAGTATAACGAGTTGAGGGTCAGGACTGATCTCACACTCACCTCGTACATAATTCGAGATACTGAAAGGGAAAGTACATAATGCGGACATTTTACAGCACATAAGTTTATGTGTTCCAGACATGTACGTGAGGCGACGTCGACAGCCACGATTACCTATCTGTTAGAGGAGGTTCCAATGACACGTGCAATTCGTACTCTCAACCACATAGCAAGTGTCATTTTTTTTTAGGTTGGGAAATCTTCAAATAACTTGGGACCGCTCTGAGCGGAGCGGAGGGGAGTGTCAGACTTGTACTCACTAAAACCCACCTATGTATCTTCTATCGCCCTTTACGTTCCGGGGCAGCAGTATCTCTTTCGAAAAACCCGGGGTTATTCGCTCTTAGAGAGCATTTATGTGACTTTAATTGCAATATGCTACAGCGGAAAAAGACGTTTTTAATGATGAACATAAAACAGTTGTAGCATTGGGAACTTCGGCTAAACGGTAGCCGAAAGACTAACGGGCGCCAGTCACACCGCACAATTTAAATTATATGTTTTAATTTTAAGACTTACCTTGGAAGTTATTCTTACAGCAGTAGGTATGTAACCCAACATAAGTTAAATATCCGCGATCTGTATATTGACTTCTAAAAGCATGTTATTGCCGCCCAAAATAAAAAGTTCAAACATTTTTCTGAATTCAAAATAAAACAAGAAAACTTTCTTGAACTTGTTTAGTATGGTAATGACTTATGCAGTTGGTGACCGGCTCAGCCGGTTTCTAAGTAGATGGCATAAATATGGAAACCATTTTGTATTAATACAAATCACTTAGGTAGCG
The DNA here is from genome assembly GCA_958449745.1 of Ochropleura leucogaster. Lineage (NCBI taxonomy): Eukaryota > Metazoa > Arthropoda > Insecta > Lepidoptera > Noctuidae > Ochropleura > Ochropleura leucogaster. Next base: position 12,467,235 of record OY288204.1, on the reverse strand, counting down.
TGGTGGATATAAATATTCGAATAGGGATTCTGTACTCACTAAGAAAATGATATCCGCATGACCGCACTGCGCATAAGTGATTTTCGACCATTAAGTCTAGATTACATTAGGAAGTTTTCCTTGAAGCAAGTCAGTAACTATGAAAAAATGAGAACTTATGTACAGTCAACAATCAAAATAAGTTATAATAAGTTAACTTTATTAAATTTTGTAATATTTATCGGTTTCTAAGATTGCAACTAATTTTTTAAGAACTGTATAATTTGTTTTATAATTTGTCTGTACCTTGAAATTAAAGTCACATAAATGCTCTCTAAGAGCCAATAACCCCAGGTTGCGGGTTTTTCAAAAGAGATACCGCGGCCCCGTTACGTAAAGGGCAATAGAAGGAATATGGGTGGGTTTCAGTCAGTAAAAGTCTGACACTCCCCCCGGAAATTGTCAAATAGCTTCCCACGCTCTGGGCGTAGGCCCAAAGCGTGGGAAGCTATTTGACAATTTCCCATTAGCAAAAAAAAATCCTCCCTCTGGCGCAGTCGTATAAAACTGATAAAACACTACGTGAAGACTGTTTGGTATATTTCTAATGCCAGACGTTACCTTAACCAACTTAATAGATGCGGTACGGTATTATTATTCGCTACATTTTTGACAATAAATAATGAAGCATTCAATCAAACGCGCAGACAATTTTATTAAGTAGTTTCTCATGAAAACTACATGATTACTGAGCAATATCGGAGTCCATTATTATTCGTTATTACAGTCTTTTAATTGCGAATCAAATCGAACCAGATTACTATATGACTGCTAATGGTATACGCTGCCGTAAGGTTAACACGTGCATCGAAGTAATTTATCAAAATATTCCTCTATATGTTGTGGTTTTCTTATTTAGTCTCTCTCTCTATTTATCTCTATTTATTTTAACTTACTTTTCCAGCATTAATGAGTAAAGTTCAAGAACCTATAACAATGTACGTACTGTAATGCGAAAAATGTAAATTAAAAAATCTTATTACATATGTAGCTACGAGAAGTACGAGATAAGTACCTAATAATGTCATATTTATTTAAAACCATGGTATTTGAGTACTATTTAGTTTCAAAATGGGAAAAGATTAACAGGACGTCAAAAAATTCGTCCACATCGTTGAAAGAAAAGGTTTGCCTTTTGTTGGCTTATATTATGCAGGCTTTCCTGAAAATAATAGTAAATTAAATGATCCCTCTGAAGAATATCAGAATTCGGTGTTGGCATCACTCAAAAAAATAAATTAAAAAATGTTTTAGTGTAAATTATATGGAAACGGCGACCACAAGAATTCGAAATATGAAACAAAATGATTTATAAAGTTAATAAGCCCATAAAGTGTTTTTAAATTGATGAGGTCATTGATATTTTCCAGCGTATTTCCTGCACCAAGCTAAACTATATTTAGCGCATCTGGTTGTAAAATAAAAGCACTATCTACCTAAGTACAAGGTTACTCCTATATGGAGCAGCACTGCGCAAAAAATACCAATAATAAAACGAATTAATTTTAAATTGCTTTTTTTACTATTTTGCTGTCAACCTTGATGATGATTCCGTATGCTTATTTATTTCACATTTTATAATAATATTTATATGACGTTTTCATAAGTGTCCTCTTCCGCGAGAGCCGGATTATAACCAAGGTATATGCAGTTTGAATAATGGTAGAATTGTGAACAATTAACATGTAGAATAACATGTACTTCGTACGTGTTGTATGTCTGTGTAAGTCGAGATTGCAAAAAGGCTGTGACTAAGCACATACCGAGATCGGACGTAGATTATTATGTGTATCAGAGGTGCTATCTAGATTCATTCAATTTTGCATTTACTCATTTAAATATCTTCGACAATAAGGACTATATTTCCATATACAGCACAGGCAAAGAATTAAGTTATTTGTATTACAAAATATGGTCTATGAAACAAAATATAGAACCATGAAAGCATTTGGTCTTTGCCCAACAGCAGGACATTCAACTTAGTAGTTGTAGATTAAAAGAATAAATACAAGATACAAAACATTTAGTTCCCCGACCACAAAATGATAGACTTATACGGTAATACAGGAATTAATATCTTTGTGCTTTGTGGTCATTTTCATTTGTATTTCCCCTATTTCTAAGCTCAAAACCACTTTAACTTGTGACAGCTGTACGTAAATTATCTTTGAATCTCGTAAACCACAAATGGATCTTGAGTTTAATAGACTTAGGTGTATGCTATTAGATTCTAAGATAAGTATTTAAATGTAATAGACCAGTGGTATTAAATGAACACAGGTACTTTGTGTGGTTTATTTTATACATTTAAGTTTATACACTATGCATAAACTTAATTTATACCTAACTTCTTTATGATCGAGAATTTAAAAACCTTGATTTTTATTATTTTGAATTATAAGGTCAAGTTAGAATCTTTTAAAATATGCATAGTGCATATATATCATAGATATATACATTTGTAATACTTGCGGTCCGCCCCTACTTTGTGTTCATGTGACTATATTTGAAAACTGCAAGATTTTTATGTTATGACTAAGTCCAATGTGTTTCTAATCTATTATCTCTGAAAAAATTTAAATTACGGTTAATTTTTTGATGATATACCTTATCAAAAAAGGAATTTAAGAAAAATAACGTAGTCACACAAAGTGACACGAAAAGCGAAGCGTATGAATAAGTTTCTTTAAAGACTGACATCGCGAGCTGCAGTAAAACATTTGCTGAAAACGTCTGTTTCGGATTTGTTTTGGTCAACTATAGACATAGGTGCTCCGTGCCACAAATTAAAGATGGAGTGCTGAAAAGCGTGTAGTTTTGCACTAATCAGTAAATGAAGATACTACGAGGAGCATCTGAAAAGTTCTCAGCCTAACCAGGAAAATTAAAACAGATATTTATCTACTCTCCCCCAAGTTCAATGCACTTTCTCCATCTGCTCGGCAAGGCTATATCATATTTAAAAAATCTATGTCCTAACCTTCAAAATATGAATCGGCGGCAGCCTTGACCTCCTTATTTGTAGTTTTTTTACCTACTAAGAGGATTTTAAGCTTTGGGAATAGATAAAGTCCGGTGGGTCTAGCTTGTAACATCTCCTTCAAATCTGAAGGAAACTAAAAAAGTACCGAATAATTAAGAAATGTTTAAGAACTATTTTTGGAAAGTATGTAATGTAAATTGAAACATCAGATGAAACTGATTATCACGTTTTTTTCTCAATAGATATATAAAATATTCATTATTATGTCCACTATACAAATTACAAGAATAACAGTGTACAAATTATAAATAGGGTGACACAATGGGCGGTCTTATCGCTAAAAGCGATCTTTTCCAGACAACCTTTGGATGGATTTAAAGGAGGATAGACTGTAGATAGTCTGTGGTGTAACATTTTTAAAAATTAATAGCTACATTACAAAACAAATACTCATATATAAATACATATACAATAATAATCATGAAGAGCAAAGAAATATTTAATATTGTTGTTAAAGGGAGTGGTTTCAATGGTCGTAGTGAAGTACATACTATACAAATTTGTTTAAATGGTTAATGAAAAAATGCTAAACCTAAAATATGGAAATATGTGTATTGTTCGAGACATGTTTAGACCAGTTTAGGATAGTAACGTTATAGTATCCGTGACCTGGATGGGATGTAACCTCGAATTGTTGAACTTTGCTAGCATCCAAATGCTAATCGATATTGGTGTTTAAATAATGCTAAGTTCATGTATTTCGATGGACACGAATAATTTAATTAATTTTGTGTTTTTGCTGGTCATGCTTGCTATTTTTCTTTTCTTTACGAGTACTGTTTTGTTTTTCTATTGAGCCTATAGTTTACTTAAGTCTTATTGGTATTATCAAACAGCTGCATATTGCTTGATACGTCTATGCTTGTATACGTCCCGAGAACTGCTCAACAGATAAATTGTTTCTTTAAAAAAAACAACAACAAGGGGTTCATTTTTGTTTTCATTTACAGATTGTTCCCTGATAGACACTATTGGTTGATACGTACCTAAAATACTTTCGTTCTCTTTCGTATTGTTAGTGCTTAATCTGGTGCCGGGGTTTACACACCGTCCATGGGTGTGTTAACACTTAAGTGGGAGGAGCTCGTGGCTAAATAATAGCAGCCGCTCGGGTCGATCTTTAGGTTAAACCGCGCTACCCTAGGTTGGTCTGTGGATGGGTGACCACTCGTTACATACCGAGTTTCCTCCGTGCCTCGGAAAGCACGTTAAGCTGTTGGTCCCGGCTGTCATTTAAAGATCTTTGACAGTCGTTAAAGATAGTCAGTGTTCCGAAAGTCTGACAACCAGTCTTACCAAAAGGTATCGTATTACCCAGTACTAATTGGGTTGTGGAGGTCAGATAGGCAGTCGCTCCATGTAAAATACTGATATTCAGCTGCATCCGGTTAGACTCCAACATAGTTGGGAAAAGGCTAGGCAGATGATGATGGGTGTGTTAACACTTAATTTGTATAATTTGTAACGGAAAAAACAATGTTAAAACTCAAATCGTGTGAGTGGTTCAGGTAGAAAATTAAGGAAATAACATAAAATACTCAAATTCATTTTTGAAGGTGAATTATTGTTCAATCAACTTAATAAATTGAGGAAACAACAACATAATCCTGTTAAATGCGGTGTTCATAAAAATAAAAAGGGAGAAAAATAATAGTTTAATTACTACAGAAAATTGTGCAAAAAATAAGATATGCAATTGATAGTATTGACACTGAATATTACAGACACTGCTCTGGACTTAAATACCTTTCTTAACTATTTAGTAACTACGGGATATTAAAATTCATATCAGTTATGTGCATAATAAAGAAAGAGCCAAGTTCCACAAAATGGTAGATTCTTTCTTATAAACCGATGGAAGTCTTCGATTTAATTTTATTTATTTCATGAACTGTTTGTTTACTATCAAATACATTCATGGTATTTGATGGAGATTTTAACTTTAAGTATCTCTTTTGCAGACAGTAGATAATAAAGAGGGGTGTTTTTATGTACTGTAAACACTAAGCTAGAATACTTGAAATAAAGCGCATATAATATTTTTAGTTTATAATTTAAATCACATTTTAATTTACATATCACACTTTTATCTCCAAAAACTCAAAAACCAGCTAGCATTGGTTAGGTTATAAAACCACTTACATGAGCTACGCCCACCCTTACGAATAATTGTATCAAGTCAACACACTTTACCAAGGCCCCTTATTTGTAAAGTTAGTTCACTAAAGACTGACAGTGATACCACAAATAATCAGTTAGACAATGTTTTAAATCATGTTTACTTAAACTCTGTTTCAGAATATAAACAAGGTTTGAAACAGTGTTTAAAATTTTGTACCACAAATCGTTAGCTAGGCATGGATTAGCTAGAATACTGTTTTAGTTTTTTTTAAGTTTTAGTTAAGAGAGTTTTGCAAAGGTATTTGGTAGGTAACTAACATTTATTACAAAAATTAGGTACATACATAGAATACAAACTTACTTCGTGCCGAGCCCAGCAACGTAAAGCACTTGCGACTTGTATTTGTGGGCAGATAGATCCACCTTGACGTGACTTTGAAAGGTCATCCTTTACCAAGTCAACAATTTTTAAAGCAAATCTCTTTTAAAACCTATATCTTCTAATATATAAAATTCTAGTCTCAGAGTATTCGTTCCCATACTCCTCCAAAACGGTTGGACCGATTTAAACGAAATTTTGTGTACATATCGGGTAGGTCTGAGAATCGACTAACATCTATTTTTCATACCTCTAAATGAGCAGCGGGTGAAACCGCTGGGCACAGCTAGTCTAATATATAAAAATCTCGTGTCACAGTTTTCGTTCCCATACTCCTCCGAAACGGCTGGACCGATTTAAACGAAATTTTGAGTACATATCGGGTAGGTCTGAGAATCGGCCAACATCTATTTTTCATACCCCTAAGTGAGCAGCGGGTGAAACCGCTGGGCACAGCTAATAATATATAAAATTCTCGTGTCACAGTTTTCGTTCCCATACTCCTCCGAAACAGCTGGACTGATTCTCATGAAATTTTGTGAGAATATTGAGTAGGTCTGAGAATCGGCCAATATCAATTTTTCACAGCCATAAGTGAGCAGCGAGTGAAACCACTGGGCACAGCTAGTTTAGCTTTAAAATCGTCATCACTGTATTCAATAAATGGATTCATCCTCAAGCGAATTCGATGCGTATAATTATTAATTTCTGATAAATCCTCTAGATCTTCCATATCGTTAATGTCTAACAAATCTATTGCAAAATCATCCATTTATTACAAAAAATAATAATTAAACACACAAAAGCACAATTTCACCACAAACCGCTACACAAATTGTCAAATCGAAATTATTTTTGAGGTTAAACACGGGATAAACTAGGGGCTCAGCGTGTTTAACTTGGACCATGTTTTAAACAGTGTTTTAAAGTGTGTTTAGCGCTAAACATGGATTTGTGGTAGACATTTTCTTAGACACTTGTTAAACAGTGTATAGAACCTAGTCTAAATCTTTTGTGGTAAGGCTGTGAGTATTATTCCTCCCTTCCAGAAAGAACGACAGTTTATAAAAACTTGTACTTCACTTCACTATGCAATCATAACATCTGGAATATGTCGATCCTAATGAGCTAATCTAAGTGTCGTTTGATACCCGAAGCCGTATTGGATGCCCAACATGCATCCTCTGGCCGCATCCGACAGTGTTTAGGTACATGAAAAACAAACATTAGGTTTTAATATTTACCTTAAGTACCCAAACTAAAATAATGTATCTATATGCCATGACTACATATCGGACTCATAACCGAGTATCTGTTCATCAATTAAGAAATAAATAAATGTCTAATGAATAATCAAATAAGTAAACAATAAGAAATGTAAACAATGCAATGACAATCAAAAATGACAATGACATTTTTAGACGAAAGTATTTCCATAAACTTTGTTTGGAAATGAAAATTTGTTTACAAAACTCTTTGTTCTTATTCAAGCTGTTTAAAAATAAATTTTTAGAAAAATGATAAAATTTTAGATTACAAGTTGTTTTATTTAATCTAGCAGTTTTGCATCGTATGGAAGTACATTTCCTCGACGGATTTTTCCTATTATTTAAAACTTTTCCTTTCATTTGCGTCTTTTTAAAATTGAATACAGAACGACTATTTCTCAGAGTATAACGGAACATACGATATCTACTTTTTTAAAACCTAGTCGAAACGGGAACTTTATCTTTACATCTTTGGCTGCTGTTACAGTCTTCACATGGTGTTTAACATTTTCAACCATTGTATTGGGTAAATCATTGATTGAAATGTTGACTCTATGAACCTCTTTGACACTATCCTCTTTTTCTAAATCTGCTGATACAACATTATTTGGCACCGAGTACTCCATTATGTTGAAATCATTTATAAAAAACATAGAGTCATCATCGTGATCTTCATGTGTGTTTGTTAAAGGCACATCAAGATGTCCCGTAGTGTCACTTGGAATAATAATAGGAAAGGTCTGACCCGATTTATGCTCTTCCACAAAAACTTCAGTCAGCTCTTTGTTTGTGTCTCATTGTGACGGACGATTTGAGGACTGATACATTGTTTTGGTGACTTGAATAAGAACACGACTGTTAATGTATTACCTTATTATTTGGTCTACTCAATAGTAAATGTAAACAAATTGTAAGGAATGTACATTCAATGCAAATTATTTACGTACCTATAAACTTTACACGTGTTAAAAGTAGATAGATAATTTGGTGCAACGGTATCAGATTTCACCACAATCACCTTATCACCAGGCCTTAACCGGGCGTAGTTCTATAAAAACTATAAGGGTTCCTAGTTGACTACGGAACCCTTAAAATGTATAAATTACAGCAAAATTCCAACTATTTTCCGAAGTACCTAATTGTACTAGATTTGGGATAAACGTCGATTAATTTTAAACAAGTTGTAAGCATATGTTTTAGATGTACCTATGCGACTGACTTTACTGAATACTGAATATTCCACATTTAGAATGTTACATTAGTATGACGTGTTAAACTAAATGAACAGGAGATCGTGGACTGGGTTATTTTGTCAGAACTAGAAAATAAAATAACAAAACCCGTGAAAGGTTTCTGCTTTAAATTCAATAAAAATATAACATGAAAGTAACCTTTCCGGTTTTGCAGGTTGTTCGAAAAAGATATCGCGGAGCACAAAGGGCAAAAGAAGCAACGGGAGTGTCAGACTAAAACCCACCCAGGGTTTTAGTCGGTAAAAGTCTGACACTCCCCCCCGTGCTCCGCCCAGATCGAGGGAAGTTATTTGATGATTTCCTATTCACAAAAAAGGTAACCTTTACTAATGACCGTTATTTATTAAATACTCACTATTTAAATCAGAAGGAAGATGTTAAATAGAATTTATGGACTACTTCAAAATAAAACAACAATAAACCAGACATTAGATCTACTTAGGAAATAGTGTTTGGTGTCCAACAATCTTTATTATTTCCGTATAATTTACATACTATATAAACAATAAAGCATCGTCATAAATTCATTGAGTTGCTCAACTTCTCAAATACTTGAATTGATTTGAAAAGACAAATATATAAATATTCCAAGATTGTCTGGCTGCTTTATCTTAAACGACAAATTGTTAATTGTGACATAATGATGAACATTTTGTATGTTTACAATTTGACAGTTTCAGATTTATTTGAACTGTCGAAATTTTATTATAGTGTCCTCCCATATTTAAGTACTAATTCTGTAACAACAACATTGTAAAACCAAATGATTTTAAAAGACTAACCATGGAGTTTCTTGGCAATTCTTCTCCATAGGAAACGAATAACCTGAACCGTGCAAATTTTCTCGACGTGTACGTGTGTCTAAACGTAATAAAAATATTTTGTATTTTGATAGAAAAACTTTCTTAAGAAAGTTTTGGATGATTGATGTAGGAATTGCTTAATTTTATTTCGAGGATTTGTGTGTTTTAAACTGGAACCATTATAGGTGTTCTTAACGGGTTTTTCTACATAGAACTTCGAAAATCAAGCGATTAACAGCAAGCGAGCAATAAACTTATAAACGATTTGGAGATAATCGTTCGAAATCGCTGCAGTCGACATTTACAATGTAAACTGCAACGCAGTTTATTTAATCACGCAAACCAAATCACTTAGTCGTAAAAATAAGGAATGACTAAAAAGGAATAAAACGATGCTATGCAACTGACGTCAATGCAAACCTGTTTATATAAAAAAAAAACTTCAAATTGAAGTCTTCGCGACTTCAGATAATGTAGGCCTTGTTGTTTTTGAAGACCATTTTTTTTGCTCAAGTTGCTTACGTACGTATAATATATTGAGCATTCTAAAAATATATTTTAAATTTGCAAGGCCTGCTGAGTAAAAGGTAGTTCTACTATTAATATTTATGCGATTTTGTAATCTTCTTTTTGTGTTCTTTAATTTGACTTTTATAATCTTTTGGTATTATTATAAGAGGCAATCGCTTTGATAATCTTGCTGTATTCTATGTATATTGATCAATTATTTAAGATGTAAAACAGAGTTGTACAAAGTGCATATTTAATCACTCGACCGCATTTCCAGAGGGCACATACCCCTAAAACTAGTTTTAGGGTATTTAATTCGGGACTACTTGAAAGCGAATAATTTGCAAAAGAATGCTAAACGTAGATAAATAGGCTGTGTTCGACTGGTGTGTAAGGACTGATATTGAGCTGACCACAGTGTTGCCATCGGGTTATAAACCTTGATGAGCGACTGAAGAATCTTGAAAGACTTGGCAAATAATGACCTTGCTTATAATAAAATATTAGGCAAATTCCAAAATACATTGTGAATTTCGATAATTTGTTCGTTTTTTGTACCAGATTGTCTATCATCATTATACCAATTAAAATAATTGAATAAACTGAAGTGTGAAGGTTGCTTTTTATGTATTTACTTCGCGTTCTGTTTCCTAAACAATACCTATGGCAAACCGTTGCGCTACGCGCTACGAAAAGTCACATGTATCGCTATTTGAAAACGTCACGAATAACATCATTATCCTCCCTACGTGCAAAGTCGGGTAAATCGACAATTGGTCATTGCCAAAGCTAGTCAAGGAAATCTTATTATTTATAGGATATCTTGCCATCTGCGTGGAGGAACAGCTAAATTATACTCATTTTATTATTTTAGTAGCTTGCTGGGTTTATATTCGTCTCAACATTATTATTTTGATTAATTTCACGATTAGTTGGTAAAAGATTGGTCTTTAAATAAACCTTAGGCGGAGATTATAAAAAAAGACAAAAAGTTAAATTTAAAGAGCCAAACAAAATTGAAATTTTCCATGCATGGAGTCATCTCTAAACAAAACGCTACACATAAAAAATCTCAATCTTATGGGTATGGTTTTGGAGTCATATACAATTAAATGGAAACGTAAGAAATCTACGCGACGTGTTCCTCAATAACGAATAAAAACCGCTGTTATGTGTTATTTTGTAAGACAATTATATTTGTATAGTTCATCTTTCATTACATGTTGTCCTTCGTTGATGTCTTTCGTTCGAAAAAAGGGAACGACTAATTATAAGACTTATTTCAAATTATGGGGTTTGTTAAATAGTAAGTTGTTGTTTTCTATTATAGGGATTTGAACCTGAATAGAATTACTTAATGACCTGAAGGGTTACCATGACATCTTATAGCAGTTGTTATTCCTGCGTGAGAAAGAGATGGTGCTAGTTACCCTGTATAGCTCTCTCTTTCCCTCAGTGGAATAAGTTCTGCTTTAAGACGTCATGGTAGGGTAGCTGTAAGGTTAATTTGATTTCTATAGTTCCACATGTTGCATAAAAGTACAATAAGCAACACAAATAAAAAGTGAAATGAAAGGACATGCAAACATACTGGAATACCTCAAGATTGTTAGTAAATTCTGTTAAAAACAAATGAAATAGAGTATAATTTTAACATTAGTAAGTACATGATAAACAATTTATTAGTTAAGTAATCCTTACTTCGTTACTATCCTTACTAATATTATAAAAGCGAAAGTGAGTTTGTTTGTTTGTTACCTCTTCATGCTTTAATGGCTAAACCTATTTTGATGAATTTTGGTACAGGGACCAGGAGACTTTAGGCTAATTTTTATTAAAAAAAAAGTGGGATGTGTGGGAGAACGAGGGAAGAAAAGGGAAAACTTAGCATTGCTATTACAAATCAATAAGCCGCAAGAGCAAAAACTGCAGGTAGGTACTGTGTATTACCGAATTTAACGCGAGCGAAGCCGCGGGCAAAAGCTAGTTATTTATAAATAAACACATAATAATTATATTTTTCTGCGCACTTGTTCGGTACTTCAAACATTCAACATGGTCAAGGTGTAGTAGGTAAGTAATTAAGGTAATATTTGCATAGGTAACCAAAACACTCGCGATGTCACTTGTGAGGGCGTTGACTTGCCGCTGCCGCTAGGATCAGCATATTGCTCGAAGGTTGTTATTAGAGGGGGGCGCAAGGTCGCAGTACTTGCTAAGGTGTGTGTGGCAGCTGTCACCTTGTGAAGGCAAGGCAAACGACGAGCCGGACAGTCGATAGTCCGGGGCTAGTGTCACACCGGACATTACCGAATCAATAATTATATGTAACTAGCTGTGCTCCGCATTGCTTTGCAATGAACCTTTTCCTTTCAAATTCCTACCCACCCTTCCTACCTACCCAACTCTACTTAGCTACCCTACCTACCCTATTTATTTTTTAAGCATCATTGTTGACCATAAAAAACACAACTACAACAAACTAGGGTTTGTCATGAGGGTTTACTTCCCATTTAAATAAATAAAAGCTGCCCTGATGCTGTATAAAGCATGCGCTAGAATTTTTTGCCATAGTATGGGACCTCTACGAGGCTAAGTATTCTCTTCTAACGAACGAGTCCAGGAGAAGTTTGCTAGTTTTATGTATAGGCTTATGTACGGTTACTACCTGTATCTATACCCATCTTTGTTTGTTTATTTGGCAGACTCCTCTGCTTTGCGGACATCACTTTCAGGCGCGCGAGGAACACTAACGCGCCGTCGACACGGCGACAGACAGTACCTAAGTATAAGTTTTTGACAAAATTGGCAGCATGCCGGTTGTGATTTAGAAGTATATTGTCTATGACTAGTATATTATCAACCTGCTAATGAAAATATAACAATAATATATTGTCGCATGTAGAGGTTTTAAACCATACTAAACCCGAGTGCAGGCTAATTTGCAAAGATGTTCGAATACTCCGGTTGTTAAATTAAAATTTAGTGACAAGAGATAGGCGTAGGAAGGGTGTACATGTATTGATAAAATTACGAACTAAAATATAATTTATTATAAAGTATTTATTGCGCTTTCAATTTCGTTTAGTTCTCCACACTCCACAGTACCTAAGCATAAGTTTTGACAATCTGGCAGCATGTCGGAAATAAAACTATGTGATTTAGAAGAATTTTGACTTTGCCTCTAAGTATATCATCAATCTGCTAATTCAATTATAATAGTAATCGTGCATTTCCTGTTCACATGTGACTGTAAAATGTACGCTGACATGTTAATTTAAAATATTCATTCGGCTGGCTAATCTTGACATAGACTGGCTGAGTGTTGTGTTATTAAATTGTGCGTACTTTTAGTATTTTAAACTTTATGTTTACTACTACTTATAATTATGATACACATATAAAGAGGAAAGATTTGTTTGTTTCTTTCGAATAGACTTCAAAACTACTGGACCGATTTTAACCATTTTTAACCAACTAATAGAAAGCTACATTATTAGGAAGTAATATAAGATATGCAACATCACGCTATTACCCACGGGAGCAGGGTAGCAACTATAGACGCGAGTGGAACCTCGCAAGACAACTATACATGATATTTTAATCAAATAATCATCATGTGCTTAGCTTCTAGTCCCGAATGCAGCTTAATATCCAGCCAGCTAGCTAGCTTATGCCAGTATTTAACCTAGAGGGACTGCCTATCTCTACTCCAAAACCTGGTTAGTACTAGGTAATACGATGGTCCTTGGTAAGACTGTTTGTCAGACAACATGATACAATACATGACAGCATGTACTTTGTGTACACTGTATACACACAGTTCATGAAGTTCAGAGCAGTGCAGTCAAAAATAATTCATTATAATCCTAATAATAAATCTGATAGACCTGTTTTTGGATTGCAATAAAAGGAATAGTTATTTTAATTTTAATCCACCATTAATATCTCTTTTTAAGATTTTAGTCTTAAATTTAGTATCAAATCTTTATTATTAATTTAGTTTTATTCAACAAAACCAGAAGTAATAAAAGTGATGTATTTTCAAACCTGATTGAGAATTTGAGAACAACAAAAGCTTATAAAAAGATTGTTTATTAACCACTATTTTTTTACTTACTAATAGATTAATGATTTTGATATTTTGATGGCGTATTTGTAGATACTTATGTCCTTTATAGTCTGTTTCGATGAGTTGTATAACCCTATGCAACCGTTTCAACTCGGTAACTTGACAGGCATCAGCAAGCGCCTTTAAATGAAACGTTTAAACTCGAGATAAGCTCTAAATTATTTGTCCTATATGCTTGTGAACTTGCGGATGTGTTTATCGTTAATAAAAAATAATTGTGTAAAAATATTTGTCGTGGCTAAACTCTGGATTAGATAGTATCTTTTAACTTATTTTTATTGTCGCTGGCACTACAGTATTTATGTCTTGTTAGCCAAGAACTGCGTCACTTCTACGGAGTAGTGGCAGAGTAGAGGTTACCGACTTTAAAAAATAAGGTCACCATACAACCCGTTTGTATGTAAAATAGTGAGGAGTAAATTATTCGTAACGATTGAAATTCCAGAACAGGAAGAAAAAAAAACGTGTTGTCAAAATCGCACATGCTTTGAAAGGTTAGTCTAAACCAGCTTTTAAACATGTGTACCAAATTTCATAAGTGAGAAACTGTAAGTAGAATTGCAAAAAAACCTTTTTAAGCTGTACTAGGTATAGTCCAATTTAGGCAACAGTGCAAGTTTCATTAAAATCGAGTCAGTAGTTTTCAGACAGTGATTTAAGTTTGTATCATTAACTAGAAAAAAGTGTTTATTTGGATGATCTGCCAATAACTTTTATTAGCGATGGAAAATAAATATTCGAGTTTTATTGTATGAGATATCATTACAACACAACTAGAAAAGCTGAAATATAACATTTTATAACTTTACTTCCGGATATTGGTGGCGAAAAAGTCAATGAGACAGACAAAACCACCGACTTCCGGAAATGAAGTTATTTCTCCTATTTTAAGCGTTTTTTAAGGATGTCATATTCTTGCAAAAAAAGTTTTAGCCACTGTGCAATGAATGGCATACCGCTGTTAAACTCGCGATGACTTGTATTGTTTACTTAAAATAAAAACTTTATTGCAAAAAAACTACAGGAGATCAATTCCTTTCGTATCATTAACTTAAAAAAAAAAAAGTTTTTCATCTTAAACTCGTAGATCGAACCTGAACTTATTTCCACACACGTAGTATTAAGTGAAGTTAAAGATACAATTTAGAATGGAATCGAATTCTCAGCACCGACATTCAACATCGTAAATAAAGAGGCATCAAGATTTACTTTCTTATTTTCATATCGGTTGTACCCTTTAGGGTATTTCCAAGATTATAATTAACACTTGAAACGGGATATTTACCATTATTTACATTGTTATTTGTATCGAGTTTCCGATATTTCGGCGATGTTGCAGACGCCATGATCACGGATGAACTAACATCCCGTTTCAAGTGTTAATTATAATGTTAGTAACCATGTCAGTTTAAAGACTTATATTTCCAAGATATTATTAAATGAACGAAATATGTTTAACTCAGCCGAGGTACATTTATTATGTATTCACAAGTATTTGTTGTTGCCAGTATTTCCCATCTAATTAGAGATCTGTTTTGGAAAAGATTAACCTACTTTAGCTCAAACTTGTCATCCTTAAATACGGTATTCCTTAGTTAGCCTCGATCCTTTTATGTTGCTAATGTGATACGCAAAAACCCCAAAAAAATATTTTCTAAATAACCATGATTTCTAAAAAACAAGGAAATACAACTCGACTCGTATTTTTGATGAATTAAGAAGATTATTATTTAAGATTATTAAACAATTATATCGATTCATCGGCGTTCACTTTGAGAATTTCTGATATGAGTATTTTATTATTTCTTTTTTGTGAACCTATAAATACTTGTAACTTGTAAGCAACAACTTCTTATTCCATTCTCTTTTTTAATAAACCTGGACGAGTTACGAATGACGTCTGTATGTACTTTGTCTTTTTGCCTTTTTTCTTCGCGGATGGAATATCATCAAAAAACTCCCTCTCGCTCTCGGGAAAGTGTCAGACTTTTAGTGACTATAACCCATCCATGTTCCTTCTTTTGCTCATAATGTTCCGGGGTGCGGTATTTCTTTTGAACAACCCGCATCCCCGGTTTATTACCTCTGAGGTTTGCATAAAAGGCAAAAGAAGGAACATGGGTGAGTTTCATTGACCTGCTCCGCCCAGAGCGGGGGAAGTTATTTGATGATTTCCCATCCGTGAGAAACACGAGGAAATAATTAGTGTCAAATGTTGTCAAACTAGATCGGCATTTTGGCCGATTGTGCTAACTATTGTTCAACGTCCACAGGACCGCGCCTACAGCGGCCGGGAGTCATCTCGTAGCTCCAGACACCCGGGGCATCTCCCGCAGCGATGTCGCTGTGTCTGGATCTGTACCCAGTTGTTGGCAAAAAACTTGCCTTCTTCCTTCATTCACGTGGGACTTAAAAACATAACTGGCGAAATATATTTGGTACAATAACTATACACCTCTAACCCCTAACTAACTCTTCTAGATTAATAACTCTTCAGAGATTAATAGGCCTGATGTTACTTTATTATTAAACTTACAAAGTACAAAAGATATCAACTACTAAACAGTAAGGTCAGAGCATTACTTCCTTGAAAAAGAAACTGTCGCCATATACATATTAAGAATTTTCAATCAAAGTACCTATAGAACTGTCATAAAAACATAATAGTTCGTTATTTTTAGTGCCACGAGTTAAGTGTTGAACGTTACGTCCGCAATTCAGTTAAGTCCCCTTGATGACACACGTACGTAAGGCAATAATAATAGTTTTACAAACATTTGTCCATCTTTATTTGCACATATACGCTCTCAAAGGTCGTGATCTTCATTGCCAGTCAATTTATAAGTGATTCCATATTTGTTCAGTCGGAGACGGAATGTCAAGTTGAAGAGTCTGAAGACAAAGTCATGGGCTAGTATGAAGCAATCCCGTTAATGTTGTTTGACTAAGAGACCTATAACAAAATCGCGCGGAACTGGGTTCAAGCAGCCGGCGCAACGCATCGCATTATCTAGTAATTTGGCAGTTGTCATTTCAGAAATGTTATGTATTCTAAATGGTTTCAAAGTAAAAATAAGCTCATTAGTGAATTAAAATAAACTTATTTGATTGTTCTGGTATACAAAGTTTCATGGTTTTGAATGGGACTTCTTAATAAATCGTCAATAGACATTTTTCGTCATTTAATTTTGTTTGCTTATGTAGATTACAAAACGTCAATCACGAGCTCGAAAAATTACCATCGCTTATTTCATGGAAAACTGGCTTAGTAAGCAATTCAAGATAAAAAAAATAATGGGAACAGAGAAACCGCCGTAACAACAAACGTCTTAAACGCGTATTACGCGTAAATATTATAATTTTCCAGAATAAGTGCGCTAAGTTGATCAATAAACGGAAAAAATCACGGATGAAATATAAAGACAATTTTTGTAATGATAAATAGACTTTTAAAACGGAGGTTTCCGAAGTCCCTTTTTTTTTTTTAATTCAGGCTGATTTTACTCAGGCTAGTTTTAGAAGACAATGAAGGAACTGCCATTTGTCTGCTTATAAGTACACAATTTTACTGTGACCACGCTGACCTTTGCAGGCCCGTGTGACGGTAAAATATGGATAATTTTACTGTAAAACACCTATGTAAATTCTGATACTGATGTTTGCAAAGAAATAAATGATTTGATTTAAATAAAAATTGTTAACGCTACATTAACTTAATATTGCCAATAAAATTTGACTGCTCTAAAACAATAACAAAGTAAAGTTAACACTTCTGGAAAACTAATTGTAGTGCCTACTTAATGTAAAGTTAAATGATTCTATTGTTTCATTACTTGGAAATGAATACATAGTAAATTAATGTGACTAATCAAAACATGTCATATAGCATTTATAAAAGTGTTGCATTCATCAAAAGTGTTTGGTTAAAAAGGTACCGTTAGAGCCGTTTTAAGGGAGAAAACGCCCGGGTGTCACCATGGTGATGATTACCCGGAGGACATGGCAGACCAGACTATGGCGGTCTGTCTGGGTGGAGAACCATTGTATCCTCTCGATCCCAGCTTCGGAGCAAAAGGGAACGAACAGCAGCCACCTCCTTCTGCGAAGCAGTTATACTTGCGAAGTAGGTGGCTCGATATTTAAGAGAGAGAACCTTAAACTGTTCCAGCCAGAAGCGGGCGACATTAACCGCATGATTACTCCCGGCCACACCCTAGGAGCAGGCCTTTGGACGGTGAACAATGGGTAGCTCACCGTCCGTCCTTCTAGTGACGTACGGCGAGTTCCTGTTCCCAGCTCGCCGCTATAAGATGTTAGTATAGCAGAGGGGCCCAACAGCGGGTTGGTAGAGTCACCGCGGCCCTGGGACACAAAAGGCAAAAGAAGGGACTTAATAAATGAGTTCTGGTCAGTACCAGTCTGACACTGCCTTCTGCTCCGCTCAGAGCGGGAGAAGTCATTTGATGACTTCCAATCCGAAAAAATGGGAAAATATCAAATAAATTAACTTCATAAAAATATGTAAGAACCTTCCTACATATTAAAATGAAGTTATTTTAGTTTTGTTTTTTAATATGATTAATTTGTACAGTAAGTAGATTATGTTCATCGATTAAATAAGGATTGAATTATCCTTTAGTAAATTAAGTTATTATTAAGTGATTTCCCACAGTAATACGGCCGGAATGCTATATACTTACGTAAGTAAATACCTAAGTTAGTACAGGTTTTAATATCTCGTTATTAGAGCTCCACATTATATCGGTAGGGGCATACATATGTACTCACACATAGTTAAATTTACATACCAACGCATGCTTGGACACGAGGGGCTCGTTAAATGTCTGCCGCGTAGACGTATAGATCGTCGGAGTTAAGCAACAACGCCTTGCCTTGCCCTTGGATGGGTGACCGAAGTTTACACAATATGTAGCCCCCCCTCCGCGACTCTAAACACATGCGCTGTCCAATATATGTGTGTAGTGGTCGAAACAAAGAACGTAGTTAACTAGAGTAGCTAGTATAAAGCCTAATCTTCGGGTGTAAGTACCTGCACACTCCTATATGCAGCAAAGCAAAAATTATGAAGTCAGTTTATTTTTACTATTATTTTATTTACTTTGATGTCGTCTATCCGATATCGGTTTTCTGTAAAAAAAAGTGTTTGGTTGGCACTTCCCGTGACCAAAGGGCTGGCTTAAACTTTGACCAGAGGCTTAGCGTTGCCATACAATGTGGCAGTTTCCTGGGGACATTGCCAACTATTAAAAGTGTTTTTATCTTCTTATTATATAAATTTCTCGTGTCACAGTTTTAGTTGTCATACTCCTCTGAAACGGCGTAATCTATTTTGTTGAAATTTTTTATGTGTTAAGTAATTATTATGTATTCAGTTTCATGTATTAAGTTAGAAATCATGATGAATGAAGACCACCCTTTTAAATTATGGTGTTTTCATAGGAATCACATATAATTACAGATTAATTATAACTTAAACAACGGGTTATAGGAAGTGTTTACATAAGTAAGTGACTAGGTTTATTTAACATAACTAGTTTATGGGAAACTAGTTTATTAAACGGCGATCGACATGCGTTCCATAATAATTATGAATAAAATGTCCCATAAACGAATACATTTATTCATTTATATGATAACAAGACGAAGGGCTGGGACAATAGGTATATAGTAACGGCCGCTGAGAATTATTTAAAAAGTATCAACTATTAAAAAAAACATTCGATAATTATAGCCTAACCACTATACCAGGTTTAATTATCATCACCATTCACAGTCTTAACTTACTCACAACTCGAAATAGGGCTTTTTTCGCTTGAGCGAATCTCTACATCCCTTTTAGCCAGACCCATCCAGGGTCTACTACCACCACCGGGTCAACAGCGTCTGCTTATTACGCCGCCGTGCCGTTCGCTTTTAGCTTTACCTCTTGTGAGATCACCGGGCCTAGCGTTAGCGCTTAAGTGGAGTTGAGAAGGCCACCTAGGCCTTCGCATTTTCCCAAAAGCTAAGATTAACGTCTTCGAATTTCCATGTTTCGAAATCAGCCTATCAACATTACGAGCTACGTCTATTAGCAAGACTTACTCCCAAAGATTTATTGTATAATGTATTTTATATCTCACTTATCGTAAACTAGCTTTTGCCCACGGCTTCGCTCGCGTTAAACACAGAGGTAACACAGTTCCCGTTTCCTGATTTGCAGGTACCTGCTACCTGTAGTTTTTGCCCTTGTGCCTTATTTATTGTAATAGCAAAGCTAAGTTAAAAATAGCCTATGTCCGTTTCCAGGGTCCTGGTCCTATCTCTGTACCAAAATTCATCAAAATCGGTTTAGTCATTAAACCGTGAAGGCGTAACAAACAAACTCACTTTCGCTTTTATAATATTATTAGTAAGGATAGAAATAAATATTATGTTTTCTCGACTTTTTACCGTCGTACTTGGAAGGTTTTTGCTTTCGTTTGATATGGGCTGGTACCTATTACCTGTTTTGTCATATTTATCATATCACACAAAGTTTTTTTTTATGTTTCCGCTGACATCAACACGCGGTAAACCTGAAAACACCGGGTCGTTGACCTTAGTCAGTGCTTTTATAAATAGGTTCCACTCCAGGGTTGCCAGTAATTTGTAACCGGCTTTGGTTGCTGGTAATGTAAATAATAACAACTTTAAACCGAACTCGAGAGGATAATTATGGATTTAAATCGCAAGAACGAAATGCAGACCAAAGGTTTTATTAGGTAGGGATGGGAAATAAGCATTACTTATGACGCTTGGTCGAAGTTAAATGTTAATAGTAGGAATCGATTTTTTATTATTTACTTTTATGTAGATCGATACTTCATTAATTACGTTAATGTAGCTTAACGTAAATACATTGTTAATGGGGTTCAATAATAATAGCTCAAAAAGAAAAAAAAACCTAATCCTTATCACCCTGCTTGTCTGTCAAGGCCCTTTATCTCGGGAACGCGTGAAGGTATTGAGTTGAAATTACAAGCCCAATCAGTATCATCCATAGATAAGATACATGAGGCACGGAGGAAACATGGTAAGTACCTATGTTATGGATGGTCATCCATTCACGGACCAACGTAGGCAAGTTCGGGTTAACCTCAAGATCGACCCCAGCGGCAGTTATTGTTAGCGGTATGATCAGGCCAAGGGGGCGGAGGGGGTTAATGGATGCTATTCTAGTATCCTCCTCTCCTGAAACTGACAATATGCATTTTTTTTAATTGTTTCAATGACTTGTTTACAAAAATCGTTGTGTATCACAGATTTCGACATAGCTAATTCCACTAATTAGGTATCAACACTTTTTTTTTGTTAAAATGCAATCCTAAAACTTGGCTTGGATATGAATAAAAAGGTAGGTATGTACTTAAAATATAAAAAAAAAATTAGAGCAACGAATATTTTTAAATAATTTCGACATTTACTTCTATAACACCTAACGCGCTTGTGCTGATGCTTTAAATAGGTAGGTAAATTTTTTTTGGTGAAAACACGTGTCCAGGAGTATCCACAACTAAATTTTGACAAACAAAAACCCTTTGTAAATGATGTTGGATGGGAAGGATCTACTAAGTACCTATCTATACTAATATTATAAAGCTGAAGAGTTTGTTTGTTTGTTTGAACGCGCTAATCTCAGGGACTACTGGTTGGAATTGAAAAATTCTTTTAGTGTTGGATAGTCCATTTCTTGAGGAAGGCTATAGGCTATATAACATCACGCTACGACCAACAGGTGCTGAGCAGCGTGGGTGAAACCGCGTGGAACAGCTAGTGTAGTATATAATTTAATCTATACTGTACGTTTCATACAAATACAGGGTTATAAGTTGGTTTAACTCGTTACTCATAGATATTCTTGATTTCAGGCATGATGGTACTAGGGTGTCGATCCTTAGAATACCATTTTTTTGTGCTAAAAGGCAAGGTAACTTGCCGGATGTAAAGCGTTGATGCGGCCTAGGGTGCTCGCTTGCCAACCTACCAACCAACCAGTAACCAAGTATGTCGCTCAATTTTAGGCTTAGAAAATAAATTTATCTTTTTATTTTCATTGATTTTCTTAATTAGACTGTCAACGACCGACGAAACTACCAATGGGTCGTTCGTTCACAGAGATCAACCGCAAGCAATTTGCACCTCTCTTTATACTTATCATGTTTTTGAATTCCTATATTTCATAGCCAATTATGTTGTGTATGCAAGCTCCGTATGCTTAGATACTCTAGGTAAGAATCTGAAACTCACACACATTTGATGTTTTTTACGTCGTGGAAGCAGTAGTGCCTACGTATATTTAGTCAATATACCTACTCATTACCTACTGTTTGCTTACTTTAGCATAGCTAAGTGGTTAGCTGACGGTGGTCATAGATAAACAAGTACCTATTTGTTTACAGACATCAATTGCTTTTTGTATACCATTTTTGATTTAAGTACTATTATATCATTTTTGAAAGAGGTTTTGTATTATTTAACAAATTAATCAGCAGCTGAGGCAATAATTGATTGATTGACGTGTCTGTGCAAAAACTAAACAAATTAGTGGAAGGTTCCATAAATTTGTAGTACCAATGAGTAAATAAGCGTGCTGTTTACACCAAGGTAATTCCTGAAACGAAGGTATGACAGCTAAAGTATTTTTATTAAATCATCATCATTCTTTAATGTAATTAATCTTAACTCTTCTGCCTTTATCCGAATTTATTTTCGATCGGCGCAGCATTTTTTCTTCTTCTATTCTTTATTACTTGAGTAAATCTCAGTAGGTACCTACTGATAATTTTCTTCACTATATTTTCTTTATCTTCTCTCTTACAAAATTATCCTCTGTAAGTTACAGAGGAAAATTTTGTTTAGATAATCTTAGCGATATTACCGCCAAAATCATCTAATAAAGACATACCTACCTTTTCGCTATTTGTTAATTATATTAGGTAAAATTCCAGGGGTCTTAGTCTGCTATTACAACAGTGTCAGAATGGTCGATCACTGATCGCATTATGGTTGATTTTGATAATTTTGGTAATCTACTACATAGGTACTAAACTTGTCAAAATCAACCATTATGCGATCAGTGATCGATCATTCTGACACCATTGTAATAGCAGACTTAGGCCCCAGGTCTAGAACAAAAACTAATCACAGTGACTGGGAGAACAAGTGCTTTCCGGCTTCGTCAAGGGTGCTTTTCATTAAATCATTCAAGTATTTCAGGAAATTTTCCGATAATAAGATAAGTGCTTAAGATTACACATTACATATTTTTTTTAATTTTACAATTAAACATAAACGTAAATAAAATGATTGTTTTAAGATTAAACATTGAATAAATAATTATTAATATACAATAAATATATTAGTAACATTTCACAGTACAATAGATAGTTGCATTAAAATTAAATCTATACTAATATTATAAAGCTGAAGAGTTTGTTTGTTTGAACGCGCTAATCTCAGGGACTACTGGTTGGAAAATTCTTTTAGTGTTGGATAGTCCATTTCTTGAGGAAGGCTATAAGCTATATAACATCACGCTACGACCAACAGGTGCTGAGCAGCGTGGGTGAAACCGCGAGGAACAGCTAGTCTATACTAATATTATAAAGCTGAAGAGTTTGTTTGTTTGTTTGAACGCGCTAATCTCAGGGACTACTGGTTGGAATTGGAAAATTCTTTTAGTGTTGGATAGTCCATTTCTTGAGGAAGGCTATAGGCTAATTTAACATCGCGCTACGACCAACAGGTGCTGAGCAGCGTGGGTGAAACCGCGAGGAACAGCTAGTTAAAAAATAAAGGTTCCTCCTCTCCTTTTCCTATAAAATTTAATTATTAACTATTTTGAGGTGTAAGTCTTGCATTACTTGCAACTCGCCATATATGCACATATCTACTTGCAAATTGCAAGTAGGTAGATATGTATATATGTTTGGTAACTCCTATTCTTCGATCAATAGTAGATCGAAGCTCGTAAAAAACTGTACGTACTCTATATGTACACTAGACTAATTACGGTTTTTATTTTGCAGCCTTTTTCAGTTTTAATCTAAACATTCGTCGTTCGATAAACATAACTAAAATAAGTAGGTTGTATTACCTACATGAGTAGGTACCGATTGATTGGCATAGTAATGTATCTACATCTAAGTACTTATGGTTTATGTAGTTTCTGTGGACGTATTCAAGTGGTCACAAAACTTGTACATAAAAGATACTTTAAAACACAGAATAGTATTTACCAAGCCATTGAATGTTAGCTACGATGGAGACTGAGTTCATAACACATCACAAGGTACGAGCAAAAAGTTTAATAACTACAAAATTCAATTTTAATCATGAAGCGTACGATTATTAGGATTTTCCGATCATTATTTGCACATCAATAACCATCATACAGGTTTGTTACTCTTCACGCTTAAATGGCTTAATGGATTTGGATGAAATTTGTTGACAGCTTATACCCTGGATTAACACGTCATATGCTACCTTATATACCGGTCTACGGGTGGAACCGCAAAGCGCAGTAAGTAATTAATAATTTATTAACGTACCAAGTTCCTTAGAATTGAATTGGCTACTTGAAATGTATGTTATGTTAATGTAATGTAACATTTGTTAGACAAATAGTTAATTAACTGTAATTAGGTTTTCAGTACTTACACACTCACACATCATGCCGGTAATTCTCAAAGGGCAGAGGTTACATACTTACACAGCTTTTTTTTGACGGGCCTGTTGGTCTAGTGGTTAGTGGCCCTGACTGCTGAGCCGGAGGTTGTGGGTTCGATTCCCACCCAGGACAAACTTTGTGAGATGAGCATGATTGTTTGTTCTGTGTCTGGGTGTGATTTATCTATAATGTGTGTATTTATAAATTATATAAGTATGTATATCAGTTGTCTGGTTACCATAACACAAGCTATGCATAGCTTGGGATCAGATAGCCGTGTGTGAGTTGTCCCAAGATTTTTATTTATTCATTTATTTTTTCAGTAGGTGGTCGTTTTCCTGCCCTTGTCCCATTTTATTTGGGGTTGGCGCAACACTTTTTCTTCTTCCATTCTCCCCTATCGGACGGTTTCAGTACCTATCTACTTATATTTATTATAAAAAATTAGAACCAACTTTTTCAAGACTTGTCGCAGGCTGCATCTACTGTAAAATACTTACCTACTTGTAGCAGTAACTTGCGCTTAGTTATTTTGTCGCTGTTTTATTAATCTAACTAGCTCTACTAAAGTAGGTACTAATTACGATGCTTGGAGATTGCCAAGCGTCGTAATTAGCAGAATTGCTGTTTAATTTTGACATAGATCGAATAGAGCTCTAGTATAAAGATTTCGCTCAGGGATAATTTTAGTAGGTTGGTTCCTTGTACTTACCTACCTATTTGGCATGTCTAGGACTTCGGTATTTAAGGGAATACCAACAGGTACCTACGACCATTTTTTGCACCTTGCGACGTGCCAGTATACCTATAGGCATTGGAATATTCAAATTTAACTGAAAATGAAGCAGATTAAAAAAAGGGTAGTCTTCGTAGCTATATATTATGTACCTACTAGTATTGGTTTGTTTTAACTACAACTCACCACACTATCAATTGACTATCAAAAAGGCATACCTAAAAGTAGCTACTCAGCATATTTTTATCTAATCGATTTTAAAACTCCCACGATGCTTTTATTCAATTTAAACAAAGAGTACTTATATACCTATGTACCTACATACCTACTCTTTATTTCAAATTCCTTCTTAGATTATGATAACGGTAATATGTGACAATGCTATGAATAAGTATTTTATTTTAATGCAATAAGAGTGTTTTAGAATGCATTGAAATAAAATATTCGTCTCCCGTGTCGATTCGAGTCTATATCTATTATTGTATAAACCCAAAGGTGAGCCAGAAGTTTTGAGGCAGGCAATAAAACAATTTCAGATTTCAAAGCCATAACCTAAGAAATTCATCTATAAGTATTATTAATTCTTTGATGCCAGTGCGGCAAGTGCGCGAACAAAGTTAACTTAGGTCACCTATCCCAAGACTGCCTAGTCATAGTCACCATAAAGTGCTTATAAGAGCGGAGTGTGATTGGCTAGCAAACCTTTACGCTAAAATAGTGTTATCCGGAAAGGACACTGGCCAAGTAATAGTAGGTACCTAACTCCTACCTAATAATACCTAAGTTTTCTATGGCGTAATCTTGCTATTTGTGAAATACTAAGGTCCACTAAAATCAGCATAATAATAAGTATTATTTGTAAATGATTGCTCCATTGGGTAACACAGGTACATAAACACAGACACTTACCTAGAGATGTCCTTGGACACCATCATTATGGGTGCTTAACGATAAACAAGTGTTGGAATTTGTGCTGAAAATGTCCAGTTATAGGTTGGTAGGTTCTACTTTATAGGTTCAAAGGATCAATGAATAAAACCAATGACTGTTATAATCTATTTGAAGTATGTAGGTAACTCAAATTGTTGCGTAGATTGCGAAGTCAGCAATAGACACTGCGTGATCGGGCTTAAAGGCCAACAGAATTTGAGTCAATAGGTAGATAATTTACCTTTGTAATTTAGGAATAGTCGTACCAATTTAGTCACAAGAAGGAACGAGGTAAATATTATCCCGAAGTTAAAAAACACACTTGCCGACTTTTGCCACTAAGTGACGTAGTTATTGACATATGAGTTACTGCTACAGTTAGTAAAAGGTTGCGCTAACCATTGACCATCAATTAAAGATCTCAGGTACTTAACTTCTTGATTCCTTCTCAATAAAAAAATCTTGTGTTGCAGTTGCACCAAGCTATGTGTATAAATAGCACTGACTTAGTTATATTGTTACCCCTTCGGAGTCACCAGCCAGGTATCTGACGGAGCCAGTTTGGGAATATCAGAACAGGTAAGACCACCTTCTTTCCAAACGAGTTTTTAGTTTTCATCTAATGACAACCTGTTCCCTCCGTTAGGGATCAATTTGATATAAGTAACTCTACGGGACAGGGATCTTGTGCGTTGCTTACGAAGATGTAAATAGTTTATTGAAGCAAATTATACAGGTTGTTGAGTATACATGAACTTGGTTCTTGTATTAGTAGACTGAGTTCTTGTCAGTTTTTCGATCTGCTTCAGTGACGCTTTTTAGGAAACATCTGTGGTTCATTAATTTACACTTAGTCTTTCTTATTCGTATTTGTATATTTATTTTGTGTGTCTCTGAATTCAATAGATCTTAACATAAAAAAACCTACTGCTCTGTACCTCTTCTGTCATCACAAGTGATGTGGGGGCCGTGACACAGGAACTGGACCTACGCGATCCTTATTGACACCCCACCCATAACATCCATTGCACATAATAAAATGGAATGTACAGGCTTGTGTATATAATTCAATAATCAGACGCCCCCTCACCGAGAATTCGCAAAACTTATGTACCTACTGAACACTAGGCAAATGCTCCTGGTGTGGAAGCGCCTTTAGACAGCGCGACACAGATGGGTAATACTAATTGCTATCGCACACGGCAGCATCGGCAGTGTGGGCGGCAGTACTAATGTTTGTATGTTTCTCTCTCTAGCAAATAACGATTCTTAAAAGGACAATGAAAAATGCGTTTCCGTGATATAGATATGGCTTAACCCTTATCTTACAACTTGCAGACATTTTATTTGACGTTAAAAGGCCATAATTTAAATGACTAGACAATAATACCTTAACAATAATTCAACAAGTTATTGAACCTAATTTCTGTGTCTAGTAAACTACGATTTAAGTGCACTTCCTTCCACGCCGTAAAATGTACCAGTGCCTTTTAGGTGATAATATTTATTAATTTCTCCAGTCAGAAGTCTATCGTAAATTATATTGTTACAATATGCACAGAAGTGGATATTGTAACGATATAATTATATTACCAAGCCTCACATTATATTAAGTTGTCGCCAGTTTTATATTTTGTATTCAAGATGACTTGGTTATTGAATGCACAAATGAATAAAGCAAGTTGCGATGAAACCAAGTTGTGCTAATGTTTACCCTGATCTGCCCATATAATATCGTGTAATGTGAATCGTAATATCGTATTCTATATATCTCTCTATCGTATATCGTATTATCGTAATCGTAAGATAAAGGAATAAAAACGAGTATCAATTGTAAAATCCTTTATTAAAGTAATAAATAAACTTGCAAAAGAGTGTATTCGCAGCAATTACTTGAGCAGGACTGTTGTGTCGGACTCGCCCGCCTGCGATCTAAGCAACCGGCACTCCACATTGCACAACACTTAAAGCATGGTAATACCAGAACATGATATAAAATAATACTTAAAAAATATCGTGATGACTCGGCGCGGTCGGAGACTGTGCACATTCGCTATTTGCATCATAAGCTACACTGTAACTTTACTTCTCAAAACCTTGAACATTTACAAACAGAGTACTTTAAATATCTTACACAAAATGCTTATTTCCTTGCTGCAGTAAACGTTACTGTTATTCCACTGCAGTATGCACAGCCTCGCGCACCCGTTACAGGAAAACTTTTTGAAACATCAAAAACAATAATAAAAAGACATTGGGCATAACCACAATTTTATAATCGATTTGTTAACATTGTTATCATTCATCAAAAACAATTCAGTAAGTATAAAAAGTTTGATGCGGAAGTATAAGTGTACTTGAGCACAGGGCATATAAGGGAGCAATGAACTGCTGTTAGTAAGACTACACTGGATATTTAACAAACGTATGGTAACATAATTATGCATTGTTTTAATTAGCATCTAATAATAAAAATATATTTACAAAAATCCGTTTACCTTTAATACACCTCGTTACACATGATACCATCCATAACTAAGTTTTAGTTTAAAATTATAAAAATACATACATAATACAAAATGCCCATCTCACTTTCGCCTATCGTGGAAATACCAATATTTATTGTGACAAAAAATGATTTATCGTTGTCATAATTTATTGATCGCAATAAAAGGTCCTTGCTTTCAGTAACGATAGGAAAACAATATATCGCAAAAACGCGACTAGATTTCACATCAATCGAGACTTTGATTTTCAACAGTTTATAGAAACTTTCAATAACCATACTTTGTACTTAAAAAAATTACAAGGCAGACAATCTAAGCAAGATCCAAAATAGTGACTTTGTGCATCAACAAACTTTATAGAAGTAATAATGTTTATATCTAAATTCATTGTAGAAATATAGTCTGAAACATTATTCGACCTAGGGTCCGCGGTCGGCCGGTAGGCGCACTACGCACTCGCGTCCGTCGCACTCGCGGCATCACACAGTCTCGTAGTGCGGATGGACACTCACGTGGAAGGTTCGAGATGGTCTGTAGCACTAGCACTCAGTTCACTACGTCACGGGCCGGCGCCGCACGAAGGCGTCGGCGCCCGACGACGCGTACGAGCTCGGTACCTGCGCCTCCGCCTCCTGCTTGTAGCCGTTCTTGCCGTTCAGCGAACTGCTGCTGTCGTCCATGACGGTCTGCGAACATTACCATATGTCAATACACACAGCTCATAGTCCGTGTCAATATGCGCTCATGTGACGCTGAACAAGGTTGCTGAGATCACGCGGTGCCCTGAAGTGTTCAGCAAATAATCCTGATGCGGTAATTGCACCTTCTTATGTGTGACTGTATTGTGTACAAAAACATTGTTGACATTACCTAACCTCAAAAAATATGGTTTTGGCAATTGATCAGTAAGAAAAGAACTAATCGGTCGTAAAGCCACAGCACTCAAAACTACCACCAAGTTATTGTTTAGACTTATGACGGCTTATTTGTTTAGAGACTAATCAATCGATCAAATAAATCTATCACTAATAACATTTTTAGACCTCTCCCACTTTATAAAAATGGTTATTTTATTCAGGGTCAAGCAAACTACTTATCATTAATAATTCGATATACAATCGAAACCAGGAAATCACATATTGACTGTTGTTTACCACGTTTTGGAACAATACTCGAGGTTACCACAATCTTGAAAGTTAAAATTTCATAAGTAAGCACGTACTTTTCCTGCTAGATACGGAAGCATTGCGAGGCGTTACCGCGTAATGTGCTATTTGACTTTCCTGGTAACATCAGATTGTGATAACAAACATTTGGGCGTAGTTATGCTAAACTGAACCAATCTTAAGACTCAAGCATTCAGTTCGGTGGTGATAAAACTACCCTATTATAACTTGAATTCGAAATAGCCAAATATTGTAACTTATTTTGTTTGTTGGGACCGCCTGGTCTCTCGAACTATTTTTGCATTTAAAAGCTCGATTTGTCAAGAAGGTTTTATAGGCTAATTAACTAACTTGTGACCCTTAAGAGCCAATTGGCGGGTAAAATCCCAGGGCACAGCTAGTAAATAATAAAGGGTATCAAGTACCATGCAGAGTCCATTGGTCCTCGCTTTCCTGTCGGACTTGGAGTAGCGCGCCTTGTAGAAGTCGCTGAACAGGAACAAGAAGAGGAAGCCATGCATGGCGATCCAGTACACGAACACGCGCGGGTACTGGCACGACGGCCGGAACAGCACTTGTAGCTGATGCGTGAAGATCATCACAAACTGGACCTGTGGGAGTACATAATGTTTAGACACACCAACATTTTTGTACCCTAGTTTTTATTTAATGAAGGTACTACCATACCAGCCTATTACTACCCCACTGCTGGGCAAAGGCCTCTTCACAAATAAAAAAGGCACGAACATTGATCACCACCGCTCAAGACGAGTTGGCGATTTCAGTCTTTATCCATATTAATATTATAATTGCAAAACTATGTTTGTTAGTTAGATTGTTTGTTACTTTTTGACTACCAAACGGCTGTTCGCATCGTAATGAAGTTTGGCAAGGATACAGATTTGAACATGGGAAAGGACATAGGCTATATTTTATCACGCTAATAACTTAGGGGGGCCAGCAATATTGCATTATGTCCATATTCCTTGTTTGACAACCGTCACGTCATGATATACATTAGAATAGAACTGCTATAAGGCAAGGCAAATCGCGAAACTAAAGCGTACGGAATCACGGGTAACATCTGGTTAATTAAATGCCCAGGTTTCCTTACGATGTTTTTCAATCACTGATATCTGTGATGTCCAAGAAAAACATAGAAAGTACATATTATGATTTGAAATAGTCACTTTGATACTTCCTCGGATAAATCATGACGGCATATCTTGTGACTTGTAAGTCATTGACATAAGGTCCACATTGCTGTAGTACCTGTATGTCTATTCTAGATTTGCATCACATTACTATGAGCAGTATATTTATAGAAACATATTACGACAATGATGTCGAGACGAACATGAAAAAAAAAAGATAATAACGGTACTGGTTTTTGTCTGATTATTTTCAGAGCTGCTATTCATTACTTAACGTAATCTGTTGATAGGTTTTTTCTCGATGTCTAATTTTAGCCAAGCCATTGTTTCGGACTTCCCAAGTCTTAAAAATCGTGTTGTTATTTTAATGAAAAACATTAAGTTTAAGTGTTTATTACTTTTTCACCATGTTTTTTTCTCAATTACTTCGTCTACGAAACAGCCGTGAGATTTAATTCAATTATATGTTAATAACGAAGAAAACTTATTATCAACACAATTATTTTATTCGACATGGTTATTATGTCATGTATGTTTTTTGCCATAATTTCGTATGAAGGTATAACTTATTTAATTACGAATTAAAAAAAACCGATGTTTCGTCTAGTCTGTTATTTAATTTACATTTTAATTTGATTAAGAAGAATTCCCAACAAAATATAAGAAATAAGATTGTATTCCCGAAGATACTAGATTTATATGAAGCACGATGTTTTACTTGACGTAATGTAACTATAATTAGATGTATCAGTATATTTAACACTTACCATCTGGAAGGCGGTGAGGTACTTCTTCCACCAGATGTACTTCTGGTACTTGGGGCCCATAGCTGCCACCATGTAGTAGAAGTACATTACGATGTGGACGAAGGTATTGAGCAGGGCGAAGAATGTACTGTGGCCACCTGTTAACAAATATTACGGATTATTTAATATTCTGTCATCATCTTCCTAGCCTTTTCACAACTATGTTGGGAACGATTTTCAGCCCAACCGGATGTAGCCGAATAGTAGAATTTTACGAAGAGGGCCTACCTATCTGACCTTAACAACTTAAGTGGATATCGGTAATCCTTTGGTAAGACTGGTTGTTAGACTATCGGAGTACCTCTAATTAATAAATTTGTATTATATTCTGCCCCTGGATCCATGCAAGAATATAATAAGGATAGTTAGGGCGATAATGTTGAAAAGAAAGCAGTTTATCCCTGTCTTTCAGATCCCTTAATATTGTATTAATTTGAACATGACATAATTGTATTAACATTGTGTAGCGAGTTATTTCTAATTACCCTAATATTAAATAATTGCATGTTCATTTGATGGCAGAGCAGAGAGAGCATTAACCACTTGTAACAAACAATGTACGATTTACCCGTGTTTGCAATTAAATAAATGATTAAATTGATCGGTTTGTGGCAAACTAGGAAATCCTTACTAATATTATAAAGGCTAAAGTGTGTTTGTTTGTTACGTCTTAACGCCTAAATGGCCAAACCGATTTTGATGAATTTTGGTACAGAGATAGGGATTTTATTATATAGGGACCCTGGAGACGGATATAAAAATGTGGGATAAGGGGGAAAAGAGGGAAGAAAAGGGGAGAGAAATATTTCTTTTCTCGATCGTCTTGCGGGTTAAAGTTAGCGTTAGCCCAGAATAACTATGCCACGCGGACGATGTTGCGGGCGGAAGCTAGTCAATGAATAAATACGTAGGTAGTAATTAAGTATTAAAATAAATGATGCATTTACGAGTATAGGGTCCTTAGTTCAAATGGTTATGCATAAGCTATGAAACACATAAACTTAATCATCAAATAGGTGTCATAAAACGAAGACTTATGCTGGGTTTCTTTCATTTATTAGATTTAATATTCCACAAAAGTAACAATAAATATAGAATTTAAGTTACATTAATTTGCACGTACATATATTTTGATTCACTTCAGCTTTATTCAAGTGAATGTACCTACGTAACACTTCAAATATACGAAAGACGTAATTCACAAAACAACAGCACTATATAAACATGAAAAATTGTCATTCTCACTTAGCACCGATACGTCATATTCACATTCGTACGTGATCGAATAGAGTATAGACAATTAGTTAAATAAACGAAACACGGATCTAAATAACGTGAGTTTTAAAGCTATGTGCGTACAAAGCACTATTATTTGAAGAATAAATTATCGCCTCTTCAACTCCTTAACTTTTTACGGATGTTTTTAGTTTATCACAATAACACTAACTTATTATCATAGCTTGAGTTCACTGTATATTTTCTAATTAAACAATTCTATGGAAATACTACCGAACTACGTCAATTCGATAAAAAATAGCCAATCTTATAACGTTTGCATGATGTGATATCATCTTCATATCATATTTCAGTAGGTTTATATATAAACAGCTGTATTTGGTAATGTTCAAAGCACGAATTTTTCGTGGAAATAGGTGATAACTGCCTAAAAGCGTTCAGTGGCCTTACATGATTATGGTTTCTACCCATACTTCCAAGGTTTAGTTTACTTCTACAATTTGGGATAACCAAAATCCCGTTTTACGCGAAACTAACTTATTTTGGATTTGCAAGGATGATACCCAAAATAGTAGCTATTGCGTACCTTGGAATTTGGATTATTTCCACCACCACTCATCACACTACTATAGGATTTCCACATCTGTCCTTAAACAGCATCCTAATGAAAACAAGATTGTTGGATTCGGAAGTGATTGCATAATAAACTATTGCCATTTTCGCTAAATTTGTCAGACCACTCCAAAAATAACATTATAATTAGGTAATGTCGAGGTTAACTAACTAACGAGATTGAGATCTGAGGCTGTTACATAATTCAAATATACTTAATATCTAGCTACAAAACCTCAATATAGAGCCCAGTAACTTCGTTTTATTTCTGTACCCAGTTGGGCTTAACATAAGGAAAAAAATGTTTTGCTTTAAAATTATTAAGCATGCATAGATCTGTTTCAGGGAGAAGTGTTAAGGTGGATAGAGTAGGAAGTTACGATGCATACTATTTGTTATTGGTGCTAACGAGGTCTTTATGTGTAAATATTTCCTATTTACATTATTTGTTTACAAATCTTCGAAAATTTTGTTTAGAATATTCTATTTAATTTAAATCTTATATTTGCATTGAATGATCTTCACCAGATTTAAGCTATTCAGGTGTAAATTACGTTTGCTTTTAGACGTACTAAAATGAGGTCGAAAGCAACGATTTCACGAGGCCTCTAAAGTATAATGACGTTTTTGTTTCTATGTTTGAAGGATGACTTTAAACCCACAATATAGCTACAACAGACTAAATACGGAAACTAAAAAAACTACCTATTCCGAAATAATATTCCATACGCCTGACACGCTCTAATTAACTTTTAATTTAATATCGCCCTTACAAATATGATTAGAATCAAAGCAAAGCGTTGGTCACCTCCATTACTTTATTATATTAAAAACAGTAGTATATAGTAAACCATCGCCATGCATTTGAATACGTTGTTATGACTTTAAGCTCAATAGCCGCGAAGAGCGTGTCAGGAATGTAGGTTGTAAACAATAATGTGTGTTCACCACGCACTGACCCAATTTTATTACGTATCTTTTTGATGTTTTAAAAACGAAATAAACCTTTTGTAGTTCAAAAGTATTTAGTAAAACATTTAAGAATACCTATTATACATAATTCAAAGGTTTTTGAATGGTTAGCAGGGTAGAGACAATTATTAAATAGCCTTTTTGTCATTTACTGTGGCAACGCATATTTAACAGACATAATTAATTATTTTGTCTCTCGACCCCATGGCAATTATATTTATTAATGTTTTGGTCATCCAGGGGTGTACGAAATAATAAACATAAGCCTTTGGGAATTATGTTGATACTTTTTTATATTTTACATTATGGAATATTTTGAAAATATCCAAGACCATACTCTGAGCTATTAATCATAATAGCTTGACCAGGGCCCTTCGCGAATAAAAACTAAACATGCATTTCGATCAATTTCTTCACAAAATTAGGCTTAGAGCAGGTATTCGTTCTTGCTATACAGCCTCGCAGTGCCCCTGATACCTACGCACTACTACATCGTAATTTCATTTAAAAATTACGCTTACAGATTAGTGTGACACTCTTGACAACCTTGTATCAAGTCATCTCTGTAACTTCCGGAGTTCCATAACTGGATGAGGAGGCCGAATTTCTGATAATCTGCCGTATTTAGGTAGATCAAGTGTTGGCATTAAGTTAATGACAATGTTTCTTTAACATTATTCCAATTTGGGCATATTTCTGCAAAAAGATTGCAACCCACATCAACATTTTTCACATTTTCCGAAGTAATGATCCTGGATGCTCAAAATTGTTTAATTTGAAATCTAATCGAAGTCTCGAATGTATATTGTTTGTAAGTATACGAGACAGATTTGGAATGTTGGCTAAGTAAGAGATTGTGGGTTGGCTCATTTTGGCAGAACTACGTCCAATTGTTGCAGCGACTGACCTGGAGCAAACTTGAGTCCGAACCACACCGACATGGGCATGATGCCGTGGTGTATCACGTGCAGCGTAGACACATGCTCGTTTTTCTTGCGCAGCACGAAGAAAAGTGTGTCCATGAACTCCGTGAATTTACTGAAGTAGTACCACCAGCATGTGTTCGCCATCTGAGAAAGAAATAAGTAAATTAGAATTTAATAAATAGTTCGTGTCGTGTTCGTGTCTGTTTCGGACTATAATCTAATTGCGGAAACCCTACATAAAATGTAAATGACATTTAGTCTGCATTTGTGCTAATATTCGGAGTGTCAAGAATCCTTACTCAATATTATAAAAGCGAAAGAGAGTTTGTTTGTTTGTTACGTCTTCAGGCCTAAAAGGCCAAGCCGATTTTAATGAATTTTGGTACAGAGATAGCTGGGACTCTGGGGAAAAAAATGAGAAAAGGGGGAGAAAGAGGGAAGAAAAGGTGAGAGAAAGACTATTTTTCTATCATCACGTTTGTTAAAGTTAGCGTTAGCCCAAAGTAACTATGCCACGCGGACGAAGTCGCGGGGAGAAGATAGTTAATAAATACAAACAAGAGGAGGTAATATAAGCTTGTAAAAACAAATGCGGTGTGTGGTGAGCCGAATTGTTTGAATAAATGACGATCGCATAAATTAGGATACGGATCAATGGTAGCCACAAAAAGACCATAAAATAACCGTTTATTAATATTGTATACAAAGTGCCTGGAGGTATCGAAAAAACCATATACTTAAGTTTGTGGTCCCTTGGTGCTGTGAAAATCAACCCTCTAAGTGCACGCAGTCAAAAAATATAACGTCTTGTTTTGGCCCTCCGTGCGCAGATCGGGTTCGCAATTGGCCGATTTTTTTTAAAATTACCGATGAAAAACACATATGCTTGGGATATATGGGATATAGCTATTCTGGGGTCAGAACGACGTACTGAATACGTGTTAACCATTTCAGCGTTGGTGTCCCTTGCACCCTGTTTACAATATTAATAAAACATTTGATCAGTTCTATAATGTTACAATCTAACAAACATCTTTAATTAGAGAGATTATGTATGCTTATACGTAGGCACGATTAACAATGTCATTACTAAATTATTTTACGTACGTCTGAGTAGGTAAGGTTAATCACACAGTCACTGATACCTACAATGTATGCTAAAGTATCTGATTAAACATAAACGTCCACATAAACGTGTAAAATATTAAATATATTATTTTTATTTTACACGTTTTTTTTATGTTCAAATAAGCAAAGGCCTAGGGAATCGCTAATCTAAGTGTCCTTCTAGCGGCATTAGCGACAAGCTCATAAAACAAATTGTTGACATTATATTATTATTTGCTCGTTCGTTGTGTTTCTAATTAATTAGCAGATCAAAGAAGGAAGTGTTTTAAATAGAACCTTCGATGTTGTAATGTTTTCTGATATGATGACATTTAATTCGAATTTTGCCAGAAGTGGTAACACTCGCTTCCATTCTAAACCATTTTAAGGTTATTAAACCTAGAAATAACAGAAATT
Source organism: Ochropleura leucogaster (assembly GCA_958449745.1). Lineage (NCBI taxonomy): Eukaryota > Metazoa > Arthropoda > Insecta > Lepidoptera > Noctuidae > Ochropleura > Ochropleura leucogaster. The sequence continues at coordinate 12,430,407 of OY288204.1, read as the reverse complement.
GTGGGAACTTCTTTTATTTATGCGTAGTTTTAGTTTAAAAAAAACCTACTATAATACCCTTTTTTAAGGTAAATTTACAAGACAGAAATGGCTTTTTTACGCTATTGTTTTATTGTGCACATAAAATTCCGAGTCTATTATATATTCTATAATTTCGATTCTATCGACTGTTAGTTTCTCATCAGTCGATATCCAATAGATTGCTCGACGGTAAGATCAAAACTTACTGAATTTCATTTAAAACTAATATTGAAATAAAATATACTTAGTTCCAAAGATTAAGCAAACGGAAAGACGTTAGACATTCCTATGGTTGTTTTACTATGTATTTAGTTGTGCCGGTCGTGTAAATGTCTTCGGTCAGGGCCACGGTGTAACGCAAACAGACACTTTGTAGATTTAGGGAAATAAGATGGATGACTGTCACGTCGAGCCAATCATCGAGAAAACCATCTTTAGGATGCATGTCATGTACTACCCACTGTATGCTCAACATTTGAATTTTATTTTAATTCTAATTATTACCAAATGCGTTTTCGTTTTTACTTTTTAATTTTTGCCTCTTTTTGCTAGATATTTATTAGCGTATATGTACATTCTATTAAGAGTACTGTAGTCCTTTGTAATACATTTTTCATTATCTGTGTACTTTCCTTTTTTGGAGATCCAAAATAAATTATTACTATGTTGGTTTTTCGATATTTCGAAAAACGAATTCGGAATGTATCTTACCCTCATTGCTATCGGACTCCTTGAATAATCGACGAGCTGGCATGTAAAGTTATATTGACCCCACCAGCCGCTCGCCAAGTACTGTGAAAAAAAGAAACATTTATTATTAAAAGAGCCCAAGGGTTTTACCCAAAGTATTTTACCACTGCGATTCTATTTTAGGAAACGATTTTATTTATTTTTGTTACCAAATTAAACCAACGGAACGGTAAGTTTGTCTGACAACTTTAGTCGAAGTAAGTATTTAGAATAAAATCTATTCAAAGTAACTCGGTTCGATTTCCTTGAACTGATCGTCACTCTTGATGTTTCAAGTGTTGATGACGATTTTAATCATAATGCTATCATAATTTATTTTTGTTACTCAATCACACCAGAACGACTAAACGCATCTGGATGTGGATGAAATTTAACACAGAAATAAATTATAGTCTGGAAGAGAACATGTTTTAGGCTATATGTATTTTATCTCACACGCGAATAAAGTCGCGGGCAACAGCTTGGTATTTAATAAATATAAATACCAGGTTCGCGTGACCAATTTATTGCTTGTTACTAATATCAAGTTGTTTCTAAGTTCAGTGGCCGGTCGTGCGTGTTCCAACTTCTACTTCTACCCCAGCTCGAAGCTATTAACCCCTCATAGCAGTAAAGACACTTACCTCATAGAATATCCAGGCGCTAAATAGTGTTTGTGCAAGGTTATAGATGACTAGCACGTTGCGAAGCTCGAAGGGCTTGCGATTAGCCATGAATCGCGGACCCAGCACCCGCGAGCAGTACGCGTAGCACACACACGCGGCCAGCGTGGGCCATGGCGATGACATCATCGACCAGTCCTTTACACGGGGATCTAGAAATTGATAAAAATTAACAAACTGATTAAAAAGATAAAAGTAAGCCAGTAGATGAACGATTAAAATTGGTCAGACTGGAGATATGGATAACTACATCATAATTTTTAATATACGGGTTTTAATAAATGCAACATTTACTTGTTTCTCTGCCTTATAATTAGAGCACGCGATTGTGCACAATGCACGAGAAGTAATTGCTTCGAAAGAAATCCAGGTTGATATTAAGTTGAAAACAATGTGGTATTTCTTTTTACCCGACTTTTTAGTTTGATCTGTTTATGTATGTCTTTTGTTCCCTCGTAACACTTAAACGGTTCCACCTTCGATCAATAATATACTTTTGATCGAAGGTTTCCACCGATTTTGTTTAGCCCTCACTTGACTACAATAAAACAAAGAAAAATTCGTTTTTTTTACTTCGATGATTTTAATTTAACTTGTTTAAAAGTAATTCGAAGCAACTAATTAGACAAAAAAAACTGTGAGATCTTTAATATTACTTAAGCTAGAAAAAAAACTAAAAACCCGACTGGAAAAACAATTAACAAAAACATTTAAAAATTAAATTAACTTTGAAGCAGGCCAGGATCTATTTTTACAAGTAATTTTTTTTTTTAATTGCGGGTGGATTCCATCAGACATATTATTTCGGGATGCTCTCATCTGGCTAACGGCGATTACTTGCACGGGTATTACCTTGAAATATAATCTTGTCGAATCTGAGGTACTATAGTAGTATATTACTTCAGATTCAACAAGGTTATATAATATGATTATGTGCCCAAGAACCAGTTCTCAAGAATCACTGATAGGACTATTGTCGCCAATAAGCCGGTGATGATAAACCGATTAGCGCGCCGTATAATGGATAGTCGATGTTACCATTCTGCATGAGGAGAACCTCGTGAAAGCTGAGGAAGAGAAAAATATCTCAACTTGGCACACGAGGTTGTCGACATATGAAATGTGAGCTCGGTAATCATTGTGCCAATAGTAGTTACGGCCAATGGCCTGATGGCCAAGAGCCTCGACAACCATCTGTTTAAGCTCTCCCTTAGGTGATTGGATCAAGAGCCTGTTTCAGAACGCCCCTGATTCAATCACCTAAGGAGAGCAGCACATTGTGAGGAGATTCATGTCTCTGGTGCTCTAACTACCGACAGCTTGGACCATGCTCCCGATACCGGAGGACCAATATTTTTATATGTTTATTTATATTTTATTTTTAAGAAATACATATTTAAAATGTAAATGTAAGAAGTGAAAAAAAAGGATAAATTTTGTTATTTTAATTCTCTCTATCAGCTATGTGCTAGAATTTCTATACTTTATTAATATTTCTGCATGAATGTCCTCTCATTGTTTTATATCTAATTTGTCGTACAACGACCTTTATTCTCATTGCAAGGTTTGTGTCAGAGGTAAAATAAATGATACACGATGCATCAATATATTTTGTGAAAATGATGATCTTGAAAAGAACACACACACACAACATATCGAAAGTGTTGTTACACTCGCAACGTTAGTGCAATGTTTATTAATTGACTACTAAGTAGTAGTTTTTACAGTAATATAGAAAGAAAAAGACATTAGTATAGTCAAAATTGATTGGCGGCTGTGAAAGATAAGACTAGGCACAGTACTGTTGTACTGTACTACTGTGTAAACGGTTGGCAATTTGGACAAGACTTTTACTGGCAGAGAGCTGATGTAATAAAGAGCTACTTATATTTAAAAAAAAGGTTTCCATGAAAATTAATTTAATTTTATCTTACAAATAATTATTTTGTAAAATCTCAATAAAAATTAGTCATAAAATGGTATAAAGGATACGTTTTTAAATTTTTAGAATGACTATTATTTGATTTCACAAAATTAATTTTATATCACAAAATCAATTTTATTTCACAAAATTAATTTTATACTTTTTGCTGTGGGTGATTGTAGCTTAGCTTTAAGCCTATTTATTGTTTGATCATCACACATTAAGAAATACAAATAAAGATAATTATGAACTTGTTTTATTTTTTTAAAAATTCCGGTTCCATTAAGGAAGTGTTATTTTGCATTGATTTTAAACGGGCGAAGGTCGTGGGTTACTGTTATTTAGTTATTAATAAATGTTTGTTTTTTTCTTCTAAATTAACTTATCAAGGTTGTGAACAGGATTACCGATATGTTATAATATTCCGACCCACGGGCAAAATCAACACTGACAAATATTCGATATAATTGACTATGACTCGAAGGCTACCTAAAAAAATAAGTTGTTATTCGGAGTTTCGTAGGGCCTTTATCATGTTGCATCCTGTGTTAAGTAAGCTTAAGTTCATACATGAAGTATGAAAAAGATTAGTGACAAAGAGTATCTTAAAATGTTTGTACAAGTTATATTGTGTGCGCCGACTGCTTCTTGGGAAAATACCACCATTAACCGTATAGTTCGGTACGGACCCCTTCGGGGGCTCGACATTCAAACCTCCGCTGGCTCGGTACTGGCCCCGAAAGGGGCCGGACATTTAAGTCATATGACCTCCTCATTATTTTTGAGAATATTTTATTTTCTGGTTAATAAATAATATGGGTGTGCATTCATTAAGATAGTAGAATAAAAAACTCATATGTAAACGTCATTAGAAGTTCTTTAATTATTGAGGAAGTTTCTTAATTAAGTCTTATAAAATCCAAATGCGTAAATTACGATCATCGCCATTTTGATGGCAGTGTAGGTCGACGCTAAAAATCATGAAAAAATAGGTTTTCGAACATTTAAACTCCACATTATTGGGCATGATTAACGTGTCCTTTTATTACGTGAAGAAATCATTCGTAATTTAACTTATATTAGTAGTGGTGATGATACATTTTGAAATCTAAAGTCGAAGTTTCGCGCCAATCGTGCTTGTTTACATTTTTAATTCCACATTATATCATATATTCACGAATAGATTCTATAACAACTGACACAAATATCATTACAAATATAATAAATAACATGACAATGCCCAGATCTTATCGTAATTTGCAATAATAGGAACAATAACACGGAATATTCATAACCACTACTAAATTTACTTTCGAAATTGACGTCCATTTCTTTTTTTTTTAATTTTGTGATGTGTAAATACGATTATTTCAATCGATTATTTTCTTGTAAATCAATCAACTCGAATAATTAAATTAAGGAATATCAGAAATTGATAGATGAAAATAAAAATTAATTTTGTAATAAGTGTGAAATACTATAAATATTAATTATAATACTATATATATTTTTTACGCCACTAAAACCGATTAAAAAACAAACAGTACAAACTGATCTATGGCTAAATTCGCGCCAATTTTATTTTCAGATAAAAATTCAAAAAAGGAATGCGCTCGCTGTTCAAATTTATATTAAAATGTTTATTTGCTATTTTATTAATAATTTGGTTTTGTACCTACTATTTGAATGTGAATTGCAAATAGAAATGAATAAGGTTAAATATAGAACGCGCCAATTATTATCTTGGCAAGCACATTAAAAAAATCAGCTAAGATAAATTACATTTGTTCGAGAAAATTGTTTGGTTGGATTGGTTATTTGAAAAGCGTATTCATTCTTTCCTAAAACATGGCTCGTAGGCCAAAGTGTTCTTGGAGTGGAAGCCTTGGGGTAAAAATGGCCTATAGAGGAAGAGCACAATTGAGATGGAAACACGACACCAAGAAAACTCCTGGTTTTTCTTGATGTCGTGTACCGGGGGTTTTTTGGGTGGGAAATCGTCAAATAACTTCCCCCGCTCAGGGCAAAACGGGGGGGGAGTGTCAGACTAGTACGACTAAAACCCACCCATGCTCCTTCTATTGCATAACCCTGACACCCCCCCCCCGCTTCGTCTAGAGCGGGGGAAGTGAGGCGCTCCTCAAACCAAGCCAACCACCGCGGGAGACGCTACAGGCATCGGGCGTCGGGCGTCGGGTGTCTATATCAATATTTTAGGGCCCCGATGTGTGCGGAGTCCCTGTCCGTCTAAAACAAGGCTCTACTGCGGAGGCATGGCTTTCTAGGTGCGGTACGGTATGGTTGTGCCGGCTGGGGTGCCTGACTAGTTACCTACAGAATTAGCATGACCTCCTACAAAAATGGCCGCCATTTTCATTCATCGTCATTCAAGAAAACAGCCAAAATCTTAAACTACAGCAAAATGTACAGACGCCTGCAGGTCAAGCTACCCGAAACTGTCAATTTTTCCCAATCAACCTTGAACCTAATACTTTAGAAATAAAGTCGAAAATCTATCAAAGAAATCTGACAGATTGTAGTAGCTTGATGTGCAGGCGTCTGTACCTCAAATCTTGGCGCATAAGAAAATAATTATAGCATAACAAAAAAGCACGTGACAAAATGTTGTTGTCTTTCTTTTCTTATCGATATCATACATATTTGAACAACTATAATATCAATAGTAGAATAATATGCAATCTCCATAGGTAAATTCCTCAATGGTCCCAAAACTTTTTTTTAAAGTTTACTCCATTTCGATTATCGATTAGGTTGAATGCAACTTTTTAATCGTAATGATGAAACTTAGATTTACGGTCAGCACTAAGAAATGTCATGTTGCAACACAGTTTTTAGTATTTTTTTGTCGAGATTTGTATCGTGTTTTATTTTGAATTTATATGTAAAATGGCAAAAATAAGAATGCAGATGGAATGTCAATGTTTTTATTTTGGATTTCCGATGTTATTATCAAAGGGTGGTCTTGTGTATGTGCATTATTTCCAGCGTTTTTAAAGTACCTAATTTTTGGAAGGGGGTATTAATATGTATTTTACACACATTTTACAATAGATTGACGCCGTTTTATCGACCTTATGAGGTTTTTGGAAATATAAACCTCAAACTTATCATATGATACAGCCCCGGTGACTTATTTTTAATAACAAAATTGAATGCTGTAAATTGATGAAAATTCTTGAATTTCATGACAATTCGCGTCACCCCACCGATTCAGCTGATGTGTCATGTGTCAAAATCCTGTCGTGCAGAGTGGTTAAGAAAATGGAAGAACATTTATTCCCAGTAGCGGTAATAAATTATGCATGCAATAGAGTGTCAATAAACTAATATAAAACAACATACATTGACACGAGAAAACGTGTACTTTGCTTATAAGACATATAAATATAAAGAAAATACAGTAAAACTTTCCTTGTTTGTTTAAAAATGAGATTTTGTTTACTGCACTCATACTCACACGAAAAGTGACATGCGTCGAGACAGTGCAACATGGTGCAGCTATGTTTGTGTTAATAACACGTTAGGTATACTGACAGTATTGCAGTTTCAACAACTTATGGACAGATTAAAATTGTTACGGCACTTATATAAGTCGATAATTCACAATAATCTGCACTTCAATATTAGTCAGTATTGATTAAGAAAACATATCGTAGAGGCAGTAGTCAGTTTTATATCTGACTGCTGGCTCTGAAATATTATAATAGCCAGACTTTCGGTAAATATTAAATGAACTGTAAAAAAGGTGGACAAAAACGATTGCATACATGCAATCGTTTTTGTCCACCTTTTTTACAGTTACACACCTATCTCACACCTATCTCAACATTATCATCTCCACTACAGTGGAGATGATAATGTTGAGATAGGTGTGGAGTGGACAAGAATGGATAAAGTAAGGAATATATTAGAGGAAGTTTGAACATAAATGATATATTTGTTTTTCTTTGTGCTTTATCTTGTAGAAGGTTAAACAAGATGAGAGTTTACAAATTCTTTTATTCGAATGAATTTACAGTCCACATTAGAGACGTGAGACATCGTTACAGAATTATTAAATTAAAATCTATATAATATCAATTCAAAAGAATGCGGCTGAAATGTATGTTTGTTGTTCTTTACATTCAGTATTTTTAATTTACATATTTTCGGGACCTGCTACTTCCAAACATTCTGCTTATCGGATGGTTTGCGAATCGAGCTCTTTTTTACAGTCAAGTTTTGCGAGTCGGACGATCTGCGTCAAGATTAACGTACAAAGGGTGTAAGAAGATTCAAAACTCATACAATCATTTATGTGTATTTACTAGATTTATGCATATAGCTCAGCAACCGAGTCAGATAGATTTCGAGGCCGCTAGCGCAGTTGACATAACTTCTGTCGGAGAAGGCGCAAGCGCAACGATACAGACAAGAGTGGGGTAGCGTCTGAGTGTGAATCGTTCCGCAGTTCTTATGTAATGTATTGAGCAAACTCATAACTCGACTAAACACTATCGGTGTGCGTTACCTTCACACACACGACGGAATTTGTTAAAACACTCCAATAAACATTAAATAATTTCGCATGATGAGTTTCAACATTATCATTCTAAAATAACATAATATATGCCATTAAATTACATACAAAATTGTCGAAAGGTTAAACTGTTACTGATTTAACGAACATTTATCGAATACCAAATCGTTAATTGTATAACAAAGAGTTAAGTAATTAATAAACAATATGTTGCACTTACTTGAAGCTACAATGAAAAGTAGATAGTTAATAAAAGTTTTGATTTGTTAGTTATACATTACTTAAACTTGTTAAATTAATTGAAAATAAAAAAGAACTCACCACCCCTATTGTCCATTAGGTCTCTGTACCAATTATATATGGTTGCCATCTTTGGGAAGGTTTCTCTAACGACTAATTAAATCTGAAACAAAAGAAAAAATATTAACATATTTTTTTCATGTAACTCTGCCGTACAATATAAATACAATAATGATTTTTGGTGGGAAAATACGAGGTAACTAACAGAATTGTTTTCATAGCTAGCAACGTGTATGTACCTATTATAACGGAAAGCAAGTACACAAACGCCAGTACTTCAAAGAATTCAAATTATTTTTTGAACGAATTGCGAACTAAAAATATTTCTTCGAGATTTGCAACACAACGCGAATGTTGTTGAAGTTGCATTTTCTGGAAAAAAATAATATTTAAATAATCTTTTGGTTGTGTGATCCTTAAGAACGTAGAAAAATGGACTTGTTATATATCACTATATCATTGTCAACTCAAAAAGCATAGCCATATGTGCACTAGCCCAAATTCGGCAATAGTGCAAGGTCTAGGATCCTTCCAGACATTTGCGTCATAAATTATTAAAAAAAAATACAGCACAGAAATATGAATATTTATTTATTATTTTAGTATATATATATTACCATAAGCATTGTTTTTCTAACTTAATTATTCAAGTTCAGTAGTGATATTTGACGGTGCATAATTGCCTATGCTCGTTTTCACTAATATTATTACCACTATGTACTATAACATGAATGCCCGAATATTATAGAGTTGAGACGTTTAAAATCAATCGAGATATTATGTGCTTCAACGATGAAATCCAAATATTGCTGGGGTGAAGAAACAGATAAGATAACTCAGCGCTGTATTTGGGAAAACCAATAACTATGTCACCGAGAAAAAAAAAATGTTTTGGTAAAAAAAACATTATTTTACGGTAGGCCGCAATGTGACGAACTTTAAGTTTAACTTTACTGATGCATTAAAGAGAACTGGAATTTCGTAGTAATTTAAAAAAATGTGATAATTTCGGAACTTTGACACCCAATATCTCTGCAATTAGAAGAATTCCAGGTCTAAAACAAAAAAAAAACAATCGCAATGACGAGGAAACCAGTGCCTTTCGGCCTCATTGGTTATTTTTACACCCATTATTTCAACAATTCCTCCGTACATACCAATTGACGTGGAATAGAAAAGACCAAAAATTGATCTCGGAGATTGTATAGATGAAATAATGTTATTTTAATTCCAACTATTTCGAAATCATTAATTTTAAGTAAACGTAAATGTTATTTTAGAGAGTAGGTACTGAAGGAACATAGTTTTATTTTATTATTACTGTGTTAACATATTATGAGATAACCATATGATAATATAATGATGCCTTTGTTTAGAAGACCGCATTTACGACGGACCTTGACGTATTACTGTATGCCTAATGGACCATAACCTATTGCTGACCATTTAAGCTTTTCAGAGCGTAACACGTGGCAGTGACTTTAGTAGCTTGTTTTGTAGTGCAATTTATTAAACTGAAAAAAAAAAAACTGCACTGACAGGCTTAATAACGTGCAATCGTAAACGCATTATCAGACCAGACGAACGTTTTATCAACGTTTTTTTTAGTTCAAAACATCCTGCTTGTAATGAAATGGTAATATATTACCTAAAATATGGTAATGGAAGCGGAACGGCGAAAGTCAGGTAACACATTGCGGCATAGTCCTTACAATCTAGCCATTCAAACTGGAGATTTCACATATGGAATGACTGATTATTCCGCAGTTGCATCACATTATACATTGCTATTCGCTACTAAGCCAAGCAGAAGGGGGGCGATTGGACCGATCACAAGACTTGTTTACGTCGTTGTCGCTCAACTCACACCTCACACCTGCAGGGTTACCATGACGTCTGAGAGCAGTACATATTCCAGGGAGAGACTAAGCTATACAGGATTTGTAGCGCCATCTCTTTCTCACATTAGCTGATCTAACATTTTGCTTAATAATATCAATCTCATCTCCGATAAGAGATCTAAATTCTAAAGTTATAATCATCATTTATTTATTCATCATTATTATCGATATCAAGATCCTTTGCTCACGGTCGGTCGGAAGTATATTGGCACGTAGGCTTGTTACTAAACCTCACGTCTTCATATGTTTTGGACAATCGTCACGTTCTGTAAATTGTTACCCTTCGTTACAGCATCGTAATTCCTTGCAATGTTAATACTAAGTCATCAAAGCTATGAATCAAAGCCCCAGTTTTGTCAACATGGAAGATTTCGTTACCAAGTAAAGCAAACAATCAAGGGAAATTAGATGCAAAAGACGTCAATAACGTCACATCATGTAGTTGTATACTTAATAATCGGGTAGGACAGGTGGCAAGGTTAGTTGATGATCATTAAAAATCATGACCGTGAAATAAATAAATCGCTTTGCGGACTTTGTCGCCAGTGGCGGGCTACGCTTGTGCGAGTCGGTGCGAGCCGGCAGCGGCTAAAGCGATCGAGATGACACGCCACGGAGCGGGCAGGCGGGCTGCAACCAGCTGTTGCACAACCGCCTATTGTCGCCGACCTTGACCTGCTCTTCACGGCAAAATTCACTTACACTCTCCTACACTTGAGCCCAATTTACCCATTTGCAAGTATAACGATTACATAAGTTTATAACAAGTTTTCATGAAATATTGTAAGCCATACATGTCTAATTTGCTTAATTGTTGTTTCTTTCTACATTCACACGAATCATTTTAATATATTTTTATACTTTTATTGCCTACCTAAAATAAACAAAACGTAGCAATTTTTTTTTATATTTTTCCCTAAGTGTAAAAACATTTTTTTTTCATGTTAAAAAAAAATTATTCATATCATTTGACATTTCACTGAAATTAAATTCTGTATCTAATCGGTTTTCCGGTTTTCAATCTTCAAACTACCTTTTTATTGATTGTTAATTGAAGGTTTGTGTCACATTCTGGATTTGTCACTGCCAAGAATAATGAGATCATCCATCTTATTAGCAAACTTTAAAAAAAAACACTATTTAAGTAAGGTCAGGCGGGGCAAGAGCGCCATACTTTTTGCATAGATGATTTCGATGCAAAATATTTTTTTTCAGGGCTGACTTATGAGTGCACATTTATTAAATTGTAAATATTTGGAATGTTGTTGCTGCAAGAAACGACGATTCAGTCAAATCTATCAATATTAATGCGATATTTTTTATTAAATTGAGACACATGGATATAGGCGCACTTGCCCCTGGAAACGGGGCAAGTGCGCCTATTAAAGAAAATACGCTAAAATCGTACGTTACAAGAAAAACAGATAATTTACATAATAGAACTTATACAAATAAGCGCATTAATCTTGGCTTCTTTTTGATTTACGCATCCTACAGGCTACTACAGCTTCCATAAGAAATTTGGGGCAAGTGCGCCAGAAACTAGGAATCAGGGGTTCTAAACACTTAAATGAATGTTGTTTTTTTTTATTGTAAAAAGTATAAACTGCTGAATTTAAATAAAAATGTTTTCAGGTTTGGCTGGAATGCTAGATATCTTTAATTAACCAAATCAGGAGTTATTTAAATAATACGAAAATAGGTAACAATTTTTCCTTTGACGCCATAGGACGTAAATACTTAGTAATCTAGTGGATGGCAAGCGAGAACTTAAATAGTAAAGTAGAAAACATTCCAGTCTTTATTGGGCTAAGGTATTTCAAAAACTGAACACGTTAAAATCAAGCAATAATAAGTCTGAAGTTTAACACTGTTTTACGAGGTATACCACAAGTTTTAGCTGCTTCATATCCAGATAGGCCTGACCGAACGGCGTCAACTGCTTGACATAAAGTTGCTCTAGACTAAGAAGGCTTCTCGCTTTTTCTTTGATAAGTACGAACCATTTGTAAGAAGATAGCAAGTAAACCCATCACCCAATGCCTTCTCATCACATGACCTTAAGCACTAAGCAGTCTAAGCAGTAACTTCTCAATATAGAAAAACATGACCCTTACTCAGAGGCCGTCGGTTCAGAAAATATTTTAATCTTAATAGTTGACGACTTCTGGCTCGGGGGAAGTGCGCCATACTACTAAAAACTTAGGCGCACTTGCCTCACTTGACTAATTTAAGGTTAAGATTTTAAATTTACAAAAAAAATATGAATTTCACTATCTAAGCCTAAAATACAGACATAGATTTAAAGGAAAACTATCAAATTCTGTACTCAACTCATTGGTTTCCCGCAACACGTAAAATATTTTAAGATATATGGGGATTAGTAAGACGTGTTCATCTCTGATAACAGGTTTAAATGACACTAAAATTAAAATGGCGGATACATTAATGTATGGTGAACAGAGGCATCTGTGATTTTGAAAAATAACTGTGTATTAGTTTGTTGTATGGATGTAAGATGTCGTTAGTTTTATTACATCAGTAGTTTTCGATATTTTTATGGTAGGTGCGCTTACCCCGTCGGCGCACTTGCCCCGCCTGACCTTATAAGTACCTACCTAAGTTTGTATAATATACTTATTTATGCAGAAATGTTATCACTGATTTTGATTGCGTCCAAGCGTGTGACTAATCGATAAGAAGAAATACCAAATTAATGATTTGTCCTTAGCCAAGGAAAAACCGTTTACACACAGTACGGGGATCGTAAACATTTTCGTCTCGAGTGTTCTATGAAGCAGTCACAACTTTCACCGGGCCGCGGTCCGTAGTCCGCAGGTTTTACGTAAGGGTGTTGCGCCAGACGCCCGCGCCCGCGCCCTGCGGTACCACTGACCCACTGCCACAGACTCGTACGCACCACACCACACCACTATTCGACAACCATCCCGTCAGCTTTGAACGTTGCGTTATATTTATTTATGGACATATCGCACATACTAAGTCTCACTTTAAAATATTGCAATTGTAAAATTATTTTTAGTTGCATTGGGAAATGTTAATGCAACGTTTGAATTTGAACTGACCATATTTAAAAATAGAAGTTCTACCTCGGTGGCCAATGTCGAAAAAACAAGTCTGTGTGAAATACTTTAACCGTATAGTTCGGTACGGACCCCTTCGGGGGCTCGACATTCAAACCTCCGCTGGCTCGGTACTGGCCCCGAAAGGGGTCGGACATTTAAGTCATATGACCTCCTCATTATTTTTGTAAATATTTTATTTTCTGGTTAAAAAATAATATGGGTGTGCATTCATTAAGATAGTAGAATAAAAATCTCATATGTAAACGTCATTAGAAGTTCTTTAATTATTGAGTAAGTTTCTGAATTATGTCTTATAAAATCCAAATGTGTAAATTACGATCATCGCCATTTTGATGGCAGTGTAGGTCGACGCTAAAAATCATATAAAAGTAGGTTTTCGGACATTTAAACTCCATATTATTGGGCATGATTAACGTGTCCTTATATTACGTGAAGAAATCATTCGTAATTGAACTTATATTAGCAGTGGTAATGATACATTTTGAAATCTAAAGTCGAAGTATCGCGCCAATCGTGCTTGTTTACATTTTTCATTCCACATTATATCACATGGACGCGAATAGATTCTATAACAAATGAGACAAATATCATTGCAAATATTATAAATAACATGAACATGCCCAGATCTTATCGTAATTTGCAATAATAGGACCATTAACACGTAATATTCATAACCACTGCTAAATTCACTTTCGAAAATGACGTCCATTTCTTTTTTTTTTAATTTTGTGATGTGTAAATGCGATTATTTCAATCGATTATTTTCGTGAAAATCAATCAATTCGAATAATTAAAATAAGGAATATCTGAAATTGATAGATGAAAATAAGAATAATTTTGTAATACGTGTAAAATACTATAAATATTGATAATAATATTTTTTACGCCACTAAAACCGACTCAACAACAAACAGTAGAATCTGATCTATGGTTAAATTCGCGCCAATTTTATTTTCAGATAAAAATTCAAATAAGGAATGCGCTCGCTGTTCGAATTTATATTAAAATGTTTATTTGCTATTTTATTAATAATTTGGTTTTGTATCCACTATTAGAATGTGAATTGCAATTAGAAATAAATAAGGTTGAATATAGAACGACCTTATTAATGATCTTGGTCAGTAAAAAAATCAGCCAAGATAAATTATATTTGTTCGACAAAATTGTTTGTAGTATCGTTGGATTAGTTATTTGGAAAGCGTTTTCATTCTTTCTTATATCATGGCTCGTAGACCAAAGTGTTCTTGGAGTGGAAGCCTTGGGGTAAAAATGGCCTAGAGGGACCACAATTGAGATGGAAAAAAAAACCCGGTACACGACATCAAGAAAACTCCAGGTTTAAAATAGGTTCATTTTGTACCTGGAGTTTTCTTGATGTCGTGTACCGGGGTTTTTTTGGGGTGGGAAATCATCAAATAACTTCCCCCGCTCCAGGCGAAGCGGGGGGAGATTCCTGAGAAGTTTATGAGAAGGCGTCTTAAATTCCTAAAGAAGTCCTTAAATTCCAAAAAATAGAGATACACTATTTAAAAATACTTTTTAGGGTTCCGTACCTCATAATAAATAACACAACCCAAATATCTGCTGCTAGCTGTGAAAAAAAACAACCCTCCAAGTCTACGCAGAGAAAAGATATGACCGTTTATGTCGTCAGTTTGTACGGAACCCTTCGTGCGTGAGTCCGACTAGCATTTGGCCGGCCTATTTTTAATAGGCTAAATCGTGCTACGCAAAGGTCTCCTTATTAGCATGACCTACAAAATTGGTTGCCGCGAAACCGATTGACAGCAAATGTGCCTACCAAATCTTGGCGCATAACAAATTAATTAAACCATAACAAAAAACCACGAGACAAAATACTGTTGTCTTTCTTTTCTAATCGATATCATAGATATTTGTACAACTATAATATCTATAATAGAGTAATATGCCATCTCCATAGGTAAATTCCTCAATGGTCCCAAAACTTTTTTGAAAGTTTACTCTATTACGATTATCGATTAGGTTGAATGCAACTTTTTAATCGTAATGATGGAGCTTAGTTTTACGGTCAGCACTAAGAAATGTCACATTGCAACACATTTTGTAGTATTTTTCGTCGAGATTTGTATCGTGTTTTTTTTTATTAATTTATATGTAAAATGGCAAAAATAAGAATGCAGATGGAATGTCACTGTTTTTATTTTGGATTTCCGATTTTATTTTCAAAGGGTTATCTTATGTATGTGCATTATTTCCAGCGTTTTTGAAGTACCTAATTTTTGGAAGGGTGTAGTAATATGTATTTTACACACATTTTACAATAGATCGACGCTGTTTTATCGACCATAGGTGGTTTTTGGAAATATAAATCTCAAACTTATCGTATGAAACAGCCGCTGTGACTTATTTTTAATAACAAAATTGAATGCTGTAAATTGATGAAAATTCTTGAATTTCATGACAATTCGCGTCACCCCACCGATTCAGCTGATGTGTCATGTGTCAAAATCCTGTCGTGCAGAGTGGTTAATATTTAAAACTAGATACTACACCTGGATAGGCTGGTAATTAGTGAACATGATAAATGCATATTATGTGACTATTAAACGTTACTGGGATACAAACAATCCTGAAGTTTATTAGAGACACTTTACAAGTCTTTTTAGTCATATAGGAGACATCTCTTACATCTATGTTAGATGTAAGTAAAGATGATAATGACTTCACAAGTAATTCTTGCTTAAAAACAGACAGGCATCTAGATGATCCGTGCAGACAAAAAAAAACGTTGAAAGTCTTATTTATTTAAACGCGATCATCCTTACCCGTTGTAAAAAAGTACTGTGGTCATTTAATTACAATTTATTTAGAATATAGACCACCGTTAACATGTTATTGTTATGTAGGCACATTAACTTCACACAAATTTTATGCGATGACAAAGTGTCACATTTTCTCATTGTTAGAATTACACGTTTCGAAAACAAGTAAGCCATGAACTTGACAATCTTTTTTAAAATAAACCTTATAAAAGCTACATAGATCGTTGCGATCTCTATACAGCCAACACTTCCTACAATTAAATTAATTTATTGTTCTCAGATCACGAAATTCTGGAAAACTTCGTATTAATTGGTAATTAATTAGTGTTAAAACAATCAACGGCGGGGGAATCCGATCAATAAATTAAGTATAAAAATCTGTTCTTACCCTATGTGCGGTTTTTATGTTCTTTTTCAACTTTGTTTTAACTGAACGTAAATGTCAGTGATTGTGCAGTGTCATTAAGTTATTTATGGTAGCGTTTCCTTGAACTCTTTCTGAACTCCTCATGATCAGCAAAGAACTAGAACATTCGATGTTAATTCGTTTACATTGAGATAATACAAATTTGCATGTGTAACGTCAAATTTGAATATATTATGTAGATAAGATTCTTCTAGAATCATCATGAAATCAAAGTAAGAATTTATTATAGTACAGAGAAATGATATAATATAATCTAACTGCAACATTAAAATAAGGTGATGTGATAACAGAAATCAATAAATATAAATTGAACTTGGGGAAATCAAATGATTCTGGAATGAGTCATTATTGTTACAAAAGATAATGACATTCGAACAGTGTTAGTATCGCAATTCTTGTCCATGAAGCGATGTGGAACCTCGTAGACGACAACGACGCGACGCGAACGCAGCGTTGCGTAAATTCATCGATATGCAGCGATGATCAATTAGATAGGAACCTCGTGAAATCTTTGTCAGTCGCTTATGTAACCCATGATGGAACAATAACAGCCTCGTTTAACACTTTGCCAACCAATTAAGTTAATTAAACTTATAGAATTTGGAGAAAAAAAGTTCTATATTGCCTGTTTCGTAGAATTCCGAACTGATTTGCTTTCTAGTTACAAGAAAGGTCACTACATCAAATGTTGTAACGTACCCGGTATGGCCGAGTAACACACTTAATTCTCCTTTTTGCACAAACCACGTTAATTCAAAAGACTGATCACTTGAGCACCACTATTATATATTGCTACAGTTTAAGTCACAACAATATGGCCAGATTCGCTGTGTAACACAAATACATGCATTACTCCACTTGCATCAAACAAGGAAGCTAATATTAATTGCATCATCTTGGATCAAGTCTGAGATTCTACCTGAAACAAAAGATTGTTACGCGAAACTGGGTGCTCAGTCAGCAATGAGATATTCATTTGCCGGTAACATAAAAAATGTCACTATCATTGCATTTAATTACAATTTTTTTTTGGTAGAGTGTGAGCAAAGCAAAAAATGAACAAATTGCTAACCAAATGTTTTCACAATTGCATTTTAACGATATCTACTGCATTCGTCTGTTTAGAAAACACGGAAGATTAAATCATTCATCAAGAACTCATAACAGGGATATTATCGTGAAAATAGAAAAAAAAAATTCTTATTTCCTTCCTGAACTTATTGTAGGAAAAAATATTTTTTAATGGTTATTGTAAAGATTGAATTAATTAATAAATCAAAAATTATTGATAGCACTTACGTGTACGGACGATCAGTAAAACGGGCGTGGAACAACGAAAGGACGATACTGTCCTTTCTATAGCAGTGTGTCTGTTATGTACACCGTGTGAATACAAATAATAAAAAGCAAGCAGGTCGACTTTCGCGTTGTTGATGTATGTGCGCGCGCAGGTGTTGGCGTCCACCGGCGCGGCGGACACTGACTGACATGCGCCCGCGCTGCCGCGGCGGCCATCGCGCCGTCGTCTTTACAAACTCTCTGCGTCACAATGTCGCGTCATACTAACGTCATTGTGCTTAGTAGCTACAATTATATCTGACCCTCGACCTCTTGGCATTAGGATTTGCCGAGTAAACCAATTTAGTTCCGGACGTAACAATCGGTACCTGTGCTGTACCTAGTGCCCGACTTACAAAGATTTGCACTATATTCATTTATCAGTTTGTTTTTGTTGTTTACTAATGGAAAGGTACGCTTACATATTTTCTTTTCTAAATTTTATTGCTAATACACGATGTAAAATTGTAAACCAACTGTTCCAAAAACCGTGTCGACGGCGCGTTCGTGTTTCACGCGCGCCTTTAAGAGATGTCAGCAAAGCAGAGGGTGCCTGGGAGAACACGTGCCTCTTTTTGCGGATTGGAAATCATCAAATAACTTCCCCCGCTCTGGGCGGAGGAAGTGTCAGACTTGTACTGACTGAAACTCAACCCATGTTCCTTCTTTTTGTTCCGGGGCTGCGGTATCTCTTTGAATAACCCGCAAACCCGGTAGGAGAACGTGCCTTCTGGATTCGTTTAGGGTACTTTTACTCCCTTAATACTATTGCAAAGTTGATGACACCACTAGCTGGCGACTGTGGCTTCGCCCGCGTGATATCGAAAAAAAAGTATCCTATGTGTGATTCCAGACCATAATCTACCTCTGAGCCAAATTTCATCAACATCCGTTCAGCCGTTTTTACGTGAAAGGGTAACAAACATTTGCATTTATAATATTAGTAGGAAGTAGGATTTTTTAATCGTTTTGCTAAATAACCAATATGAGCTTATACTGTATTTGACTTACTTACGTATAGATTGCACTACACTAACTTCCGAGGATATATGTACATGTTTGGAAGTCGGGTATGTATATTGACATTGCTCTTCTCAAAATACGGAAAAACCTTGTTGTGGCTTTGTATGTAGAATTATTGAATGGTATACGACAGAAAAAAAACCCGAATTTTTTATAAAAAATATTGATATATTGCATTAGTTTAATTTAAAAATCGGCCTGTTTACCTTGCTCCACGCAAAACTGGATTCTACGAGTACGTTTTCCAACCAGTTTATGTGCGTCATTGATACTACTTTTTATAATAAGTGATATTTAGGGTTCAATATGACAATATAAAAATATAAATTAAATTTAAATGAATAATTAAATAAGTAAAAATTGATTTTTGAAATAAAAACTTGTATACGCTCATAATATTTTTTTTCCAAAATCAATTTTTACGAGTACGTTTTCCAACCAGTTTATGTGCGTCATTGATACTACTTTTTATAATAAGTGATATTTAGGGTTCAATATGACAATATAAATATATAAACTAAATTTAAATGAATAATTAAATGAGTAAAAATTGTTTTTTGAAAGAAAACTTTAATACGCTCAAATTTTTTTTTCCCAAAATCAATTTTTACGAGTACGTTTTCCAACCAGTTTATGTGCGTCATTGATACTACTTTTTGTAATAAGTGATATTTTGGGTTCAATATGACAATATTAATATATAAACTAAATTAAAATGAATAATAAAATAAGTAAAAATTGTTTTTTTAAAGAAAACTTTTATACGCTAAATTTCTTTTTCCAAAATCAATTTTTACGAGTACGTTTTCCAATCAGTTTATGTGCGTCATTGATACTACTATTTATAATAAGTGATATTTAGGGTTCAATATAACAATATAAATATATAAAATAAATTTAACTGAATAATAAAAATATGTAGATATATTTTTTTTTTTTAAAGAAAAATATTATGAGCGTGGTCTGCACCTGCGTGGAAATCATAGCGAAAATAATTTTAGGTATCATACGTGTCCTGTTTCAGTCCAGTCGTATGTATCGATATGCGATAATCACTCATTTAATTTATTTCAGGCATCGAAGGCCCATACATACTATAAACAAATAATCTTATCTTAGAAATTAAAGGCGAAAGTGAGTTGGTTTGTTACGTCTTCACGCCTAAGTGGCTAAACCGATTTTGATGAATTTTGGTACAGAGATAGTTCCCTAGGGACCCTGGAGACGAAAATAGGTTAATTTAAAAAAAGAAGTGAGAAAGGGGTAGAAAGAGGGAAAAATGGGTAAACTTAGCTTTGCTATTACAATAAATAAGGCAAAAACTACAGGTAGCAGGTACCTGCAAATCAGGAAAGGGGAACTGTGTTACTCTGCAACTGTGCAATAGCTAGTATTATATAAAATTAAAACTATTTATAAATAGTCTGCGAGGACGATATCCTTTGACGAAAACGTCGATATACGACACCCTTTTCTTTTTTTTTTTTTTTTTTCGGGTGGGAAATCATCCAATGACTTCCCCCGCTCTGGGCGGAGCGGGAGGGCATGTCAGACTTGTACTGACTAAAACCCACCCATGTTTCTTCTTTTGCCCTTTACGTTCCGAGGCCGCGGTATCTCTTTCGAACAACCCGCAACCCCGGCAGGCAGAGGCTCTGGCAAGCCCCTCTGCTTTGCTGACTCTCTTTGAGGCGCGCGTGAAACACGAACGCGCCGTCGACACGGCCTGTCGTCAATCGACGGACGGACGGTGAACTACCCATTGCTCACCGCCCACAGGCCCGCATCTACGGTGGCCGGAAGTCGTCTCGCGGCGCCCGGCGCCATGGGCGTCTCCCGCGGCGGCTGGGTTGGGCAGATGTTCTCTCCCTCAAACGCCCGCCCACCTCCTTCGCTAACATTACTGCTTCGCAGAAGGTGGTGACCGCTTCCCATTCCCTCTCGCTCCGGACCATGGCCTGAACCAGGGCCGGACGCGAGAGATCGCCGCCGCCGATCGCCTCTACGAGGGCACGGCGGTGCTCCGCCCAAGCCGGGCAGATCGCCACTGTGTGCTCCACCGTGTCCTCCGGGCGATCGTCACAATGGTGACACCCGGGCGCTTCCTCCCGCCCGATGATGTGCAGGAACCTCCCGAAACTTCCGTGTCCGGTGAGGACCTGCGTCAGGCGGTAGGTGAGGACGCCATGACGCCTCTCCAGCCACTCCTCAAAGAGGGGACTTACCGCCACTATTGTAGCGTGCCCTATATACGACACCCTTAGGCTAAAACGCTCCTATGAGGAAGGTCTAAGTAAAACAAGGTGTAACATCATAAACGCTAGACATCCCGTGTGGTCTCTCGGAATGAGAAACTAAACATTTTTAGACGGTTGGCGCAGTTGCTGAACGATCGACTGCTGCGCTGCGTGTCGCGGGGTCTATCCCCGCACGGAACCAATATTTGTATGGCCTACAGGTAGTTGTTACGGGTCTGGTTGTTTGTGTATGTGATTTTAAATGTTTGTAAACGCACCCACGATATAGGAGAAATCCTAGTGTGGGGCGTTTTTTTTTAAAATAAAAATACCTTTTTAGGAACTGACGCATACAGCTAATTAACATGTATGGTAAAAAAACTGGGCAACACAAATCGGACTTGCGCACCGCGGGTTCAGTACAAACTTGCGACATACGGCCATATCTATTGACTGCGTGGACTAAGCTAGAGGGTAGTTTTTATTGTTTATTTTAACGCGATATCTCCACGTTTTTCCGAGATAAATGGTCTTGACAGACAGACGATGGATAACATAATGCTCCTATAAGAGTTCCGTTTTTCTTTTGAGGTACGGAACCCTTAAAAATATTAATTTAAAAGAGGCATTAAATAAAATTGTTCAGTTTTGATTATTTTACACCCTGAACCTTTGGGGCTTAGTGATTGGAAGCTTTTTAAAATACTCTAGAACCTAACGTTGCCAGGTTTCTTTCTGTATTTTTGAGCGCTGAACTAGAAAACGGAACATCAATTGGGCAAGAAAAACTTAGGCTTGACGGTATTTTTTTTTTCATAATACATGTCAAGAGCGAGTGCTGACCATGAGGGATCGATTTCTGGTTCAGCCAGTGTTATAGTGTTTTCAGGAATTTCTTAGTAGCAGCCACGGAGTCTATGGAAAATTATAAAAGCATTCAGTGATTTACCTTATTTTGGGGATCTCTGGCAAGCATCACAACAAACTATATCATTATCATAAATTTATGATGACCACGGAAAAAAAACACGAACAGCATAGACAAACAACTCCCGGAAAAATAAAACCTCTTGGCCTTGACTGATCAACAAGCTTGACCAGTATCTCAGTCAAGGTTTCGTAGCCAAATGGTAAAACTTAACCCTGATAATTTTGACACAAGCTTAGTACGTGTATGTCCAACCAAATGTATGAACGTGGGAAAGTTGAATGTAGTGTGTATGGTAGGGTCATAGCAGGTAGCGTCCCCTCTCTTTGTATTGCCAAAGTAGATTTTCTTATGATTTGGTACAGAACCCACATCTGCGAGACTGACCTGGCTGCTGTTTTACTAACGGATACTTGTGCCTAAGCCTCCAATTTAAATAACTGTAAATAACACCTACACTTTAAACAAACAAATTTTTCTTATTCTATATGAGACTCCGTTGTAAAAATACGAACGTCTTTGTTGCTTTTATAGATATTGGAAATACCAGAAGCCTCAAGATGTACGTTTACTGAATCTACTTACCACATAAACTGGTTTTATCACAGAGAGACGGTGGTCTGGGCTCAGCCGAATTCCCGCTAATATAGTGATATCTGAAAAAAACAAAATACCTCTTCAAAATAAACCAAATTGAAAGGAAAATCTAAAGGGCAGAATTGTTATACCTACCGACAGACAATAGAGAAATAAAATGCATTAGCTCCACAAATCAATGAAGTGAAATTACATTTTTATTTATAAACATATAATAACAGGGTTATACTTATAATTTTAATAGAGCGAATTTATAGTTTGTCTTGCGTGAAGCGTATATACCATTAAATAATCAAAATCTCTGCTTAGTATGTCGTCATAACTGTGTCTGTCGACTGTTCGTGTGGTTTTTTTTTGGGAAAGAATTAGCATTGCCTTCTGGGCAGAAGGCTGGCACGTTAGTTTAGTTTACTTTTAGTTAGTAATTAGTTTAGCTAGTTTACTTTTCTTATTGAAAGGGATGATGGCGAATTTATTGACATTATTTAATTTTAATAAATACATAATAATATACTCGTATGTTCGTATCGTGTTTCGTATTTTGATACTTGTACACATTTTAGTTTATAATATTCTATTTGTCGGGATCTATTTGTAGTTTGTAAATAATAATGGAAAGGTACGTCGGAAATTTTATATAAAAAACGTCAATGCGCTATATAATGGTGTTTTAATTTGTGTTTATAGTAATCAAGAGTGTATTTATATTTATTTAAGTGTTTTTCTCATCAGTTGAACGTCATTTAGGTTTAATGTCCTGACCAGATTATAGATAAATGTTAATTAATCTCAGAAGTTCTACTAAACTAACTCGTTTACACAAGTAACCTAATTTGTGGTTATGAAATTAGTAGTTTTAATGTTCCGTTGGCAAAACGAAACTCTTATAGATTCGCTTCGTCTACTATCTGTATGTCACAGCCGTTTAACTGCGGAGATGCGGGTGGTTCGAAAGAGCTACCGCAACCTCGGAACACACAGGGCAAAAGAAGGAACATGGATGGGTTTTTAGTCTCGACACTGCCGCCTGCACCGCCCAGAGCGGGAGCGGGAAATCATCAACGACTCTCTCGTTTGATGATTTCTTATCCGTAAAAAAACGATTTTAACTCCAAGACCATTCGCACTACACCGTTGGACAAGTGCCTCCTAGGAACCGCTACATAAGTATCATGCGAAATTGATAAGTGAGATATTTGCTTTTAAAGTCATTATGTCCTCTCTCTCTAAAGCTCTCTTGCTAAAGTAAAAGGAGGAATATTCTAAATAAAACTGAACGAAAATTGATTTGAATAAGATTTGATGTGTAATTTTTGAGTTATGGAAGTTTTACGTCATACTATAGCTGTAATTTTGTTTTTGATTAACATAATAAGAACAACAATTTTTTGTTGATGAGAGTGTTAGAAATATTTTTTGGTACTACGGAAACCTATTTCACGCACTTGGCCGGTTTTTTAGGGTTCTGTATCTCAAAAGGAAAAAACGGAACCATAATAGGATCACTTTGTTGTCCGTCTGTCTGTCTCTCAAGACCCTTTATCTCGGGAACGCGTGGAGCTATCGAGTACAGAAAATTTAATACCGAATATTGAAGCCTGTTGTCTCTGGGAAAGAATAGACCCAAAAAGTATTCGCAATCAAGAGATATGGGCGTTTATGTGGCATTTTTCATACGTTCGCAAAGGGAATCAAAATCTATAGGGTAATTCTTAGTATTATGTAATTGGGCAAAAAAAAGCAATACCGTGAATTTGTAGATGCATTTCAAAATAAAATGTGATTACAAACTTAATTGCAGTTGGTAAATTAGCTGTGATCTAGATCGATGTATTGGTACAACAGTTTTACGACAAAATAAAGTTTATCCTTCAATACAAAAAAAAGGTAAGAGTTTAAAAGTTTATCTTTTCGTTACAGCAATGTACCGAACATTGCTGTAACGAAAATATAAATGTTCATTTGTTAAGTTAGTAAGGAACCCTCGGTGCGCAAGTCCGACTCGCACTTGGCTTTTTTTTGGTAAATTAATAACTCGATCTTTTAAATGAACTTTGATCCATAGCAATTTAATAGAAAGGAGTTGAATCCTTAAATTGTTTGTCGTTTTTTTTTTATATTACATCTCAGATTCTAAGTAAAAGCCTTCTAGTTTCTTAAATTTTTCAGTACAGTATACAAAAATATAGACGCCCTGCCCAGTTGCTTCGTTGGTCTAGTAATAGCAAGCCCGACTGAATTTAAGGATCTGGGTTCTCAGTACCAACCACGGAGTCCTTATTTGATACCTGCGGCAATAGGATACCCAGTACTCCGGGTTGTGGAGGTCAGATAGGAAGAAAATCCATGTTAAATACTGGTTTTCAGCTGCATCTGAGACTAGAAGCTGACCACGACCAAAGTCGCGTTTGCGACCACTAAACTAGGCGAACATTCTTGCAAATTCAAATAAAGTTCTTTAAACTGACATGGTTACTAACATTATAATAAACACTTGAAACGGGATATTTACCATGTTTGTTATTAATTTCGAATTTCCAATATTTCGGCGATGTTGCAAACGCCATGATCAGTTCATCCGTGATCATGGCGTTTGCAACATCGCCGTTTCAAGTGTTAATATCAATTGAAAATGTTTGTTTGAAAAAAAAATACAATACTATAATTTTATTCTTTATCCTTATTGCAAGAGATAATCATAAAAATAAGTCACAACTCAAAGTCCAAAGTCCCAATAACGACTTTTAGATTTGCATAAATTCGTGTTAGCAAAATTGGACCAACATTCTAACACTTTATTCTGCCCACTCACAGATGAGCATAATTTTGGATTTCATAATAAAACTTTGATTATATAAAAAAAATACCAATGACATAGTTAGAGTTACACGAATGTTCAAAATCGATAACTGTTTAGTAATACTTTTTCTATACTAATATTACAGATTTGTTTGTTTGTATCGAATAGACTCTAAAACTACTGGACTGATTTTAACCATTTTTTCACTACTAGGAAGCTCCATTATCAGGATGTAACATAGGCTACACACAATCACGCTAGTACACACGGGAGCGGGGCAGCAACTCAAGACGCGGGCGAAACCGTGCAAGTAAGTGAAATTTGCTAGTAAGATTGTATGTAGGGGGTAATCTTCGGAACTATTGATCGGACTCCGAAAATTCTTTCATTAACGTGAAGCTACATTATCCTGGGGTTTCTTAAATTACATTTAAAATGTTTTCGTCGGTTAATTTCCGTAGATAACAGGAGCGACGCCCCACGAGCAAAAACTGGTAAAATATTAACTATAGTAGTTGAGTTGCTTTTAAAATACGTTATACATATGTATGAGCATGATATTATTGCAGTTTATTTCACTTACACAATACTTTTTGCATGTACAATCACAGCGAATATTCAACCACGCAAAAAGTTTACCAATGTGAGCGTTTTTACAAATATGGGAAGCATTCTTTACGCGCGGCACAGTCCGCATTGATGATTAATTTGTGGACTTGGCCTGATTTAAACATTCGACATTGGTATGATTAGGTAACTAAGGTCTAACTCGTTTGGTATTCTAGTTATTTTTGTTATTGTGGTAGGGTATGGTACAATACATGCAATAAAATCGTAAGAATTTTCGGTAAATTTCGATCACAATAGCAAATAGCAGGGCACCTCAACATTTTGACTCAGCAATTCAAAAAAAAAAGTTTGAATTCACCAAAGAATATAGCCTCAATATCTTCAGGGTATCTTTAGAGACTGAAGTGGGTTTTTACCAAGACCTCTACAGAACTTGAAGACCTTTCTAACAGATGTTCGGTCAACGGCCGCCGATATCGAGATTGGCGAGTATCGTTAACTACCCCAAGGTCTATAAGACGTCGCTTATTCACTACTGCGCGAAATTACCACTTGTCTCAAGAGCCTTGCCGCTCTGCATCGCGTGTCGCTGAGGTTATTGGTTGAGGAAGTCAAACAGTCGCCGGGGATTGGTGATGCTTAAGTATCATGTATATTATTTTTGAAGAAATGTTACATTCTTAATTATATACGATTAAGAAAGAAAAAAGTATTGAAAAGAGTTCTTTGTAGATAAGACTAAGGCTGCGTGAATTTCGCTTTTTTAAACTCAAAAGGATTTACTTCAATTAGACCATTACATGCACTTTTGAATGTCAAGAAACAAAATGATGAAGCTACAATCTCGGTCACAAGGCATAATAACTTGTGAAAGTACTTTAGTCGTCCAGTCCAGAGAAAAATGGGCAAGAAACTCCATGGACACTCTTTTAAATTATATGTAATATTATTACAAAATCGTATTTACATAATTCATTTTGAGATTATACAAATAGGTAAGAACGCTGTAGAAAGACGTGCTCAGTAAATACATTAAAATGATACGTGTAAATAAATTAAAAATAAAAGCTTGTAATGACCCGTGACAGCTCGATGACCAGTCCCAATTGACAGCGCCCGTTCACGATCATGACATATGGATCAGGCCCATTCAGCTCAACCATTTTGAAGGGAACTAAATGACCTGACACACCCGCCACCATCAGCGAGACATTTAAGTGAGCATGACATTCTGTCAACCACCAGGGCATCGCCAAGTTCATAATAGTACATAGCTGAAAGCCCATGTGGGAGTATCACATGGGCTTTTAGTTATACAAAACTAGGAAATTGAGTCTATACAATGCAAAGATAATCTTACAATCTTCTGCAGCTTCCACTATAACTTCGGATGCTAATCGATGAGTTTACCCGTATGTTTGTGGAGCCAAGCATTTTTATCATCAGTAGGTATAATCCCCCAACTTATTATATGCTTGCCTACATAGCCTGCGTTAATTACAAGATTTAAATTTCGTCTTATTCAGTTTTGATGTGAACAGGCAACAGACAAAATCACATTCACAGCATTAATTGGGAAGGATACTTCTACTGCATTTTTCAGTCTCTTTAAATTTGCAGATGCGCTGCCCAGCCAAATAATATTGGTTTTATTTATTTACTTACTTCGAAATGCAATTAAAAATAAACGCATTTTGGTACTTAGATAGACAAAACAACAAGAATTATTGTGGAAGTTTTCCATCGCATTGAGCAACTGTTATTACAGGTTATATAAACTCGTGTCAAGCTCAAAGGAGTTACAGTTAGAACCGGTATCCCACTTCTAATTATATGAAATCATAGGTTTCAATACGTACTACATTCGTGATACTTGTTTACCGGCTACAATTCATAAGTTATCTGTAATCAGGCACAGTCGTTTTGCAGGTACAAATAATAAAGATTTAAAATCTTTCGTAAACCTACTTTGTTCGTGATCGTCAATGTCAATGACTGTTTAAAGATGCTACATGGTGAGGAAGTACCGTACTAAAGTTACACGTCTAGGTAAACTTAGCACCTGCAATTTGTCAAGTCAAGTGATTGTCCAGACTATGCAAACATATTATAGTGAATATTACGATAGTGAGCACAAATTCTTATTTCAGTCGTAAACAGGTTATATTTATTGCTGTATTTTAGTTTTTTCGAGAAACAATATTAAAAAATCGAAAATTCAAATACGAGACAGAAACACCACTTCTTTTACTTGTGGATATCTGGATGGATGGATATAGGGTAGCTACCATATCTTGGTTAGAAACCTACTGATCGGGGCATCTGGCCTGAATTCCATGCAGAAACCAACAACAGATTACACAAGCCTGTCACCCGCAAGTTTCACTCAATGGTACCTAGTTACCAAGCACGTTAGTTGAGGATAGGGAGGAATGTTTTGTCTTCCCGGTCCCAATTTTTCGACTATCAATTCTTTGCAAAGAAGGCATCAGCGTCCTAAGCCCAATGGTGACACAGTTCTGTGTGTGATCGAGGCATCTACGCAGTATGAGGCCAAAGGACACAAGAAGCACCCATACCTGGAGACCACTGTGTAGGTAAGAAGTAGGAAAGCCATGCCCTGCCTGCAGACTCTCTTTCATCATGGGTCTTATCGCCGTACTTTTGCAGTGTTTATTGTTTAGATTTAGCAAAAAACAATACCCACTGTATATTACGTATATCAATGTAAACAGGAGGTGATATAATGTTTATATATGTTTATTTTTTCTTGTTCTTTTGTTGATAATATGTAGTATTCGTAACCGGCACGTGTGTATGATCGTAGACGAGGCTAATCGAGTATGTATCGAAGCAGTTTGCGTTTGCTAGTTTCTATATTTTTGTGTGTTAGACTATGAATTTCAATTAATCGCGTGGCTTATTAGCATCATGATAGTTTCTTTACCTATCTGAGATATTTTAACGAGAAAAGGAAAAATACTAATATTTATTACCTACTGTTTATTTATTTTGTGTTTATTTAAGCTGTGATAATAATTCAACAATTGTAAATATTTCGTAATAAATAAATATCTAATTTCAACTAATTGTTTAATTTTACTTAACAATTTTATGTTATGAACTTTATTAATAATAACTTATATTAATAATAAATTGACAATCAATTATTAGTCTCGCCCCCTATTACATGGCTCGTAAACATAACTGGTGAAATATGGATGTACTATAATTATTAAGGTATACCTCCTACCACAGAATAAATAATTATACTAACGTACTTCTACTGCCTTAATAATCAGGGATTACAGGCGTATCGTTATGTTGGCAATTCAACACATATTTTTAAGTTTTCTATTTTCATACAACCTCAGCACTAAATTTCAAAAGAACTAAGAAAAAAGGATTGTGCGGTTTTATGAAACCACGGTAAGAGTGAAACTTTTTTTCACATTATAGACATTTAGACGTCCTTACTCCGCGGCCGACCGTCACGCGACATGCAACACACAGACGAAAAAGTTTGAGACGATTAATAAAGGTTTCACTTTAAAAAATCCCGGTTCAAAATCAAAATCAAAATCAAAAGTCATTTATTCAAATTAGGCTGATAATCAGCACTTTTTGAACGTCAGATTACAAGAGACAGTCCCACAAAAACGCCCTGCCCTTCGCCACTTCCTAGTGTTTTAGCTGGGAAGAAGAAGTGGCGGAACAAACTCCCCAGCAACACATCTGTCTGTCAGGTTAGAAGAACCAGATTTTATACAATTTATATTATCACAAAAAAAATATATAAAAAAATATTCATTCATTGTCACTTGTCAGCTAGCAAACACCAATTATATATAAAAAACAAATAATAATAATAATACCCAAGTCTAAATAATAAATTAACCAGTCTAACGGGTGTGCCCGCTTACACGTGCAGTGAAGAAGTCACAGGTGATAAACTAGGACCATAGTGCAAAAGAAATAAGCTAAGCATAAAAAAGATAAATATAAATAATTATATTCAGTCAATGCTCGAGGTCACTAGTTAACCACATGCCAATAACAAAAACACACAAAATGAAACAAGTAAGTATATAAAGAAAAAAAAGTAAAATATAAAATTACATGACGAAGACATGTAACGTATCAATAATCTAATTTGGCGAAAAAACATGAAGGAGAAGAAAAAAAAATAATAATAATCGTCTTGAGTTCAACACAGTGACCAACTATGCTTGTCATCTAAATAGTCGTTAATAGAATAGTATGCTTTTAAACAAAGGTTAGATTTTATTTTAGCTTTAAATGCATTAAATGGCAAATCTAGAAAAGAAGCAGGTAGCTTGTTATGAAAAGTTATACCAAGCCCCACAAATGAATTATGAACCTTATGAAGCCGGTGGAAGGGAGCACGTAGTTTATGCTTATTTCTAGTGTTAATGTTGTGAATATCACTGTTTTTACTATATAGATGGATATTTTGCCTAACATATAAAATGTTGGCCAAGATGAATTGAGAAGCCACAGTGAGAATACCAATCTCTTTAAAAAAATCCCTCAGAGAAACCCGGGCACCTAGTTGATAAATTGCACGAACCGCTCGCTTCTGCAGAACAAATACATTCTGGATATCAGCGGCTTTGCCCCATAGCAGAATACCATAGGACATGACGCTATGGAAATAACTAAAATAGACCAATCGTGCCGTGTCAACGTCAGTGTATTGTCTAACTTTTCTGACGGCGTATGCGGCCGAACTTAGCCTTCCCGCTAGGCTTGATATGTGTGGACCCCATTGTAATTTTGAATCTACTGTTATACCCAGGAACACTGCCGAGTCTACAGTTTTAAGCTTCTCATTGCCAAGGACAATGTTGGGACCAAGATTTCTAACATTGGGTAGAGCGAATTTAATACATTTAGTTTTATTGGCATTAAGAACAAGGTTATTTGACGTGAACCAATCCGTGACCATTGATAGCGCGCTGTTTACATCGTTAAAATCTTGTCTATTTCTATCTACTTTAAAAACAAGAGACGTATCATCAGCAAACAGTACAACGTCACAAATACCCTTTAAATGATATGGTAGGTCGTTAATATAAACCAAGAATAAAAATGGACCCAGTATAGAGCCTTGAGGTACTCCTAGCTGAACAGGTAGCCCAGAAGATTTCGCGCCATTAACATCTACACATTGAAATCTGTTTTGTAAGTATGAGCCTATTACATTTAAGGCTTCATTTTGAACACCGTAATGACGTAGTTTCCGTAAAAGCGTGTCATGGTGAACGCAATCAAAAGCTTTAGAGAGATCGCAGAAAATACCGATTGCATTTTGAGCGTTCTCCCACGCATTAAATATGTGCTTCAACAAAGCAACACCCGCATCTGCTGTCGAACGACGGTTGCCGATACCGCAGTAAACAGGAGCTCGTCATTCGATAGTATATCGAGTTATCGACTGCTATCGGATAACGAGCTTGGATATTACATAATGGCCTAAAAAATAAATCGTTCTATGTTAATCAGAAATACCTAACTACATATCATTATTTTGATAAAGGTAATTAAGGTAGTATGTCAATAGCCGCGTACCCACCTAGCGCACAGGCTCGCGCGGCAGCCTCGGTGTCCGGATCGCGAGCGATGGCTCCCGCGGCAGCCTCAGTAGTTTTGTTCAATTTACACGAGGCCGCCTCGCGAGGCAGGCTGAGCCATCATAAGTCCGAGAGTATTCGTAATGGACAGTCGTGTATTTTCAGCTGCAGCTATTTTCCTAGCTGCTTATTGTTTAAAGAAACGAAAACAGTCACGTATCAAGAAAAAACCTAGACGCTTCTGGATTGACTCCTCCTGACTGCCCATGATATCAAAATTACACAAGACAAACACGGCAAGAGACAAAACTTGAAGTAGCTTCGCGCGCGAGCCAAAACATAAGCGTCCCCACCTAACGCACAGCGCTCACTGAGGCACCTTTGAGCGCGTCAAGTTTACCGACAACAGATGGCTCGGGGCCGAGCCGTGCTCGGTCGAGCAAACGCGCGCCCGAGGCAGGCCGAGGCACGTCCACACCAGCCGAGGCATTTGGCTCGCGAGGCTGCCGCGCGAGCCTGTGCGCTAGGTGGGTACGCGGCTATACAGACATGGCAGTCACACCTACCCAAAATAAATACCTTACGATTTATGAATCATTCTGATAATGACCCATTATTACCGTCATCCAAAAAAAAAAAATGTAGTTACAATGATCGATGATCGAAATAGAGCACGATAAAAGCAATAATGACAATTGTTGTCGATGGTACGATTAACTGATTGAAGATTAATTGTACTTACATATTACTATTATTTTTTAATTATTTTGATTTCTTTGCATTCTTTGCCCAGTAACGTCAATAGTAAGAAAAGCAGGTTTTATCTCGATCGCGGAAACAACTTTATGGACGTAAACTGTTCTAGAGGAATTTGTTTGACGCAAATGTAGTGCACCATATAATTACCTATAAAGCGGACTGGACGGTACTTCACGGTGCGCAAAGGCCATTTATTTACATATTTTTTTAGTTATTTGGTTTATTCCACATTATACTACAAAACATATTACACTTACACGAAAGACAAAGAGGTAACCTTAACAAAAAGGTACAACAAAATATAATAAAAAGAGGTCAGTTGTTTATGGTCATTTTAAATTGCGTAATGAGTTAGTACTTAAGAATAAACAATTTTTCATAAAGTATTTGTTTTATTTTTATTCAAAACTTTTTGTTAATATTTTTTGTATTTACATTTCGAAATCTATTTGAAACAGGGTTTTTTTATACTTTAAGTATTTACGTAGTTTAAATACCCTGAATGAAAGAGATTCCTATGTAGCTACTTGATTAGCATAATCAAGTAACTTCATAGAAAAAATAACTACTTACTACAAAGTTACGATTCATACAGGTTCTATAGAATAAACAACAGCTAAAAAAACTTTTGATGGTTTATAACTCGAAAAGTGACGCGCTAGATTTTGTTTTTGACAAAACTAGTTTGTATTAATAAAAAAAAAGATATTTTGAATATCGGATGAATTGGCGAAGGCCAAAGGTATTGGTAGCTACGGTCAGCATTAATGATAGTTTTGTCTACCACAATATCAATATCGTGAATGCACATATTTAAACTCACACAAACAGCCACTGCAGACTGAAAAAATGTAAAACTGAAGTTAAATTAATTTTGTATTAATACTTGATAGTAACCCTACTACAGGCTTGTTTTCATATGAACGTAAGTCAATGTTTGTTTTAGCCAATAAATGTAATAAAATATAATTTATAAATAGTGGAAGGGACATCAATGCACAAAAAGTTACCACATTTACAGTACATTGTATGGCCTCCCTATACAAAAACAAAGTATTTTTTTTAATTAGGTGTGTTTCCTACAAGTGCAATACCAAAACATTCAAAAAAATATGGATCAGCTGTTTTTATTTAGTTATGCCATAAATATTTCTATGTGGCTGGGTTTGCAGAATTATGTCTGTATGTGGTCATAAATGTGTGTCAATGTCAAAAAAAGAAATGTTTGCGGGATTGCAATACCTTATATATTTTTAAATACAATAAAGACATCTATTTGGATTTAAAAAATTAAATAGCAGTGAGAATAGAATTTTAGCAAAATTATTAATATTTTTATTTAGGTATATTGTAAATAAAATGGATGAAACTATTTTATTTTTTGAAAAAGGACTGCAGTGCAACAGGTTTTTTGAGGAGCAAGTGAAGTTGCAGGTTCAATGCCCACATGGAAGATAATTATATTTGTATGGCCTACTGATAGTAAAGTTGTACCATGGCTGAATGTTTTGTATGGGAGTTTTAATGTTTGTAAATACACATGCAATACAGGAAAAATTCTTATTGTAGGGCAGTTTTTCAAAAAAAGAATAATTTGTTGTCTAATACCTACTTCGAGGCTCAATCAGGAGTTAAGAAATAAACTATTAATATTTCTAAATTCAAAAATATTAAAAAAAAACATTATCAGTTTATTACTGTTGGAAAGTTTTATTTCTGTAATGTACCATTACCTACAATACAGCCCCGTAGTGTGATGGCATTTGTTTATTTTAAAACAAGGTTTGGCAACATAAACCTAAATAGTTCTGGTCCTGACAAATCATACTGAATTTGTGTCTGTGGGACTCTTGCTTACACAAGGATTACAGACTTCATGTTATGTTACAAAATGAATTCATGGTTAATGTTTTCTATTATTATATATATCTATGATATGAAATATTGTTACTAATGTTCACTGTTTTATCACTTTTCTCTGTCTAAAGGCAAGTTTGGTGTCTGAATGTGAAAAATATGCATATGTACTCAGTTATTCACAAGCACTAAACTAAATATTGGTTTGGTTCCTTGGCTATTATTTGTTAGCTTTAAACAAAAATAGTCTGTTAAGTACAGTTATTTGGTCTAATGTAAATAGATCACAGCAAAAAATGTGCATTGATTTGACTAAACAGTGTACTGACCTATTCAAATAGGAAATAGATAGTTGCTTTAAATCACGCGATTTTTTTCTATTTAGAAGTCGACGAAAGTAAAACAAGAGTATAGTTATCATGTCACATTTAGAATTCGAAATAAATAAATAGGGTCATCAAACTGTGAATAGTATTCGTGAACTACTTCAAAACACTGTGGAAAGTTAATATTAATTATTGCAGCGGGCATTTTTAACTGGTTCGAAACTTAGCAATACGAACGATAAAAACATTTACTAGTATGGTAAAGTTAAGATAGCAAACAGTGGGCGTGTACAATGACTAATAACGTTAAAAATGATCAAATTGACACTTACCATTATTTACACTATTTCCAAAGAGAGCGACGAAATGTTGAAACAACAATTAGGTAACAGAAGATCTCGAACTAGAGGCAACAGTAATTGTAGGTTGTAGGCACTGTCGGTTACTCATACAGCTTCAATCTACTTCAGTAATAGGTTATAAAAATAGCTGACGCCAAAATTGGTATTCAATAAGTAATTTTATTGATAGAGTATCAAGTTATTAACTTCATCCTTATTAATAAAAATAATAGAAGGCAAACTTAATTAGAAAATTAAACAAATTAAAAAATAATACATAATTATGTACAATCCAACCCACTCGGCACCACCCTCGTAGTGATGTGGTGTACTATTTGTACTAGTTTAGAGTAGGCACACTATTTTTTGCCAAGAACAGGAATTAGTCGATTTTATTTTATATAAATTTGTGATTATACGAATACAAAAATACTTTACTGATCTTAGGCGAGCTGCAGACAAATCTAGATCGCTCTTGCTCCTACATGGCTATGGCCACGGGCCTTTTTATCCAATAGTGCATAGGGTCTTATATGCCAAATAGGATACAAAGCCTCCATCAAAGAGATATAATATATTAATATACAGTATAATATAATAAGGTAAGGTAGTCACTGTTTTTAGTCACGAATGCAAAAGCGGGAAGGATTGAAAACTATGAGTTTCTCATATTAGATATTAGATTAAGAGCATTGTGAAACAAAATATGGGTAGGCCTTATAATTAGGGTTTACGTGGGCGACTTTTGGCTATAAAAATAATTGTAGGCAGAGTTTAATGCATGTCTCCATCTATTATTATTATATACGCAATTATTTATTTGTGCATTCTTTACGCAAAATAGCGCCATCTTGCGTACGGAATGCATGCAATGTCATGTTCTTTGTTGTAGTTACGCTACTACTCCATAGATGTCTCTTTTGTACAACTAGATATGTTATACTTCGTAAACAAGATGACGCTTTTTACAATTCAGAAATTGGATGTGGCTTGCTATTCCCCACTAGATGACTCTGTAAGTTTAAATTTATTAGAAAGTTTATTTTCCCAAAGACGCAAATGTATTTTTATATAAACGACATGTTGGTTACTTGGGAATCCTAAAGTTTTGAAGCCGCAGGTTCGTTTCGGTAATTGCGTATAAAAATCTATAATAACTTTTATTACGCTTTAAAAATGGCTTATTTCGTAGAACTAAACAAAGCAAATTAAACTTTAAGTGCCAACAATAACCCATTGTTCCAGTGACACAAGTTAGCTCCTGTTAAATCAGTCCGCAGATTACTATGTTAGCTACTAATTATACCTAGCTATCCTGTTTCCGGTTGTACAGGTTGTGATAATAATAGGTAGGTGCCTTGCATAATAACAGATAGATGTTGGACAAATAGATCTTAGGTAAATACAAGGAAAAATAATATGATAAGTTATGATTACATCATTGTGTTTGATTAACATAAGCAATAGAACTGAGAAACAAAAAAAACTGAAGCGTTGGGTAAACAAAAATATAGATTTACTACAACAGGTAGGTGTTTTTGTATCATAGCGTTGGCTTACTAACTAAGAAAGTAAATAATTTGCAGTTGATTATTAGGACAATAGGAACTATTAAAAAAATGAGATAACATTTAAAATACCTAGTTCCTACTATACTACCAGCATAATTATGTATATATATGCTGGTAGTATATGTATCCTAGTAGATTGCCGGGCAAGCACATATAGGTATTATAATTGTATTAGGGTCTAAATAATTTTATATATTTTTTTAGTTATGTAAGTACCTACTTTCCAAAACTGTATACAAAAGGGCAACCACCCTACTGCTACGCTTTTGGACTTCGACCTGCTAAACAAATTATCACCGTCATGATGTCAATTAAATATTTGTCTAAATGTACTGAATCTTTGCTCTTTATTGTGTATACATAGGGTAATTGATGCTATATCACCTAGAATGAACAGACGGGATGACTCAGCAGGTCTCTTGTCATAGACATTAACCGAACCGATTCCAAGTACCTTGCTAGTATAGCTACCTATTTTTTAGTAGGTGGCCAATCCCATCGATGACAAATGGGATATTCTTGCGTACCTATACGATTAAAGTTCTTGATTAAAGTGATCAAGTAATGCAAACAGTTTCTTAACATAATGAACTTAGAACCAATCAATCAATGCATGAGTTACGCAGTCAATCGTTGTTCCACCTTTACTTGTGGATGGTTGGACGTTGACTTTTCTAGAGTTCTGTCATTTTCGTAGGCTTGGTAAGGATTGACTGGTCCTGAATCATGTAGTGTGTACACTACATGATTTATAGAGCAACATCATGTATTGACAACATATATATTGTGAAATCATTTCTACCTATTTAAAAACTGTAAATTAAAGCTTCATACGATATCGAGGTATGGTTCGTATATTGTGACAAAAGACAATATTTTAGTAATAAAGAGATGAAGAAGGGACCATACTACAACCATGAAGCGACGGATTTATCATTCTCTTGTCCTTACCCGTATTTATTTGGTATTGGTGTATGTCTTCTTGTTCGCATATTGTGTATTACTCGTGTTTTCAATAGGCATCTCTTTTCTAGCTACACCATCTTTAGAATGAAGGTCAAATCAACCTTACGATTGAATTATGCCATCATTATCATCTTCCTGCTCCTGTCCCACGTTATATGGGGTCGGCGCAACATGTGCTTACTTCTATTCTCCTCAACCACGCTATCATTAACCTTATTTGATATCATTCATTCCTCATAAAAAACAAGCAAATTAATTTCAAACCATATATCCTTGCTGTCTTGGTAAGCAAGATAAATTGTGACCAAATCCATCCTGGCTTTGGTCACACGTTTGAAGCTAAAAGAAGCAGGCAATCTTGTGACGTTATACAAAAAATAACGTTAAAAAATCTAGATTTGATTCGTGAGCGAGTATTTTCAAAGTGTTTTGAAAACCTGTTAATTTTATAGCTTCTGTGGTTGCTTGTTTTAGCTACTTTACTTTTCCTGATAAAGTTTGCCTAGAAGTAAACAGCGGCAGTAGTTTCTACTAGTTACTATTAATGCGCAGCTTTTCTTGTCTTTCAAGTACCTTAGTTTATTTTGAAACCTTTGGTGTACCAAAGGGTAGTTTTTTACAAATATCCAATCTAATTATTTACAAATTTCAATTCACCCAAACACCTTTTATGTAACCTTGTTGATTTACACGAATCTTTGGGTCATGATAACAACTTGATTGCTAGGCTGACTCACTTGTCACATCTCAATACCAATTATACCATTATGTCCAGAGTCAAACTGCGCAAGCAAATAAATGAATCTATAGGTACTAATGTCATGTGATAACAGAAAAAGACAAAGCGATTAGGAATTGATCTGATGTAAGTTCGAAGAATGACAAAAGAAGATGAATAAGGTCACAAATTCCAGCTTTACCTAAAATAAAAATCTTGAAAGCTCGTCCAATCAGTGCAAAACCACTAGGAACGTGTCTTCTGCTTTATTTATTGTGGATACGCCAAAAATACAGACAAAACAAACGGCTGTACACTCTGTACAAGACAAAATACGAACTCCTGATGAGTAAACATGAAAGAAGGCAGTAGGATTTAGTTGGCAAGTTCTGTTGACAGGAATAATATTTGTTGATAATGACGTGAGTGTCACAAGTATGCACGAGTATGTTTCATATGGTTAGAAATCATATAAAGTGAATGTGTTATATTTATATGAAACATTAATAGACGTCTTC
This sequence comes from Ochropleura leucogaster, assembly GCA_958449745.1. NCBI lineage: Eukaryota > Metazoa > Arthropoda > Insecta > Lepidoptera > Noctuidae > Ochropleura > Ochropleura leucogaster. The sequence goes on along the minus strand of OY288204.1, from coordinate 12,391,828 downwards.
TTTATTTTCTTTTTGGTTCCGTTGTCAATAACTTTACTTATTTTAGTCGAAAGCTGGCCTTTATCACCTTATTATACCACAATTATCGCTACAATTGTCAGTCTTGCGTTCTCCGCATTGAGTGCATTCCCAATATTAGCACCAAGAATAAATGTTTCTTAAGTTGAGTTAATTTAATTTAATATAACATTTAATTACTGGATATTTTTTAATTTTTACAAAAAAATACAACACAGTACAAAATTATACAACTTACATAATTACCAACAAAACTAAATATAAAATTAATTTCAGACATTCAAGTTTGTAAAAAAAACGAAAATTATTGTTTACTCCCAGTACACAATAATTTTAAATGGCGTAGTTTAAAGTTCTAGACAAAAAAACGTCACAAACAAACAAACGAAGATGGTATTGCCTTAAAACAATATTTAAATTCATACTGCGTCGCGTAATGCCGCTATCTAAATTGATGTAATATTGCCGGTTCCGCGTGTGTATAAGTCTATAGCTATTGCCTTGAAGAAACTGCTAAAACAAACTTGCAAACCAAAAAACGTATAATTAAGTCTAGAAGTCACTAGACAACTATTTTTTCCAGGATAAGGTGTGCCTTGGTTATCCTAACCGGTTTAACTTCAGACAAAAATTTTCAACTTCAAATTATTTTATTTTTGCAACTTTATTGTTTCCCAGTTTACGATTACTCTTGTTTATTGGTATGAAGACGTTGAAAAACTGTTATATGAAACATGAATATCTTTAGCAGTTTAAACACTTGAATTTTGTTTGTCAAAATAGGTGCAGTATTTTCAGCTGCAGGATGTAATTTGACTCACATACATACTCCGTTCACATGGCGACATATCAACATATTAAAAACCAGTTTATTCGGATCTCTCATCGTACGGGAAATCTATGATGTATAATCCGTAATTAAGAGATCTGCGTTAACTGGTTTTGTCTAGGTTAATGTGTCGTCATGTGTACATACAACATACAACTATGACGAGTTAGTTTATTTTGTTAAAATTCGTATTAATTATTCTATAAGTGGCATTTATTTTGCGATACATGAATGTATGACTAATAACTAAATTTTCCCATGATTAGTAAGGTTCAATTACTCGCCTGTTGCCGTAGTAGTAAAAGTACAAAAAAAAAACATCATGTACCTACTTACGAACTATGGCATTTACAAAAATATAAGAATGCGCTTAAACTGGTACCAGTAAACCAGTATAGTCTCAAAACATCGAAATAATAAATTCTTTCCTAATTTGATTTTTTTTGGTTAGTAAAAACTAGGATTTTTGGCTTACCATAAAAAATGTATACCACATCCGTTTAAAGCACAAAAACGCGAGACACGTTTAGATTGAGATAGTGAGGTTCTAGTGTTGTAATTAGTACAGTTTGTTAATTTAATTGAAACCACCTTTATTAGTACATCACTACAGTAAGTAAAATTTCAAATAATGTCAGTTGTCAATCGTGGACCGTGCTCTACGTTGTGCAAAGAAAAGTTTGGCACGAAGCATGTCATGTAGATATAGCGTAACATGCTGTAAAACGCAGAGCGTAGCAAGTTGCGTAGCAAGGTACGTAGCGAGTTACGTAGCAAGCTACGTAGCGAGTTACGTAGCAAGCTTCGTAGCAAGTTACGTAGCATTAAGTGTGTCATAGAGCGTACCATGTTGCGTAGTGCTACGAAGCGTTCTGTGGCATGTTTTTGTACCTGTTATGGCGAGATGTCATGTTTGTGTGTAATTTTTTTTTTTCAAATCACATTGAATTGCTGAAAAGGACAGATCGGTTTCCTTTTTGCCTCTTACGTGTAGTTTATCAGCAAAGTCCTTTTATGGGACCAAGAATATCTTTTTTGGGTGTAAACTGGTTATTTTAACTTCAACTAAGTCATTTAATTTTCTTACAAGTTCGCCAACTTTAGCGAAACATATAACCATTCATGAAACACACTGTAATCCGGTCATTCAACTTGACATGAGGGAAAAACGTTATCTGATTGTCGCTACTTTGATCGTAGTCAAAAGACCAAGATATTATTTAAAAAATGTATCCTACGTATGGTAACGTTGTTTTGATGTTTTTTCTTGAATACAGTCAGCTAATAAGTAGTTCTGTTTTTCCTTGTGGAATCAAACATTTCCGGAACGATATTTGTGCTGTATTACAAAAACTATTTTCTGTTGTTGGTTTTTATGTGAGTCAATACCAATTTAACATAGAGCTTATCCACCGTTTTTTAGCAAACCTTGATTTGTTTAAACTACTTGGCTTCAACGTGATTCACATTTCCGATTAGGATAGGCAGAATGCAGATGGAGAACGCCCTTTTCTACCCCCCCCCCCCTTTATTTTATATTCTGATCAGTATTGCTTTCCACGTGTTAAGCCGCTGACGATGACTTAATGAACGTTGTTTTAGTAAATTTGGTCAAGATCACATAAGTGCAGACTTAATGAAAACTTGCAAATGTATTGTAATTTATTATGATTTGATTTATATTGATATATACAATTACTTAATTGACCACGAAAAAGCTGGCCTATTAAATCTATTCTAAATTGTTTAAGTTCGAGGCCGAAAGGTAAAAACTCATAAATATTTTTTGCTTAAAAGATTTTATCCTTAAAAATTTGTAATGAGTAAATCAGATTGTGCCTCATTTTATTTTAAGAGACTACCGGGCCTCTGAATCTATCACAGTGAAAGTTAAAATGCCTGAGAGAATATTTATTAAGGACACTTTTAATTTATGAAACCTTGACTTTACCGGTTGGCGGTTCTATGACAGAGCCAGTAAAGTCAAGGTTTATAGAACTTCTATCAAACATTACGTAAAGTGTTTTGAAGGTACTCACGGACGGACTCGGGGGGCACGTTTACATATTTAATAGATGAGTTGGAAATATTATAATACATCTTAATTTAAAAAAAAGGATCTATCTCTCATAATAGAGCTTTTTAATTTACTAATCCTTCCAAAATGTTTCATCATAATATATTCGTGTTCAGTAGAAGTATTAATATAACTTTCAGTATCAAGTTGAGTAAGCATACCATTTATTATTTAGAATAGTTACTCAGGGAACTAAATCGAATTCCATTTTCGTTACTGCTAATTTCTTTATATTGCTCGTTTTTATAATGCCAGCATATTAAAGTTAATTGTAGAATCTATATAAATGCATATGTACATATCCTTGCAGTATTACAAAATCTCTAATTGTGATGAAAGCTTTCGTCATCATGTTATTGAGAATCTGGACGGATCATTGAGATAAACTTCTCAATGAATGGCCTTCCAAGATATTCAAAAATTTGTAACTACTGTATGTAACTTTCAACAATGTTATGGTATCTGATATTATCATTAGTTACTAATACAAAAATGGTCTTCTTACACAGCATGTATTTTAACCAAAGCAATGATCTGAATCACTATACAGATCATTGATTTGTGTACCATCTCCTCCTCGCCTCTATCTCCATCGGGTTCCCTCTATCTGGCAGAATCTTGATGCTCCGAAATTTATTTGGCATAACACACTTAGCATAATTTTCTTTAAACGAACATTTTAAAGGCATAAAAAATATTTGGTATAATTATCATTTGGCATAATGTTTAAAACTTCGAATTAACAATGGCATACTTTTAAGATGGCAGAATTACATTTAGTATAATTACGATTCGCAGAGTTCAAATTTCGCATAATATATTATTTGGTATAATTTCACTTGGCATACTAAACAGACGGCATTAATGGCTAGGTTAGGTTAGGTTAAAACTGTGACCCCCTACGCACGAGCCGAGCGAGCGAAGCGAGCGGTGCCGCGGCAGCGGCCGGCGAGTGCCAGAAACGACTTGCGTTAATAGAAAAAAGAGATTGTTTTAAGTAGGTTACCCGGAACTGAACTATTTAGATTAGGATACCTAATTACTTATTGAATTCAATGACATTATCTCAAATTCAATTAAACAATAACTAAAATAAATGACATTATTTTAAAGAAATAATGAATCAAAATAAATGACAACTTATAATGACAAAGATGACCCTAACTATAAACTTTCTACGATATGACAATTCTGCCGTTTAATAATCATCAATATAAAATATATTATGCCAAAAGACGATTCTGACTGTGAACTTTCTGCGATATGATGTTTCTACTTTTTAAATATTATGCATATGAAGTTTATGCCTAGAGATGATTCTGACTTACAAAATTATGAGTTTAGAATGTATGATAAATGAGTGTGTGCTAAACTATTTTCTGCGAAGTGAAGTTTATGCCATCCGTTGTTATGCAAAATAAAATTATGACATAAAAAGTTCTGCTATAAAGGGTGGACCCGTGTGGGGTTCCCTCTATCTGGCAGAATCTTGATGCTCCGAAATTTATTTGGCATAACACACTTAGCATAATTTTCTTTAAACGAACGTTTTAAAGGCATAAAAAATATTTGGTATAATTATCGTTTGGCATAATGTTTAAAACTTCGAATTAACAATGGCATACTTTTAAGATGGCAGAATTTCATTTAGTATAATTACGATTGGCAGAGTTCAAATTTCGCATAATATATTATTTGGTATAATTTCACTTGGCATACTATGCAGACGGCAGTAATGACTAGGTTAGGTTAGGTTAAAACTGCGACCTCCTACGCACGAGCCGAGCGAGCGAAGCGAGCGGTGCCGCGGCAGCGGCCGGCGAGTGCCAGAAGCGACTTGTATTAATAGAAAAAAGAGATTGTTTTAAGTAGATTACCCGGAACTGAACTATTTAGATTAGGATACCTAATTACTTATTGAATTCAATGACATAATTTCAAATTCAATTAAACAATAACTAAAATAAATGACATTATTTAAAAAAAATAATTAATCAAAATAAATGACAACTTATAATGACAAAGATGACCCTAACTATAAACTTTTTACGATATGACAATTCTGCCGTTTAATGATTTTTGATATAAAATATATGCCAAAAGACGATTCTGACTGTGAACTTTCTGCGATATGATGTTTCTACTTTTTAAATATTATGGATATGAAGTTTATGCCTAGAGATGATTCTAACTTACAAAATTATGAGTTTAGAATGTATGATAAATGAGTGTCTGCTAAACAATTTTCTGCGAAGTGAAGTTTATGCCATCTGTTGTTATGCAGAATAAAATTATGACATAAAAAGTTCTGCTATAAAGGGTGGACCCGTTTGTGTGCCAGTGTTTTTAGGTACAAAAATCTCTTTCTTATTGCTTTTATTAATCAACGAGACTAAATTAGTGTTGTTGTTTAATGCGGTTATTGACTTATTATGTCTTACAATATGTTAAAAATACTTACAATGCGATGACTTATTTAACGCAATGGCTTGTAAATCCTTACTAATATTATTAAAGCGACAGTGAATTTGTTTGTTTGTTACGTCTTCACGCCCTATTGGCCAAACTGATTTTGATGTATTTTTTACAGAGATAGTTGTAACCCTGGATACAGAGATAGGTTAAAAAAAGCGAGAAAAGGGAGAGAAAGAGGGAAGAAAAGAGGAGAGACAGATATTTTTTTTCGATCATGACGCGGGTTAAAGTTAGCGTTAGCCCAAAGTAATTATGGCACGCGGACGAAGTCGCGAGCGGAAGCTAGTACTGATCATAAATACATAACATTAGGCCTGTAATCCCCGAAAGGTTAGGCACAGGTGTATCCAGCAGTACACCCACATTTCGCCAGTTATGTTTAAGACCCATGCAATAGGGGGCCAGCCCATTGTACAGACGCCTGCACATTAAGCTACTACAATCTGTCAGATTTCTTTGATAGATTTTCGACTTTATTTCTAAAGTGATAAGGTTCAAGGTTAATTGGGAAAAATTGACAGTTTCGGGTAGCTTGACCTGCAGCCGTCTGTACACAAATCGAAATTCCGTGGCTCCTACTGAAAATCTCTCGATGGAAGACTCCAATAACAATTTGCACGAACCGAACCCAGCAACACATGCAATTTCAACCACTAGACCAACAAAACAGTTCAATCACCATTTTATCAGCAAGGAGAAGATCACGGTATGATAGGAAAAATATTCAAGTATTGAATATGCATTTACGTATCTACGTCATTGGAAATAAAATTGAAAGTGTGCTCACAGGTAACCTTCTTGTTCTGAGTGTACAAGATGAAACTGTGAAGCTATAAATTTGAAGAAATATTGTTGTTTTGAAATATTTTTTCTAAAGGCTAAGCGTGAAAGGACTCGTTCATTAAAGATTCCGTACAAATTAATTATGTACAGGCTGATTGCGAAACGAAGACGTCCTAGCTGTGTTTGTTCAAAAATATTCAAATTAGGATTAGTCGCTCGATATTCCATAAAATACAAAGTTAAAATTCTTGAAAAAACCTACACACGTCGTGGGTATTTTCAAGAATTTAATTTTGAAAAATAAAAAAAACCAATTTATTAAAAAAAAACCCGTAGACGTCTCGTCGAGACTGCCATAATTGTGCAGTTTTGTTTTGCATTCGGAACGGAAAGCAGCCCCGACTGATTTACTTGGGATAATCCGTCCGATTTTTGTTAACATTAAAAAATATATAAATTGATCTAAGAAGGAATATTCGAAAATGTAAAGAATATGAAACGAAATGAATAAACGAGCCCAAGATCGATTTTATTCAGGAATGTATGTGATTTTAGTTAAAATTGTTATTCAATTTTCAAAGCGGTCTGTCTTCGGGTACATTATTCATTAAGAACGATCAAAAATTACAAAAAGAAACTGCTGGTACAAGATTTGATTACTCGAAAAAATTACACAATATATTGTTGCGATACATTATTTTAGCCGTCAGGTTTTCGCAGCAGTAAGTGATTTTCGTGAAATGTGGATTTCATATACGACAAAACTACCTCAAGAAATATCAGGAAGCCTGTGCGATAGCAACGTGCGTTGTGAAAACAGCGGAGTACGTTTGTATTTACTCTGTAATGTTTTATCTTACTGCTTTTGGAGCATTTTTTGTGGACTTTGGCATGTGGAAACGCAGCCTTATGGATGCATGTAGTATGCAGATTAGCAGCAACCTTCTCAATGTTACTAACGACATGCTGCAACATGTTCGTCGAGCGTGGTAATTATGGCAATTACATACCATGATCGTTCATTGTATCTATCATTAGGAGGCCAGTGGTCAGAAGTAGTTTATAAGGTGATATTATTGGTTAATTTATTTAGTCTATGGATGTTATAATTGTTCAAATTCAATTCAGCAATGTGTCAAACATTTGTAAAAAGGATATTCTTTTCGGTTTTTGCCTGATGTTTATTTTTATTGTTTGTCTTATAAATATTTATAATGGTAGCCCACAAGCATCCAACTTAAAAATAAGAAAATTAAGAATAATTTATTTTGTGTGCTGTGATTTCTGTGTGAAGCTTACTCAGCCGACCAATGAGAGCTTTCGGAGATGTTGGTCGAGACTACTATTATTTACTTAACCTGTTATACCTAAATCAGTTAAGGAGGATTCATAAAACCAGTTCTTTTTTAAATATTTGACTTAAAATTTGTTAAAAACCAGTAAGGGCTACTATACTATCACAATAGAGCGAGTTTTTACAAACCTGTTACAACATTTATTTATGATGGGTTTGATTTTATTTTTAATAAAAGAGGTTCTTTATTTGTAGTCATAGAACTTTTTTGGCGGGCGGCCAAAATTGGAACGAACGATTTTACAAAACTATTTCACAACGCTCTTCTCTCAATGTCACCTGAGCCTCAAAATATTTGTGGCATTTCGTAGATCTAAGTGGCTTACACTAAAAATGTATATTAAAAGAGTGTCAAAAAACAAATAAAATTGATAACCTAAAATTGTGTGCAATTTTGTCACCGAAGTCTATACATGTCATATTTCTAGGCAGAATCATTTAGTTAGTCATTCCAAACCACACATAGAAATTAATCATCAGTTATTTAAAAAAAAAAAACTACAAAAGTGAAATATCTACACGGTCAAAATACGTCTTCGGTTTTTTAAAGGTATGCTTATATTGCAGATTGTTCGCCACGCAATACTTTGTTTGCCGCAGGCAAAAGTTAGTGTTTAATAATGTAAGTCTGTTCTGGCGGTATGCGACTTACGATGCGAAGCGTATCTTCAGTTAAAAGCGTCCGCCCAAAAAATTGTGAGTACCTACTCAAGTAGAACTATAAATAAATATGATTTTTCAATAAGTAACCTATTTAGATAGTCAATAGGGTGCTATAAATAAAATAATTAGTAATTTTTAATAGTCTCTTCAGAGGTTTCGATTCAGTGTGAAAATCCTTCATGCCATCTTAGCTCAAGTCCAATGCATTTGGGGTCAGCGCAGCATATATTTTTCCTTCATCCTTCTCTATTGCTTGTCATATATTGAATCACCTCCTTTGTAGCCATAACATGTCATCTCATATGACAGTGTCACATTTATTAAGTTTACAGTAGGCAGAACAGAAAGTTTAAAATAAGTCTTAACAGAATGATATTTATTTTTCTTATGCAAGAGTGTGTGTATTAGTCATATTCACAGTGATTTACTAATTGGTACAATACATTCCACAGAGTAGCTTTAAAAATGATATATAAGGCTGCAAGCTATGAACAATTATAAACCCAGTTAGGGTATGACATCATAAAATATTTAAAAAATTGTAATTTAACAACGCATTTGAGAACATATGTCATTTTAATAAGGTACTTTATTACGAGCATGTCGTTGCATTATCGGTCGTGTTCAGTTTGGGCTGCAACGGCAGACAACGCCGGCAACAAAGCTGCTGCACACTAAAGTGAAGGGACACTTGCAGATTGTCTTATCAAAACCATATTAATCGTCGATTACAGATAGAGTATGCATTGTGCAGACATTGATGGTTCGAAGCCCTTATCTTGGAGTCAGGCAGTTGTGACGTAGAATAGCGCAGTGATATATACGGGCGGAATGAGCGCGCGCGAACATTACTAGTGTAAAAGTGCCCGGTGTTGCCCACGCGCTGGTCGCGCCGCCCGACTCCACTTGCGCTCGCTACTTAACTCAAGCGATACAGCATTGCTTCGTACTGGTGTCTTTAGTGTGTACTTGTGTTGGAGCATTTGCTAAGCCGGTAAGTTGTGCTTGTTTTTGTTTCTCTCACGTATCGAGAACTACCGTAATAATGTTTCAGGAATATACAAAAGTCGGAGGTATAAAGTAGCAATTGTTAGGGTCCACAGATCTGCAAAAACAAATAGACAACAAAACAACAGATATGTGACAACAAATTAAAGACTCCTTTTAGTTTTCTTTTATCTGTAGAAAGATTCTTGCGATCCAACTAGTAGTGTATGCGGAGCGTCATCTTTCTTAGCATTAATTATTTTCAAGTTCAGTGCCATCGCCAACGTTTTGGTACAGATTACCTATGTACCTATTACACAAAGCTAGATAATTATAAACCTAGCAGTTAACCATTGGATCTTGTTTTAAAATGCTGTATTCTGGTTCAAGTCTATTTCTTTTAGTCTTGGGATTCGCAACATCAGGTAACAAGAAATCTAAGGTTTCCTTAGGACCTTAAAACTCTTTGTTTTTTATATATTTAATACCCCTAATAATAAACTGACTAATTTATAGTCTTTTACTTTCGGGTTAGAGCACTCTAAATATTATTAAAGAAATTGATGAATCAATCTATTTTTACTTTAAACCGAACAATGCGGTATTCGTTGAGGAGTCGAAAACACGTAAAAACAAGATCACCTTAAAAATGCGTAAATGTATGCACTCGTTACGTTCTTGTTGCAAAAAAATATATAAAATATAGCATCCATTTGCAAACTAGATTAAAATTTTATTAAACTTGATTTAAACGAAGGCTTCTCACAAAATTATCACATCAGTATCTATATAATAACGTAATTAAACATTTTGACTTTATGGCTTTGATACATAAAAGCATACATAATTAATTTGATACATATTTTTGTTTTGATATAAAATGTCTAAGGAATTCGGTCTGTCTTGAAGTTTGAACAAATAAAATACATGTAAACGGTCGTCACGTTACCACAAAAATTTAAGCAAAAGGATAGCTTAATAATTCTAGAAAAAACGTTTAGTTTACACATGCTTTGCTTTATGATAGACATTATAATTTATAACTGTCGTCATAAAACTGTTATAGCCCTGGTCAAGAGCGGCCAAGGTAGCGAGTCACAAGAGAGAGGTCGAAACTCTAGTCCCATTATACTCTTTCATTCAACAATGTCTCGCGAAAAAACCACGAGGAAATTATTTTTCCAGATATAATAAGGAAAATTTCCTAAGGTAATCAAGATCGTATTGTTTCATGGTATTTGCATTACAGGACGTGTTTACCACTGTCTTTGTCTGCGATAAGCAACTACTAATAAGTGTAGGAAGCAATCGAACAAAGATTTACGTAGTTCGTTTTGCTTATTGCGAATACTTTACTTACTTTTTCATTCATATATGTGCTCTAGTTATTTTAACGAGCTTTTCAATTCCTGTAGCGAATTAAAAGATCCTTTTATTTCTTACTTTGTGCAACCTTGCCAAGTGGTTTAGTCTCAACATTTGCGAAAAAGAATTGTTTCCGAAAATTATCTAGATCGATTTATCTTTTCCCATGACGTTGCCACACCGTTGTTGCAACACCACTTGGAATTCTAAGGCCATCTTTGAACTTATTTGTGATTTCTCATTAATTTTAATCTCTAACTCAAGTTCACACCACTTAGCTAGAAAGTCAAATCTTAGATTTCCTTCAGAATATGAATTAGTTTTAGATTACACTTTCCATATTTACGTTACTGTTGGAATGGAACAGTGAAACATCGCTTTCCCGATCTTTAGGGATCTTCTAGGTCAATAGGACCGTACGCAATCTTGGGTTTTCTATGTGAAAGTAACGCCTGTTTATGCTTTTCTTAGTACTAGCATCATTACCATTTGTCATGGTTCTTCAGTCACAGCCCTCTTCATGTATTGACGTGATGATCTTGAGCTACCTTTCGAACTCTGTTGTTTACCAATGACTGCGCATTTATTATGTACAATGGAATCAAGAGTTGAGAAAATATCCAAGCAAATAAAACGAATATTAAATAATAATTTAAGTTAAAACAAGTGCTACCCACACGAATCAATAAGGTTATTTTTATGGAAGGCGCAGTTTTGCATCTTCCGCAAAATTTAGGAGGTGTTCATAAATTACATAAATAGTCAATTAAATTACAATTACATGGATACTAATGTATTATTACGCTGATTTTTTTGTAGTTCAAAGTCGAGAAAAATCACCTACCCATTTTATTATTGATTGGGGTCAAGAGTCATTAGCATGGTTAACTTTTTGAATATGACGAGGAAAAATACACCTCGTATATATTTAAAAAAATATTATATTATTTTATTGATCGATGCAAAGATTACAAAATTCCTCAAAGGTTAATGGGACCTTCACCTTTTGTTTTGGCCTTAGAATTTGTTTTATTTCGTATCGTCAAAAGTTTGATGTGACGGTTTTAATCAAAATATCGAAATCTTTTATCATTTTCAAACCGGTTGATGGGAAGTCAGTCACGAGTCATTTGTCTTTGTTTTTTTATAATAGATACATTCACACCTAGATACGCAGTCGGAGTTTGCATCTAACGAATCGATAACTCTAACTTAACAATTAGCACTTGTGACGTTTTAAAGTATATTTATTTGGATAATTTGATCATAGATCGCAACCATTTCTTAACGTTGTTACCAAGTACATGTTAAGTGGAAAAATAAACTTGGGCGATGAATCGGGTTTTTCAAGTTGTGGTGGGCGCGTGTACCTGTGTACCTACTTTGTTTTTCATAAAACATTTCGAAATTCAAGGTCGTCTGCCTAAGACACTTAGCACATTTACAGGGGAGTGGATAATTAGCAAACTCCGGAGTGCATCCACGAGGTTTTTCCCATGGAAATATACTTTTAATGTTCTGTCATTGGGAAAACCTTTAATATTTTTATATGTTTTTTTTTTTATAAACCAACAACGCTCAAACTGTAAAACAATCAACCGTCAACAGTCGGAGCTTTTTCTGTATCTATAGAAGATTTATAAAAATCTCAGAATTCGGTATTCATAGTTAAGCATAAAACTTATAATTATGTACAATGGGATCCTATTCACATTATATCCTAATCATAATAGTATAGAAGTTTCCTTTGCCAGTTTAAAACTTTTTTAAATTACGCACGCAGTTTTAACATTCCGCGGTAAAGTTATTTGGATTCGCGGAAATTTGACTTAATTCAATATGAACCTAATTAGGCAGGTACATAACGTTTCAGATTCGTCGCGGATTATGATTTTGTTTTTTTTAGTTTAAGTATATTTTCATCTATTCCACTTCGTTAATTTGTTCCTTGTTCAGTTTCAAACAATCTTGAAAAAAAAATAGTAATAATTTAATAAAATACTAATATTTTAATTACTTATTAAAATTTGCACATTCCCAAATTTAATCTATGAAGGTCTTCTTTTTAGGGTTCCGTAGTCAACTAGGAACCCTTATAGTTTCGCCATGTCTGTCTGTCCGTCCGTCCGTCCGTCCGTCCGTCCTCGCTTAATCTCTGTGACCGTTAGCACTAGAAAGCTGAAATTTGGTACCAATATGTATATCAATCACGCCGACAAAGTGGTAAAATAAAAATTTGAAAAAAATGTTTTATTAGGGTAGCCACCCTATATGTAAAGTTGGAAGTGTTTTTTTTTTTATTTCAACCCTAACGTGTGATATATTGTTGGAAAGGTATTCAAAAATGAATAGGGGTTTACTAAAATGATTTTTTGATAATGTCAATAATTTCGGAAATAATCGCTCCAAAAGAAAAAAACAATGTGTCCCCCCCCCCTCTAACTTTTGAACCATAAGTTTAAAAAATATGAAAAAAATCTGAAAAGTAGAACTTTATAAGGACTTTCTATGAAAATTATTTTGAACTTGATTGACAAAACAGTTTTTGTACAAAAAGACAAAAAGTTGTACAAAATAATTTCTAGACTAAGTTTGTAGTATAATCGTATATGCAAGCATTTTTTTTAACTTCGTTTACATATTTTATTATCCTGAACGTAGGTATCTTTTTTCAAACAAAAAAAGAATTATTGAAGTCGGTTCTCGCAATCCAAAATTACTTGCACGTCTTTGTATTAATTAGTTACCCAATTCCCCGAGAGATGGCGCTGTAGGTACTCATTACATTGGATCGGGTATTACCGAATTGTTCGGTTGGTCTCTGCTTGGCATTGGCGGTATCTTATAACTACATAAAACTTTTATTAAGAACATGCTAAGGCAATTTAGAACAAAACTAAAATTCATTTTTTAACACCATTAAAATGTTAAGGTAAAAACCAGTTCATAAATGGTTCGATAGATGGCGTTGTGTAAGGACGTAATTTTTTTTAAAGTCGATGTTTAGATTTTCCCTGCTTTCATGACCTACCGTGGTTAAGTAAGTTGCACCTTAAATATATTTGTAATTTTATTTATGAGTTTATAATTAGTCGTCGAGGTTTGAGCGCTCCCCTTTGTGTTCGCGCTAAAAACCGTCACAAGTCGGAGCCGGAGCGCCTGCCGCGGACTCGAGGAGCGTGTAAAACTCATAAGTGGGAACACTTATTGTGACGGTCGGAAAACTACGGAACCCTACACTGAGCGTGGCTCGACACGCTCTTGGCCGGTTTTTTTAACTTAATTGTGCTTTTTTATACAAAAACGCCCATTTCTAGAAGAGGTTATAAGAAATAGTGAGTGCAGATTAAAACAGAAAATTGAACACTTTGTCGCACATCGTTAACTCTCATTTATTCGTTCAATTAAAGCTGTAATTAAATGTAGACACATATTTTTTTTACCCTGCTTTTTCAGTACACCAGGGTTCACAGTTTCTTTAAAAAATGTGTTCCATTGTCAACACAGCTAATTACCGAATAGAGACTGCGGAGAAACGATAAAAATGGCAAATGTATTGTATCAATAAAATTTTACGAAAAAATCACTTACTCACGTCATAACTGAAGGTTGCTCTAGGTCAGTGTAAGTTAGCTAATTACATTTTGCCATTGAATTCATACATGGTTAAATAGCGTTTGTATAACTTTGACCCTCATAATGATATTCGATTCTTGTACAAATATAATGATGTGTACTGCTCTTTAGCATCTTTGTCACAAAATAATAATGCAAAAAAACTTCAATTAGATATGACACTTAAATAGTTTTTGCAAACAAAATTTGCTAGTTCCGTGTCTCGTCTACTTTTGCATAACATCTTGAGCAGTGTGTAAATGGGGATCAAATTAAGCAGTCAGTGGCTCTATGACATCTGGGAAGGCGTGTGTTTACTAGTGTGTCTGTTGGCTGACGTAGGTAGCTAAGGAAATATTTGAAATCACGTCATTTTCAACCTTATGTTAAAGGAACTAAGAATGTAAACAAAGAATGAAGTTATAAATTCATTATAAAAAGACGCACTTAGGTACATTGATCAAATCACGCGGAATGTGGCAAGCTTCAAGTGCTGTTCTCACATACTTACATACTTAATTATGTTCAAGCAACTCTTTGTGAAGCGTTAACTCTGTTTGTATAATGCATAGGTATTATTATAATTAAAAAGAAAATGATTAGATTACATCAATATTTTATACATAAAGTTACATGGCATTAACCTAGTTTAATTTGAATAAAACGTTTTTAATCAGCAACCAAACCCGCAGATTCCCAGTTGAACTTACCGACCCATATATGGGTTTCGTGGTTCGTGAGTGATGTGAAATGTTGATATCAAACTCTCCGATTCTCCCGCAAAATAAGAAAACAAACTATCAATTAATTCCATCCTTCTATACATGTCATTCGGTGATGGAAAGTCATCAACACCAAGATATACGATCTTACTTTTATTTAACAATACATTGAAAAATGATTAAGTTTCTTCTTTATCGTTTCTTTAATGCCTAACCTTTCTAAAAGTATTAAAAAATAAATTTTAAAATTATTTAAAATATGGATTTATTTAAGAAAGGTTTCCGCTGCCGGAAAAGACTGTCAGACTTTTACTTACTAGAACCCTGATGTTTCTACAGTGGCCCTTTGTGTTCTGGGGTAGGGTACCTCTCTCGAACAACCCGCAACCGGTGCATGCGGTGGCCCTTGCAGGGTTCTCTGCGAGTGCTCAACCTGGCGTCAAAATTATATGCAGCCTATGAAAAGAAATAAAATAACTCGCAGGCATGCAGGTGTCCTCAAGATGTTTATCGATTACTTGGCAGTCAAATCGCACTATTAGGCTATCACTGTATCAGCCTGAAAATAAAATGATTATTAAAAATAAATGATTGTTGCTTTGTAGATTTCAAAAAGTGTTAATATGTTTAATAATTAATTGATTAAAGCAGTAACCTAGGGAGAAAACTTGAATTAGGCACTGATAAGATTAAAACCATAATCTAGACCTAGAATTTAGCAAGGTTAAGGAGCAAGCAATTTTCAATCGACTGATTAGTCACTACATTGTAATAGATATATAATTACTAATGGAAATTATTATGTCGTTTTATGACGAACGGACGGAAACTTGAGGAAAACATTTTCCTAGTCCGAAGGTTATATTGATATAAACACATACATTATGATTACATTAAACTTAGCGTGCCAATGTTGTTGGCCGATCTGTTATGTCAACATTTAAGTGTTTGCTATAGTTTTTGTGAAAATCATTTTAGAAAACTATCGACGGTACGATCGATGGTAAATTAGCTTTGAACATCCTGGAACATGTAAATAATACCACAGTAGTAAAGTAATCCGCGGTGTATTGGGCAGCTGGGCTAAAAGTTACTTAAGCTGTGCTGATTGAAAGATAAAGCATGAAGGTTTGGAACGTGAGCCATCTACTCGTATCTCCTGATTTACACATGGCTGCTTACGTTCATATGTGGTTGCAATATTTTATGCCTGTTTACCTGTTCCTACAAGATTTTCTTAATACTTTTTTGCACTAATAAAATTTATATGGCTCGTTTTGCACCAAACTAAAGACCATCTAAAATTAAAGATGGCGGCATCATCTTTAATTTTAAATGGTACCTGTACCCGGTACTATAACCGGTACTGCATTCGTGCGGGCATGCAGTACCGGCTATAAAATAATAAAAACATCATCTTTTTTAAAAGAAGTAATGACTCTGGATTGCCAATCCAGTTCAAAATACTTAGACGCAGTCGCAGCAGTCTTTACGATGAAAAGGCTAATGAGTATTGGCACGATATTGAACTTGAGGTGAGTGACGGGAGCAGGTTGAATGCGTGCCTGTCTGTGTCAAGTGCCATGGAAGTGTCGCAAGCGCCGCACGGCAAGTCCTCGCGTCTCGCAATGCAACCGCGCAGGCGCAGCTATTACCGCTGTTGCAACTGGAAGCCGCCCGCGCACCCCTCACGCCGTGATCCGGAGATACATTTTAGTTCTCACGGATAAGTAAAATTGCAGACTGCGCCGATTGTTGGTTCACCAAAAGTGCAATTGGAATGTTAATTAATTAAGCGATTATTTCGCACATTTAACTGTTGCCAATTGTATAGCATCTTCGTCTGTTATCATTATTTTATGATCATATATAGCATTTAATGGATTAGTAATTTACTAAGTAATTTCATCATAGAATACTTATAGTCTAAGATCCGGCTGCAAAATCAGTGTACCTATCGAGTATTTGCTGAAAACCAAATTTTTACACATAGTCATGATTAGGAGAATTTATATCCACCAGGTTGCCTATCAAAATGTGGCCGCTAGTATTTTTAATTAAATTATTAATAATTCATAATCCGTAAGAAATTTCATTGACTTTTTTTTTCAATGAAATGTCGTCTACTTTACGGCAACATCTATAAAGACTCTGAAAAATTATGGTTGCCGTTGCGCACCTGGCCGCACCTCTTCGCAGCCAGGTATACACAGGTATGAATTTGTTACATTTATACACCCACAACGTACATTTATAATTTATATATCAAATTAAAGCTAATTTTTTTCTGTATATTATTATATACGGTTGCTTAATTAAATCTGGCCGCCAATAAGGGTTGCTGGCTAATAAATATAGTAAATATATTTATTAAGCTGGCTGCGAAGAGGTGCGGCCAGGTGCGCAACGGCAACCATAATTTTTCAGAGTCTTTATAGATGTTGCCGTAAAGTAGACGACATTTCATTGAAAAAAAAAGTCAATGAAATTTCTTACGGATTATGAATTATTAATAATTTAATTAAAAATACTAGCGGCCACATTTTGATAGGCAACCTGGTGGATATAAATTCTCCTAATCATGAATATGTGTAAAAATTTGGTTTTCAGCAAATACTCGATAGGTACACTGATTCTGCAGCCGGATCTCGTACTATTAGTAAATTACATATATTAGCTATTAACTAGACTGGGCACTCAATTTTAATAATAACTTACCAAGCGATTTCCCTCCCTTTTTTCCCGGTAATATGTTACTTGGCGATGATTAATTTATGACCTTAAAATGACAAAAGCCGCGAACAATACCCCGCTAGTTTCAAATAAATGTGAATTAACAAGGCTGAGGTTACTAGGACTCACCTTTTTAACTACCATTATGTATTTTTATATGATTTTATAGTCCGAAATACTGAGTTGTATGTTTTTAAAATGTTTTCATAAACCTTTTTATATTTTGTATACTTATTACCACGCAATACAATTTTCGTGGATTATAATAAGGCTTAGTACAGTTAAATAAAAAATGTAACTAACCATGAAACTATAATATATTCACAGTAAACAACAAAGACCGGGCGGCGCATTAAGAGTGCTTTATATTCCGCGTGTCTATGGTTCTAAAAATATAGGGACAGTGACTCAAAGACATTACGCGATAGTTTGACCAGTCGTTATTTTATGCAAGCTTATGTAATGAAAATTGTATCATTCATATTTTGACAGCTAATGTGTATCTACTTTGCTGCGCCATGGGTCTAGCGTGATTTCTGCATCAGTCAGCCAGAGTTTAGCAAATGCGTTCTCCATATCTTTGAGCACAAACACGGGTTTATGTTTACCATTTAAAATTGTGTGTGTGTTGGTTCTTTTGAATTCTGTAAATGCGTCGCTCAGTATGTTTTTGTGCACTGAGAAATAAAATTCAGTGTTCAGTTTAAATTGTGCTTTTTATGGTGTAATTAGCTACATCGGCAGTTCAGGTTGGTGTGTCTACCAAGTAGCAATAGCCTAGCATAAACCCTTGGGGTGCACCAAACATTTTTTAAATTATTCAAACAGGAAAGAGTATTTTGTTTTCTTACTTAGATTTACTTTGGTAATGATTCTGATCTGAACAAGTTAAAGTTTATTTTCTATTCTTTATTGTTTAATTTTGTGAGACGGGTTGGTTGGTTAACAAAATCAGAAGCTTCGGTCAATTCAATCAACAAAATAAAACCAAACTTATAAGTTCATTGTGTATGACTGAACATTTGTGTTTTTATTTTCAATAGATAATATGAAATTAATTCAAAGGAGGATATTGAACTTTTTTTTAATTTTGCTATCTGGTTTGTATCGGTATTTGACCTTGATAATCCACACAGCCTGTCACGTATTTTAGCTCAAGCAACACTTTTTCACCTTTTGATAAGAATTAAAGAAACTATTGTTAAAAGATATTATACTTTTAATAGTTTCTAACCTAAAAGACCAGATGCACAATAGATCATTAAAAGACTACGACTAACGCATACCACGAGTACGTGGTTATAATATTAATTGAAATCATTAATTTTAATTACCTACACGAAGATCGTTTAATTTATTGATTTTTCACAGAAACAAAGAATAATGAGTAAGTCAATAATAAAACGACATTCTTGAACATTTACTATTAAATGGCTTATTCAGACCATTACCTAATAATAATATTACCTAATATAAATAATAATAGTTAATTCATTTACCTGCAAAATTTCGTATGCACATCAAATAAACAGCTAGTTTTTTAAACACGTCGCGATT
The DNA here is from genome assembly GCA_958449745.1 of Ochropleura leucogaster. Classification (NCBI taxonomy): domain Eukaryota; kingdom Metazoa; phylum Arthropoda; class Insecta; order Lepidoptera; family Noctuidae; genus Ochropleura; species Ochropleura leucogaster. The sequence goes on along the minus strand of OY288204.1, from coordinate 12,372,650 downwards.
CTTCAATTACTATGAATGATTTTGAACATCTGTTTAAGGTGTTAAATAGATAAAACAACATCAGAATTACCTTCGTCTCTGACATAACAACGGTGACAGATATGCTGAAACCACAAAACATAAGTTTCAACAAGGATGTTAATAAAATAACAAGTTTTGGTACTACCTGGTTCATACATTCAGTGACGATGTTTCCGTGATCCATGAAAATAATGAAAGTGAACATATTTGAGCAACAGCTTTATTTTTTTTTTAGAACAGTGAATGTCATTGGCTTATACGATGTAGCCTCGGGATATTCCAGCCTTTACTAAAAGGGCTCGTCTTATAACAAAGGGCGACCTCGAAATTGTTGTGACAATCCCATTCCCGTTATTTTTTTTGGTTGTGATCTGGTTTTTGAACTCACTTACATTAAATACTATAATCTAGAACTAAATCTTACTCCTCTTTAGTTATGCCATGAAGGATAAAACACAAGATATCTTTCCGATTAAAACCACTATGCGTGTTCACTACAATAAAAATTAGATCGCGTATAATTATAGCTATTAAAATTATGCTAAATAGTTTGTAATTTTCATGATAAATAAGATTGAAGCAAAGAAATATACAATGTTGAGATAAATCACGCACATAATGTAATGTGAATATTTGGAGTATCGTAACACTTGCTTGATACAATGTAAGTAACAAATGATCGACAGGTTACTTACACATATTTCATCATACTAGAATTAACGATGCAATGATTTCCGTTGTATTTAATTAATAGAATTTATCAAGATGAAGAAGTGGATACACTGTAAGGAAATAAACCATTTGAAACAGCAGGCACAGGTACATCATAAAGTACTAAGTACGAGCAATTACTGACTACTATGGAAGTACATCCATAGTAATTGTTCAACGGTAATTGTAAATCCAGTTGGCGTTATCGTTTAGCAGTCTTTTGTTTTGTCATTGAAGCAATTAATCATTGATGTAGCATCAATGATGTTAGTCATCTGTGATAGAAACAAGATGGTAACCGTGGTCGTAGTTCTTTGTTAGTTAGAAAATTGCGCAAATATTTTTACGTCGATAGGCTTACTATGGATAACGTCACGGTCAAAACAATAATTAGAACGTTTGTGCGGGGCCCAAACGAGACCAGAAGAGCAGGGCTGCCGAATGTTAAAGAAAATGGGCATCTGTTTCATATTTTCAGTATAAGTTCGTCGTTCGTCGTTCGTAAATAGCTTCTTATTCAGTTTGAGAACCCACCTTATGAAATTGTTTTTGTATGAAACTGTTTCCGTAAAAGTTCTACTATGCAGGATCCTAAGTCTATGAAGTGCTGACACATCAAACAATTAAAAATCATTTCGCAGAAATATTTACACGACATATTTTTATATAACTGGCATCATTGCATTGGAAATACCATCACGTCAAGGTTCGTAAATAATGCTAGCAGCCCTATGCGGATTGTTGGTGGCGGCGCGTCAACGACGTCGTGTGTATGCTGCGCCAGCGCCGACGCTTTTGTCAATGCGTAATAAAGTCGTGCGACTGCGCATTGGCGGCCGTGGCATGCGCCGTACTAGCACCTCGTATATTGAACAGATCACACCCACGCGAAACGTTACATATGTTTAGTTTAGTATGAATGTATATAATTGCTAAAGTTAATCCTTACTAATCTTATTAAAGCGAAAGTGAGTTTCTTTGTCTTCACACCTAAATGGCTAAACCGATTTTGATGAATTTTGGTACAGAGATAGTTGGGATCCTGGAGACGGAACTGGTACGAAAGGGGAACTGTGTACCCTGAATTTAACGCGAGCGAAGCCGTGGGCAAAAGCTAGCTTAGAATAAATGACAAATCTATTTAAGGACGAACAAGTTTGGACTTCTTCATAACATAACCTTACGCCTGAAATCCCCGAAGGCTTAGCAAGAAGCATTTCGCCAGTTAGGTTTTAAGTCCGTCAAGACCTTCTTAATCCATAAGAATCCCATAGGTAACCATCAAACTGATTTAAATGATATATTTTGTAAATATGGTTGCAAGATGGGACAGTTTTGAACATGCGGTGGTGCGATAAAAGAATTAAAACATTTGATTCGTATGTAATCATTATCATTTCATTTATTTTTCCTTGTCTCACGTGTGGCAGAAAGAAAAACGTGATGAGTTCCGTTTTATGAGTCTCAAATTTAATAGAAATTAACTATTCCAAAATCTTGATTCCCGATATTGGTCTATTTTTTAAAATTAAGTTTGTGACATTTAAGACGCCCATTAGCATGCAAAAGTGATTCCATAAAATGAACAAGGATAAGCGTACATTTTAATTTGAAAGGTTATTTCAGGTCAGTGACTGAATTCGTTGTAAAAAGAGTTAATTTCATAAATATACAAAATAGCATACATTTGTAGTATTTCTCTTCAAAGAACAAGAAAGTTTAACGACCCGTTATTTCAATTTTCGAACTGAACACACTGACTCGGTAATTCCTCTTCTTTTTATGCCAGGAGGAATTATATACTTCACGAATGTGTTTGCGGAAATATAATTTGAATGCGATTGTAATGATATTGCAGTTTTTTTTTTTAATTCAACAGTGATTCAATAAATACTGAAAGGCAGATGGAAACATGCTTCGGTTGTAATTTGATGATCACATACTTTTTTGTTCCAGACATTGCAAACGAATCGAAATGGAAACTTTAAATGGCTTTTTAAGTTGTATTAAATATAGAGGACGAATGAAACAGTAATTGATTAGCTTAACGATAATGCAAGTACAAGTTGTCACCGTTTTTTATTCAATCAATCTGTTTTAGTTTTCGTGCAGTCTGTTAATGACCCGGTTTGTTTAACGTGCACTTAATACGAAAATATTAACGGAATGTATGCAGTAAAAAATTGTTTATATCAAATATAAGGTTTATTAACGCTCTTGACTCTTTTTTGGCCAAACTAATAATAGTACATTGCGCTATAATTAGTTAATCTATGATTGATGGGCTCCTTCACAAAACATAATGGAAACTTCAGTGATTCGTAACGTAAATATAATATACTAGCTTTTGCCCACGGCTTCGCTCGCGTTATATTCGGGATAAACAGTTCCCCTTTCCTGATTTGCAGGTTGCTACCTGTAGTTTTGGCCCTAGCGCCTTATTTATTGTAATAGCAATTCTCAATTCTCCCTTTTCTTCCCTTTTTCTTTTTTTAAAATAGCCTTTGTTCGGTTCTAGGGTCCCAACTATCTCTGTACCAAAATTCATCAAAATCGGTTTGGTCATTTAGGCGCGAAGACGTAAAAAACAAATAAACTTTCGGTTTTATAATATTAGTCAGGATGAAAATTTTAAAGTCGTTACATTTCAACCGCGCGGTCCCAGTAAGGCCTCCGATCTGAACATTTTAAAATGAAGTTTAATTACATACTGCACATACACATTGTAGTTTATTTCCCCGACTCTTTGAACTTTTCATACGGATTTTTTTTAACTTCCACAGCTATTGCGCATCTGTCTCGCGAGTTTATCAAATAACATTTATATTCTAGCTCCTAAGATATTATATTATTATCGTACTACACTAGCGTTTTGGTTGCCGTATTTTTCCACATATACAAGGTTGAACTTAATTTATATTTAGTAGCTTTTAAATAACGAGGTTTACGCGAACCGGCTATTAATAGGACACATACATTATTTTGTCTCAAAGTCAAGGAGATCGTCCAGCTCATCTTATGAACCCGACCTTTCTTTCTGACATTTTCGGTTTATTGACATTTCTTAATCTGAGTAAAACCTCAATGGCAAAATATGCATTGATAACGTTTTTGATAAGGATAACTATTTGCTAGGTTGCTAAGTAGCTCTCAATTTCAATGTTGCCAATTAATCTTCTAGGAGTGTATTGATCACGATAATCAATATATAAATATCGCGTTTATAATATTAGTAAAAATCAAAATATACATATATTTAGTTTCATCCGGTTAGACTGTAAGCCCACTCCAACACAGCTAGTAAAAGGCTAAGCAGACGATGATGATGATAATGTGCTAAAAAGTCTTTCATCGCATCAATATCTTGAATTAGTTGCGTTTGTGAATTTGCTGAGTGTGCAGTTTAGGAAATGATGAATTCTCCAATGTCTGTGATTATTTGAGTTCCAATTTACTGATTTTATTTATTGACATACAGTCATTGGACTTGTTGACGACTCGGACATACCTATGTTATTCGAACACCGTATCTGAATTGACACATTTTAATTTCATGATTTTTCCAAACCTATCAGGTTTTTTCTAGGTTGACTAGAATTAAGACCTGTTTGCAAAAAAGGTGGCCTCATCCTCCTCTTATTATTTAGACTATTTCGATAATAAGAGTGCAATGAACGAATTTCTGATAATTCGGACACCATCAAAATTATTGAAGCTGTTAAGTACAGTCAGATAAAAAGTATTGAAATATAATTATACAAAAAAAAGCGTTACCAAAAATAGTTATTAATAACGGCAGCTTTCGTCAACAACTAAAGGCTGGGCAAATAATTGATTTCTACAATTAAGGTATCGTTCGGACCGTACAAAACAGCTTTCATCAGTAAAAAAAAAATGAAAATTAAATGTGTTAATTCAGACACTGTGTCCGAATCACCAGCTAGTCGTTCATTGCACTCTTATTAAAATAGTTTAGAGAAAAAATGGAGGTCACCTTTTTTGCAAACCGGTCCTAATTCTAGTCGACTTAAAAAAACTTATTGGTCTGCAAAAATGTTAAAACCCCGGTCTTGGCGAGAGTTGAACAAACGGTTATGATGAAAAATTTGTAGAGGAAGCTGATACTTTATAACACCTGAATTTTCTTTGAAATCTCATCTGCAAAGCTGCAAAAAAATAATAAACCTGAATACGTTTTGTTATTTTTTTATTATTAACTCTTCGTGGTTTTTATAAGTAGGTTTCTAAAAAGGACTCGCTGTCAATTCGGTTCAATTTTTTTAAATGTTAGTTACCTCATAACTAAGATTGTTCCAAGATTAACGTGAATCATTTTTATATTTCGTAGAAGGAGCTCTTGCGGTTGTCCTATTAAAATAATTATTCCTGTTGGGAAAACCCAAAAATACTGCCTGTCTGGGGAATTGGAGCCAGGAGTTCGGCGGTACCTTAAGTTGCTATGTTTACAGTTTAAATCACTTATCTACCTAAGTCATCTACCTTGCCCACTGTCGGAATTTAATAAGCATCACTAAGCATTCAAGACTAAGCTTTTAAGCTTTGCTGCAGTGACATGTAACATTAATATATTAGCGTTAAGAAATTAAACGAAAATCATAGCAAATTCATTTGAATCATTTAATAATCAAAACTGGCTATAATTGCGTTTTTTTTGCTGTATTAATTAAGCTTATTAAGGTTTTTCCTATTGTATCATCTTAGTGCAAAAAATAGTTAAAGAAATATTTTCCTTGATCCATAAAAGGCAAACTTATAAAAATATTTGTAACGTTTTGTTAAAGGTTTTTTTCTTCCACGGATCTCTAAGAGACCAGTTTTATGTTATTCCCAGAACACAAAGAGTAAAAACCTGTAACTTAAACAGGTATTTCTACACTTGTTTTTTTGTGATTCAGGAATTTGTCTTGGCTTGCTCTACTTCCATTTGCAATTGTGGCTTCGTACACCATGGCGTCGTTAGTGTCTACTTAATTGTATAATGACTATCCTTAGCATTCACTCGTTCATTCATTTCCAAGGCACAGAAAAATTGTGAACCTTGTTATTTCAATGTATTTATCCTCACTGCTGTATCAACGGGTTAAACAAGTAGGTCATAGTCCAATGGTTAAAGTGAAAATATGTATTTAAATAAACCCTAAAAATGTCAAGTATTGTATTGTTATCAACGCGATGACGAACACATAAATAAGACATTTTTGTAAGTGAATCCACGTACAAGCGATTAGCCTTGGTTTGCTCGTGTGAATGGGTTTTCAAATGTTTATAAATCGATTAAGAATCGAGATGAGATGTTTTGATTCTTTGTCAATAAATATTTTAATGAGCACACTTTTTGACTTCAACATCAATTGTTTATATGTACGACTAGTTTGGCGCTTTGGTAAGACGACTTTATGGTTTATTTATAGCTTGGTAGTTCTGTTTACATTATAAACTGACGTTGTCTGGCTCCAGTTACCATAGGTCATCAGAATCCTGATTAGTATTATAAAAGCGAATGTGATTTTGTTTGTTTGTTACGTTTTCACGCCTAAATAGCTAAACAATTTTTCATCAATTTTGGTACAGAGATAGTTGAGACCCTGGAGATGGACATGGGCATTTTTTTAAAATAAGAAATGAGGGAGAAAGAGGGAAGGAAAGGGAATCTTAGCTTTATTTTTCCAATAAATAAGGTGCAAGGGCAAAAACTACAGGTAGCAGGTACCTGCAAATCAGGACAGGGGAACGGCGTTACTTTTAACTGTGTTATTTAACGTGACTGAAGCCGCAGGCAAAAGCTAGTTTTATATAAAGAGTAAACACGTCGTATTTTAGTCAAATAATCTAAAGGTGTGATATAGGTTGTTCCAATATAGGTTAGATTTATTTGTAGTTATCAATATTTAGAAACCTTGACGGACATCATTGTATAACGCCAGTACGATCGCGATCGTTTTTATTTCAAAATATGTGAAGGCCTTCAAAGATGTAAACGAAAGGGCTTAGCATATCAATAATAAAAATAAATATTTAAATAACACAATCTTTCAAAACAAATATCTATTATCCTAATAGGTATAAGCGTCTTTAATTTAATTTCACCACAAACAAATCAATTTAGTACGTATTCGCGCGAGACTTACGGGTGTATTGGGTAACTTACAATACCAACATTACCTTGAATCTCACATTTTTAGTATTAATGACCGATAATACTTTATAAGTTCGACAAAAGGTCATCACACATTATAATATCAGGTAGGCATTATTTCTAATACATGTCATGGTTTAAAACAATTTGTCTACTAATGCAGAAAATTGATATTTAATAAAAATATCAATCTAAATACCCTTGAAGTGTTTGTATAATTAACGACTGGTTATGTTCTTACGCAAGTAATTTATAGAGATCATTATAATAGTGTTTACAGTAGTTTTCTATTGCAACATCTGACTGGTTTTGAAAAGAGCTATTAACGAGTTTCTGCCTAAATCACTATTTCATTTCAATTAACATGAACTTCATTTCAACTCAATTGTAGTTATTCTTTTTTCATTTGACGTACAATAATTATGTTGTTGATTTCATGATCGACCTTGTCAAGTACGCAGTTATGCATGTAACTGGGCACATAACATTACTATCAGCTTAATTATATATAAGAAGTAAACAAAATGCTGTATATTAATTTCACAACAAATACTGTCAACTTTCCTCCGGTATTTTGAAGGATACCTAGGTCCTGTCTGGTGGGGCGAAGCAGTTCTACAAGATTAAATTAAGATATTGCAAAACAGATATACTATACGTCGTAGTAGAATTTGGGTGGGAACGGTCAGAAATGAATAAGACGAACTTTATACGTCATCATAAAAATATTTCATTTAGCTACGTCTGTACGCGGGAACCGCCTTTCAAAATCATTAAGCCTTGATATTTAGATACGTTAAGGTTTTTGAAAAATGGTCACGGTACCTATTAAAAAAAATAAAATTACTATTTCCCAATCTTGAATTTTAAATAACTACACTTAGTGTCTTAAAGAGCAAACCACAGACCCAGACAAACGTATTTAAATAATTAATGTAGAAATCATGACTAGAGAAAACCTTCAGAAATGAATCTTCTCCATTTTTTAGGCACCGGTCTTACTGGGTGGGTAGAGTTATAAAACAAACATTAAAAAAAATCTCCTTCTATTTAAAGTCGGTTCAAAAATGTTACGATTTATCGTAATCTATGTCAGGGGCAGTATAGAAGTTCCCATGCATATCAATCAAGTTAAACTAGTAACCAAATATCCGGAAAACGCCCACATAATCCCGTATTATTTCCGGAGATCACAAATCGGAACCAATTAGTTCAAATATTTCGAAAGCCACTCGTGCTTATGCAGTATGCTAATAATCAAATAAACTATTAATTATAATGTACAAATTGAGAGTCATTCAATGCTCGTTATCGACTAGTACTCCTATACAATGTGTCTGTAATTAATACTAGTATTTTGTGTAGTGCCTGCTCATTTAATATAATTCGGCCGATATGCGTGGTTGAGACGATTGGCGAATCGGCTCCGCACTGGTCCACTGGTCCACCCTGACATTCGATCGAACTTGACGCGCGACAGTAAGCGGCTGAACTTACTATTATACCCAAAACTGCTCATTCTGCAATCGTGATACCGTGTGCACACACCTTTAAAATTAATGTAATATAAACAAATATAGAAAGTGACCGTGTTTATTTGTGCACGTTTTAAACATGAAATTGTTGTGATTGTTACAGTGAAAATGGAGGCGTTGAGTCGGCTTGTTGAGGGCTACCATGACCTGATGGACAACAAAAGTGACCAGAGGGTGAAAGACTGGTTCCTTATGTCGTCACCTTTCCCCACACTGGCTGTATGTCTCACATACGTCTTCACAGTTAAAGTGAGTACTTAATTATCCAGAGTTATGTCACTATAATGATTTAACGTCACTTGAATCAATTAACAATATTGATACCACGTCAAATTAATTAAACATCATTAGGAATGTTTTCCACTGGAACTTGCCGCGGATATTGGAACGCAGTTGCGTAATAAATTATCGTCCAATTAAAGAACGGACAGACAATCACTTGTTTTGACATTTTATGTTTTTTTATTATTTCATCACTAAGAGTCTATTTTTTTTGTCAGGTGCTGGGCCCGAAGTTCATGGAAAACAGAAAACCGTTCGAACTGAAAAGAATATTGATATTTTACAACTTGTTCCAAGTTATATTCAGTTGTTGGCTGTTCTATGAGGTAAAATTCTAAATAATATTTTGTGAATTCTTTAAATAATATAAGTGTATGGTCTGTGTACTAATGTCAACTTACGTCTTCCTTTCTAGAGTTTGAAGAGCGGCTGGTTCACAACGTACAGTTTTAGATGTCAACCCGTCGACTACTCGAATTCTCCTGACGCGATACGGGTAAGAGAACATTAACACTATCCTAAACCTTTCTTAACTAAACAAAAAAACAAACCATAAATTAATTGTTTTTTGAAGAGCATAAGCTCTGTAATCGCAAGCTAATTACTATTATGTTGTCATTCCGACAATACTTTAGAATATCAAACAATAATGTATAGTGTGTTGTTTTGTTTAGTTCATTACTAAACTACATTTTTCTAACTGTAGAATGTCATCCACTAATCAGTCTCAATTAAAGTGAAATTCTTTTTTGACACAAAACGTTTATCAACAACCTGTTTGGTGATTGCAATTAAATCCTAATTAGACGCTACAGAAAGAGAATAACAGTCTTAATAGGTTACTATGAAGACTTGAAAAAATATACAACAATCATATGGTGATTATATGCAATTTTAACTGTCATTACATTGCATGAATCATTTATCCTTTATTGTAATCAATTGAGTTGAATAGTCATGTGATTACATTAGCTTTACTTTGTTAGGGGTCTAGTCAGTTTGTTAGGCTCGTTTACCTCATTCTATTAAATAGTATGGAATATTTTTGCAATAATTATGAGCCTTATAATGACTTGGGATCGAAGGATTGGTTTGCTTGTGTAAGCACAGACCGCTCGAGAAAAGTTAGTAAGGTTCGTAGATTTATCTAGGCTGGTAACTATAACTTAGTTAATAAAACTCGTCCAGTTTTAGGGTTCCGTACCTAAAAAGGAAAATACGGAACCCTTATTGGATCAAGTAAGTACTTGTCTGTCTGTCTTTCAAGACCCTTAATCACGAGAACGCATGAATGCATCCGATTGAAATTAAAACCATATATTTAAGTCTGTAGTCCCTTTGTGCTGAAAAAAAACAACCCTCTTAGTATACGCACTCAAAACATATGGGCGATTTTATCGTTTGAAAGTTGCGCCTGATACAGAAAAATTTAAAGGGAGTCATTTGTCTTGGTATGGACATGTAATGAGTAGGGACGAAGCACATGGGACTAAAAGAGTGATCGATCTGAACGTTGATGGACGGAGAGCGACAGGAAAGCCAAAAATGGATAGATTGTGTAAGGAATGATATGAAAGGGAAAGGAGTAAATGATACCATGACATCTGATAGGGGAGAATGGAAGAAGAAAACGTGTTGCGCCGACCCCAACTAGAATGGGACAAGGGCAGGATAATGATGATGATGATGATAATGATCCCAAGTTTGTACGGTACCCTCGGTGCCCGAGTCTGACTCTCTCTTGATCGTTTTTTTTTCTTTTTCTTTGCCTTATCCTTTTTCAAACTATTTTATTGGTGCATTCAATAAAGGCGAGTGGCCACAGATCTAACATGTGCTAGGTGCGTCGAGGTTGTTTGCCTTCAAGTTCATTCGCACTGACATGTAATTACTGCACTGATTGGTACCCTAGCAATTTGATTGTGTAATCACATATTATTATAATAAAATAATGACAGCCTTATGCGCATCTTCACGGTTTTTATAATGATTTTAGAGGAAATATATAATAGATATCTCATCCAGCTACAGTGTGTTTTTCTTGTTTGTCTTATTTGGTAAACAAATCATTTTGTTTTTGCATCAAACAATAAATTCTTTTAGTATTTTTTGCACTGCATATGAAATACAAATTAGGTACATCAAAAGTCTGCTTCTATTGACAATTGATACTATTTGTTAGATTTAAGTTTTCTATAAATAAAACACACAGATACACCCACAAAATCGCTAATTGTTTTAATCAAACAAGAAAATATACCTTTTCATTACGTACGGGTTGTTTAAACAAACAGCCAAGAGCGAGTCAGACTTGCCCACCAAGGGTTTCGTACAAACACCTTTTGACTGCGTAGAAATAAAATGTTTATTTTACAACAGCACAAAGGAACCAGAGTTGAGGAGGTTTATAGTTTTAATTTCACCTTGATACCACGCGTTCCCGAGATAAGGTGTCTTGACAGAGATACATTCAGACAGACAGACGGATAACAAAGTAATCTAATAAGGGTATTTTCCTTTTGAGGTACAGAACCCTAAAAAGCAAATCCATAGTCATAATGATAGTCTTGTACAAGTCTAACAGTAGACAGTTTATTAGATTCAATATAATAAATTCACAATAAGAAACTAATAAGTTAATGTAACGATTACTAATAAAACTGTAGTATTCCTTATTACGTTACGTCTACGTGATTTGGATTATGTTGTGTTATAATGCGGAATGCGTCAACATATGACCACACACAAGCTGCTTTATGCTCTATGCTAGTGTTTTATTTAGAAATAAGTGAAACATTGAAGGATTTTTTTCTTTTTTCTTATGGGATGGGAAATCATCAATTAATTTCCTCCTATCTGGATAGAGCGGGGGGAGAGACAGACTTTTACTGACTAAAACCCGCCCATTTTCCTTCTTTTGGCCTTTATGTTCTGGGACCGCAGTATCTTTTTCGAACAACCTGCAACAATATTGAAGGACTTAACTGTTGGACGATTTATTAAGAAGGGCACGGCAGCGCCCTCGCCATTTTATTTTACGAAAATAATTTCTACAATTCTTAAGAAATAACACACATCATACAAACAAGTTTCATATAAAATTTGAATACAAAACTCAAATTTTATGTGTTATTTTCCTTTGTTGTTAATAAACAATAGAGTCATCATCATCATACATAAATAAAGCAAGAAATATGTCTTAGTATCCTAATGCCTAATTCCGAGGACTACATGGGTAAAGAAACATGAATCCCTTTTATTCGCTGAGAATGCATTTTAATTGTATTATCGATCTGTTTTTATTTTTTTTACAGACAGTAAATGGCTGCTGGTGGTACTACTTTTCAAAGTTCACAGAATTCTTCGATACGGTAAGTTACGATCACATAAATAATACGAAACATTTCGATGTGCTTAGAGAATTAAAAAAAAAACGAACGAGGCGCAAAATTCCAAACTACATTCTTAAATGATGATCTCACAATGTAATTTCATTCATTAATATATAAAGGTATTTTATTGTAAGAAAATGAATGAATAAAAACGCAATTCTTTTATGAAATTGAACATACCATATTTATTTCTTATTTTTGCCGTCAAAAAGTTTCTATTTAATGGGTTTTGGATAAAGTGGTTACATATTAAAAAGAAACAACTTAATAAAAATTTTAATGCAGACTTGAAAATTATTTTTTGTGCAAACCGGTGTCCCAGGTAATAATTTCAAAATCTAAGCCCGTTCTAAAAGTCATGGGCAGTATACCCGAAGCCTGTTAGCTCTAATAGTGGTCTGCCTTCGCCAACTTAAGCACTGGAACAACTAACCAGTATATATTCGCTAAGTTAATTTCTCACTGTCAAGGTCACACGGACACTTACGCTGTTTACTTCCGGAACTGGTACGAACTCGACTTGTTTACGCAGAGTCTACGTGCATATAATTTGCTCTAATATTAGATTTATTTGTTTGCTCATAATACGTGGTTAAAACAATATGGTTGACGTTTATTTTGGGAAGTTTCTCGATTTTGGCAGACGTTGAACCTTGGACTGGTTTGAAGTTACTTTATCCGTGAATGTATTAGAATAGATGCCCAAAATATGCGTAATAGACTTACTAAGGCATTTAATTTACATAATGGTAAATCTCACAGAATGTTTAAATGGACGAAGCCTTTTGTAAATCAATATTCCAGTTCTTTACACAATTCACACCTGGTGAAGATGGGTGACGAATAATTAAGGTTCCTAACCGGATTAAGATCAAATACCTACCGGTTTTAATCTATAAAATTCAAGTTTCGGAATTTTATTGTGGGTTGAAATGGTGTAGAGAATGCGCATCAAGTTATAAGAGCTGATAAATGACTTATTAAATCGTGTCTTCCTATTTTTTTACTTATCTGGTAATTTAATACGGTTTTAGAAAGGGTAAATAACCTTCCAAATATAGCTTCGAAAGTCTGGGAACTATAATAATAATAACAGCCGCACGGGTTGATTTTTGAGGTTAGACCGCGCTTTCGAAGATCAGTCAGTGACTGGGTGGTGTGGACCCGGCTGTCATTTAAAGATTTCTGACGGTCAGTACAGATAGTAATTAATTCAAAAGTCTAACAACCAGTCTTACCCAGGGGTAACGAATTTCCCAATACTAACTGGGTTCTTGAGGTCAGACAGGCAGTCACTCCATGTAATACTCGAGTTTTCAGCTGCTTGCGGTAAGACTGGAAACTGAAAAACAACTCCCTATAAAGGTGAGAAAAGTTTAGGCAGTTGATGAAATCTAGGAAGGAGGTAGATTAGGTACTAAATTCTTTATTTAAATATTGCTATTGGAAGCCTATATTTCATATGTTTTTATCGATTCAGAATTATAATAAGTTTCATTCATAAAAATGGACATATCATCATTCATCAGTTATTTTTAATGATGACTAAACAAGTTTTATAAATTAGCTGTCTCATTTAGTTTGAACACCTGGGCAATAGGCATTAAACAAATAACTCTCAAACCACTCCAATGATCTAATGTGAATTTCTGAGATAATCATATCTTTGTGGTTTCAAGAAAATCTAGTCAACCATTAGTTTTATTCCACAAAGTAACTATTTCAAGAATTGACAAGTAATTTTGAATCAAATTGATAATGTATCTCTCGGAACTTAATAATGTTACAAGTCAATTTAATAAAATTAATAGTTAAATCTATCAAACTAGAGAACTTACAAATAGTTCAGATTTCAATATTAATGATGAATGAAAAGTAGATTAACTAAGATTACTGATATTAGATATTGTACTAGATATGATACTAGATGTTGTGTTGATACATACGAGGTCAGATAGGCGGTCGACCCATACAAAATACTCGTATTCAGTTGAATGCGGTAAGACTGGAAGCCGATCCCAACATAGTTGCGAAAAGGCTAGGCAGGTGATGACAACGATCTACATTCATTACCAACCGCGTAAAGAACTGATAGGGAATTGTCATAGTTGTAGGCGTTGTTGCTATCAGGTAAAGCCGGGATAAAGTCAGCAGAGGAGTGGGACGATTGGCACAATCAAAGAGAGATCTATCAACTACTGCGTGATGATGAAAATATGGTACTCGATGGGAGAATGATTCGTTTCTATATATTTTTTAGAAACAGATAGTTTTGTTAGGAATACTTTATTAATAATAAATTAAGAGTGATTTGAATGGTCTTTTAGCCAAATTAGTTTACAGATATGTTTCACAACACTTTATCAGATTGAGAGTCATTATTTTCTGAATCATTTGACGGTAGTATGTACAAAAACCTTCTAGTCAATTACATAAGTAAACTTTATTTTCAGATCTTCTTCGTGATGCGCAAGAAGTTTGACCATGTGTCGAAGCTGCATGTCATCCACCACGGCATCATGCCCATGTCGGTCTGGTTCGGAGTCAAATTCACGCCAGGTCAGCACATTTAAATAATTATTAACTTATATTTGTTTGACGAACGATCACACTAGTTTATGATGTCAAAAAGTTCACAGAAAGGTACTACTGCTAGTACCTTTTTGAGTTTAATCATTATTCTATGGGATCGCACTATCGAGACAAAAACTATTCTTTGTTTTAATCCAGGGTATAAACTTTCGATGTGCCAAATTTTATGTATATTCCATAAATAGTTTTTGCGTAAAAGAGTAACAAACAACTATCTATTCAACCATTCATCCTCACAAACTTTCGCATGTATTATAGCAGTAAACATAAGTAAGATTATTACTTGCAATTGAACGCCTCAACATAACAATGTTGTAGTTATAAAATACAATTTAGATATACATTTTTATATCAGCTGTTACAAACATGTCAAGGCAATCTACTGTTACTTGTAATTAATATACTACGTGTAAGTTGGGTCGCTACATAAAATGCAGACGCTCACCATTCATATTATCGTTGAGCTTTTAAAATACCAGTTTTTTTGTTTGTTGATTGTCTCCTTATTTATCTAAAATATAAAATTCTCACGGTGTTTGTTACGAAACTCCTCCGAAACGGCTGGACCGATTTGTATGAAATTTTGTGTGCATGGGTAGGTCTGATTATCGGCCAACATCATTTTTCAAACCCTTGAAAAGGGTCCTCTTGAGAAGGCGACCTGAGTGGCGGGTAAAACCGATGCGCACAGCTAGTATTTTATATTATTACTATTTATGTGCCCACCGGTTTCACCCGCTGCTCAGCTCCTTTTCTGGAGAGGAGTATGAAAAAATAGATGTTGGCTGATTCTCAGACTTACTGAATATGCATAAAAAAACATAAGAATCGGTCGAGCCGATTCGGAGGAGTAATATTCGTAACATTCTTACTCGGGAATATTATGTATTAGATCTTAAGTACTGAATCTAGTGGTCTATTGGTCTAGTGGTCGTAAGCGGGACTGCTAAACATGAAGTCCTGGTTTCAAACCTGGGTAGGTTGGGGAAAGTGCTATTGGGTTTTTCATCAGAAATTTCTCAGTAGAAGCCACGGAATTTGGATTTGTGCCCGGTTGATGGCAATAGGCTCGCCCCCTATTACATTTAATACATAACTGGTGAAATGTGGATTTACTAGTATATGGGTGTAAACGTTTGGGAATTATGGACACGATGTTATGTTACGTTTTTGTATGTGTAGGTATATTAAGTACGTAGTTTAATAATAGTTACATTAATTGTCTATAACAAAGCAAAAATAAGAGATTTTGACAGTTTGATTTATGAACGCGTAAAAAATATTGAGACGTTATAAAAACTATGGCTTTCGTAAAAAAAAAATCAAAAGAAAAATTACGTCAGCAGTTCTTTTTTACGTTGCGAAGTTTACAAAGGAAATTGTTGGGAATACCAATATACAGCCAGCAGTAATGACCACCAAGACTGGTATAAGTAGTGATTATTTTTTTACTACAATAATAGTTGGTTATTTGTTACAAATGTTCACATGATCCGTTGGAAAAAACACTAGGTATGAGTCTTTTATCGCACTAGACTATAATGTGGGAAATTACCAAGACGTGTATAATTTCCGCAACAATACACCAACTAAACCAACTTTTCACGAAACCATTTAACATGTGTTCTGTACACCAAGCTAAGTAATCTACGCAACAGTTTTTGATGGGAAAGGTTTTTTTTTGGGACACATTTAACCTTTTGGCGTAAAACTCAATGTTAATGCGTTCTCAAAATATTGTTGTTATGGGTGCGATTTATAGTATGGGGGTTGAGGGGTTAATAAAAGTTAAGTTATAACATAAACATAAATACTTGGAATAAAAAAAACTTCGTAAAAAATAATTTCGTAATATAAAAAAGAGCCTTTTTGGGTACTTTTACACCCTTTATAGGTAACGCTATTTTTCAGAAGTTCATTTACATGATAGGTAACATAGTAAGAAAAACACAAGAATTTAAAATCGAATTAATTTTCGCAGAAGGGGGTTTCCATATTAATATTTTAATTTCCTCAAAAAGCTTCCTCAAACATTTAGGTGTCGCGACACGAATACTTTAAAAATTCGGCGCATTAAGTCTAATTTATACCAAACACAAAGACGAACAGAAACACATGATGTGATTATACATGCTGATTTTTTTGTTTATCGGAATAACCTTGTGTATAGCTATCACCTTTAACCACTCTGCACGACAGGATTTTGACACATGACACATCAGCTGAATCGGTGGGGTGACGCGAATTGTCATGAAATTCAAGAATTTTCATCAATTTACAGCATTCAATTTTGTTATTAAAAATAAGTCACAGCGGCTGTTTCATACGATAAGTTTGAGATTTATATTTCCAAAAACCTCCTATGGTCGATAAAACAGCGTCGATCTATTGTAAAATGTGTGTAAAATACATATTACTAAACCCTTCCAAAAATTAGGTACTTTAAAAACGCTGGAAATAATGCACATACATAAGATAACCCTTTGATAATAAAATCGGAAATCCAAAATAAAAACAGTGACATTCCATCTGCATTCTTATTTTTGCCATTTTACATTAAATTAATAAAAAAAAACACGATACAAATCTCGACAAAAAATACTACAAAATGTGTTGCAATATGACATTTCTTAGTGCTGACCATAAAACTAAGTTCCATCATTACGATTAAAAAGTTGCATTTAACCTAATCGATAATCGTAATAGAGTAAACTTTCAAAAAAGTTTTGGGACCATTGAGGAATTTACCTATGGAGATGGCATATTATTCTACTATTGATATTATAGTTGTTCAAATATCTATGATATCGATAAGAAAAGAAAGACAACAACATTTTGTCACGTGCTTTTTTGTTATGCTATAATTATTTTCTTATGCGCCAAGATTTGAGGTACAGACGCCTGCACATCAAGCTACTACAATCTGTCAGATTTCTTTGATAGATTTTCGACTTTATTTCTAAAGTATTAGGTTCAAGGTTGATTGGGAAAAATTGACAGTTTCGGATAGCTCGACCTGCAGGCGTCTGTACATTTTGATGTCAGTAGGTTTCGCGGTAAAAGATTTGGCTGTTTTCTTGAATGATGATGAATGAAAATGGCGGCCATTTTTGTAGGAGGTCATGCTAATTCTGTAGGTAACTAGTCAGGCACCCCAGCTGGCACAACCATACCGTACCGCACCTAGAAAGCCATGCCTCCGCAGTAGAGCCTTGTTTTAGACGGACAGGAACTCCGCACACATCGGGGCCCTAAAATATTGATATAGACACCCGACGCCCGACGCAGTAGCGTCTCCCGCGGTGGCTGGCTTGGTTTGAGGAGCGTCTCACTTCCCCCGCTCTAGACGAAGCGGGGGGGAGTGTCAGGGTTATGCAATAGAAGGAGCATGGGTGGGTTTTAGTCAGTACTAGTCTGACACTCCCCCCCGTTTTGCCCAGAGCGGGGGAAGTTATTTGACGATTTCCCACCCAAAAAAAAACCCCGGTACACGACATCAAGAAAAATCCAGGTTCAAAATGGACTCATTTTGAACCAGGAGTTTTCTTGGTGTCGTGTTTCCATCTCAATTGTGCTCTTCCTCTATAGGCCATTTTTACCCCAAGGCTTCCACTCCAAGAACACTTTGGCCTACGAGCCATGTTTTAGGAAAGAATGAATACGCTTTTCAAATAACCAATCCAACCAAACAATTTTGTCGAACAAATTTAATTTATTTTAGCTGATTTTTTTAATGTGCTTACCGAGATCATAATTGGCGCGTTCTATATTCAACCTTATTTATTTCTATTTGCAATTCACATTCAAATAGTAGGTATAAAACCAAATTATTAATAAAATAGCAAATAAACATTTTAATATAAATTTGAACAGCGAGCGCATTCTTTTTTTGAACTTTTATCTGAAAATAAAATTGGCGCGAATTTACCCATAGATCAGTTTGTACTGTTTGTTTTTGAATCGGTTTTAGTGGCGTAAAAAATATTATAATCAATATTTATAGTATTTTACACGTATTACAAAATTAATTTTTATTTTCATCTATCGATTTCTGATATTCCTTAATTTAATTATTCGAGTTGATTGATTTACAAGAAAATAATCGATTGAAATAATCGTATTTACACATCACAAAATTAAAAAAAAAAGAAATGGACGTCAATTTCGAAAGTGAATTTAGTAGTGGTTATGAATATTCCGTGTTATTGGTCCTATTATTGCAAATTACGATAAGATCTGGGCATTGTCATGTTATTTATAATATTTGAAATGATATTTGTGTCAGTTGTTATAGAATCTATTCGTGAATATATGATATAATGTGGAATTAAAAATGTAAACAAGCACGATTGGCGCGAAACTTCGACTTTAGATTTCAAAATGTATCATTACCACTACTAATATAAGTTCAATTACGAATGATTTCTTCACGTAATAAAAGGACACGTTAATCATGCCCAATAGTGTGGAGTTTAAATGTCCGAAAACCTATTTTTTATGATTTTTAGCGTCGACCTACACTGCCATCAAAATGGCGATGATCGTAATTTACGCATTTGGATTTTATAAGACTTAATTAAGAAACTTCCTCAATAATTAAAGAACTTCTAATGACGTTTAAATATGAGTTTTTTATTCTACTATCTTAATGAATGCACACCCATATTATTTATTAACCAGAAAATAAAATATTTACAAAAATAATGAGGAGGTCATATGACTTAAATGTCCGACCCCTTTCGGGGCCAGTACCGAGCCAGCGGAGGTTTGAATGTCGAGCCCCCGAAGGGGTCCGTACCGAACTATACGGTTAAGGTAGATGAAAATCAAATTCTCGCGCGTTACTTTCCAGTTAAGCACAACTGCGTATTATATTTTATTATGCTAAGTTAAATGACTTACAACGTAAGTTTACATTTTCCTCGCTAACTATACTGACAAGTTCAGTAAACGCAATCATTCGTTAGTAATTACAAATATTGTTTTAATATTAACACAAGATGACATAGGTAATATATATATGCACACCACGGTGCACTATTTGTTGATTATTTTAGCGAACACTTCATAAATCGTTCAGAAGATAGAGTTTACATATTAAATAGAAAATTGTTTTTAATTTGTTTACCGTGATTGACGTAATACGTCAAGATACACTTATATCACATATTTTTTCCTCGTATGCTTACTATAATCCACAAAGGTACATAGCTAGTATCAACAAAATGTCTATAAAAACCGCGTTGAACTATGAAATTACAATAATATTTGAACAGCAATAGAACGACGGTATGCTCAACTCGGCCAGTATTTGTTCTTCTGTCAGATCCGTAACTAAGACTTTTCTAGAACAACGAAAATATCTTGTGTCGTCTTTACGAGATATTTATCTACAATGAGCAAACTATTCTTAGTCAGTGTACCAGTGCACCACTTCTAACCGGGCACTATTTGTCTTCTTAAATTAGAATAAAAACTAAACTGGTATTCTTAATATGTTTACTGTTATTTGGCCAATATCCTGGCAATAATAATAAATTAGTGGTTGTCAAACTACCATAAGAACGAACATATTATAAAAAAAAATTGGCCAAGTGCAAGTCGGACGCGAGCACCGAGGGTTCCGTACAAACTTGCATCATAAATGGCCATATCTTTTGATTTCTACCACAACTTCAAGGGATTTGAGTTTAAGGTTTTAATTTCAACTCGATAACTTCAGGCATTCCCGAGATAAAGGCTCTTAAAAGACGGACAACAAAGTGATCCAATAAGGGTTTTGTTAATTTAATTTTGAAGTACGGAACCCTAAAAACATATATTGCTTACTAACCTACTAAGTATATTATTAATTAACTTCGATTTTGTTGAAAGAATTTGAATTATCGTCGGTATTGGTACAAGAAATCTGGGGTCAACGTCTTGACCAGTTACATGAAATTAAACTCAGTTTACAGTTTAAAGTACTCTACTGATAATCTGATTAAAGTATTAAACATTGGTCCAGTACATAATATATTATTTGTTTTAGTATTTTAATAAGTTTTTGTGTTATTACTCCACAGGTGGCCACTCAACTTTCTTCGGAATGTTGAATACCTTCGTACACATTGTGATGTACTCATACTACTTGCTGGCTGCCCTTGGCCCTAAGGTCCAACGGTACCTCTGGTGGAAGAAATACCTCACAGCGCTACAGATGGTAAGTTCGTTATAAATAAGAACTCTTTGGTATCACACAAATATGTAAAGTTTCGACATGTCAGGGAACGTATACAATCGTGGTCTAACATATTGTAGGAGTAGTAGGTCATGGCATCAACTAGTTATGGAAGGACAAGCCAAAAACGACAGTAGACGGCCTAAATTAAGTTTTAAATTAGATAGGCAAATAACACGAATCTGATTGAATTATTCAAAAGTAACTCTATCTTTGTTATGCCATTTTCATTGGAATTTGTAAAAGCTACTTATGCTTATCTTAATCCGAATTCGGAAATTAAGCAAGATACAGATCCTCCTTGACATTATAATTATAAACTTATAACCGCCTTACATAAATTATATAATACATAATAAATGTTGATTTATACATTATAATACAATTTTGACAAGTCGGTGATGGTCGAACAGCCTTAGGCATAATATTACGTTGTGCTCCAATGTCAATGTTTTGCAATCATTTAACTGGGCGAGCGCCTATCCTTGAACGTCGCCGTCGGCACGGATGGGCCATTACGTGACGTCACACGGTCCAAGCGGGTCCAATGAATAGGACATAAACTTCACCCTCCTCTTCCTGTTACTGACGTAGGATAACATCTAACGGACTGTGCTTAGAAAATTACACAGCGACTTTTGACCACCAATATCAGTCTTCCAAATGTTTCGGTGAAACCGCAAGAAAATCCATAAAAGTACATCAAACAGGCCACAGCCCTGATTGACAGATATTGACGCTTAGAAGGATTCGATTATGTTTATAGACAAGCAGATAAAATCCGTTGGTGATAGACTTTTAAAAAGACTGATTAGTAACTAAACTAATTGAATATTAATTTCGCAGGTTCAGTTCGTGCTGGTGTTCTTGCACGCATTCCAACTGTTGTTCATCGACTGCGACTACCCACGCGCCTTCGTCTGGTGGATCGGCATGCACGCAGTGCTCTTCTACCATCTGTTCTCAGACTTCTACAAACAGGCATACCGCAAGAAGGTCGCCAGAGTAAGTTTACTCATTCTTCTTTCTCTCATTCAACGTCGAATGTCGTATGAATGTTCGAATCAGGTTACGGTGTTACTGTGAAAGGGCTCAGCTCCGAGGTTTTACCAAATTCTACTAGGCCTTTGAAATTTACAAAGAGTACTTTGTTCATCTAAACAAGTAAAACAAGCACACATTAGATTTTCTCAATCAAGTACCAAGTCATGTTTCACAATGATTAATAAATTCTTAACGGCAACCCATAAAATCAATTTACATAATCCTCCCATCAACTCCAATGCATTGACTGTAACGAATGATTTACTTGCAGAGAGAAAAAGCCAAAGTGAAGGTGGAGGCGGAGACCTTGAAGGAGACGAAAGACACCGAGATGAAAGACTCGGAGACGAAAGATAGAATGCTGCCGCTGCTGAACGGCTTTGGGAACGGATCGGCGCTCGGCGATGTTCGGCAAAGGATGGCGGGTGCCGTCGCCTCACAGTGATCGCCTACTCCTTACCTTTAGAATAAAGAATCTCATCGCACCGAGTGAATACACTATGTGTACTCACATAATTCCTTTAATTACAGAGTACAGGCTAACCTTGTTACGAGTGACGTGACAGTTTTACCACAAAGCCCTTACAAATTACAGTTGGCACGGAACGTGCATTATATTGATCGTACTTTACTTGTTATTGATACTTACTATCTATGAGTCAGCTGTTATGCACTGGTGTGTCACTCATAATAACTGTTAGTTTCATCCTAGAGTATTAGGAGTGTCAATAAATTGGTTAAAGTACAAAACGGGATGCTCGAAAATTGCCCGCACGCAACCGCGGAACTCAACGAGACTATAAGCTCAATTAGATTTAAGTTATTTTTATACGTAGCTCAGTAGTGATAGTAGTTTTAATTTATTCAAACCGAATATTGTAAGTCAGTATGATTCTTAATTATAATGATTCTATACTATTTATTCGGGCGTGGATATGGTAGGTCTAAGATAGAGCCAGTATTTTCATCCATAAACTAGGATTTTATATTCAGGTATCGTTTGTTGCCATTATGATAGGTAAGACCATGGTACCTACCCAACCAGTTCAAATCGGTTGCGTACATAGATTCAGCTACACAGCGAACTAACTTAATATATGAATTCGCTGATGGTTTTCTTACTTACATTATGCTATAACGAAACAGGTGTACGGTCTTATTTGAGCGATCTATCATTAAGTGGTATTAATGAATAAATACACATACAAAGAGATTACAAACAAGAATAATGTTTCGAATGTAAATGATCATGTGTTCTCTCTATAAACTTAGATAGCAATTCAATGGCTTTATTTGTTTGCTTAATGTCCAAAACGGATTGTATAGATAGAGGCTCTATTTTCATTGCCCTGTAACGACAAAATAAAATCTTTGTTAGAATAAAAGTAAGCAAATATAAGGCAATGTTTTCAGGTGTAGAGTTGAGTTTTATTCAACTACACTGAGGCAATTGTAATTATATCAGATATCAATGTTGGTATGGATAAAAAGAAATGATTGTTATGCAAATGGATGCTATAAGGAAGCTTATCTACTTTTAAGATTGGCATTGTTTGCGAAGAAGACCGATGCATTGTGCAGCTCCATGATGGAATAATACATTTTAGTTTTTGTCAAAGATCGCCGTGAAACGTTTTGAAGAGTGTGGATTTGGTGAATCCCATTTTATCTATTTGTGTTGTTTTGCAAAGCGCCATGAAAATCATCAAACTTCTCTGTCAAGCTATATTTTCTCGATTCCACAAAAAAGTCTCTATTTAACTTTTATTCTTTTCTCGACGAAAATTACTTGATTATTTATCAAATACGTATTTGACTTAAAATATCAATTGGTTTGAGCAAAATGTTGGATGATTTTCAAATTTCAGTTTTTGTGAAGTATTTAAAAATCAATGCATAAGTTTTTATAAAGGTACCTAACAAAACATGCTGTAAGTATGAATGTACGATAACCCACATTTATACTTTGTGATACTTAAGTTAATAAAAAAGAATTTAATATTTGTACTTGTTTTGTTTAACTCTGTCCCTGTTTTACCTTACCTACGTCATATTATTTTCTGTTTTAAATACTCGATGTGTTAATTAAATGTGCAGAGTAGGTATATATCCTTACTAATATTATAAAAGCGAAAGTGATTTGTTTGTTTGCAACGTCTTCACGCCTAAATGGCTAAACCGATTTTGATAAATTTTGTTACAGAGATAGTTAGGACCCTGGAGACGGATACAGGCTATTTTTTTTGAAAAAAGATGATTGATGATTTCCCACCCGAAAAAAACAAGGGCAACAACAATAGGTAGCAGGTACCTGTGAATCAGGAAAGGGGAACTGTGTTACCCCGAATTTAACGGGATCGAAGCCGTGGG
This sequence comes from Ochropleura leucogaster, assembly GCA_958449745.1. Lineage (NCBI taxonomy): Eukaryota > Metazoa > Arthropoda > Insecta > Lepidoptera > Noctuidae > Ochropleura > Ochropleura leucogaster. The sequence goes on along the minus strand of OY288204.1, from coordinate 12,348,326 downwards.
CAAAAGCTAGTAATATATAAAAGATAAAATCACTGACTCATCACGAAATCTCAGAAACTACAAGTTTCTTAAATTTTGCATGGGAGATCCTTTTAGGACATAGGTGCTCAGTCGGCATTTCACAAAATTCAACCCCTAATGTTGTGAAAGAGGGTGGCAAAATTTGTATGGGAGAACGGATTCCATGGCTTCATTGACTAGAAATTTTGCATAGGTATGCTTTCACGAAATTAATAGACTTTAACATCACGCTACGACACTGAGGAACTGGGCACAGCTCGTCAATTATATATGTGAGGTTTTGATGATTAACGATGATATTTCCTATTTATTTATATAGGTACCTTTGATACTTGTGGAAGTTGAATCATTGTACTATAGCGGATTTTCCCCAAATGACTTGGCCCTTTCAGAAAACGCAAACTCATTTTCAATCAATAGGATCGTAGGTACATCGTTAAATCTATTAATTATGGACTTGTTTGTTCATGATAACTTCGTCTTATTGTTAAGGTATAATATTGTACAAAGAGTTACAAACCCATTATTAGAATTAATGACTTTGCCTTTGCAGTATTTAAGTTTATAGATTTACCTTATACCTTTCTGAAAACGAGTTAGCTTTTCAAGTTTTATACAAAAAAATTAATAAGTTTTCTATTTCTTCTTAAATGGTACGTGAGATGCCCAGCAGAGGGGCAATAATTGCTACCAAATGCAATAAAATAGTTTTTTTTTATATAAGGGTCCCAAGGGGGAGGGAGGGCTAGTGAGACTCCATAACCAACGGCGAATCGAGGATATTAGTCGTACCTACTTATTCTGCTTAGCTTTATTTGGAACAACGGGGCAGCTAAAAATACATCCGGATTTGCCGCCCGGTCGTTTGAGAAAACGCTTCTAATAAATCTTTGCACTCATTTTGCATTACAAGCAGTGCCGGATTTAGGACAAGACAACAGAGGCACTTGCCCGGGGCCTCCACAAATAATGAGCCTCCACAATTTGTTTATTACAAAAATAAGATTGTAATTTGATGGCTCATACCTCGGAAACGTGACGCTTTAGAAGATTCGCTCTTCTAACAATCTTCTTTGAATTGACGTTAGTTTAAATGTGTGCCCGCTATTTTGAAAATAAAATAAAATGGTATCTATAAGAAGTCAGGCAGGCGAAATAGTTTAGTTTAATTTCCAAACTTGTCGAACTGCATTGGAGAGCAGGGGCGACGCAAAGGTGGTTGGAGCAGCTTCGGCTCTCCCCCTAGAGGCTAAAGATTTTAACTGTGTTTAGCTTTTCCTGCCTAAACCCACGAATGCGAAATAGTAACAGTAATAACAGTAATCACGCAATAAATTGTAGCGTAGGTACACAATATAATTACTTTCAAACTAAAATATGTTTAAAGTTAAAAAAAAAACATTTAGCACTAAGGCTCTGGATTATCAGTTCTATTGGATAGCATTATCGACCGATACAGAGACTAACTAAATAAATTTGGAGCCCATTGCTCCGAAGCTTTATTGAAAATTATGGCATACCTACATTCACGCAGTTCCAAAAACAGAACACTTGGAATTGTTGAACTCGAATTACATAATCTTATTTTTTTTTTAATTTTCAGGCTTCTTATTACAGGCTACTTTTCTTGGACCTTGTCTATGCCTATAAATTGGCCAAGAAACTGCAGTAGATCGAAAGAATTCAAACTTATCCAAAGTATCTACGCATAGGGTATTTTTTAGGGTTCCGTAGTCAACTAGGAACCCTTATAGTTTCGCCATGTCTGTCTGTCCGTCCGTCCGTCCGTCCTCGCTTAATCTCTGTGACTGTTAGCGCTAGAAAGCTGAAATTTGGTACCAATATGTATATCAATCACGCCGACAAAGTGGTAAAACAAAAATTTGAAAAAAATGTTTTATTAGGGTAGCCACCCTATATGTAAAGTGAGAAGTGATTTTTTTTTCAACCCTAACGTGTGATATATTGTTGGAAAGGTATTTAAAAATGAATAGGGGTTTACTAAGATCATTTTTTGATAATGTCAATAATTTCGGAAATAATCGCTCCAAAAGTAAAAAACAATGTGTCCCCCCCCCCTCTAACTTTTGAACTATAAGTCTAAAAAATATGAAAAAAATCTGAAAAGTAGAACTTTATAAGGACTTTCTATGAAAATTATTTTGAACTTGATTGACACAACAGTTTTTGTACAAAAAAGACAAAAAGTTGAACAAAATAATTTCTGGACTAAGTTTGTAGTATAATCTTATATGCAAGCTTTTTTTGTAACTTTGTTTACATATTTTATTATCCTGAACGTATCTGTTTTCAAACAAAAAAAGAATTATTGAAATCGGTTCTCGCAATCCAAAATTACCACCAAAATTGCACGTCTTTGTATTAATTAGTAACGCAATTCCCCGAGAGATGGCGCTGTAGGTACTTATTACATTGGATCGGGTATTACCGAATTGTTCGGTTGGCCTCATAACTGGGAACGCTTATTGTGACGGACGGGAAACTACGGAACCCTACACTGTGCGTGGCCCGACACGCTCTTGGCCGGCTTTTTTTAATTCGTTGCGCTCGCTCTTAAGCCTACTTCTCTCTTACTTGTCGTAACTTGACCAAGTAACCGTCTCTGTATGAATGGTCAAAAAAAGATAGGGTGATAACTTTTGGAGTTCGCTTCGCTCGTTCCTGGAGGAATACACCCGTTTTTTCACTAACTCTTCTACAAAATTGGCAACGCCCTAACTGGAGGGAGCTCTTTTTGCAAAGAAAATGATTCAAATAGACTTCGAACTACAATGACTGAAGATCGCCTATCAAAGTTGTCACTACTGAGTATTGAAAGTGATTTACTCCGAGACATGGATCTCACCGAAAAAAATATCTCGCCAAGTTAAATTTCCAGAACACACATATTTTTCTTTACTTCTATTTTATTATTCCTTTTATGTGTATATTCAAATAAGAACAGTTATTTTTTGCGACCGATTTGCGACCGACAAATGTTAAGGCCTCCACTTTTTGGTTGCCCCAGAGACTTTACATCTTTAAATCCGACCCTGATTTTATGTAATATAATAATTACAGTGAATGATTTATTAAGTGTGAATAATTGTTTTTTCTGGAACCATCATGTGGAATAATTGTTTGTTCGGACTATTAATTACTATAATTATAAATGATTCCATTGATTTCAATTTGGTTCAAGTGAAACAAAAGACTACTAGCGACATCTGTGGCTTATACTTAAAAACAAACATTTCACTTCAGTATTCACTTGTCGTAAGAGATATAATTATTCTTTCATCATTTGTTTTAATTCAAATGTGTGTTTGGATTACACCTACAGTTTTTAGTATGTGAAACAGTGAAAGAAGGTTTTGAATTATACTTTAACTACTCGGCAACAGATGGCAGTGTTTGCAAAAAGTAAAAATAATGTCAAAAAGTCGCTAGATGTACGTTTGCCTTTGTGCGGGCTACATAAAATAAAGGTGAAAGACAGTATACGGAGAACTACTCTAAATATTTTAGTAGTGAACATTGAGTTCGTGTGATTATAACGCTTGCTTTTTTTTTGGATGGGAAGTCATCAAATAACTTCCTCCGCTCGTACGGAGCGGGGGCGAGTGTCAGACTTTTACTAACTAAAACCACCCATGTTCTTTCTTTTTCCGTTATATTCCGGGCCCGCGGTCTCTCTTTTGAACAACCCGCAACCCCGGCAGAAAGTACAAAGAAGAACTTTACGCATGCTTGGAGTCTTTGCTAATAGTTTATGGTGTACTAGGTAGGTGGCGTTGCTATGTAGTACTCTTGGTTATACTTTTTTGCTTTAATTAAACTTCTTTGAAGCAAGACTAAAGCATATCTTGCTCAAGTATGAGCAACGGTTCTATATTAGAACCATTACATTTAAGTACAACTTGTTATAACTTATCTGTATCTTATATGATACCCTGTTAAAGAAAAAAGTGGTTATTGGGGCTGGTATAGTATCCACGTGTTTTTTTTGCAGATGGGAAATAACTAATTAACTTCCCCCCGCTTTGGGTCAAGTGCCAGACTTTTGATGACTAAAACCTGTGTGGGTTTGTGTTTCTTCTTTTGTCCTTTATGCCATTTTGCAGATGGTGGCTCTGGCAGGTCGGTGAGCTACCCATTGCTCACTGTCCTCAGACCCACGTCGAGGAAGTCGTCTCGCAGCGCCCGAGGCCGCGGCTCCCGCGGCGGGCGGCTGGGTTGGTTTGAGGAGTATCCACGTTTTATTTTATGATTGTTTTTAACGAAAAAATATTAGCCAATACGTCATTGATAGATATCCTTGTAACATCTTTACTTTTAACTGGTCTATTATTTCTTATGCTCTTTGACTTTTGATGACTAATACCTGTGTGAGTTTGTGTTTCTTCTATTGTCCTTTATGTCCTTTTGTTCCAGGGCCGCAGTATCTCTTTTGAACTACCCGCAACACCGGTGTGATAGTTTCACTGTGTTGGTCTGTGAGCCGCAAGCACAACCGAGAGATTAGTAGATTTGTGCCATTTTGATAGCATTTGGCTCGACCCCTATTACTATGGTAGATACAAAACAACATAACGTGGTTGTACTAATTAGGTACTCGCCTGCCTAAAACTGCGGGGTATGTTTTGTTATATTTATTTTATCTTTTTAATAGAAATTAAACATTCTGCTAAATCTGCAATAAAATATAATGTAGATCATACATGCTGGCTTAACCTTCGTAAATTACTATTTAATTAATAATGACTAGTTCGGGAAATACTAGACGAATGATGTTACGATTACCCGGCGACCTTGAAGAAAAGATGTGAAGTAATCTGAATGTGGAAGATGTCGAAGTGGTGACAGCACGTAGAAGAGATGAGAGCGACCTATAAGTGAAGGTCAAGGGCATTTCAGCAAGCCCAATAACGCTGTGTTCTTGACATATTTATTCATTTTTAAGGGAAATTTACCCGAACCATTTGGGAACTACTTAGGCTTGTTCCTTCATTTTAGGGTGTAGGTAGGTACTACCTATAATACCGGAATAACTCCCTATTTAAGATCTAAAACCGACTTTCGAAATGAAAAAACTATTTAAGAAAATTCTCAGCTGAAGTATTTCTTTAATACAACAACTATACAAGCACATGCTCGCTCTTAATCTGCCTGAAAACGTTTTTAAGAATTGGTGATTCTATCCCAAATAACGGAAGATATGAGTAACTGACTCAAAATAATCATGATGAAAGACAAGGCAATATGTAAATGAACTCTTTAAACATGTATTTAAAAACTATGCTATTTGAACGCAGTTTTTCGCACATTTCTCCTTAGGCAACTCTTTAAATAGTTGTTATATAGTAATGCGACTTAACACCGGTATGCAGATAGTTATCTGCGTCACAGCATAGTGTTGAAAGCGTTCTTTTGTTTGTCTGCATATGTGCAGTGCTCGGCTAAACGTCTAAATTGTTCACCGGTTCTCACGTGTTTTGAGAAGTGACACAAATTGCACAAGCCATTGTTTATCAAGAAAACTTTATTTACAATGAAATATTTTACAATCTATCCTCATAACTTACTTTCTATTGTACATAGATAATACATACATCTATATCGGTAACCACCAATGTCGGCAAGAGAACGTACAACTTCTACTTGCACAAATTAATCGATTGTTTGTAAATTCTTACTCAGTAACATACGACTCATTCCAATAGAAACATCAATAATAATATCACAAATAATTTAGGGTAACTACGGATAAGCCTCTTTAGATATAAAGATAACTGGTAGGTTTTACATTCAATACGACGAAAATGGGACTCTTCTCATAAATATCTTCAAGTTTTATTTACAAAAGTTGTACTTTGATGGTAGTTGAGTAGATATTTTTTGCTGTTTTTAAACAATTCCCCTTATTGTCATTTTGAAATATTTACGGATAAGCAGTCTTAAAACTATATCCCTGCGTACAAACTAGATGAAAATAGGTACTTCTTAGTGCCAATCAGGTAGTAAAACAAATCCAACATCACATGGCTACTGTTCAATTAGTTACTTGTTCTAAAGAGGCGACTAATTTAATGGCAGTGATTTAACATTTACAAAGTATAATAATTACGCTCTTGTTTTAGTTCTACCAAATTCTTCTATATGGTCATATTCTGAGAACCCTGGGTCGGAGTCGTAGTACGCATAGTCATAACTGTTGTCTTCTTTGTTTTGAGGAGGGTTCGCGAAATTATGCGGTGCATGAGTAGTGGGTCGCGCCGCAGGGGTAGGCGGCGGCGTCGGCGGGTTCGGAGGCACGGGCTCGCGGCTCGGAGGGCGCGGCGGTCGAGTCTCTGGCACTCGGGGAGCAACGGTCGTCGTCGGGCCAGCGGGTGCGTTATTAAAGGGTTGGAAGTTCTGATTTATTGCTTGGTAGTCAACAGGCCTCGATGTTGTGGTATAGGTTTGGAAATAATCAAAGTTGCGCGGCGTGTTCTCTGTGTGCGGCTGAGGCGTCGTCGGGTAAGTTGTTTCCGGTGCTCTCGTAGACGGAGGTGCAGTGGGTGAGGGAGCAGGTCTGAATGGCCTCGGAGCTGATGTATGAGCCGAAGGTTTAGGAGGAGGCTGTGTTTTAGCAGATTTCTTGCGGTCTTCTGACAGCCTGTTGCCACTCGCAGCTATATTGATGGAATGTGCGCCAGCTAGCAGTTCGCGATCTCCGTATAACTCGGGGCGGTACTGGCCATCGTCTTCGCCCTGGGGAGGATGATATTGGCCGTCATCTTCATCATTGTCTTCAGCAAAGTTTTCAGATTGAGTATTAAAGGCGAGGTTAGTGTTATACGCTACCGTGTTTAAGTTGAGCGGGAGCTCGGGGCGCGACGTCGAGTAGCTCGTGGTGGTCGGAGCGATAGTGGTCGTAGGATTGTTGAAATAGGCTTGTTTCGAGTAAGGAACGAAATTGTTCTTTTCTGGTTCGTATGACACACTATTGAAATTTTTATATGCGGGCGTCGTAGTGGGGAAAGTTCTTGCGGAAACGCTATAATCAACAGTTGTCTCCCTGAAATTATCTCTGTTGTTATTCTCCACTCTATTTTTGTAATTATTGAAGTTCTTGGCACGCGCGAATTCGGGGTCTCTAGGAACGTCTTCTACATTGAAACTATTTCTAACTTTGAAGGGTCGGTTCTCGTTCTGTACATTAAGTCCTGGAGTTGACTGGGCATCGTAGTTGTACAACTCCACTAGACCATCCTTTTTGTTGAACCTCGGGGCAGCAGTCGACTGGGACTGGGAGAAAGTGGAAGGTGCGCTGCTGGGGTAGAACCTATTGTTCTGTTTGGGTGTGACTCGGGGAACTTCAACGTATTCATCCTTGTATTGTGTGTATTGAGGAGGTACGTTAGGAGATGGAGAGAATGATTGTTTATTTTGAGCGTTAAAGCGACGGTTAAAGTTTTGCTGAGGGGGTTCAGAATACTGTTGCTGGGTCTGAGTGTTGGGTTGGAAAGTGGTGGGAGGTGCTTTCGTGGAGACATATATGGGACGTTTTCTAACAAGTTTACGTTTAGAGGGTGCGTCATACTGTTGTTGAGTGGAAGGTTGAGTGTTCTGGGGTGCGGGTGAAGTGTACTGTGTTGTGGGGAATGTGCGTTGGGTGGTAGGGAAAGTACGTTGGGGTTGGGTGGTGGGGAAGGTACGTTGCGTAGTAGGATATGGGCGTTGGGTAGAAGGAACTCTACGGAACGATTGTCGTTGATAAGGCTGCTGAGAGGAGACAGGGGATGGGGAAGAGGCGGGAGAGGACTGCTCGTCACGGCCACGGTCTCGCTGTCCGCTGAAGAAGTCAGACGAGTGCGCTGCACGAAGGTCGGAGTCAGGCCGGTTGGGCGTGACGTTGTTCTGCGACAGCCGACGGTCACCGGTCTCAGCGCGTTGGAGAGCGAATTCAGCTTCATCATCGCGATTTCCATTAGACGACAACTTCTTGGTGTCAAATCCTATTAGGAAAGGGCAAAAATATTCAAACAATTTATTTATTATGTACTCGGGAGAAAAATTACACGTACAAAGGAGTATGAAGCTCTGGCTTGCACAATAATTTCTAAAACAGGCGTTATTAAATTTGCATTGCCTTGTAAAACAAGATCTACGTTTCTACAAGCTTTTAAATGCAAGCGTTCGGCTGAAGCTTAATAGTTTTGCAATTCATTACCAATAAAACTCCTACTGCAGGAGTCGCAATCAATGTACCTTTCCGTTGTTCACAGGTACTTTTACTAAACCAATAATTCTCATTAGGTATAATTAGTCATCACATGTTGACCTTGTCTAACTTATTATTTCTACTGTAATTTCCAAAGAAGTTGCGCAATTATTAATAACATAAGTTATTATAACTGATTACCGCCCACTACTTGCTACACATAATTGTTTATCTATACAAACTATTTGATGAGATGAAATCGCCTTTCAAATTACAGCCATACATTAACAACTAGGCAGTTGAGAGGCACCTCTAATCAAAGATTGATGCTCTAAGCGTATTTTAATTACATGTAAGTTATAGCTCTAATTAAATATCTAGCAGCACCCACAAATATCGTACATCCCTAATCGATTTCAACGACAACGAATTATTATTTATACCTAAAGTCAAGTTACCTCCGTAATGTGTCCATCACATTTCTATCTTTGTATTAGTAAGTTCAATAGAGAATAGTGTGCTTGTTGGTATCAATTTAATTAAATAAGCACTGGAATTATAAAAGCCCTCGCTTCTAAGAACTATCCTTGCTGAAACTTCTCCCATCAATCTTCAGGTCTTATGTAAATCATACTGAGATATTTGTGAGCGTTTTGTTAGTTGCAAAGCTGGCTCACCGGATCCGATCCTGTAGAGATCGAACTGACCGTCGTAGATATCTGCAGGGCAGGCCAGCGGGTCGTCGTCACCCCAGTCCGTGCAGGTCTGTGCCTCCTGGTGGAACAGCGTGCCCGGGGGACAGAAGAACCTGAAGTCTCGGATGCCTCCACCTGCGACCCTCACACAAACGTGGAAGGCTTTGCATCCTGACTTTGCATCTGCGTAGTATGCGCCCAAAATTCGACTTTTGCAATTGAACCTTTCGGTGCTCCCTGTGTGAATGAAATGAGATGGTGTTAGTATAAAACAGGTCTCCTCCTTATACTGAATGTTTATTGTATCAAACACTACACGGGCTTGATTTAATTGGTTTGTATCGTTGTAATCAGATAGCATTTACTCCTACACATTTAAAGTTTATCAGTAAATCTCAGAGATAAATGATCGCTAATTAGATTTTAAAAGTTATTATTTAGGTAGCGAATCTACTGGCTTTTCCAAATTGTACAAAAACCATTGCAAGGTTTAGTTGTTATTGAAGAAAAAATACGTAGGTTAAGTGCATGTTTGTAACTATTTTCACATAGTAATAATTTAACAACTCATGACCTATGGGTTGTAAATCTTGTTTATTTAATTGACTCGATTGCTTTGAACTACATTATGTATTCAACTATGCAAGTGTAATAACTCCTCCAAAACACTACTGATTTCTAATTACCTATGATTTACGTCATCGAGAAAAAGTTTGATATGTTTAATGAGTTTCACTGTAATCGTTACATATAGAGTTATAAATCATAGTTTTGAGTTTAAATCTTACGTGTATGTATGAGTAATGCTATAAATGGCCATTATTTCACCGTTTTGTCTCTAATTATTACCCAACGGTCGTATGATGCGGTTTCTGAAACATGAACACCAAACCAGTCTGTTGTTAGTAACAAATGTTTAAGATTTCATCTGTATAATGTAGGTAGTCAAGTTTTCAAAAGCTGAAAAATACAGACTTTATCCAGATTTCTGATAACAATGAGTTGCCGTGTCAATTTGACTTAGGACGAAGTTTGATGGCAATGATAGAGATTTCTCACTGTCCAAGGCGACTATTGTACAAAGCGACACTTGCAGTAAAACGTGAAATAACTAGGTGGAGAGGTAAACACGTCTAATGAGACGAGTATATTGCGACATGGCAACTTCAAGCACGCTAATCCCGGCGAATGTTGAATGTTGCCATTTTTGTAATGCGAAAGAGCGGTGACCCAAACTGCATTTTACTAGCACGATTAAACCTCAAATAAAATGTTATTCGTAGTAATTAAATTACATTAATATCCGTCAATTACAACAGCATGTCCTCGTATATCAATAAATCGAATCCGTTATTATTTCGTATCGAAAGACGTTGTAGAAAATGAAATAAGTTACGGACTTATAGATATGTTCGATGAGCAGGTTATTAACGGTGAAATAATCGTCTAGCTACCTCATTAATTGGTGTAACTTCTTGTAGGAAACGCAACTGGTAAACTTCCTCTAAGTTAAATATTTGGTAAATATATAATTTTCGGAAATATTTCGGGAAATCCGGTACATTCTTAGAATTGACCGAGTATTATTTCAAGCTAAAAAAAGTTGAAGCGTAGATGTTTTACGTGAGTAGAGTTTAGCTTACTCTTTGTCTATAGCCGCTTTTACGCTTCAGTTAGGGCGCTAGCTTGTTCTACGGATTTGGCACAATAGGGTTCCGGCGTATTGTCTTGTTTGCTCGCTTTGGGAAAAACGACTTAGGTACAACAAATTTGCACTGGACAATGATCTCGAATCCATGTACGTTTTCACTAACAATTACCAAATAATACACACGTAAACCTATGGCAAGATTTGAACCATACTTTATGGATCGTTACTTATTAAAGTGGGATGTTGGAAGAGCCCAGATGCGAAGATATTAACTTAATAAAGTAAGTTCAACCAACTATCATGGAGGTCGTTTAAACCTTTTTATTTGGAATCAGGAACACAACTAAGAAAACAGAAAATGTAATTAATTCTGAAACATTTAATTCTGAAACACATAATTAAATTAGTTTAAAACCTCTCTAGTCCGGTAAAGATCAAACAACAACGCTAGATTCCCATGCGTGTTGTGTGTGCAAGCCGCGGTAGGGCAGCGGGGTGAGCGATAAGATCGCCTGCGCTTGCGCAACCGCGCGCGCTGTAAGGTGCTACAGCATCCTCCGCGAAAGGTCACCGCGTACCTTATGTAAGTGTAATAACGTCTAACTGTACCTCTGCTACGCTCACTATCAAGTTTTGATCTTTTTTCTTCTTTTGAACAATCAAAAGGTCGGTTATCATTATATGGATGTCATTATGCTGTCGTGTACGTGAAATATGATATGCGGGTTACTTCCTCTTCCGTAAATCTGAAGATGAGTCAAACACCTACTGGAATATGCAACTAGTGTTTGTTTTACTTTTATATTGCGATTTAAGTTAAATAAAGTTTGGAGACCTAAATGAAAAAAAACTGAAAGAATCTGAGAAGTCTCTCGTTTTTAAATTAAGTACCCCTTAACAGTCTAAGGGCTACTTAATTAAAATACGAGTATACTAGACTGTTTATCAAAATTCAATCAGATTACATTGTATTTTTTACAAGATGTCTCAGTAAGTTACAAATGATATGAGAAAGAGACTGACCATTTCGAGATCACTAATCGTTTTACCTTTCGCAAACAAACATATTATAGGCTGTTAGTTGATGTACCGTGAAATTAAGTGGCGTAATTACGTATCAACTTTTATTGCAACAACAGATGATATCAATGTCACAATAATATGCAAAAACATTGCAACATCGGAAATTCATTTGTTTATTTTCTAACAATCGCAATACTAAGATTACTTTAGATATTTTCTCAGATATGTATTTGTGTTAATGTATGCGTTGACGGAGCTCATTGTTGTGATGAGTCAGTGAAATATTGACAGGTTATCGGCCATTCATCGCTCATCAATGCGCTAAACACACAAATAACACTGATACATGCATCTACTTTCGCTTTCATTCATACTAACACAAGGTAAACGTTATTTTTCTCACGCTTTGATTGTTACGGTTCAATACATTAGGTTTTCCACACAATAATAGTGTTATGAAGCAAAAACCGTTATTGGTTCACATTATTACAAAATATTCTAGCGACGTTAGTATTAAACGCGTGAATAACCATGGAATCTACTATTGAAATGTGCAGTTACCAAAACTTAAAAATTTTATGAATGTCGGTTTAATTATGAGTTTTTCGTGAATGCAACGCCGGCGCCGTGCGAAGTGTCTCATGAACGCTTTATACACCAAATATCTTCTTGTTACTAATAAGTCTGTTTTTGCGTTCTAGAAAGGAAGGGATTATATGTCAAACACAAATGTCTAACCACAAACCGGGCCACCAATTGCCTAACTGCGCCTGCAAGTGTGCGAGCGACCCTTCAACCACAATACACATAGGTAGAGGCAGCGTACAGGCGGGTAAATGCCCAAACACATGAACCTTGAGGCTACTCATCCGTTCGCTGGCCGTCACGCCGCCCTAGTTCTTACGGAGAGCGGAGCGTGGGAAAATCACTTATGCAAATCCGGGGAATCGATTATTGTGGCGATGCGCGATCGGCGCGGGCGCTGCGCAAATGGAAAGTGCATCGGTTGCGCAATGACGTGCATGCGCTCATACCTCACCGTAGTCAAACGGGGAACATCTCTAATGTGCAAGTTGACGTTTGAACAGCCCGCGAGGTGTTACAAAATGTCGAGTTTACTGCTTTGACAAAGATTATGTGCGAATGTTTTCAATTTAGGTTAACACTGCTGCACATTGTTATCAGAGTTTATGATTATTAATAAAATTAATAGATTTTGAGCAATGTAATAATGGGTTAGAATCTGAAAAAAATGTTTTCAAAATTATAACATTGATCCATATTTGCACGACCTATTTAGTTTTAGTTTCTTTAGGCTTGCAACTTAATAATTATCAGCACAAAACATTAGATTCACTAATATAATAAATACTGCGGAATGATATTTCCAAACAAGAAACCGAAAATGTTAGTTTCCCACACGCCCGAATGTCCTGCACATTAGGAGCACACGAATAACAAATATTTTCACAGAGATGCGCACGAGCACTAGGCTCACAACACCATTATCTCCTCACGTCAAACGCAACATTAAACACATCAAAAGTAAAGAAGAAATGCACACAATTTTCTTTAAAGAAAATCACGCAATAACAACATTACCATCTCAAGGCACCTCAAAAGAAAATTTACACAAGAAAATATTCCGGTCACTTCCGATATGTCACAGTGTTTGGCAGCAGGTAGGTAAACACGCGGTGTGGTCGACTTACCCAGGACGGGGAGCAATGTAAGCAAGATCCACAGAGGGGACATGTTGTCGCGAGGTGCGTCGCGAAGGGACTGCCGATGGATGCGCGTGCGCCGCCCGCCCGGATAAAGGAGGGGAGATCTGAAAGCTCGCCCGCCCGCCCCGTTACGGGTCACAGTGTAAAACAATAGCAGTTTATCAATACAATGTTTATTGATATTTAACAATTGAATGTTTTGATAACGTTTGTCATCACTGACCAGATGCCTGCCGTTCTTTTATGTCCGGGTCTGCTTCGGAGTTACAAGGTTAGTGAACAAATAAGATTTTCAATGTTTGGCGAACGGAAAACATGTTTTTCACTAAACGTAGTTAATTATATTAGTTGTTATTTATATATTAGATTAGTTGTTTTAATCTATTCGTCCCGTCTGTTTGTCCGTCCGGACAGACAGTATGTGCATAAGTCATACTCAGAGACTATTGACATCACACAGTTGACATTTAAAGAATAGGTTTCTTAGTTCTATCAAATGAGGATTGAAAAAAAAATACTAAGTTTTAGAATTTGGTTTTATAATAAAAGAAAGTTATTTGTTTTTAGGGTTGTCTTAAAAAGGTCGCTTTTAGCGATAAGGTCTTATCGCTAATAATGAATCGCCCATTGTGTCACCCTATTTATAAGTTGTTTAATGTTATTCTTGTTATTTATATGGTGTACATAATAAAGAATATTCTATGTATAACCTCCCTGCAGGATTAAACCGGCTAACAATAACGGTGTGTGGTACTGTGTAGGGTGTACACGTCTGGTTAATTGCTTTTTTTCTGAATTTTTGAAAATTTTCTTAAGCAAGAGGTCGACAATTCAGCAATACAATAATTCAATCAATTATTCAATAATGCCAAACATTTGTTGTGTAAAAATATCATAGGGACGTTAATTTTATAAATTAGTTATCACACTCGACTCTTAGGTACTGTGGCGCTCGCCAGTGAAACAGACGCGTGATTTATTAGACATAAGCGATGTCTATCTCAACGAACTATTGTTTTGTGAGCTCATTAGTCATACGTTTTATTGCATTACGTCACGACTGAGCACCACTCCGCCGGATCCATTACACGAGCATACCGATCTATTGAGAAAATCATCAATTATATGCCATGTGACTCCATTGGAAGCCCCTAATTATATACAATTTAATATTATACAATATAATATACACTTGCGTGAATCTGATTAAATAACGCTCATGTTGCACATAATAGGCGTGAGATACTTGACTTTTATTTCTGGAACGATTTGCTACAGTCATTTGTTTTTGTATGTTGATATTATCAATGAAGTGAACGTAGCAATAAAACACATTATAAAAACTCAAAATCTGTGGAGTTCAGTCTCCATTACGGCGATGAAAGCGCAGTACAAAAATGTTATAAATGATTGATGTAACTTGTGCATATCGAAAGAATATAATAATACGACAATAGAGTGTCGTCCCCACCAGGAATACCTATCTGTTACTTTTACTTTCGGATAGGCACATAGTCTATGAAACAAACCTACATCTGCAACACGCGTATTATAAAGGAACCATCATGTGGTAGACGCACTCACGCGCACATAACTTGACATTATGTAAATAAATATTTATTAAAGGCATTATAGTGATCACTTCATCATCTCCATACAACATTGCAAGAAGGAAATGCCTATTTGTATGAACGGGTCAATCGGGACTATATTGAATGGTCTCATGTTAGCTAATAGAAATGCAGTCACTTTGTTCGTAGATGACGTTGCAGATTGATTGGTACATCTTGATTTTCTTCCGTATTTTAATGAATATGATTGAAAGCATCTACCATTGGTAATTGATTTGCCTAGTTAGACTGATGAGCACAAGGTACTAGGTTTTGATTCCCGGGTCGCGGTAATTGTTATTGAGTTTTTCCATCACCAATTGATGACACGGTTGGCGCAGTGGTTAGGCATTTGACTGCTGCGCTACATGCCGCGGGATCGATCCCCGCACGGAACATAAGAAGCAACTACGGAGTCTAGAATAATGCCCAGTTGATGTCAATATCCTCACCCCTTTTATATAGAGACTTAAAACCAAACCAACAAAAATGTTACGAATACTAACAGTAGCTATAAGCACTACTTATAAAGCAAAATCTGGTATTAATGGGTCATTCAGGTCATGCCGTTGCTTCCTGTTACCGCAGAAGCATGTGAGTGAAGCAATTTGTGAAGAGACGGACGAATGATTAAGCAATGGAGTTAAACGCGGGTCGTGGAAATACTAAGCGGAACCTGTTGTAGCGAGAGAAATTCCTTTCGTGTAAAGTTGAAACTGAGACATGGTGTCATCGTGCAGTGAAGTGCTTACTAACATTTACTTGTTAAGGATGTATTTACTAACACCATCTGTTAGTTTATGATATGTGGGTCTAGGTTGCCTGAAAAAAAATTAATCTTGTTGTTGTTGCTGAGGAACGCTTGTGGCCTGGTAGGGGTAGTCAAAATACACAAACAGCCAAACCCGAAAAAAATACCTGTAGGTCACACAAATATTTGTTCAGTGCGAGGATCGATCCGCGACATGCGGCGCAGAAGTCGATCGCTCAGCCACGGCGCCAAACGTATCGTCAAAAATTGCGTTTAAAAACACCGATTTAGAGTTATTTTCTATATTAAAATAATACAAAAGGAACACATCATTGTCACCAGGCAATCTTAGTACGTATTTAATGTGTGACATGTAATTCAGTACTTTATTTTTAATTCCTTCCCTCATACATACAAACACTACCGATGTTATCAGAGGCGTGGGACAACGTGCCAATTGTGCCTACACTCAATTCCTCACATCCCACTGTTTAGATCGAACAGATGTAATTAAACAAACGCATATTGTTTCGATGATTCACGGCTAAAAGTTGCCATTGAGATAAACAAACATTGCCGGTGATTTATCTAAGAAGGCGTATGTTTTAGGAACACAATAAGTTTTTAGATAGTCACAAGGATGGTGATTATCTGGTAACGTCTTTACATTATATCTACGTAATTATACCTTTTTTATTGCGGATGGGCAATCATCAAATTACTTCCCCCCACTCTGGGCAGAGCGGAGGGGGGAGTGTCATTCATGAACTGAATAAAACCTTTTATTGCCCTTTATATACCGGGGCAGTATCTCTTTCGAACAACCCGTAACCCCGGACGTATTATTATACCTTCCTACTTAGCCTACACATGTCCGATGATGACTGATAAATTTTAGCCGGGTTAAATCTATGTTTTTAATTTAAAATGTTTTTAAGATGAAGTGCATTAAATGGTAGAATATACAAGGATTCTTCAAAATTATTGTAACCACTTTATTGTAAATATCTACATTTTGAGCAAATATAGGAATATTCCATTCTATTCAGCGATCATTTTCATTTTGCCAGAGTCAGTATTCTCGTACCAACTAGTAGTTTTAATTCTGCCTGACCTTCGTGGATAGGAGGCGTGATATTATGGTACTCTCTCAAAAAATCTTGAACGTAGCAGAATTACAAAAGGAAGTATTTATGAATTGGTGTTATGTTACCTTTGTCATCTTTTTCCTGAAATTTGTTTTCCATTGAAATTTAAATGTTTGGAAAACATTCGTTCACAATTGTATTGTTATTCTTGAACTTCTTAAATGTCAATAGACATAACAAAAACACTATTGTGACTCATTTACGTATACGTTCCGGTGTCGAAAAAATGATAACAATAAATAGTATCTTGATCGAGTATTTTGATCTGGCTCGCGAGGTGGATGTTAATACAATAGTAGTTTAATATCCAAAAGCCGTGAAAATATCTAAAGAGGTTTTCACAAGGTAATTCTGTATTAAAAACTAAATTCATAAAACAGTATATATTTTTGGATATGGTACGTATTTCTAGGAGTTTTTGCTATCAAGAACCTCAGTAGCTTAGTCCCTGTTCGGAGTAACACAGTACCCGTTTCCTGATTTGCAGGTACCTGCTACCTGTAGTTTTTGCTCTTGCGTCTTATTTATTGTATTAGCAATGCTAAGTTTTCCCTTTTCTTCCCTCTTTCTCCCTCATTTCTCACTTGAAAAAAAAAGTAAGCCTATATCCGTCTCTAGGGTCCCAACTATATCTGTACCCAAAATTCATCAAAATTGGTTTAGCCATTAAGGCTTGAAGACGTAACAAACAAACTCAATTTCGCTTTTATAATATTAAGTAAGAATCACAAGGTGTCTATGTATGGATGTCAATTGAATTGATTTCAAAAGCAACCATAAAGTAGAGTGAACATTTGATAGTAGCACGAGATGAGGCGCGCAGCTTGGCGCTAAGTCGTGAAAGATTCCCATGAGGTGTCCCGTATTGCTTCACTTGTACTTCATTCCGTGTTCACGCAAAGCACCTACCATCGTGTACTCATCACGGTTAGATGGTTATGTAGTCGTTTCTATTTAAATTGAGTGGTTGTATATCTATTAGTTCTGACTTGATGGAGTGATCGGGTTACTGAGCTATATTATTATGTTAACACGGATATTTTGGATTTCGATCATTAAGTACACAAGATTAACAGCGTTATATCGCCTATTTTTCTGTCGTGGCTAGATCTTAGAATTGGTTACTTCATGGTGTGCTAGGTGTTTCAGGATCTATTCTTAGATTAATTCCAAGTTTTGGTGACGACATATTTATTGTAATAAGTGAAAAAATACAAGCAGTCTTCTGTTTTGTTTGATATCCATATTTACAATTTTCTTTCAGCAAACACAAATTCTTGCAGTAATATAAACCTAGAGAGAGAGAGAGAGAGTAAACCCACCTTATTACATAAAAGGTTAACAGAAGACTGATGTGTAAAGTCGCGATTGAGGACGGTTCCCATGGTAACGAGGCACCTAGCACGACACGACACGACGCCACGACGAGACGCAACGCCCTGCTTCTGATAAACTGTCGCAAGTCGTTTCTAAATTCTAATTACCTCACCTACATTATATTGAACTCAGTTTACGGTAAGAAATTACTAGAACATAATATATGCAGGTAAGTATAGTGATCTATATAATATAGTTTTTCTAGTTCTATAGTAACGAAGTCAAAAGGATTTTTTTTCTACCCGTCCTTGCGATCAGTTTTATCATTTCTCGGTCTGGACCATAACTATCTGTAGTTACAGAGATATTGAAGGTTCTTTAAAAAAAAACAAAGTTCCATTATAACTAACGTTATAAGTTTAAATATCTTCAGGACACCTGTACTTTTGAATGTTAAATACCAGCACAATGTTTTTTTAACCAAAAAGATATGTCGTATGTTATGATATGTTGTATGTTGCCAGCACATTTTGCCTAGTTACTTAGTTTCATATAGAGAATGCTTGATTGACATTTACCTACCTGAAAGGGTTCTCTTTATATCCTGTAGTTGATCATAATGTAGAATCACGCGTGTATTTTCCTGAACGCTTAAACACTACACACAGAGGGCATACAGCACTCTACGCGTCCAATACAATAATGCCTTCAGGGTGGTGAGAAGCGGGTATAGATGGTTTTCACGCCATCATGCGCAGGGTACGCGGCAGCCCCAACAGCATCCTACGCACTATAGCCGACAGGTGGGACAGCCCCATACTGGGACATTGGATACGCTTTCATGTATGTGTGGCGTAAAATTTATGATTGTTGTTTGTTTTTCTGGTAGATTTAAGTACTAACATTAGTTTCTAAGTTGTGTGTTGTACTAACTAAATGGACTATGTCTGCAATAAAAGAATTTTATTTATTTAAACTGGGGACAGAGTCCACAGTGCACAGGCTGAAACTTGGAAATTACTGGAATAAACATGCTCACTAACAAACTTGCAATTCCAAGAAAACTGCTTAAAGTTCCTAGTTACAGATATTCACCGTACTTATATAACTCAACGTTATATAAACATGTAAATGAGGAAAAAATCGTGAATTAGCAATTTCATCATAAGGGATTTCTTTTCAAGCTTTTTGCAACTGAACTCCAACAAAGTAAGTCATTTTAAGTACGGAAATATAAAACTTTATGTTTCTATTCTATTCAGCTTCGTCGCTTTAACGATGACATAAATAATATTTTTAATACCTCTTTGTTTAGAAGATGCAATGAACGTCGTTTAAATGTTCACGCAGATATTTACGAGAAAATTCGCTCTTTTGTCTGTTTGTATTTCCTGAGTATTTAAGAGCCATTGTGACATTTCCTGAAGTTTACGCAATATTTGTGACTTTAAAATAAAAATCCCATTTTTTTAAATATTATTCGAAGCATAAAAAATATCATTAAAAATTTAATTAGCATTTTTTTGACCTGATTTGAAGATTTTTATATAATATATATTTTTTTACCTATTGCAATTTTAAATTTATCTTACTTAGTTACTTTTAGGGTTCCAATTCTCAAAAGGAAAAAAACCGGCCAAGAGCGTGTCGGACCACGCTCAGTGTAGGGTTCCGTAGTTACCCGTCCGTCACAATAAGTGTTCCCAGTTATGAGGCCAACCGATGAATTCGGTAATACCCGATCCAATGTAATAAGTGCCTACAGCGCCATCTCTCGGGGAATTGGGTTACTAATTAATACAAAGACGTGCAATTTCGGTGGTAATTTTGGATTGTGAGAACCGATTTCAATAATTCTTTTTTTGTTTGAAAAAAGTTACGTTCCGGATAATAAAATATGTAAACAAAGTTACAAAAAATGCTTGCATATACCATTATACTACAAACTTAGTCCAGAAATTATTTTGTACAACTTTTTGTCTTTTTTGTACAAAAACTGTTGTGTCAATCAAGTTCAAAATGATTTTCATAGAATGTCCTTATAAAGTTCTACTTTTCAGATTTTTTTCATATTTTCTAAACTTATGGTTCAAAAGTTAGAGGGGGGGGGGACACATTGTTTTTTACTTTTGGAGCGATTATTTCCGAAATTATTGACATTATCAAAAAATGATTTTAGTAAACCCCTATTCATTTTTAAATACCTTTCCAACAATATATCACACGTGAGGGTTGAAATTAAAAAAAAAAACACTTCCCACTTTACATATAGGGTGGCTACCCTAATAAAACATTTTTTTCAAATTTTTATTTTACTACTTTGTCGGCGTGATTGATAAACATATTGGTACCAAATTTCAGCTTTCTAGTGCTAACGGTCACAGAGATTAAGCGAGGACGGACGGACGGACGGACAGACAGACATGGCGAAACTATAAGGGTTCCTAGTTGACCACGGAACCCTAAAAAAGACCCATTTTTGCGGGTCATGATCAAATATATTTTTGGTCATATGCTTGTGAGCTAGGTTTAGTAGTTTCGTATTGGTGTAGTCTTTAGCACTGACACCATTGTTGATTAGATGTATTTTATTATTTAGGGTTCCGTACTTCAAATGGAAACGAGGAACCCTTTAAGAATCACTTTGTCATCCGTCTGTCTGTCTATCTGTCTGTCAAGCTATCTTGGGAACGCATGGAGATATCCAGCTGAAATTACCAATACTATCATACTATAACCATAAACCATATATTGAAGTCTGTGTTCCCTTGAACTTATGAAAAAAACAACCCTCTAAGTCTACACAGCCAAAAGATATAACCGTTTGTTTCGCAAGTTTGTACAGAACCCTCAGTGCGCCAGTCCGACTAGCACTTCTTGAGTTTTTTAAACACTGGCCAGCTTAAGACAATATTAAAACTTAACGCTAGGAGGTCAACTTTCAAACCACAACACACCACCAGTCACGATTACTGCTCATTAATCACCATACCGCCTTTTGTTAACCGACTGCTGATGACAGGAAAATCATTCACACATAACGAACTTTATACCATGGCAATAAAGCATAGATTTGTCACCAGATTGCTTCATGAGTGTGTATTGTCTTGCTTTGGCCGGCTGGAGTTTTAACAATGGGGTGAAGAGATGAGGCAAACAGAAATAACTTCTCGTGTACATGTATGATCCGTTTAGCTGCCTCGTTAAGTGTTCGTTTGTTTTATGCTGCAAGATTATTTGCCTTCTGCAGTGACTGTTGTAGTAGGTTTACGAGTAGGAATTACTTCACTCAAAATGCGTGCTAAAGTGTGACATTAGTAGCTTAGGGCACAGTCAGTCATAAGTAACCAGGCTCTTCAGACACGGTTGAAATATTATTAATTAGCCTTCGCCCGCGACTTCGTCCGAGTGACATAGTTACTTTGAGCTAACGCTAACTTTAACCCGCGTGGTGATCGAAAAAAAATATATTTCTCTCCCCTTTTCTTTTCTCTTTCTCCTATAATCCCCATTTTTTTAGCCAATTTCTGTCTCCAGGGTCTCAAATATCTCTGTACCAATATTCATCAAAAATCGGTTTGGTCATTTAAGCGTGAAGACGTTACAAACAAAAAAAAACTAACTTTCGCTTTTATAATATTAGTAAGGAAGTAAGGATACCCATGACTGTATGTTCGAATCAATTAGATTTATTTGATAGAAAACGATTTTAAGAAAAAAATAAACTACGAGATTATTTAACGAACCTGATTACTGATCTCTTTTGGCTGACTGTAAATCTTTCTTTTTATACATATATAAAATAACTTCACTGTCACACTTTTAGTTATTGGTAACTAAAAATGTGACAGTGAAGTTATTTTTACTATACTCCTCCAAAACGGCTTGACCGATTTTTATGTATTTTTATATGTTGTTTTTTTTTATACATATATATTTATGGTATTTGTTTTCATACACCTAACCGTGCAGCGGGTGAAATCACTGGGTAAAGCTTGTAAGAAGAAAAATTAAATAAGTTACTAAATATCCGTGTGGATCAAAACTAAACATATATTAATGAAACGTAATGGTTAAGAAAAAACAAGTTACGAAGACATAAATCTTGCAGAAGGAAATTAAAAAACATAGTGATACTTATCTCAGTTCACTTGTCAAGTTATCTTTACTTCGTGTTAAACAAAACGAGATAAATCGTGAAGAGAACACGATGCAACCCATTAATGTTTATTTTTGCATATTCATAACAATTCGCGAGAGAAATCTCTGAAGAGAAATGTTCCTGTTAAACTTACACGTACTTACATTTCTTACTATCACTTTCATCAACTAATTTAACATGTAAACGTGAAATATTACCACAGTTACAAACTCACAATTATACCATAACCACGTGTTATATGAGCTAACATCAGGAACAGCTTCATCTTTAAATATGCACATACATAACCAAAACATAATTAACCTTTTAAAAGGGACTAATTAAAAAATTAACAACATTGAAATGCTACTGACCTAGTTGCATAATGAACGTAATAAATAATCGGATTCAGGTAAGATCAAAGAATGCCTATGCGGTGGATAGGCGTGCATCAAACGGGTTTAAGCGGCATCGTTTAAGGACGCAATCGTGTGCCGTCTAGTGTCGCAAACTGAGCATCTGACCCGTATTACATTTCCATAGGTCTGTTAGACGACCTGCATACGGAGATGCGGTACATATACGTGTGTGCTACAGGATCAGCTGCCAACTTTCGTTTTCTTAAGTAAACGCGCATCTATCGTACCTTATTCTCGTAGTACCCTGTTTAAACCTTCTAATATTACGTAAAGGCCAATTTACTAATTTATGAGTACCTATTTTATTAATTATTTCTATCAATCAATTTGAATGCCATTCGCCATGAGTTTTGAAATGATTGATTGATAAACAACAAAGTTTACTCATGTGTAACGCGCGTTGATGTCTTTTCATAGAGCTACGGCACGGGCGCGGCGCTACGGATTTTTCGTAGACAAATACATTATTCTTATCGATCCACATTTTTTTTTCGTGATCATTGAATATAATACACATTTCTTTCAAAAAGTAAATATTTAGTGTGGTATGTTATTAATTACTGAAATAGCCACAGTCAGAATCAAATTATTTTATTTCTTATTAGTTCAAGAAGATTTAAACAAGTGTAAGTTTATTTTTATAACAATGAAGATTTGTTAAACAATCGAAGGTCGTTGTTTTATTACCCACTCACTCATCTTTAATTATGTTTCCCACGTACGTGCTGTTTTTATCGCCCTTCCGAACTTTAAATCTACGTAGATGACATGATAATTATAATGTTTTTCCTATAAAATTACAACATCGTACAAACTGCATTGAAGATTTTCATTCATATTTCTGCAAATTTTATAGCTAATCTTAGCATAGTCTTCTGAATAGAATATTAGAAGGCATTTTAAAGGTCTTGTAAAACTGGTCACTAAAATTATTAGATATCAACAGGCCCCTCAAGACTTTACAAACAACTAAATAGAATACAAAATATCTGTGTCATACATCTGAATAATCGCTGGTACTTGTTTTGAAGCAACAGAGATTCATGAATAATTGTACAATATGGGAGTAATAAAACAAGCCACACGTTCCTAAAGGGGGCTATTACGCTAAACGCATGGTTGTGAAACGTGCGTAGAATGCGGGCTACGGGTAAGACTGACCAATTAATTCGCGAGAGATGACCGCGCGGCTGAGATCCGTGAACGTTCGCGGTTATGACGGCTGATTTGATACCAGAAATTATTGTGTACGCTTTTAAAACTATTCTTATTTGGAACAAGTACTTAACAACAATACATTTTAAGTGTCACTGTACCTATGTATTAATACCGTAGGTAAAAAAATGTATCATGAAATTCTTTTTTGGCTAAAAGTACATAAAATTAAATCATTTTTCATAACACGTAAAAAATACAACCATTGAGAATCATTTTTATGAATTACATCCAGTGAGAATAATTTTCATTTAACGTTTGCAATAAATTCTAACGTGTGTAATGCCCTGAGAACAGCAGTACGCAATTGAATGCCACATAGGACATGAACGTCGTCGCAATAGGACAATGATAAACATTCGCTTCATCTAGTCACGCTGGGTTTATTACCTCTGCTTACCCAGCGAGTCCAACCCGAAACATTGAATGAAGATTTGACACTGAGCCCGGATCTCTCGCCAAACTCCCGGAATATAAAGGGCAAAAAGGAGCATGGGTGGGTTTTAGTCAGTAAAAGTCTGACACTGCCCCCCCCCCGCTCCTCCGAGATATTTGATAATTTCCCATCCGCAAAAAATAATAAGCCCGGACCTCTCAGCAAAATAAGTATCCCTACAAGTTTTCCAGCCATCGGCACAGTATTATAGTGCACAAGTCTTAACAGATACAGATAAACTCTTTCTTCCCTCACTAGCTAGACATAGCTGGGATCAATTTGACAGCAATCCAATGTCAATCTGGAGAGAGAACAGGCTCGGGATCAACGGTTCATCGTGTATCGTGGCCCAGAATACCTAAAGAAGTGAAGTTAAAGATGCAGTGCAGAAAAAAAAACAAGTTATAAATACTTTCACTAGACGGCAATTATGTCCAAGTGTGATGGGTGGATTTTTAATTATCCGTTGTATCGTTGAATGCAAGTAAATATACAGAAAGTCGAGTGCCAATAGCGGCAATCTCCACGCTTCCTCTTCCATATAATTTTTCACGCAAACACGCCAGTTTTGAGACTCATGCTTTCCTTTCAGTCATTATTGTGTTTAGTTATATAAACGAATATTTTCAAACGTAAACAAAAGGTATTATGTGTGTTCGAACACGAATTGGTTCACATCGATGTAAAGTGCAATTCGGTTGCGATGACTCGACTTCGTATAGTCGATATCCTTACTAATATTATAAATGCGAAAGTGAGTTTGTTCGTTACGTCTACAGGCCTAAATGGCTAAACCAATTTTGATGAATTTTGGATAGTTGGGAGACAGACATGGGCAATTTTTTTAAAGTGAGAAATGATCATTTATTTGGTAAATTATGCGCTACGCTACTGGGTTTACAAATGACAAAAGATTTGAAGAGGCTAATATTAAACTAATAGTATTTTTGTTTTTAAAAAAAATTAAAGAGAAATGAAGGAAGAAAAGGAAAAACTTAGCTTTGCTTTTACAGTAAAAAAGGCGCAAGGGCAAAAATTACAGGTATCTGCAAATCAGGAAAGGGGAACTATGTTACCCCGAATTTAACGCGAGTGAAGCCGCAGGCAAAAGCTAGTTGTCAATAATCCTGTTGCGATTTACCACAATGAGTCGGTCACATAAATCTTCAATAGCATCGAATTGATTGGAGAGAAAAGGTTTTAAGAAGACTATGATATTAGTAGTTAACTCTCTTGCCGTTCCGCGAGTTCTTCTAACAAAGATGGGCCTTACGACGTTACGGTTGCATCAGATCGCCGCGGGCAGCGCCTGGGGTCATCTCACGAGCGTCCGCGATCTACCGCCACACCGCACCATCAACCCGAGGTCACGATGATAGCGGAATGTGCGACACACGTTTTATCACGATAACCTTACTGTCGCAAGCTTTATTGTAGGAGCCATTAGTGAGGAATGCTAAACAGTAAGTACTTAAGTAATTGAATGTTTTGTGACAACATCTAAACGTTTCACATTTATTCGATTTCATTAGGTAGTTGTGTCAAGTAATATTTACTTGACATAGTTGTTTGGTTTTAATTAAATGATGCTGTCTGAATAGACTGCGAAGATAAATGGTATGGTTGTGACCTTTTCAGGTGCTTAGCAGTTTAGGTTGAATCTGTAAGGTCCGGTTGTGTTTAATTTTATACAGAAAATTTTCCGCTTTTGCCTAGGTTGGTCTGTCGATAGGTTACATACCGTACCTACTGTGTTGGACCTCTTTTGGACCCGGCTATCATTTGTAGATCTTTGTCAGTTGTTAAAGATAAAAAATGACCGTAAAGTCTTACCAAGGGGTTTTGACTGCATTTGGTTAGACTGGAAGATTACCCTAATATAGTTAGTAAGAAAAGACTGAGCAGTTTTTTTTTTTAAATAATTTAAAAAAAGATGATAAGTAAGTAAGCAGGAGTATGTTGGATTTAATTATCAACATTGACTTTCTAAATTAAATGGAAATGTGTAATCGCGTTTTATATCTATGGTGTAATGCGTACAGCCATAGTTATCTTTTACTCCACCCATGTAACATTATATTTATGATCCTAATCGTTACCACACAGGAAATTTGTCATACGTGAGCTTAGGCAAGTGGCCTCTTGCCAACACAACGAGATTCCTTGGAATCTTCGACAACATCGCATGTTTGCAAATATCCTTTATTTAGACTATTTTCGAGGCCGACTCGTTTTGTAAATTATCAAGTAAAAGGCAGAACGTAGTACATGACATGCAGATTACTTAAATTGGTCGCTGTTATATTTCGAAATGTTTAGGCATTAAGAAATGCATTTAGAATATTGATGTCTGGATTACTAGTAGATTATTGAGATGAAAACGTGATTTGTTTAAAATGGTTTGGGTCAATTATGTTTCTCAGATTTTTGAGGGGTGACTGTACTGATCGCATTGTTATCTACTATAGAAAGGCTCGCAGTTATTCCGGATTTCGGTGACATTGATGAGGTTGAGTTTATTTGAGTCTATAAATCAACTATTGAAGTCGATTACCAATAATAAGCTCTTTTGCAAACTGCTCCATAATACCGCCGCTAGTTACTGAATTTTGCGTCCCCAACCCTCAATCCCAGCCACTTTTTCAAGGTCGTCGATTCACCTAGTTGAGTGAAGCTCCCCAACTTCTCTTGTCAATAGGTTACGTGTTAGTTACATGGTGTCCACTGCAAGAGTCATGTGCTCCATACCCGACATTTTTGTTGTTGTATTGAAACAAATTATAATTGCTACAAAGATGATTCCCGGCTATAAGAACATTATAGGCTTATTATTTTACTAGTTAATGATTTTACAATGCACATCATTACCTGTTTACAAATAATAATTGTAAAATTGGATCAAATTAAAATAATTAAGTTAAATTCCGTGGTTCACCTTCTAGTAAATTGTAACGTTCCTATTGTGTTCAGTTTAAAGTACGTTCCAGTATCGTCATTACGTGAGGTGACCTCGCGGTGACCTTTAGCTTAGAGGATGCGCACATTCCGACCCGACAAACGTTTCAAAGGGTATATTTATGTGGAAACGAAGCCATTGTTTCGGTCTTTATTTAAAAACTACTATTATAAATATCCGTATTGCTAAGATTTTATGTACGTGAACTGGCAATAATATCGATTTGGGTGTCAATTGTTTTTAGAAAAATATGGAATGCAAAATTAATGGGTGTAAAATGTCAAGCAAGCTCTTGGTTTCCTTATATACAAGAATAGATACGTATGCTTTGATGTTAAACATGCGGTGAGCTCGACCGCAAAATTAATTGAATTAGTCGCTTGACCAAATATTCATTAGAATAGCACTAATTACAACGTTATTATGTGTAGGTATATAAATGATTGTCTCATACTTACTACTACGTCTTTTAGAATACAAAAATCATCTCAACAAAATAACTTCCTCAAGTTAACTTCTACAATTCGGTTACAGTAACGCAAGAAAGTAATTTCAAAGTCGTCAACTTTTGGTTTGTGACCTTTACTATTAGAAACACCTAATTGCTATATATTATATACATATAGACCTGCGTTAATTTATTTTACAACATCCAATTCAAACGTGAAGAACAAACAAGCACTCGTAAATCACCATAAAGGCTAAACAAGATAATGAAGTAATTACAGTTCCACATGAAAAAGGTTTGCCACGTATGTGGTGCAAGATTCTCACGCCCCCACAGACGAGCACATAATTAGCGGCCATCATTAATCACGCTGTTCGAAATTTAATCGCAGCATCCGGACGTTCGCGGCTTCTTCGTGTCGTGATGCGTCCGCGCAAGGCTCTTGGCTCCAGCCTCCGTTCTCTATTGTTATGTCAAGGGATGTACTTTGCCGAATTTATTGTACACCGTCAATTTTATACGGTTTTGCTCGCACCTACTTACTTATTTAGTTTGCTATTCACGACAATTATGAAATTTATATTAGCCAGAGCAGGTAAAATTAGTGTTACTCGTCTTCGAACGCCAAGAGGTAAAACTCCTCAAGTTAAAAGATGTCACAAGAAACAACTGTAGCAGTTTTAGTTTTTTTTTTAACATCAACAAACACATAGACAAACATAAATCAATTGATAAATAATTATTAAGCTACCAATAGCAATTTAGCTGTTGCATCGCTACCAAAATTAATTATATATGTAAGGCCACGCATGTGAAGGGACTGTTTATTGATTGTTTATTCGTTGTTACTGTAGTCAATGCATTTGCAATTAAACACATCCATTGTACCTCACATTAGGACAAACAAAAAGTGTTTAATATTATCTATCTGCTATTCTTAATTGTTATAACAATGCGCTTTGTTACTATGTACATAGAGTACTGCAATAGACAAAAGATGGGATTATTGTCAGTATACCTGTTGATTGATGGTTAACGTGAGAAGTTTCTAGAAAAATACGAGTAAAAAAAGGCGCTAATAGAAGCCCTAGAACTAGTGCGCAGAGTAAATCTTGCGTATATACGTCGACTTTTTAATTTAAATACCAGTTGTTTCATGTAACATTTTCATAAATAAAAAAAATATATATGTCTGGAGAATGCTAATTGTGCTTGTAGTTAATCATTTAACTGAAATGATATAAGATAATTGTATTTTTGAATTATAAAATAGACGCTTTTACATTACTTTTACATCACGCTCGAGTGCTAGCAGGCGCTAGCTGCTGTAAAAATGATGGAAACTGCAATGAGTTTTAATAAAACCTTTTTAAGAACTCAAGCCTAACGTAACTTCAAATAACACAAAGTTTGAGGTTTCCATAACATTTAAAGATGTTAGAAACAGAGCCATTGTGTTCCGAAGATTTTTCGCAAAACAACATTAGATAAAAGAGCAGATTGTATGCAAATGTAAAGCGTGCAATATCCCGCCCATAGAATTGACTAATTCAAACAGGCGTGTCTTCTCGCCACCGATGTTCAACAGTGATTCGACATAGGTACCTATTGGCATCTACTGATGATTCATTTTAGAAGGTTGTTCATTGATTATTAAGATAACCAAGGTTTTAATGAACGCGTTCCTTGGTAACAATGACACTACAGCTATTGCACGCAGTTCAAATGCGCGAAACACGTTCAGTTTCATTGTTGAAATTGGCCCTGCGTAGTACATACTAGAAACACGTATATTTTAGAAGTACTGGTAAATTAATTCAAAGTATTTTTTTGTGCATCATACAAAATTTCGTTACGGTCAGTTATAATATTTTTAGTCAATACAAAGAATCGAAAAATTTACCGATGATTTTAAGGATTTATTAAATTGTGCTTCCGAGATCAACCTTGAATAAAACAAAAGTGTTCAGTCTGTTGCGCTTCCTAAACCGATTACATAATTAAAGATTTTTTTAATTAAACTCCGATTCCACTTGCATCAATGTTTGCATGACAAAGATCGAAGGTATTCAAATTACAAATAAACACTTAACGTAATGTATACATCAAAGTATTGCCTAATACTTGAAGGCATATTTTCCAAGGTAGTCTTAAAATAGTACCTGTATGTAGGTAATACCTGTACTGCAAATAACTGCATATTAAACCCATGGCTGCTGTATTGGGAAACTTATTTAACTTGTGTACCTACTAAGTGCATCTTACGCACTGTGTTCGATACCTCGTCTGAGATTGCTCGGTAAAAACATTGATAACTATAGAAACTCAACTCATATTTTCAATAAATACTTTCGGCAAATTTTAATATTCTTCCCGTCTGTTACCCATATATAGTTTGATGTTGACCTTAAACAGCTTTTTCTTCTTGTCAACCTTCACGCTTTCATTTAGGTCCTACTTTTTCTTCTCCCTAATGTAAATGTTCCTGAATGGAGATTCACATTCATCTTTTCATATATTCACTCTTCTGATCACAATCACAAATGCACTCAGTAGGCAATAATGAAAAAAAAAACTATATTGACCTCTATACCCATCAAGCAGTATCACTAAATAACTCTGGCACGACCAAAGTATTTATGGCACCGGAAGTGATGTAGATAAACCACTAATGTCTAAAACGGTGAGAATGGGCAAATGACCATCATCATCTAAAAGTCAAATGTCAGTGAAAATTTGTGGGAGTACCTACATGCATAACATACGGTTATTTTAGGTCGTGCATGACTTCACAAATTGTTTTTTTTATCATAATTGTTTTCAGACTCACAATGGGAGCCTGAAGATCGCAAAGGTATGGGGTAATTTGTCCAGCTGTGGCATGTATTCATTCGTTTAGGAAAAGGTACGTCTTATCTAACGTTGTCTGATTCATGTGGCTTACAACCCTGTAGTGGTTCGTTCTACATTCAAGGATATGATCACACTATAATATCTACTGACCGATGAGCAAAAAGGAAAAGCATCAAAAACATTACGGTTGACCTCGCAGTGCCAATCATACAATGTGATCTCTGACATAAATATAATGATGCGTAGAAATGACCTTATGCCTTACAAATTGACCTAACACTTACATCAGCAGGTTGTCTATGCCTTCTTAAACATTCTATGTACCTTTCAGTCGTGATACAGCGTTCTCTTAAGTCAAGCAAAAACGTCACTGTCATCGAAGAACCAACCATTTGAATTACTTTGGTTAGATAACCACAAGATCATCGTGCCGTTTTTTAGATGGGAAATCATCAAATAATTTTTCTGTGCGGAGCGAGTGTCATACTTTTACTGACTAAACCTCATCCATGTTCTTTCTTTTGCCCTTTGCTTTCCAAGGCTACGGTATCTTTTTCGAACAACCCCACACAAACCCAGAGAGATTCAGTGCCTTAAATACTAACATCACTTCATTATTACCTGCCTTTGTTGCAAAAGATGGAATTAGTTTTTACTATTAAAGAAATGTTTTTTATCCCACAGCTGACCAACTAGATTTCTATATATGTATGTATGTTTTCCACTCCCTGTTACCTATTATGATCAAAAAATTATGGACCTACTTCTCTATAAAATTATCTACTAGGTACTAGCTTCCGCGCGCCACTTCGTCGGCGTGGCATTGTTACTTTAGGCTAACTCTAACTTTAATTCACATGATGATCGAAAAAAGAAATATTTTTCCCCCCTTTTGTTCCCTCTTTCTCTCCCTTTTATAAGTAGCCTTTGTTTGTCTCCAGGGTCCCAACTATCTCTGTCACAAATTTATCAAAATCGGATTTGCCATTTAGGCGTGAAGACGTAACAAACTCGAAGTACATTTTTGATTAAAGTACGTACTAAACGCAGTGATCAATTCAGGCATTAACCTTTAACACTAACGATTGCTGATTTACTTTTATTTCGTTTCACATTACAGTTCCCATATCTTGATCGTGTAACAGAACCATTACAATCCAAATAATTAAACTTCAATTACGCACACGAACAGTTAAAAGCGGCTGAGTTATATTATACAACCAATAATGTTCCACTCCAGATACTGTGTGTTCAATAGTTCATATTAATTTACTCTAGCAGAACCGTGGGTTTCCTTCCGTTCATGTATACTTCCTATCAGCGCTCATAGTACTACTCCGTATGTTACTTGGCTGAGATTTACTGATAAGTTTGGCTTATACAAGATACCTGTTAAATCTGGATAGTAGATCAGTGACAAAGGTACTTAAATAACATTCTAATTAATTCACATTCTGTACATGTTGGAAAGATTTAAAGATTGCTCGACAGTACTCAGAGAAAATCCTTTGAGGAAAATCACATTTAATTTTATTCTTGCGTATTAGTTCAGACTTTAACTGACTATGCAAAGCTACGATAGTGTTAGTCGAAATTACATGCCTAACGAATTTTACAATTTTTCATGGATTTCGTACTACTCCACTGATTAAAAGTTTATTCCAACAATGGCAACATTTGAATAATTGTTACTTGCCCTTCTAAACAAAACGGTCTCATCTAATCACAGATCTTAATACCAATAATTTAGCCAAAAATGGCGTCTTTAGCGACTAATATCTAACCTTGGTTGATTAGTGACCATGTTTAGAAGATCCTCCCCTGTACTTGGTCATAGAAGGTCGGTCTGCTCATGTCAAAGGTTGCGTAGAATTTTGGCCAAAAGTTGAAGGCTTGTGAAACAATGCATTGCAGGTAATGGATATTATGAAAACGCGAAGTCGCGTGCTGCATTCGTATTGCAACATTTTGTTTATTTGTTACTAGCTTGATTTTTGTTTTGAAGTGTTGAATTCTAATAAATTTGTACTTAGATAAAAAAAAAATTCTGTAACTTCTGAGGTTTATAGTAAAAGAGGTTTGACCATAAATCGTTACAGCGTCAATAAAACGTACGGCCAATTTAGTTTTATCCCGAGTGTACAAGATTGCAGCCAATCAAAGTTATCTACTTAATTGCAGAGTGCTAGGCGATAATAGGCACGAAATCAAGCTCAAAATATATGCAAAACATATTTCTTAGTATTGCAACACCGATACTTTCATTTAATCTACATAAGTACAGGTATTATAAGATTTGCAAAACTCATTATTTTGTAACAAAGTCGTACTGTTGTGGAAGCGATAGCCCCTCACTCACGTACGAGTGTTACGAACAGGGAGGCTTCACCGCCCGCGCCGCCACCACGCACCGCTTGTTAGTGGCCGTGAACCAAATGTTCTTCACGCTGAGTGACCGGGGATCGCCACTACTGCCCAGTGCCGAACAGACCATGGCGAACTGAAGCAACCTGTTGAGGAGTCTTTGATGATCTATTGTTATTTTTCCATTAGTTACGACACACGTATCGACTTTTGTTTTTGAGTTGTAAAGTTCACGAAACATATTGCGATACGTCTGGTACAAAACGTTTCTATATATCGTCAAAGCTACCAGCGTTGAGCACATATAAAATACTACAAAGATTATCTAAACACACATGGTTGCAAAATTACAATTTAGATTAACAACTGCGACAAAATTATTGTTGTCTTCCAAAGGTTCCCATAACACGCATTGTTTTATTATGAATATGCACTGCACTTGTGTAAAAACCTCATTTGTTTTGAAACAAGTCGGTGAGCACCGAGCACCAGCTTCGTTGGCTTTACATTCACAAGTATAACTGTCTCTAATCGAGTATTGCACGTCTAGACTGTAGGAAATGTCCAAACTTGCTCTACAATTAAGGATTCCTCCGTCTACCGCCTTCTGAGTCTATTGCACTTTGCTTACATAAGCAGATGTTGCGAGCATCGCGAGTAGGCTGGATAATGATCATCACACAATAAACATGCGGCATAATGGTGCCTAACTACAGCCGTAAACGCATTCGGAAGTGGATGGATAAAAATCTATGTCAATTCCGAGGTTCCTTATTTCAAGATTTATTATTTCGTATTGTACTATAAATTGCTTTCATTACCATCAAGATTAGCATTTACATATTTCGAAATAATATTTAAATTTTTCATTAACTCGCCGTGTTTAAATGTTCCACTGAAAGAGCCGTGAACATTTTTTTCAATTACAAATATGGCAATGACAGCCAGAATTCAGACAACTTCATCAGATAACAATAGAATTGTATTGTCAAAAGATGTGCTTTGACGTTTAAAGCATTCGTTGCTAGTCACCTTGGATGCTCGGCGGGGTGCGCGCCGGATCCTGCGCCCGCGACTGATGCGCGGCGGATAACAAGCGTGAGAACCACGACCGGAGATCACTCATATATCATTCATGACCGCTATTCATTAACCAAGCCTGTAATCTAGAACATTGCCACTGGCTACATAAAAAATAGTTTTATTACATGTAGTTCCAAGATTTATGACTGACGAACAAATAAAACGTGAACGATTTAAAATATTGCCGAAAAGCTTAATTGAGACCTTTGCGCAAATTACCAAAAATCGATCTATCACGTATTTGATTTTAACCGTGACATCATATCCTTGAAGTGCATCTTTTGTATTGTTTTGCTCCAAATTGTTATGACTCAGCAATAATTTATAAATAAACGGACAATTTAGTGGTAATGGTCAGGAAGTTATTGTTGAAGAAGCATCCTTATTGTACTGACGACCTTTACACGGAACTAGAGTTGCGCCGAGATCTTAATCGTACAGGATCAACGACGGATCCAGGGGGAGGGTCATGGGGGTCATGACCCCCCCCTGGGCGACAAGCTGGGTCATAAGTTGCCATTGCAATTTTATCTAATTTTATTTATAAACGTAAAAAAACTATACGCGAAAGACGCACATAATCATAATAATATAATTCTATGCTGTTATTGGTTATATTATAGCTGTTTATAGTGCAAAACATCGAATAAAATTATTCAATTGGTCGTAAGTTTAAATTTGCCTTGCAGCGCGGCCCCTGTGCTTTTTATTCTATCACGCCGCATGGCGGGTGCACGAGCGAGAAAAGAAAATTGCAGAGGTCACACCTGGAAAAGTTTCACTGGTTTGGATTGTCGCATAAAGATCAAGGCTTTCTTAAACGCTTCTAAAACGACTAGTTAAAGAACCTTTGAAAGCATTTGATGATTTTCTAGGTAACAATGGTGTTCTCCTAACAGACCAGCGATACCAAAATCACGAAAGGGCCGTCAAAGCAGGCAAAATCTTTTTATTGACATTCCTTAACCAGAGATCGAGATAATGAATCAAAGTTGACTAAAAGCAGATGAACTGTAGTCAGTATGGCTTGTCGCGTGCTAGACAGCTCCCAGCGGAGCCCACCCTTCATTCAATGGAGTCACCTTCAGAGTGACTGTTGTAATCAAAAATGTCACGTCGTTTCTTAAGTCGGCGAAGTCTTTTGGGGATGTTAAGCTGTCCTGCAAGCTGATTTGGGTGTTTTATGAGTTGATTACTTCTTGAACCATTGGTAGGTTACCAATTTCGTGGATCTCTTTTGTTTTGATAAACCGTGGCGCATTTGATATTTCTCTTAGGATATAGTTTTGCGCTCTTTGCATTATCATTATGTTGAGCCCCACAGTTCAATACCATAAGTCCAAATAGGTTTCAGCATGACATTGTATATAAGGATCTTTTTGTCCATTGACAGTTTTGAGTTTCTTCCCAGTAACCAGTATAGGCCCCAGTATCTGAGGTTGATCTGATCTCTTTTTGATTGCACATGCTTCTTCAAAGTGAGTCTCCGGTCCGAATGCATTCCAAGGTATTTGACAGAGTTCTGATGAGGCAGTTGAGCACCATTTAGAGTTGCTGGGGGACAGTCCCCTTTGAGAAGTGTGAATGTTACGTGAACCGACTTGGACTCACTAGCTGCGATTGTCCATTTGGCCAGCGACTGTGTACTCTTGGTTGTGGGTCAGATGTATACAGAGGGTATAACACCAGCCCAAGAACCGACCCTTGAGGCACTCCTGCGTCGACTTTTTTGGAAATCTGATGTGCAATCATTTTCTTTGACTTGGAATATTCTGTTAGCTAAGTGGGGCTTGAGTGTTCCGAAGTACGTGTGTGGTAATTGTAATTTTATTTTGCATAACAACATTAACAACCCTTTGTGCCAAGTCATGTCAAAAGCTTGCTGGATGTCCAGGAAGGCTGTGGAACAGTATTCCTTGCTTTCAAATTCCTTCCTTATTACTCTTGTCATCCTGTGGACTTGGTTCTGTAGTCGCATGTTCTTTACGACAGCCGAACTGGTGGTCAGGAATTATTTATTTTTCTTTCAGGACTGTGTTATATCTGCAGAAATATTTTTTCAATTATTTGGCAGTAAGCTAATTGGTCTATAGGATGTTACTTCATGAACCGGTTTGCCGGGTTTGTGAACCATTATGATTTAGGAGACTTTCCACAAATCCAGAAAGTATACTACCCGCAGAATGGCGTTGAACAGGTTTGTTATGTAAACTACTGCCTTATGCGGTAGCTCTTGCAGTATTTTTTTTATCAATGAGATCAAACCCCGGTGCCTTATTTAATTGTTGTCCATGGATTTGAAGTATTTAACGATTTATCTCGGTGTAATAGCTTTGAGTTGTAAATCGAGTTGAAAGTCTTGGTCGAGAATACGGTCTATGTCTGATTCGTCTTGGTTCGGACTGGCATCGTTTGGTTTAAAGACTTTACTGAAGTGGTGTGCAAATACATAAGCATTTTCTTGTGCGGCTTTTGACCAGTTTCCATCATGTGTCGAAAAAGAGATGGTTTGTGGACAGCTGGGGATCATAGTGTTTGCATGCTCTCCATAGTGAATGGTTTGTGGCTTTTGTAGGTGTTATACCTTCCAATCATGTTTCCAGGGCGACTTCATTGGCATCATCGATATAAGGATTTTTAGTGCCCTGGCTGCTTTGTTGAGCGCTCTTTTACCGCTTGGATATATCTACTAGTGTGCCATACCCGACGGAGTCTACGAAACGCGACCAATAGTAATAAAAACGATAATTTTTGTGGTCGTCAAAATATTCCACTCTGAAGCCATCGTGATAATAGTAAATTGTTGGATGAAGAATTCTCGGTTCACTGGTGTAGCACTGGCCAAGATTGATGAAAACTTCTGCCTCAAATTCAAGTTAGATTTAATCAGTGTGTGGGCTTATTGATTCAAATGCAAAACGCATTTGCCAATGCGTTTTTTGTGTGTTCTGGCGACACTACACGTTAGCGAGAGGCGAACAGGGGAAAGTGTTTTTCCACACTAAGAAGGGTAACAGCTTGGCTTAGGGCGTCTAAGGCAGAAGATCGCCTAACGGGCTTAGTTCTTTTTCCTGTGCACAAGTCAATAAATATTGATGACAAGAAACGTTTTGCTAGACGACACAAACGTAGAATACATTTTATCATATATAGGTGCTCGTAAGTTTTTATTGTTCTTCAGTGTGCACCAATAAAGTTATATAATTTGTTTACAAATTGTATTATTGACTAGATTTTTCCGGTGACTCCGTCCGCGACCAGTTAACTTCGCTGCAGTGGAGAACCAATGCAATCGACCCCATGAAATTTTATCCGTTTAGCGGTTTCAACGTGAAAAATTATATTATATTAAGTATAACTACATATATCTATCCAAAGTAGACTGCGAACTAGACAAGCCGTCTGCGACATGGTGACCCCCCCCTGATATAAAAGCTGGATCCGCCCTTGTACAGGATCTCGTTCTTTTATTCCACACTGTTAAAATTGGGTCTGAAGTGTTCCGCATTTTCGACAATTTTCATACAAGTATTTGAAGGTGAAATAATATTAAGAATTAACTGAACTTTAGGGTTTTAACATTAAAATATTGTAAAAGTGTATAATTATGCAAATCTGAACGATTTTGCCAATCTTTTCCTGGAAGTAATCGGGGCTGCCGCTCGAGAAACAAGCCTTATTATTAAAATCTATCTGCACGAAAAGAAATCGAATCAGCGGAATCTTTCTTTTGAATCGCAAATTCACAACTAATCAAGCTGATAATTGGTTGAACAATCGCTAATTGAATGCAAATAAGTCGTCGCACAGTATTACGTCTTCGTGATTGCACCCGGAGGCGAGGGCCGACAGCCATCTTACTTTCGTTCCGCTCGTCTATTCTTAGAGATTTCCCACAATTTGCTTCATTCGATCGCCGAGATAAATAACTGTTTCTGTTTTAGTGGCTCACACATTGAATGTAATTAGTTTGGAATATCGCCTATTTCTTGTACAATCATACAAGGAACGTGAAGTTGGCAAAATGTTTTCCTGCTGAAGTTAATATGTTACCTAAGTTAAGCCTAATGGCCACTGGGTTTCCTTTCCAACTTCTTTGGCAGTAGACATAAATGTTTTTGTTATATTAACGTCGTATTGATGCACGCGACTATCAAAAACTATGATTGTTAGTGTCAGTTGCAACACGCGCGGTTGTTGTCGATTATTTAACGAGAAACAATGCCGAGTCGCACGCGCACCGCGCCGATGCTTCTCACGGCTGCCGAAGGTCGCGGATAACTCCGTTCTTACAACACGCTTTAAATTATTTGATTTCATAATTTTTGGCGCTCCGATGTGTGCCCCTAAACGATAGGCCACAATGTAAACATTCTCGGTATGACCAATTCGCTACATTTACCCAGAATTTAAAGTGTAAACTCATAGCGGATCGATTAGTCATGTACCGTACATTAATACCCTTTCGAAACTTTTGCAAACTTGTTCGTAGGCTGTGCAAGCACATAGTAGGTGAATAATTGCTGAAATTCTAGCTTAAACTCATACGTGTTAGCATGTTATGGCATGTAGTAAATTGCGAGGCATGTTCTCCTAGATTTCTTAACTAATAATCACTTCCTGTTAGATCACCGCGTAGTTGCCAATATATTAGTTTTATTTATTTAACGGTTTATGAACACTGAATACAGAAAGGAAAAAAAGAAACATAAAAATAGGTCGCATCATCGCTTCACATCAGGCAAGATACGGCAAGAAAGTTTTAAAAACACACCTTGCAAAGTTTATATTTAAAACTAACAGCTCGTTTGAAAAATGGTTCAGTATCGTGTTCGTAATTGTGGCAGTTAACTAACTTATTACGGTGTAGGCGGTCCTACATACGTATCAAACTACTTAAGTACTTTTAAATGCGATGAAATGAGCCACGCAATTACGCCCCAATAGTCTAATGCCCTCATTGCAACAAGATGTCTTAAAGATGTAACATAACATCATGTCTGTAATTCTTGAAGGGTTAAGCAGAGGTGTACCTAAATAATACAACCACATTACATTTTAAAGATGTGTCTTACGATAATCTTTTCAGAGACATGGAATTCAATAGTTTCAGAACTGAGTGTAAGTTTAACATTAAATACTAATGTGGCTTCAACAATTAAAAAAAAGTGTAGCTAAGAAGTTTTCATAATAAGTATTTTCCATTAAAAGGATATTTCTTTGTATTTTTGTTCAATGTATCATATTTCCGTTTGAAATAAATGACTTGTCATCAAAAGAGCGGAGACAGCACCTGCAGAAAGTATATAGGCCCTCTGACCGTTAAACGATATTTTAAACAAGTGTAGGCGCAGGCACAGTTGCACTCCCTGTTCCGTTATTCTTAGTCCAATAGGACGGCAATTCCACATGACTCGAGAGAGATCAGGCTCAGGACCAACGGCTCAACGTGTTTCCCGAGAAGCTGCAGAAAGTACAATTGACCTTGCACTGCAACCGACGCCGCTGTGGAGGTGGCGAAGTAATGTATCAATAATACTTAAATAATTGTCATGCCAGCGACATGCATATGAAGAAACAGCAAATAAACCAGGTAGACGTGAAAGTAGTGCTCAGATACCACCTCTTTAAAACCATAGGATACGAGTAATATAGATGCGAATCACCTACATATTTTCCACGACATCCTTACTAATATTATAAAAGCGAAAGTGAGTTTGTTTGTTACCTCTTCACGCTTTAATGGCTAAACCGATTGTGATGAATTTTGGTAAATAGGACATAGGCTAATTTTTATTTAAAAAAGTGGGATGTGAGGGAGAAAGAGGGAAGAAAAGGGAAAACTTAGCGTTGCTGTTACAAATCAATAAGGCGCAAGAGGAACTGTGTTACCCCAAATTTAACGCGGGCGAAGCCGCGGGCAAAAGCTAGTATTATGTAAACGAAAGTGAGTTTGTTTGTTTGTTACGTCTTCACGCCTAAACGGCTAAACTGCTTTTGATGAATTTTGGTACACAGATATATGAGACGGACTTAGGTATTATTTTTTAAAAGATGGAGATATGAGGGAGAAAGAAGGAAGCAAAGGGAAAACTTAGCATTGCTATTACAATAAATAAGGCACAAGGGCAGAAACTAAAGGTAGCAGGTACCTGCAAATCTGGAAAGGGGAACTGTGTTACCCCGAATTTAACGCGAGCAAAGCGGCGGGCAAACGCTAGTGAACCAATAAACTAATCTAATATTGCTCACAGTTATATAACCCATATTTATAATACCGCTACTTGTAAAGCCTTAATTTCCTACTTATCTAATATTCTAGTAGCACATATTGCAACACTTGATGTGAACAACTGACGTGCATTAGTATTAATTACTGCCGCTGATTGGCTCCATTCAATGTTGTCAATATTGTGATCAACTGTTAAGGATAATTAGAGTTTGATGGATTGATTGATACGGTATTAGCTGCTGATGATTTGTTATTAAGCTTTGTTGCTTGGTATTGCTTTCTAATTGCATTGTTTTAGCGTCGGTTCACAGACGGTACAAAGATATAAATTGTAAAGAAAATAGACTCAAAGCTAAGTTTATATATATAGGGTAGACGCTGTGAATCAGGAAATAGCAAGATGTCTTTAATAATATAGCACTGATTTGTCATGTATTTAAAGACCACATTAACCTAAAGGTCATGCTAATCCTACTAATCCTTACTAATATTATAAAAGTGAAAGTGAGTTTGTTTGTTTGTTACGTCTTCACGCCTAAAGGGCTAAACCCATTTTAATGAATTTTGGTGCAGAGATAGTTGGGACCCTGGAGACGGAAATAGGCTTTTTTAAAGAAAATGAGAAATATGGGAGAGTGAGGGAAGAAAAGGGAAAACTTAGGTTTGCTATTACAATAATTAAGGCGCAAGGGCAAAAACTACAGGTAGCAGGCACCTGCAAAACAGGAAAGGGGAACTGTGTTACCCCAAATTTAACGCGAGCGAAGCCGAAGCGAAAGCTAGTAATACTATGAATGCGAATGTCTGTGAGCATGAATGGTTTTTTTTTTTACTTGAGGTATACTATGGTCTGGAATAACACATAAATACTTTTTTTTTTCGATATAACACAGGCGATGCCGCGGGCGCCAGCTAGTCATCAATGTATACATAGAAAAAACAATATGTATTATAGATGATGATGTATTATAAAATAAAAAAAAACATAAACTACCTAAGCAATAAAAATAAAATTAATATGAGACCAAGTGGGAAGTACACCCTATCAAACAAAAAAGAATTTAGCTTATCGGTCCCGGCGTCTGTCAGTTATCGATGAACACAAAAAAAAAACAACAAAAAAACATTCTGACGAATTAAGCACCTCCACCTCTTTATGAAGTAGGTTAAAAATAAGAATAGAAAATATTTTTAATAGTTGATCATCACAAACATTTATAAATACATATATATGGAATAACAATAAAAAAATAGCTTGCACGTCGTGACTGCGACAAGTAAGTCACCACTTAGCATGATGCTGTGCTATAGGAGCCCACAACACAACGCTCGTTTTAAGTGGTTATCAATGGTTATAGGGACATGTGTCATTACGGGCGCCATTTTTCCCACATCCAACGTTGGCCGCAGCTAGTGTCAAAATATATGTACCTACTAAGTACCAGAAATTTCCCCAGTGGTCCCGTAAGGAGAGGTTAGATAACCGACCGTTGTTCTGCGCTTTCACCTTCGGTATATCACGAGCTAGCGACCTCCCCCCCCCCCTCTCCTTCTACCGTGTCGCCCGCTTCCGTGAGCCTCAGACCTCGAGCTACGAGGGCGCATCGCGACCCGCACCTGACCCCCTGCTAGGGCTGAACTGGCTACAAAACCCTTGTATTATTAATTGACTTTCCAAATCGTATGCGATCAGCATGACCATATAAAATACCATTACAACCATAGAACAGGTAGCAGCTGATAGTTGTGCAGAAATAGCGGAAGAAAAGCTAAGATTGAACTGTCGACTATTCAATGGTTGGGAAGTTAAAGAAGCTATTGGACACATCCCATTTTGATAAAATAATAATTTCACCACACCCACTTAAAATAATATAACCTCATTTTACGTAGCTACGCATAGCCCTATCACGTTTTTGTCCGTCGGAGTTACTCTTTTCATTTTTAAAAGTTCACAAAAAAAACGAATATAGCCTGAAAGTCTTCCAACCCTGCTTGGCTTATCACGTTGGCGGCGCCAGGCGAATAAAATGTTACCTAATTCAATTTCCTTAAGTTCCATTTCATCTTCGATAAATTATTTTTAATAAAACCACTATTATATAACATTTTGCAAT
Source organism: Ochropleura leucogaster (assembly GCA_958449745.1). Classification (NCBI taxonomy): domain Eukaryota; kingdom Metazoa; phylum Arthropoda; class Insecta; order Lepidoptera; family Noctuidae; genus Ochropleura; species Ochropleura leucogaster. The sequence continues at coordinate 12,305,913 of OY288204.1, read as the reverse complement.
TTTGATCAAGATAAAAATTAACATTTTGAATGCAAGATCATGTAGAAAGCGGCATATTATTTACAAACCGATTTCAATGTTAAAATACTTTAATGATTGTAATGTCACAACTATTCATGTTCAAAATGTCTGTTTTTATCGTATAAAGGTTTTTCAGTTCTTGCATTATAAACTTGAAATTCCTATTAAACTGCTGCAGAGACTTTCAAAGTAAGCGGACATATTATATAGTTTACTTGAAAAGGATCTAAATTTATACGTTGTCAAAATATTTTGTCTAATGAAGATTTATCATCGAAGAAGTCTCCGAAAACTTACACTGCTACATCGATGAGACGATGACAAAAAGGGCAAACCGAATCGAGAACAGTGTACCCGACATTTCCATTTAGAGACATCTGGCTTCGAGGTCTCAATCGATGAACTGTTTAATAAACAATGGAATAGTCTAGTAACCTACAAGTGGCGCAATAGATTTCTAACAATCCGAGGTAAATGTTCTTACAGAGCAGAAAAACATGAAAGTATGTATAAGGGATACCATAGTATACTACTGAAACTTGGTATGGAACCTATAAAGAATAAAAAGAAATACATCATCGAACCAATCATTTTAAAAGTTATTTCGATATTAGAGGTCAATAGGTTGAAGATGGTATCTCTCAAATGTCAAACGAAGTACTCGACACGCAAAATTTAATGTCGAAAATGCCTTCGATTTGAACAATGTTGTAATGATCTTTGCTCATTTAATGTGCCTCCAATTGAGGTCGACATTTTTATTGGTGCAACGCAATGAAGTGAAGTGATATGAGACTACGACGGCAAAACGTGGCGTGTGAAACATTGGTCTGTGACACTATCGAGACACCTCAGCTGTCGTTAATTAAGGTTACGGAGCTAAGCTGCAAATTATAACTCTAAGTGACAGAGCGACACTCTCTAATTGGCTGTTGCACACGAGCAGAATGTCTCTACAAAATAACGCCCTGGTCAATTTGACTCGTTCATATTTATATTAATTAAATTAAATAATTATTTGAAAAAAAAAATGAATGTTAGTGTTTTCAAAATTCGTTATTAAATGTATGTCTGTATGTTATTAATCTGTTTATTCGAAAGCCGGCACTACCGAATTTGATCGTCCAAATTTAAAAGATTGCAAAAGTTTCCCTGGGGCCTGCCTAGAAAAGAAAATAAACTCCATTCTTCCTGGATCACAACAAGAAATCGCGGGCAAGAGCAAGTTAAAAAAAACCTGTAAAAATTAACTTGGTAGAACTTGCGTTTTGTGGAATTTGTTGATATCCCTAGCAATTGTACGTAATTGGAACTATCAGAACTGAATGGCACTGGCCTTCAGTAAATAATCATACCTACTAAAGAACTCTGCATACACATTACAACAAATATCTAGGTGAAACAAAATCACATTCCACGGCACAGTCACTCAGTGTCAGCCTGTTGTGACGTCAGAAACGTGTGTTCAGTTTCCTACGATGCTAAAAAGATAACAATTTCTTCGGTAGTTGCATCGGGGACCGCGTGCTATTGTGCACGCAAGATTGGTATGCATTACATTACCGACTAAAAACTACTTCCCTGTTCTATTTGCTTTTAGATGTAAACATTTCTTAGAAGGTTTCTTTACTGTCAATATCCAAGTTTCGATTTAAAATTCGTCAATTGGTATCAATATCGTTTAACACTTATTTGCATTAGTGAATGGTAATTTGAGTTTATTCATGCAGTGTGGCACGCGCGTAAATATATTATCCTAATTAGGATTAACATCAAAGGAATTGCGCCGCTATTAAGATATCTCATTACTCCAAACATTCCATGCGCCAAAAATGCGCTTTCTCGAAACTTTCGCATGACCCTTGAGTAAATGAAACTACCAATATGGACTTACCCATTAGCTCTAAAATTGTTTAAATGCCCACCTCATGTCATTTTCATAAGCAAATCTTCCAAAATCTCAATTCAAATATTTTGTTTTTTCTTAATATTAACATTACCGTGACTCAACGGCCGACCATTAACATTTATGATGCCCATATACAATTTAGGGTATGAAATTGAAGCTGCGCCATTTGGCAACATCCACAGATTGGTTAACGCCAATAATCTAAACTTCTAATTACGTACGGCGATTCCAACATAACTCTTCGTTTCCGTTACACCCATATTTGCATGAACTGCATCAATTTGCGAGTGGTGTCGGAATTCGATCCATCACCAAGATATCTCCGAATCGGTTGGTACAGTCAAGCAGACATTGGTAACATAATGAGAACCGCCCTTATTAATTCAAAAACTCCTGTTAATATTAAATTATTACCATATCTCACTAACATCATTAATGAAACCCTCTTTTTAGGGTTCCGTAGTCAACTAGGAACCCTTATAGTTTCGCCATGTCTGTCTGTCCGTCCGTCCGTCCGTCCGTCCTCGCTTAATCTCTGTGACCGTTAGCGCTAGAAAGCTGAAATTTGGTACCAATATGTATATCAATCACGCCGACAAATTGGTAAAATAAAAATTTGAAAAAAATGTTTTATTAGGGCCACCCTATATGTAAAGTAGGAAGTGATTTTTTTTTAATTTCAACCCTAACGTGTGATATATTGTTGGAAAGGTATTTAAAAATGAATAGGGGTTTACTAAGATAATTTTTTGATAATGTCAATAATTTCGGAAATAATCGCTCCAAAAGTAAAAAACAATGTGTGTCCCCCCCCCTCTAACTTTTGAACCATAAGTCTAAAAAATATGAAAAAAATCTGAAAAGTAGAACTTTATAAGGACTTTCTATGAAAATTATTTTGAACTTGATTGACACAACAGTTTTTGTACAAAAAAGACAAAAAGTTGTACAAAATAATTTCTGGACTAAGTTTGTAGTATAATCGTATATGCAAGCTTTTTTTGTAACTTTGTTTACATATTTTATTATCCTGAACGTATCTTTTTTCAAACAAAAAAAGAATTATTGAAATCGGTTCTCGCAATCCAAAATTACCACCAAAATTGCACGTCTTTGCATTAATTAGTAACCCAATTCCTCAAGAGATGGCGCTGTAGGTACTTATTACATTGGATCGGGTATTACCGAATTGTTCGGTTGGCCTCATAACTGGGAACACTTATTGTGACGGACGGGAAACTACGGAACCCTACACTGAGCGTGGCCCGACACGCTCTTGGCCGGTTTTTTTTAAGTAGAGCCACTCGCAGTTCAACTAGCTACAGTTCTAATACTGCTTAACAGATCTATCCTGTGGTCACATAAAACAAATAAAGGCCCTGGGGGTCTTAATTTGTTGAGGTTAGGGGATTAAGGCTCCCAGCCAGAGATTATGGTCTGTACAACTTCGTACGTTTGGTAAAATCTGTATTTTATGTGAAAAATCGTAGACTTGCAGTTAACTGTGCCTATGCGTCATTACACAAACAGTTAAACCGATTGCAAAATAAAGTAAACCGATGTGATGGTTCTAACGTTCGATACCGATTTACGAAGACTACATTCTAACAGACTTATGATAACTCTGTTGCCTTATAAATGGTTATTGCGTAATGAGCATCGAATGTGAACGGATACTTTAATTTAATAATGTAGATAAAACGCCATTGGTAGGTACCGAGATTCGTTATTCATGAAGTCGTGCCTAAGAAGTGATGCGGTGACGGTGTTAGCGTGACGGTGTTAGCGTGACGGTAGGAAAGATCCATTAATCTGGAGTTGCAAAATGTACATGCTGAACATTAATGAACATAGAGAAAATTGGTTACTTAATAACATAAACATTTAACTTCTTCATCGTGACGTTCGAACGACGGTGTTTTTTTTATAGTTAAATAAGAATTTCGCCTGTATCGTGGGTGCGTTAATAAACATTAAAACTCACATATACAAACAACCAGACCCGGAACAACTATCAGTAGGCAATACACATATTTATTCCGTGTGGGGATCGAAACCGTGACACGCAACGCAGCAGTCCATCGCTCGGCTACTGCGCCAACCATATTGTATTCTGCATGGCTTTGAGGATAGCAGCCCAGATCTCACTGAGTCTGCATGTCTTGGTGCTAAGTACAAGCAGTATAGTAGTCGAAACATGTTGCTAAGACAATATCACGAATTCCCACCAGATGAAAGTAATATTTGCCTACCATAAAGTTTATGGATTTGACTGATGCTGACCCAAAGAAAATGTGTAAACGGTCTTAAGATGGCATCCAAGGGTCATCGACGTTGATTGGCTTACTCAATCTCCACCCACAATAGGCGCTAATTAACAAATATGGCGTTACGTAGGATAGGCTGAGTTTTCCGTCAGTATTGCGTCCATCTTCACTTTCTAGCTCACCCACGTGTTCTTTATATAAATAGTTAATTAATTTTAAATTGAGGTCTTTCTAACGGATCAAATCCTTGACAATTTATTTATTTCAAACTTACCATTTAAAAACTTAAAAGCTATAATTAAAATAATTTGAGCTTCAGGCCAAAGATAATTATTTTTTTCAGTGTGTGTGTAAAATCTATTTTACCAACGTTCAAGAACCATGATCACCACAGCTTTAAATGTAACGAGTCGGACTTTGATTGCTATCTACAGGCGTTAGTTTATGGTGTTTAATTGCTAAAGTCGGAAGAACAATGGCGCGTCTATGATAGCGTAACTTATCGTCTATCTCGCAAATCAATCAGAATCACAATAGAATTGCGCTAGCACTTTCACTGCGCCTGCGCCTCCTCAACTTTTGATCATCATTTGTCTGTGATTTTGACCCCATCAATTTAAGCGTGCGAGACTGGTATTGTTGATGAACTACGAAGCGTTATATCGAAACTATTCTATCAGAATAAAGCGGAAGAACTGATTTTCTCATAGCCTTTTGAACTGTCTGTCAGTCCTTATAAGAAATATCTTTACTAATGATCAAATGCAATGACATCATATGAATACGTCACCTTTGCTGACTAAGGGAGACTGTGGGTTTCATTCCAATCTATTGTGTTGGCTAGTTTTAATGCACTCAGTGCTAAAATTAAACTTAAGGCCAGGCACTATACACAATACCTCAAATAATTGTATCCTGTGATGTGCATAACTATAATAAATTGTGAAACTGACAAATTAAATAAATAATAATAATATATACCTAAGTATGTACCATAAGATTTTGCTTTCCAATTTATTGCCCTTATAGGAACTGTCATGAATTCAATTTTCCCATTACTGTACCATAGCAAGTTCCGCATGCTTTGCCGCTGGCATTTATCTGACCTCTGTAGTCAAAACGGCTGGGAAATAAGTACCATTTGAAAGATGACACAATCTCATGGGTACCTGCTACAGGCAACAGGTTGTTTTATCTACTTATACAAAAATATTCAATGGTAAGAAGTAACTTATGTGGTAAGTAACTTATTCGTTTTTGGTTATGTAAAAGTTCATTCATCACTTCACGTGGATATTTTTAAAAAGAATCATATTTTATTTTGTTTCAACAGTAATGCGACCCCAACATAGTTGGGAAAAGGCTGGTTGGGAAATGATGATGATTCATATTTATTTGTTAAAAACACAATAAGAAATAAAACTCCATTCATATTTTAGCCATAAAAGGATTTTTATTTTGTAGAACCTATTCGTTCATAAAACATTTGCAACAATGCAACTCAGTAAAGTACATAGGTTATTCAGAATGTGTGCAAAAAACTAATCTAAATAAAAACAATTACCTACTCTATTAGGGACAAGGTCCGAAATAAGACTATGAGACTGCTCTGTTATTCTTTTAAATTGTTTCTGAATGTACTCGCATTTTCCCGTGTTAATTGCACAGAAGGTCAGAGACGCAAATGATCGTCTTAAATGTGATGCGAAAATAGTGTCAATGTTAAATTAATCCCAAAAGTCGCTGACACTGTCGTTAGTCCACACCAACTTATAGCCGCACTACTTATTCTAGCTAGATTCTCGCTTCGACATATTTGCTACAATCTTGAAAGTTTTATATAGGTAAAGGTTCTAACTTATCATCGTCTCGAATGCAGATCAAAGTGCGAGAAACATTTGTATTTCAATACTCACTTACTTTAATAGCAATCTGTCTGTCTGTGTGTACCTACACTATTCCAACAAATTCCAAGGACTAAAGCGAGCTGACATCCTCGGCACATCCTTTCACGACCTACAATAAGGCATTTATGAATGGGCGCTTATACAAGCCTATTCACCTCACAGCTATTTTATTTAATACGAAAGATTCTTGCTAGGTAGGTACTATAGTGTTCGATTGCATTCAACATTGGCTTATAATGAGGTATTCGACTACTGTATCTCATTGTTTATAGGGCAAATGATTGCTTAGAAACATAGGTACTTCTGAATCGAGCCTTCGTGCGCCCATGAAGCTATTAAGTAGGTATCTATTAGGGCTTTCAAATACCGGATTTTTTCAATACCGGTATTATCACCGGTATTAGAAATTTCAATACCGTGATCACGTGATCACGGTATTGAACTCAAGTTTTTCAAGCCTTTTTTTTTAACAAAAACTAGCGCTTGACTCTTATCCTTTCTAATGGATTATTTTAAGGTTCATAAGAACTTTAATTAGGGCATTAAAAAAAAACCATTTAAATACGTATTTTTGTTTCCAAATCCGTCAAAGACAAAGACTGATTTGGTATTGATTAAAATAAATAAATAATATCTTGGGACAACTCACACACGGCTATCTGATCCCACGCTAAGCAGAGCTTGTGTTATGGTAACCAGACAACTGAAATACCTACATACTTATATAATTTATAAATACATACATATTATAGATAAATCACACCCAGACACAGAACAAACAATCATGCTCATCACACCAAGTTTGTCCTGGGTAGGAATCGAACCCACGACCTCCGGCTCAGCAATCAGGGCCACTAACCACTGGACCAACAGGCCCATCATTGTGATTGATTATAGGACTAGGATTTATAAACGTAATCAAATCTTAAACTAAATGTAATATCGCAGTAGGCAATTAACTTAAATTATGCAATTTACAATGATAATGAGATCTATACTTATATTTGGTTTGAATTTTACTAACGCTAAGTATTATATTTATTAAAAAAAAAACAATCATAAAGTCTAAAATAAATCAAATAGTATTTTGCAAATTTGCTAACAAACAATAATAAAAATATAAACATATATATCATATTGAAACATTTTTAATCAAAAGATATTTTCGTTTTTTTTATTTTAAAGTGTGATCGCAAAAAAGAAAGTGCATTTAAGGTCGAATCAGAAAGCGAACTTCTTAGCCTGTTACATAAATAGCCTGCTGACGAAAAAGCACGCTCTGCTTCAACACTTTTGGGTACAACAGACAGTAAATATTTGTATGCCGCCGATAGAAATATCTCACGTCTACCCCCAGCAGTTTCAAAGACACATCTCTCTCTACACTTATTATTCATCAAAACACAAGCTTGTGGTTACAGCCGAGGCCTAATCCATACTTCTAGGCAATTTAGAAATCTCCCTTTCTAATTGCTTTTGTATGGACGTGTCTTCATTTTCACAACTTGAAGAAGAAGAAGGTTCTTCTATCGTCATATCAGCCATATTCTCACAGTCTCTATGAAAATGATTGTAATACCGTAATCACGGTATTAGCTCGTCAGTACCGGTATTGAAAAAATACCAAAATATATCCGTGATTACGGGATCCCGTAATACCGGTATTGAAAGCTCTAGTATCTATATAGGTAAGCTTAACACATTAAAAAGGAATCTAAAATTCGTTATCGTTGTTCGTTTCTTTCTACAAATTAAGGTTTCCTGAAAACTAAGTATCACTTCAGATTAACCAGAAGTACTTAACTGAAGTAAGTACTTTTTTTTATTAAAATGCGTGCCGCAAGGATTTTATGTAGGCACTTTTATAATTTTGTACCTATATGCAAAATAGCAACTCATCGATCTATCAGCAACCAACTGTGAAACATGTTGGAGAGTCTTAAGACTATGTTGTTAGGAAGTTTGATTCGATTAACCTACAAAAAGTGCACCTTGAACTTTATGCACTGACAATGAGAAAAACGATAATGACCATCTTCGGCAACCCTTCACTTCGCTTGTAATGAAGTGCTGATGACACCAATCCTCTGTACGCAACCATTACCTACCGTCTAAGTGCTTGTTGTGGGACCCGTTGTAAAATACTGTTCTAACTAGGTAGGTGAAGAAATTGCGGAGTTCCTTTTCGTCTAAAAATAAACTGACTCAATAGTTTTTTTAACCTAGTGATTATATATCTAATGCTGCATTAGGGACAAAGTGATTCTGGCAATCGATATTTCGTACGAGGTCAGGTCAAAGAAATCCGAAGATTAAAAGCGTGTTCATAGGACGACAGCCACGAGTGGTACCTAAATGGCTGAAACCCTGATTAATGTCAGACAAGAAACGTAAGTACCTAAGCCTAATGCTGTGGGACTGGTACTCATGATATGACATGTGCTGCTAAGTTTGTAATAGACTGTGTATTTGGTATTGTTGTCGCTATCGCAATTGCTGAGCACGAAATTAACGTAGGCAAAAGCAGAAGGTTTTCCAACAGGAATTCTCATCAGTTAGCAGTTCGAAGTCCGTCCGGTTGAAGGCACCTCACCACTTTTCTATAAAATGAGATTTAAACATAGCTGGCGAAATATGGATGTAAGGTAAAACTTTGACTTACTGTCTGGCTTTGTAGACGTACCTACCTAAATCGTGAAGTAACGTTATGTTAGATATAGCTTCTTTTACCGAGCTTAAACAAGACTTGGGAAAGAACTAGACTCGACGATTTATCTACCTAGTCCGGAGTCATCGATTGCTTAAATATTTGCAAGCCCTTTCTGGAAACTCAACTAAACTGCCTCAAATAGAGATGAGATTAAAAACTCGCTTCAAGAGCTTCGTTAAGAAATCCTACGATCGAAGCTAATTGAAATTACAGTCTTAGAAATGCTGTTTCCTTACCCTCGTCCTCGTCCTCGTCCTGCAGAATAACACCAAACTGAAATCAGAAGAATTGACAAGCCGTAGGTACAAGTATTCACGAACTAACACAGGTTTAGGAAACTACTAGATACTAGTGTAGGTACTACGTGAAACTAATGTTACGGTCAATCGATACATATTATTAGATAACCATAACCTACCTGTTCGACACGGTTACCTAGTGAAGCCCAGTGCTCCAATTATATCAGGACCTGATATGGCGGAAGGCGTTGTGGCAACGCACCGGGCACTTCCGCACATTGTGACTGCGAATCGGGTCGCAAGCCGGTGCGGGCGCATGGGCCCCGTGCTTACGACATAGCTATTCACACCATGGTAACGCACTACGTGAGCAGGTCTTATTGCGGTAATTGCTTGGTAGATGTCCGATTATATTACGTGGAAGGTACAGTTTTGGTTCAATTCAAAGTATTCTGGAACTTACCAAGTAACTCACCAATTAATTAGCTATTTACAATATCTATGAATGGTTTCCTTCAAAAATTTCTTTAGCAAAAATTAATAATTAGCAATTATTCAGTTTTCCATTGGATATCTTTGGGAGCAATTTTTCGATATCAGCACAGAGGTCGCTGAAAGTGCGGTCAGAAACCACAGGGAACGAACTAACCTAAAGAAACCCTAAGTCAGTTTCATTGTCAGACCTCTGGCTGGCTCTGGGACAGTTTGTCTGCGTGTGCCCCGCGACGTTAGTATTTCTCAAAAAAAAAAACTGCTCTGCGCTGCGGTCTTCTACCTCGACAAATGACGGGACAGGGCTATTGTGGTGTGTCTACCTTACAGTACCTTAGTATTTGTTCTGTGACCTTACCTTAGCTGCGCTGTAAGCAGTATAATAATAAAAGCAAGTTTTAGTTTTGTACATTCATAGGTATTTAGATCTAAGAAAATACGCATTGTACCTATCTAAGATTTCGTCTCAAGTCTTTAGTTGGGAAAATGTCCAACTGATTGGCTCCGCTTGTCTTCAAATAATTTTGCATAACGAATTTCTGGCAAAAAACAGTTATTAGCGAATTTCATCAAGCGAGATTGAATGAATAGGATTATTTTACGATATAATGAATAACAGATTAGCCCGATAGGTTCCCATGTGAACAGAATTAAGGTGTAACAGACATGTTGGTAATTTAGACGCCCACATTAGCTTCGGTGATTAGATTGTAAAACTAATTAGTTCACATTTTGTTTACTTATTTTTATGAAATTACCTTTCAACAGGTACTTAAGTAATGCAACATACCTCACAGTCCAAGCCTTTGTTCTTTAGCTACTCAGCGATCAAATCGTACAGTTTAGTCCATAGATATCAGAAATGAGAATTCGTTTTTTTTTATCAGCGATAACATACATAGTTGGCGACATCTATGCGAGGAAACGCGTTGGTGAATTTTAACACTTGCTGCCCAGAACTCAGCGTATGAGTCCAAAATGTATGGTATAATTTGGTCTGGGCAGCGAAAGAGTCAGGAATATTGATTGAGGATTATCATTATCACATTTTAGCAATCAGGTGTTAAATTCTGTGAATAGCCCGTGAAATTCTCTTTCGTTTTTAGGGTTCCGTAGTCAACTAGGAACCCTTATAGTTTCGCCATGTCTGTCTGTCCGTCCGTCCGTCCGTCCGTCCGTCCTCGCTTAATCTCTGTGACCGTTAGCACTAGGAAGCTGAAATTTGGTACCAATATGTATATCAATCACGCCGACAAAGTGGTAAAATAAAAATTTGAAAAAAATCTTTTATTAAGGTAGCCACCCTATATGTAAAGTGGGAAGTGATTTTTTTTTTAATTTCATCCCTAACGTGTGATATATTGTTAGAAAGGTATTTAAAAATGAATAGGGGTTTACTAAAATCATTTTTTGATAATGTCAATAATTTCGGAAATAATCGCTCCAAAAGTAAAAAACAATGTGTCCCCCCCCCTCTAACTTTTGAACCATAAGTTTAGAAAATATGAAAAAAATCTGAAAAGTAGAACTTTATAAGGACTTTCTATGAAAATCATTTTGAACTTGATTGACACAACAGTTTTTGTACAAAAAAGACAAAAAGTTGTACAAAATAATTTCTGGACTAAGTTTGTAGTATAATCGTATATGCAAGCATTTTTTGTAACTTTTTTACATATTTTATTATCCTGAACGTATATTTTTTCAAACAAAAAAGAATTATTGAAATCGGTTCTCGCAATCCAAAATTACCACCGAAATTGCACGTTTTAATTGTATTTGTATTAATTAGTAACCCAATTCCCCGAGAGATGGCGCTGTAGGTACTTATTACATTGGATCGGGTATTACCGAATTGTTCGGTTGGCCTCATAACTAGGAACACTTATTGTGACGGACGGGAAACTACGGAACCCTACACTGAGCGTGGCCCGACACGCTCTTGGCCGGTTTTTTTTTTTATGAAATTTGCATGTCAGGGTCTCTTTTAAAGTAAATATGAATTGCAACCGTAAAACTTTTATTTACAGAATTATTATGCGATGCTATATCGATACAATATTATTATAAATATATTATTAATAATATCATCACATGTAGCAACGTACAATCATTACATAGTATGAAACAAAGTCGCTGTCTGCCTGTTGCTATGCTGTATGTATGCTTATCTTTAAAACTTCGCCACGGATGTTGATGAGGTTTCCTTTTAATAGGTAGAGTGATTCAAGAGGAAGGTTTATATGTATAATACTTCACGCTATGACTCTAACGAGGTGAGCAGCGGGTGAAACCGCTGGGCGGGTCGCTAGTTATAAATAAAATAAAAACCATGAACTTCAACTTTAGTATTAGTCAATATTGTTATATATCTGTGGAAGCTTATTATTAGCAAATTTATAATTTAGTTTTTAATTTTTATTTTGTGTTTAGTCTGTGAGCCTTCTTATAAGTAATAAAATAAAATAAATAAATCAATACAACAATTATAACAACTCAACAAAACGCATATTTTTTACGATCGCAATTAATATTTTATATCTATATATATATATATACTTGCAAAATGCTAAAACATGAGACAATTTGTATTTCTCGATCTATCCTGGGGCTTTCACCTTAATGGGTATTCAATTGTGGGCGTGTTGGTGTTCTAAATAAATAAAAAAACGTAATGCACATTACTTTGACTTTTTATTTACAATATATTAATATTCTCTTTAATTTTTTTCAGTTTTTTACGTTATTTTTCATTTCAGGCACTAAACATACATCCTTTCATTTTATTAAGCGTAAACACACGTTTTAACAGTTATATGTAAGACCTCACTTTTCAAATACATGTGCAACATAAGTAGACACAAACTATTACAATTAAATAAAATACTTTTAGCAAAAACCGCCTTTGGCGTGAAGAGATCACCTGCGCAATAATCTCATTACAATATGGCTTAAGTAAGCTTTAACCTAAACTACGTACTAGAACAGCATTCCATCAAGTAATAACAGGTATTGCACAACTAAGTAACATCATAATAATGTGAACAAACAATTTAGCGCAGAAGTAAAGTGAAAAAAGTTTGTATTAGATCTAGACCCAACGTAACATTGACTGTAGGTCCAGCAATACAAATGACACAGCAACAACAATCCAAATAGAAAATACAGAAAATCATGTGTTGTTTATCTAACTATACCTAAATACTAAAGTAATTTTATTTCAATATAAATAAGTTATAAAAAGTGAGGTCAGAGGTGTTGAGATGGGAAAAGAGATTATTTAGGAAATGGGTACACAGAGTGCTGAAGTGTGTACAAGCCGTGTCCTTTTAGAATATCCAAACCATGCAATAACTTGTTCGCATCCTATAACATTCTTTTAATAAATTCCAATCGATGACATTTAACGATATTACACAAACGATTTCATGTATAATGATCGCCATAATAACTTGTACTTTACATCTAACAACTAAAATAAGTAAAATCGATCATACCCAAAACCATTCAAACAAACATTCCATGCTAACTGCAAGTAGTCACAATCAGCAACACATTTGTCCGTCAATCAACTAATGAGAAAGCGTGGGATTCAATCATCCAGATGAGAATTACAATTTCTGCTGATCGACATTAACATGCACGACAATGCATTAACCAAAATGAACATAAAATTAACTAAAATTGATAATATAGTCGGTGCTTCCCTTTTGGCAAGAACTCTATTATAATTTGGTTATATAGCGATATTTTTGTTATAAAAATATTATCTTTTTATTGCCACGTTAAAATTTGAGATCTACTAATATTACACTAAATACATGTTCACTTTACATCATACGTCTTCAAAGACAAACAAAACAGGTACTATTTTACATTTATGATATTTTTGTCATTGCATGAACTCTTTGTATCTAATTAAATGTACATACACGTCTATGGTAATATTAGCTTTAACAGAAGTATGTGATTGAATGTCATATCAGAAAATTTACTAAATAATTGGTCTTTCGATACACGTATTCAAGCACATATTTGTATTGAAGCTATGTATTGCTTTACTATTTAGAGGAGTATATAGAAAACTACATGTAACAACCATACACAAACAAATAAATAGCAACATTAAGTATACCAAAGCCAACTTTGTTCAGAGAGGAGGTCGTTCAAACGACGAACCAAAACGACGTCTAGGTGCTATTTAATTTAGCGACAAATCGGAGGCATAAGTATCGGGCAACAACGGTGGTGGCAAAGTTAACTACTGAGTGGAACAACAAGTAGGGGTAGGGGGAACAGATCGGAACATGTACGTCGTGGCGCGGCATCACGTGAGGCGGCAGGACGGCAGGCGCCCGCACGACGAGTGCCAGCGGCGCTTGCGTCGCGCCGACGCGTCCGACAGCTCCGCCGTCGACAGCGTGCGCGACCCGCCGTCGCCCAGCTCTGCAACACACACCATGTACACTCAACAAAACAGATAAGTAACCACACTCGTCAGACATAGTTGAGATGTTCTTTCTAGAAATATTTTTTTCAGAGAAAACGAACAATTCATTAAATAAATTAAATTAGGCTAGGCGTAGAGATCTATCGGTTTCTAAGAAAAAAAAAAACAACTATATCTGATGAGCCTGCTTACTTATGTCTTTTGTTGACCGTACGTCATGGCTTACTGCCACCATTACATATTATCCAGATACCTTACTTTTCAAAAGTAATTTATCGAAATTCTGAGTGTACAGTGAATAAGCGTAATTCAAATGGTCATTTTAATACACAAAAAAATGCCGTTATGATATGAATTCAACCAACTGATTAAGTCGTTAGTTAATTTGCTGATCAATCATGTTTCCTGGCTGTACATTTGTGTTTGAGTCCAGTGTATTATTGTGCATTACTCTAATTCATTACGCGATATTGAGTAATATCGAAATTCAATAGTTTTTGAGTATGTACGTCCAGCTTCGTCTATCCATGGACACCCAAATTTCTTACAGCGAAATTTTTAATACACGCTATTCAAAGTAGTAAAGTCAGTCGGCTATCCGAATGCGAGAGAACGACCAAGTAAAACTGAGTTTGCGCCTACATAAATATTGGAAAGCTGAGTAACCAATGAGTAAGTATCTGAATAGTATATAATCTGTGTCCCGCTACAAACTCTACATTCCCATAAACACAATTTCATTCAGCAAAAGATATTAGTGGAGAACTAAGGAAACGCAAACATACAGTATGTATATTTAAAAATATATTTTACTGCACTTATTGATCGGTTATCTTCGCATCATAAATACGTTTTATTTTTGGACATAAATTAGTATTTATAATATTTATTATTATAAGCTTGATATTGTTATATAGGGGTGTAAATGTAGGTATATGGCTGTTCATATAGATATAGATAAGGCTGGAAGCTAGATCGGGGTTTTCTTCACTCGCATGCAACGAACCTAACTCAAGGAACAAACGCGAGCGCGCACGAGACCGGCTATGCGTACTTCGTCAGGGTCTGAAAATTTTACGACTCTATTTACATAGAAATAAGGTTTTGATTGTATGATTAAACTTAGTCCATATTTATATTTGATGCAAGAAGTCGCTACAATAAACGTCAGTGAATCAAATCCTCAGGAAATATTGTCAGCATAGTTACACAAATAATATGAAGTTTAGAATGTAGTATGATTATTAGAATTATAATATAATTATATAAGTACTGATATCACTAAGACGGCAATTCAAAGATATGACGTGAATGACTTTATGAATGTGCATGTCATTCTGTCACGTACAAATCTGAGTATTAACAAATTACAAGCACAAATAGCAAGCGGGCACCTTTTTTCCGGATGGGAAATCATCAAATGACTCTCCCGCTCTGGACGAAGCGGAAGGGAGTGTAGACCTAACTAAAACCCATCCAGATTCCTTCTTTTGCCCTGTGTTTTACGGGGCCGCGGTATCTTTTCCGAACCAGCCCGCAGCCCCAAGTCGGGCACCTTAATAGCTTTACCACAAGACACAATATTCCAAATGCTTTGGGTTTAATTTAAATGACCGAAGCGTCTTCCCCAAGTTCTACAAAAAAACTTATTGGTTGCGGGCAACCTTCTAGAAGTTGCAGGCAATTTTCGAACAGCAGGTCCATATCACCTTTTTCAAATTGCCATTTTCATTCACAATGTTCACAAATAAAGCGTACTATACAATAAAATCTTCCTCACAGCCTATACTGCAGATCAGTAACATCATAAAAGAGTTCATCATCAGTATCATCGTCAGACTGACCATGTCTGTAGTCTCTCTCGGTGAAGTACTCCTGCGCCGACGGGTAGTGACGCTCCACTAAGTACGGGATGACGGTAGAGGTGTGCAGCTCGTCGGAACGGCGCGAACGAGGCGTCACCATACGCTCGCCGGCTTCGAGTGGCGGACGGGCTTGGACCCAACTGTAAGAGTAAAATATGTCATTAAAGTTTTGAAATATCGCAAGTTGGTAATATGTTAAGTATTTCTCGATGGAATACGAAACGTTGTAAAGGCCATACCTGCCTCTTTGTTCTAGTGGACGCAAGCTGGACTGCTGACCATAATGTCCTGAGTTCCACTCTCAGGTCAGGCTGTGTTATTTTATTTTCCATCAGGAATTAGCCTGGATTACGGAGCTACTGAGCTAGATACTGGAGCCACGTAGACTGGATTTGTGCCCAGTTGTTTGCAACAGGCTCGCTCCATATTGCACGGGACGTAATATAACTAGCGAAATGTGGATGTACTATTAGCTATACCTATATCTCTGTCTACCGTTCGGAGATTATAGTCGTGATTTTATAAAGGGCATTGATCGTGAATTATGAAAAACGATAATGCACACTCAATTCCCCTATGGTATCATTCTTTGAGTGGCAAACAAGCGGACGGTCAACTTGGGACAGGCGGTCAAAGCCGCCCATAGGTCTCACAAGTGTACTGAAGACACAAAGTTCAAATGTCTACTGTGCCTGTTGAAACACCATCATCCATATCTTAAAATCCAGTCAGTACTCAATCAGTAAGCATTGGCTCATATATCGCTTGGTCATTTTATTGACCAGCAACATATGTACCTACAACTCTGAGACGCCCTTCAGAAAAACAGACGTGAGTACTATATATGTCAGTTATAAATAAACAACCAGATGATAAGAGGGCTATCAGCAACTTACTATATTATTGAATAAACAAAGTAGGTACTTAATTCTTTCCTTTGTTGATACATACAAGGGCGTCGCCAAGGGGGGGCAGGGAGGGGCAGCTGCCCCCCCCTAGAGATTCTAAAAAACTTGCCAAATATAATGCAACGAAAGTCCTAAGTCTTTGAGTTAATTTGCTTGAAGTTCAAGCCTTGAACAATCATTCCCGTATGTCGAACGAAACTAGAATGAATGCACCAATTCCACTCCTAATATTTTCATTAATTCAACTACGCTCTGCTCTACTCTATCGTTGAAGCGGGAGAGCGGGAGTGGGGAAGCAACATGTAACCGCGCGGCGCTCGCGCCCCCCGCACAGCCGCCTTTGTTTTAGCGGCTGTCTGTCATTTATTCGTGCGTTAGCGTTGCCACTGCCCGCTTTTACGTTTGTTTTGTGCGCTATTATCACATCTAAAAAGTTGCGATGTCAGTCGAAAATCTCACAGAAACTTGTGAAACTATCGCTCAGTTTTATTATTTACCAAACATAAAAATTTAAGTCGAGCTTTGGCAGCAATTCTGGCATAATAAACCAAACTCAACAGATCAAACCGTTGTTGATATCCTAAAAGAAGCAAAAACCTTCTTTCCCGACACGGAAAAAGCGTTAAAAGTTTTGATCGCTCTTCCATGCACGACGTGTACGGTAGAGCGATCGTTTAGCAGCCTCAGGAGACCTGACCTAAAAACCTGGCTAAGAAGCACTATGAGTGAAAATAGCCTCAATGGTTTGGCCATGATGAGTGTGCACCGTAAACTTATACATGGAAACTTACAAGATTTTAATAATAAAGTGGTCGAGAAGTTCACAATGAATCCCCGAAAATTATGTTTTAATTAAACTAATTTAAACAATCAACGACCAATATAATATAAAAAAGATAATTAAAAAAATACGCTGTTCGGTTATTGAAATTCAAAATCCTTTTTATTCTATTTTTCTAATAAATGTTATTATAACTTATTTACAAGTTTTTTATTGCATAGTCAAGAGCTCGTGCTCGTGTAGCTTTACACATTGGACTCTGTACTGTCACAGAATATATATTTATATAGTACTGAGATACTGTTGTTATTACAATCGCTGTAGATGTAAGGCTCGTAGTACAAGTGAAAAGCTTCATGTGCTGTCGACTTTAGCTACAATTCAAACCTACTTTTCTTATTCATAGAGAATGAGAAAGTATGAACTGTAGTATGTAAAGTCAACTTGCCCCCCCCTGCGCCATCGGCTGGCGACGCCCTTGGATACATACAAGGCCATTTTCCTGTTGCGTACTAGAAATGGCTGGATTTAATTTCAATGAGTCACAGGGATAGTCATAACAAAATTAAATGATGGAGTGATAAGGGAAGCAGAGTTGTTATACGAGTTGTGGTTTCGAACCACATAGCACAAGGGAAATCCTTACTAATATTATAAAAGCGAAAGTGAGTTTGTTTGTTACCTCTTTACGCATAACGGCGATTTTGATGAATTTTGGTACAGAGATAGTTGGGCACCAGGAGACGGACATAGGCTATTTTTTTATTTAAATAAAGTGGGATATGAGGGAGAACGAGGAAAGAAAAGGGAAAACTTAGCGTTGCTATTACAAATCGATCAGGCGCAAGAGCAAAAACTGCAGGTCTGCTTGGTGTGTTATACCGAATATAACGCGAGCGAAGCCGCGAGCGAAAGCTAGTAATTGATAAAGGTGTATTACGTACCATGACTGGAAATTGAACCCAGACAATGGTGAAAGATGATAACTACTACTTTTGAAAATTACTGTTTAATTTAATTAATTACTGAGTATATTATCATCATCTGTGTAGACTTATTGCAACTTTTATGTGGGTCGGTTGCCAGTCTGGGCTGTCCAATAATCACGTGAGGGTCAAAAGGGGGAGGAGGGGTCCAAAAAAATCACGAAATATCACAAGGTGGAGGGTGGGTGTAGTAGTATATCCCGTGTATTTATATTCACGGCAAACGCGCGACTACACAACCGATTGTCTTGCTAATCGTGGTCCGAGGACACTACAGGAATAAAAATATTTTTTAATTTTCTATAATAAAATTAGCTGATACTTACACCAGTATTTCATTAATATTTAAAAAAAACTTTGTAGGGGTGGGGGTAGTTTAAACCTCATTAAGGGGGAGGACGGGGGTTTAAAAAGCCATAAGTATCATCACGTGATTAATGGACGGCCCCTTACCAGAAGAAGCTGACAGCTAACAGCATTTTATATGGAGCGCAGCCTATCTAACCTCCACAACAAAGTTAGTACTGAGTAATACGAGAATTCAAACTCGGCAAATTTGATTGGACTGATAAAATACTAACGTAGTTATATTGCCCTTTGTAAATAACAATTAATTGATCTGAAAGAAATGTATTTAATTAATTTAAACGAGAATACAGTTTTATGTGATTTACGAGACTTTTCACTGGTAGTAACTCAACCTTATCGCATCGACATTAAAGATCACAGCAATTTGACAAAAAATTACAGAAAAAACTGTTTGGTGAGGGCGCAACTAACACAGCACTAGCAAGATACAAATTTCAACGACCCATCAAAACATTCCACAAGTACACTTGGTTGAAATAATATTGTTTACAGTTTCGCACATTATCCTTGATGCGAACATTTTCTTCACCTAAGTGCAAAGTCGAATAAATAGAATGGCTATTTATGCGTAAACAACATAATCTCGACAATCACTAAGTGGGTACTATTAAAATGTTCACCTCTGATGTAACCTCCGTTTAAGCCGTTTTACATGCTATTTTGTTGACATTATAGGTTATATACGACATTATTTACGAAGACATAAATATCTAACTTTATTATTTGAAGAAAACCACAAATTCACTGTTATAAATAGTAACCAA
This sequence comes from Ochropleura leucogaster, assembly GCA_958449745.1. Classification (NCBI taxonomy): domain Eukaryota; kingdom Metazoa; phylum Arthropoda; class Insecta; order Lepidoptera; family Noctuidae; genus Ochropleura; species Ochropleura leucogaster. The sequence goes on along the minus strand of OY288204.1, from coordinate 12,286,245 downwards.
TTAATTGCATAAGGTTTGGAAACTTACTACTGCAGTTTTTTGAGGCAATTAATTCGTTTAGTCACTTTATTTTTATTTTGTGCCAATACTTTTTTGCAACACTAAAATGGTGCAATAAACTCAATCTGCTACGACTGTAACGTTTATTTTTTCATCATGAGGTCAGGTAAGATATCGAAAGTTTTCTCGAGAATGTTCTCAGCTAATTTTAGCCCGGGTTTGTGTTCGTGTCTCCCGTCACGTAGACGTCACAGGGACGTAGTTTTGCGCACGCACTTGACGACCGCTTATGTGCACGTTATTGAATGCAAACCGGATTATAAGATAAAATCTTGACAAGCATTTGCACTCTAAAAACGTGTCTTTAAGGAGCATTTTACGAAGTCACCACGAGAAGGAACTGTTTATCAAATTGTCATTTCTCATTAGAACAAGAAAACGAAATGATAAGAAGAAGTCCGAAAGTAAGCTGGTAACTGAAAAGCTGTGTGGTAATTGGTTGTCATGGTAGACATGTGATGCGGAGGAAAGAGGAAAATGTCGTAAGGAAAGTTTTATAGCATATATCTGTATGGATGGATGACTATAGAGTAAAGGAAGAATAACAAAGAAATGATGGATGTGGACTATGTGAAAGATACTATGACTAAAAAGGAGGTAACTGTTGAGATGACGATTGAGAGGTCAGTATAAGAAACATGCTGCGCCGACTCCAAAAATTTGGGATAAGAGCAGGAAGATGGTCTTAAAATATTTTCTAATTGGGGCAATAGACACTAACTACAGAATGTGCGAAACTTCTTTCATGTTCATACCAACTGTATGTGCGCTGGTTGCGAGTCCAATCACCTTACGAAAACGTTGGTCACTTTCGGACTTAATCACATTCAACTAGTCGATTGTTGTAACCGTTTTTAATTCTTGTGCAACGTTGCCGATGTGTCATTTTTGACGATAACATTTGCATTGTGTACGACACGGTTCTAAGTACGGTCAAGGTTTTCGAAGGCCGATAACACATTTGACCTTCTACAAGGTTAGTTTTCAACTATATAGTTCTATTGATCAAACATATCTAGTATCTCACAGCAGACCAAAGGCCTCCCTTACCTTTTTCTTACACTTCTGTCCTAATATACCTATGCCGAGCTGTTCCTACTATCCGAGCCTTGATCTATGTACTTTTTACATGGAGATTCTTACAAGATCCATGTAGGTTTTCGTTTGGCATAAAATATCCTGTCACTCTGTGATAGTTTAACATTCTAACAAAGAAATAATTGTAGTAATCGGATATTTTATTCAAGACATTACCGCCAACAAACATACAAACAATTTCTCTAAATAATATTAGTTGAAATAAGTTAAGTATTACGTACGAGTGCCGTCTAATCTCATGCACGGTGGGCCTGAGGTCGGGGTCTCTCTTCAGCATGTTGGTGAGTAACAAGCCGAGCGTTGGCCCCAGGGAGGGAGGAGGTGGCGCCGGCTCCCCGCGACCGATCGACTCCAACAGTCGGTACACGTTGTCACCCTCGAACGGGTACCGACCCGTTGTCATGTTGTATCTAAGAACAAATTGTGAACAAGCCTCAATTGTTTGATACAAGACTTTATTTCGGGTTGTTTTTTCATGCTGAAATTCACATACTCATTGTTGAGAAGCCTAATATTAAATAAATAAATAAATACAGTTCAATAACCCGCAGACACACCTAAACACACTTACACGCAAATAAAGTGCTATTAATAAATAAGTGAACCATTATTTTAATAACATAACCATTTATTACACTGGTTAAACTGGTAAATCTGGGTAATTTATCCTGACCACATAATTATAGCAATGTATTTGAAATGAAGGAAATCCTACATTGTTGAAGAATATATTATGCATATATTTATGTAAGTTTTGTATGTATGCAAAGTGACAAACAAGTAAGTCATAGATAGTGGGACGATGATTAATTGGTTTTAATGAATCATGAACCACTGTATTTACTAACAATGTAAGAAGCAATAGGTGTGTAATTGAACTCACAGTGATAAGGGATTTTTTCTACAACATCATCATAGGTAGCCAATAAATAAATAAATAAAATTCATTTATTTCGGATAACTCGATCCATATTAAAGACACATTAGATTAGACAAAATAAATTAGATTAGTTTAAAATAAATAAATTGAATTAAATTAAATTTGATCAATATAAATTAGATGAAATTAAATTATCTTGAATCAAATTAAATATCTCCAATAATAATCAAACTTATAATACTTTTAAAACTCAAAGATAATTCTTATAGCTGTTATTGTTACTAGTTGTCTATTGTAGAGCCAAGAATTATTAAAACGATACCTCTCAATAGGCATTAAAAATATTCCCAACCAATAAAAACTGTACAAAAAAACCTGACAATTGCTTTTAAGCATAAGACAAAATGACAATCAAACAATCTTGACTGTTTTCACAAAGGTAAATGTGCCCTTTGTGAAGGAAACAATGCTATAACAAAAGGTCAGTGTTAGTGGGTAATGTTCTATTTTTGTTCGCTTACAATGTGACTCCGCTGCTCCAGATATCGACTTTGACGCCCGAGAACTGTTCAGCACCGTTCGCGAGCTCTGGCGGCTGAAACGCTGGGGAACCCTGCCCTGTATAACATGTGTCTTCTGGAGAAAACATGTCTAAAGCCTGGAATAACAAAATATTAATAGAGTCAATTTTATTGCAAATGCATTGTACTCACAGATAATTGTACTAATATACACCTCTGTCTACTCCTGAATATACAGATTTGATGATGTTCTATTACTAAATTAATTAAGGTTAACAGTATAAAAACTTAATAGTATTGAGTCAAAATATAATACTTTTTAAATACAAACATCTACAAGGCCAGTATTTAATTGATTGTTATCAGAATCATGTTTAGAATTGTTTTGGTTGAAAACAGAAGCAAATGTATTTTAACTAGCAGTAGTGTACTCTGATTCAATTATAGTTTGGCAAGCTAAGACTTTTCCAATTCTTTGCTCAGCTACTGTCAGTTTAATTCAATTAACTAGCTACATTATCTACTGATAATGTAGCTAGTTAATTGAATTAAACTGACACTGGGTTAACTGGCTGGGCTAATTACATGATCATGTGAATGCACAATCCAACTAATAGGCAATTTTAGTGAGATTAATGCTATCTAAACCTTTATAACTTACAATCTAAAATAAACAAGATTAATCACCTCAGCAACACCAAAATCAGTAATTTTCAGCGTCTGATCAAGTGTCAACAACAGATTCCCAGGCTTAATATCCTTGTGTACTACACCCTGGCCGTGCAAGTACTCTAGCCCATCTAGGAGTTGGGTGAAGTAGTCATGTGCTTGCCGCTGAGGGAATTTCTTTCCAGGACTCCCTTCCAACATGTCCTGAACAAAATTTAAATATTATTATTAATTGGAGAAGCATTCTTGAGTGAAGGAATTGAGGAGGCTTTTGCCCAATACTAAAATAATTCAGGCTAACAAAAAATAACTGGTTGAATATGAAGGTGTTAAGGCATGTTCTAAACTAATAAATTGTTTTTCAATGTGTTACAAGTTCCTAAAATATATAATTTTCTACAATTGGATGAATTGTAGAAAATTATATATTTTAGGAACTGTGAGCTGTATAGTCATTAAAAAAATGTATCACGGTACAATTGTATAAAGCTAAATTCTCTAGACCTTGAGAGGTCACACAGTAATCTCGCTAAATTATCTAGTCTGCTAGAGATAACTGTCAAATAAAATTAGCATAAATAGTGCAATGCAACTATGTTTTCTGAATGTGCTTATCTCAGTAGAGTAAGCTAGAGATGTATCATATTATTATTGCACATCATTAATCTTAATATTTTATAAATGTTTTGTTGAAATTCAATATTTCTTCAATATGGAATCAAAGGTTGGCCAAAGAAATTATGTCATGAAATGTGTAACAATTATTGAGAGTAGGGCAAAGAAACCAATAATGATAAATAATATTGAAAAATATGTTGAACCAATTATATTGTAGCAATCTAATTGAATGATTTAGTAGATGTAACACATACCTGCAGCACACCAACACAGAACTCCATCACAAGGTACATCTTCTGCTTCTCATCATTATACATAACATCGACTAGTTCAATCACATTTTTATGTCTAAGAATTCTCAGCAACTGTATCTCTCTCTGTACATTCTGCTCACCATTTGGTATTCTTCTAAGTTTTCTTTTTTTCAATATTTTCACAGCTCTCCTGCACAGCGACTCGGAGTCAAGCATCTCTTTCACTTTACCATACGAGCCCTCCCCCAGAACATCTCCCATCACATATTTTCCTACCATTTTGCATTTTTTCTTCTTGCTTCTATAAATTATATCTGCGCTATCGACTCTATGAAAACATAGATTAGTTTGGTCTAAATTAAGATCTAAATCATCTATTTGATCGTTGTCTAACCATGTCACGGAGTGCGGCTCGGGACTACCGTCCAACATAAAATTATCGTCGCTCTCCTGCGGTGCAATGATGTTTGATACCTCATATTCCACATCGTCCGCATCTGGAAGACTTTCACTACTACTGATTTTTCTACACATTCTTGGATCCATTATCTATCAAAACAACACATTTGTAAATCTATGCGTACTGCAAGGCCTTTTGTCATGAGATCATGAAGGCTATATCAAAATAAATTTATTTATTTAAATTACACATGTCTCAAAATTTACACCATTAATGTGAACAAATAACCATATAAAAATAATACTCTTTTTGTTTGTATTGTATTACAATTTGATGGTAAATAAAATTATGAACGATCGCGCAAATGCTCCATTAGACAAGAACCACAGATAACAAAAATTGATTCTCTAAATTTATGGAATTTGATGTTTCTGACAGTGTTGCCACTACGGCTACATTACAAATCGACTAAACTTTTAAATCGAATGGTTGAACCTAAATGATTGTTTAGAGCAAATATCCTAGAAATAATTCAGCTCCACTTCCCCTTCTGCCGAAATACAGTGGCCATATACGTTATATTAAACAAATTCATTTCTTGATAAACACCATTGTGTATCGTTTTCATATCCACTTTTTCTAATTTCCTTTTTTAACCATATACGTTTTTATTACTTTTTCTAATTCTAATTGTGACTGTATTTTAATTTCCTGATTGAAAATAACGACACAACGTGACAAAGTGTTTAGAGTTAAAACATCGTAAATAAGGTGCTTTATTGGATCAAGTAATAAATAAAATAAAACAAGTACCTAACTAACTCCTGGTCGATGTTATGATGTTCCTTAATGTTTTCAAACAAAAATAAATGTTAATTTATCCATTTATCGTTTGTAGCAAAGAGATGCATGTGTGTTTCCATCTACTAGTGTATTTACTCTATGCAAGATTGGAACGCAGTTTATTTAGGATACGACTATAAAAAACCAAAATCCAAATATTGGAACGAAGTTCCTTATCGCGCGTTGTGAAAGGGGGCTAGACGGAAAAAATTCTTACGAAAAGTTGTCACGACACTTTTTGCTATAGTAAGCTATTGTAAGCTGTGCGGCGTCGCATGTTTCTCTGTCTGTCTGTCTGTTCTCTCTCTCTTATAGAAAGCAAGCCAGATATTTTCATTTCTATTTTGCATTGAACAGTATGGTGTCGCGACGAGAACTTCGTTCCATCCGGGTGTCCCTTGACACCTCAAATTTTTTTTTATTTAGTCGTACCATCTGTGGTCGTACTAAATAAAAAAAAATATTTGGATTTTGGTTTTATAAATATTTCTTATTCCTTATTATGCTTAGGGCCTGACTGACCATTATTAGACCGAGTTTTTACTTTGTAAGTATTCATTAAACTTTTATGGGCTTCTACTCTTTACAAAGCTTCAACCTCACGTACTTACGTACGTACGAGTAATGTATGGTCTCATCACCAATGACAGATTTGGGTTTATTTTTAGAAAAAAAAAAACAAAATGTCTTGAGAAAAATCAAAAGCTTGCGCCAAGCTCGCGTCGCGTCGTATAGCTGTCATTAAACAAAAAACTTTGTCCAGTCGAATGGCGGTAAATTTAAATAATTATATTGGATGTTTGAAGATTTATCTTTAGTGTCTGTTCTTTATTCAACAATTTTGAAGTTTATTCCACAGAATCTGTGCTCAAGTGTAATACTTTAGATAACGTATACATATACAAAATAATAACACATTGTAATCGCAAATTATACTCAATCATGCAGTTTTTACCAAAGCGGAGGATGCAAATAATGTTTTTTTGACTTGTACGGATTAAAATACAGACCCATCATAATAATGTGCAGTTGCAGTGATATTGATATTTTCTTACAAACTAGGTAAGAATTTCAAACGAAGAATAAAAAACATGGGTAGGTGTGTGACACATTTAGTATAATTTAATCAATAATTTGTTGGTACGTAATAAATAACAAAGTTATTATAAAGTTATATTCTTTGCACATAACATGATCGAGTGCGTTTCAAACACACGTAGATATTTAAAATTGTAAGTTAATTCATCATGAAATTATATTATGATGTACATCATCAATAAAGTATAGTTAGATTAATTATCATATTTCAGTTCTAGTATTTAACTTTTTGTTGATTCATCTCTTTTTTGAGAAGAGCGAGGCGAGTGAGACAGGCATCGCGCCAGGCGCGCCTTTCCTGCAGTTTGTCCAAAGGCACCATCTTGTTCAATTGATCGCAGATCGTGTCGACACTCTTACTTGTTGTCATTCTTGGAATTTCTCCCATTGTGTTGCTGACATTGTAGATGGTCTCTCCGTATCTGAATCACAAAAACATAGACAGAAATTATAAAATAATTAATCTGGTTTCTAGGTGTATAAGTAGGTAGTAGGTACCGGAATTAATTCCTAGGTCACCCAAAGCGATATTGACTCAAGAATACCTTCTTATACTTGTGTGATGTTATGTACCTAGTTTCTTTGAATATGACTAACATGCAAAGTTAGCCACGGTTCCTTTAGCCCACGTTTTAAAGGTAAAGTTATGTTCTGTTTATGTTTTTACTAACCTCTCAACATATGACTTCATGCCTTCAGCATTCAAGTGCGCAGTCTCCAAAGATCCTAAAAAGGCGTATCTCATGCCAAGACCTTCTGAGATCACTTTGTCAATGTCTTCCACGTTGACGATTTTGTTGTCGACTAGGCGCCATACTTCATCCAGGATAGCGTACCTAGAAAAAGGTTTAGAAATTACCATATATATATATGATTAAATTTTGAAAAATAACATTTAGCGCTCAGTATTGCAATTCATCAACAGTTAACACCTTGAATTACGTAGTCCACGTTCGTCTTGGTTTGAGTGCCTACACACCGGACTGCCTTTCACAATAGAACGTGGTTTTAAAGTTTTTATAGAAGTAGGTACGTGCACACATTTCGTTCCAGCCTATTGAAATCAAATGATACGGTGTTCTATTTTTTTCCGTAGCACCAAACAATATGATAACAATATTTTATAACGGGCATTCATAGGTAAATTTTCACTCAAACTATACTTACTGAATACGATTGAGCACAAATCCATCGATCTCGCGGCTCAGTGAGACAGGCTCCTGTCCGATCTCCAACATGATCTCCCTAGTCTTCTCAGACACGTCCTTCCTGGTCCAGGGAGCAGGGACGATCTCCACCAGAGGCACGTAGTACGGTGGGTTGACTGGGTGGGAAACGATGACCTGGAAATAAGAATTATGCCATCAGATAAAGAAGTTACTTATCAAAACGACCGACGGTTACATAACATTGGGATGTACTTATTTGTGCACATATTGTATAAATATACTAATGAAGAGGGAAGCATTTTTTGTTCATTTGTTTGTACCGAATAATCTCCGAAAATACTGGACCGATGTTAACCATTAAATCATAGAAAGTTAAATTATCAGGAAGTAACATAAGCATAAAATCACGCTACGGTATTAAAGAGCTGAGCAGCGGGTGAAACCGCTGGTCAGAGCTAGTTAATAATTCATAATATAATTGTTATTTTCAAGGTTTACAACAATAAACAATTCATCTGATTTTTATTTACTTCTGCAAATAGTATGATGAAAACAATCAATTTGAAATATTTTAAAGTGGAATACACACACATACAATAAAGCGGTCAAGTAGCACCTAAAAAAACATCCTTTAATAAAGTGGTTTCTATGCATAAGGAAAATAAAATAATTTAACGTAGGTAGTTCTACGCCAGGTATTTTCCCGAGCTGCGTGTGCGCTGAACGACTGGTTGTCTGACTGTTTGACATACTAATCTTTCTACATTTTTTGTCATACAAAATAAAACTTAAATGACATTCATTCACATAAACTAATTTATTGAAAATCCACTTTGATATTGAATTGTTTTTAAAAAAATATGCTTGTTGAGTTGTAATTATACATATCTAATCTGATAACAAATAATAATGTTTTCTTAAGTACTAAAGTAGGTACCTTAAACTAGTTTCAACTAACTTTTCTGTATCGTTATTATCTTGCATCTCTTCATGTACACCGTGTTCAAACAAATAAATTACTCATTTACTTACCAACAAAAAATATGGTACTCATCTAGTTGTAGTCGTAAGCGATACATAGTTACGCAATTTTTTTATATTCGTAAGAAAACCCCATAACCTTATGGGGTTCACTTCTGTTACGGTTAGATAAGGGAATATGCTCTATGCTCGGGTTCAGAATAAAAATAACCTGTCCATGTATGACTAGATAGTCTGACAGAAGGTAGATTCTAGTAGACTTTCTGTCAGTTCTGGCTCCGTATCCTACTAAAGTAGCAGGATTAGTTCACACTCATGTTCGAGAACCGACAAGATTATGTACGAAAGTTTAGTAATGTACATACCTGTGCCTTGTGCTTCATATGTTCGGAGAACAATGATGGGAGAGTTGTACTCGTAGAACTGGACAGAATAGTCTTGTCATCGACCACTTTATCAAGATCTGAGTAAACCTTCTTCTTCAATTCGAGGCTTTCCGGAACACATTCCTGTACGAAAATAGCGTCCTTGACCACAGTTGCCAAATCCGAAGTTCCTGAAAAAAGAACAATAAATTGTTAAACTCAATTCTCAAATATTTTCAATCTTAAAATTTGGTCATGTAGTTTCATTCCCGTGAATGCTAAAATCATTTCATTTATCGTGTTTAATTTTCAACATTTTCTAAATGTTTATCTTGTTGAATATAGCAGCTTCAAATATTCAAGTACCTACTAGAAAAACGTGCCTATCGTTTTAATAACCAATCCAAATCAAAATAATAAGTGATACTGTTCCGGAATCAATAAAGCATAGAACAGGACAAAGATAATCGTACAAATAGTACAATACCTACTCATTGTTAATTACTATCGATTGTCTCAGTAAGGAAAATACAACAATTTCTTGGTTCAAACATAACAGAGACTTCCATGGTTTCATATAACAAAGCTCTCAAACAGATGCTATCAAGAGTTGATAACATAATTTGATTGCGTATTTGGTTATAACGTGTGTTGTTTGCTGAAATAACAGGATTGATCGAAAATAGTTAGGTACCTATTTTGTTGTTTGCCTATTAGTCACACTGTGTCTTTGTCTGGCGTAGGACTGTTCCGGGCATGTGTACAGCTTAGAAGCAGCATAGACAGAAGCTACGAATAAAACGCTGCGTAGGCGCTATTAGAAGATACTGCGTAGCACGCCGCGTAGCAGATGATGCAAAGGCGTAACGCAGAAGCCTGCCCTATGCTTACGCGGGTTTTAGGTAAGAATAAAGCAAAACATGATACCGCTTGTAAAGAGAGTAATGGTAGGTTTTCTACCTACATCTCGAACAAATATACATACATGTCACTGATAAGAATTACCTACTGAATGTGTTAAATACAAACAAACATTATATAACAAGTCATGCCACTTGTGAAACTTAAATAAAACACAATGTTATCTATGATTAGCTGTGCTCAGAGGTTTCGCCCACTGCTCACTGCACTGGTCCCCTTATCATTTAGGATACGGAAAATAGATTACAACCGCACAAAAGAAATGTATACGAGCCATATACGGGTTACCATCAGATGAATCATGTAAACCAATATTTAAAAAGCTTGGTTTGCTACCATTGCCTTCAATATATGTGTATGAAGTATGTATGTTTGTACAGAAACATAGAGAACTGTTCAAAACAGCGGAAAACGTATGTTCACGAAGTCGGCGTGACCAATTCAGGCTGGTACTAGACGAGTTGCCCAGGTGTGCTAAATATAATAAAAACTGTGTAGCTATGTGTGTGCGTCTATTTAATAAATTACCAAATATGTTCAAAGATTTAAATAACAGACTTTTTAGAATGAAATTGTGTAACTGGCTGAAAGAAAATAATTTTTATAGTGTTAAAGACTTTCTCGAACATAAATTGTAATGCTGATAATGATGAATTTTGCATGCTTTAATATTAAGCAAAACATGTTTGGACTCATTCTGTATTGTGACATCTTTTAATACCGTGTTTTTTGCAAATAAATATTATTATTATTTTCGTCCATTTATTGATCTCTATACATAAAATTACATTTTTAAATATTTCTTATAATCATAAAAAAAAAAAAACATTTAAAAATATAAAAATAGTAGCCCACCGGTATCGGGAACAGGGTCCAAGCTACCGGCGGTCAGGGCTCCAGAGAAAGGAACCTCCTAACAATACGAGCCGTGTCCAGGAGTACCGCTTTCTGTATCAAGCCCTTGATCCAGCTGCCTAACGAGAGCCTCCTCAGGTATTGGTCGAGGCTCTTGGCAATTAAGCCATTGGCAGATACGACTATCGGCACAATGATCGCTGAGTCCACATCCCACATGTCGACAACCTCGCGAGCCAAGTCAATATACTTGATTTGCTTATCTTTCTCGGCTTTCACGAGGTTCTCATCATGCGGGACTGTTATGTCAACAATCATTGCGCGCCGCTCTGATCGATCCACCACCACTATATCAGGCTTGTTGGCAACAATAGTCCTGTCAGTGATGATGGAGCGATCCCAGTACAATGTGATATTGCCATGTTCAAGAACTGGGTCGGGCTCATACCTGTAGTACGGCACTTCCGATTCCACAAGGTTGTATTTTAGAGCAAGTTGCTGATGGATAATCCTGGCTACAAGGTTGTGTCTATGCAAGTACTCTCCGTTAGCTAGACGCGAACAACCGGAGATAATGTGTCGTATTGATTCTCCCGGACGGTGGCATGCCCGACATATGTCAACCGTACCGTCCTTCACAATAAATCTCCGGTAGTTATTTGTCATCATAACTTCATCCATAATTGCACAGACAAAACCTTCGGTTTCTCCAAAGAGGTCCCCGGAACGTAGCCAGGATACGGACGCTGATTGATCTACATCGGGTCCATGTAGGGCCCGAAAAAAGCGTCCGTGAAGCTCCTTACTCTGCCATACCTCCCTGCGGTCGTTAGTGTCAAGCACTACAGGTTTGCGCCAGTTCTCTTTAGCCAAGGAGAGCGGGGTGAGGCCTTTGTCCATTGCAACTACATCCCGATGCATTCCCACGTCGGTTTCTAGGAAATATTCCCTGAGACTGCATATCTCGCGATTGTGGAGAGTCTTGGCGTTTAAAAAGCCTCGACCTCCACAACTCCGCGGGATTTGACGGGCCTCTTGGTCTAGTGGTTAGTGGCCCTAACTGCTGAGCCGGAGGTCGTGGGTTCGATTCCCACCCAGGACAAACTTTGTGTGATGAGCATGATTGTTTGTTCTGTGTCTGGGTGTGATTTATTTATAATATGTATATATTTATAAATTATATAAGTATGTATATCAGTTGTCTGGTTACCATAACACAAGCTCTGCTTAGCTTGGGATCAGATAGCCGTGTGTGAGTTGTCCCAAGATATTTATTTATTTTATTTATTTATTTATATACAGTCTCATAACCGAGGAACGTGGGTGATGCATACGAAATGCCGTTAACAATGTACGCACCTTCCTATCCAGGGCGTCCAGTTCTGTTTGAGTCCATTTGAGTATGCCGAAAGAGTACATCAAAACCGGCATGACCCAACCGTTGAAAGCACGCACCTTGTTTCCGCCTGATAAAAGACTATTAAATACTTTTCTCAGGCGGCCAAAGAAGCGTTCCTTCAACGATTGCTTCATGTCAGCAACATTGATGCCCAGCGCTTCCGACATCCCCAAATACTTGTAGGTTTCGGTTGCTGAGAGGGATCTAAGGTTTATGGAATCTGAGAGCTGGGTTCCCACAGATTCCACAATTTCCCCTCGCTTTACATGCATGACCGCACATTTGTCCACACCAAATTCCATCCTGATAGCGCTACTGAAAGTTTCAGTTACCTTCAGTAGCTTCATCAGCTGCAAATCGTTGGGGGCAAAGAGTTTCAGGTCATCCATGTAAAGGAGGTGAGATATAACCTGACCACCTCTCCTCAATCGATAGCCCAGACCTGAATTCTCCAGCAACGTGCTTAGAGGATTCAAGGCTAAGCAGAACCAAAGTGGACTCAAACTATCGCCCTGGAATATACCTCGCTCTATCCTTATCGGTTCACTATTCCTCAGAATCTGCCGACATCCTGGATAGCGAAGGACCGTATTCCATTGCCTCATACACGAGCTCAGGAAGGTGCGCAGAGTTGCATCAACTTTGTACAACTCTAGCACCCTCATGAGCCACGTATGTGGCACGGAGTCATAGGCCTTCTTATAGTCTATCCAACATGTCGACAGATGTCTTCGAGAACGGCGAACCTGTTGACTAATGGCCATATCAATGAGGAGCAACTCCTTAGTACCGCGGGACCCGTTCCTACATCCATTTTGAGAAGCAGACATGATAGAATTGTCATCAATGTGTTTAGTGATTTTAGCTCTCAAAATGGATGTAAGAACTTTATAAAGTGTCGGAAGACACGTAATTGGTCTATAATTTTTGGGTTCCGCCGTACTACCCGATTTATGGAGCAGGTGGGTTATACCAGTTGTCAGAAACCTGGGTAGCGACCCTGACTCTAAGGCTGTCTGGAATAGGGTTGCCAAACAAGCGTGCGACCTCTGAATGTTCTTTATCCAGAAGTTGTGCAGTCCGTCCGGCCCTGGAGATTTCCAATTAGGCAGCGGACGGACAGCACAAGCTACATCTTGGGGGCTGATTGTTAAGGCCCCCATTTCTGGTATGGGGTCACACGCTCGTTCGACTTCCCGAGTCCATTCACCTTCGGTATGACTGACAGGCACCGACCAGATGTTGCGCCAAAACAAACACATGGCGTCATCATCCGGTAGGTGCGTCTCAGACACACCTTGGTCCGGTCGCTCCCAGGCTCTATACACCCACCTTTCATCACTTTGGAATGTGCGATTCAAAGTGTATCGTTCCACCCGCCGCTTATACCTACGAATACGGTTTGCCCATGCATATACTTTCTGTTTCAGGAAGTCGATGCGCTCTGTGATGCGGGACATATAGTCTGGAGGACTTATGTCAGTCCCTGCAAATGCCCGCCTCACAAAGCGCATCACTCGAGGTCGAGTGTTGCCCTCCCTGAAACTGATTAGTTTGCCAATGAGTGCTCTGGCCACACCAATACGCCGCTCAATCCTGCACTGCCAGAATGGAACAGCTGGTTTCGGTCGTGCAGCTCTGTCATCAGGAAATTTAACGTGAGCTACACGACACGCTGCTACAGCCGCACAATACAGGATTGAGTGAGCATCAGTGAGGTTTTCGCAGTTGTCAAAATAGTTTGACAACTGCGAATCCAGAACAGCCACCAGCGCCCTATTTTTATTATGCATGGGCAAACGAGGTAAGCGTGGTCTAAGTTCGGGCGATATGTACCGATATTCTCGAATCGCACCCTCCAAAGCACTCCTCATTTCCTCATTGCACTGGGTACTTACATTAGTAGCCATGTCATTACTTACCTCGTCAGCGTGACTAACTAGTTGGTGGGACTGTGGTGGAACCACAGCCTGCGACGAAGAGGTAATGACCTGGCTACTCTGCATTTCGGTTCGCAAGCGATCAAGTACGGTGTCATCCAACATACGATTACGCTGGATTACCCGCACCTGATCCGACAGTCGTTGTGCCGACACGTTGACAGCTGGCTCAAGCACCTGAAACAGAGAGAGCATCCGAACACGGTACGCGGTCAGGTTGTTTCCTCCCTCTGTAGCCCCATAGTATGAGCGCATGACGTTTTCATTGATGGAACTAGTCCATCGCATGCGCTGCACACTTCCGCCGGGAGCTGGGACCCTATCAGAGGCCGGTGGGCCTCGAAGTCCAAAACCGTCCGGCGGCCGGCGTCCTCCCCGTCGACGAGCAGGTGGTGGCGTCGTGGGCGGGGAAAAATACTCGTCGCTCGAGCTCGACGCAACTGCCACGGCCGGTGTCACAGCGCTCACGACGAGGCTGGGTTCCGGCGGCGGCGAGGCGGAGCTGAGCGACGAGCCCGGAGGTGGATGGCGTGCGCTTCTGGCGTGAGCTGATCTCGTCAACATTTTCTTTTTGTCTTCAATTTCATATTAGGTGTATTTTTGATTTTGTAGATGACATTTGTCATTTATGTCACCTTTTTTCTTTTTGCTTCTATTTGAACTATTTAATTTCATTTTGCACTGGAAATCGATTGATGAGGTTCAGCTATTGCAACTTTAGATGTAAGTATTTGTATAAACTGTTAAGAAAATATTTTTTGAATAAAACTAAGATTAAAATTACAGGAGAAGAAATTGAAGTAGTTGACACTTCAAGTGTTGCCTTATTATTATTATTATTATTATTACCGATTCTCAAACCTACCGAATATAATATGTAAATACATACTTAAGTATATAAAATTCCATAAAATTCTGGCAAGCCGTTTCGGAGAAGTTTGACAACTAAAACTGTGACACGACATTTTATCCATACCAATATTATAAAGAAGTATTTTTCGTTTGTTTGTTTGTATCGAATAGGCTCCAAAACTACTGGACCGTTTTAATCAATTTTTCAATCGTAGGAAGCAATATTATCAGGAAGTAACACGGCTATGCAACATCACGCTACTGCTCTCGGGAGCGGGGCAGCAACTGAAGACGTGGGTCAAACTGCGCAGGACAGCTTGTTTTACCTTATTAAGAAAAAATAAGGTTTATTACGAGTTTAATATTTTTATCTATTAGGCAGTAAATTAGAATCTTATAAACGTTCAGTGCCTAATTGCTGATATTCGCTTATTTCATTAATGGTAATAAGCTTTTT
Organism: Ochropleura leucogaster; assembly: GCA_958449745.1. Taxonomy (NCBI): domain Eukaryota; kingdom Metazoa; phylum Arthropoda; class Insecta; order Lepidoptera; family Noctuidae; genus Ochropleura; species Ochropleura leucogaster. Next base: position 12,270,865 of record OY288204.1, on the reverse strand, counting down.
CGAAACCTTTTTTTTGTTTTTGTTTGACCATATACTATATATGGTTACTCAGCCAATATGTTTTAGTCTTGAAATCCTAAAGACAAAGGGCTTGGCTTTTGACAATCGAGCTTTTTGTTTCAGTTTTTTTTTTCTTCATTTTTATACGAACTTTCAAAATTCTGAGACTGGCTGTCGTTTGCGTAAAGGGTGTAAAAGTACCATTATCAAAGCCGCATAGTCACGGAGATATTGGGGTTCACAGTTCCAACTTTTATATCTAGTGTTTTATTTAATGTCCTAACATTATTTGAAGGACTTCCCTGACTCCCGTTCTATTTAATACATTATCCATCAGCACAGTGTTTTAAGTGCAAAACAGTGAAGTCATCCGTAGAATGTCATTTTTCACCCCTAAAAAAGTCGTGGAGTTACCCCTAGTTTATGGTAAACCTACCTGAGATACACCGGAACTGCTGATCAGCATTAAGCTTGCCACGGAGCAGACCATCCTTCTCAAGGGTCTTCAACTGGACTTTGATGTCAGCGAGGGCATCAGTGACCTGCTGCGGGACTATATCGAAGATTTTCACTTGGTAGCCCACAGACGCAAAAAGCATGGCCCATGATCTCCCAATCAAGCCGCTGGAAAAAAAGTATAAGTACCTATGTTAAGACGAAATAATACAGAGCTGAATTAAATTGGGTAGTGAAATTCGACAGCAGTACTTAGTAGGTAATATCGATACATAAAGAAGATAAACAAAAATACTTTAACTTTTTGGTAAATCAATACGTATTACCTTATTGTAAACAAGTACCTAAGTATATCAATACGTATGGTACTTGACCAAAATTACTCGTTACTAAAACTTGTAGTTGCAAATAAAGCAATCAAAGCTTTCAACGTCGGTATTGAATCGATTTAAACAGGTACATTCAACATTTATACACCAACGTATCTGTTTATAATGGGTTCCCTCTATCTGGCAGAAACTTGATGCTCCGAAATTTATTTGGCATAACACACTTAGCATAATTTTCTTTAAACGAACATTTTAAAGGCATAAAATTTATAAGGTATAATTATCGTTTGGCATAATGTTTAAAACTTCGAATTAACAATGGCATACTTTTAAGATGGCAGAATTACATTTAGTATAATTACGATTCGCAGAATTCAAATTTCGCATAATATATTATTTGGTATAATTTCACTTGGCATACTATGCAGACAGCAGTAATGGCTAGGTTAGGTTAGGTTAAAACTGTGACCTCCTTCGCACGAGCCGAGCGAGCGTAGCGAGCGGTGCCGCGGCAGCGGCCGGCGAGTGCCAGAAACGACTTGCGTTAATAGAAAAAAGAGATTGTTTTAAGTAGGTTACCCAGAACTGAACTATTTAGATTAGTATACCTAATTACTTATTGAATTCAATGACATTATCTCAAATTCAATTAAACAATAACTAAAATAAATAACATTATTTTAAAGAAATAATTAATCAAAATAAATGACAAAGATGACCCTAACTATAAACTTTCTACGATATGACTATTCTGCCGTTTAATGATCATCGATATAAAATATATTATGCCAAAAGACGATTCTGACTGTGAACTTTCTGCGATATGATGTTTCTACTTTTTAAATATTATGGATATTACGTTTATGCCTAGAGATGATTCTGACTTACAAAATTATGAGTTTAGAATGTATGATAAATGAGTGTCTGCTAAACTATTTTCTGCGAAATGAAGTTTATGCCATCCGTTGTTATGCAAAATAAAATTATGACATAAAAAGTTCTGCTATAAAGGGTGGACCCGTTTATAATATTTCGTAGTTCAAAATACATATATCATTCTATATATATGTTACCGTAAAAGCTCGATCTACGGAAAATCTTAAGTTTTTCAGTAAAACCTGAGATTTACCGACATGACCACGAAGGCTAAGGCGGGAGCTATTCTAACCTCACCTATCCGAGTCGGGGTACTCTGAGTCGTGAGTGGGAGAAAGTGATGATGATTTTTTTCGACATTTACCGTTCCTTGAATGCTAAGATTTACTAAGTGAATGATGGTAAAAGTTCGAATTCCAAACTTTTAAATACATTTACCATTCATAGTCGGTAAGTCTTAGGTTTTACTGGAAAATCTTAAGATTTACCGTAGTTCGAGCTTTTACAGTGACATATCTATTACCTCTCGATATTGTTTGCATTAAAATGATGATTCGCTAAAATAGCATAAATGTAGGAAACCAACAATTAATAAATACAGGTGTTTGTTGTGTTGCTTTCACTCACTTGTGATTTTTAAGAGTTACTTTTTCTGACAAAAACAGTCAATAACGAAACCAAGGTTTTGTTTATGAAAATAACTGGAATTTATCTAAAGCAATAATTAACCCTTGTGAACTTTATGATAACGTTGCTTATCTTTTAGAGTAAATAAATGTATCGCGATAGAGAATCAAAGTTTGACACTTGTAAATTGATGGTAGGTACTTTTGAAAAACATTTATGTGATATAATAAGTGTATTTCGATAGTTAGACCTACTGTGTGTTTATCATAACACAAGAATAACTAACTTACACTGGCCTTTTAGATTCAATCAATTAAATCTTATTGAGATCGTTTGATTTGATGTCTATGAATAGTATGTGATATGAATTTATGTACCTATGTTATGTTATATATTTATGTAGAATGTATCATATCATATCCTAAATTTGTAAGGATGGAAAGCCGTTTATTACTTTTTCACACAAAAAAAAACAAATTTTAATGATTTTTGGCACACGGATAGTTTATTAACCTGGATAAAACCTTTTTATCCCAGTCTACGCAGGTGAAACCACTGAGCACCGTTATTTATAAAAAAGAGTAAATATTAAATACCTGTAAGTAATAATTCAAATATTTAAAATATTAGGATTTATATATTTATTACAAATCAAACTCATTTGGTTAGTATTCAATAGGATCCAAAAACCTAATGCGGCTTCAAAGCAACCAACAATAATTATGATTATGAAGGTCCCTATATATACACCACTAACCGTTATGTATACTTAATTAAGATATATAAGTATTAACAAACATAAAAGTGGCTTGATACTGTTGCGTAAAGAGAACATTGCCATGTGATTTAACTAGATCGATTTGTTTGTAATTTAAAATATGAAAGTTCAATTATTGTAAATGCACGTCACTTGCTAAGAAATTACCTAAAATTTAATTACCTAGTTTTTATTGATAAACCTACCTTTAGTAATTGACTCCAATAGAATGTATTAAACGAAAGTAAGAGGCAATTGTTCAAATTATTCATACAAAAGTTTATTAGTAGGTAATAACATAATGATGGCCTACAATATAAGTGACGTTGATTAATAATTGAGATATGAAATATAAAAATCTACAAATTAATTTTATTACAATATTAAACTTAATTATGATTACACGAACGGAATCCAACACACATAACATGAAAACAATATATCGTAAATAATGCAAAGTGATCGATTCATTACCTGCCAACAATGCCGACTTTTTCAGTTTTAGCGGAGGCCATAGCGAGGAGTTTGGTTGCAACACGCCCGATACACGACTAGTGACTGACAACTGTGACAAGACCCGGCGACGCGCGGGGCTTAAAACCACCACAGCTAAATAAACCAGTTATCGCCGCTACTACAAGGTTGACTCTCAATTTTTCGCGTGACTAGAGGACTAAAGAACGCGATCGGGATTGTAGCTTATATTATTAATGAGTTCATTAAAGTTAGGTATGTCATTTTAATACCATAACGCAAATCTTTACGCCACTTCTATGTTCCTGGCGAAAAATGAGGCGCACCTATGTTCGCTGGTGCTCATATGCGCTGTCTCCATCAGAATGGCTTACGTAGTGTTAGAGAAGCAGGTTCCGAGACATCATCCTCGTTTGTCTCAGGACATAGACAAAATACCTAACTCAGAAATAAACTTTTATGTCTAAGATAATCGGCAATTAAATACATTGTCTGACAACCCTATTTAACCAGGCTGAAGTGGAAAAAGCTAAAATGATTGATAACTATGTGATACGAGATCAAAGAATCCATCTGTTACAGATGTTAGTTTTCCTGTTGATAAATAAATACATAAATACACTTTCAAAAACATACCAAGTCACTCGTCACAGAACATTTCCGTCTCTTTGAAAGGAAACTGCAATCACCAATCTAATAAACTAATAAAAAAAACAAATAAGTTAGTACCTAATTACTTATAATAATCGTCATCAATTCTTTAATGCATTCGTGTGAAAAAACAAACCAATATCATAAACTAATTATGTTGTTATACTTACTGGTACAGTCATGCTAAGGTAGTGTATTGTCATTTGCATTGATGAGTAAAATCGAGGCAAATTGAATGTCCTTAATGGCCAGTGAACTCAGTTTGATGATACACAACCATCTGCATATTTAATCATACATTGTACCTATAGGTATACCCATGGCATATATAAATATAACATGCTTATAATATGCTGTTACTATTTGCTCGAAACTTAATTACTTTGTCTTTTTATTCGAGTAATCAATTTGGTTTCTTGTTTTATGATCGGATTTTAATATGGTCAAAACATTTTTCCAATTAATTAAAAAGCAAATTCTGTTGTTTTGGGTATTGTAAAATCGAAGGCAACGGTTAATTGAACTTACAAGTAATTTATGAACTTACAGGTAATAAAATTGATATAATCAAATTCTGCTCAAAACGTCGGTGTTTGTTCCAGTTTCAGATTAAAAATAATTTAAATATAGTTATACAATGTAACTTGTACCTCTTCTGCATGCCAGTACGATCAATTATAGAATTCAGCCCGAATTCGTGCTAAGTTGGTACCTAAAGTGATCATACTAATCAGTGGATGTAGGTAATTAATCACAATAACTTCATAACGTTTAATTTCATCGACACATCAAATTATGTTTCCTAGGCAAACGCTTAACTACAAAACACATATGGCACTAAGTACCTAAGGGTTCGTAGTAATAAAACATCTTCATAATTTATAGATTTAATTACTTTATTGCTAATGACCTTAGGAGTTACATAATTTGTACTCTTATCGTACTAAAACTAATAAAAACAATGCAAAACATTCGATATAACATGTCAGATACATGTCTTTGTTTATTTAATTAAAGTTGAATGAATCGTACATGTTTTAAATAAACACCCTGTACTTTAATTAAACAGTGGCCTCTTAATTTGAAGATCATTTAACATTTTGTCACGTAAAGTTACATCAATCAATTTAAAAAATAAAGTACCTTAAATTTATATTTTTTTTGTGACCAACAAAAATGCCATGCCTGAGACCAACAGAAGATGTGGTTGCGACAAATATTTTTGTTCCAGAAGAATGCACAAAAGTTTTTTTTTAAACTTTTGAAATTTTTCATAGTTGACTTGATTATGATGAGTAATTATTGTGTCAAAAAGCTTGTAGTTTTCATTATCATAAATGATGAAAACTACAAACTGAAGTGGAGTGTTTATCGATCTCATAAGTAGACAATATGATCGCAAATGAGTGCTTGAAAGTTAACAATCTATTCGAATTATCAGTACTTAAAATTACAAACAAACGATGCAGTTAGTAACATAATATGAGTACACTGTGGGTAGGTAAATATAAAATTAAGTGTAATTACTATCACATTGCGAAAACAATCTCGAACAATCCATTTTAAGGAAGATAATTTTAACACAAATAATTTACTTGTGTAAAGAGCATCGTTTACTTTAACTCTTTGTCTGGCGTAGTTCCATTTTACAACGATAAAGATTATCAAAGATACTTATAAGTTTTAGTATAAAACAATACAAAGCATTAGATATTGTAGTACCTACTTGACAAAATAAAGCTCTATAATTATGCTGTTTTTCACACGTAGGTACGTAAATGCGTAGGATTCGCAGATACTGAACAAAAAATAACACATTGCAAAAGATCATCTTGTTGAAGTTATTGACAAGTCGTTCCTTCAATAGCTTGGGTAGTGTCGAGGCTGAATATTCTGTAGTTGACCTCATTGGAGTCCATCTTTCTGTAGAGGAAGCGGGCTAGTTTGTCTGTAAGTACCCACAAGGTGCCTTCATCATCCACCTGAAATACAAACACAGAAAATATCTTTAAAAATCGTCCTTCGAAAGGTTCTAAAAAAAGTAACGTGACACGGGTTAGGTTAGGTTTCAAAATATTTTTAATCTCCATACCTTCAAATCGTTGGGAAACTCGAACAGTTTGGAGTCGCTGATGATCAGCGGGTTGTTGTCAGGGGTGTAGGGCTTGTTGGAGTTCCAGCACGCCACTCCATCGCGGTTAACCTGGAGAAAAACCGTCAAAGATTGATAAAGTGCATTCCAAAATCCATTTGTTTTGTAAATTTTTAAGAAGAAGAAAGCAAATCATCCGGGGTCCAAACACGGCCCCAGGGCAATAAAAAGATCATGGGTCCTCTCCGCCCTGAGCGGGGGAAGTTGTTTGATGATTTCCCATCCGCAAAAAAAAGACTGAATCATAGATAATTAGTTTCCAATGAGAAGTTTTCTTCTTATGTTTTGAATTATTCATACCATGGTAAAAATATAATTAAGCCAATTATAGTTTATTGATACGGGTACTCAGTTCCCTAATCTGTAACCTGCCTGAAGGTTGTAACTTATATTTTTAGCAATTTCGTTAACTTTTAAACACATTGACAGGCGTTTAGACAATATATTTTATGATATGGATGAATAAGCAAAGTTTATTCGTTTTTCTAAAGACTTTTTTAAGGTTCCGTACCCCAAAAAGGAAATAACGGAGCCCTTATAGTATCACTTCTAAGTTTACGCAGCCAAAAGGTATGGTCGTTTATGTCTCAAGTTTGTACGGAACCTTCGGTGCTCGAATCCGACACAGACTTAGCCGATTTTTTGCCAATAGATCCAATTGTCAGTGTGTACGTTGGGCGAAGGTTGTGGGCTGCGTGCGCTTATTGTATAGCAAGATAAAATAAGTAAATATAGAAGGAATGTCAACCGTGGTGAAGGTTCGCCATTCGGTATAATTGTTACAACGAAGGTTATTATTGAATGCACTTATTGCGGTAGTAAGCGCCGTGTAATCTTCGTATGAACAAATGTTATAAAATAAAATCTTTCGATCGCCATTCACTATCTCACTTTTTATCGGCGTCATTAAAAAAAAATCCCTTCTAGATAGATGGATTGAACATTGAATGAATCGTCAATAAAAAAATATTTGATTACCTGTGTATAGAATAGCACATGCGTCTTGGGATCGTAGTAGCTGGCAGCCGATTGTGTGCGTTCACCTCTGTCACCCAGGAGCTGAAAAAACAGAACAACACAACTTAATGTGTGTGCAGGTAACAGGAAAAACTAGTGTAACAAGTTGAACACGAACCTCACAAAACATTTTCGAACAATTGAACATATGAATAGACTTTCTATGTTGGAATTGGTACCTGCTACAAAAACAGTAGATCCAACGAGGTTGAATTGTTTCATTGTTACTTATAAATAATTCAACGTACACGAGAGACGCACAGCAATAAGTTAGTGTTCAAACCTTGAAGTCGTGGAACGCTTCGATCTTGTCGATACTCTTGTAATTGCGTAGCAACTCCGTCGACACACAGAACTCCTTGGTGCTCGAGAATGCGTGGAAGAACATTGTCCTATACCTGAAATTAAAACAATATTGTGAACTAAATATTTCGTAACTTCGACAGACAATGCTAAAAATCATAATTAGGCACTAGATAAGTTAACAGTACCGTCTCTCGACCTTGGATGCAAAAGCTTTTACATTTACGGGTCAATGTCGCAAGTCATTATAATGTGTTGTTACTAATATTTATTGGCACTGATTTTGACGAATAATTATGACTAAAGATAATTGCGAGGACCTAACCCAACATAATTTAACTTGTTCTTTTAAATCTTCAATTAGATTGGTGAATATTATGCAGTTTAGTTTATACAATTGACCAAGGGTAACTTGTTCATATTGAAATGGCAACAAGTAATTAAATCCTCTCAACTTGCAGAGCATTCGAGTGACCTTTTCGTAGAGGGCCTACGCTGCTGCTACGAAAATCGAAAAAAAGTCTCGCTGTTTATTGTATTCGTGTAGTAAATGTTATATGGTTAAAATAAGTATTCAAAACTAACCCATCTTCTCTAGGTTCCGAAAGAGCCAATCCAAACACACCATCTGTCCATTGGAATTCAATACCGCTCACATTGTAAGAACCAGCGAGGGGTTCGAAGTGGAAGTAGTGATGGGAAATTCTCCAAGAGTCGTCTTGTTTCAGACTGTACACCACCACTCCGTATCCTCCCAAATCAGGGATGTATGCGTATGCGTCATCGCAAGTGTCTTTGTTTACGTCTACAATCTGAAATATAAACACAAAAAGTTTGATGAAATATGAAAACCACAAAACAATCAGGTTACCTAAGTCTTTGTCGGAAACTAGTTTCACTAAGCTTTTTGAAATCACAGATTCCGTAAACAACGGTGTTGTTTGTGTTTGGTTTTTACAGTATTTGGAAACAGGTTAACGTACAATGTTAGCAAAGAAAGAATCCTCCTTCATATCGTCAGCCTTGCATTGGTAACGATGGATCAGCTGATCAGTCTTTAAGTCGAAGATCGCGATCGAGGGTCCATTGACTTGATTGCCAGCTCCTGCAAAAAAAAACATACGAGATCAGCCTGATGCATATACAGGCTGGAATAGTATGGTATAGAAATGACTGACAGTTACGTTGGTTCAACGTTCGATTATATAAAATGTCAGGAACCGAATAATTATATCTAATTATGGGAAATATATTTGCCGGTCTTATCAATATTTATGTAACTCTATTAATATGTAGATAGTTAAATGTTGTTTTGTAACCGAGGTAGGCGATCACGACTTGATCTAGATAAATAATTAATTTAATATTCACTTATTTTCCGAGTCAAAAACGTTTATTTATAAAAAAAAAACATTAAAGTATTTGTAACAATTTATTCACTTAAAACCCCACTACAAATCTACTTACTATTGCCAAGATTTACATAAAATTATGAATTATTTTGAATTACAAGATTACTTTAAATTTACGAAAATCTTATTACAATAATGGTTTTATTGTTTTCAAAGGTTGTTGCTAAGCAAAACGTTACCTAATTGGTTTACATTATATCTTGCTCTTCTGATATCAAAGGCTAATTCAAAATTACTACAACGACACGACCTAATGCGACGAATAAGATTTTTAAACCTAATTCGTGTGTTGACATAAGAGTACATCAAGTTCGTACCTTGTTTGGGTTCTTGCGGAATACCAACTACTTACATTTCTATACTTCAATATAACCCTCACCTCACCGCTGAATAGACATAGACAGGAACTACGAGTACATTGCCTTTGTTGCCCAACTACGTATATGTCAACATCCCATGGAATGACAGACGTTTGAACAAATTTTGTTGTTAAAATAAGTTCAATGTCACAAGGATAGAAGTAAGAATTTGTGTGCTTTTTAAAAATCTGTCTTCGCTTCTACCAAAGGAAAACATGAATCATTCAACTATGTAGATTTATAAAATCAAAACCTCCGTTTAGATAAAAATAAGAATATTGTTAAAAAGACCCTTGTTTATTTAAAAATTGATATTTTTACGTTATCCAAGGTAAATTGAAGGATAATGTACTTGTACGCACTTAAATCTGTGTCAACTACTGGCGTTGTATTAAAGTGTTCGAGCAAAAAACGACTTGATTGATGCATATCACATCCATGCCCAAGCAAAGAAACACTTATTTCAATTATGACTAGATAGTGCTGTGTGAATTAGTTTGCACACACACTGGCAATGTTTTATCTAAACATGCACTGTGTGAAAATCTATAGAGATGTTATCAAAATTAAAAACACTGACATGTTTACGCGGGTCGCAGCGCTAAACTTAACAATACCGGTCCTTTTAAGGCTTCTTACTTTTATTTATAGAACTTACCAAAAATGTCAGCCATTCCCGAATCAATGACCCAAAGCCGGTCGCATTCGTCAGCAAACACTCGGAACACCGAGATCATCGAGCTATTTGAGGGCAGCTCCTTCGCGTCATCAGGAACAAAGTTGTCTTTGAAAGATGGGTAAGGTTTTAGTAGTTGATCTTGTGGCCCGTCCAAGTCCACGTAGTTCAATGTAGAAGCCACTCCCGCCTTCCATCTTGGAATGGTAACGAACATTTTGTTCTTCCACCGTGCTAATCCTAATGGCAGGTTGTTCTCAGGTATAAACCTTTTTTCTTTGATAGCGTTTGCTCTACTTTCGGGCGTCTCCCAAGTATAATCCATCTGTTTCCATGCAAACCGCAATTGTGGTGTTGCGGCTTGGCATACCGTCACAACCGCAAGGGCTACGACAAAGCCGATTGCCCTCATATTTGATCTGAAAAAAAAAATACAGCTTTTAAATGATATGCAGAATGTAATGCAATTTCTATGTATGTAATAGGTGTAAGAGGATTTCCGGTTGCATATTGCTCATTTAAATTCATGACTGACAATTAAAATAATTATGATTTATAATTTAGAGTTTGCAAGACTTGGGGTATGACAGTTTTAACTGCAGCTATGAAGTTAGGTAAAGGGTTTGATTGAAGCTTAAATGATTAAGTAGTTGTGAAAGTTGCAATAAATGCCAACAGCTTCCCCGCGGCGTTAATAAAAGAGCCAATTATAAATAAACTATTTGCGAAATGACATAATTAATGTCATAGAGTAAACCTTTCGTAATTAAAACTTGCGTCTGGTATTTTTGAATGGTGACAATTGTATTCATCTCAGCGAGATGTTGTAACTTGGTAATGGTAGTATTGTGAAGCGGAGCATCTCTCAAACTCCATCATAACTGTTGGCTCACGTTTTTGCAGATGACTTGATCTTATTATTGAGAAACGACAAGTTAGCTGTATATTCTTCCTTATCGACTAGATCGAGCTTGTTATGTATTCTGATAGCTTGGGAACTGTGACGTTGTTACGTAAAATAATAAAAGGAACATCTCGTTGTTAATAAAGCGATAGGTACTAAGTATACAAACTTGTGCCGGTGGTTTTATCGCGTGTGAATCACGCACGTACATCTGTATATATGAAAGAGAAAATCACTGACTCACTCATACAAAGTGTCAACGACTACTAGTTTTAAGAGTCAGGAATATTGCATGAGGGATCCTTATAGAACTTAGTCGCTCACTAAGACGAAGTTTTGGAAAATTCAACTCCCAAAGGGATGAAACTGGGTGGCACAGTTTGTATAAAACGCGGATTGGCTTGAAATTTTGCACTGTAGACACGAAGGAGCTGAACAGTGGGTGAAACCGCTAGTATATGATACCTAGCTATTTATGTACGTAAACGTATGTTCACTTCCGATACAGTGGGACGTACTCATGCAGGAACAAGTCATAAGGTAAGAGAATGTACGAGTCACCAGTTTTTGCGACTGTCCGCTCAAGGTTCTCCAGTATCTTGTAATGGTTTATAACAAAGATTGACGATCATAAGAAAAACATTAAAACGTTCATCAGATGTAAACAGTCTCATGACCACGGTACCTACATAATTACTCAAAGTGTGATAAATCAATCTTGATACCTAGACGCATGGTAACTTGGTTTACTTTATTTTGCATAATATTACCATTGTTGTGAATTGTGACGCTTGTGAAACACTTCCTGCACAACGGAGTTAATTATGAATTGAGAATTACTTACTGTATTTTTTAATATAGTAGCAATCTAGGTATCATCAACTTCCTGCCGTTGTCCTATTCTATTTGAGATCGGCGCAACCCTTTTTCTTCTTCCATTCTCCCCTGTCAGATGGCATCACTTACTCTATTCTCCTTTACATCATTTCTTACACAATCTATCCATCTTTTCTGCCTTCCTTTCCTTCTTTTGAGCCTTCCTATCCCTCTACATTAATTAACATTCATATCTATCACTATTTTAGTCACAAGATAAAAATAGTATTACCTATTCCTTTGTTCAAGGCGTTTAAAAAGAGAATATAGAACTTACTCATAGAGATTAATTTTGTTTTTCGTAAAGCTCTATTGGTTAAAAAATTTGGTAACTATTCGTATAGGTATAGGTTATTTCCCACCGCTCAGTATTTTACATAGTCCATGCAAGCATGTAATGATTGGCTTAAATTCGTCGAAAAACCCATACGTAAATATTACCGCAAACTAAGAGTCACGACAATTTTACGAAGATTAAGGGGTTAACAAAACAACAGCTTAATATTAGACTAACCACGTCATTGTAGCACTTTTATTGAGATACTAGCTGGCGCCCGCCACTTCGCTCGCGGGATATCGAAAAAAAGTACCTATCTTATGTGTTATTTCAGACCATAATCTACCTCCGTGCCAAATTTTATCAAGATCCGTTCATCCATCCTCATAAACATTCGCATTTATAATATTAGTAAGAAGTAAGATCTGCATCTACTTCATCATTACCTGTAGCTTTTTCCCAAATAAATTGGTGTCGGCTTCCAGTCTAACCGGATGCAGCTGAATACCAGTATTTTACATGAAGCGACTGCCTAACTGACCCGCACAACCAAATCAGTTCTGGGTGGGTTGTGGAGGTCAGATAGGCAGACGATGCAGTACTGGGTAATATGGTACCCCTTGGTAAGAGTGGTTGTCAGGCTTTCGGGACACTGACTATCTGTAACGACTGTCAAAGATCTATAAATGACCAACAGATAACGTGCTTTCCGAAGCACAAAGGAAACTCGTGCCTCTTGTTACTGGTGGATACCTATCCACAGACCAGCCTGGCTTAATCTGGAGATCGACCCAAGCGGATTCTATTATCTAGTCACAAGCTCCTCACATATGTATTCTACTTCTTATTATACAAATGTCAAACATTGGTTTAACCTATGGAAAAACATTTCTGCAGTGATATAGACCTACTTTCGTTATTTTTACGTATAAAGAAAGCTACTACTGCTTTCTAAAACCCAGACCAGGAAAATCCTTACAAATTAACGAGTGCTTATTAATATAAAAGTCAATCTCGAAAAAATATTGTGTTCATACTTAGAATGTAAGAGGTTACTAGGCTATGTTTGTTTATATATTTCACAACTTCTTAAACTTTATTGTATTAAGTCTAAAATTAAATCGCATTGAATCAACATCATTTCCTTTTCTGGACTACAAGAGCCCCCTTTGAGAAATCTGTATATTTAACAAACATAAACACAAACATTCCCTTTTCCTTGTATTATGTATGATGCACCGCATTTGCATACAGACGGGTAAAAATTCCACTCATGACAGGTAGAATACCCTTTCGGAATAGCAACACGACACGGCAAAGATTTTTTAGAAAATACTTCAATAGGTAAAAAGAAAATCCCTTTTTAACTACTTTTGATTATTTACGAAAAAGATCTACAGAACAAAAAATATAACCAAAAATGAGAATTTTACCTTTTTAGTAAGAAAATTACAGAGTTGTGTGAGAATCTGCAAGCTTTCATAATTGGGTAATTAAGTTCACAAAAACTTGGGTATTATGAATCTGGAGTATGCACTAAATAGATTATAATGTTGATAAACTTACGTGTGATAAAGGTGAGAAGTGGTGAAGTAAAGCGGCCAAAGTTAGTGGGGGTCAATCAGGCCGCGACCGGTTCAACGGGACCGCGTAGTCAGACTAAACAGTTCGAGGTCTCGCAAGCCTTTATATATTCATAACAACTTCTCAATACAATGGCTTCTTTTCATACATTAACCATTTTGGTTTTGATACTACCGCAGAGATAGATGTTACTAAAATAGCTTTGAGCTTTCAATTGAAATAATTTGGCCAAATCACGTTAACTATCAACCAAAAAAAAGATTTAAACGCGTGTTTACGTTTACCGATTGCTATACAGCACCTATTACTATGTCATGCTTAAACACTCAACGATTGCGCTAGCGCAATGTTGTGAATTCGACTCGGATAGGTAATTCAAGGCCCATCCCCGTGACCAGCACATCCGCTGACCATTCAGGCAGACCAATTACATTTTTACCCACGAATGACTGACACAACTGTGCTAATTTGCAAAAAGACGAAACTGTCACACTGAATTGAAAAAAAATCTACTCAGATTAGTATTTTTGCGTTTATGATATGACACTGCCTGACAATATAATGATGGCATTTAGGTGTCCTTCGCAATCATGATAATCGGTTTAATAATTTAGTAAAAAGTATGTGTAAAAAATCAATAGGTACCAGTTCATGGTTAGGGCGCCAAGCGCTCTATTCGGTTTATAGAAACTGTAAAGAAAAACTCGATTTTAAAATGCTCCGTTCCCAATTTGATCACGAAGCAACTATTATAACACCTAGATCGATGAAGTAATTCAAGTTGTTTACCCTTTTCCTTCAACCTTCTTAATTTACAATGGCAGCTCAGGAATTAATGATATAATTAAGAACAAAACACTGCGTTACCTCGACCATTGATACCAAATTGCTTAATAAACTTAATGGGACAACTAAGAATACTTTATATTGTTTTCGTTATTGTTGAAACGGAACCTAAGTACCGGAAAATCGCATAGATAAAGATTTTATCGACTATATGCACATAGGTTGCCAATGCTTCAAATTTATGTGGCTTATTGTGATTTTAACCATTTTTGCATTGTCTATGATATTTTTGCTCGCGGCTTGGCTTCCGTTTTGTTTAAAATGTTTGAGTACACCCCACATACAAATTTACAAATAAATTTAGCGTTTTTATAATATCAGTATAGATCTTTTTAACTAGCTTTTACCTGCGGGCAAGGTAAGTTTATATAAAACCGACCAAGTACCAGTCGTACTCAACCACCGAGTTTATCGAACAAATTTGCGACACAACTGTCTTCAAGGGATTTGAGTATATAGTTTTAACTCCCTCATTTCAACCTCCACGTGTTTTCGAGATAAAGTGTCTTGACAGATAAACAGACAGGCCGACAACAAAGTGATCCCATGAGGATTCCGTTTTTTTCCTTTTGATGTACTAAACACTAAAAACCAAAAAGCATGTTCTTCAAAGTTGTAGGTAGCTTTTTATTGGTCTGCATAGTTTACAAAAGGGTTGCACTCTGAAAACAGGACAAAGCAGAATTCCCCCCTTCTATGTCTCCAAATCTCTCCCTTGTTGTCCTGTTCTACATCACACTGTACCGGCTCTATTCAACACACCTTTCTGTTGCTCTAGAAACGGATGGTTCGAATTTTGAAATTAGTGGTTCCTTTGTTGAGGATGATTTATAATTATAATTTTATAACATTAATTATTTATACTAGTAAACAATAAGCTGTTCTGTAACCGAAGTCAGAGTTCAAACATAATTAAATGTAATTGTGTACCTACCATTGTTACCTATTGGTACTACAAAGCTTCTCAGAAAAGTGTATCCATAGAATAAAAGCATTTTTCATTAAATCTCGGCCATTTTCGTCTAGTCGTGACCACCAACCGCTGTCCCTGAATAATGCGGTGTTGAGTATTATTAAATTACTCGCTTTGTCCAAATCAAGCGCACTTTACGTCACCCCCTGCCATAATTATGAGAGCAATTACACCTGCGCGCCGTAACTATTGGCAGAAAAGGCAGCGTAAACCAATTTTCCCACACGTAGCACTCCTCTTGGGAATCTTGCGATGTAGGAATCCAATCTTCGAATACTTACATCATTTATTGCGAGGTGATGTATGTACAAACCTTGAAAAAGGACTTTAATAGAAAGCATAGCATTACTACACCGAAACTTTCACATGTCGACCATTATTAGCCGCAACATTCTCATGCAATAAGTTAGCTCGTCCTTATGTTTGTATTGAAAAAAGACAGAAACCACTCCATTATCTATCTTCTTATAGGGGATACCGTAGCACATTCTGCACATTATCCATGTCATGTGAATAAAATGGAGGTTTCAACTTCTTATAAGTCTAGTGGCTACTTACATTGACTTAGGTCTCACAAGGTTCAGATTACAGACTGACCAGGTTCTACTTTTTCAAGTAATCTGAACTACTCCATTCATCCATTGCATTATTTTTACGCTCACTTAATTCAAATCTGGCTTAGTGTGAATCGGACTCGTACATACAGGGTTCCGTAGCACTAAATTTAGTTTGATTTGATTTTCCTAATATGTTAATGAACAACTAAGTGGCTGCTGCAGTTTGACGAGCAAGTCCTATATCTCAAAACAAAAAACTATCAATATATCTTTTACAAAACATTTTCGTTTAAAGGATTTCTACTTTCTCAATATTTTTTCGGACTTTTTCTACTATTACTTTGTAAATAGAGGGGGGGGGGCAACTTTCAAGAGTTAAGAAGCAAATATCTCATTAAACACTTTAAAAAAAACACAGTTTTTAAGGACCTCGATATATTTTTAAGATCTATCGATAGACACCCTACTCCCTTATTTACGTAACCTTTTTCTCAACCCTCTGTTATATCCATATATATTTTCATAATTTTGCGTCATATTTGTGTATACTTAATATATTTATTCGTTATTATCGATTTATTTCCTCTCCAAATTCCAAGTGATAGTGCCAACAGTCTAAAAGTTAATGGCTGCGACATACGGACAGACAAACAGACGGCCAGAGCAAATCTATAAGGTATCTATATTCTGTCTGTCTATATTCTGCTTTTGCCATTTGGCAATGGAACCCTAAAATTCGACAAACTTTTCACCATGAATTAAATACCACATAGGTACTGACACCCAATCCTGATATTAATTCATGATGAAAATGCTTAGTTTTCCCGTTTGTATGATATAAACGATGATACAATATCCATAGATTACAGTTATTGGATAAGCGAAGAAATGTATCTGTAATACACTTTGCAGTACTCATGAATAATGTTTCGAAGTCAGTAGGGCTCGGAACAACCGAGATTAAATGTAAATACTTATTGCAAGCTCCGGTTCGCAATTAGTACGTTTATTTGTTGTGAAATGATCCGTGGAAATGTGAGAACCATGGGAAGATGAATCTTCAAGATTTATCTACAGGTCTCTACAGATAGATGGATACTAGATTATGCCGTTAGCTTCACCCGCGTGGACTTCAGGTATTGCCCTCAGGATCGCACATCCGGAATAAAATACCTGTGTGAATAATAATAATCATAACTATATCTGTGTCAATTTTCATCCGGATCCGTTCAGTCGTTCTGTGGGATGAGTTACAAATATCCATTCATCCAAACTTTCGTATTTTTAATATCAGATTAAATCCCTCTGACCTTACTAAAAAAACTTACTTACTTGATAAAATAGTTTGACACAGTGTCACAGTTTATAGTAAGTCTAAGTAGCTCAGATCTATTGAAGTCACTCAAAGATCTATTGCAGTGAGTTAAAAAGACAGAGATATTATAAAATAACTAGCTGTGCTCAGTGGTTTCACCCGCTGCTCATTTAGGGGTCTGAAAAATAAATGTTGGCCGATTCTCAGACCTACCCGATATGTACACAAAATTTCGTTTAAATCGGTCCAGCCGTTTCGGTGGAGTATGGGAACGAAAACTGTGATACGAGAATTTTATATATTAGATTATTAAAACTTTAGACGAGATATTTACCATGTTTGTTATTTGTTAACTTCATTTCAATAACTTCAGTTCATCCGTAATCATGGCGTTTGCAACATCGCCGAAATATCGGAAACTCGAAACGAATAAGAAACATGGTAAATTATCCCATTTCAAGTTTTTATAGTTTAAAGACTTATATCATAATATAATGTTTGGGTTGTAAACATTATATTATGATATAAGTTTTGTTATTATTTTAACAAAAACTGCTGCGATTTGCACGTACTAATTGTGGAACGGTAGGCGTTTTCAATCTCTTTCACAGTTCACAGATGGACATCATTATTTCCCAAGTTTCGCCCTCTTGGGAAACTCCTCTAACATGATTAGTCTTCCCTTCATTAAGTAAGTAACCTCAGATTAACATTTAAAAAAATCTTAACCGCACATCCCGCGTATGTCAGCAATTTTGATTTTCTATTCGGCTGATCTAGGGCGAGTGTAATGTAAACCTGCTATCTTTAAATCTAAGAGACCTAAAACGTGAAAATATTCTGAATAGTATGCAAAAAGCACCATCAAAATAATGAAATACGTATTTCAAATATTTTCTATTCTACTGCAAAATTTGCCCTGAAGTGTTGTAGACGATTTCACTCTAATAATAATCAAAAGTATTTGATTCAATCTACAAAATATTGATTATAAACTATTTTTTTAATAGTTACACTCACTTCAACATAGCCCTGTCTCAGCTCATAGACTCTACAATATCTCAAGTAGGTACTCTTTTCTTTGCTTCAGGTAAATTAGGTACCAAAAGAAGTGGGAGTAAAACGTCAGAAACTTAGTTCAATGAGTGATGTGACCAAATAATAACAGCCGCACAGATCGACCTTCAAGGTTAAACTTTAATCGTAACTAGAATTTTTTTTAAGGATTCTTTAAAATCGTGTATCCGTCTATAAATATGCAAACACACCATACCACAGTGAGCAATTATTTTTAAAATACGTTGCTCCACTCTAGGAATTTCTCCTGTATTAATTTCGTCCATTTATTGTCTTCATAACATATGTTTACATTTTTAAATATTTCTTTAAAAAATAATAAAAACCAATTAACCTCACAGAAATACCTCCCAGTTTTTTTTTGTTCAATTGAACCAACCTCGGTTCACAGTTTTAAGTGACACGCCTGAAGTTCTTAAAAGCTTTATCTCCACTAAAGAAATTGAAAAACCATTCCTTAAAAAAATGCTTTGAATTACTAACGCATAAAAACTATGGAATACCGCTTGCATATGACTTCCCTCTCGTGAAATTCTCGTGAAGTTCATCTATATCATCATTTTATTTCACAGTCTTTCAAATAAGTGCCTTTCCCCCGATTTAAATGTACTTACCTGTAAACCCCAAAAAGTAAGACAGAGGCACCATCATTTCGCAATGATGTTTAAGTTCCAAGTAATAGGGACGAGCCTATTGATATCAACTGGTCACGAATCTAGACTCCGTGGCTACTACTGAGAAATTCCTGATGGAAATACCCAATAACACTTTGCCAGACCCGGGCATCAAACGCAGGGCCAGCAATGGCACTTCGCACTTGCTACCTGTGACCAACGAGGCAGTGCGCAGTTGAAGTACATTTACAAGTTTTAATTTCAACCAAATAGGGTCCGGGATGTTTAACGAGAAAATGCATCAAATAGGATTAATCTGTTGTATACATCAACCTTCATCGTTATCTCTACCTGTACCTCTATCGAGAAAGTCTTTATTAAAATTTACATGACCAGATTATTCATCTTACTACGGTAACGACTTGTAAATATCTGATATGAGCGGACAATAAACTGTGACTCAGGAACGTCTGGCGTCGCATTACTTCTCTCTGGTAGCGCGTAAGGTGCATTCTGCTTATCGAAGCGTTAGTAAAAGCGGGCGCCCATGCGAAACTGACTGATCTCCTCAACTACACACGTACCACATAAATACATTGAAATAATTACTAATAATTGCCTCTTGAAACTATCATTTAGTATTCGTAACCATAGTTTTCTCAGTGAAGTTGGTATATGCGTTGTT
Source organism: Ochropleura leucogaster (assembly GCA_958449745.1). Lineage (NCBI taxonomy): Eukaryota > Metazoa > Arthropoda > Insecta > Lepidoptera > Noctuidae > Ochropleura > Ochropleura leucogaster. Next base: position 12,251,068 of record OY288204.1, on the reverse strand, counting down.
GTCAACACATCGACAAAAAACAAGAGTTATTTCGAAATTAATTTACTGGCTAAAAGATAAATAATTACAACTACTATACAAAATAAGACGAGTTAACAATGGACTTAAACTAAGTAAAAACATATAAAAATACAAAAGGGTACATACATAAGAATAATAAAGATTATTTGGCACAGTGGCTGGTTCAACACCAATCGAAAAACTTACTGTACGAATATTTAACAGAGAGAACTGATCAACAAATATTCACATGCTCAAATTAAATACTTCGACATTTTATAAGTTCACTAAACCTTGGAACATAAAACGTGAAATACGAGAAACGATCTACAAATGCAATGGTTAGAACTTAATTCAAATAAAGTGGGTTTTATAAAAGCAGTCTTTTATCACTATGTTAAGGAGGGTTTTTGAAAGATCAGCAGTTCCCTGTCCTTCTACAATACAGGGCATAACTACTGTGTTCATCTTCTTCCTCGCGTTCATATTCGCGATGCTTGTATGAAGGGGAGTGGAACTCCGTTGGTCTGGAGTGATGTCTGTAGTCAGGGGTGTTGGGTGAAGGGCGGCGGCGGTCGGGCCACCGCCTCCTGTTGCGGTCCTGGTAACTTGCGCGAGACGGCCTTCGTAATCTGTTTCGGGTACTGCAATACACAGAATGTTTGATTAAGTTTCTAAACCATGGCCTGTCGTGACGTGATAATACCAAGATTTTAAAATTGAAGTACAACTATTTGCTTTGTGATTCTTGGAAATGGCCTCAGACGTGACAACCTTTTGGCTGAGGTGACCAAAACGTTTCAAACTAAAAGCATATCTTTTTCCTGTGTCGTGTCATTTCTAGTATGTCATATAATTATAACCCTTCTCGGCTAGCCATCTATCTGCTATAGATACTTACCATACAAAGATGGTGTTAAGAAAGAAATAGTCATGTGCGTGTCCCTTCGAAAATTACGAGTTAAAGTCTATGAACTCCAGTTGCACCTATCGTGCGTTACCGACACGCGTAACTGCCCACAGTTTTGCATAATTATGTAAAATATGATTTAATCGTGTTCATTAATACAAAATTATTTGACAAACGATTGTAAATTGCCGCGAAAGGTATTTAAGTATTGTAAAAATTGAAGCCACAATCAGCAAACTAAAAACTTTCCAATATTTCTTAATCTAAAGTACTCAAATATATAGTAGTAACTAGTATTTATTAACAGGGTATTTCGGCCCATTTCAGAGTAATTGCTTCCCCTTCCTCGGTACCAGTTCTTTTCATTTTGGTAGTGCGGCCATCTCTGTCGAGATTTTGCAGGACAGTTTAGGTGTCTACCCTTACTCTCACCAAATTATGGAGGCCTTGCATACCGCAAACGATCCGGTTTAATATCTAACCTTATAAAATTAACCCTGTAAATTGATCAACAAAACAACATGTCACAAGAAAGCAACTACACAATTTGCCAGATGTTTTTATTTTTCGATGCTTTCTCTGTACATATTCAGGCAATAATTTCTTTATACCCTTTATTTATGCAAATCAAAAGAAGGTAAAGGTGGAAGTTTGTTACAGAAGACAGTAAACTTACCCATAAGGTCTCTTCTTATACTGTGAAGGTTTCTTTATCTCGGGGCGACGCATATAGTCATCCTCTTCAAAGTTCTCAGGATCTTCATGCACTGGCTTTGTGTGATGGAACACTGGTCTCACGTAGGGTATGTGTACTGGATAGGGCTTCTCTACCGGCACTGTCACCTGAACCACACATTACAAGAACAATAACATTCCAGACACAAAAACAATTGTTGCTCAGTTACGCGCACTCCATTTCAAGGTGCTAAACATTTCAATTTGCTTCTCTAATGCCATGTAATTTGCATGCTCTACTCTACTATTACGAAGGAAATAATTATACAGTCTTCATGCAACAAGCTGAATGTGGGGAAAATTGAAATCATTAACCGTGTAAAGGAGTAATTTTCATAGATTTCCGTGAAAGATCATTCAATCGACAGATGCAAAACATGCAAAGTTAACACACAAGTCCTTTGAGGTACCCTGCCTAATAAACAACTGCGGTATGTACTATTACCATCAGTTCCTCGTAGTCAGCAGTTCTGCATATAAACGCTAAGTAAACGTTGTCGATCGCGAAATCATTGCGTAAACTAAAGCGCTTTGTCTCATTAACACGTACTCTTGAATACGTGTACAGCTACTCTGTAGAATATCGAGGACACTAACCTCTTTTTCAACAGGCACAGGGACTAGCTTCTCTACCGGGTATGGAACCTTTTTGTAGACGGGGTAGGGCACCGGCTTGATGATAGGCACGGTGATCTCGCGCAGGACCGGCACCGCGACCGGCCTAGAGACCGGCACCCGCACCGGAAACGGGCGCGGCACCGGAACTATTACCGGGTGAGGGACTTCTATCTGCAAGTTTATGTTTGCTCTACACAACCCGCTTATTACTACGAAGTACTGTATTATAATAATTATTGTCTAGTGGTTTGATGGCTTGATTAATAATCTCAGTCTTTCTACTGTAGATAATCTAAGCGAGCTTATAAGTTCGTTCACTGACGAATGAGCTAACATTTTTAATTTCTGAAGCACTAGCAGCGCCCCGCAGTTTCTCTCTCGTGGTGATAGAATATACAATACATCTTTATGAATTGTAGCGTATGTGTTATTTTGATATGTAAGCTATATAATTGTGAAGTTTCATCAAAATCTAAATCCAAAGAGCACCAAACATATTTAATCAGATCCTCACAAACTTTCGCTTTCATAATATTAATAGGATTCTTTCGGGGCTAATTTTACATTTTCAAATCAATTAATAGATAGATGTTTATTGAACAATTGGTTGAAACAAGAAAGTATCAAAACACGCAAACGCTTAAATCAGAACCAATTAAAATATTTTCCAAGTCCCTGTCTACAATACAATTTTATCAGTTCACCGATCTAACAAGTGATTCCTAAGATTTATTATGCGAGCACTTATTGCCTAGTAAAAGTAAGAGCATATTTTATTTATCACGAACGCTAAACACTTTCTTCTGTCCTTCTAACAATGCATACAAACTATCTGTTACTGCTCTACTTGCACCGAAATCGAAGGTATGGTAAAAAGTGAAATTGTAAGTACTACGAATAATGCATGCCATGCAACAGCCACAAGGTAAAGTACATTGTTATAGTGAACATCCACATGCTATGGTGTATAGTTTCGTTAGGTTAATAATATATAACTTGGGGACGGGACAAATACATACCTAGATCTAAAGTTAGTTAGTCCTCGATTATATCTCACGCAGTTCCTAACGTAAACTGTTTCCAAACCACCTAATAGTTTTTCTTGTTAATTTCCCTAGTAAATGTACCAACGAAACCCTCGGTAGCAGTGTGATGCGCGCTTGCTTGCCTTTTCATTAACAAGTTCAGCGCAGCGTGTACGCTGATTATCAGCTAATGTTTTGACTTTCATGCAAGCTGCGTTATTATAACTTACACGTTAGCACCTTGCCTTGGAATAAACAATATTTGATGTTTATTGTTTACCTTATTTTGGACTATTAGGGGCCAATTTTTCAATCATGAGTTAACTTTTACATAAAGAGTTAATGACGTTATGACAGTGTCCATACAATAAATTACAAACTTATTCGTCGGATAAAACTTAACGGACGATTGAAAAACCAGCCCTAAAATATAGCTTTTTATCAATTTCGCGATGAAAAGCCGTCTCCTCTTTTTGCAGTAAATGATTAACATTAAATGCATACAATTCAAAGCATACATTTCAGGTCTGCGAAGATTGTATCTAAACGTTTCTCATTTTGTTTTTGAGCAATTTAAGATGATATAATCTGACCAGACCTATCTTTATTGAACAGAAAATAAGCTGACCATTTATTGCTTTCACTACTTGCAATAGCACCTAATGTAGCGTGACTCCAGGGAGGTCGTCGAGCTCATAATCGACGCCCAACTACTCGTTAAACCATCGATCTAGGTGCACTTACACAATTTTCATATTTTGATTTCTTTTTCAGTCTTAAGACTTTCCAAATGTATTTACTATATTTCATCATGTACACAAAACCCTATTTCTACCACATGTATAGTTTGTAATCCCGATGAAGTGTTATATTACATGATTTCTCCTGGGCGCACGAGCGCGCATCATTTTACTGGCCAAGACCGAGGAAATTAGTGCGCGACGTGAGTTGTCTGCTTTTCCGATCCGCATTCCATCATATCATAGGCTTTTTGCTCAATTATACACATAAATAGCTAAACAGACATTGTTAACAACATGATCATTTACATCAATTATTAGCAACATAAAAAAATGTAACACTTACCGGGTATGGTTTCGGTATTGGCACATGCATTGGTTTATTTTCGGACCCGTAACTTTCATAATCTCGAACTGGAACATCTTTATATTTCGTCTTCAAGTAAGACTGTCTCCATTTTTCAACTAGACTTTTGAACTCATCATCGTTGTCAAAAACATTATTACTGGGCTTGAATGTTGGTAAATATGTTGGGTGCGACGTATCGTGTGTTCTAAGACCCAGCAAATCTTCTTCTGATTTGTATCTTGTGTCAAACAAATCTTTTTGCCAATTATTAGTTGGTTTGTTCAATTTTTGAGGTCTGCTGTGATGCGCATGCGGCCAATCAGACAATTTAGTTTCTGTAGCTTTTGGGTAGCTTAATTTATGTGGTCTTTTCGGTATGTTAACCACCGTGTCGCTGCTAATTTCACTGTAATGGGTTTTTTTAGGACGGTCTCTAAAGGATGAATAATCTGCAGATTTGAAACCTGTTCCCCAATATGATGTCGTAGTCGGTACAGTACTAAACGAATTCTTAAATTGATTTAAATAGTCACTTGCCCTAGTTTTATCTTTGAAAGACACGCTACTGTAATCATCATCATCATTAAATTCTGGCAATTTCTTAAAATTCGAATAATCCGTTTCCGGATATTGATAATTTGTCAAATCTACTACATTGCTACTTGCTGGTACTATTTCATCATGATTAAAAGGTTTTTTTGGTTCACTGACATCAAATTTGAAATTCATGTTACTAAAATTTGTGGAATATCCGTAGCCTTTTACAGAGGAATCTTTCCAATTTGTAAAATCATTGCTGTAGTTTCCAGAATACCAGGCTGGCTTATGCTTGATTTTCTTCTTTTGTTCAGCAGGTTTATTAGTATTTGTATTACTTTTATGGCGTGTATTAACATGGTTATATGTTCCATCTTGATCAAAAAACGAATTTGATTTTACGACAGACTTATCACTGGATTCTTCATTATGTTTCATATTGTAATGCTCTACTAATTTTGGTGAGGAATCCACAAACTTATTATTGTTGTTATTATAATTAAAGTTGTCTGATATAACGGTATTTTCTACTTGAGTATTTTTTATAGCATTTTGTGAACTAAATGGTTGATTGTTTCCAGAAAAAAACTTACTAGTATCTAATTCAGTCTGGTATGGTTTTAAATTGGTAAAATCCACAACTCTAGGAAAATTTAGTATGTTATTATGTACACTGGAAGATGCTGGCTTTCCAAAATCCTCATTTTCTGATTGATCATAATTTTGAAAATTGTAATTGGCATTTTGATAATTACTATTGGATTCACTAAATGCAGGTTTATTTTCATGAGTTGACTCTACATCAGGAAAATTCAAATATTTCTCGTCTGCTAAATTTGTATAACCATTATTAAACACATTGAATTCAGTATTATTAAATTGATTAATTGCTCTGTTTTTATGTCGAGAATTTATTTTAGTACCGTAGACTGGTGCCTCAGAATCTTCTGCGTTTTGCCCATTAGTATCTTCAGAATCAATGTTTTTATTTTGTTCACCAATTGTACCCAAATTAGGATTGTTAAAAAAGTTCATTGAACTAGATGAATACTGTAACATACCGGGTTGCCCCATGTTGTCTTCGTTACCGCCGAAAGAGTGACCGTCAAAAGTCTGAGGACCATAATTCCCACCGAATCCTGATGAGTCTAAAGAACTGGGAAATGCTGGAGCGTATAATCTTGTAGACGATTCCTGATTCTGATTGCCGCCACTTAGGAAGGTGGCGTAATCCGGTGAGGTCGGTATAAACCCATCGTAGGAACCAACATCGTTAAATCCAAAAGTTGAATATGCCACCACGTTTGGCTGTATGGTGGTTGAGGTGTCTTCTTGATCCTTGGGCCGTTTATTCTTTTTAATTTTCTTTCCACAAACAACATTACTAATAATTAATAATGCTATTAAAGTAAAATATAGTTTTTTGTTAAACATATTGGTTTTATCACTGTTACGGGTAACAACGTGCTACGCACTATTTACATTGTACGTGAACGTGAGACACGAAAGGAGTTCGATGGTGGACTGAACGAGGGCGCGTTACGGCACGCTCATGAAGCCGCGATCGCTGGGGTGGAGTCTCCACTTGCTGACCGCCGGTGGACGTGTCTCCCGCGTCCTAAGAAAATGAAAGCGTTTTACGCTTCAACAACTCGACGAATTTCCCCAACTAATTATTCGCTAATAATACGTTCGATGCATTCAATAACTGATGATATTAATGCAACGCAGGTAATTGGCTGCTCGTGTCATTTGAAAAGTCGTCTTCCGTCATAGTAGGTAACAATTTTTTTAAGCTGCATACACATCAACGGCCTCATAAATCTTGTAGTTAATCGTACAGTTGCTTCAATGTGCCTGTTTTCATGGAAAATACGTCGAACAACAGCATGGCTTTGCTAGCAAATTGACGTTAGATAAAAACAATTAAGTTAAGAATCAAAAAAAAATCTTGGGACAACTCACACACGGCTATCTGATCCCAAGCTAAGCAGAGCTTGTGTTATGGTAACCAGACAACTGATATACATACTTATATCATTTATATATACATACTTAATATAGATAAATCACATCCAGACACAGAACAAACAATCGAATCGAACCCACGACCTCCGGCTCAGCAGTCAGGGCCACCAACCACTAGACCAACAGGCCCGTCAATGGCCCGTCAAATCCACCATTATTTGATGTATTACCTACATCTTGAGCACTTAATACAAAAACTGTTTCAATGGTCAATATAGAGTCGGTATGGCATTAGTATTCCCAATGTGTCACATGCCATAGATTTCTATGGACTAGTTGCATTTTCTCCAAGTTTCCGAAACCGTTAACTGATAACAAACAAAGCATATATTCGTCAAACAAATGACATTGGCATAAACCCAGGGCCAAACAGAGGCTTGCTGTTTTTTGCTCTCGATATTACTAAGTAAAGTAGTAGCGTCTTAGTGGGACATACATTCTATTCAATGTATTTTGAAAATTTTAAAGCATCGCTTAAAGGATTGGGCCCAAAAGGTAAAAAAAGAAAACTGAAAATAAGAAGGGGGAGGGCTTTGCCTTGCAGTAGGGCATAGCAGGCTTATAATGATATTAACTGCAGAAAAATGGGTTGATCCCCGAAGAACTAGATTAAATGTACTTATCACAAAACAGAATAAGGGAAGAGGGGTCCCCCGGGGTTACGGGTTGTCCGAGGTTATGAGTTTTCCGGGATTGTAGGTTGTTCCGCGGTTGCGGGTTGTTCGAAAGAGATACCACGGCCCCAGAAAATAAAGGGCAAAAGAAGGAAAATGGGGGCTTGTAGTCATTAAAATCTGACACTTCCCCCGCTCCGCCCAGAGCGGAGTAATTATTTGATGATTTGACATTATAGACAAAAAAAAAGAAGAGGGGTCAAACTAAATGTACCTACAAGTACTTTATCTTGCCACCATTTCATTACCCATGTGACCACTACTTAACAACATTTACTACATAATGACGTAAATTATGTTAAGCTTTGTTCGGCGGCACAATTAACTAATGTCAAAATAACTGCGCACGCTATGGGCGCTTCATTTCATTACAACAGGAACTTTTAACAAATTAATGTCTAATCGATTTGGACTTGGCACTCTTGCACTATTGTGATTTATTTTTCGTTTAGTTGCTTTTTCTAAGCAAGGGAAATACTTCGTATAAAATCTGCGATCTCCAAAGTATTGGATTTGGTGTTGGTTGTATGCGCAGTTGCCTGTTTTTTTTTGGGGTGGGAAATCATCAAATGAGGGGGGGCGTGGCAGACTTTTACTGACTAAAACCCACCCAAGTTCCTTCTTATGCCCTTTACGTTCCGGGGCCGCGGAATCTCTTTCGAACAACCTGCAACCATGTACAGTTGCCTGGCAGGTAATTATGGCAATATCACATAGGAGAGAGTATTGCTAATAAAATCACCCGGTATTATTAGTACCTAATACTTGCACTCGAAAACCATCATCCGGCTACTCGATCATTTTTGAATTTGTTTAGTGGTATTTAGACATGGATGCTCCACACTTTTGCAGTTTCGCGAACCGTTTAACCTTTTGCACGCCAGTTCATTTTTACGTTACTTCACCCTGACGCCAAGCTGTGTATATGCGGTAGGCATGTTCCCTAGTGATGAGACATTTTCGCTTACCGATTTTTTAGTTTATTATAATTTAGACAGCTTTGGTTGTCGGTCTTCTCAACCACGCGACTTTTTTGCAACTTAAGTTGTCAATGGCTTTTAATTAAGAGGTGGAATTTCATCCTGTTTTTTCTAAATACAATCTACATTGTACCTACTAGGTGTTTAGATAAAACTAGGTAAAACACAAAAACAAAGAAATATTCTAAAACATTTTTATTTGACTATGCAAATCATTTTCATACAGGTTCCATGTCATACTATCATTACAAAGAGTAAGTTTACTTAAACACTACTTTCGTCAAAAATGTCGCATTTAAGATGGCCACGATGCAGCTTCCGAAGCCTATAACTAGCCTTCATTCATGAAGGAGCCACTTTGTACTAAGTTACAATAACTTAACAATAATCTTAACAGAAAAGGAAAACATTTTGACAAAGAAAATCATAGCAAGTGAAAGAATAACAAGTGGAATGATAGTTAACTACATTTTTTTTGTAATTTTGGTATCTTTGTGAGAATCGTCATCCTACTACAATCTAACTTATATCGATAAATAATTAATACTCTGAAAGTAAATAACAAGTTTATATAAATAGGCACACTAGAGGACATAATAAGTATATTATGTTAAATGAAGTTTACATAGCGAGAATTAGAGAATGTTTCATGAATATATAAGATAATATTGCAATACAAATACTAGAAGGTCGAACATTACTCAGAGATTCATCAAAATGTATAAATAGCAAGCTTCAAATCATTCGGCAGATGGCGACTGAATCATAATTTCTAGGCATTTACATAGGTCTATCTTAAAGTAAATGTTACTAATTATTATTGTTATTGATTGTTTAACATCTACTAGGTGTAGTGAATATTTAAATGTATCTTCGGGGTTTACTACGAATATCGATTAAACTTTGAAAACCTGCAGTCACCTCCAGGCATCTCAAATATATAAAAATACTTTTCTATCACTTTCATGAACACTTCAAATTCTAATACACTGGTCAACTATTAATTGGAGTCAATATATAAGGAAGGCCGATGAGGTGCAAGGATCTGTAGAAAATTAGACATTTTATATTATATTATGTGCCCATAAAGCTATTTGTTAAATTCACAATTGTTATTGATTAGGCTTGTTATGTATGAATATATTTACCAACATTAATATGTAAGTACGGGTACTCTATTCAGGATCCACACTACTTTTCATAAGATTTCTACTCTGACAATAAAATATGTTTTATATTTTAATATTTCTAAATCCATACATCTGTAAATTGCAAACATCTATCTACTCTCTATAATATTAAATGTCATAAAATACAATTATTACTTTGACAGTTATCTCTAAACAATACAGCGAAGGATAAGTTACAGAGTACAACAAGAACAGTAAATGCTTACGAATGAACGCTACGAATTGTTAAGATTTGTGACGTCAAAAAGTTTAGAAAAATATTTGTAATCTCTTGTTTGAAGTCGACATTACCCCTATTTATTATTACAACACACGCAGTCGATTCCTCAGTCATATAGTTGTTCGATATATTACGTATTAGTCAAATTAAATAATTGTGTGCATAAATAAAAATAATAATGTTCGAATCAATACCATGGGTGGTTAGTTACACTCATGCCGATAATAATAGTGAATAACAAATTAATCGCTACCGTTTATAATTTTGTGACACTTTAAGTGACCTTTTTCGTTGAAAAAAAGATTAAAGCATAGCTGTCCGACTTACTTAATAAAATAACCGATTATTATAATCAATCAAGCTTTGGCAATCAAAGCGTATCACTCACACCTCCAGCAACACTCGCTCAATGCTTATAATTACAGTGCACTTCCTATTCCTCAATCCCGTTTGTTTATATAATTATTATTAACCCTTGAAATATTTTAACTTCAATATAGTTCCACCTAGGCCCCAGACCAAGTTTCTCAATGTTACCATCACCCTGAACAAGTGTGACTATGTTAGTAAGAGTTACGCACTATTACACAAAGATGGCGCTAACCACAGACAACATTCATGATGTGCGACTACTTGATCTAACAATAACGTATTATTTTTAAATTTTATTGCTGTTTGAGTACCAAAGAGGATTATTGAATATCAATACAGTAACAGCTCTTGCACAAAATTAGACAATCTTAAAGGTTGGGTTGTTTGCCGATTTCCCATCAGCAAATATTGAGGTTTCTGTGGGAGAATTTGAAAAAAAAACTCGGTATTCATGCTTGAAGTTGGCAGGTGAGGTGTTGCGGGGTGGACCTTGCAATTAAAATAAGAACAGAACTGCCCTTGTACTAGCGTAACATTTGAAGTCAGGTCAAAGGATTGCTTAGCTTACTAACAACTGTCACTTATTGGCAGCCGTTAAGTCGTTAAGTGGCTACAATACAGTAAAAATACTTCAAGATAGCACTTGACGTATTTGTACCGTATTGTATCTGCAAAACCAAGCTTATCCCTGACTACATTTGCCGCAAGTGACGTTATTTTGACAGGTGAAATGTCACATAATTTGGCGTCATCGGCCCTGTTTTTATTTTGACCGTGTTATATGTACGTTTGGTAGGGATAGGGCTGCGCTCAGTGCGCGGAGGCCGCAGATGCGGGCGCGGCGTGGCGCAGGCGCGCGCGCAGCTGCTGCAGCGCGGGGCTGGCGCCCGGCTCTGGCTCTTCTACCACTTGCTCCGCCTGCTCCAGGCGACGAGCTCGCTCTGCTATCGCACGCTCGAGCTCTGGAACGAGAATAAGGATCTGTTAGTACTAGTAGGTTCTTTTTCTAGAGATAAGTCATAGAAGGGTAAACGTTTGGCCAAACCACACTTTGCGGATACTTCAGTGTATTTTCTATCAGAGTCCGAAATTGGACCTGTGTCCATTATTTGACCGGTTTGGCCGAGCCTTTACTATACCTACTCATTCTAAGAGCTCATACTGTCCACAGGAATTTACGTTGTGGACCTATCTTTTATTCAAATCTTCTGACAAGTCAATTAGCTTCTTAATTTTCAAATATACGCAACGGACATTGATATGTCACAATTTGATTGAGTAGACCGTACGAGACACTAGATATTCCGGAACCATTCTATGTATATGTAACGGCCAAGGGCACCGTGCGGTTTTAATTAGTAAAGCTCTGACTTACCTATATCTGAGCTGATTAAGTATTTAGTTATGTGGAAAAAAAATGTTGTCATCGACTTTATTGAAAGCGCAAGTGAAGGTGGACCGGTATTTGCAAATACAGTTCTAAGGCCGCTAGCACTAGTAAACAGGATTTATGTTAATGCTCTCTAACTCAAACTGATTTCTAGAATCATTACAGATTCAGAAAATCTAACGTTCTGTGAACTGTGAGGGTCAAATAATTAGTGTAATTGTTTGTTTTTATGTAACTGTACATCGTATCGAGTGCGCGTAATAAAACAAAAGCTTCCTGAGTTAACAGTACTCCGAGGTAAATACGCTAACGTTACAGCATTTTCCGAGTTTGCTAGACACACACACTTAATGACACAATTAATTAAATGCAACGCAAGCGATACTTAATGAGTCTATAAGGAAGCTACCGCAAAAGTTGTAAGCTTTTATCTATTGCAGTAATTTCTCCCTCGTTCGACCAATGGCAGTTCGTACAGACGGGAAATAACCAGATGCAGTTTCACTTTCATCTAACCTTGGTGGTCATCGACATCCGTACAAAACCAATTGGAGAAAATTGTTACAAATGCACACATTATGCACAAACGGAACCTATTGAGTTGGACGTCATTTATATTGTGTCTTCACAAGGAATGTGTCCACAATTATTGGCCTTTGGGGTGAATGGCCGCTGAGTGCACCTGCGCCTCATATCGAACTGCACCGGATAAAGAGTCCGCGTCCAAATATGTGAGCAAAAAACGCCATACGAGTTTTAAGGAATCCCGATTTAATCGTCGACGAATATTTTTGAGAGTAAAAGCAACCCCAGCAAGTAATGCACATTATATTTTATTCTACTTTCAATGAGCCACACCACATACCAAATGGCTCGTAATAGACAAGGCAGGTAGTAAGATTTGTTTAAAACGAGTGAACTACGTAACCATAGGCCACCGCACCGGATGAAGCACGTGCCTGCCGATCAGTTTAATGATTAAGTTACCTAATGTTTTAACAAATACATGATAATGCGACTCTGATGTAATAAGTAAAACTACGCGCTTTTGTATCCTGACCAACTAACACAGTTGCCTACATAATATATCAAACTTTTACAAGCCTCCTTAGGCGATCACTAATCCGCGTAGTGTACACAAACTACACATTTTCAAATATTGTTTATTAATTTAGCAAACATTCGCCGGATGTTTCTGATAAGCACTGTTATCACAAAGGTCCAGTAGCTTTGAACTATTGTTATAAACTGAGCTAACTGTAGTCGCGTAACTAACCATAAAACCTGTTTTTTTAATTCTTAGGTGATTTCTAGTTCTACACCTGTTAATCAATGGTACTATCTTGTATCAGAATCGTAACTGATTGTGTTTTAATAAACACATTGTACATCGTCATAATACTCATAATCGCGGCACAGTTTTGCGACAAGGTCGCTCAACAATAAGCTTTTATAAAGGCAAGTTTTTGTGTTTTCGAAAGAACAACTGCACATCTGTAATCCATTTACCTGGTGTCTCCTTGTGTTCCTTTACTTGGTTCATTATTTGCTTCTCTTTGTGTTTCGACAGAGCCTTTTCTAGTTCACTTTTTTGGTTCAGGACATTTTTACCTCTGAAACAGAAAAAAAACAATTGATTAGCCATAAAGGACTATAGTATAATAACAGAGTAGAAAAGGTATCCTTACTATATATATATATATATATAGTAAGGATACCTTTTCTACTCTATTATATATATATATATATAATATTATAAAAGCGAAAGTGAGTTTGTTTGTTTGTTTGTTTGTTTGTTACCTCTTCACGCTTTAATGGCTGAACCGATTTCAATGAATTTTGGTACAGAGATAGTTGGGAACCAGGAGAAGGACATAGGCTAATATTTTTTTGAAAAAAGTGGGATGTGAGGGAGAAAGAGGGAAGAAACGGGAAAACATAGCGTTGCTATTACAAATCAATAAGGCGCTACCGAATTTAACGCGAGCGAAGCCGCGGGCAAAAACTAGTTTGTTTAATAAAAATGTAAGTACATGAAAAAACTTGGACAGAATAAACATTAATAAAAGTAGTTCAGTGAAACGTTGGTTTGTCAAACAGTTTCTTAATTTGGTCAGGTATTTTATTAAAGATTATAGGAACCATGCGTTTCATACCAATAAATGCTTTCTTTCATATCAGCGTATAAGGTTTTATTTTAATCGAAACAAACCTGTGCCTTATGGTTTGATTCAGATATTACATAATGTATATTCAAAATGAATATTCGCACCAATAATACTTTTGCAAGCCTGACAAAAAATTCAACGTAGCGTAGTTTGATTAGATAACTGTAACGTAAGTACAAGATAATACTAATCTTATCATGAATGACAGAATTGAAACATTCATGACCAAATATGGTCATGTGTTCGGTAAGCGAAATATCATTGACGATATACATGTTACGTATAAAATTGATAACAACTCCACTATAAACAGTTGACTTTAACGTATCACAATCTACAACATAATATCTACGAACAGACGATACGGATTGTTCAACAATTGGTTTTCCTCATAATTGTGATCGTGTTTTTTATTCAATATAATAAATTAAGTATAAATGAAATAAATTACACCAACACGTGATTTTTAAACTGAGAATTCATTTACCAATAGAGATTCAATTCCAACAAAATGCAATATTGTGTAACAATAATAATCAAATCAAATTCCGACTTACTACAAATGTCGAAAATTAATGCAATTTTTGTTGCACATTAATAAAGTTTAAAATGTTGAAATATCCTTGAATGCAATTTCGACAGAAATTCTACAACTACGCGTAACATAGTAAAATAATAGACAATGAATACTGAATGGCTACTGTTCTTTATTAAGACAGTTCCCTTGCGGCTTTCCCACGCACAATACCTGCATGTGTGGACTATTTTGTCCGTATGACGTCACAAGTTACTGCATTGTTTTATTTGTTTTGCTGCACATCTGTGTCGAAACACATCAGCTGTACTGTTTCTGTCTACTCTTAGATTCTGGTTCACTTTCCTATCTTAATCATGTTTCATTTTATCAATGCAAATAATTAAATCCAATTAAATTATAGATTTCTAGAAAAATATAATCTATCACAGTATTCGATCTAAGATTGCTAATGCAGATAATATTTTGAAATACATTTCAACATGCATTACTTAAATTTACGCTCAAAATGTAAACACATTTGCAATCATCGAGTTATTAAGAGCATTAATATTTTGGATTAGTTGCCAGGGCGAGCTGCGAGGAGTAAATTTGCCGAAGCGTTACCAAGAAGATCGTCAGGATGATTTAATCCTCCCCGACTAATTACTGCCGCCGTCCTAGGATATTGCCGCGCAATCTGCCTCGACACTCGCTGACAACATAAAGTTGCAGGGCAAGTCTATTCACTTTAAAATGTAGATCAACTAAACCTTAACCAATTTAAAATCTTATCAGATAAGTACATTCTTATCTTGAACTCTATTGTGAACAAAATGCTCCAATAGTTAAACGGAATGCAATGGAGTGGTTTGGCGTTCAGAATTGCATCTTGATTCAGATCTATACTTATCAGTTGGCAAATGCCATGTTTATTGCGTTTGTGTAATTGTTATCGCCTTGGAATTTCTTCAATAGGTACTAGTATCGCTAAACAAATTACCGCTTTGATAACAATCACAGTTTCATGTACCAGATTTTACACTATTTATTTTAATTTATCAACGTGATTTTCTGATAATTTAGTTAGAAAATGTTTCTTGCATTTATGTATTGCGCTTTATAGATACGAGCGCATGGAATTCCCGTTAGAGAGCTGGGAATTGCTTCCTTCCGTCGAGCGGCACTCGCAGCCGTGCGCGGAAATAACAGGACGACACTCCGACAATCGCATTGACGGGGAAATGGACTAAATCAACAGGTCTTCACATCTGTGAAGCTATTCTGTTCAATATAATGCCTTCGACATTCCGCATTTGTTGATTTCACAGAGACTGTTTGAGCGACTGTGTACAATGCGAATGCTCAGTTCGTGCGACAGATGTTCAATAATTATAGCGGGTGCGCTCTCGGGACAGGATGCGGTGCACCTGTGCGCTGGAGACGAACCAAACTTACACCCATATTCTAAGTTGTAACCTCGAAAGCTCCTCGACTCACTCCTCCGTCGAGGACACCTCAAGGCGTTCCTCGAAAGATCCTCGAAATCGGTATTCACAGTCGTCAGTCTGAGGTAATGTTGAGGTCCCTCGAATGAGTGGGAGTTGAGGTGATACGTCACAAATACGTCATTATTTGGAGGAATATTTTGTTTGTTATATTGGCTAAACTTATTTTAAGAGCAGTCTGTTAGCGCGTTATCTGTGGTTTTCAACTGTAAATGTAAATATTTGTCAAGTAGAGCATAAATATTTAAATAAACAAACCCTAATAATTAATCCACTTGAGAAGTGGATGGTTTGAATATTATATTTTTCATCAGCAGTGTTTCATTACTATCGTTATTCGTTGTATGTACCTACTTCTTGTTTTAACTTGCTCGAAATGGCTGGAACCGGGAGATAGTTTTTTAACGAAAGTGAAAAGATTTGTCTTCAAGAGTTGATCTTGAAATATAGAATTGTTATAAGAGTTCTCCTTCTTCAAATCTGATATGACACCAGCTATTCGAAAATCGTCGAGTGTCATGTACAGACCCAGGCCAGCGTGCTACAATGTCATATATTTCCATTTGTGGTTCACACACTATTTGCACGTTGATTGAGAACCAATCTTTGCGAATGCGAAATACTTCACCGTTTTGCCTATCGGGGTTTTTATTGGTATATGAGTAAAATAAATGAATCCCCGCAAACAATCTGATAAATATGTTTCTATGTTCCTACTGTTCTGTTACAAATAATTAATTGTAACTGTCTAGTTCTTTTGTATGCGAAAAAAAATATTACTCACTTGAAAGTTTCCCGTTGCATAAAAGCCTAAGCAAGCACCTGTATAATGGGGCTTGTGGGCAATCCACATTTGTTACCACCGATTTCTTGAAACAATAATGGTAACAAGAAATTCATCACAACATTTTTAGTGAACCGAAAACTAATTTTAAACTCATTTTCGTCATAACACTTAATTGGATTTTCTGCATCTCGTAAATACCGCCTCGATAAGTAATCGTAAGGTTTATGGTATAAATATTCAATAAACTCATCAAAAGACATTATGAAAATCAGATAAAATGGGCGTGTTTTGGTGATAATTCCCTTGATAACTACCTCAAGGAAGCTTTAAGGTAGATCGCGACGTACCTTAAATTTGACAGTTGTTTCCTTAAGCCAAATTCACCTCCACTGAGGAAACTACTTAAGATGAGGAGTAAAATCGCAACTATGAATATGAAACCACCTCAGTGAGTTTGAGTTAAGTCGAGGAAATCATGAGGTTACAACTTAGAATATGGGTGTTAGACTTAGCAAAAACTAAACTCGCCGCGTTCCGTTCACCACCCGTCATTTTACGACTTTAAAGCTTGTAGCAAAACGTAGTTCTTGAGCATTGCCATCAATTAAAACTTGAAAAAAGGTCTCGAGAATACTCATTCAATACCACCTCTTCTTCAAAATAGACACATGTATACATACGTACCAATCGGAATGTCTTACCTATTCTTGTCGAGATAACTTATCTATAGAGGTAATCGAATTACCTTGTCTAACGTTATAGATTATAAATTAACATGCTTTCAATGGTCAAGGATAAGATAAGGTTAAATTACTTGGAAACACAAAAAGGGTTCAGTGTTATTTCTTTGAAGTAGGAATGTATTAAAAGGAGAATAACTAAAACACAGAAAAGGTCGTGGCCGACATTTGCCCGTGGCGTCCTTATCGGAAGAGGCACTTGTCGCTTCCACAAAGTGCTTTTGTGAGCATTCTCTATTATAACAACGGACAAAGCTTGGAGACAGCCGATATGATAGCAAGCACTGGTAAAGTAAAGAGTCCTCCACGAAAGGTGTTCCTTGACTCACTTAAAATTATGAAATACTACGACTAAAAGAATGTATTCGACGATCGCGCGTCACACTTCCTTTGAAATTACTAAAAAACATCTGAGTCAGATCCGATGAAGACATTTTTGGAAGTGACCAATGAATCTGATCGCTTACGAAAATAAACATAAGCAAAATAAACATGCCTATTATAAACGTGTTATAGGCGTTCGTCGAACGTATGCGCAGCCGTCGTGGATGAACAGCAATATTTATTGCTTTTTCGTGTTCGTTGTAAATTATATTAACGATAACAATAATAATTCCTCGTTGGAATTTAACGTTATAATGTAATTGAAATGATATAACGTTCATTAGGTGTCACTATGAAGAGCCATTTTGACTAGCCGAGGTCGTAAACGCAGGAACTCCACTCGCTTACGCTACGAATACGCTACGCTGAGTCTTCGTTATGAATATGCTATGCAGCGTCTCCGCTACGAATATGCTACGCAGCGTCTCCGCTACGAATATGCTACGCAGCGTTCTGCTACGCCATCGCTAGGAACCCATTACAACGCTACGCTACCACAAGTCTAAAATTATACGTCAACTACTACTGTTACATGTCACACACGTCTTTTTAGTAGTGAGTTTAAGGCAGGTTCCATCACCTTTAACATACTTCCTATTAGTGATATCGAAGGATAACTTTCAAGATTAGGTTTACCAATATCACTGAAAATTTGAATCCCTAGGAAAAACTGACCAAACCAAAACAAACTTACATCCTCTGATTGAAGAGCAACTCCCTATGCAGATCCATTCGTACGGGGCTCTCCATACAGGGGTTGGGCAAACGGCGCGGTGCGATGAGGCCAGGCCCGTCGCCGGCCGCACCGTCGCCATCCTGTACCATGTCCACTTCTGCTCCCGAAGACTGCGACACCAGCGTGGGGACCGGGCCCACGCCGCCGGCCGCGCTCAACGCGCTCACCGATAAAACTGCGAACAAACATAACACTATTTACTTATATGTATCACCATAACACCGGTGATTCGGTGATTATTGTACAACTCCAGGCATTGTGGCTATAGAGGTTTCGAAGAGCAGGTCTTATGTAAATATAACGAGCATACCCAACTTGAGCCTAAGATACACCGACCAAAAAGCAAACTAACACAATAACTGAAAATCTAAACCAAACCTAACGTTAAGAAACTGCGTTTGGGACCTGATGACTAGATAAACAAGGAAGTTTACTGTTTACAATGACTAACGTCATCATTATCCTTAATAGGTATCACCAAGTGGAATGCTCCCGTCATTATCAAGGCTAAAACTACCCAACAGCACATTTGCGCTATTAGCCATTTAACTCATATTTTCATGCATGAATCACGTTTAAGTACTCCGTGTATTGCCTACCTGTAAACAAACGTTGCAAAAGTTTTGTTCTAAGCGGGGTCTTGAGATCATTAAATGCGGTTTTCTACGAGATCATAAGCCAAGAGTCAAGAACACATACACGGGTGTCGGTGTCGGATACACTATAAAAATCTAATGAATCACGGATGATATCATCATATTCAAGTATTACACACTAAGCATACTAATACAAGAATATAACTATAAGCGCAATTTGTAAAAAAATATTAGCATACTCCATCAACATAAAATGTTACATTGCCTAATGCCTAATGTTAAATTACATTGATGCACATAGCTTGTGTCTACTAGCATCTCTATATTAATAGAGTACAAAGGTCGTTTTTTTATAATTTATGCGTTATATAGTCAGAAGAATAACACTTTTTTTACGAGTATTTCTGTTAGGAAACCGGTCGCACTTACAAAGGAGCTAAACTTTGTGATTGGCAAACATTCCATCAACATCTCACATTGCGAGATAATCCATTATGCATATTCCAAAAAGTCGTTAATTAGCTTTGACAGGTATTGTAAAACACTAATTTAAATTCAAGTTCCCTGCGGTATTGCAAATTAAGTGATTTATCTATAGACAAATTTTGTTATGAGCGGAAACACTGTTTAGTCGTCATAAAAAAATAAACTAGAGACATCTTCATTGTGAAGCATTTTAATTTGATTACTTAGTTTGGCTATGAAAAGTCCCAATTTGTTACCACAGTTTAATATCAGACACATCTGTAAGTATTTTCGTTCCTATAACACAATGCTGTATGTAATGCTATAAAAAGTTATAAGCAGATCTGAAGCAGTATTGTTTCATGGTGGTGACCTGGTTTAGTACGGCGTGAATCCGTCTCAGGTATGATTGCGATCCCTGAACTCAGGTTAATAAGAGCACCGAGTGCCAAGGCGTCACTTCCTTCACGGGGAAATAACAGAGCATTACATGATGAATTTTCTGCGGGAACGCAATCCCAACTCGACTTTTTAAAACGTTCCAACTCTCGTTCCTGCTCGTTATCTCACGCCACGGCCTCATTTCAGGCACTTTAGACAAACGGAAACTGTATAGTTATCTTTATGAGTTTATACATTCGCTTGCTTTATAATTCTGCAAGGTTTTTAATTCAATTCAGATTAAAAGCTGAACGGCTCGCCTTGTTACTGGCACTACATTGTGTTACAACAAATACATTCATTCTCTAACGATGTGGTTCAAAATAGAACACTTGTAGAGTTATTGGGCGCATGTTTTGTGTTCCAAAGACCAGGATATATTAATCAGAGGTGGTTTTCGCTCAAGTATCTAACATTGAACATAACTGAAAATACATGCCTACGCAGTTAATTCACTACCAGCGAATATTATTCTGATACTAGTGTCAGAATATATTTGTGATTTGGTTTCAAAATGATGTGCTGTGCAGAAGTTAAAAATGTGAGAAGAAATCTTTTAAGCAAAATTTAACTTATCTAACCTATGTTTTATGAATTTATCATCGTATTTTATGCGCACTTTAAATAAAGCTGAAGTACAAAATAAAGATTATTACGCAGCTCAAAGTTTATCACCCCGCCAAAGATAACAAATACCAACTTTTAACAATGAGACTACTCTGTGTTTTTATTTAGCTACACAGAAATATGTCTTATAATAAATATTTGATATGTTTTTATTAAAGTGCTTCGGTCATCATGACCGAAGCGATAGGCATTCTACTTGAAGTATTTTTATAACAATAAAACCTGAAATTCGTTCGTATCAGCAGTATTTCATAATCACAAGTAACTTACTCTAGTATTGATTCTTTGGCTCGCTTATATGAAAAGAGAATTGCCCTAAATAGCATAGATGCCAACCAATGCCAACTCATGAAAAATATTGATGTTAGTTTGGTCTCAGTATACAGTAACCGACAGTGTAAATGATATTTATACAACGTACCTATTACAAAATACTGCAAATGAATACATCAACAGCGCAATACGTTGTAAACAATCAAATTACTCATAATAAGAAAGTTTTTAAAACTAATTTCCGGTTTTAAAACAATTAGCACAACATTTATAAGTTTAGTTTAATATTACAAACGCGTACATATTTCACATGCTTTTATTATTATTTACCAATCAGTACTGCAATAATATAATGATAACTATGATATGATATTGAATTGACTGATTAAATCAAGGATCGCGCAGACAAAGCCAATAACCTATTTAGTAGGCCGTTGAAATGCAAGGAGAGACAAAAAAAATAATAAAATACAATACAAAATATTGTCACTGAATTTATGAAAAGACTGTCCATTTAAAAAAAGGGGTTTATGCAGTCTGTTGGCAGTGTCAGTAACAATTAACGTACACTTACTAATACTATAAAGAGGTTAAGTTAATTAGAAGAGGTAATCTCCGAAATAGATGATTTGAAAAAATATTTCACTGATATTAAACTACACTACTGCCAAGTGCCAGTGGATGCGTTTCTTTGACGAGGATGAAGTCGCAGGCAGAAGCGTAATCAATGATGAATTGATGTTAGTGAAATCACATGACTTTGAAGAAATCTGCTGCGTAAAGTTATCGGTGTAATACCGATTGCCCGATTATGGCACATTGAACGTAGACAACGCTGTGTCATACAATTAGTACATAAATACATATAATATATGTGTACGAGCTGAACTTATTATACAAACTGTCATCCCTCTGAAATTAGACATTATATAAACCCAGATGGATAAAATCTTCCCAGTGTTTCATTGTGTTATTTATTATGGATGCAAAAGTACCTACCTTCAAAGAATCTGAAAAACATTTGTTCTCCATGTAATTAAATGTTTTTTGTATACTGTGGAACCTTCTAGTTTCGAGATATGGGGGGATAAAAAACCAGCTTATTCATATCCCTTTTTTAATCAAAGTTTTTAAAGTAATGTTATAATTTTCGGTTTCGGTTTAAAGAAACTTTATTCTCAATAAAAACATAAGTCACTTACTTGAGAACAATACTAAAAATATAAATTACAATAAGTTGGACATCAGTATTACAACTTAATAGTTACCCATTCAATGCATTCATTTCTCCAGAAGTGATCGATCTGCATTTTAGTATAACTACCTCCCGGACCCCCGTACTATTCAATGCATTCGCACAATGTTTGCGTATCATTAACTTCTACTGTAAAACGTGATTATTCACCTCAAAAAAGGTCGTATCCCCATCAATAATTTTGTTGCGTAGAGTTACTTAGTTTGTCGTAGAGAATGCATCAATGACAACTTCGTAAAGGGTTGGTTAACACCCTGTTTAAGCAAGTCTTGGTTTATTTCATGCTTCTAGATCCACTGGTTGAGAAAGACGTGGGTTTTGTCCGTTAGTTAATGTCAAAGTTTTTATTTAAAGGAATAAGGATTCTTTAAATAAAGATAGAATAAATAAAAGAATTATGGAATGTCTTAGCTTGGTTTTAAGTAGGTATACTGTAATGACTATTTTCTCTGTTTCTTCAAACAGCAATACCCGACTTCTAAACCCATTACCACCTAATAGATGTCTATTAAACATCCATTAATATGACCGATATTTTTTAGATAGGACTGCTAATATAAAATAAACATTTAACGCACCTCATAAAACAACTGTAACTCTCATACAACGAATATAGTGCAAAAGCGTTTCCTTGCACAACCCCAGTAATTATTTTTATTATTGACTGTCGAAATAGTGGCAGAAAAATGTGAAGCAATAACGAAGAACGTTAGCCACTTATAGATAACCGTTATCGAATCTGCTGCACGTTTAATATCAAACTGAAGAACACAAAAAATATGACCAAAGTAACAAAAAGTATTTAGATTTTTGCAACTACGAACAATATATTTTGCATTATCGTAATAAGTACGTAGCAAATACTATTCAAGCGAAAAATAGAATTAAAAATTAAATCCTCATGTAATCATAATTACAATTTAATTTGATAACATAATGACATGTGCGGTAATTTTGCGGTTTATTACTTTACCTGCCTCCTTCCTTATTGCGAGGGAACAAATAATGAGTATGTGGAAACTAGTTCTAGGCAGCATTGACTACACACATGTGGTAAGTAAGTATGTCTAAATATCTAGCCAGACCAGAAGGTGCGCCGTGACTTCTAAACGTAGAAAAGAAAGCCGTGACAAAGTTTAGATCGTTGAGACTATGAATTTATTGCTTAATTTTCCAGTTTTAGTTTCTAGTCATTAAAAATTTTTTATTTACAATTTACACACAGTCAACTTTGAGACATATGTACATTCAGTGTTCATTTTCTCGAATTAATTTTAATCATGTTGCTTTACATTGCTTTACATTTGCTATCGAATTTTAACTATTTAGTTGAATAATTTTAAAAAGCAGTGACACGAAGGACTAGAAACCTAACTAAAAACCAATATGGGGTGAAAATGATAATATAATTATTGATGATAATATATTAATTATTATCATGCCGTCGTTGCCCCGAGCACCTTAATTTGAGATCTCACCTCCTATGAGAGCGATGTATAAATGTAGAGCAGCCGTAAGACATTCAAGCTCCCTGCGTTTATAAACAATGATTCACACAATGTAAACATTTAGCTACGCATTTTATACAATTTATAGCAATAAATCAATCGTATTTCTTACATCATTTGAAAGGTCGAACGAGACTGGTTAACATCTTTACAGTTTGCTTTATGGGTACCAATTTATTACATATGTAACTCGTAGATACCTTTGAGTACGCAACCGAGGTGTATGTATGTCTTTGTCACAGCAGGTGGCATCATGACTGGCATTCTGTAATAAACCGGCTTTAGGTTTTGCTTGGCAACAAATTTTTACTAAATACAGTGATCGGCACTAACGGGAGCTCTACCAAGCACTCGTAATGGGGTTAAGTGATGATAGTTATTCAATTGGTAATGCACGCAATAATATACTTTCACTCTGTTATAATTTAACACCTCATTAGCTTGTGCTGCATTACCAGTATAAAGTAAGTAAAAGTCGTAACCACGCAACGCAACGCAATAATCCGGGAAATGTCACACTAACGCGGACCCGGACGTCAGCGGATTTACCAAATAACTAAATAATTCCACTAAATACTTAATAGGCGCTATGAAGCTAAAGCGTTTACAGCAATAAAAGTATTTTCACATTATACGCTATACACATCTTAGCTACCGAAAGCTGCGCTGCAGCACGAACTAAACGTAAACAAACTGGCTTTAGATTGGATATTGGCTATTTGTAGGCAGACCCAATAATTACTACCATAAAGTAAGAGTTGCCGGGATAGTAAAATTCTCGTTGGACGTTTTGTGTTTATACTAGGTAGCAACAAACCGCCCGCAGGGAGTGCCCTTGAAAAGGATATCTACTGACTAAAGTCGGTGCCCGTGTATCGAACCAGCCGTCTATGAAGGCCGAAGCTACACGCAGGGAATGTTTCAAGGTTATTCATGAAACTGAACAAAATCTCCTTTGAGACTCTTAAGAACGTAGCGCGTGGTCGGTTATCTTAAATATTTGAAAGATAATTAGATTAACTGTTTTGAAATGGGATTAACCCGCCAAATATCGTAGACGATAAGAGAGGCTCCGAGGTAATGACTACATAGAAATAGAGTTTTCTATTATAATGCGTATTGTACAAATTAAAACAAATGATTATGACATAAATTATGCTGTGTCCATGAATAATAATAGCTTATTTATTTAAATACACTACATAAACTTCATTCAGAGCTGTTTTTCGCAAGGTCAAGGTGTCATCTGATAATCTGAAATGTATCCGCATAAATCAATATTTTGCTACCAATATCGTTCACCGTAAAGTTCACTCGCACCCCATTAACTGACCCCTGACCTATGGTTATTTTTAGCCTTCCATCAGTTCCATCTAGCCATACGCTGTTACAAGGTTGTTTCAGCACTTATTTGCTGAAACAATTGACGTCACTACGTCTGAAGGCTACCACATTGTTCATTCTACTTCGTTAAACAGATAATAATACGACACTCGCGGAAACTGCGCTGTGAGACTAATTAATTACTTAAAAATTTGTAGATAGACTAACTGAAGGCTATTGTGTGTGCAATGTTGTTGAAAACGTTTTCATTAGAATGCTCGGCGTTCTTCATCATATGAAAAATGCCTTTGACTGCGTTCTTTCTTACTTATTGCAGTTTTATTTAACTGGCCCCAGGTTTCTTAGCTCACGAGGGTTATTCCTCAATCTTGGCTCTCTCAATTGTTGTAAAAAAATAACTCTTAATTTAAACTCATCATCACACATATGTTCTAAGCACCTACTCATTTTCAATAGATGATAGATGACCCCGAATTATAGTGATTCTGATTTATTACTTAAGTATAAATTAATAGCTTACCTCCTTTCTATGGGTAATATAGTTTTAAATAGCATACAAGTTGAATTAAATTTAACGAAATCTAAATAACTCCATTTCAAGCTGTTTCCTAAAATTCTTAATGGAAATAAGATAAAATTCTCACAAAATTAATAACTCGCTACGTTATTTGTACATAAAATCTTGCCGAGAACATTTGAGTGTAATCATAGTTGAGATAAAAACCACAGTAGACAATAGGCTTAGGTTCATGTATCATGTCATTCATTATGCTAAATATTGTTTTACTGAGCTACATATGGCAAAACATTTCACACATTGACAAAGGAATAATACCCAATTAATCAATTTGAGAAAACTTGATGCAAGAATGACGTGTCGTTAGTAACAATTAAACTCCGCAATAGAAAAAACATTGATGTCAAACCAAACGCATGTACATATGTACTTAGGAACTATTGTGGCGATATTAATGATTCATCAAAATCAATCAAGACGTCTTACAGTACGTAATTATTATGGTCATCCTTTTAGGCCATGTTGTACTTTGTCATACCATCAATAAGGTACAGTTATGCATAATTAAAATTGCTGGCTATGTTTTCACTAGGGGACTTTTGGAGCCGAATAATTTATAACTCCACTCCAATTTCGATACAATTTCAGAGCTAATTAATTAAATTGCAATCTTGCTGGAGCTCGTTTACGCGTCGAACGAAGTTAAATGGGTGTTAACTAATGGCAATTACAGTAACCAGCAAAACTGACGTTGCAAAATTTTAACCTCGTTGCAAATGACCACGCTACGTTCAATATTTTAAATGTTAAAATAATATTTTTCTGCATTTTTATTTTCCACACATTGTTTTAAATGGGTTCAAAGCAATCTATATCATAATGGATGTTTATAGATTTCCAATAATGAGCATGAGTGACGCATTTATGTCGGACTGACCATCTAATGAATGTTATGTTACCCATATAGGCACAGCATACATTCTAACTGTGTCAATAGAATGAGTGTAACTACAACGCAGTTAAGTGCAGGTAGATAACGCAACTTGAACAAGCTTAAAGTAACTAGGTGGGTAAATCTGCATTAGTTGATGTCACAAAAATATTATACTATAATTGTAGTTAGTGTTTTTGGAAATCAACCCTAACATAAACGTAGCAAAAATAAATTAGTCTAAAACAAAGGAAGTATTTTTCCCAGAAAATTAATTATTCAACAAACATAAATGAATAAATATGCCAACTATTGCTCTTATTGCCTGCACAGTTACTGCCAGTTACTACATCGAATCTGGCAAAAATTCAAATGAATCCAAAAAGGGGTCAAACTTCAATCGCATAGTGCACGTTTTATTGCGCCATTTTAAATGGGAATTCTTGTATCTAGTTTATGATTTGGGCAATCATTATGAAACAGGCGTGACCATTAGACAAAGCAGTAGGGTTATTTTCGCCATCGGTAATGGTACGGAAGATGTTATTGCTTCAGATATATGATTCTCGAAACACGTGCACTATTGGGGCGCGGGGCGGCTTGTTTACAACCCATAAATTTTAATGAAAGTGCTGGCACATTTTAGGAGAACATAAAAAATGATCGATTTAAACTATTTATATTGAACACCGCACCGATCAATGTTAAATACATCAAATAAATATAAATGTGTTTGATCCATCGAATATACAAACTCCATAAATAAATAAATATCCATAAAACAGCCCGCAGACGTCCGCATCAGCTCGAAGTAATAAAGGTGAGTAAAAATAAACAATTCACCGTGTCGATTTACATAGATAAAACACAAATATGATGTAGACCAACGCGATCCGTTGACGTAGAGTATTTAAAGTCCTAACTGTCGCGATGACGTAGACCAATCAACAACGAATGAATGATCCCTCCGTGCCACGATCAATAAGCCACTTCCTCATGCGGGCGCACACGAATATTACAGTTGATGACAGTTATAACTACGATACACAATTTTCCCGTGTGCCTCAATGGGAGAGGTTAAATGATTCGACCAAAGAAGATGCAGCAGCAGCACACATGTGCTCATTCTGTTAATAAGTCCAATAAAACTAATAGAACTTCATTGTATTCAATAGGTGACCACAGTAAACTATTTAAGAAGACTTTAGAAATAATAGAAAGTTGCCTAATGGTTTCGGCTTTACATTTTTAGGAGCGTAAATCCTTTACGTGATGCAAATAACACGACTGACCATTTTGTCGGGGTACAATGATGGCCTGTCATTACAGATTAGCGTTCATTTTAAATTAGGGTGTGACTAGTAAAGGGTTAGGAGCGATTTAGGGGACGACCCCTTGTTTGATCGCAAGGACAGTATTTAGTCATTACTGAATAATAATGATATACCACACATGAGGCCGATAACATTGGAAATACGCGTACGCATTTTAAAAATTAACATTTTTAAAACGTACAAGGATTTTAAAATGCTAACCTCGATGACGCAGTTCACATATAAACTAGATCATCAAGATCTTTGTATTTATCAACTTGAACATAAAATCTCTTTTATAAGACACCAAGGTAAGCAGAAAGATATAACATTATGTACTTAGGTGTTAAAACATCTTGCCATTGTCTTGGCAACCTCACTGCGCTCTATTAAAAAACAAACCCAAATGATGAGTACTTGAGATTCTGTTAGTAGATACACAAACATAAAATTTGTTATGGTCCTAACTATTAGTTACTATGATGATAAATAAATATACAAACATTGTTGTTCTTGCTAATGATCTCATATTCGACTGCAATGTTGACGAGAGATGCAAACATTTCGTCACTTTAAAATTTGTAAACATTGTAAATAACAAACTACATATCAATAGCGAGTTTATTTATGAGTTCAAATATTAAGAGTGCAAAGTACACAATAAACCTATGAGAAGTGAAGTACCTGCCTTGTAAATCTATGTCGGCCATGCCATGATAAGCGCGTTATCAATAAACCCATATTTTCATTTCTAACATTTATCACGCCCAGCTGTTACCTTGACCGCTCCCTTACTATTATTTATAAAGACCTTCGTTCCAACACGAAACCACTTGAGATTTTATAGGAACCATTGAGTTATTACCGAATATAAGTAAAACGACTATAACTGCTAGCCATCAAGGCACTTTGCAAATGAAACTGAAATAGCAAGTGACGGCACAAAGTAAAAAGTTGTTGCTTACTGGGGATATTATTTTTCTTCTACTTTTCAGGCTGCATAACCTACAAGCTTCAGTTGTTGTGAAACTAACTGTGACTGCATTCATTCATTCGCTGCTACTTTGCATTTGCACACTGTGATGTTGCGTTTGAAGCCGCTCTATTATTCTTAAATAGAAGAAGAAAAATAAACAAGTTTTCTCTGTCGATAATTCAGAGGATTCCTTTGATTTCTTTTCGAGGCCTTTTAAACGAGCCTTCAAAAACTTTTTAGAAAATAAATTTCAAAGTAAAGATATTAAAAACAAAACCCTTATTCTTCAATCGCTTTTCAAAAGATAGATCACTGATCTACGAACTGAAATCCAAAGTTATTATCCAAAAGATTAACTTATATTCGGCAAATAGTATCGATAACAATAGTACAGGGCATCCCTCCTTTTGCGTTCATGGGCAGGGCTCGGAGGGCGTTGACCCCTAGAAGCAGACGGAGCTTTTCGCGTCTCGCCCTACTTGCCCGCCCGCCCAACACAATCCCATACACGTACGCGCGAGTTTTTTTCAAGAATATTTCGCAATTATGCTATACAAATGATATTCCTACCAGAATGAAAACTTTCAGCCTAACAAAAAAATATTTGTGGGCTTCATTTGGTGTAAAGAACCGCCAAAAATCGTGCTCAAGGACTGCACGACAGAATACACACTTGAATCTGAGTGTTGTTACACCCACTTGTAAATGACAAAAAATGCTTATGAGAATATTTTGAAGTGGAGACAAAAAATAACAATGAGGCAAGCATATAAATGATGTAGATGACGTTTAAACATTATCGCTACCCGAGAATAAATGATCTTGTATAAATTAATTACGTCTTGGGTTATAAAGCGGTTTTAACTCGTCTTTAAATCAAAATCCTATCAGAAACGACCTTGCATCACAATGATAGAGCCATTGTTTTAAGGCTGCGATTCTATTGTTACTGTAAAACAGAGGTAGCGTCGGACTTCCTTTGTCCTTTTAAGCGTAGGCAGTGTGATGCACTAGTGGGAGTCACTGGCACGCCAAGCGCCGCACTTGATTGCACTTTCGCTTTCAATCCATCGACTAGACAACTACAAACTGTTTGCTGTCAACGTTTCTAGTTCTACACGACCTGATACATTTTACTACACTTCGTAACCGTTAGGGATGTTTAATGCCATTCCCAGTTGACTTTCGTTAAACGAAAGGATGTCCAATTAGTTAATTAAAGTAAAGTCAAACCGCTGACTCACGCACTTACTGGTATTATGTAGGATTAAAAATTAAGTATCAACACTCATTTTCAAATTATGAATTTCCACTTGTACGCAATCAAATATTTCTCAAAGTGGAACACCTATTTCTTACATGAAATGTAATTACTTGCATAAGTTAACGACTTATCGTCATAAGCAACATAAAACTAAAAGTGAAAAATGCGTTTACCTCGAATAGCGGGTTCGCTCCGCTCTCGTAAGAAATTACGACAAATGCGTAATGGCCGTGTCGCAAGTAGGTAGACAATTCCGCCACTTTCTTGTGAAGACGAAGATGCTATTTGCGGATATTGTCTCCTATGACAAATACATATAATGCAGTTAGCTTTCAAATATGTCATCCAGCATCTAGCTCATGGTTGATAGCTTCATTGATGGATGGGAACGGATTGGGTGGCGAGACTTATTATTTAAGTTTACTCACTCACTTTAATAAAACAGATAAAAGCATTAAATATGATCAGGATTTCATCTTTATCCTCAAAACGAAAGTAAATTAAAAACATACTTTTCATATTCTACGCAATGAAGGAAGTAGTAAACAGAAAATATACCGTCCAAATTTATTGATAATATTATAAGGCATAATTTTCCGGGAGGAAATAGCCTATTACGGCTATCAGCATGTTTGTTTTAATAAAAGTCGCTGATTACCGGGGTTACCCAGCAAACAGTACCTATTGGAATATACAGCGCTGCCACTGTTCCCGCTGGTCCCGCGTGGAGAAAATAAGGAAACAGATAAAATGAATAAGCATAAACAATTCTTGCTTATTCCATATACGGTGCGCCTATTCTTGTCACTGCTGTTACCACGCGATAGTTTGTTTATTGCGTTCGACTACTTCGTTTGTTGTTTATAATAACAAAAGGCTTACAGAAAATTTCATACACACAGATATTATTTTCGTATGAACATCTACGTCTTCGTTCAGTAAAATTTGGGTGCAAGAAATGTAAACAAATGTGTCTAGGAACATTATAGTAGTTATTATTTCAATTGAGTCACAGTTGATTGATTTAGCGCACACACTTGCTCTCGGGGGATGCTTTTGCTCCTAAATTAGAATCATTTGGAACTAGTGTAGGTTTTAGATTTAAGAAGTAACCGATATAGCCCGAGGAATTAATAAATTAGTGGGCAAGGCACTTGGCTCGCAAAACTAATGGTGGGTGAGGCCAAAAGGTTCTGGAGTGGTGGCTACTATTGGAAAACCACCCCTAAGTCCGACAAGGTGGACCAATGACCTTGTGAATGCCGCGGGAATCTACTGGATGTGAGAAACATAACTGATCTATAACACCACGCTTGGGAGAGCTATATGTCCAACCATGAACTAGCAAAGGAGATAAGTAACCAAGCTCGTCATATACACTTGAAGTTTTCTTTAAAACCCATGAATGTTTTCGAATAAAGTTTTTATTTGATAGAATACAAACAGAACGTTAAATAAATAAAGTTAGTTAAAAACATCCATCGGTTTCTAAGAAAAATTAACTACACCTGACGACCCTGGTTGCTTCTCTTTTGACTGTACTTATCGGCTGATATATTATGCTGATGATAATGAAGATGACCCACACTTGTAACACGCCATGACATCTCACGAAAAGTTATGCGCATATGTATGTTAATTAATATCGTACAGATTATGCGTCTTGATGCCGATATGCATATGTTTAACCTTAGATTCATAAAATATTTAATTAATAAAATGTCAATGCCTTGTTCATTCGCAGTTTTGGAATGGCGTGGCGTGTATTTTATAAGGCACCCATTTTCTATTATTATTTATAACTTATTACTGCAGTATTTAAATAATTCATAATACTATAGAAATGTACTAATTATAGTTTTGCAAGAAAAATGGCCGCACTTTATTTATTATAGACTTTCACAATAAAACTTGTGACACATTATAGTCTACTTCAATAAGGAAGACAATACAGAAGCCACCCATTGCGTTGGATCGTTATCCAGAATTCCCAGTCCCCCTTATCCTGCTCCCGTGCCAAATGTCCCACGCTTGCTGCATACATAATGTTAATGCACCGCCCACAATACACATCTACTTAAACATGCAATGCACAAAAATCTAACTGTGTTCATACTGTCCGCATTCCATATCACCACATACGAATTTCATGGGTGCCTTGATTATCTTTCGTCGAACATTATGCAAGTGTTACGATATTCAAGTAGGCAGTTCTGCTGCTTCCGTGACATTTGCTAAATCGTTACCGAATATAACTAACTAGCTCTATGAACCGACTCAAACATCCCAATGTCCTCTAGGACTTTTCATACACATGTGGCTGTAATGCACGTTAAGTATTCGCTTCATGACATCATTCCACCCAAAACAGAACGTATGTGTTATGGAAGTCTTTACTTCTTATGGAAATGTATGGTGCATCATAATAGTGACACGAACACGTGCGTTCTTTGAATGACAAACGGTTTCATACAAGATAAAACAGTCGGTCACCTCTGAAGTTACTTTATCAAAGCGAAGCTAATCTCTGGTTCATATTCATGTGAGGATGTGTTAACAAAGTGTTATTGTACTCTCATGACTGACAGCATATAAAGCTAGCAACATGAATTCATGACGCAGTTTCGTATGGTCACAGCGTTTTGAAAGCGATAAGAACCACAAAGAACTACACTATTTCACTTCCCGTTTTAATCAGTAAAACACAGAACAAACTCTTTAATAACCACACAAGATTGAACATCACAGTAAAAAAAATGTGACGAATTGATAAAAAATAATGAGTTCAATGTATAATCTACGTAAAAAAATGCTAACTGCGTACATTATAGTGCCTAGTATGATTGTGCTAGATGATGTAAACATTAACTACATGAAAGGTGGCCAGAACAAAAGGTATTAAATGACCGCGCACTGCTGCAATATGTCATCGTGGTCAGATATCATAACCAGGTGGCGTGAAAGCGCTGGACATGTGCTTTTGTTTAGTCGGCGCATTTAGTACGTGTGCCAAATAACAACTAGCCGTGGTGAAACACTACCTTGTCCAAATGTAAATGCGACGTAGTAGTAACAGGACAGGATTATATTGTATGATACTTTCGATCGTAAATTGTAAGCAAAGCCTAATCAGGAGCCTGCGATGAGAAATGGATATGATATGAATACCGTTTTCATAAATGGCGAGTTTCTCTTGTATGGCAGGTGCAGTTTTACGTGGTCTGGCGTCGCACATTGCGAGGACGGATGCGGGCCGAGCAGCGACGACTAAATGCCTCAATACAGAAGCCGGGCAACGTGTCACGGCCACCTAACAGGATTATCTTACCTGCCCTACTACTACGCAGGTAAAACGAACTGAACTACTCGCAGGTACTAACCACAAGTCCACAATATCTTATAACTTAACCGGCTTATGACTATTGGTTTGATTTTGAACAGGGCTGAGCATCGCTTGCATTTAAACAAGATTAAGTTGTAACTAGGGCTAGTAGAACAATGGATTTTGTTGTTGTTTCACACGTAACCGCAGCGTTTATTCATGGTTTATTTGTGTAATATAAAAATGAAAATTTTTTTATATGTATATACTAGCTGTGCCCAGCGGTTTCACCCGCTGCTCACTTAGGGGTGTGAAAAATACTTAGATGTTGGCCGATTCTCAGACCTACCCGACATGTACATAAAGTTTCGTTTGAATCGGTCCAGCCGTTTCGGAGGAGTATGGGAACGAAAACTGACACGAGAATTTTATATATTAGATGTATTATGTATGTACAGCTATAGCTAAATATTAATATTTTACCTATGAATTTACACCGGATTTATCTTCATCGGCATCGGTCATTCCAGTTCATTCACAAACAGAGAATCATTTGGTTCATTCACAAGGGGATTAACTTGACAAGTAATTAGCCTACACCTAGTTGTATTTCGTAAAACGTAATACCTAGCTTGAACTAGTAATCTGTGCTTGAACTCCGACTTTTGGAACACCTACATTATACGTTGTCTCTGGGGCAAATATTTGCCTTGTTTCACCTCGTAATGTTTACGCCTGATGTTTCGTAATCACCTACTGTTCTCTTCACATAGGCAGGTATCTATGGCACCTACCTGGACTTATGTGTCTTGTGATACATTTCAATGAACTACTTTGTGCTACAGGTTTACCATTCGTTATGCACAGAATAAGTTGGGTAACCTGAGCCTTTTTACTCAATGAATTACTTGGGTAAGAAATGTGAGAATGAAGCCTAGCTACATAGGTACTTTAGGTAGTAATACTAGATGAATCAGGTCCAAAGAGTTGCGGCTTCTGGGTGCATCAGTCATTTGAACTGTTGCTTGGTGCGATCTAGGACTTGACTTGACGTTATCCATACGGTGTTAAATAAACATAAATATTAGTTTTTGACGACTGACCTAGGTATCCATCGATTTCCGAAATTATTGGTAGATAGACCAAAAATTTGTAAAAGGAGTAACATTACTTGTCGCAACAAAATGGATTTTTAAATGATCTATTATTTATAGATAAGCTTATTACCAACTGTTTTTGGAACGAAAATCAACACCAATATACTACCTTAGGTATGTAAAAAATTACAAATGCATGGAAGTAATTCATGGGAACAGCTAATCCGACCACGTCAGATAGGTATCTAAATTAAGTACTTCAATTTTGGATTCAGAAATTCTTATATTTGTCTAAGTTGAAACAGCGCACTAGCGAGGCAATATACGCAGAAAAGAAAACAGTACCTATTAGCCTGAAATTATAAAACTCTACGGACTTGAACAGTTCGGTTTCCTGTTCGTTTTCGCGCTTAAAATTAATAATATAAATTCTTCGCCTTGAAGTATTGCAGGACAGTAATGAGCCCAAAACATGGACAACTAGCATAAACCTACCTTTAAACGTTTTTTACTCCTGAAATTATAATAAGGCCCATGCAAGATAGTTCTATCTATTATTACAAAATCTTTTATCGATAAGATTATTTGCCGTCTGATCTGTAGTATTGTTGATATCGAGGTTTTATTACTTGAAATCAAATCATGTGGACATCTAAAGTTTGGGATAACATTATGCAGCCTAGACCTGTAGTTTTAGGACCTGGAGATAAGGGACACTAAAATAAATAAATCTGATTCATTCCCTCACTCAAATAAATAAAACAAATCATTTCAAAAACATATTGTTTTGAAAATGTAGAACAGTTTTATTTAGTAAATGGGTAACAACTTAGTTCAACAAAAATAAAATTAGTTCTACGGTGGTAAGGAATCCTATATGAGATAAATATTTTGGTTGATGTGGTTACAAATTGAAAACGTATGCGAATAAATTTACGCCGCGGTCGTGTAAAATCAAAATTGAACGTAGTCGGATAAAAAGAAAACTTACCTTGGATAAAAAATTCACTACACTGTACTTTTATATTTTATTTTTTCACACAGATTAATTGGTTTTAATATGTAATATAATTGATACCAAACGTATTCTGAAATCGATTTACGTAAGAAACGCACGCTCGCACGTTTGGAAGCACCACCAGACACAGTCCTTCGCTTGATTTGATTGATAAACAAACTTCGCATTCCAGCAGCGCGCGCATTTTAGTGTTGCTAGTTTTGAAACCTGTTCAACCATAGTAATTTATTTTTTGACAACGCCAACCTATCCCATGGATGACAAAGTCAAGTAAGATAATCTAAAATATTAAAAATGTATGACTTTCTGTCGCCCAATTCTTTTTTAATCCCCTTATTGCCTGTGTTCAAATATTTCCAGAAAAGATTCCATGTCAATAATCTATACTAATATTATAAAGCTGAAGAGTTTGTTTGTTTGAACGCTCTAATTTCAGGGACTACTGGTTGGAATTGGAAAATTCTTTTAGTGTTGGATAGTCCATTTCTCGAGGAAGGCTATAGGCTATATAACAGCACGCTACGATCAACAGGTGCGGAGCAGCGCGGGTGAAACCGTGGGGAACAGCTAGTATAGTATAAAACAATAACAGTGCGGTAGAGAATGCCTATTGGCATTAAATACACCTCTGTACATTGTGTACTTAAAGTATTAAATAAATAAATAACTCTTAGACAAAGGCTAGCCGTAGTTCACAATATCTTTGTTGATGTTGACTATCAGTCTAACCGGATACAACTGAACATCAATAATTTCCATTAAATTCCCGTTGTCATTATTAAGTATACATTTATTCCTACGTGTCCAGCCCTAAAATTGCGAAAAAACTGCCGGTTCATATTCATCAAAATCAAGGGAGCTATCCATATATAGCTATAAATTCTTTTTTTGGGTGCTTTTGTATGCAATAGGATGCATATCTTTCTGTATGAGCGAAAGAGCCAAATTCCGTAGTGTGTTGTATGTGTTTATCCCGCTCCCCTTAATAAGTTGCAATAATATTTTGTTCGGTGATCTGCTTCATGCGTTTTCCAGGGTTATTTACTCTATGCCTTTCTTCAGACAATCATCATTGAATTTGGAATTCAAAAGCATGCAGTGACAACACTATTGCAAAAGTGGCGTTTCAATTTTACAAACCATAATGTTTAGCATCTGAGTATGCTACTTCTTTTTCTCGAGGAGGACTTTATTGTGCGAGTAACCAAGACATCGCTATAATACGATGGAATAAAAAAGACTTAAAAATAAGAAAAATCTGCAATGACTAAGACTTCATTTTATGACGTTTGTTCGTTCTGTCGGCTGCCAGGGTTCCAAAATTTTAATAAAACAAGCAATCATTAAAATTAGGCTATATTCCCCGTACAACAATGGGATACACATTTCTTAGAATTGCCTCATCGGCCTACAGGGTAAGCTTTTAGTATTATAACATTTAATTGTAGTTTCAAGAAATTAGTTTTTCAAAAAGCTGTCAAATGTTATGCAATGGTTCATAGCACGATCTAGACAGGGGTTGCATATTATTTGGATACCGACAGCATTTTTTTTGTTTCTGCCTCACTATAGAAAACATACAATTACAATACACTAAACTATTTTTTTTGGCCCTTAATAACCTGCACTGACCTTCAACATGTGACCGATTGTCACATCAGTAACGTTCTTATCAATTAGAAAAACAAGAAATCTCCGATTTGCATGACTTTGATTTGTAATGTTATCTAACTTGAATATTACCATTAGAGCATTGAGTAGGCTATCTATATTGATTTGTTATCACGCTTGCAGTCCTGCCATAAACTTAAACAGTATTAGCTATATCTAAGTATCAACTAATGTGCGGCGTGTTCCTTGTAATAAATTTGTTTAATTATTTGCTTGATTATAATTAATTAATTATTTATTGATAATGATGTATATTCTGCAAGTAAGTTTTTACATACACGCCTCGTATTTTTACTACTAGATGAGACTGGTGCTCTAAACCCAACTAAGTTGAGAAAAACCAGCTAAAACAAACTCAGCAGTCAATGTCAGGGTCCAGACAAAAATCTTGGTCAACTTACATGAGGACTATGCACATTAGTGTCTAAAATGGTATTTTTAACAAAAAGAACCACACAGATTTGAGTGGATCTGCCCAGCTCAATGACAAATAATAATACCAAAAAAAGGACATAATGTGTAGGTAGGTTATAGTACTCAAACTGCCAGATGATTATTAAAATCAAGCAACAACAAAATACTATAATTATATTGTTCTGCTTTATGTGTGTATGTCAATGAACTCCTCCTAAACAGCTGGATTATAATGGTTTTTTTTTTGTATTTGTTTGGGTGGTGAATGAATGTTTAGAATTTAGATTTACAAATCAGCCGGGTAGATGGTGATGCAGTCAGTATCTAGGTTAACTAAATAGCTGGATCAATTTGAATGAAGAACTTGCATCCACAGTTTGGTCTGTGGATGCAAGCTCTTGGTGGAACCAACTGGGTTGAGATAAAACTTAATAGTTTGGAATGCATGAAATTCACAGTGGTATTCTTTCTCAGTTTGGTCTGGCTATCAGCTGTATAACATCACACTACAATAGTTGGGAGCTGAGTGTGCAAAGCTAGTTAACATATAAAATTAATCATTTATTTACAAATTTACTTATTTTACAACACTGCTACCAAGACGGTTTTTTACTAAAGGCTATGAAAATTTGGGGCTCTTTTCCAAAATGACTTTTAAATATCTTACTAACTTTATTTAACGGCATTTGTGGAAAAAGTCAGAACAATTTTGCCATTATCATGTAGGTATTATGGTTGACCATCAAGCCCTGGAGATTATATCATTGCTGTATAATACAACACAACAAATAATTATTTAAAATGTTTCAACAAACAAAATATAAACCTCTTTTGCACAGACATTTCAGACAGAGTTCTAAGAGAAAAAAAAATAAGAAGATAAAAAGATAAAAGTTGTTATAATTTACAACTTTATTTTATTAATTTCAGCAAACTTAAACACTTTATATATAAAACGAGAAAACACATGGGAGGAGAGGAGACATTTAACGGTTAGACAGGGAAATATGAGGGGGAATAATGTCATGAAAAGAGAACCTCAAATTTAGACAGCAGCTTTTAAATAATTATCCACTAACTTAGGATACCCTTTTTAACTGCAGTAAAACACTGTTGCTATCATAATTAATGTATTTCCATAAAAAAGTCACCTCATTAAATTCAATAATCTTGCCTTTCTTACAATTATTTTGCGAGTTCCTATCAAAAATTCATTTATTGGAGCTATTGTTAAAAAATTACTTTCAATTACAGAAAGGCGGTCCTGTAAGGAATGCAACAAGAAACTATGCAACCACACATACCGCAGATTTAGTAGTGATTGGGTCGGGCCCTGGTGGCTATGTGGCTGCCATCAAAGCTGCACAGTTAGGTTTTAAGGTAATGTAAATTAAAGTTCAAAATTCATAAACCATTCATAATATACACTTAAAATGATATTGTCTTTAAAACTAACACTATAACCTACCTTAATTTTCCTTTTCTAGACAGTGTGTGTGGAAAAGGATCCAACTCTTGGAGGAACATGCTTAAATGTTGGATGTATCCCATCCAAGGCATTGCTCCACAACACGCACTTATACCATCTAGCTCAACATGACTTCAAAAGGAGAGGCATTGAAACAGGCCCAGTTACCATGAATTTTGCCAAATTGATGGAATACAAAGTCAATTCTGTGAAGGCACTCACTGGTGGAATAGCCATGCTTTTCAAGAAAAATAAGGTATGAATTTGAAGATTAAAATCACTTTTTTTGAATACATACAGTGTGTCTTTTTATGTGTATACTTTGATTTATTATTTTACATTTTTTATTTTTTTATTATGCTTAATTATATCATATAGTATCATTCATAATGAATTAGTTTTTATATTAAATTTATCAATGAAGATAGCTTATAAATTGTGTGTAACATTCAGTAGTGATTATGACTTCTTGACGATGAGCGCTCAATATCTCTTGCATTTACAACTATATGGGAAAAAATCTTGTGTCCTGTCTCAAAACACATTAATAGTCAAAAATTTTATTAGGAGATGTTACCAGCAGATTGTATACTTGGTGCTAAAAACTAGTATTGGGTGTTGGTATTTCATCACCCTTATCAAGATATTTTCATTAATAGCCGTCTTCTCTATGTGATGTAAGCTCATACAATCTCAGCTTGGACTAGAATATGTAACTTAATATTTATGTTATGGTGTGTATACAACAAGGCAATTTAATTTGAAATGCACTGGTGTTAAGATGTTTAACAAATGTATATTTTTTTAGGTACAACTAGTCAAAGGAGTAGGCACAATTATAAACCCGAAACAGGTGGATGTTAAAGGAGAAAAAGGTGTTGAAACAATAAACACACAGAAAATTTTAATTGCTTCTGGTTCTGAAGTGACACCTTTTCCAGGTGTAACGGTTAGTAAAAGAATTTTACATATAAAACAACTAAATGTTTTACAACAAGCTGTTTTAATAACATTTGATAATATGTTTATGCTTATCTTTGTTAACAGTTTGACGAGAAACAAATCATTACATCAACTGGGGCTCTTTCTCTTTCCGCTGTTCCTAAAAAGTTTGTGGTCATTGGAGCGGGTGTCATTGGTTTGGAACTTGGATCTGTGTACCAAAGGCTTGGATCTGAAGTCATTGCCGTTGAATTCCTTGATACTATTGGAGGTAAAAGATGCAGTTATTTTCTAAATGAGACGTAATTTAATTTTTATTGTATGTATTTATTTTATTTGTTTATTAATTTTTTCACATATTCTTTTTTTTACATTTATTTATTATATAAATATAAAAATACAAAAAATAGGAGCCCACTGGCATCGGGAAGTAACACGAGCCGTGTCCAAAAGTAACGCTTTCTATATCAAAACCTTGATCCAACTGCCGAACGAGAGCTTCCTTAGGTATTGAGAGATTCTTGGCAATTAAGCCATTGGCAGGGACGACTATCGGCGCAATGATCACAGAATCCACACCCCACTTGTTGACAACCTAGCTTATCTTTCTTGGCTTTCGTGAGGTTCTCGTCATGCGGGATTTTTATGTCAAACATTTTTGACACCACCGCCACAGGCTTATTGGCTACAATAGTCTTGTCAGTGATGATGTATTGATCCCAGTACAATGTGATATTGTCATGTTCGAGAACTGGGTCAGGCAGTTCCGATTGCACAAGGCTGTATCTTAAAGCAAGTTGCTGATGGTTAAACTTGGCTACAAAGTTGTGTCTATGCAAGTATTCTCCCTTAGCTAGACGAGAACAATCGGAGATAAAGTGATAAATTAATTCACCCCGAACGGTGGCATGCCCGACATACTACGTGACATCCTTCACAATAAATCTTCGGTAGTTATTTGTTATCATAACTTCATCAATAATTGCACAAACAAAACCATCGGTTTCTCCAAAGAGGTACCCAGAACGTAACCAGGCTAGGGACGCTGATTAGTCTACTTCGGGCCCATGTAGGGGTCGGAAAGGCGTCCGTGAACTCTTTACTCTGGTATACCTCCCTGCGGTCGTTGGTTCTTGGTTGGTAAAGAGAACAGGGTGAAGCTGAGGCCCTTGTCCATCGCAACCACATCGCGATGCATCTCCATGTAGGCTTTTAGGAAATATTCCCTGAAACTGAATATCTCACGTTTGTGGAGAGTCATAGCGTTTAAAAACCGATAAAAAGGCTACAATGAAGGACTTGATTGACTAAAGTACTTGTTTTTATTTAATACTAGCTTTCGCCCGCGACTTCGTCCGCGAGGCATAGTTACTTTGGGCTTACGCTAACTGATGCGTGATGTTCGAAAAAATAATATCTTTCTCTCCCCTATTCATCCATCTTTCTCCCTCTTTTCTCACGTTAAAAATTTCTTAAAAATTAGTCTATGTCTCCAGGGTCCCCACTATCTCTGTACCAAAATTCATCAAAATCGGTTTAGCCATTTAGGCGTAAAGACGTAACAAACTCACTTTCGCTTTTATAATATTATAGTAATGATTTACATGAAAAGGGAAACAGGTTTATTAAATGGGACACAGAATATGAAAAATATTTTATATTTATATTCATTTTAGGTGTTGGCATTGATTTAGAAGTTGCGAAAACATTGCATCAGATCCTTGCCAAACAGGGAATGAAGTTCAAACTAAGTACGAAAGTCACTTCAGTAAAGAAGGAGGGTGGTATGGTCAAAGTTGAAGTTGAACCATCCAAGGGTGGCGCCAAAGAAACCGTAACTATTTTTAATTACTTATTGTAACTATAATGTAAATTAATTATGTATTTAAAGGCATTGTATTACTCAGTACTAACGGAGTTGTTGGGGTCAGATATGCTGTCCGCTTATGTAAAATACTGATAGTCAGCTGCATCTGGTTAGAGCAGATGCCGACTTCATTTAATGCTTCTGTAGCCAAATGGCTAAAACTGAACTCTATCCTATACGTCTTCTAGTATTGCAGTCTATTAGCACTTCTCATTACTAATTTTCTGGCCCAACTATACTATATACTTACTATTTTTTTGTGACTTTTATTGTGATGTCTTTTTAGATAACATGTGATGTAGTACTGATTTCGATTGGCCGTCGCCCTTACACCACGGATCTTGGTTGTAAGAACGTCAATCTTGCCCTGGATGATAAGGGCCGAGTCCCTGTCAACAATAAGTTTGCCACAAGCGTTCCCGGGTTAGTATAACTGCAATAGTATAAATGTAACACTTAAAAGTATTATAGTCAAATCTTTCTTCCGGCTTTACAAAATCAATCTTTTCCAGAATTTACGCTATTGGTGATGTCATTCATGGACCCATGTTGGCTCACAAGGCCGAAGATGAAGGGATCGTATGTGTGGAAGGAATGAAGGTAAAATAACTAACATGTGTTACAAAAAATTTGCAACTTGCACATGCACAATTAAAGGAGGCATAACCAAGTAATATGTAGTGTCCCTGCTCGGTGGCTGTTCGTGCAATTGGCGCTTGTTAGAAACCTTCGGCTTTGGCCTACCCAAGCCGAAGCTGAACGTTGGGCTTCAATTTATTATGTATGTCAAAGGGCCAAGCTTCGGTCAGACACTGGTAATCTTCTAATTTCCCCAAATCTTTTATAAAAACCTTCTTTTGACTATCGTGAGCATTTTTGAAAATAAAATATGAGGAGTACGTTTATATACGAGTATATATTTTTTTTTCAGGGCATGAACACTCACTTCAATTACGACGCAATCCCATCTGTAATTTACACGACACCCGAAGTCGGATGGGTTGGCAAATCGGAGGAAGATCTCAAGAAAGAGGTACCTATGTTTGTAATGA
This sequence comes from Ochropleura leucogaster, assembly GCA_958449745.1. Lineage (NCBI taxonomy): Eukaryota > Metazoa > Arthropoda > Insecta > Lepidoptera > Noctuidae > Ochropleura > Ochropleura leucogaster. The sequence continues at coordinate 12,208,102 of OY288204.1, read as the reverse complement.
GTAATTTGTTTTATAACAATAAATAAGTACCAGCTCACAACTGTCCCACTGCTGATCCTCTTCTCATACAGAGCAGGCACAAACATTGATTACCATGCTTGCTTAAGAAGAGTTGGCGATTTCAGACTTTTTCCTTTACTGATGTCAGTGATGTCTTAGATAAACTTTAAAAGATATAAATGAATTGAAAAAGTCACATAGGTACTGGCCCGGATTAGAATCCACAACTTCATGCATGAGAGGTGAGGCGCTTAACCTTTGGGCCCATCACAACAGAATATACTAAAATATAATATGACTAATTGATTTGTAATTTCCAGGGTAGAGCATACAAAGTGGGCAAGTTCCCATTCTTGGCTAATTCAAGAGCGAAAACAAATGGCGAGCCAGATGGTTTCGTCAAAGTTTTAGCTGACAAAACGACCGACGTCATCCTCGGTACCCACATTATTGGACCTGTGAGTACCATTATACTTAAGTCAAGGTTGTTAAACTAAAACTTTAATTGATTAAGAATAAAGACATTCTTAATGCAATTAACAGTCTTATATTGTGCGGGCGCAAGCTACATACTCTCATCCCGCTTTAATCTCCATGATTATAATCATCAGATCACCTGTTTTAGGTATACTAGTCAAAACAAAGAACCACTCGCTTAATTTTTTCCTTTCAGACCGATTTAATTTTAGAGTGTTCTTAAAAGTAAAATAAATATGAAGGGTTTTATATTCAAAATTGATTATGATCAATTTTGATAATTTATCAAACCCCAAGTTTAAGATTATATATTTGAAAATACCATAAATCGTTGGTGGCCCTTATTTTGTTTAGAGTGATGTATATAAACAACAGCGCACACAACAAGAGTTCAATAAATTGTTGTTCAACTTGTATACAATATTTTGTGTGAAACAGGGTGGTGGTGAGCTGATCAACGAGGCTGTGTTGGCGCAAGAATACGGAGCGGCAGCTGAAGACGTCGCCAGAGTGTGCCATGCCCATCCCGTAAGTTTACCTGAATACCTATTGCACACAGAGTCCCGTAAAAAACGCCAAAGAAACTCGTTTTGTTGTATGTGGGTTTTTTAAATTATTTTTATTAGTCCAAAAGATAATTCTTGTGATAGATAGACGGACGGGCACATAGCAGAGCCTTTGTAATAGGACCCCGTAAACAACCTTTATGATCGAAACTCTAATAATAATGATTACACGATCCGTCACATTATCTCTGAATATTCTTGACTAGCTGACGGAGAAGACCTGCATAGACACAACCTTGTAGCCAGGAATAACAGCATTTCTTTTCTGAAATAAAGCTTTGTGAAATCGGGAGTGCCGAACTATAAGTATGTGCCCGACCCAGTCTCGACAATATCACATTGTACTGGGATCAATCCATCCTTACTGACAGGACTATTATAGCCAATATGCTTGATGTAGTGGTCGGGATTGATTTAAGCGGTGCCCAATGATTGTTGACCTAACGGTCCCCGCATAACGAGAAACTAATAAGGATACGCAAATCAAGTATGTTTTGATTTGCTTCTTTTTATGATTTCGCGAGATTGCCGACATATAGAATGTGGCCTCAGCGATCATTGTGCCGATAGTCTTATCAGCCAATTGCTAAGTCTGAAGAATACATGAGGAGTCTTACAGAAAGCGGTACTCTTAGACACAACTCAAATTATTAGGAGGTTCCTCTCTCTGGAGCCCTGGCTGCTGCCGCTGGTAGTTTGGACCTGTTCCCGACACCAGTGGGCTACTATGTTTTAAGGTTGATTATTAAATATTAGAAAATAAACAATTAGAACGAAACGAGAATAATAATGATTGCATATAAATATTTCATAACACTAAACTTTGTTCTAGACATGCGCGGAGGCTCTACGTGAAGCAAACTTGGCGGCATACTTTGGAAAACCCATCAACTTCTAATTAAAGACTTAGATGTATTTATCAAATTATGTCAACCCCAACAACATCAGGGCTTTCAATAAGTTAGTTATCATTGGAGACTGGGTTATAAGCAAAGGCATGTTTGAATACGCATTTGCATGTTATGGTTGTTTTTGAAGTACTGCATATTTTAACTAAAATATATTGATTGTTCAGATTTGGGTATATTTTCTAAGTAACTGTCAGGTGGAAGACAAACTTTTACATAAATAATTCATATGGAAAATATCTTTAGTAAAAGAAGGCAAGCTACTTCAACAAAACATTCGGAACTGTACATGATTATTAATGTTTTTAAGGACAAAAATGATAATACCACATAGAAAATGTAGTAAGTAAGGTTTTTAGTGTAAAGCGTGAATGATGTTTTTTTTTAAATAAAAAGAACACTATTTCGCTGTATTTATTTGGATTTGATGTTGCATACATGTTGGCCCTTTGGAGATTTCGAGCATTTATGATGCATATTTCGAACATAAGGTTGCATATAATCCGGTCTCTAATTATAGATTCGCTTTAAGCAATCGTGTGTGAATCTGATTCGAATGTACTTTGTGTATCGGTTTTATGTATACCATTGATTGTATCTAATTCGTCCTGTTCTCACCGTGCCGATGGCAATCTCATTTGTTCTGATTATAATTATATAAAATCAATCTAGATTCGACCTATAATCGTCATTTATCTCAGTGCAATTTTTAATAAAAAAACGAACTGCGCCTATTGTATATTATTTATATAATTCGTTTACATGCCTCCACTATTTATTTATTTCTGAAAGATTTATGTTTTATTTCGGTGATCCGTCATTCCGATTTTGATTTATTTTTATTTAGTGGCGATTGCTTTGACGTACTCCTCCTGCATTTCAAAGGTAATAATTTGTATCTACCTTACATATTTATTTATTTTGTAAATATAGTTTTACAAAAATACATTCTATGAATAAAAAGTGTTTTTTTTTACAAGCCTTTATTTAACTTATTACTACTTATACGTATGTTTGCATGTGTATATGTTTACTTAGGTAAAAATATACACTAACAAATATTGCAACTCAATTTTAAAGTTGCCTATCCCCAACTGATAAAGCTGTTTATACACGTTTAGTTTAGATGCACGGGTATCTCAGTGACGTCGTTTTAAATCCAATATGGCGTACTCTCAAATAAATGAAACCATAGCGCTCCATATAATATTTTAACAGTGATGTTCTTAGGGTCCACCCTTTATAGCAGAACTTTTTATGTCATAATTTTATTTTGCATAACAACGGATGGCATAAACTTCACTTCGCAGAAAATAGTTTAGCAGACACTCATTTATCATACATTCTAAACTCATAATTTTGTAAGTCAGAATCATCTCTAGGCATAAACTTCATATGCATAATATTTAAAAAGTAGAAACATTATATCGCAGAAAGTTCACAGTCAGAATCGTCTTTTGGCATAATATATTTTATATCGATGATCATTAAACGGCAGAATTACAATTCGGCGGCGATATTACACGGCGAGATTACGGCGATATTACAATTCTTCTTCTTTGTCATTATAAGTTGTCATTTATTTTGATTAATTATTTCTTTAAAATAATGTCATTTATTTTAGTTATTGTTTAATTGAATTTGAGATTATGTCATTGAATTCAATAATTAATTAGGTATCCTAATCTAAATAGTTCAGTTCCGGGTAACCTACTTAAAACAATCTCTTTTTTCTATTAACGCAAGTCGTTTCGTAGGAGGTCACAGTTTTAACCTAACCTAACCTAGCCATTACTGCCGTCTGCATAGTATGCCAAGTTAAATTATACCAAATAATATATTATGCGAAATTTGAACTCTGCGAATCGTAATTATACTAAATGTAATTCTGCCATCTTAAAAGTATGCCATTGTTAATTCGAAGTTTTAAACATTATGCCAAATGATAATTATGCCAAATATTTTTTATGCCTTTAAAATGTTCGTTAAAAGAAAATTATGCTAAGTGTGTTATACCAAATAAATTTCGGAGCATCAAGATTCTGCCAGATAGAGGGAACCCATGTTCTTAGCCCGGTTAAGCGGACGACAACCTCCTAGGTTGAACTGCAATACGCCAAAAAAAACAGTGATGTACTGCTTCAGTGTTTTGCTGCTCAGATTGAGTTTAAAATGAAAAGCATTAGTAAAAGTATATTAATTTATTAGATATATTTTTGACTGCCGTTCACAGAGTATATTTTTTTCTATAATACATATATTTAAGGATATAAAACAGAAATATTGCACGCAACCGATAATAACAGGCGACTGGCAGTCGCAAGTTGCTGAGGCGGGTCGTGTATAATAATCATGTATAAAATATAATAAAACAAGAATCTCAGTTACAGACACTGTTCAATATCACTATTAATTTATGCAATAAAATTGAATATATGATTTATAATTAACAACAGTTCAAAAATTAAACTAATGACTAGATGAATACAACAAATTACAAAATAAATTATCTCATTTTACAGTCTAGCGAAAAGTCACAAAATCAAAATTAGTGCAGGTAAGTTAGGATTCAAGAATATAGGTATTACTAGTAAACAAAATATGTTAAGTAAGTACATGGCTGAATTAATAAATGGACATTTTTTTTTTTTTAAATAACTCCAATGAGATACAGATTTAAAACTGAACTCTTTTAAGCCTTAACAGTCAAGCATAAGTAAGTTCTGTAAAGTCCATTTAGATCATAAGTCACGTTTCTCGATTTTGTAACATATCGCTGAAAGCGGCTATAGTCGACTACCTAAATTCGAGTTCAAGAGAAAATCAGTCGATAATCTTATCACTATTATTGTACCATAACAAGAATGAATTTGATTTTTTCTAATGAAAACAATTATGTGTGCACCTAGATTATAATTAGTAAAAAACAAAACGAATATAACAACCATTAAACATACAAGTGTTAACAAAGTAAAGAGCCTACAGAAAGTACAACCATTGTTAACAAATACAACATTTTGACAGTGCGATGATTTATTAAAGGACATAAAAGGAAGTCACATTTATATTACCAGAAATATCGAGCTTTACAAAAGCTTTATAAAGTCAAACATTATGTTTTTCATCCTTTTGTAACATCGCGCCCCTAGGCACGTGCCTAATCCGCCTCTGGGCGAGCTAACCCAAAAGAAACCTAATAATTCGCGATTGAGTTAATCTGGGTTATATGAACTCGGGAACACCGACGCAGGCAGAGAATACCTCTTCTTGGCCATAATAATGGATGCTTTATTATGTGTGGGATATCGACAAGGTACGGTTGATACCCCGCAGTATGTCTGGACTTCCGATGGAAGAATGGAGATAGTGGAATGAGCTCGTGTAGCTCTTGGGCACACTCACCGTAGTAGTTGGAAAAAACAGACAAGCAAGAAAATTTGCAGTAGTTGGCCAGGCTGGCGTTGTCTCTGTACTGCAATACATTAAACTGTAAAAAAAAATACTAAAATTACTCTAAACTCCTATGAGGACGCTATACATGAGTATATATGATATAAAAATATTCGAGTGAGTATATCTATAACATATCGTTGATACGCTAAAGCCGATTGAGTTACTAAATTATATTTTGCTACTAATTATAAAAACGTATGGATGCTTTCAATTTAGAACCTTTTAGTGCTGATTGATCGGTACTCGTCTAATTTACTCGAAAGTACCGTCACGTAGGTATTCTATAGCCGTAATTAAATTGAATTGGGTAGTTGACACCACCAATCAATTGTCACTGTTTTAACTACTTGTATGGCTACCTGTGACTTCACTAATTTGCCATTAACGTTATTTTATTGATTTCAAAGCAAATAAAAATCTTCAGTGTTTTTTTTTTAAATTAATCAGACTTTTTTGAGTATTTTTTTGAGAAATGTGTTTTAGAAATATTGGTTAATGGTTTCAACTACCCAATTAAAAGCACCCAAGTTAGAATATTCGAGTGGATCAACCCCAAGTATCCAACACTTGACTGCACATATTCAAGTAAAATTTCGGAGACAATATTTTACTATATTGGGCACAGTCGTTAGAATACATAATGGCTGCAGCCATTGTCGTTGCGTCAGACTCCATATATTTACGCAACACAACTTCCAGCTTCGATATGGACAAATGATTTTCTATGAAAAAGTTCTTAGAAAGCCTGAAACATAATTCCCATAACTCTGTATCTACAGGGAATATACTCATGCATTTGTCTATGATCTGAGCCGCTTTTAAAGAGACGTCACATGCCATTATATTAACGGTCGTTTTAGAGGACGCTCCTTTTTTGCGATACTTTATTTCATCGCAACAACAAGGTAAAGCATTGTATATAGAAGGATCTATTACGGTATATGGCTCTTCATTGAGAATGGACAAAGACACCTCTTTGATGCGCTTCGACATGATATTTTTTATTATTAATTGGAGGTCTTCTTTCTTTGGGAAAGTTTTTGTATCAACATTTAAATCTCCGTCTTGTACCGCAGTGTGCGTCATGTAAGTGGAATCGTTTTGAACTTCACATTTTAAATTGTCTAATAATAATCTTAAACAATCGGGATATATTTTGTTGTGGTAGGCGAACTTAGCAGCCAAATTGCAGTTTCCTTTAAAGTTTTCCTCGTTCAGCCACGGCTTGAGTATGAGGATCATATCGTCAGCCCATGATTTCTTTTTAAAATCATTCATAGAAGCAAGTGGGTTTAATCTGGCTTCGATTGGTTTCCTTTGCAAACCGTCAATGTCGAAAGGAAACATGATATCAATTCTATCGACTTGTTGAAATTGGAATTTGTTGTTGCTCCGACTTGCTGGTATTTTAATAACGCGCTTTGTTGTCTTCATCATAATAACGCGGCTGCCGCCTCGGTCCTTTTCAGTGAGGTACTAAAAGAAATATAAAGTCACTTTTATAAGACTCTGACTTACACAAAGTTTTTACAGGATCAACGGAATAAGCGCAAACTTTTAGGCGGTCATTCAAACCATCAACCCATGTTCCAGGGAAATTGTCCAAATTGATAATCATCACCACCTAAAAGGTATACACATCCCGTATAAAATTTTGGGATTGCAATAATTTACCTGGAGATGTACATTGCCCGAGACATATATTCTACCGTCGTTGTCGATATAAACTGTAAAGTCTCCTCCACATTCTACCATAGCATTTGTGTTTAGGTCATTTGTTTCAATTTCTGGTGTTTTAGCGTTACTGTTTTTAACAATATCCGTCTGAGAATCTGTACGTATCTTTATCTCAGTTGGAATCGAAATCAACTTTCGATCTCCACTTCCTGTAACATAAAAATGGCACTATTTATTCGCCTCATTTTTGACAGCAATATTTAAGCTCACAATTAGATTTTTTCCTAATTCTACTGACCAATTTGTCCATCGAAGTTGAGGCCCCAACCGTAGAGAGTGCCAGCATTATTGAGTATAAACGAGTGATGCCAACCTGCCGACAGCTGTAAGTAATGATTATTGTTTAAAGATAGTCTACAAGTTTCGACCTATTGTGGCGCGGCGGGCGGCGAGTCGGCCGCGCGCCTACAGTATGTGTAAGTGATGTACCTGCACGATCTCCCCGCGCACGTGCTGCGTGTCGACACGTTGCGGCAGCAGGTGCGGGTCGGGCGCGGCGGGTGCAGAGGGCGCGGCGGGCGGCGAGTCGGCCGCGCGCCTACAGTATGTGTAAGTGATGTACCTGCACGATCTCCCCGCGCACGTGCTGCGTGTCGACACGTTGCGGCAGCAGGTGCGGGTCGGGCGCGGCGGGTGCAGAGGGCGCGGCGGGCGGCGAGTCGGCCGCGCGCCTACAGTATGTGTAAGTGATGTACCTGCACGATCTCCCCGCGCACGTGCTGCGTGTCGACACGTTGCGGCAGCAGGTGCGGGTCGGGCGCGGCGGGTGCAGAGGGCGCGGCGGGCGGCGAGTCGGCCGCGCGCCTACAGTATGTGTAAGTGATGTACCTGCACGATCTCCCCGCGCACGTGCTGCGTGTCGACACGTTGCGGCAGCAGGTGCGGGTCGGGCGCGGCGGGTGCAGAGGGCGCGGCGGGCGGCGAGTCGGCCGCGCGCCTACAGTATGTGTAAGTGATGTACCTGCACGATCTCCCCGCGCACGTGCTGCGTGTCGACACGTTGCGGCAGCAGGTGCGGGTCGGGCGCGGCGGGTGCAGAGGGCGCGGCGGGCGGCGAGTCGGCCGCGCGCCTACAGTATGTGTAAGTGATGTACCTGCACGATCTCCCCGCGCACGTGCTGCGTGTCGACACGTTGCGGCAGCAGGTGCGGGTCGGGCGCGGCGGGTGCAGAGGGCGCGGCGGGCGGCGAGTCGGCCGCGCGCCTACAGTATGTGTAAGTGATGTACCTGCACGATCTCCCCGCGCACGTGCTGCGTGTCGACACGTTGCGGCAGCAGGTGCGGGTCGGGCGCGGCGGGTGCAGAGGGCGCGGCGGGCGGCGAGTCGGCCGCGCGCCTACAGTATGTGTAAGTGATGTACCTGCACGATCTCCCCGCGCACGTGCTGCGTGTCGACACGTTGCGGCAGCAGGTGCGGGTCGGGCGCGGCGGGTGCAGAGGGCGCGGCGGGCGGCGAGTCGGCCGCGCGCCTACAGTATGTGTAAGTGATGTACCTGCACGATCTCCCCGCGCACGTGCTGCGTGTCGACACGTTGCGGCAGCAGGTGCGGGTCGGGCGCGGCGGGTGCAGAGGGCGCGGCGGGCGGCGAGTCGGCCGCGCGCCTACAGTATGTGTAAGTGATGTACCTGCACGATCTCCCCGCGCACGTGCTGCGTGTCGACACGTTGCGGCAGCAGGTGCGGGTCGGGCGCGGCGGGTGCAGAGGGCGCGGCGGGCGGCGAGTCGGCCGCGCGCCTACAGTATGTGTAAGTGATGTACCTGCACGATCTCCCCGCGCACGTGCTGCGTGTCGACACGTTGCGGCAGCAGGTGCGGGTCGGGCGCGGCGGGTGCAGAGGGCGCGGCGGGCGGCGAGTCGGCCGCGCGCCTACAGTATGTGTAAGTGATGTACCTGCACGATCTCCCCGCGCACGTGCTGCGTGTCGACACGTTGCGGCAGCAGGTGCGGGTCGGGCGCGGCGGGTGCAGAGGGCGCGGCGGGCGGCGAGTCGGCCGCGCGCCTACAGTATGTGTAAGTGATGTACCTGCACGATCTCCCCGCGCACGTGCTGCGTGTCGACACGTTGCGGCAGCAGGTGCGGGTCGGGCGCGGCGGGTGCAGAGGGCGCGGCGGGCGGCGAGTCGGCCGCGCGCCTGGCCGCTGCCGCGCGCACTTGTTGCGGACTCGCTCCCCACACCCACACGTCGCCTTTGTTTGTTAGTGCCAACTGTCATGAGGAATAGATCAGTAATACTTATAGCGATATATGTAATGACTTGTGACATCGCTAGTAGTTACACATAACGTTCTGGAAAACTGAACTCAACAAAATAGACGTATGATAAAAATACAAAATGTATGTCACGTCGCGCTCCACCTAAGGACACAAACCTTCTGAGTTGGTTTGATTGATGCGGAAGTATAAAAGCTTTTAAGAATTCGGCAAAACCTTATTTCACTGGCGAAATGTTGTGATATGTTATGTTATTCTATAAGTATATTAGTTTATATTTAACAACAAAAAACGCTAAATATTTATGATAGCAAGTAAATATGTTAGCTCTCACATTGTGGAAATATCCAACAGCGATGGCTTTGACTGGGTCTAGTAGTCGCACGCGCACTGGCACTGAACTCTTGTGCCTCCCTCCACTGGCCAGCTGACCGAATACTCCCGCGCCGCTCGCCCACACTTCGCCGTTCTTCATTAACACCACAGTGTGGCAGGCACCGAGGCCAACACTCAAAACCTGACAACAAAAATGGTTAAAAATGGTTACCGTGTCAAATACCTACATCTGCCTTACCACAGAAACAAAATTGATGTAAGTGAAATTTCGGCTCCTATCATAATAAAGCAGCGTTTTTGAAAAGTTACAAGTCGTAACCAGACCAACGTAACCTCACCTTTCTCCCTTGGAATTTGGTAACCAACTTGGGTGAACACTCGTCATCTATGGTGCCGTGGCACAGCTGACCATGGACGCCCCATCTATAACAATAAATTGGTATTGTAGCATTTGGTTTCTAGTAGGATTGATAACACAACTTTTGACTGTATCACAGGCTCACCGGCACAACCAAGTTTCAGTTTTCGGTCTACTTTCCCGCCATCCGTGGTAGTGACAGTTGACATTCGTGACAGCTACCCAACTACTTGTGTCTTTGCGACAGTGTTTACATATCTATTAAATATCTACAATTGACAAAAGTAATAGGGGAAATCTACTTCACGTGACATAATTTATTTGCTATGATCTATCTACAAACGGTCAATTGTCAACTTAGCTTAACCAACATCCGAGGCTGCGCGTTGTTCGAAAAAAGTACCGCGGCCCCGTAACACAAAGGGCAGAAGAGGGAAAATGGATAGGTTTTAGACAGTAAAAGTCTGACACTCTTTTACGCTTCGCCTAGAGCGGGTTCCAAATAAAAACCAATGCTGTAATTCAGATTATAAGAAAAATCTTTAACCTTCTTGGGAAGTCGAGCACAAAGAAATTACACTCATAATCTTCTTACTCTAGTAATTCGTGTAACTCACCCCCACGTATAAAGTCGTCCGCCAACATCGACAACGGCGGAGTGGTAGTGTCCGGCCGAGATGGCAGCGAGCGGCGCGGTGAAGTCGCCGGCCACGTGCCGCAGCGAGCCCGCCGACACCGCGGCCTCGCCCACGCCGCCCACCCACCGGGACCCCACGCCAAGCTGGCCGAACGAGTTGTCGCCCGTCGCGTATATCTGCACGCATCATAACAACGACCAATCAAACAAATTTTATTTAATAGGGTTCCTTACCTTAGAAAACAAAACGGAACCGAACACTTATAGGATCACTTTGTTGTCTGTCAAGACCTTTTATCTCCGGAACGCGTAGAGGTATCAAGTTGAATTTAAAACCATAAACATAAGTCTGTGGTCTCTTGGAGCTGTGAAATCAACCCACTAAGTCCACGCAGCCCAAAGATATGGCCATTTATATACTTTTACATGTTACAATATTAATTTTTACTTTAGGTATACTTAATAGTAAAAAAATGTTTTTAACCCACACCATTATTGTCCACAGAATTATTTAAAACAATTAAGGAATGTGACATTTACAAGACATTTAAAAATTAAACGTGAAAGGTTCCTAACTCTCTTCCAAGCACTGACTAAGTGCTTCAAATCACTTCTCGGGGAAACTTGATAGAGTAACATTCTAACAAACGAATGCGCCTCGAGAGGGGCGTGGTCTATACTAAGAGTGTGGCTCGGATAACGGAGTAAGCATATTTATGCAGCCGTAAAAGCAAATTATATTAACCTGCTCGCGTGACGTTATATCTGAGTATAAGTGATATTGAAGTCCGTGGCGGTGAAAAAGTTAACCACACAACCACATATATAAAATCAAATTAAGCAAGCTAAAATATCATCAAACGAATTTTATTAAAAAGACATACCCCATTCTCCGTCAACACTAGCGTATGATGCCTCCCGCACGCTACATCAACCACTCGTCCAATCAGCTCAGTATTGATCGGTGTATTTGTCATCTTTATCTTCGCGTTTCCTTCGTCCACGACCCCCCAGTGCGCGAGCCCGCAGCTCACTGTCCTCTTTGGCGTGAACTGATTCTTCCACGTCTCAGGAGTTTGTGTCACTGCTAGATGTATCTCTGGACACGGATCCCTGGCGTCTATTACACAAGCGATGTGTATGAATGTTGCTATTAATTGCTGTAGTCTGGTTGTCTAAAACAAGATTGATTATGTTCTTAGTGCTCACATTGGTGTAGAGCGAAGAAATTTAAGAGTTCTTACTAACAGACATGAGGTTTAAATTACTATGACTGAGTATTAACTCACATAAACCGAAGTAATTCCTTGCTTCAAATCCCGCATTACTGGACGTAATTGGTCTTGCAATGGGTTCAACCACAAACATAGGCACTGTAACATAAAATCACTCATTTATTATACTATTTATCTCGCGAAAGAGGATTGTATTATGTTGACCTAAAAAAGTACCACATTACCTTCAACAGTGTAGTATCGAATTTACTACATTTCTCTATGATGTAGTCAAAGAACCATTGTCCATTTTCTTCAAGTAGAAGTGGTACTAAGCACCTTTGTCCCAGTAGGCAGTCGATAGCGCCTCGACAAATCTCACTTCGGGATTTCAATGCAGCTAGCATCAATTGTGGTTGCCCTCTATGAATACTGAACATAGGTATTAGCTCCCAAAGGCCCACTGCAGCCGCGAAAGATGATAATTCTAACAATTCAGCTGGTTTCAATATTGTTAATTTGGCGTCGCTGGAATAGAAACATAGATTGAACATTGCTCCTATAGAAAGGATCATAGACCCAAGCGAACGCAGAGGACTTTCTTGTCGTTATATCATAAATCTTATGGCTAGCCTTACAGTGCATACCTGCCTGTGCTCCACGAGCTAAGCGATGCTGGTAAAACTTTTCACTTAACGCTACTAAGAACAAAGAACATTACTCATTGTCATCAAAAACTCTCTTAACATGTCAATTAATAAAACTTACGGTTCAAACGTTTCCTCGGCACCAGTGCTCATGTTAAGTAATGTTGCTAGTAATTTAACAGTAATAGCGGCGTCGCCAAGACTGCCAATGTTGCCTGTGTGTTTGTACGATGACAACTCACTAAGTTTACCGAACACCCCAAGGCGCGCCACCCACCCGTCCGGTTGACTCTGCAATTTTAAACAGTTGCTTAACGTTTTTATAGTGTGAAAGGTGATTAGCAAAATAAGTACTAGATATAGCTATAATAATGTTATTTGAAAATATTTATTATTCAAACAACTGTTTGAAAGCCACCAAAGAAAATCGCCGACTGTATCTATTATACAGTGATCAATGGTTCTTTTGGCGTTTCAATGGCATTGACAAGAGTATGCTGTTCGTTAAGTTTCCAGGAAGTTCGTTAGAGAAAAGATGGCGGCATAAGTAAGAATAATATGACGGCTATGGATGTCACTTATTTATTGGGCATGCTTGTCTAACCTAACTCACAGTCGTGTCATCTATCTATTGCGTTTTCGAAATTAAATATGATCCACTTGCAAAAGCTTACTTGTGACAAGGAGTATAAGTAGTGCGCCGGCGCCATCTTTTCGCGCGACATTAACATGTCCGCCGCAGCTCGCAGCAGCGCGGGCAGCGGAGCGCCCAGTGCGGCACAGGATTGTTCTGCGCCCACGCCACCGCGCATTATCACGCCTACCAGCCATTCACATGCCTCGCTCCTGCGGAAATAAGTAGTAAACTACGTTGGTAGTCAGCATCATTATATGAACAGTTTTAAGAAACTACCCTTAAGCAACAGTTTTATGAAAATGAGGCTTATAGTTATGTGACTATCATGTAATATTTTTCTAGCTTTTGTCTTTGATTCGATAATTCTTCAAAATGAGAATAATATGTTTTTTTTTTAATTTGTAGCCCGAAATTTAAACTTAAGGACTTATACATATAATCAATATAGTGCCATGAAAAATGACAATTTCATGAAAAACACTTATTGGGTTTTATACTTGAACTTATAGAGTTGTAAAGATGACTTTAAAGGATATAAATCTAAAAAGAAAATTTGAAAGCTTACACAGTATTAAGGATATAAGCGCCCTTGTTGGTCACAATCAGACAGGACTCGAGACTGAACCGCGGCAGCTGAAGGTCACACATGAAGGTGGGTTGACGCCACCCGCCCGACATGCTAGGAGGTTCCCGCGCCGACATTAGGTGCGCTCGCCTTACGTCGCCAATAAGCTCCGCGCGCCATAGCTCTGAGTACTCCCTTTTAGCGCCTAGTAATGCCTCACCCTATAGGATTAAAATTAAATTAGAATCTATTTTTTTAATTATTTATTAATGGGTTAAGACCCCTGCTGGGGTTGCGGGTTGTTTGAAAAAGATACCGCGGCCCCGGAACATAAAAGGCAATAGAAGGAAACATGGGTGGGTTTTAGTCAGTACAGTAGAGATGGGAAATCATCAAATAACTTCCCCCGTTCTGGGCGCAGCGGGAGGGACTGTCAGCCTTTTGCTGACTAAAACCCATCCATATTCCTTCTTTTACCATTTCTCTCTCTTTGGAACAACCCGCAACCCCGGCAGGCAGTGGCCCTGGCGGGCCTCTCTGCTTTGCCAACATCTCTATGCTATGAGGCCCGTGAAGAACGCAAATGCGCTGTTGACACGGCATGTCGTCTATAGTTGGACGGACGGTGAGCTACCCATTGTTCACCGTCCACAGACCGGCATCCACGAACGTCACTCCCTCCCAACTCTTTCGCTAGCATAATTGCTTCGCAGATGTCGACCGCTTTTCATTCCCTCTCGCCCCAGAACATGGACTGAACCAGGGCCCGACGCGAGAGGTTCACGCCGCCGATCGCGCTACAAGCTACGCGGTCCAAAAATTTTACAGAAGATTTTTTTAAGAAATCCTTACAATTTTTGTTCCATTGTGGAAATTGATACTAAAACTTGTTCGTGTTCTAATGGTATTCCCTAAGCCCACAACTTTTATAACATAAAACTGAATAGTGCACATTTTTGTTATCATAAATACCTGAATAACAGAAAAGCTGGCAGAGTGCACTTCCAGTTCATTCTTTCGCAATAGGTAAACCAGCCTCTGCGACCACAACCCTTGGATGTATTGACCATCTTTCTTTATGTGAGGCCTAAGAGTTCTTGATGGGGTATCTTCTTCTGGGCTTTCTAACTAAAAATGAGATAATCAAGGTTAGGTTACTTTTAGGTCACATTAAGCCACTGCTAGGCGCCGGGGTTGCGAGTTGTTCGAAAGAGATACCGCGGCCCCGGAACGTAAAGGGCAATAGAAGGAACATGGGTGGGTTTTAGTCAGTAGAAGTCTGACATGCCCCCCCGCTCCACCCAGAGCGGGAGAAGTCATTGGATGATTTCCGAACAGAAAAAAAAAAAAGTTCTAGTTCATTCGATCCAGGGCTAAGACAGGCCACTAGTCGTCGGTTCTAGCCAACTTATCTTGCCATCTTCTACGAGGTCTGCGCGTCGCCGCCACGTGTCAGGGCACCACAAAGTTAGGTGTTTACCTACTTTTTTTTTTTTTTTATAAACATGTACCTATTAATTAATCACTCCGTCCTATTTTTAGTTATAAAATGTGTTTTATTTAAATTTTGTTATAAATCAACATCACGACTGTAAGCCCCCGAAAAGCAGAGTGGTACTTACATTTATGTTTTTGTTTTTTAAAACGTTATGTGGTTTAAATAAGCCATAGAAATATTGTTCCGTGCGGGTATAGAACCCGCTACCCGCAGTATAGCAGTCAATCGCTTAGCCACTGGGCCACCCGTCCCCTTAAAAGTCGTGTTCTTACATGTATGTTTTTATATGTGTGTTTGTTACTTTTTCACGTCTAAACGATTGATCGGTTCGTAATAAAATTTGACTATATATTATCACGCTAATAACTTACGGGGTGAGCAATATTGCATTGCGTCCATACTTCTCAACTGATCAAGTTTCATGACATATACTTATAAATAGTTATAAGGCAAAGCAAATCGCAAACCTAACGCGTGCGAAGTCGCGTGTAACAGCTAGTTTAATATTAACACTGCTTACAATTAGCGTTCCTTCATTTAATTCAAATGCTGTTAGGAAATGTCGTCCATTCACATACTGTGCTGTCAGGGCCCAGTTGTTGGAGCCTTTACGAAATAATGGCAAATACTCTGTAGGCTTTAAAACATACTCCACAGTTTGCGCTTTACTGTCATCTGAAAAAGAAAGGTAGGTATTTTCAAAATAAAGTTAAAACCTAAACTAATTTCGAATACATTTATTCTCATTAAATCAATGACACAATCTTTATTGAAAAAGTTGCATCAGATTGATAGATTTTGATGATAATATTTATACAGTAGAATTATTTATTTATTTAATAATTTATGTACACACAACGGTACGGTCATGGGTTTGATTCCCACCCAGGACAAACTTTGTGTGATGATGATTGTTTGTTCTGTGTCTGGGTGTGATTTATCTATAATATATATGTATTTATAAATTATATAAGTATGTAGGTATATCAGTTGTCTGGTTACCATAACACAAGCTCTGCTTAGCTTGGGATCAGATAGCCGTGTGTGAGTTGTCCCAAGATATTTATTTATTTATATTAAGATGTTTATAATTTTTATGACTTTGAATTTCAAGATTCTTCTAGAACAATATTAAATATATATATTTAATATAATAATTTAAATTTATACATATATGTATATACTTTCATAAATATATATATATATATATATAGTATGTTTATTGCTTACCTTTAGAACCACCCTGAATGAAGAAAGTAATTTTATCCTTGGACAGTTGTTTAATGTAGGACATAAAGCTGTCTCTTTTATCCTTATCATTCTGTGCTCTAGTTTGTTGCAGCCAGTTATACCCAAAGGACCGGTGCTCCAGTACTAACTTACATTGTTGTGCCTGGCTAACAGATATCTGGAAATCAATATTTGTATTAAATCTTTACTAATATTATAAAGCTTGATTTTGTTTGGCTGAACATGCTTAGAAACTCTTGAACCATATTGAAAATTTATTTTAGTGTTTGATAGGCCATTTATCAAGGAAAGCTATAGGCTATATACCTACAAGTTGTTACACTTTTTTTTGTTATTTAAATAATGTTGTCCCCCACACAATAACTGTTGGCGCAGCAGCTGAGCTATTGACTCCTTCACTGCGTTTTGCAGGTTCAATCCCCACATAGAACAAATATTTGTATGACCTGCGGTTAGTTCTTTTGGGTCTGGTTATTTGTATGAGAGCTTAAATGTTTGTAAACGTACGCACAATACGGGAGATATTCTTAGTGAGGGGCAAATTGTAAAAAAAAATGTTCTTTTTTATTTACTCAAGTGAAGTATTGTAATCCAATGACCTAGAAAACATTATTGTTAACTGTAAATACATATACAATTGTATGTATGAATAAAGAGTTCAATATACTCTTCTTTCCACAAACAACATATGTTTAAGTACTTACCAAGAGTGTCAATAGATCCAGGGAATCATCAAAACAGATTTGTAAGTCTGTAATTTCTCCTGGTACTTTACACTCCCCCACAATACTTTGTGAATCTAGGGAATAAAATGTTATTGTTCCAGTCTGCAATAATAATAGCAATTAGTTATATTAAATCTCTTATGCAAACAACTTATGTTTATTATTATTTTTTCATCTTTTTCCACAGAATGGCTATAAATACTTAGACAGTTATTACTTTAATCTGTTAGTACAGGGACCAGCCAGTGGTTTTCAAGTACCATCAATAATTTTATTTAGACATCACAAGAAATACTCTAAATGCTTTGTTACTGATATTTTTTCCATCACATCACTTGCAGGTACATATTAGTGATGTGCCAGATCGCCCAAAAATGTATATCCGCGGACACGGTTCTGGATATTTTGTATCAAGATATGGATCTTTAATTTTTTGAAACAAAAGAGGTTCTTTATTTTTAATTTTGCAATTTAAGGTGTCAAATATTTGATTTTTAAAAGATAATTACGCTACTTAATTACATGATCTAAATTATTATTCAGCATTTTATCCTGTCAATTTAATATAAAAGATCTGCGAGTAAAGTGATGGATATGGATAGACCTTATTTCTCCCAAGAATATCCACAAATACAGATCTCCGGAACATCACTAGTACATATACATAATACAATGTTGGTATGGATTTTAGATTAAGGAGGAGCTTGATTCTGTGTGGTTTTCAAACAGCATATAGTTGTCTGTTAATTAAATTGAGTAGCTAAGACCTATGTCTGACCGCTGTGTTAGAACAATGACAACAACTAGATGCCTTTGAATGCGCACAAATAATACAATGATTTTATACTATGTTATGCAAATAGAATGTACATTTGATAAAAATGACTGTGTGTATATTCTCTATTAGATTGTACAGGCACCTTTACTCGTGTCTAGTTAAACTAAGCTTCACAAGTTAATAACAGTTTAAATAGAGAACAAAATAGTCTGTACAGTCAACTTCCGCAAAACAACTTAAATCACGTCATAATAATAAAATATTACAATACCTTTGATCCAATAATTAGAACACTCTCTGATTCTTTAGTTAGCCAACATACCAGAGAAGTTGGTTTTAATATTTGTCCTAGTGGTAACACAGTAACTCTTGAGAGTGACCATTTGCAATCAAACATATTCTGAGGGATGAAGAGCGGTAGAAATGGAACCAGTAGGACCTTCTGTTCACTAACAATGATCACCCATGTTCCACTTGGTTCAAAACACATACAATAAATTGGATTATCTAGAAAATCCCAATCATAATTTTTCTCATATCGCTCTAACTGAGGATCGATGTATAGAAAAATTAATTCTTTATCACTCGTGAAGGCAAAGAACTTTTTATGCGCCACTTCATAAAAACTGTACGTAGTAATATCGAGATGTATCAATACATCTAATTTAAATAGACCCGAAAAGTCTAAATTTTCACTTTGCAGAGCCATATTTACTTCCAACCCCTGTAAATAATTCCAATCCTATCCAATGGTCTGCGATGTTTTTCTTATGTCGTCTCAACTGAACTGTCAGTGTCAATGTGTCATTAATGTGAACCAATGATATGAACTGTATGCGGTCCTTCTCGGACCGTCTCTCTTAAGCTCCTGTATAGGTACATTATATTATTTTACTCTGTGCTCAAAAGCCTGTGGTGTGGACTGCTACCCTACCATGACGTCTTAAAGCAGAACTTATTCCACTGAGGGAAAGAGACAGCTATACAGAGTGTCTAGCACCATCTCTTTCCATCAGTGGAATAAGAACTGCTATAAGATATCATGGTAGAAGGGTTTCTGGACCCCATGGCGTCGCATCGCAAAAATATAGGGTGCGTTCCAAGTCCGTCCCGCTGGCTTCATGTCAAACCTTGTTCCAAATGGCAGCTCAAAGTTAATTAATACCCTAGAGACGCCATGACTTGGCTTACCCTTCTGCATTGGCCAAAGACTTAACATTTGCCTTCAGACATATTGTTTAATATCGCAAACAATTGCTTTCTAAAATGGGTAAATTGTGCAAAAACCGATCTGCCACTTCGAATCTGCAAACCGTAACAGTACTAAATATGAACTATATATGAAATGGTTTATTTAAGTACAATATCGAAATACTTTTACGCCGTTAATATAGAAAATTTCGTGGTACGTTGGTAGCTCAAACGTGATACAGGACGGTAACAGGTTGATGCTGGGTGCAGCTAACATGTGGGTAATTTGGCATAGAACTGAGATAAAGAGGACGTATAAATGTTTTTTTAGTTCACTTATCAGTTACTTATTAGTAAGTATGTTCCGTAGATTCTTATTTATGTGTCAGAGTAAAAAGATGATAGTGTGTAAGTAAATGTGACTTTGGTAATTCGCTCTATCGCCCTTCCAGGGCTTTTAACTCTAGGATTTAGAACGAGTTTTCACGGAAAGCGTTTTTCACGAAACCCGGAACGCTTTCTTGCATGTGAAGGCTACAATTTGTCAGTGTCATTGTCAATGACAATGACACTCAAATGATGCCAGATTGGATGGAATCCCCTAAATCTGGGGGTTTTTCATTGTTATGGGAGACAATTTGGGGTATTAGAATTTTCGGGAGGATACGTGTAGGTAAAAATACTGATTTTGTAATGGAAGTTATTGTTAATATAGTTAAAATAGTTTATAGTTTTTTTAAAGACCAGATTTAAGGGGGGAGGGGTCACAGAGGGATGGTTTGGGGAGAACGCGACACGTTACTGTGGCAGCACTGGTTGTCATCTCATCATGTGAAAATGGATCGGATTTTCATTATTCTAGCCTTTGACCAAGACGAAGGCTTGATATGTAATTTAATTCAATGATTTACACCGCCTCAATGATTACCAGGTAAAACTTAGTTCTTTATTTTAACCAATTATTACTGGCATTAATAAAATATAGGTATTATTAGTACCGTAAAAAACAGCTGTTTTTCCCGTAAGAAAATAGTTTCGGAAAAATAATTTGTTGGGGCAAATGCTTATTTTATATTTTCTTTTACAGGCATGTTTTCTATTCGCAATCCTGCGTCTGTTTGTATGCGAATAAAGCAAGCAACCACGCATAAATTCCAAACGCGACCTTATACTTCAT
Source organism: Ochropleura leucogaster (assembly GCA_958449745.1). NCBI lineage: Eukaryota > Metazoa > Arthropoda > Insecta > Lepidoptera > Noctuidae > Ochropleura > Ochropleura leucogaster. The sequence continues at coordinate 12,187,733 of OY288204.1, read as the reverse complement.
TATTTCATCGTGGCGTGAGGTTCTTTTTTAAGAAAAACCTATTTTTAACAAACAGTATAACATCTGGAATATGCATGCTTCTTGGTGATGTCGTACAACAAGAATTTGAATATCAAACAAAAATTTTACCACACAGATATGACTGGATCAGAGCAGGTTTTTATTTAGTTTTTTTTCTCTTATATTTAACTCTTCATCTGCCTAGCCTTTTCCAACTAAATATTGGGGTTGGGTTCCAGTGTAACCGGATGCAGCTAGATTGCAGTATTTTACATAATGCAATTGCCTATCTGACCTTCACAACCTAATTATACAAAACCCAGTAAGCAAAAGTAAGAAGTAGCAGAGTAGGTAAGCAGAAGAAATTTGGTGTGTAATGGTGATAAATTCAAACACCAACCTTGCCTAGTGTGGCTTCATTTGAAGATCAACCTGAGTGTCTGGTATTAATATAGCCACAAGGTCAACATTTTTGTGTACTGAACTGCCTGATTATATTTAAATTTTAAATAGCACTACTATGCTTTCATCTTGATCAGAAATTGTCCAACAGGAATGTTTTACATAGGTATACCCTATAATAAATGGGTGTAACAAATTTCCTAATTAAACCAACTTCCCACCCTAAAAGATGTTTACTACATTATTTTATTTCAGGTCGAATGTTCACAGTGGGAATGGCAATGGGCCCTCTGCATCATTTTTACTATATTTATTTAGACAAAGTGCTACCAAAAGCAGACTTGAAAACAGTGGTTTTAAAAATACTGTGTGATCAATCATTTGCCTCACCATTAACTATTCTAGCATTTTTTTATTCAATGGGACTTTTAGAACAAAAATCAAGTCAAGAAATTACATCAGAAATTAAAAAGAAGTTTTTATATGCATACATGGTGAGTCAACCAGTTTAACAACTTTATCTAAAACTTGATTGTGATGTTATATTTATGTTACTTTTTATGTTTTACCTAACCAACCTTGGAATGAAAGATAATAAGCTGTAAACTCATTAACATCTTCATTTAGGAGTTCTTTAAAATGTGTCAAGTTAAAATCTCGTGTTTACTGCTTAAGTTATTGAAAGTCAAAGAACTAGTTGCGCCGCGAAGTTTCACCCGCATAAACAGGGATAATAAATACCGTTTCAGTGATTTTTATGGGAAACTGAACTGACTTATCTGTGCGATTATGGATGACGTTATGATGACGAACAACTACCGGAAATATTGACCAATGAGTGTCGGGCATGCCAACTTCCGGGTGAATCCATCAGACATATTGTTTCAGGTCGTTCTCGTCTAGCTAAGGGCTAATACCTTCTTGAACAGGCATAACCAAGTAGCTAGATTATTCACCAACAACTTGCCTTGAAATATTAAACTTGTGGAATCTGGGGTACCATACTACTGTAGTATGGTAGGTACCTCAGATACTTGTAGTATTACTACGAGTATGTGCGCGGCCCAGTTCTCGAAGAATATTACGTCTCGCCGTACTGGGATCAGTTTATCTCTATCACTTACTATACAATTGTCGCCAAGCCTGACTTAGTGGTGATAGACCGATCAGCGCGCCGCGTAATGAATGATAATCGATGTTACCACCCCGCAAGACAAGATCTTCGTGAAAGTCGAGAAAGAGGAACATCAAAAATATCTCGATAGACATTACTGGCAATACCCTGATTGCCAAGAGCCTCGATGACCATACGTCTAAGCTCTCCCAAGGCGGTTGAATCAAGGGCCAGATTCAAAAGGCAGAACTCCTCGATACGGCCCTCATTGTGAGGACGTTTCTTTCTCTGAAGCCCTAACTACCAGTAGCTTGGACCCTGCTGATAATTTAATGTTCCATTTTCTATGAAAACTAACTCCGTACGCTCCATCAAATTAATCGCTGCCCAAAACATAACGGAGCCTCCGCCACAAGGAGTGATTTCTTCGAAACACACTTCCGCATAGCGTTCCCATGGTCTTCGCAGCACTTGCCGGCGTCGGTCCTCTCCACACAAAGAGATTCTAGCTTCGTCAGAAAACAATACTTTATTCCAGTCCTCCAGAGTCCATGCAGCACAGTTTCGAGCAACACGGTGCTCACGGAGTAATTTAGGGCCCCGAGCTGGGCGGTACACTCCTGATATTGGCAGCCAAAAGCCTCCTCCTGACCGTCCATAAGCTAACTTCTACTCCTCTTACTTCTTCAAGGCTCTTCTTCAGGTCCACACTTGACGCTTTACGATTCCGCAACGCCTGACTCACCAAAAACCGGTCATCTCTTGGTTCTGTGCATCGTTTTCTCCCCGAACCGGGTCTTCTTTTGATCGAACCGATCTCTTGATACCGTTGCCAAGTCGTCGTGCTAGTCGAACGACTCACATTTAGCCGCTGAGACACGTAAGTTTGCGAACAACCTTCTTCAAGTAGGGCTTAAATTGTTTAATTTGCAGAAAATATCCAAAAAGTTTTAAAATATCATAATTAGTTAAAAATGGTTTCAGCAATTCGCGCCATTAGGAAAGCAATTTTAGAATAATCTACAATAATCATTATGTTTCTTTTATTAATTTCAAATTTTTAATTTGAAACGTAAAGAATCATGCCAATATATCGTCAAATTAATAAAACCTATTTCTTGTTCTTCTTCATTGAAGTAGAGAAAAATATCTAAAGTGCCTGTTTTTTTTTTTTGCCAAAGAGTTTAGATACGAGATTTTCTGAGACTTGACAGACTTGACTTAAGAAAAAAAATACTTAAAAAATTGGAGCGCAATCTGCAGTGTATGTGCGCCAAATAAAAATACTTACGTTTTGGAAAAAACTATTACTGCTGGAGTAAAGTCTTTCCAACTGCAAAATTCTAAAAAATATCGGAGAGAGACATAGGGCCTTATCATACTAGCGGATTGCGAGCGTCTTCAAAGCGAAGCGGGCGCGCAGCGAATGCGTCGCGAACACGCCGCGGCTGCTGAGCGAAGACGTCGCGGACGTGCGGCAAATTCGCAACGTTTTCGTCGCGTGTTTGTAGCAAGTTAACGACGCAAAATACACTCAGTAACGTACGTCCACGGTGCTATTCGCGGCGAATTCGTTGCGCGTCCACAATGAATTCGCAGCGCATGCGCGGCGTGTTCGTTGCGCGCCTGTAACGTATTCGATGCGCGCCCGCTTCGCTTTGAAGACGCTCGCAATTCGCTGGTATGATAAGGCCCATATTGTGCAAGGGCAGTGAGCCTATATTTGTACCATGAATGTGTGCCGAAAATAAAAATATTGCGCCTTGTCTTCATCGAGATATAACCTTTCCTCTTGAAGTAACGTTTTGCAGAATCGTGTATCTCTAAAACCTCTGTATGTGCACCTGTAGAATGAACTAAGTGACCTTATACGTTTTCTCAATTAGGCGGTGGGATTATTTTTCAGATTTAAAAAAAAGCGTCATTAATACTCTAAAATCTATAAGTAGTTTTTAAGATACGCGATTTTCCAAACTCTAGCATTCACACCAGATCGCGCTCTATTTTTCTTTCTACTCCTATCGAGCCACTTTATTATATAATAGTAAAGGTGTGATTCCGAACTCGGCAACAAGCAGCAGTGCTGCCAGCCGCGCTGATCCCGAGCCAGGAGGCAGTGCCGCAGTGTTCGTGGCGATGCGTTGTTGTGTGTCGTTACTTTACTTTGAGTTTACAAGATGTCGATATATGACCAACTTTTACTTATACTGCTCCGCGTCACTACTGGTCTGTCGCGGCGGTGTAGGGTGACTCTCTCGAATCTCATATAAGCTTATAGAAATTGTATGGGGACCAGTAGTGTCGCGGCAGCGCTGCTGCGTACAGCGTGGTACGAAATCATACCTTAATGCGCACTTGCAATATTAAAGTGTGTTGCTTATTAATTATCTTTCATTCCGCAGTAAAACCCTAGTAATATGACTGACCAAGTATCTGGATTGAAAACCAACTCATTAATTAGCTCACTAATCACTGTGTTTCTTTTTCTTTAAATGCTATAATCATTTCTAGATTATTTTTGTCCCACAAAGCAGGTGGTTGACTATAGTACGGCCAACGAGAAGCGATACGAAAGGTAAACCTAAAGAACAACTGTGGCGTTGACAATCTAATATTTAGCTCTTTCCATCTTGTGCCTTTGTCGTAATGTCTCGTTCTCCCGGCAAAAACATGACAACGTTAAGACGGGTTCGTCAACATTCGGGCGGCCATTTTAGATGGGGTTTTAGCATGGGTTTTGTTTACATTTGGTATCGCTTCTCGTTGGCCGTGCTATAGTAATTATCTCAAACACTGACCATTATTTATTTTGTTTCAGGGTGATTGTATGTATTGGCCACCAATACAATTTTTTAATTTCTATTTTTTACCTACTCAGTACCGGGTTCTATACATAAATGTAGCAACTATGGTGTTTAACATCTTCCTATCATTTGTGAAACATTATGATCAAAAACACGAATGATCATAGTGTTGTAGGACCTTGATGTAGGTAGTTAATATTTGTATTGTAAATATTTTTTTTCTATGAATTAGTATTTTGTTTTGATGATTTAATCATAACAGGACAACTGTGAACTAAGCCTTTCTATGGTTTTTAACCTATAAACAAGCTGTCGATTTGCATCCCCGTCAAATTCGAGGAGGTTACGAACTAATGATTCTCGACACTATTCCCAAACCATTAATATAATACTTTGGTAGTAGGGATTTTCTTATAATTTTATGGAAATCGCTAAATGCCAAACCATACTCGGCCTGTCTAATCTTTGCCTTATACATATACAACACAAACACGTTGCGCTTTCTGTATGAAAACACAACAATCATTTGATGAATTTATTCCCTAAACGTTTCCCTAACATGTTTTCTAAAGAAGGCAGCGTACCTACCTATATTTATTATTGACCAGTAGGCCTACTATGACATCTTGCAGAACTTATTCCACTGAGTGAAAGAGATGGTGCTACACAACCTGTATAGCACTGTCCCTTTCCCTCAGCGGAATAAGTTCTGCTTTAACACGTCATGGTAGGGTAGCAGGTATCGTAATTTAAGATGATGAATTTAAGCCTGCGAAATTCAAATTTCCTTACGTTTTTGAAATTAGCAGGTCAGTGTCAGGTTGTAGGTATGTTTATTAAAATGACAATTTCACGTGAAAAGTCATTAATTCAATGGGATTAAATTAATTTGAATTTTATTGATGATTAAAATAATATAATTTTGTAAATACACACAACCTTACACTGACGCGGTGCTAATACCAAGAAAACTACAGAAAAATGTAATATCGCAAGCTTCCTTCCGCTTCCATCTTGTTTGATTATTTACGTCTTAAAAGACACCTGAATTTTGACGAGGATGCAAAACTAAACTTTGTATTAAAGCTTCATTCAAAAACTCACTTAAAATAGCTAAAATGTAAATAATCTCAGTATTGACTTTTTACATTATTGACAAAATGATGAGATAAAAGAGGGTTTTTTTAATTATTTGTCTCTTGCTACGTTGCTAAGATAAGTAAAGACAATAAAACAACAAATTAGTTTAATTGTACATAGAAGAGAAGAATCTCTGACTTTATCGTAAATTATTTACTTATTCCCTAAGAAAAAAAAATGTAAAGAACTTTAGCCAATTAGCAACGTGAATTATCGCTATTGAATTCAGGCGTTGAGGTTGTCATCAGCATAATACAAGGTATAGATTTTAGTTCAGCCCAGTATTATACACTACACACCCATACAATAGATGCAGTAAAAATACGTTTGTTGCACCTATAATTTTAATAAGGTGCATTTAGGAGTATTAGTAGAATTAGGAGTTAGGTACTGGTCGTTATTAGGGTTTTGTACGTTAAAATGACATAACGGAACCCAACAGGACCACCTTTTTGTCCGTCCGTCCCTCTGTCAAGAGCCATTTTCTCAAGATCCCTTAGGAACATTAAAAAATCAAACTCAAAGTCAACTCAGTCAAAAGATACGGCCGTACTTGTTGTATATTGCGACACTCACGTGAATCTAAACCTATCAACTTAGAATCATGATAATTGCCAAGAAACAATTTCATGGAGCACAAGTAAACCTTGAATTTGTTTAGTTACATCACTAAAAACAGTTGGTAAAGTAACCGCGACCTCGAATCAATGCATGAGGACAGCAAAGGATTCCCCAGAGAAGACGGGATTTAACATAATTCTACCCATAAGGGGGTGAAGCGTTGGCCAAGTTTGTATAGGAAACTCGGTCCCTTGGCATTCTTTCACGAATTTAATTCGTGATATTATGTTAGTCTTAACATCACGCTATGATACTAAGCGATAAATTTTTATTAACGAGAAGTTCTCTTCTATTATAATATATTATTTAGCTTTATATTCATTAATGATATAAAATTGCAAATTTTAGAAGCCGAGTGGCGGGTAATTTCGCTGGGCACATCTATAATGTTAATTAATTTCTAGTAGGTATGTACCATGTTATTTAGTTTTCGAATCATCCGAATGAGAGTCAGTGGCCGCTCGCCATAGCTAAGGAAGCATCCAGTTCATCACCATGTGGTGATACCATAATAAAGACATCAACTACCTTCTTAAGGGTAGTAGGCACAAATTCATCTCCACTGCCAGACACAGGGTAACCTAGCGCTCTACGTCTACTACTTTTCTTTTTTTGCTTAAACCTACAAAATCTGTCTTTGTCCAGCCATTCTGACACTGACCTAGAAATATTGTAATTAGACTTACCGTTACGTTATTTTAGGAGCTGCTGACGCTCAAATCTCTCAAACTAAAGAGTAAAAAATATTCATTGTTATTAGTTTTAAAGTAACACACTTAATTTATGTATTTATCTCATCATACAATCACCAAAAAGTGCATGTTGTAGTCTCAGTCAATTAAATTATAGCAAAATATGTAAGACAAGTATTATGTTTTTATTTCACTTAACTACTAAAGTACTTAATACAATTTCCTTAATTATAAATAGACACCTTATGAATAACATACTGCACAATGATGTAAGTGGTTAACCCCAGCACATTGTCCAATCATCTTTTCTCGTTTGTAATTTGACAATGATGCGATAAAGGGCCAATGCTGGTCCTAGAGGCAGTCCCAAACCTCTTACTATATCGGAACGCCGCGCCATGCTCAATGCTTGACCATCGAATTCCTGAAAGTACATTTTCGTTAAAAACGTCTTGTCTAGTCTAATACTATGTAAAATCAAGACAGTCGGCAGCCTAAAAAGCTGGATGAACGTTGCGGAGCCGTCATTAGAATAAATAAATAGAATTATGGTTGTACCTGTTCTTTTAGAATTGGAGCAGCTTCTGGCAAGTAATTTGAAAAATACTCAAAGGCATCATCAGTTGTCCAATTAGTTATGTCTGGTATACTTGGATCAATGGGCAAATCCTCTAGTTTGGAAGGAGCTCTGTCAAGCTCATGCGGTTTCAAGAATGGGTCCACCGAAGGCGAACTCTGTGTATTATATTCCATACTTCGGCGTATAGCAGATGACCCAACTACAGCTGGCCGAGATTCTAGGCAATTATTACACTCCCATTGGTCCCAAGCTTTCAGTCGTTCTGGTATGCGTGGACTATGGCAAAGGGCATGATAGGCATCAGAACAAATACTACACACCGTTAAAATGCCCTGTAACAAAGATAGATAAATAAGTTTTATAATATGTTTCAAATAATTTCATCATGCTAATGAAACATTATAATTTTAAACTTACAGCATCATTGGTTTCACAGCAGACCACACATGTTTTGCAATGAGGACATTGCCAAGTATTGTCAGGTCTAGGTTTTAATATACCAGACCCTGATTGGAGACAGCTCAAATGCGCCTTGTTGTTGCAATCTCGACATTCAACTAGTCTGTCATTAGAACCGCGAGGTTTCTGCACAAGGCAAACTGAACAAACTCCCGATGTCTCATGTGGTAAAGAATCTTCCTGTTCCATTTCATCACCACTTCCATCCAAAGATAATTGGCTCTCAGATAATGGAGTTCCTTCAAGGTCGGACTTTTGCAGTCCAGCAGAAATAAGCCGTTTCTTAATCGTACTTTTATTGAGTGACCCCACTGGGCGACCTCTTTTCCGTTTGCTTGGTACATTGTTATCAGATGGGTCAAAAACCTTTTTAGCCATTTTACGTCTTTCGCCGACACGTACAGCCGCATTTCGAGAGGTGCTACCACTGAGTCCATTGCTAGATGATCCACCACCTCGTTTTTTTGGTCTCCCTCGCATTCTTTGAGGTGACGACCTGCATGAAGAATTTGCTGATGAAGTCATCTGGAATCAAAAGCAGTATTTAGTTTTCTTTCTACTATTGATCAAAACAGAAAATTGCGAATTGCACATTAAATGCACAACATATATTTATTGTTATTTAATTTTATCAGTCAAATGACATCCAGAAAATAAAATTAAACTGATGTACTCTTTTTACTGGCCAACCTACACAAAAAGTTCGAATTACAAAAATTTTGCTTGTCTATGATTTTTATATTATTGTCTTGAAAAATACAGGCGATGGGTAATCGGGTGTGTAACTCCTTGAAACTTGGTTGTTTTGAAGACATCGAACATTTTTTTTTCTTACTTTCATTATTAACTACTGATTTGGAAAAATCTACGCCGTTCAGGGTGTTAAACTGATACTTTTGTGATAGCTCATGGAGAAATCCTTTAACACTTTCCTTGTTTTTTAATGCAATTTTTTTCTGACCAAGGGAAGTGTCAAGAAAATTTCATGAACTTTATGTTGCACAATTTTCATGCGACTTTACTAGCTCTTTCGCTGCCCAGAACTCAGCATATGAATCCAAAATATATGGTATAATTTAGACTGGGCAGCGAAAGGGTGTGATAATTCTTTTTTGAAAGATTTATTTGTTCATGATATCAGAAAAATAAGTTTAACGCCTGGATTGACCTGGTGAACATTTTTCACAATCTGCAGTTTATGATGAAGAGGTGGAAATTTCAGAAAAACTTTCTAAATACTATTTCTCCAAAAAAAACCCAGTTTGGATCCAAGTTATTGGGGACAAAATTATTGAAAATTTGGTCTAGTACCATCGAGTTCGAGGGATGCACCCAATTACAAATAGGGTTGCAAAAAATTTGAGCACACATTTTTAAAATTTTTTATGCCAACTGTTGTTTTTTAACTTGGGTGCTGAAATTCCCCTATTTTGTTTATAGCGGTAAATTAGGCAGACCAAATATTCAAACTCTTTACAATGACACATTATTTGTTTATTATCATTGCCAGCAAAATAATGTAGTTCTGCTAGTGGATGGTTAACAAAGGCTGTGGTCAAAGATCTATCTGTAAAGGTATTTATGTGATATGAATGTATTAATTTTACTGTATTTTAATACTTGGCAAAAATTGGTTGTACTATTAGATAATTATAACTCTGTCTTAAACTTCGGGAATTACTTGTAATATATAATAAATAATGGGTAATAAATAAAACTTAGAAGGCAGAGAAAGATAACAATTCAAATATCTAGATCTGGTTCGTGAGGTTGTCGACATGTGGCATGTGAATTCAGCAGTCATTGTGCCGATAATCGTGTCGGCCAATAAATATTATATATAGTATAATGTTGATTTTTGTTTGGCCTTTGTCCTGTCTAGAAATCACAAAATAAGAGATTGAAAATGTACAGGAAACAAGAAGTGCATATTAGTCAATCAAATTTTTTGAATACTTGTAATGCTATGATCTGAAATAGTGCATTATAGGGCTATTTTTGCACTTCTGCACCAGTCCAGAATCTTAAGTTTTCTATATGTTTGATTGTTTCTTCAAACAGTTGGAAATGTTTGAGACACCAAGATAATAAAAATAAACATACCTTTGTGTTACTGAAATCAGCACTGTACTCAAACTTGAAGCTATCAGAGCTATCTCCGTCATGATCAGCAGGACCCAATGCCAAATTACCATTCTTTAATTTTATTAAACTGCCTGATGATAATTCTTTGTTGACAATTATTTCCAGTTGTTTCTTAGAATACTTGGTTCCCTGTGCACTTGCAGCTGACACAAGATCATCAAAACCAATGCCATTCTCTAAATAGCTTTGATCCTGATAAATAAGAGTAGCAATGGCAGAAGTTATTACTCTCCGTTCAAGTGCAACCGCTGAAGACATTTCTAAAAACAAAAGAAGCAAATTATAATATAATTAATGGTTATTTAAACTAAGAACCCTCATTGTATGATATTAAAGTCATTAGATGCTGAAAGAGATATTTTGTTTCCATACCAGACTATGAAAAACTTGCTATTGCTGATAGACTTAAAGGTTCAACTCACTGTTGTTTATGCGATGAATTGATTTTGTTCGCCACTTAGCAGCGTTCCTATAGCTTACATTATCTTTATAATCAACTTTATAAATACTTTTCTCCTTCAGGCAACGTTTCAGATCTGCTTTAGTTTCTTTAGGCAGAACTTTGTAACACTTTAACATAAACTTGCAAATTCTATTTATATCGGGGCGCGATTTACGAGAACGCAAGTGATCAATAGCGGCCAAAATCTGATTTTTATACTTTATCTCTGACATTTCTGGAAAATGAAAAAAATAAAATAGATAAGTAGTAGAAAAAAAGTAAATAAGTCAAAGTAACGAGACATTACAAAAACAATACAAAAATTAATACAACTGGTGTTTACAATGACAAACTTATCCCAAATATAAACAAAACGTAAAAAAAAAATGATAGGGAAAGTGTTTTTCTACTGAGTGTTTGAAAACTTTACCTGAACAAAATCATGCCGGCGATTTTTGAACCAAGCATGCAGCTTCCTCTAACAAAACAAATTGAGATCAGCTGCTTATCGGTAATCTGAGATCTGTTGGATTGAATGCGAACTTTATATATTTTTCTAATACTTTTCGCTCATGTTCCGTCCCAAAAATACTGACCCACTCACACACTGTGAAATTGATAACACTAGTGAAGTACAGCAGTGCAGTGCAGATTTTAATTTATTTGACAGTTTGTCTGAGCAGTGTTGCCAGTTGTTAAGATGATGAAGAAGCAGACGGCAAGTAAGTCGAATTAAATTCACTATTCAGATTGAAGAGGTAGGCAGACACACTTATACAGCTTACTTGTCAGTTTGAGTCAGTAAACTATCTCGTCTGTGGAGTCAGTTATCGTAGTTTGGGTTTTCTGCTCTTTGCATATTTTGATGTTTGACCCACTGGCTTTTGAATGGTTTGACCGTGGACTAATTATGAAAACTGGAGTGAAACCTCTACCAAAAAAACCGTGCCGTGAGAGAGATATGTTTGTCCCATTTCAACAGGAACACCAAATATTTTTATTTCAATTAAGTTTATTATGAAACAGATAATTTGTGTCCGGTTATCACGTCATAACTGAGTGATTTCAAATGATTGCGTGTATTAATTAAAAATATAGGTTTATATTCTGCATTGAGAGTTTTTCTCTAAAACTCATAACATACTTAAAATTTTGATATTATTGTGTTCTATTTTGGTGTTGAATCCACCCACGTTAATGTACATACACATATTCTAAATGTATCTAATGTTGATTTAAGTAAGGGTGCCTACATTATATCTCTACACAATCATTGAGAACTAAGGCCTTGTTCTTCCAATGTTTAGGTATATAAATAGAGACAAATAAGACTGTATGGATAGCATATAAAAATCCGCTGGCTTGAAATGAAGGCTGCACACAACTATTTTTGCTGTTTTTGCTTGGGAGTTTTTGTTTAATTTCTATTTTAGATAGACAACTAAAAAAAAAAAAATAATGCAATACTATACTCATGCGCAAAATAAAAATAGCCGAAATCATATGGTTATCGTCCACAAAAAGACTTAAGCATGGTTTGTTGATGAAATAAATAATCCTTTCTAATATTATAAAAGCGAAAGTGAGTATGTTTGTTACGTCTTCACGCCTTAATGGCTTAACCAATTTTGATGAATTTTGGTATAGAGATAGTTGGACCCTGGAAACGGATATAGACTATTTTTTTTAAATTGAGAAATGAGAGTGAAGAGGGAAAAAAAGGCTAAACTTATCATTTCTATTACAATAAATAAGGCGCAAGTGTAAAAACTACAGGTAGCAGCCGCAGGTACCTGCAAATCAGGAAAGGGGAACTGTGTTACTCAAAATTTAACGAGAGCAAAGCCGCGTGCAAAATCTAGTAAATAATATTCCTTACTTGTGCAGTAAAATGCAACACCACTGTATGATTAGTTTTTGTATGACACGACTTAACAACAAACTTGAACCGACCATTGATAACAAATTACATAAACTTATTTCTTAGCTAAAATATATTTGTGCACGTTTGCCACGTTTTCTTATTTTGTAGTCGATGTTATAATTCTGTATCATCTCGTAACATTTTTATCCTGGCAATTGAGTGAAAGGGATAATAGATCTTTTAATCATTTATCTCTTTTGTCACGGTTATGACTCTACAAAAGTTAACCTACATTGTATTTCTTATGGTTAATTTTTGTATGACACTTATTTTTAAGTAATCAGTGCTATTTGAATAAGGATGGTATTTAATACTTTAACTGTAAATCCCCTTTTTTCAATCAAAATATTCGAAATTATCACCAAAAATACTGAATTGCACACTAAATTTGCTCATCAAATAAATCAATTATACTATACTGTTAGAAGACAGCACTACAATAAAAAAGTGTTATATCTTTATCCATTTTCTATTAATGCAAGTCGTTACTGGCACTCGCCGGCCGCTGCCGCGGCACCGCTCGCTCCGCTCGCTCGGCTCGTGCGTAGGGGGTCGCAGTTTTAACCTAACCTAACCTACGCATTTTTTTAGCATTCAGGAAAGAATATTTGGTGCACGATCAGTATTTTTGGTGAACACAATTTTTTTTCCCTTTGAATAATAAGTGTTGACCCATAGACTAGCCAATCTGACAGACTCATCAGTTTACATAATGTCAATGTCTTTGTCACCTGTTACCTGTTATTAATTTGGATGAACAAAAAAACTTGAGTTGCATGTAGTTCGAAAGAAACAGATTTACATACTTACAATAAATGCTTTTGTCCTAAATAAAGTAAATGTAAGTATACTAGTGCACAATGACTACATTTGTATTGTGTGCCTTGCGTTTAACATATAGAAAACATAATTTAAATGCTCTATTTTATTCATCACAACCTGAACATGCGAGCGAAAGAAATCTAGGAAAAGTCGTAAATGTAGCTATTATTGGAGCTCCTAATTCTGGAAAGAGTACTCTCATCAATAAAGTCACGGAAAGAAAGGTATGGTGCAATTTGTTTTGATAATTTATAACCTATAACTGAATGACTAAACCGGAAGCTAATACCAAAATAATGTACTTTATTTAAATAATATTGCAGATATGTGCAGCGTCCAATAAAGTACACACAACAACAAAGTTAGTTAGAGCTATGTGTTATCAAAATGATACACAAATAATATTTTTGGACACTCCTGGAGTTGTAACTTTAAAGGAACAAAAGAAGTGAGTAAAACACAGTGAAAATTACTTTCATTTATTTTTTATTAATAATTATATTTTATTTCCTTTTATGTAGTAATAATCTTGAGGAGAAGTCCTTTGTGTGATTCTCTGCCGAAATTTGCTTGCATTACAATCCTGGGCAATGAGTTTAGCTCCTATAATTATAATATTGTCTATCAATGAGGCAGCCACTGATACTGTAACAACATTTATCTAAAGTAAATGCAATAACAAATGATGATGATGGTGTGTAAGATTCAAATATTTTCATATTCTTCCAGATATAATTTGCCTGATTCTATGATTGGAGCATGTCACAAGAGTTTGAGGTGTGCGGATGTAGTAGGTGTTGTTCATGATGTCTCTAATAGATACACAAAAGACTTTCTTCATTCTGATGTCATCAATATGTTGAACTTAATAGCTGAAACACCAAGTTTTTTAATAATCAATAAAGTAAGTAAATTATTTATGCTTAAAAATAAAAAAAAATATTAGACCTTTTATTAGTGAGTGCAACCAAAACTAGGTCCTGAGTTCAATCAGTGTTATTATGTTTTTTCATTAAAGCCCAATAACTTTCAATAGCAGCTTTGGAGTCTGGATTTGTGCCTAATCCATCAACTGAAATATAATATGGAAAATATGGGTGTACTATTAAGTACATCTATGCCTAACCATCCTAGGGATGCTGTCATTATGTTATGTTGAATGTAATGAAAATGATTATGATTGTTCTATAAAGTATCTATATATTAATCAAATGTTTTATTTCCAAAGGTTGATAAATTGAAATCGAAAAATGTTTTACTGACAATCATAAGAAACCTAACAAATGGTATGATTGCTGGCAACCCTATCCCTGGTGCTGATAAGAGTAGAAATAAAATAGAAAATAATTTACAGAAAGGATACAGTAAATTTTCTGATGTCTTTCTTGTATCAGCATTGAATGGTGATGGAGTGCAAGATATAAAGGTAAGAACTCTTTAGTAAAAAAAATCTTAAAGCCTTACTTAATACTATAGTTGCCAGTGCAGAGGTAGAGTACAAAGCGGAGTATAATAATTTTGAGCATGTAATTCACAGTTTTCTGATTGACTTATGTTGGTCTAGTAATCTTCCACTGAGCATTATTATTTTATTAGGGTTGGGAAAAAATAACTTCCGCAACTCTTGGTGGAGCGGGGGGGGGGGGGAGTGTCAGACTTTTGCTGACTTAAAGTTATCCATGTTTCTTTTATGCTTTGAGGGATGATGATTGGTTATGTAATTCTAAGTTTTATTTATTTATTTATGTACACACAAAACACGCATTATGAAAAAAGAAATACATACAGACAAAGCACAAAGGTACTGCTTATTTCATGAAGAAATCTCTTCCAGCAGAATGATAGGACAGATAGATAAGACACATAGTACAGTGTGTAAAAATATCAAATTAAACACTAACTTAAATAAATTTGTTTTATTGTTTTATTTCCAGGAATATCTCATAAACAACGCCAAAACCGCAGGCTATCAGTACTCTCCTACTGAATGGACTGACCAGAAACCAGAGTCATTGATAGAAGAAGCAGTCCGAGCTAAGTTCTTAGACTTTCTGGCACAAGAAATCCCATACAAACTAAATGTGCAGCTTGAGTACTATGAGGATATTGAAGAACAGCAGAAAATTCTTTGTTCAGTATCAGTAGAGTGCCCCAATGAAAGACTATCAAGGTTGATAGCAGGTGCCGGTGGTGGAAGGCTACAACAAATCAAGTCTCACATTCGCAGTGACTTAATAGATCTATTTAAGAAAACTGTAGTTATTGATATTCATCTAAAAATTAAAAATAAGAATGAAAATAATGTATGAAAAATCTTGTTCTGTTATTAGAGATCTATTTCATGTATGTACAGTTTTTGTTTTAGAGTAAGTTATGCTAACTGAAATTATACAATATTCAAGTTGAATAATTTTAATTTTATTTAATTATTTACTAGTAGTAGAGTTACCATATAAGTAGTTTTACAAAATATAAAATATTGATTTCACTGAAATTCACACATTTTAGTTCGAATTACCGTACGGGAGAGTTTCTAAACCACACATTAGCTTCACTAATATTGTTCCAGTAAAGAGTTTGTTTATTTATATAAAAAAAATAGCAAACCCCCATTTTTTGTTTTCAATGGGAATTCATCATATATCTTCCCCCAGTCCAGGTGAAGTGGAAGGGAGTAGGAGGGTGACTTATAGTGACTAAAACCCATCATGTTCCTTCTTATGCCCTTTGTGTTCCGAACTCTTTGTCATGTGCATGCTTTACTTCACTGTACGTAAATTGGTTCATAGGTCGTAAAAGTAAGTCAGTTTGTCTAGTGGTAGCGTGTTGTGACCGGGGGGGTCAAGCAAAGATTTTTTGGATTTTTTAAGCTTTTTTTACATTGTTAACGAGAGCCTAGCGGTGTCGTTAACAATACACGCCGGGGACTACAGGCGTGATGTTTTTATGTTGTTTCACCGTTTTATTTCGAATTGTAAATCATCAAATAATTTCCCATTGGCTACCTAACCTCAGCAGGCAGTAGCCCTGGCAGGCCCCTCTGCTTTGCTGACATTTCTTTGAGGCGAATATGGAACATGGACGCGCCGACGACACGGCCTGTCGTCAATAGACGGACGGACAGGCCCGAATCTACGGTGGCCGGGAGTCTTAATAATTCCACCTCCAGTTTTAATTCTATGTAATAGGATGTGTATTGCCATCAACCGGGCATAAATCCAGACTGAGGCTGCTGCTGAGAAATTCCTGATCGAAAAACCCAATAACACAGTAACACTGTCCGACCTGGGTATCGAAACTAGCACCTCATGCTCAGCAGTTGTGCAACACTAGACAATCGAGGCAGTCCTACGAATACAATCATCAGAAAAGCTCTCGTGCCCTAAACTTTTATTCCTACACCTACCGCTTATACCTACAATATAACTTTTACCATGTGCGTAAGGGTGAGACCAAAGGTGCGTTGGTACTTGAGTAACTGCTTAATTCTAGGTACATTTGGTTTCATTCATTCAAAAGCCTACACTATACAACGAGTCGAGGCGACCCGTGTGAGCTGAGCAATGAAATGCTTGCTACGCAGCTTCGGGCTCGCACGAATTGTGTTTGTTATCAGCAAGACAGCAACTGTTTTTACGCCCTTTCAGAGGTAACAAAGCGAGGGTCTCTCTTCTCTTACCGTACTAGGTACCTAACTAATAAATATTTCTACTAACTTTAACACAAAGATAAAAATAAACTTATATCAAACCATTCTCCTAAATAAACCAATAATAAATAACGAAACTATGTTTATTGAAACAGTACAAAATACTTTAATGTAGCAAATGAAGTTGGAACGTTAATAGCCAATAAATAACGGTGGCCACATTATCTTCCCGCTTAGTTATTCATGCTAAACAATAGAATACGCCGAAACACTAAGAGACCGTACAACTTAACCACGAAACTTTGTTAAGACTTGTTTACAGTTTCAGTTTATGTGATGGTGGTCCGTAAGTTGAAGTGTAGGTAGCTACATCACACATACACGATTAAAACGATCTGAGTTCGGAACAAAACTAGTTTAATTGAGATTACCTACCTATTCGCATGTAATAAATTGGATATCGTTCTTCTAAACTTGCGCTGTGTACGCAACCAAAGAACAAAGTAATCTCTACACAGTTCAAAGTTTAAGCCGGAATTCGCGTTCCTACTTACCGACGTATATACATGCCCGTTTTAATAGAATTTAGAGGGAATTTACCTATTTTTGTTTCCGGAGGATTTTATAATAAGTAGGTAAAGTTTCAACAAAAGGTAAAGTTTGCTGGCTATACGTAGCCATTGCAGTTTGCAGTCAGAAACCCAATTCTAGGTTAAGCTCGCCTTTGTAGCTAGGCACATAATTGTGTTATCCCTATAGTTATTTTGACTATGTTTCTGTAATTAATGTTTAGGTAGGTAGTATAAATAATAAGAATAACAGGAAGGTATTAGGTACCTACGTTCGTTGTCAGATGGTTTACATGATTTTTTAAAGAACAAACGTGTTTTTTTTTTCAAAAAACTTAATATGGACCGTGAGGAAAATATCATTATTGTCCGTCATGTGGCATTTTCTACTAATAGAGCTTCCCATTACCTTCATTGCTGGCAACTTGGCAAGTAGGTATCAGCCAACCGATTACATCGAGCGGATGGCCATCAGCGACGACCTGCCCCGGCTCTAATAACGTCGGGCAAACGAAACGTCAGCAGTGCTCTTTTAGTGTTTCGATTACTGTGTTACTTCCTTAGATTACCTTTCGGCGATTCTTTGCGATAAGCGCATAAATACCAGACAACTATACCTATTTAGAAAATGCCAGGATTTTTGTAGATAAGTTATTTAAATTGACTAAGTATGTAGCTAAAGGTACCTAAGTATGCGTGTTTCTAGAAAGTGTTGTAGAGATAAGATAATTATTACTATAACAGAAAGATCACGGTACTTAAATGTTTGCAACATAGGTGCTTAGGTATATCAGTATTTTCAAAAAATGTCGGTACTTGTACCCATTTTGTTCCAAGTTCCTTCACAAGGGTGTGAAAGGAAACGATCTAAAGGAAACGTTTCGGCAGTGAGGGCGTGTCCACAACAATCCCTACACGAGTCGATAGCTCTCACAGCGCGATTGAATTGTAAGTGTTAGTACCTATCAACAAGGAGGTCCCTGAATACTCAACAGGGCCCGGTGTTTGTAGAAGCTTTAAACTTTTACCTAGGATAATGATTCCGCGAAGAGGAATTAGGTTTCGGTAAACAATTTTCTGCATAATATTTCGTAATTTTATAAGTATATAATACCATAAAACTTTAGTAAAGTCGCTTTTCTTGGCAGCCTGTGACTGTGCTGTACAACTTTCCTTATAACGTGCAAAACTAAAGATTTTGATGGCTTCGTCTATAATTTAGAGAATAGTTGTTCCGGAAGGTATAAGATACAAATATGAGTTTCAGTTTATGTGATAGTGGACCGTAACTTGCTGTTTAGACGTAAGTAATAATATACTATCGGTGGCGACAACCTGCGAGGAGCGAGAGGCAATGGGAAGCGGTCACCTCCTTCTGCGCAGCAATCATGCTAGCTCTTCTAATGGGTGGCTCACCGTCCGTCCGTCTATTGGCGACAGGCCGTGTCAACGGCGTATTAGTGTTCCACACGCTTCAAAGAGATGCCAACAAAGCAGAGGGGCCTGCCAGGCCAGGGCCACCGCCTGCCGGGGTTGCGGGTTGTTCGTAAGAGATACCGCGGCCCCGTAACGTAAAGGACAATAGCAGGAACATAGGTTTTAGTCAGTATAGGTCTGGCACTCCCTGAGCGGGGGAAGTTATTTGATGATTTCCCATCCGCAAAAAAATATATAGTCTAATATAATAAATATATAGTCGTATTTTATCTCGACATTTTTCCAAGTCTTCACAACCGTCCGAAGCAGGGGCGGGCCACTATAGTTGTTGAACAATAATGAATACGTCAGCGCAATCGCGACACCGCGCGCTATACCTTGAATATTTTATGGGTAGTTACTCAGTAAATCAGTCAGTACCTACGTTTTCGAATAGCATGTCGTTCGCGACTTAATCTCATCTCTCAATCACTTCATTAGTTTTCTTATTTGTGTTATTGACTTGTTAGGTTAGCGACCGATCTCCAAAAACTAGTTATTGATAAACAATAATCCAACTTATTCGGATCTAAGTAGGTACCAACTTCCTTAAGTAGGAAAATTTCATCAAAAGTACGCCGTAAGAAACCTTCTAAAGACAAATTACAGCAGTCCCTTGATACTCATAGCTCAGCGGATAGGGAATCAAACAGAACAATTTTTAAATTAATTTCTTCAGATCATGTTTATCTCCGAGAACCCATTTTTCTAGAGGTGGGTAGGTAGTGATCCCAGGAGAAATTTCGAGTTTCGTTGTAAACTGCATAATTCCATACTGTGTTTCCAACGTTTGAAAATTACATTACAAAAACTGTTTAGAAGTTCATTCACCTGCCTTTAAATGTAATTAAAGAACGTATCCTAATATCAAAATGTCGGAACACTGGAAAGTGGAAGTGCTAAACCTCCGATTTATTTTAGGAATAATTTATTTGCTAAGAAAACAGGTGTTCCTAGTTGTTAAAATTGGTGCTTTTAGGACATACAAACGTTATTTTAATTTTATATTATAATAGGTCTAAAGCGTATTCATATAACAAGTATTTCCAAAGAGATTCGAAATACATATAGAGCGGACATTGAAAATATTGATCCCGCGCATTTTTGATTTTGACACACGAATACTACTTAACAAGCGGGTATGTGATACTAGACAGAACGATTTGTTACCAAGTTGTAATAAGTGTTGGATTACGATTTTCGTCTTCAGTTTCCGTCTAAAGCTTGTAAATATTCTAAATAAAAAAAAATGATTTAATAAAAACCTTGACATATAGTGCTCATAAAACTACACAAATATTCTGTTAGACTGTAGAAACAACAGTTTGTTAAGCTCAAAGTAATATATATACAGTGTGTCCGGACATGGACTAGCAATATTCTAAACACTTAAATATTAACTATTTTAAAATACAATTATACTCTAGGCTTGGGTCCAATACACTTCCCCGCTATGTGGCAGCCATTTTGTTTTTTTTGTTGAAATATGCTCTATGCGAGTACAAAACAAATCATAAATCTCGAAGTTTTAGTCATACTGAGATAAAAATAGGCTTATTCAAAAGGTAATAATATTTTCGACCATCTGCAATACAAAGCAATGTGTTCACAATATCACAACTTTTGAAAAAAAAAATGTGAAAGTCGAAAAAAAAAACTAAAATTATGCAATTCAACCGATAACTGTTAATTACTACAAAAACATACCCGACAACTTTTTTATTTTTTTTACTAGATCGACAGATTTTGAGCTAAGCTACAATACAACATAAAATTCACAACTGTATGTCTAATATTTTAAGAGTTATTGTTGTTTGAACATAGCGGATGCGCAAGCACAAAAGGCCTTTGTCTTTGTATAGGTAAACCTCACGGAGCCCGAGAACTTTCCAACGAATGCAAAACCGTGGAAATCGGTTAGTGCGTTCTGGAATTATAGCGTCAGGAAGGAAAACCCGACTTATTTTTATATAGTAGATATCTAAGTAAGTACTCAACACTTGATCGATTCGTGCTCTCTTTAAAAAATGTTATCTATAATGTAAAATAAAAGTTTTTTTTTTCAGACGTGTCGAGATTTTACCCAAGAAAAGCTTTTAACTACTTGAACTCGAATCACAATTACAACGGCGCGTTCTTCTAAAAATTCGCACCGACCGCATTTTGGCGGGGTGGACTTCAATCGAACAAAAGTTTCAACGATGTATGTAAATGAGGCGCCACGCCGACCTGAGCTGCTCGATCCTAAAATGGAAAATGCCTTTGTATTTTTAGAAGAAGAAAAAAGGTGTATTTGTTTTTGTGTAGAACATGCTATAAGTCTAATGTAACCTTTATTAAGTTCGACAACGAACTTGCTTAAAGTTAGGCACCTAAATGTTCTTTCAGACCGTCTAGGTTTAGTCAATTTAGTACAATGCCCTAAAAAGGCACTACGATAAAGATTAATGTCTTTTCATGACGTGCAAAAAAGAAAGGGACAGTGGTTAACACCCAAAAACCTATTAGGTACCTACTCTCGGATTGTAAAAGGGTTTCTGAATATAAGTTTGATTCCATTCAGATTTTGTGTATGTACATACCTATTTTAAACCAATACAGAACTATTTAGCGCAGCATAATTATTTGAATATATAATTATATCCTTAATCCTATTCTAAACCGTTAAGTATGAGTAAGACAAAAATACGTTATGCAATGTAGTCCCTCGTCGTGTTTTGTAATTGTACATGATTTTAGCTGTTTGTGTATTATTTAAATGTAAATTAATTATATACGCAGCGTCGAAACAATCGGCGAATACCGAACACCCGGGGCGTTACTACAACTAGTCTACTAAACACGAACTTTGGCCTAGGTCAAGGCTGGCCAATGGATTTTCCTGGAGGGCAAAATCTTTTAGTTTGCGGCGGCGCCGGGCCACAGACTATGGCCATTCATACATAAAATATTATACACATACAAAAGTAAGGAACCAAAGTTGGAATTCCGGGCTGATTTTTTTTTGGAGGTAGGAAATGTCATTCTAAATCAGACCGAAATTCCAACTTTGGTTTGTGCGGCGGGCAAATTCAAATGTCTTGGCGGGCCACTTGGTGGCCCGCGGGCCTGGGATTGGCCAGCCCTGGCCTAGGTAGTGCATATGTGTTAGATTGCTAGAAAGTGGAGGTAAGACGACTAGTGCTCGTAGGTGCAGAGTTTCTATGCATTGCACTTAGGCAAGCGGGGCGAAAATTCGGCCACATGTGCGCAAGCACGCTTGGCAACTTGCGATGTGCTTAGTTTCGTGCTAAAACGCTACTCAACTTTATATCGCTTCCCGGTTAGTGTGAATCTTTGCTTGTTTTGCTCTTTGCATGCTGGATAAACAAGGAGCAGGCGTAGGCTTGTACAAAATGGTTTTCCTAGTAGTGTCAATTCTAATTAAGTAATTTTGTGTTGGCCTTAATTTGATTTATGAAATCGAAGGGGTAGTGCGTCCCAACCCTGCTCTGATTTAGCAGGGTCGGGACGATCACGAATCGACGGTGATAAACTGAGTTGAATGTATGTGTGCAATATAAATTGTTTAAACTTTCTACCTATGTTCGAATTTTGACCCGAGAAATGCTTATATTGTAAATTTTAAAGTTCCAGCTAAAGTTTGGTTCCTTTTGCATGTGTTAATCCTACCGCGTATATACTTTTGAAACTCATAAACATGAGTACGTACATTGTGAGTTGTTAAAATGTGTGCCAAAGTTCGGCTTCAATTTTCAAGATATTCAAGATGTTTCGGAAAGTGCACACAAAGTTACATCCTCAATACTCTTGTGATGTTCCGGAATATGCAGACTAGAACTAGGAAACATATTTGTACCTACCATTTATATTTTATACAAGTAATCAAACCGTAAGCATTGATAGCCTGGCTGGGTCATACGTAAACGTATAGAATACTGTCTACATAGAGTGGCGGTAGGCAGCACTACACTGGGGAAACTCCGTTGCCGCGGCAAATCACCGCACAGCAGACAGACTTCCGGTGTTATCTCATGGTGGCATGGAGAAAGCGCCCCAAAATAGTAGCGATAAGTCCCCTCTTTGAAGAGAGACCTCTCACCTACCCCCTGTTGCAGGTGTTCACCGGACACGGAAGTTTCGGGAGGTTCCTGCTCATAATCGGGCGGGAGCAAATGCCCGGATGTCAAGCAAGTAAAGCACAATGTGGCGGTCTGCCCCGGTTGGGCGGAGACCTGCTGTATCCCCGTAAGCAGGCGGCGACCTCTTGCGCCTGGTCCTGATTCCTGATACAGTCCATAAGGACCACAACATCGCGGCTGGGAAACATAAAGGGCAAAAGAAGGAATGTGGATGGGTTTTAGTAAGTAAAATTTACAATCCCCGCTCCCATACGAAAAAAAGTAGTGATAGTCTGGTGTTGTAACCATAACGGGATTGCTAGGTCACGAGTTGAAACTGAAAGCACACACCTCTGAGTTTTCAGATTCATGTGAGTATTGTATAATTATCACATGTTACACTGAAAGAAAACTTCGTGAGGAAATCAAACATACCTGAAAGATATTTCTCGAACGCATGTAAGGGCAAGTCAGAGGCCTTAGGGCAGTACAAAAACTCTGACATCAGGTTAGCCACAATTCAAAGGAAAACAAAGATATTTAATACGAAATAGGATGAGGTTTCGTGGAATACCTACTTCATTAATTAATTAATTTCCTTCAATTCACGCTTGAACTGTATACAAATAAAGTTTTCACGTTTTCGCTTCCCAACTTGATGTTATACCAAAAAATAGAACAAAGGCATTCCTATGAACGCTTAGTTATAAATAGGTATATCTTGATATATATACTTATATTTCTATCAAAGTATATATTAATGGTCAAGTAAATCAGTCAGTCGCAATAATATATCCAATCGGCCTAGTTATCTCACTAACTCTCCATTCCTTTGATATTTGGTTTGACCGTGAGCTTGGCTCACCTGTCGTCATGTCATGTCATCCTATCAATTAGCTCTATCCCGACTGTTTGCGTACCGAACTGTTATTGTTAAATATCTTTGAAATAGGTACTCATTTAGAAATGTAATATTAAGTACTTGTTTGATGTTAGATAAACTTGGTGTTTCGTAAGTTCTTGCATAAACGTACTTACCTACTGCCGTGCCTAACAAAAAGTTTGCAGTCTTTTGCAACAGTTTCGCTGCTATTGACTAAAATGTAAAAGTTTGAAATTACGTTGGTATACGTTTTACACACGCAGCCACTATGAAATCCTGTGTCCAATAGACACTTCATGTACTTAGGTACTTCTTTTAACCATACTTATTATGTAGGTAGGTATTATGTATTCAATGAAAAGCATAGAAAGCTTTCACAAATCTTTATCTGAAAGAAGAACTGAGATTTAGTTAACTGCCCTTTGTTTACTCCTCATAAATTCGAAATATTGGGTCAGTTCACTGGAATACTACCTTTTATATTATCAAACTTTTGTATTTAATCGTCGCGAATAAAAACTCTTTCCGTGGCCATAATAAAAACTGTACAATAGTAATCATAAAAATGAGAAATAGTACCGAAGCGCGGCCAAAATAATAATCGCCTGCCGTCTTCAAAGTTCAAAAGTTTCACAATGCCAAGACCACTGTAATTGTATTTGAAACTTTCACAGTGACTCTTAGGTATTGCACCCAGATGTAAGAATCCTCTAAACATCAAAACACAGATACAAGATTTTTAAATCAAGGAAGATGGGTAACCATAATATCTTGCCTTTATAGATGGACTAAAATATTTTAGAGGTTAAAGAAACGGCCATTTTGAATATAATAAAATGATAATGTACTTGAGAGTGCCGTGCCAAATAAATATTTATTTTTTTAAACCGAGCCCCTGTTTTTGACACCGGCCGTAAACATAATTACGTACATCTTTAATGTTACCTACTTATTTAAATGTTCTAACTTAATATCTTTTGTAATCCAAAAGCCTAATATTACACAAAGCGTCATAAGCGTTAATTCTGTAATTATGTCGACGTGAACAATGCTTAGTTATTAATTAAGGACATGAATGTTTTAAAAACACGTCTAACCGAGTGTGTCGTGGTTGCGTTTCTTAGGAATGACGATTGATATCTTACTGGTTATAAATTACGTTTCCCAACTCAAACACACGAGTTCATTTTCGCCATCACCCGACGATATTTTCACATAATGTGCTCGAGGGTCGCTATCTTATAGATTTATCTAGATGGCGAAGGAAGTTTTGGAAAAATGTTGTTGCAATTTCGACTGAAATTCTTGAACTAACATTTTGTCTAGGATCTATACTTAGATATACTTACTATACGTTTCATTTCTCTTTCAGGTCCGGATACTGACGAATATTTATGTGAGTATCCAGTTTACCTTTTCCAATTCCCACGCAGTTAGGTTTGAAATAACAAAAACACTTGCATGTTGGGTATTTGTCGAACTTTCACTACTTATAAGTAAATAAATATATTTTTTATACATAGGTCTACATGGGCACTTATAAAACGGTAAAAAAAGTAAACAGTTCCTGTTAGTCGTTTTCTATGGAGAAGAACACTGCCAGAAACAGAAGGAAGCAGTAACTTCCTTCTGCAAAGCAGTTGTGCTAGCGAAGAAGGTTGCTAGACGATTAAGGAAGAGATCTCACACCAACCCAGCTGCCACAGGTTGCGGTTGTCGAAAGCTGCAAAACGGCTCTCGGCCACCGTAGACACGTGTTTGTGGACGGTGAAAAATGGGAAGCTCATCGTCCGTTCGTCTAGCGACGATAGGGCTCTGGAACACAAAACTTAAAAGAAGAACATGGATGGGTTTTAGTCAGTACTAGTAAGACATAAACAACCGAAAAAACAAAAATGT
Source organism: Ochropleura leucogaster (assembly GCA_958449745.1). Taxonomy (NCBI): domain Eukaryota; kingdom Metazoa; phylum Arthropoda; class Insecta; order Lepidoptera; family Noctuidae; genus Ochropleura; species Ochropleura leucogaster. Next base: position 12,161,991 of record OY288204.1, on the reverse strand, counting down.
TCCCAAAAATAAGACCTAATTAACCAAGTGATACAAATGTCATCATTACTGTAACTATTATAAACAAACGATGTTTTTGTCATTTGAAAAATATTATTAAAAAATTCTGATAACTAAGAAAAGAGAATGGTACATCTGAATGGTTTTTCTTTTATATCAAACAAGATGGCATTTGGCTATAACACGCCTGGTGTGAAGCGATGATGCGGCTTTAAGCGGTACCGACAAGAAACCAATTCACTATTTTAAAGAGATCCAGATAATAATGATCAGGGAACAGATAACTCGGCGGTGAAATCCACTGACTGGTGGTTCGCACAATATAGTGTTCTATACGGTGTTCTTTTTTTACAATGAGTACTACTTACGGGTTGACCACTGAAAACCAGCGCTGTGCTGTGGGCTCCCATAGCACAGCATCATGCTGAGTGGTGACCTAAGTGCCACGACGTGCAAGCTATTTTTTTGTCCGTGTAAATATGTATTTGTAAATGTTTGTGATGCTTTGCATTTCATCATCGGGCGGGAGGAAGCGCCCGGGTGTCACCATTGTGACGATCTGCCCAGCGTGGGCGGAGCACCGCCGTGCCCTCGTAGAGGCGATCGGCGGCGGCGATCTCTCGCGTCCGGCCCTGGTTTAGGCCCTGGTCCGGAACGAGAGGGAATGGGAAGCGGTTACCACCTTCTGCGAAGCAGTAATGCTAGCAAAGGAGGTGGCCGGGCGTTTGAGGGAGAGAACATCTGCCCAACCCAGCCGCCGCGGGAGACGCCCATGGCGCCGGGCGCCGCGAGACGACTCCCGGCCACCGTAGATGCGGGCCTGTGGGCGGTGAGCAATGGGTAGTTCACCGTCCGTCCGTCGATTGACGACAGGCCGTGTCGACGGCGCGTTTGTGTTTCACGCGCGCCTCAAAGAGAGTCAGCAAAGCAGAGGGGCTTGCCAGAGCCTCCGCCTGCCGGGGTTGCGGGTTGTTCGAAAGAGATACCGCGGCCTCGGAACGTAAAGGGCAATAGAAGAAACATGGGTGGGTTTTAGTCAGTACAAGTCTGACATGCCCCCAAGTCCTTGGATGATTTCCCACCAGAAAAAAAAAGTGCTTTGCATTTTTAATGTTTATTTTTTTGTTATTTTGTGTGCTAGTCGTAATTCTCGACAAATAAACATTTAATCATTATTTCCTTCAAATAGTATTTGGTAAGTTAGGTACAGTCAGGGGTGTGAAGTGCAGAGGCATAATTACAACGTAACAGCTTGACGTTTAGTTTGACTTACGACCTTTTATATTCAAGCATATAATGTAGTCGTTGTCGTCAACAAGTGATTGTAGCTCATAATTTCAACTTGTAAATTAGATTCGGGATGGCTTACCGGTTAATCGGGTTCCGACAAATGTGCGAATCAATTAGCCGTAAGTTCAAATCTAACGCAAGATGCAGACTTTTTGTAATTTTTTATTTGGTTGGTAGTAATGGGACAGAAATATTATATTCTTTACGTTGTTTGCTTTGTTTACACAATAATTCGTTAAGTTAACGTTTAAAAACTCTTTTTTTTATTACATTGCTATGAACTGTGCGAGCACTATACAGTCAGTGCGTTTACTTGTATGAGTTTTGTCTCAACATTCAACAGATAACACACACTAATAAACTGTAGTCGCACTATATTATAGCGACATTATATTATCTCTTTTGCATTTACGCGTTATAGTGGCTACCCGTTCGTTACATTGCATTGCTAAAATTCGCTAGATATCAGTAACTACTGCTAGCTGTTTGAGTATAGTCGTGGATTTACGATTAAAGTGTCCCGAGTTCGAGTTTCAAATACAGCGCAAATTAGTTTTTGTTTCTTTGAAACCATAATTATGTAAGATTTAATCAAAATTTGTTACGTTTGTGTTAAATAAGTAATATTAACTTCACTATTCATGTGATTTGAAATTTATCTTTGCGGTGTTAGAAGGGGAAATAAAAAAGGCGTGCTGAATGAAAATAAAAATGTTTATTCGTTTTATTATACAATAACAAACTTTTATGAGAATTGTGACGTCACATTCCTACCTAGTAATAAGTTCACATGTAACTTTTTGACTCTTATTTTTTGTTGAGTAGTGGGTATACAGTCAATTATTCATATTAACTTATCAAGAAAAGGATATTTTAAATTGTTGATTACCCACTTATTATAATTAAAGGCTCGTAAATATTTAAATATCATTGTGTGTCGGTATTCATCAGAGATTTAATGATAACTAATATTTATGATTTAGACCTTATGAACATGTTTTTTTTTATGTAACGTCACAATGAATGCATTGAGGTTATAGCTTAAGTGTTCATTTTCTTAGCGAAAAGAAGATTGAAACTAAACCTCAACTTAAGAATTATGCATTTATGTTAATGTTACACAATATTTAGTTACACTGCCTAGAATAAAAACCAAAAGATATAGGTATTATTAATATTTAGTGTATCCCCCGTTATTATCTATACAGTCAAGTAGACGTTTGCGCATGGAACCTACAATATTGCCACATATCTCGGTTCCTCTTAAACTTTCCCACACCTCCAAGCAATGTGCTTTTAATTGTGGAATACTCCTCTCATCCCGGGAGTCCCACCTTTGCACCATCAAACCCCATAGATTTTCTATGGGGTTGAGGTCGGGTGATCGCGCTGGCCATGGAACAACAATGATCTCCGGGTGATTCTGAAACCATTCACGCACAGTGCTCGCCCGGTGAATAGGACAATTGTCCTGGACAAATGCTAAATGTGTCAGCTCATCAGCTGGGTAAATGTTGCGCACAGTTGGTAGCATGACGTCATTTAATACTTCTACATAAGTAGAACTGTTGGCGCGAGGAAGAATAAAAGCAAGTTCTCCTAGCCCTGCTGCACTCATCCACCCTCACATATTAATAGTAATTCGACCTGATTCTGTATTAGGGATTACGTTTCTTTCGCACCAACAATGTTATCCCTGCGCCATAAATGAAGCCTACCCTTTTGACTTGATTTAAAAGTCTTTTCATCTGAAAATATGGTGCTATTCCAGTCAAAATCTAAATAGTCGCGAGCGAAACGTAACCTTTCTTGTTTGTGTCGCTCTGTCAGGAAGGGCTTTTTAGCGGGAATGCGGTGATGCAAGCCTTCAGCGTGAAGGGCACGGCGCACAGTTTTAACTGAGGTGCCGAATAATTCCGCGAAGTGTCGTGTTGGTGTAAAGCCATTCATTTCAAATTCGTCTACCATTTGGCGTCGCTGTGCCTCGCTAATGAGCGGCGGCCTTCCACTTCGCTGTCGACTCGCAAGGCTACCCTCTTCCTCATAACTTTTAATCCACCGACTTACAGTATTCCTCTAAAACAAAAAAGAAAATGATATTAAGCAGCTATATAAAAATATGGCTCCTTTTCTGGAGGGTATAAAAAATTGCTTACGAAATGTTCTCAGACCTAATTAATATTTATTTATTCATAAAACAATTGGCATTGTTTTAATAACATTACATAACCGTCAATAATAGTCCTACATTAATTAATTTGTAACAGCTAAAAAACAATAAATAGTGAATTTAAAAAAAACAAAAATTATAATCAATAAAAATTTTAGTAAACAATATTATTGTTAATAAAAATCCTTATGTTATTATGATTATGGTTCTCACGACAAAACACAGTAACATCCTCCGTTTTTTTGATAGTCGTTTAATAAAAAGAATTACAGGTTTAAGTTACAATCCACAAATATAATACTCACATTTAGTCCGGTTTCATCAGATATTTGTGTTCTATTTAGACCACTTCTATGCAGCGCAATTATGGTTGCCTTCGTCTCAATATTAATATTTGAGTGCATTTTGATTTTTGAGAATAATTAATGAGCCACACGTCACTAACCCACAACTACAATCAATCGACAACGTGAATTCCGATTAAGTTAAAAACTCATTGCTACCCAACAGAAACATTAATTCTGTAGATCATTTTCTATGATCTACCATCATAACTTTGCTAATTGTGTGAACAAAGCGAACAAGTTTAAGAATATAATATTTACCCATTACTTCCAATCAAGTAAAAACTTACAAAAAGACTAGCGATTCAGCGTAAGATTTGAACTCACGGCTTACTGTTTCACTCATGTAACCGCACCCATTTAACCGTTTAGTCATATGGACTCGAAGTTTTTGGTTGAAATTATAAGCTACAATAACTTGTCGACGGCAATGACTTTTTGCTTGAAAATAGAAGGTCGTAAGTCAAACTAAACGTCAAGCTGTTGCCTCGAGAGTTTGCCACTCGAATTCTGGCGCCGACTGTACTTCTTGATCTTGAATAATATATTACATTTTCACATAGCAACTAAGTACAGATTACAGTGATTACAATACACAATGGGGTGTTGATCGCCAGTGGCAATATCATTCACGACAATAGATCGATGCATTGATTGAAGTGAGTTAATTGAAATTCTGCCCCGATCAGCTACCCAAAATTACGAGCTCGTGTACAAGTGTGCTTAGTAATAGTTATATGATATGACATTACTGCGGATTCACCCGAGTGGAGTTTGGTAATAGCTCCACAGTAATGTGTTACTGGTTAATCCAAGTTATAAACTATCTGTGTGCTAAATTACACCCAAATATGGGTTGTTCGAAAGAGATACCGCAGCCCCGGAACATAAAGGGCAAAAGAAGGAACATTTTAGTCAGTACACAACTGACAGTCCCTGCCGCTCCGCCCAGAGTGGGGAAAGTTATTTGATAATTTCCCATCCGCCTAAAAAAAAACAATAGGAAAAAAGGAATAACCGGGAATAGCAAATAGAGAAATCAGACTGTAAGAAACCTTTCAAGGTATATTTCTCCACAAATTCATATACTTAACGCCAATGAAACTGGCACAGCGGTGCACCGCAGAAAGTTTTAGAGATTGTTATGAATATGCAGAGCCTTCAAATTGTAAGCGCAAACTTTGACTGACGAATATACGAACCTACTCACTGCCTTCGAGAATAATTATATTTAACCCACATTATCTTACCTACATAATATACTAATTATACATACATTTCTAAGGTTCCGTACATAAAAAAAAACCGGCCAAGAGCGTGTCGGGCCACGCTCAGTGTAGGGTTCCGTAGTTTCCCGTCCGTCACAATAAGTGTTCCCACTTATGAGTTTATTATTTGTTTGACGTTGAACACTAGGGAATTGTATTTTATTATTATACAAGTATGGGAATAGTGCGTTAACGTAAACGTGCTGCGAATGACTTAAACTATTATATAAACTATCATAGACCCGTAATATTCCATTGATGTAATAAATGCAAATCCAATGCCCCACAAACCCGACTTCTCTTTTCGCCATATATAATTTATAAATGACACTCAGGCTCTATTAGTTCCGGGTAAAGAAAAAGAGACACTTCTCTAGGCCGAAACGATGTGTGTTGGCCTTTTGGGATAACAAATCATGAAAGGCGCGCACAGCGTCTTCCTTAACATGATTGTTAAGTTCAAAATATACGAGAACATTTTAATACCGGACAAATCAAAATCAAACCTCGACAACTAATTAGATTATGCACTCATAAATAAAATTACGAATATATTTAAGAGCAACTTACTTTACCAGGGTAGGTCATGAAAGCACGGAATATCTTAACATCGACTTTAAAAAATCACGTCATTACACAACGCCATCTATCGAACCATTTATGAACTGGTTTTTACCTTAACATTTGATGGTGTTAAAAAAATGAATTTTAGTTTTGTTCTAAATTGCCTTAGCATGTTCTTAATAGAAGTTTTATGTAGTTATAAGATACCACCAATGCCAAGGAGAGACCAACCGAACAATTCGGTAATACCCGATCCAATGTACCAATGTATAAGTACCTACAGCGCCATCTCTCAGGGAATTGGGTTACTAATTAATAATTTTGGATTACGAGAACCGATTTCAATAATTCTTTTTTTGTTTGAAAAAAGATACGGTTAGGATAATAAAATATGTAAACGAAGTTAAAAAAAATGCTTGCATATACGATTATACTACAAACTTAGTCCAGAAATTATTTTGTAAAACTTTTTGTCTTTTTTGTACAAAAACTGTTGTGTCAATCAAGTTCAAAATAATTTTCATAGAAAGTCCTTATAAAGTTCTACTTTTCAGATTTTTTGAACTTATGGTTCAAAAGTTAGAGGGGGGGGGGGGGACACATTGTTTTTTACTTTTAGAGCGATTATTTCGGAAATTATTGACATTATCAAAAAGTGATTTTAGTAAACCCCTATTCATTTTTAAATACCTTTCCAACAATATATCACACGTTGGGGTTGAAATTAAAAAAAAATATCACTTCCCACTTTGCATATAGGGTGGCTACCCTGATATAACATTTTTTTGTTTTTTTTTATTTTACCACTTTGTTGGCGTGATTAATATACATATTGGTACCAAATTTCAGCTTTCTAGTGCTAACGGTCACAGAGATTAAGCGAGGACGGACGGACGGACGGACGGACGGACGGACGGACGGACAGACAGACATGGCGAAACTATAAGGGTTCCAAGTTGACTACGGAACCCTAACTAGTTGACTACGGAACCCTAAAAAACGGTATCCTTTAATGGATCACTTTGTTGTCCGGCTGTCTGTCTATCTGTCAAGACCCTTTATTTCGGGAGCGAGTGAAGGTATCGAGTTGAAATTAAAACCATAGGTATACTAAAATGTGTGGTCCCTTTGTGCTGTTAAAAAGCCAACTCTCTAAGTCTATGCAGTCAAAAGTTGCCCCACACTAGGATTTCTCCTGTATCGTGAGTGCGTTTACAAACATTTAAACTCACAAACAGCCAGACCATAGATGAGCTGCAACCCCAGAGATAGCAAGTATGCAGTGCGGATAAGCAATTAACTGGTAAAAATTAAGCTTTTAAACAGTACGATAAAATTTGCGATTTTACAGTGTATGTTAAAGTTTCCACCCGGAAAAATCGATGCAACCCGCCCCTGTCAAGGGGCCACCGAAACTTAAGAACAAATGGATATGAGAAAGTTTAAGCATGAGTAAAGGGTATTCAATTTCTTTAACGACCATCATTTTTGCCGGGGCTTGCCATGAATCTCCAAGATAAGCGTTTAATGGAAATAACAGCTCGCCGAAGAACATTATGGTCATACGCGAACTATCGCCAGGCCATAACCTTAAAAGGGTAATATTTCTGCATAAACAAACTATTTGTTTCTTCTTCGTGTTTTTATGAAATCCATTACGACTATGTTTATTATACTTGTCTTTGTACCTACCGTGTAATGTACTTGGACTGTATGAAGTAGATAAGAATTGGGAGACTGGGTTTGTTAGAAAAGGTTTGATTTAGTGTTCTATGTAATAAGCTTGTCATATTCTTGTACTCAATCATAGACTACATCTTACATTAGGGACTTAGTGCGACTGTGTATTGTTTTTGTTTTCTGATGATGATGCCATCTAGCCGATTTAGTTCACAGCGATTGCACTGGATGTCTTTGATGGTTGTCTGTGCGGCTCTATTTTGTGTTGTTGGGTAGCTGGTATATCTAGCTTTCCTATGCTAGCTTCATATTATGTATTTATATACTAGCTATTCCTCGCGGTTTCACCCACGCTGCTCAGCACCTGTTGGTCGTAGCGTGATGTTATATAGCCTATAGCCTTCCTCAAGAAATGGACTATCCAACACTAAAAGAATTTTTCAATTCGAACCAGTACTTCCTGAGATTAGCGCGTTCAAACAAACCAACTCTTCAGCTTTATAATATTAGTATAGATAAGTTTTATAAATGTAATTATTCGTTTTGTAAAATGAATCACCACAGACTACCTACAGTACTGTCTCTCCTCCTTTAAATCCATCCAAAGGTTGTCTTAAAAAGATCGCTTTTAGCGATATATAACCGCCCCTTGTGTCACCTTATTTATAAGTTGTGTACTGTTATTCTTGTAATTTGTATGGTGTGCATATTAAAAATATTCTATCCATCTTTCCTAAAGCTCCTTGTTAATACGTCTGAAAATATTGTGTTCCACGTTCGAAATCAATTCATAGGTATAGGTAGCACTCACAAAGTCACGGGTAGCCAATCAAGTATACGAACACAAACCATACATTTCCAAGATAAAATGGTCTCGGGTTGTTTAGTTTTCTTGTGTAATAAGAGATCCACATGAACTGGTTTTTACAGCTTGATTGGTCTTCATGCGTACGACTAGTAAGTAATCGGCATCGGCACAGTGAGAATTGGGAAAAATAGATTAGTTACATGTTTACAGCTCTCCGAACGGTCCGTTATTGGAAAAAACTCTAGTATTGCCTACAGGTATTTGTCGAAAGCATGGGTGTTAGTGCATGTGGGATTTGTTTGGTTCACGAAATCGCACAAAGGATGGCTATTGCAGATTGTTTCTCTGGCACAACATTTTACACTACAAATACTATCCCGATAAAACATTTTGAAGTTTTCTTGTGCACATAGATGTATGATAGTATCAAATACCCAACTAGTATTTATGTATAAGCATTTAAGACGAATAAGTTGAACGAACGAAGCCGCAGTTAAGAGAAAATCTGTCGCATAATAAAAAGAAACAGTAAATGTCCCATTAAGCGGTTCAGTGTATCTGGTATTAACGTCTGTTTACAAACAAACAAACTTAAGAAGAGCCCGAGCAGAACAAATAATAATAAATATCAAATGTTTATTTATAAACGTTCGGAATAGCCTTGGGACAGAGGTTCCGTGTTCTTTCATAATTTTTATTGCTAGAGCATTAGCGAACGTTATTTGAAAAATATGGCCCTAGTATATCGTTAATTGTGGAACATATACAGCTATTTGTTTATTTTTTTAAGTAGAATGAACTTGTTCATTAATAACGAGAATAGAGTATGAATTTAAAAATAATATTGGATTACGTAGCCACGTCAGTCACAAACACAAGTGAAAGATAGCAAAAAAGTGTTCTAAAATTAAAGTACACAATATTCATCATCTGCATCATACTAACTATGTTGAGGGTCGGCTTCCAGATATACTGGATGTAGCAGGATACCAGTATTGTATGTGTAGTTAGTACTGGATATTAAGAGATGTAATACTAACCACTTGATAAAACATTTTGTTAGATCGCTACCTTACACTACAAGTGACAGCTGTAAAAAACGACATAACGTGCTTTCCGAGGCATATAATAATGGCAAACTCGTTATGTTTTCAGACTCATTTTCAGACCAACCTAGGCAACCACGTCACGAGCGGCTGTTATTAAAACGAAAGTAATTGAACCAAATTGTAAGCGGCTCCAATAGTGTTACGTATTAATAATTCGTTGTTACGTCGAATTTGTTTAACATAAACAATATTTATTTTATCCACCTTCCCTTTTATTTTTATTCAAAGCAAACTTTTTATATTTATAGACAAGTCGTAATCTATTTACACATGTTTCGTAGAAATATATTTTAAGTTTCCATCATCAGTTTGTTGCCCCAGAAAAAACACAAACAAAGTTCAAACGCAACTAAAAGGATTCCAGTGTAAACAATGTCGAATCAACACGATGAATTTATCTAAAGGGAAATCTCTTCAGCGAAAAGCAAACACGTCTCGAGCAAAAGACTACGGAGGGATGAGTGATTCACTGGGCTAGAAAATGTTAGTTGATTTTTGAATTTCACACTTCAATACCCGCTTTAACGTGGGGACGGCGCGATTGTGTTTACATGTTTTCGAGTGATCATCCACAATAAAGATGTGCGGAATATATTTTTAACAATACAACGAAACAACCCTTTTATTCAGGTAAATGCGTTCAAATGTGTAGATATGAAACAAATGCTGGAATGATCAAACGTTTTGTGAACAAGCGACGCACATGTAATGATACCTTAAATGTTTACTCAAACATAAGTAGCATTTTCCTATTTATGTTTCAGTAAATACGCAGACGGGATTTTTATGTAAATATTATAATTTATTCAGAAGGAAAGTGTTAAGTGTGTTTGTTTTACAAAAGCTTTTTTATATTCCATGTATTTTTAAGGATCTAGAAAGGTTTTGTATCTTGTCATAAACATCAAACAGTTTAATTTCAGTGTACCAATGCTTTATAATGTCGACATTAATATTCATTTTATTTCCCTAAACATGGTAAGTGTTACGCCAGAATGTAACAAATCTTTCTGCACTTTGGCATGAAACCAAAAAACTTAGTATTTTGTGTTAAAGACGGCGTATTATTACTGAGAGCTCATAAACATAACGGGCAAAGTGGAGTTTTAACAAAAGCTAAATGCCTACATTGTTGTTACAGTTAGCACCCGCTATTAAAGGCAGCGAGAAAAAAGATAATTGGAGTAAAGCCAATTTCTGTAGATGACAGGAAACTTTGTTAAATGTTATAACAGCGGAATTTATGATTAGAAGTTGGAGTAGTGCAGCTTCCAACAGTTCCAACTTTAGAATTCAATTAGGTACCGATTATGGATATTCCCTTTTTTCATGCCGACTTTGTTCTTGTTCAGTCTTTATCTGAAGGCTGTCGTAATCTTTTTGCGTATTTTTTCATTGCTTAATTAAATTGGTAGTGACATTATTTAATCCAGGAGCTAAGTTAAGGATGATTTATCAAAATTGAATTAAAAATAATTGGATTTTTTTCTGTGGTTAGGTAATCTTTGTCTGCTAAGGTTTACTATCCTGTAAAACTATTTTTAGCTTGATTTTAAAAGAATTTTTGCTATTAATTAAATTAGCGAACATCAAAGGTTATCTAGGTTTAGGGTCTCTAACGCTTGGTATATCTGATGAGTATGATCTACTCTTGTGTCTATCCTTTGTTCTGTACACACTTGACTTGATTGCTATTGACCACGAGTGTTGAAAAGCTACTGAAATATATTAGGAAATCAAGGATGATTTCCTAAAAAAATTCAGTAGCTTTTTGTATTATACAAAAATTCATTTTGCGAGTTTTTGTTGCACGATAAATATTCATTCTTGAAACAAATATTTTGATAACTACGCGACACAAAATAAAAAAAAATACAAATTCTAATAGCCTTGTTCGGGACCGAATGTTCGTGTCGAATAATACTCGTCCTGTAAAAAAAAACAAATTCGTAAAGCTGAGTAAAACCTCTTTTACTGTGGGTACAAAGGTTTTCCTAATATATTATAGTAGCTTTTCTTCCCATAAAGCATGTTCTTGAACATACGAAGGTCAGAGCAAGTTATTCAAACTGCAATCAACATGCCCATTAGAATATTTGGTAGCGGTCAAGTCGAGCACTTGACCGCTACCAAATATCCTAAAGATTGAGGTAGGAAACCCTAAATTGAAGTGAAGTTTTCTCATTAATTTGATTACGTCGATCCCAGGGCCCGACCCGTGTCACAAGTTACTTCATTAGTTACGCAACTTGCTGAAAGTAATCCGACCGAATTAGGTTTTGTAAGACACGAATCATCAAAATTATACCGACGTTAGCTTACTTTTTATGTATCATATACGTAATTGTACGGAACGTTCACTGCCACCCGCGGCCCGAGCACACCCACATATGCGAGATTTGTTTATTATAAATTAGCAGCCATTAATAAGGGAGGAGCTACACATTCGTGTCGTTTTAACCAAAATATGCTGCGATATGCAAACTAGACGATTCATAAAATTAGAATTTAAAATCAAAGCTCCGTTGCAGAGGTGTTTTTGTCTGCGAACAGCGACACAGCGTACATAAGTTACGCCGAATATTTATGTTGGGTGATGCCACCTACAGGCCCACGCTCATATTTACCGCCAAGATCTCGTTTACTGCACTCTTGTATTTGCATTTTACATGTATTATTTTTGTTAACATTATTTTATGTTCCAACAATTCAAGTGGAACGTTTTCTGAATTAGCTTCGTGGGTCCTCGATTATACTTTAAAATATGCGGATTATGACTGAATATTTATGGGTACACATCAAAAGGGAAGGAATCCTCAGGTGGGATACAAGTGGCATGCTCGAGTACCTCTTGGTAAACAGAAATCAGTTTAAAAGGCGTTAGTATCTTTACCTCGTGATTTATTTGCCTATATAATACTTAATTACAGTCGGAGGGCAGTAGAATGCGATGAAGATTGCATTAGACGTGTTATCCCCGGGTAAGGCACATTACTTGGCAGACCAAGCCCGGGTTTAATTGATCTAGGCAGGATGATGGATTGTTGCCAGTAGATGCGGTGGGCTACGGGTGGTTTGCGGTGGATAAAGACGAATCTGAGTGCCGCTTCCGGAAGACGCTTTTGGTTACGCAAACCACATCATATATCTATACTCTAGAATTATTTTATTTAAGGGTTAGATATTTCAGTCTCATAAACAGAATTCTTTTCGATTTTTGACAGTCGGTTTAAAAGTGATCGGGTATATACAGAGTGTAGGTAAATGTTAGTTATAACAGAAATATGATACAATCAATTTGGTTGTTGCTCTGTTATGTTTATAAGTAATTAGTTCATATTTGGGTTAACAAGCCCATGTCTTAGTAATAGGCAATTAGAAATGTTCTCATAGTTTCAGAGCCTCGTGCTTATTTTACTTATATATCTACATACTAGCTGTCTATCTAACATGTCAGCTTAATTAGCAGTTATTAAACCGGGTGTAAGGTGCCTGTCTTTTCATCCCCGTCTAAAGTTGTATTTCATTCATAAAATATTGTCTCTAAACTTAATTAATGTTAATAACTGGCCCGGGGGTTTTTACTGAATCGCCAGTAATTAAATTTGAAGTAAGCTCTCTAAAAGAGCTCGTTAAGAGGATATAATACAGTGTAGTGTTGTAGTTTGCGTTTTAAGAGCTTAAAGTATTAAGCGACGAGGCTGCGTCGCCGGTGACAAGCGACTTAATTAACTCAGTACAAACATAATAAAATAGTGTCAAAAATAGTCGTCGTCTTTGCAATGACGCGCAACTCTGCTGCTACTGCAAACATAGCTGATCACCGTTAATTACAGATGAATGAGCTCGACGTCTAATCAACACGCTCTGTTTTAATTTCCAAAAGTTCCATGCACTCTCTATTCTTATCTTTGAATTTTAAAGATAATTCATATTCAGCCAAGTCTATGATTTTCGAATCAAGTTTTGAAATTGAAAGCATTTAATAATAAAACTAACAGATCGACGAAATTAAACGTGTCTCCTGTGAATGACTTTTTAAATGTCTACCCACCAACCGACGTCGTTTGTAGGGTTGGGAAGCCAGTCGATAATAAAAGGTTGCTCTACAATTTAGTTTCAGCCGTCGCTTCGCTGCAACGTCTAAGGAATTTAAATTTTTCCTTTGCGCTCCATCGGAGATAATCAAACAGCTGGCGGGCACTCCATGTTTTGAATATTAATGATATTAATCACGCTTCGTGTATTATTATTGTGCTACCACAAACACTGCATAATAAATGAATGAATGAATAACTTTATTTCGGGTGGCATAGACCCATAATAAAGTTTTCTTAAATCGCTTTCATCCAAGTCCTTCGTACAACTTTACTAGATTAAATTCTATCTCTTAAGTGTACTGAGTTACTCAAACTTAATTTTCTTTAACTCTAGTTGTACTGAATTCCTACATTCATTTGACTAGTTGGTCGTACAGTACCGTAATTTTTATAATAAGAAGTAAGAACGTTGGTAAGCATAAACATCGCTTTGTATTTGCCACAAAACAGCAATGTTAAATCGCTAACAGTGAACTACCCTGTAATAAATTAGTTGTTTTAGCGGAAATGGCATCGTCTTAGAAAGGGCCATAAAGACATTTAGGATTGAGTTCTACTGTGGCTGAGCGGGACCCGTAGGTACGTAAGCCGTTATAATAATGCGCATAAAATTCTCCGCCGAGAGCAGTGAGCGAGCGAAGTTGCCAGTATTACTGCTGTGAGTTATTCACCGTCACGTACCCCGGGACTGGTCGCAGTTGCGCCCTGTCCTCGGCGCTACTCTATTTAAAGTCAGGCGTCCCACTGAAACCGGTACAACCTACCACTCGCTGCTATTACGAAACTTATGACAGAAACAATCGAACGTCGTGAAAAGTTTTGCCGAATTGTTTTTCCGACAGGCCCAATGTTGAAGTTACTGCTTTATTATTTTCTGATTAAATTAAATTAACTATTTTATTATGATAGTGTTTTATTTATATTTTAGTCTTCGGAAGTGCATGTGCTTTACAGTTTTGATCATATATCTATATTCTGTAAAATAATATAATACTACGATATGTGCTGTGCTTTATATTTGCAGTAAATACTGGGTGGAATAAAATTTGACTGTGGTTTTACTGAAAAGAAGTAAATGAAAACTTTCATTTACAAAGTTATTTTATTTCACGACATTTTTATTTGAGTATACAAAATGAGTTACGTAAATAGGGCCGTGGTGGCGACAACGTGTTGCTTGTTGTTGATTTTTTATATTTTTACTTTTGGGTCACATGTGCTACGTCATAACATGACGTTGAAGTATTTCACTGCACTGTTTGTTTATATAAGCTTTCTGATTGAAATATTTGTGTGAAGAAGGATTTTGTACATTTAACTTTATAATTGAATTTAATATTCTCGTATACTGGGTTGTAATTCAGGAGAAGTCGAGAAGTATTGCGGCGTATTCTAAAATGTGTTATTTGTGTTTTGGCGCTGCGTTAAAGCGAGCAGTACTCGATATTTCAGTTGGGACACTAGTATGCGAAGACACGTACTTACATATTGTTCTCGTTGCAGTTATAAGCTAGTTGACACAGTGGATTCGCTCTCTCGTATTCCTTTAATTTCTAAGTCAAGCAAACAGTGATTCAATTAAGTTCGTTCGATTCAAAAAGTTTGTGGAACGGTTAACACACTGTTAGGGTTATTAGAGAATGTAATTAGGATACTCCTATATTCTCTGAAACAAATCCTAATCAACTTGGAAGAAAGTAGGCAAGTATCTAGTAATAAATCTAATGTTGTACCTCTAATAGAAAAAAGCAAAATGTCAGCGTAGCTACATGTCAATTACCTTTGCCGTCACTCGCTATCAGCCAAACCCACTTCTACTTTGCTCGGGCCGAGGGTAAAGACTAACAGGATAACAATACAAAGGAGACTCGGCGAAATATACCTGGAACATGGTCCTCGAACCGAGAGTACACACGTAACGTGTCATCAGGAAGTTACGTCAATGTCCGATATTCTTTTCTCTCTGAAATATGCTCTGTATATAAGTGGCACGATCACACGACACACAAGTGGTATTGACGTCGCTAGTATGTCAATCAAATTGTTTGGCATTTTAGTTTCATAAAAACTGTCTCACATTAGTTGTGTCCATCAGGTATCAGGAAGAACTCATAAATACTGTATAACTAAAAATCCTACGTCCTACTAATATCGTACTAAATAATATAAATGCGAATGTTTGTGAGGATTTATGGATGTTTGTTACTCTGTCACGGCTCAACGGATCTTAATGAAATTTTGGCAAGGAGATAAAATTTCCTAATTTATTTATTACTAGCTGTGCCTTGCGGTTTCACCGGCTGCTTAACAACTAAGTGTCGTAGCGTGATTATATAGTTTATTGTATATTTCGTGCCTATGCAAAATTTCAAGCCGATCTGGTCAAGGGATCGAGTTCTTCTAATTTCAAATTAGTTAAATATGTCCGTTAAACGCTCACCAACGAAGAAACAACTCGAAAAAGTAACTGCAGATCCAGACTTAACTACTGCGCCTGGCACCCGTTCCCTGTTCCTGCAGTCTGAATCTTCCCCAGATCTCTCAACATTGGGTCAGGATATAGGTGTGACGAGCCGTAAGCGTAAGCGTGGCGACTGTGATTGCATGGGTCGTCTGGACGAAATTCGTTCATTACTATCAGAGTCTTCGGCCAAGTCTGACGAGAAACTTGTGGCATTACAGGCCTCCATCCTTGAAATTAGTACTCAGAACGCAGAAATACAGAGATCTATGGAGTTTATGTCCAAAGATTACGACGATTTAAAAGTAAAACTTGCGAACTTGGAGTCCGAACGTGAAACTGACCGCCGCCGTATCTTTGAGTTGGAAGATAAAGTAGACCTAATAGAACGACAACTGTACTCCACTAAGTTGGAGATTAGGAATGTACCCGAGATACAGGAAGAGAGTAAGGAAAGTCTCCGCGCCATTGTAACAGAGGCCGCCACCGTTATTGGAGCACCGATAAGTCGTAACGAAATAAAAGACGTTTACCGCACCAAGAACAAAAATAACACCTCTACTATAACTGTAGATTTTATCAGCGCAATAACGAAGGACACCATCGTCAAAAAGGTTCGCAAATTCAATAGCGCTAATAAACAAAGTAAGTTAAGTTCAACCCACTTAAAACTCAGCGGACCTAGCAGACCGATATATGTGACAGAAAAACTCACACCCAAAGCTCAACGAATTTATTATCTGGCCCGCCGCTTTTCCGAAGAGTATGTTTATAAATACTGTTGGACCTCGTATGGTAAAGTTTTGCTGCGAAAAGTCGATGGTGAACGACATGTCGTAATAAACAACGAAGCAGACCTCGACAGCCTGCGGCTGAGTACATGACTAGTGTCTTTGTCCGGTAATCTATGTATAATACATAAAATGTCTTGCTTGCTGTTTGTACACTTGTCTCTTTTTTATACTTTTATACTTTTTAAGCCTAACCAACTCATTAATTCAATCAAACACTTCTTCTCACCAGAAATTGAATCACACACTAATTCCATCATTCACACATACTCTTCAGAAATTATATTATATATTCATTCACACATACACTCATATTCGATCACGCACACATTTTCACCAGGAACTAAACAAAACACATATTTAGTCTCGCACATATTCTTCTCAAGAACTGGCTTTATCATTGCAAAATCAAATTTTAGCTTACCTCCCAATAACTGGATTTTCATTTATGTGATATTCAGTTTAAGTCCCGTCGTTATCCTCGAGTTTGAACATCTCTGTCCACTAGCAGTGACAATATTATTAACTCTTGTTAGAAATGATGAATATTGATCAAATATCTCAGGAAATAGACAATGTTTCTATTGCTGAGTCTTATTCATGTTCTCCAGAAGTATGTCAAGATTTTGTTGGACAGAGCACTTGGGGTTTTCGTATTATACATATAAACATCAGGAGTATAAAAAAAAACCTAGATCAATTTGTCACCATGTTAAAATTAACGAAAGTTAAATTTGATTTTATTATATTAACAGAGTGTTGGCTGCAGACTGCGGGTTACATCCCTGTTTTACAGGGATATACTTCACATTCCACGAACAATAATCCAATAAAAAATGATGGCGTCGTAATTTACGTTAAAGACACACTTAACTGCACCACATTTGAACCCTTGTTTTCAGATGCCAACTGTTTAATAACATCTTATAATAACACAGCCATAATTTCGATATATCGTTCTCCTTCCTATTTAAACCCAGCTAATTTCTTATCTAGCTTAAGTGATATTATTACATCCGTGAAATCCCAAAGTAACATCTTGCTTATCGGTGATATAAATATTGATATCAAACCCAGTAACACTGACCGTCATTCAGACGACTATTTGACTTTAACAGCAACACATGGGTTACTGCCTGCTCACACTATACCGACAAGAATAAACAACTGCCTGGATCATGTCATGATGAAGACTAAATCGCCAGCCAAGGTTCTCGTACTAGATACCCACGTTACTGATCACCTTCCTGTCGCTATATTCTTAGGTACTAATAAATCAATCGAAACCCCGCCAAAAAAAAGCTCAATTAGATACGACTATGACGAAATAAAAAAGGAAATTAATAACCATGATTTCACTTCCGCTCTCAGCACTACAGATCCAGACCTAGCAACAAATATTTTAATAGCTGACATTCAAACCATCATAACAAGACATTCCAATATTGTTCACACACCTAATAGAAAAACAGTTATAAAACCCTGGATGACAACCGGTTTAGTTCGTTGTCTCCGTAATCGTGATAAAATGCACCGACGGGTCAGTCAGTCCCCGAATAATACAATATTAAAAACGTCATACACACGGTACCGCAATTTTTGTAATTCCCTACTTAAAAAACTGAAACGTACCTATGAAAAAGCCGAACTTAAAAAGGCGCAAAATAACCCGAAAGCTACCTGGAAAATAATAAAATCAATCACACACAGTACTCAACAAAAACAATCCCCTAACGCCCTGCTACAATCCTCCGTCGAGCCGATTGTATCCGTTAATAATGCCAATAAATTTTTTGTTAACGTTGGAACTAATCTTGCATCGAAATTCGCCAAAAACACCCCATCTGGTTATTCATCTTATTCCCCATCCCCAGTTAACTCTTTGGTTATACCATTGGTTGATGAAGGACTTGTTATAAGCACTATAAATAAATTACGCAGTGATTGTGCAGTTGGGTGGGACAACATCCCATCTATAATATTAAAGCAATCAAGTTTTATTTTGGCTCGTCCCATTGCCCATATTTGTAACTGCGCCATCAATTCGGGAGTGTTCCCAAAAGCCTTCAAGCGTGCAATTGTACACCCTGTGTACAAAAGCAAAGCTAAGGATGATGTTTCCAATTATCGGCCAATCTCAGTCCTTACCTCCCTATCTAAAATACTTGAACGAATCCTCAACACATATCTGACAAAATTCCTATCAAAAAATAATTTAATTGCTCAAAACCAGTACGGATTTCGGTCAGGAATTTCCACAGAAGATGCTGTCGGTGATTTGACTAATACCCTGGTCGGTAAACTGGATAGTCGCCTTAAATGTTATGGTATCTTCTTAGACCTAACAAAGGCCTTTGATACAGTGTCTATTCCCAGACTGCTGGCTAAAATGGAGCACATGGGAGTACGGGGTGTGGCCCTAGATATTTTCAAAGATTACCTCAGAGGGCGTAGCCAATGCGTTAAAATCAACTCCGTCCTTAGTGATGAAGAGTTTATCAGCTACGGGGTTCCCCAAGGTAGTATCTTGGGACCCACACTTTTTCTAATGTATATAAACGACCTCTGTCTACTTTCCCTTCCCCATTGTGACATTTTTACCTACGCTGACGACACAGCTTTATTGATATCCAATGTGACCTGGGATAGAGCTAAACAAAGTGCTGAACTTACTCTACTAACTATTATGGATTGGCTTTCTACTAACCTGCTGACGCTCAATATTTCAAAGACCAAAGTAATCCAGTTTAAACCACCAAATTCAATTAATCCACCAATGAAGTCTAACAAAATAACTGCGCATACTTGTCTCGGCGGGTCTCCATGCAACTGCAATTACCTTGACATGGTCCCATATATTAAATATTTGGGTGTCTATATTGACGAGCGGTTAGATTGGCGCACGCACACTGATACTCTTTGCTCTAGGCTTCGAAAACTTATTTATTTATTTAAAGAGCTCAGACATGCGACCGACTTTGAAACAGCTTCACTAGTGTACCGCTCATTATGCGAGTCACTAATTACTTATTGTATTTCGGTCTGGGGCGGTACCTTCAAAACCGTGATGCTTAGGGTAGAACGAGCTCAGCGGGCAGTTCTCAAAGTGATGTACTTCCGTAGAAGGGACTACCCAACCGCCCTGCTGTACTCAGAAGCCCAAGTACTTTCGGTGAGGAAACTTTACGTCCTTCGCTCTGTCTTGCGCCGACAGTCCACCATGCCACTAGATAATAATCTACGCAATCGACGGGCTGGTTTCCCTATCTGTGACTCTGTGCAGTGGCGTACTGCTCTTGCGCGACGTCACTATCGTGTTCTAAGCTCCCAAATCTACAACAAAATTAACAAAAAGCTTTCTATTTATAAACTGACCCTACATAAAGTTAAGCATATTCTAAAGCCGTGGCTACTGTCGCTGAACTATGACGAAACTGAGGATATACTTATTTCCATTGCGTAAATCTGCTGAAAACCCTACCTGATCATTAAATTACACCCACACACGCGCGTGCACACACTTACTCCCACAAACCTACACTATCTCATTCACACACACACACACACACACGAACATATACACACACTCAAACTCACACTCCACATACACATACATACTAACACTTCAAAGTAATAACAGGCTATTTATTAACCGCCTTTAATTTATATCTTATTTTATTGTCTTTTTCTTTAATTTTGAATAATATTGTTTTGTTAATCTTTTTGCACATAACTCTGTAAAATCTCCTTTGGGAGAGGGCACTGGCTCCTGTAACACAGGTCTTTCACCTAGCACAGGAGTCAGGGACTTCACAAACAATGTATATACTTCTTGTGTAATAAAGATTATACTTATACTTACTTATACTTCTCCTATAAAAATATTGCCACCCTGTTTCACACCCCTAAGAGATGGTTTAAAAAAAATAACCGTCTTATTGTGCACCTAGGTCATAAGAGAAACCCCCGTGCAGACTTCTAACACTTGTAGTTTCAGAGATTACGTAATGTGTGAGTCAGTTATTTTCTCTTTTTACATATATAGCTTGAAATATATATCCATGTTCTACAAAACAAAATAATATCGTCAAATTCATAACATATACGTTATACGTAGAACAATCGTACATGTGTGTATTTGGGCGCCTTCACAAAGCCATTCTCCGTTTGAATGCGCCGTTTGTTTTACTATACGAGGAAAGTTTAAATGTGCCACATCTTCTAATTACGTCCGATCATTTCTGAACCCTTGTGGGTAAGCCGAGGCTTAAAAGTTGTGTTTGTTACATATACCACCCGAATTTGCTGCGACATTGACGTTAAGGCGCCACCACACTACCCAAGTTTGATACGTTAATTTTATATAGTGAAACTTCACTGTATGAAATGAACATTCGAAAGTTCGGTCTTCAAATAACTGTACGGAGGATTCTGATGTAGATTTTAGAAATTCATTGTATAATTTCGTCGAAATGAGACAGTTAAATAATAAAACACTGTTCTTTAGATCAGACGAGCATAGTTCACAAAAGGTTTAAGTTATAAATACAGACTGCCTTTATGCCTTGCCGCTTAGAGCTAGGAAAACAAATTACTTTTTTATTTGTTAAAACGTTACACAAAAACTTGTAAAACATTTTAAAATAATATAAATAAACCATTTTAAAGATAAATAACCATTTTCTCGATCATTAACTTTCTTCGTCTACTATCTCATAACGTACATAAATATATTCGTAAAACTTTATGCCATAAATTAAATCTTTAAATTTTTATCACTATCTCGGTTATTTAAATAGAATCCTGTTACACTTTCTGTACTTCTAACCGTGAATATGTAACACGCTTTTAAACGAAATATTTTTTATCAGGTTAAATTATTTTCAACTTTCTAATTCGTTTTATCAACAAGTAATAATAAAACCGTAATATTTTTTTTTTCTATAAATTATATTTTTAATTTGTTAGTGTTTTTGATGCGAGATTTACTACGGCGAAGTTGGTAGCAACGCTTTTGCGTCATGTATTTTATTTTATTCCCACGAGTACAGGACAAAAACGGTCCATCCCCCCAGAGGCCCAATGTAGAGGGATAAGGGCTTCAGTAAAACACGGTTCGCCTTGGTACCCTGAGGCATGTTAGCGATATGACATGTTTACACCCTCATACCATTCAGCTCTCGGCACGGGTTCACCTTGGTATTGGGTAATCCATCTAATCAAACAGAATCCACATTCAAACCAAAATAGAACGAATTTATTTTCCGAAATTTGTTTTAATACAGATGTTATCTAGGTACAAAGTGCTGATAAAGACGAATTAAATTAGCCCGTTTAATAGCGGAGTTCCTATGGCCTCCTTCCTACTTCAGTACCAGACCCTGGTAACCATATTGGATGAAAGTACTCGTCAATACGAATCAAACGAGCCCAAACGATGGGGGTCTTGTTTTTTTTTTTGGGTTCCCGAGAAATCATCAAATAACTTGCCCCGTTCTGGGCGGAGCGGGGAGGAGTGTGAGACTTGTATTGACTAAAACCCACCCATGTTCCTTCTATTGCCCTTTATGTTCCGGGGTCGCGGTATCTCTTTCGAACAACGGCAGGCGGAGGCCCAGGCAAGCCCCTCTGCTTTGCTGACATCTCTTTGAGGCGTGCGTGAAACACTAACGTGTCGTCGACACGGCCTGTCGTCAATAGACGGACAGACGTTGAGCTACCCATTGCTCACCGTCCACAGGCCTGAATCTACGGTGACTCCCGACTCCGGAGTCATGTCGCGTCGCCCGACGCCCAGGACGTCTCCTACGGCGGCTGGGTTGGTTTGAGGTTCTCTCCCTCAAACACCCGGCCACCTCCTTCGCTAGCATGACTGCTTCGCAAAACGAGGTTACCGCTTCCCATGGACAATGGTCTGAACCAGGGCCGACACGCGAGACCAGACCGCCGCAGATCGCCCCACGAGGGCACGGCACGCAGGAGGCGTTTAGCCCTCTTAGATTGAGCAGGAGCCGTTTGAAAGCAGCCCCGGATGGGATTGTGTCGTTTTATTGCATAGTTCAAATGGCCACTTCCATCACCAGTATTAGATCAGCTCCATGCATGTTATCAAAATATTACATTGTCAAAAAAAAATCAGCTCAATCGGTAACTGAGAAGTGGATCAAATTTAATTTGCAATATTTTATTACAGACAAACATTGGTATAGGTAAAACTAAATAAAAGCTTGTAAAAAGTCTTTATTCTACTTTCTGCTTTCCAACCCTCAAGCCACTAAGTTATTCACAACCCTAGATAGTTTTTTTATCTTCATAATCGTCGCTACCATTTAGAATTCTGCTTATCCCGCTGGGAGGCATGAGCGCCAACCCAAGTACATGGGGAATTCAAATCTTCCGCCATTATCATCTTTATAGTACCTGGTCCAATGGGATCATAATGTTTAATAATAGCTGTAATATCGCGACTGTAACCTGGCATATATTCTCACTTACTTGTGAACTTGCGCCTGCACCTGGATATGCCTACGAGTAATCGGGATTTATTTAACAGAAACTGATTAGAAAGTATTTGAAGTTTTATCTAACTAAATCCTTTTGAGCCGAATCTAAAATATTGTTCTGATCATGATTTTCCTGTCCCTATCCCATTTTTTTTCGAATGCGGGCTGCTATGAAATAAAGATCAAATGCATTTTTCTTCTATATTAATCCTGTTTTTGCTATATTGATATGGAACGAAATAAAATAAAACTATCTCTATCCTTCTAAATCCATACGCAAAATACGCGCTTTAGACGTGGAGTTGCGGACACTAGCCCGTTATACAATACAATCCTTCTAAAATCTAAATGGTTCATTCCAATTAAGAAGATTGTTAGGAAATGGATGTTCCCCATTCCGATAAGGTATTGGAAAACCTCACACTGGAAAGTGCTTGTTTTCTAATTTGTTTGCTTTTGTCAGTTGGAATATTAGTTTGTTGAAGTTGTGCTTAAACTCTTTACTTGTTAGTTCATAAATAAATATGGGTACCCTTTGTGTGAAGTTTTAATCGAATGTGTGTAAATAGACCTTGGCTAGGATTGAACCTCTCACTATTGAAGGGCTCGTGGTCAAAATAATAAGAGCCGGTTAGTCTCTCGGAGGTGGCCGGGCGTTTGAGGGAGAAAACCTTAAACCAACCCAGATGCCGCGGGAGACACCCCGGACGTCGGGCGCCGTCAGACGACTCCCGGCCACCGTAGATGCGGGCCTGTGCATGGTGAGCAATGGGTAGCTCATCGTCCATCTATTGACGGTAGACCGTGTCGATGTCGCGTTAGTGTTTCACGCGCGCCTCAAAGAGATGTCAGCAAAGCAGAGGGGCCTGCCAGGGCCTCCGCCTGCCGGGGTTGCGGGTTGTTCGAAAGAGATACCGCGGCCCCGGAACGTAAAGGGCAGTAGAAGGAACGTGGGTGGGTTTTAATCAGTACAAGTGTGGGGAGACTCCCCTCCGCCCAGTGCGGGAGAAGTTATTTGAAGATATCCCACCCCAAAAAGAAACAAAGAAAGGTCAGACAGGTAGTCGCTCCATGTATTCAGCAACATCCGGTTAAACTGGGTTTAGACTGGCGGACCTCAAAAGACAGGACATAACAAAAGTGAAGCAAACACTTAAATATTTAATTAATTATTTTAGTGTCCTGTCTACGTGCGTCATATTGTCCCATAATCATCTTAAAAAAAAATTAACCAGACGTCATGTCAGGCAGTAGATTTTTCACAAACAAAAAGTACATACAATCACAGATCATTCATCACCATGAGCTCAGTGCCACTTCTGGGAAAAGCCATCAACGCCACGTATTTAATCTCGGCCAATTTCATAAATGTAGCCATGCATTCTGAACATATCGACAGCGCGTTCGTGTCAGAAATTTCTCCAAAGTAGAGGTACCCGGCACGGCCCGGCAAGAACCACTGCCAAAGAGTTACCGCAGCCCCGGAACATACAAAAGGAAAATGAATGGGGTTTAGACAGTAGAAGTCTGACACTCCCTTCCACCAAGAACGGGAGAAGTTATATGGTGATTATCCGAAAAAAGAGAGAATGCTATCAGTTAAATAAACACATAGCCCCGCCATAAATACTATAGTATATGTCTATTCCATGAATGCCTATTCTGGGATCGTTAGGCAAGTTGTATCAACTATGAGACCACATCACATATGAAATAGTATGTAACAATCAATACAGTCGTACTGCATTGAGTTTAGCCGTTGCTATGCTTCTATAGACGGTTGTTGTCAAAAGGGTCAGTTGAGCGAGTGTAATTTAATCGAAGTTTATAGAGACAGTCAATAATATTTTAAAATATGGATTCTATTGACCTTCTATACACACCGACAGTTTATTGATACGCTCACAGTTACTCCAAGATTCGGTGATACGATTTCTATTTCTTTTTTGATTTCGGTTGCTACGTAAATTGAAGCTGACCGAAGCGTTGCTAGTGTGTAAAAAGCGTTTGATTGATATAAAGCCAAACTCGACTGCCTTGATTGCAAGCCCAGTCCAATAGCTGGAGATGTAGCTGAGCTACGCTTAGTCTGTCTATCTAGACCTAGAGTATATTATAGTATAACATATTATAATATTGTAGTCTAAAGTAGCTGTCGTCAGGGTTAATGACAATATACTTTCAATATCTTTCTCTATTCTAGTAATTAAATGCAGCTTAATCATTAACATTAATATTGCTATACTGATCCATGAATAGATCTTCATTACCAAATACATAGAAAGCAGAATGTAATTGAATCGAAGTACGAGTCAAGTTCGTGTTTAAACTCGATAGTGGAGTTAAACTTGATGAAGCGGTCACGTCGGCTAATTCTTCGAAATATTAATGTAGTTCACGTGGGTGTAATCTGGAGTCGCGGCACGTTGCGGGCATTCCGCCTTTGAAATCACTTCCCGGCCCCACTCTCCACTCTGACAGTGACGTATTGTTGCTCTTCTTTAACATTAATGTAATGGATTTTGTTTCATGTTGCGGAAGTTATCGCATATTTTACGATCTGCTTAATTTATCCATTAAATTTTTGTTGTTCTATCCCTCGGTTATATTACTTGTTTTTGATGGACCGCGAAGTGCTCGTGCATACAGAATAAGTAATCAGCTGACCTTTCGACTTTGTTTTATGTTACATTGATAGAATGATACTTTTAAGGGGATATAAATATAGGAATATATAATATAAAGAAGCACTGACGGTATTGTTTGCAAGGATCGAAAGGGTGGTAAAGTATAATTGACGAAATAATGTACTTGGCTCACATCAAAGTTGTTACAAGATGTCCCTGCTCCTCAATTTACGTCTACCAAGCGTAATCCAAACACATTGTAATGATTAAGTTGGTTCGAATAGCCAGCTATAATATAGAGTGCTTTAGTGTAGCCGCAAACAGTGTAGGAGGCAATAAAGCGCTTAATATTACCGGCAACTACGTCGCACTTGACGTAGCAGCGCTACGCCGTAGTACATCCGTAGCGCATTCGTAGCACATTGGCTGTAATGTGCCAAATTCGTGTATAGAATTATGTTAATAGTTAGAAAGTCCCCATTTCAATGGAGAAATACTACGCAATAATAACGTTTATTGATTGGTGCCTATTGTGTAAAATCATATCAGAAGATACCGATTTTATTTATTTTATATTCTCTCGAGACAAATTTAACGAGTAAAAATCTAAAGTGACCTTTCAAAAAAGATTTTCTAGAATGGTACCACAATAATAACATCATTCTGAAGAAGTACACTTTTCCAGAAAATACGAGGTTGAGGTGTGTATTCACACAAAGCTTCCAAGTAAAACTTTAAATTCACATGTTTCCTGAAACATCTCAACATAATAGCTTAGGTGCTTGAACAGTAATTCCATTGTGAAGTTACGTTGTGTGCAGGTGGACGTCAGAATGCTTCTTGCTTTGTGTAACACACCACCTGAAAATCTTAAACCGAGTGTTCCTAAGAGGTGCCTTGTGAACAAACTGGCTAATGCCTTATATACATGTATGGGTTTCTATATACTCAAAGGCCTTATGCATGCCTTTACTTGCATATTTTACATAGTAATATTGTCCAAGAGGGCGTCGCAGCGCATTTTATGTTAATGTGTATTCGCGAATGTTGATACGTTGAAACATTTTCAAAACTAATTAATCTTGTTATAATTACACAACAACAATCAACCCCAACATGCAATGGCAACAAAAATCACATCAGCTTTCCTCACAATTCACTTTAATAAGCCTGGAAGGCAAATTACACTTCTTGAACGTGTGTACAAATTGTGCGGAGGGGAAATGAGAGGTAAATCCGTTTTAAACCACAGTAGACGGGGCAGGACGCGTAGAGCTCTCGATCCGTCACGCGTCGCGCAAACTTAATCCCTCATCAAATCCAGATTAATTAAAGTGGAGCCGACCACGATCCCGGCAAGCCACTCACGCATACTGTAACACATGTGTACAGAGCCACGAGCCAAGAGCCACACAGCCGGGAGCCCCGGCGCCGGCGCCCGCGTCTCATTCTTGTATTCATTATGTACTTCCTACGCGGCTCTATCTTGTTAACACACTCCATCATGAAGGTGTTTGGTTACTGAGTAACTGAGTCGGCTAAAATTACTGTAAAATAAAAGACTGAACATCCCGTACAGAGAAATTCATGCAAGGAAAGATTAGAAGCGGCTTTTCCTAATTTCGTCGTAAATAAAATGACCACTTCATCATATTTCATAAAAGGTATTTAAAATATTTTTAAAAGTTCCACCAAGTTTGTTAAGCGGCTGTCACGTCAAGAGTTTGTATAAAAAAGGATACACCAAAAGCGGCACCGAAAGATTAACAAGCATTCGGGGCGGAGTGTACGTAATACAATCAAAAGTTTTGATGAATTTCTCGAAAACTGTCTTTGTTTCCCCTTTCTGTCCAAGTTAAATAATAAAATCCACGGACTCTCCATCTGAGTCTTGTAAGAACTTGCTCTTGGAAAAGTAACGTGAACAAAAAGTTATATTTTTAAGCACCGAACCTGGTCCGGACGACGTGTTAGTTGATCCCTACATCGAATTTTACTTAGCCAATACCTGCGTTGTCTAGACTGTCAAAGATCTTTCTATTGTCATTTCATAGGTACGTAGGTCTTAATAAAACTTTTAAGACCTATTCTCAATTTAATGGTAACGGTCGTAGCCCAGAAAGTAATTCTTAAAATAACTGAATGGATCAAAATAGATAAAATTATTGAAGTCATTGACACTGAAGTAGTTCAATATGATACACTAGGCATATATAATAGCCATAAGATCAACGAACAAGCAAAGACCTTCGACAGCGGTAACATAATACTGAGTTAGTTATTAGTTTCAAACATCAAAGTAAGAGTAAAAATACTTTTAAGAGTTGTTTAGTCGAGGATTTATGTGAGTTATTTTTTTAAGGTTGCAATAAAATGAAGTTCATGTCTGGTGATTTATTCGGTGGCAGTGAGCGATGCTGCATCCGTCGGAGGAGACAGCGGGCGGCCGCGACGACGCGCGCCGACCGCCCGGCCACAGCGCCCGACCGACCGGCGAGAACGAATCACGGATCCTTCTCGAGCACACGACACGTATTCTAACCCCCTATTTTCATACGTTACAAGGGTTCATCCTCGGATCAACGTGAAGAATTTATAGAGACTGTTTACGCAAGAAAGGAAATAAGCGATGTCGGATTCTTTTCTATATTTCATTTTTGAATTCACTTCGTGATGTGATTCATTGGATTTTGTGACAGTTTCGCTTGGAGGCAGATTGCCATCGGATTTACAGATTACATTTTAATAGAGTTGAACATTTTGTTCCCGGACGTGCTGACCTTTACTGCTGTCATTTGTAACGTTTACAGAACGATAATACCAGTTGTACTAACCCTTTACAACTTCATGTTCTAAGAACTAAGTTTACCTCCACCCTCAAAATACTGAGTACATTTTTAAACTCGAATGGATATAGATATAAACATAGAAAAGTTATTGTAATAACTAATATCAATCTACATACATATGTAGATATCTACCTCACTGATCGTGCAATCAAAGCTTATGGAAGATTCCCCATAAAATTTTACGAGAAGCATTATAGAGCTGGAATAAGCTGAATGTTACGTACTGTAACAAACCATAATATCTGTAATTCTACGATGTACTCGTATTACGTACGTAACGTAGATATGAATAATAATATCGGTACTTAGTATTTTGTCGTAATCGTAAAGATGTTAGTGCTTGCGTATGTGGAATTGTAAATAGTCATCGAATTATTGTGAAGATGCAACATAATTTATAGTTTTAACGGGGCAAACAAAGATAATTGAAATAAGTTTTGGTTGGAGTCAAAAGTAGATTAACATTATCTTAGAACTTCGCGTTCTCAAGAAAGTGTAGTATTAGCTGAATAGCGACCAGCGGGATTCCGGATCCTTCTAGAGAACAAATTAAACCCTATTCACTCGCCCGCCTCCTTAGGTACAGATGTGAGATACGGTTGTACATATAGTGAACATGATCAACCACTGGCTTCACCTAAGTATATCAAAGAATATTTTTCAACTTTACCAGTACCGTGAATAATTTATTTTCATTGCTGTGCAGTGAAAATCATGAGATAAGTTTCTGTAGAGTTTAACAACTTTACGTGCATACTATTATTATCCACACCGTGGAAGTGTCCGAATATAGGCACTGTTTTGCTTAAACTGAGGCTCCAAATACGTAAATGTACAAAATATGCTTATACTAGCTTATGCCCGCGGTGTCGCTCGCATGATATCGAAAGAAAATCCTGTGTTATTCTAGACTATAATCTACCTCATTCCTCATTGCCATTACCTCAAGATCCGTTTAGACGATTTGGCGTGAAAGAGTAACAAACATCCATCCATCGTCACAAACATTCGCTTTTATAATATTAGTAGGATTGTGACAATAAACCACTTTGACTTTTTGTACTTCTAAAATAATTTTAGATTTTTCAGACTGTAGTTTAATTTTAGATAAATTTGTTTTGATTGCCAGTATACACCCAGCGTATTCGTTCAAAATAAAGCATACGTTAGTCCACTTTTTATTTTCAATGAAAAAATAACAAAATAAAAATTTGAAAATTGTGCTTTCTACAAACATTGATAGGCTTTTTTCGCAGAATCGGTTTTGCAAGCCTGCAATATTTTTAACTAAATATACATATTACAGACGGGCGACGGTGAGCTCCCCATTGCTGACCGTCTACAGACCCGCGTCGACGGTGGCTGGGAGTCGTCTTGTGGCACCCGATGCCCAGAGCGTCTCCGGCGGCTGGGTTAGTTCTCTCCCTCAAACGTCCGACCACCTCCTTCGCTAGCATGACTGTTGTGCAAAAGGTGACCGCTTTCCATTCCCATTCATCCCGGACGATTAAGATTAAGACCATTTAAGACTTGAGTTTATGTATATCTTAGCTAATCAAAACGACACGACGACACAAACGACACGGTATCGCGGGTTTGATTCCCGCACGGAACAAATATTTGTATGGCCTACAGACAGTTGTTTCGGGTCTGGCTTGTATGTGAGTTTATGTTTGTAAACGCATCCACAATACAGGAGAAATTCCTAGTGGGACGCAACGCTTTTTTAAAAAAAGAAAGAATAACACTTTACGCTGCCACGCTGCTCAGACCGCCGCATTGTGCTCCACCGTGTCCTCCGTGCGATCGCCGCAGTGGTGACACCCGGGCGTATCCTCTCGGCCAATTATGAGCCTGTGGAACTTCCCGAAACTTGCGTGTCCGGTGAGGACCTGCGTCAGGCGGTAAATGAGGACGCCGTGCCACCTCACCAGCCACTCTTCAAAAGGGAACTTATTGCCAATTGGGTGGCGTGCGGGGTTGCGGCAGTCGCTCTCTCCATGCTACTATGAGATCACACCGGAGGTCTGTCCGCTGAGCGACAAATTGACGCGACAGAGGAATTTCTCCCGACGACAATATAATGAATGTAGTCAAAACAAGGATGTATTTGTTTAACTATTTGTAATAATCGTATCAAATGAAACTAACTAAGTCCGAAAAACTCCCAATCTGTATGTAATATAAAATGAAGTCACTTCCGCTGTCTGTTCGCTTAGATCTTTAAACTACTCAACGGATTTTAATGCAGTTCTGCAATAGATAAAATGATTCAAGAGGAAGAGTTTATACTATATGTACAATATCCCAGTCTGAAGTAGTGGGTAAAGCCGCGGATCGCAGCTAATAAGACATAAACATGGTAAATATTCTGGCTTAAATGTTATTAATAGTAAATGTTCATCGGAAGTAAATTTTATAAGTTGGTTTTGATCTGCTGGAGCTGAAACTGATCTGATGATGGAACGCGGAGGTGGATAGTAGAACTGTTCAGTAGGTACTAGTAAACCGCTTGATTTTAGGTTTTTTTTACTGTTTTTAACCGTAGAGTTTTAACTATACCTCAAGCCACGGTGAGGCAGGAGACCGCAGCTTAAGGCTAAAAAAAATTTTAGTGGGTTTTAAAAGATTTTTTGACTACATGTAGGTACATGATATATTTTTCAAGCAAGACAGAGCGTCGTTATCAAATTCCTATCTTGGGAGTCAGCCACATTTATCGCGGGCATAACAAAGCCTAAAATTAATTGAATGCAAGTAGAACACGAAGAAAAACCCCGCACCATTCTAGATGTATTAACGGAACGGTGAGAATTGAGTTAGCTTGTAGATTCCTACCACGTTCGTTCGCCTTCATTCACGCGACTCTAACGGCGTAGATAATAGAGACTTACTGCGCACTTTACTCCGCCATACCTACACCAATAACTCTCCCCGAGTAGTTTTCACGCGAAAAGTAAAAGACGAGATCGAGAGAATCGACCTGTGGACGATACCAAAAAAGTTTTGACGGTGCTTTTTATGAACTTTCATAACGGAACATTTAACGAGGGCAGGCGATGACGGCAGTCCTTTGGCCCGCCGTCCCTAAAGACGTAAAAAGTTAAACTTTGCGATTATTGTTTAAGTTGGGCGCACTGTCCATTGAGGCGTGTCCTCATAGACCGCGCTATATCAAACGCTTGAACGCGGAAGCCGGCCCAGTCCTTCATCTCTCCTTTGTTGTAACATGTTTTATGATTTTTCCTTTAAAATAAGTATTCTTTTCCCATTATACTTTTGTGTTGCGCTTGTCATTTTTTTTTCAGACTATTACTGTTTCTGTTATGCTTTAAAAGAGCTTGACCTTTTAGATTTACCTTTCCAAATTTTAAATAAGTAGTTGGTACAATATCTTACTTTTTCCGAATACCTAAGAAAAGGATCGACGATTTCGTGTATGGGTTTAGCCATGATTTCTTTGAGCAAATAATACTTAGTCCAGAAATTATTTTCAATATTTTTACTGAAAAATCGTTGAAATAGTTGAAAAAATTAAAACGATATATAAAATAACTTTAATGCAATAAAGTTCCAATGGGAATCTTTTAACCTCTCTTCGTAAGATTCTTATTATATATTGGGAAAAAAATTTGTGTTCACCAAAAATACTGATCGTGCACCAAATATTCTTTCCTGAATGCTAAAAAAATGCGTAGGTTAGGTTAGGTTAAAACTGCGACCCCCTATGTAACGACTTGCATTAATAGAAAATGGATAAAGATATAACACTTTTTTATTGTAGTGCTGTCTTTTTCCTGATGCTCGTTATGACATATTTTAATTAACATATTTTGGTGCACATTCAGTATATTTGGTGCAACACAGGCAAAATTAGGTAAACGAAATGGGAATAAATTGAAGTACTTTTAAATACCATCCTTATATATTTAGCACTAAACGTAATCTAAGCAGAGGCGGACTTGAGAAATGATCCCAAACCTCTGTTTCCCGGGTAATTATTTATTATGTTTATTTACTATGTGGTAAGTGGGTGTCTGTTCCCGCCTCTCACTGCTCCATGAATAGCATACCGAGATCCATCACCAAACCGCCGCTCAGATTGGCCTGTCAATTACGTCACTGCTTTCCCACCCTTAATCTGTCATCTAGACACCAATTAAGGGGAAAACTGCCACCTAGAGGAGTAGTAATAATTTATCTCACAGAATAAAGCTTAATACGAAAAATGTTGCCCACACCAAAAATAATATTTAATACAAAGTTCAGATGCGAGCGCAATAATTATCCCGAACGTAGCGCAATTATTATGCTGATATAATTATTATTGTTCGTTTGTTACAACCACATTATGGCTGCTAGTATCATTACTAAAACACGAACAATACATTATCTGTTCTTTTCTGATTTTCATTGTGATAAAAGAAACGAGTATGAGCCGCTATGTATGTTTGGTACATTTGTTACTGTCATAGTAAATATTATAACGTAAATAAAGAGAAATGTTACCTTTCCTCAGTCGTTTGGGATTAAGCCAAGTCGAGTCCGTTGACAAAGACACGACTGTTGTGTTGTCACGCAGCGCTCGCGTTCACGAATAACCGTACCTATTGGTAGGTAGGGAAGCGTGAAATTCTGGAATCGAATGTACGTCGTGTTTCAGAGCGGTTGGTAAAGTACGGGACTCCAGTCGATGACCATCTCCGGTAAAGATTGACTCTGAGACTCTCTACATGTCCTTCTAAATTCAAATACAACGTTAAGAGTTAGTGATATTTTTGTTTAACGCACTCCCGAGTATTCAAGCGTTTGCAACACTAGATGTGGCGCATTGCCAATCTCTCTCTCGTACTCGGAGAGAGTACTAATAGTGGCAATTACTGTTTGTATGTTTTTTTTTTTAAGTTAGGCGTGTTACAATTTATTTTATTTAACAAAACATGATTGAATTTATATTTCTGTATTAATAAATGTCAATTGCGTTTATGAATTTAACAAAAGCAAATCACTTTTTTGAAGCTTTAACGAGCGCTTGTGTAACTAATGGATTACACGCGGAAGTATAAATCACATGTAAAGCTTTATAGACATTTACAAAAAGTACATCAATACAGATTTGTTTATAATGCAGCGCTGTGCTGGGTGATTGCATGGTGAACGAAACAAAAGTTCCCCAGCTTTGTTTTGTTTGCTTTTTAACTTAATTAATTTGCTAGCTCCCAACAGAACGACGCCGGCAATATTTTATATTATAATAACTTTAAAATATCAAGCGGCGGACACATTTGCATGATTTAATTTGCCATTGTTTTAATAAAGCGCTGATTTAATTGACTACAAACGTTGATACGATTTGCATTTTGCGTTCACCTGTTAACGTCAAACAAGTCAAAACACGGATACGTATCAACGAAAAGGACGTGTATCGGCAATATAATCACAGTACCCGCATCTTTTCTTTTTCACTGCCTAATAAAACTCGGACAACGTTTACGAAGACAATACCATAAAAATTGGCATAAAATCACGGCGCCGAAAATTTTATATCGCGATACTATTACGTTCATAAACCGCGTAGAGGAAATGATTGGATGAATGCGACGGTTTTAACGAACATCTGTCTTCGTCGAAGTTCAAATTTATTGTTCGAATGAATTTAACTGTATTGTCATATGACGATGTTTATATTGTATCGACATTAATTCAAACAGAGCGAGAAAAGAAATGGAATTTACGTAGAAATGTTATCTTATTTCAATTTAATATTTCTGCGTATGGAAACAAAATCTACATAACTGTTTTGTTTAAAAAATACCTAACGTTTCTTATTGTATATGTTGAACAAACAATTGTAAGCTTGAATTATCAAACATATAAAACCATAAACATCCCATAGAAACACCAAACGCTACCGAAAGTTGTCGTTGGAAACGAAAAATATATCCGTAAATCATATGTTTATTTGAACGTGAAAGGCGGTACCTGGCAATTCCGGTTCCAGGTGGTTTTATTGAAAACTCCGGACAATTCTATGACACAAAGACCTTAATTTATTCTTGAATTGGATTTATTCTTTCCATGTGTTGGGAGCTGGTGACAGAGGGTCCTTAAGGTTAATGTAGGTCTTGTCATCGGAAATTGGAGCGGCCAAAACCGTGCGATTTGTCAGCTGTCATGTGGAATTGAATCCTAAAGGTGTGTATAGGAAAATGTACTCGAACGGAGGTGCGGGAACTTATTTTTAAGCGTTATGAAATATAAACCTATTGAGTGTGTTTATGTTGGTAAATAAAATATTAAACAAAAGCAGGAAAAACTCATCCGGAAGTTGGTCGACGTCTTTACTCGCGACGTTTAGAAATTTTAAAGAAGGCGATTGTTCTGGATAGGATATTATTTTCTCCAATAAAAGGCGTAAGCAATATCAAAGATAGCTGTGTGACACTTTGTCTTAAACGAGCCCTTTGATGCTCCGACTTCCTGAACAATTTTCATTTCCCCGTTGAAGTCCTCTGCTCAAGTAAAGTTCTCAGCATGCCAATTTTAACTCGAAATCTGTTTCTAAGACTGTCTCAAATGAGTTCACATCATACAATTCCATCGTATTTTGTTATGGATAACCTTTTGTTGGAATCCACTTGATCTTAATTAAACTTCCTCCTGCTTAAATATACTTTGTAACATTAAGAAATCTATTTGAAGAAGTTTGAGTTTATTTGAATTTGTGTGTTTATTTCCTAGATCCAACTCGTTTGTGGCGACGCTCAACCGTGGAAAATAAGAAAAACATAGTAATTAATATTCGTAATAAGTGTTCAAGTCTCGACGATTCACGCCCGCTTCGGAAAACATTCACAGCGAGAGAGTTCACTAGCAAAATAACAACGTCCATTTGTAACAAAAAGTCCATTCATCAAACGAGATAACAATGTCACGGCGTTATCAAAACATGACCCGTGAAGCGATCACAATGTTTTGCTACGCGAATTCCGGCCCGCAGCAAAAAGTTAACACAATGGAAAAGTTCGTGCTTCCCAAATAAATCGTTTCATTTATACGTATTTATGATTACCTTCGTTTGGTTTATTATGGCCATATTTAAGATAAATGATGAGAATTTTAAACTGATAGACAAAACTGCATGTCCAATATTCGTGTGATCTCCGGTTAAGAAAAAGTTATCCAATATTATCCCGTAGGTATCATAAGAGGTCCCCATAGGATTAAATCAGGTGAATGCATTGAAGCATTACATAAATAAGACCGTTCTGCCAAAATATGTAACCCCAAAGAATTTAAACGGTGATTGAAGAAAATGTTATTTTAGCTTTTGAAAAAATCTACTTCGACAGTGTGGATTCCTGTTGTTTATAGAAAAAAAACAAAAGTATTGTAGCTGTAAAAAGTATAATAAATTACGTAGCATGGTACTTCTAGCGTAGGTTATTGAAACGTAAAGCACAATCGAAGGCAGCATTTGTCGCGGTGCCACGTAGCAATAAGACAGTCGCGTGTATACTCTATAAATCCGTGTGAAGTTCAGCTGCGTGGCAGCGACGCGCAGCGCTGCAGCGCAGCAGAGCGAGCGGTGTCGGGGAGACTGTAACAAGTGCAATACAAAACAATATTCCGGAGTAATTTCCTCAGAGGAGGCAGGGACCGCCCGCCGCGCGCCGCTCGACGCTAGACGCCACCCGCTTGCTGTTGCACTCACAGACAACGCTTTGTCATTTTCTTTACTTCAACCACTTTGAGGTCATTAATCCTTTGCAATTTGTCGTCCATTCTAATGTTCGACAGCATAATTGTGTCTATAGAAAAACATAAATATAAGACTCCTTCCAAATAAAGTCGATTTTTCAATTTGTCTGATTGCATTTCGAAAATTTAATAAAGTAAACGATAAATAAAAGATACAGACAGATAGAATCGTTGCCAGATAATCTTTTCATTTAAGAGAAATCTATGAATGAATATGCAGCAGAACCTTTCAATAAGTGTAAGTAGGGTAAACAAATCACAGCTGAACGCGCGTTCAATTTTTTAAAGTGTTTGAATTAAGGTGCCTTTTCCTGTGACTAGTAGCTGGCTCAGAGCCAAGTGCACGACTGCAATTAGCCAAAATTATGCTCAAAAACAAGTTCGGAAGCAATTAGCAGATGTAGACTCAACTTAAGGACCAGCTAAACCAGTTTACTGAAGTCCGACACCGGATGAGATTTGTTTTACTAGTTCATCGGTTTGGAAAAAAAAAATTTTCTTGTACTTTTGCACTGCGAGTTTTCTGAGCTTTATTTGTTTTGGAAGAATATTACAATTTATACAATTGAGTGAAACCGGAACCGATTCGTTCCTTGGGAATATATCGATGTTTCACAAACACTTGATAGCCGTTGGTACCTCTAATATCGATTTAAGTATGTGATATCTAAATGTGGAAGTAAACAGAGCAGTAAATATCTATTGTCTGCACCATTAGTGCGAGTAAATAAATGAGCCGGACCGGACGCACAGGCGACGCGAGACGCGACTAGACAGCTTAGTCCTCAAATGTACACAAGACATCACACGCCTACATAAAAAATGCTGAAATGTTTATGTTTATATTGCCGTCCCAAAAAACTCAAATAGTTGCCAAGACAGTAGTAAGTACGGAATTCTGCGAGGAATCACATATTGATTTCAGAAAAAAAAGTGTTATTAATCATTATTATATTTATAATATGTGTCAATTTGCAAGCGACCACTCCGGTTAATAAATACGTACGTTTTTACGGATAGAAAATCATCAAATAACTTCCTTAAAATCGTATTTATTTTTATAAAGTAAAAGTACACTTTACAATACCAGCTAAATGCCAGTAAAAGTACCGTCAAAGTCGATCCAGCTTTTAAAATGAGCCAGAACCATCAATCAGACAAATAAAACACAGATTTGTTTTACGTATTTTTATCCGCAACACCGGCAGGCGGTGGCACTGGCAGGCCCTTCTGTTTTGCTGATATCTTGAGGCACACCTGTCGTTAATAGACTGACGGACGCGACGGTCAGCTACCCATTATTCACCGTCCACATAGCATATATACAAGCATAGCAGTTTCAATTCTAAATACGATTTATCTAGCACAATCAATATTCACGAACAATCTGATCGATGTGATGAAGCTATTCGGATGTCTAATCCATGCAACGTGTGTGCTACTCAAAGCCAGACAGTGTTCCTAACCGTACACACTACATAACAACATAGGCACACAGTGACAAGTTCAAAGGCTATTCAGGGCACGCTATCCTTACTAGAGCGATAGCCTGTGGCCACTGTATTAACCCATTTTCTTACTTAATACTTACAACTTGAGATAGATGACAATCAACAGTTCTATACATGAATCATGTACATAATATATCGTTTATATTCGCTGTAGTGCAAGTAGGACATACATAATGTGTCCTTACCATAGATAACTTATCTTATAGTAGTTTTAGAAACTATTTTTATCATTAGGTCAGCTAAATGAAAGATTTTTTCTCTCTGATCTTCCAACTATTGTCGAGGGACAATTTTACGTCAAAACTTTTACGCTCTCGTTTGAATATTTTTATTTTATGCTCTTTTTTCTGCATTACGTTTTAGGGTTCCGTACCACAAAGGGCAAAACTGAGCTCTTATAGGATTACTTTCAAATCAAATCATTTATTTTGCAAATACGGATATAGTGTATAAGTAGGTGTTTTTTGTAGTAAAGGTCTCCATATTTTACCGTCACATGGGCATGCAAAGGTATTAAAATTTAAAAAAATAAAAATATGTGGCAGATTACTGGAATCCAAAATCAAAATGTCAGCGTGGTCACAGTAAAAAGATAAAATAATTTATACTATATAATGTTAAACAAATATAGGTAATAATGAAAAAGAAAGTCAGCCAGGATTATAATTTTTATGTCAGTCAGAATAATGTCAATCAGTTAATGAATCATCTCTAAGAAAACTATTTATTACTTTGTTGTACGTCAGTACAAACATCTCTGTAAAAGCCTCTACATCTCGGGAACGCGTGAAGGTATCCAGTTGAAATTAAAACCCTATAGTCAGTTCAGTCTGAATCTAATAGCAGCCGCTCGGGTCGATCTTTAGGTTAAGCCGCGCTGCCAAGATTGGTCTGTGGATGGGTGACCACCCGTTACATACCGAGTTTAATCCGTGCCTCGGAAAGCACGTTAACCCGTTGGTCAAGGCTGTCATTCGTAGATCTTTGACAATCGTTACAGGTAGTCAGTGTTCCGAAAGTCTGACAGCCATTCTTACCAAGGGGTATCGCATTACCCAGTACTAACTAGGGTGTGGAGGTCAGATAGGCAATCGCTCTATGTAAAATACTGATATTCAGGTGCATCCGGTTAGACTGGAAGCCGACCCCAACATATTTGGGAACAGGCTAGGCAGATGATGAGTCAGTTCAGTCTGTGTTCTGTATAATCACCATTCTATTTCAATCTATCTTTCTTATAACTACATTTCAAGCAAGAACAATCAGTACGAGTTTATGTATACTCAACGTATTATTAAGTAACGTTATTAGCACAGACGTGAACTAACAATCGACCTTCTCGGGAATATCAAGCACTAGAACTGCCGCCAGAGAATCGGAAATATTTGTTTTATACTTATCTTTCCATTAACAGCTACCCTGAATATGTGGATCAAATAATAGGGATTATTTCGACAACCCTAAATGTACACAGTATGAAAGGATTATGATTGTTGAAGTTTAAATACCAACGAATAAAATCAAAAGTGAATACTGAATGAGAGCGTAGAAACAGTCGTTGTGGCGATCTTAAGTCGAAGTCAGGGTTGCGGGTTGTTCGAAAGAGATATTGCGGTCCCGAAACACAAAAAGCAAAAGAAAGATGGGATGGGTTATTTGATGATTTCCCATCCGAAAAAGGGGGGGGGGTAGGTCCAGCAGTAAACGCTTCTCCTATGAAATGATCCTCGTCCCATTTTACTTGGGATCAGTGCAAAAAGTATTTTTCCATTCTCCCCTGTCAATCATCACGCTATCATTTACTCTTTTTTCCTTTATATCATTTCTCAAACAATTCAGCCATCTTTTCTTGGGTCTAGAAATGAAAGCTTAGTTTAGAAACTTCATTTACAAAAGGTACCGTTCCTCTAAAAAACGGAACCATTATAGGATTACTTTGTTGTTCGTCTGTCTGTCTGTCAGTGAAGACCTTCTACAACATCAAATGAAACATCAACCCTTTAAGTCTACACAGTCAAAAAATATGGCTGTTCATGTTGCTAGTTTGTACGGAGCCCTCGGTGCACGGTGCAAACATATCATTTTTATATTTTCATTTGATCATATAAAATAGAATCATCAATACGACAAAGAAGATTGTAAAAAACTAGTTGAACCACGTTTTACCACCCACGTAGACTGGTATATTATACATTTAAACGTTCCTCTTGAATCGAACACATTGCTGAAAACTGCATTAAAATCCGTTGAGTAGTTTAAAAGATCTCAGCGAACAGACAGCGGAAGCGACTACATTTTATGCTATGTAAAGATTAAGCTACCGTGTCCAAAAAGAAGGTGTTTTCTGTGGCTACCTTTTATACCCTTTTAGTATTGTTAAGTTTTATGTGAAAAGAATGGGTAGCATTTATATTAAACACAACAATACATGCGATCAGAAACCTGTCTAAAAACCGTAGTATTTTAATACTTCTACAGTTTTCAGACAGATTCAGATCGTTCCCTAATTTAAAATTATACTCTCAAATCAAAAAGAAAGGGAAATGCATCTCTGACACCCCTCCCCGCTCCACATAGGCTAAAAAAAGTGGGATAAAGAAGGAGGAGGGAAGAAAAGGGGTGTTTTTTTTTTAAGTTAGCTTTAGTGAGAAGCTTTTTGTTTTATAATGCAACGGTCTACTGACAGTAACATAAAGCAGAAATCAATATTTTGTATGTTTCATGTGCTTTTACTCGGACATGTTTCTTGATTGCGTCTTTCCTAGATCGATATGACAAACTAGTTGACTTGTAGACTAACTGACACAAACGAAGATAGAACCTCATCATTTAGATTGGATAGGTATTGCTAGCTTCATTAATATTGAACTGAATTTGCAGTTTCTAGTTTCTGCTATTGTAGGTTTGTGTCACTATCAGAAGATTTCTAGTCTTATAATATTTTTTTGAGTGAGATAGGAATTGGATCGATGTCAAGAGAAGTGTTCTACAATTTGGATGTCGAAAAGCAAGGCAATCTACTTATATCATCCCTTTTTTTGCGAATGGGAAATTATTAAATAACTTCCCCTGCTCTGTGTGGAGCGGGGTGGAGTGTCAGATTTGCACTGAATAAAATCCACCTATGTTCCTTCTGTTGCCCTTTATGTTCCGGGCCCGCGGTGTCTCTTTTGAACAACCTTCAGTATCCCTTAAGTTGGATTCCTTTGAGAAGACTTTCTACCGAATTTGTATCAGTTACCTGCTGGGCATCAAATAATTATGTAACCTATGTAAAGTACTAGTGCATAGGGTACAACGCCCATTACTTAGCTTATATATGTGTATTATATAGTAACACCACACAACACATTTATGTAGGAACACAAACTCATTATCTTTATTTACATTTATTTATAACTAGCTGTTCCACGCGGTTTCACCCACGCTTCTCAGCACCTGTTGGTAGTAGCGTGATGTTATATAGCCTATAGCCTTCCTCAAGAAATGGACTATCCAACACTAAAAGAATTTTCCAATTCCAACCAGTAGTCTCTGAGATTAGCGCGTTCAAACAAACAAACTGAAAATGTCGAGTTACTAGTATTGGAATCGCCCCGGCGATCATGACGTAGCGAGCTAGAAGAAGGGACCGCGTGATCACACATCGCCCTCTTCCTGACCTTTACCCCTTACCGGACCAAACAAGCGCGCGCGCATTCTAATTCGTGATCTACTTATTGTATACGTGTTTCGCTGAACCATCCCTTGTTGTATCGCGAGTATTGTGACTGTGCCGTTATATCTCCTTCTGTTCGTATGTTTTGTGTTGTGAGTGTGGACTTCAATAAAAATAACTGTGAGTACCTAGGCAATGACTTTTACTGACTCCTCTGCCTAATTCATACCGACATGCTATCTCCATAAGTGTTACACTATCATACTACATGCTGTAGCCATTCAAATTCATTGTGCTATGCGTGGTCAATCAGTAATTGTGTTAATTATAAATGCACCGGTGAACAATAAAATATGAAAGTCGAAAATATAATATAATGACTCTCGGGCCCATCCATGCGAATGAGCTTTAAAATGCACAAGTATTTTGAAATTCTGTTGTGTATGTTCATTGATAAGTGCCAGGGCATTAGGTTCATTGACTTATTCGCGTCATTCATGATCGTTCGAGTGAAATAAATCTTTTGGAGCGTTTAGAAGATAAAACAATAATTAATCACGGTTAGATAAGTGTGTTTGGAGGAGGCATAATGTGAGGTCGGAGTGGCTTGCCTCCGGGGATACATCCTGTACCTCCGAGTTGCCTATAAAATTTTACGAGCACGCCGTATGAGCCATTATACCTCTTGTCGATGTCACATATGAGTGTTTGACGTGGTTTGTAACTCGAATTTAGTTTTAAAATGAAAATTCAAACCTGGAACGTTTTCACGTATGAATTTCGAATTGAAAGGTAATAACAATAATTTGTTGCACGGTCGAGCGTTGAAAACGGAGGTTTTAATAAAATAAAATAGCCACCAATATGTAGGCATTGGATTAATTATTTCGAATTCAATTGTAATGATAAAATTAATTTTAATATTTTTGGAGTTTACTCCTTAAGAATCGATTTTTATATATAAGGTGCCCGGTATGAGAAAAATCCGAGGGGTAAAACCTATTAAAGTAACGAAAATGTGTCACGTTTTTGGTGCGCACCTTAGTGCGCAACTTTCTAATTTGGCTGTGAGTGTATTAAGACGTAGGTACATATGGTATGCTGTATAGGCGACTATACCTATATACTATATGTTATTGGGCTTGTTTGTTTCTATCAGTGTCGATGTATTTATATTGCTATTTTTTTCATTAATTTGTGAATTTACCCTTTCATATGATATTAATCTTTTTTCAGTTGAATAAACTCTTTTTGCGTATGGTTAGATACTCGTACTTAAGGAGTAAACTCCAGTCGTGCGTCGGAGCTGACACACACTTTTTTTTCTACAATTTACTCTATGTTCTCGGAAAACATAAATTAACAATTAGGCAACACCGATTAATATATTCTGGTAGCCTATCAATTAAACTTTGTAACAAAGGAAAACAATCTCGAATTTCGTCAAACTAATCTTGAATATTAGTTTGTACTATTTAGCATAATTGAGTAATAATGTACGACATATTACTAACAATATAAGGTAGCTACATCACATACATGTTCGCTTCAGAAACGCGCTTGCCTCAGGGTAATCATTGCGAGCAGAGTTAACGAACTCTGAATACAAATCGAATGTAGGTGACATGTAGTACGTATTACCTACATACGTACCCGTCGTCGAAGACGTCGCCTGATACATTCCATCTAGATATACAACAATGTTTATTGATATTCGATATACGTTACTTGCGTATATTACTTTGATACTAAAATGTGTGCCCAAAGTAGGTGTTTAAAGAGTTGTTTATTAGAGGGAGCTCAGTTTTTCGTCAAGGTGCGCATGT
Organism: Ochropleura leucogaster; assembly: GCA_958449745.1. Lineage (NCBI taxonomy): Eukaryota > Metazoa > Arthropoda > Insecta > Lepidoptera > Noctuidae > Ochropleura > Ochropleura leucogaster. Next base: position 12,118,671 of record OY288204.1, on the reverse strand, counting down.
TTATGTGGGTACGGCTACATAATAGGCTGTACACATAAAACACCCTTGTTTCAGTCCTGATGACACCTCTACGAACAGTAGGTTTTGTTATTTCTTTATTGTCGGTTCATGACAAGTTCATAATTTCGGTTTATTTAGTATGTGAAGAGATAAACATATTTATTTTTGTAAATCCTAACAAAAATTAACAGGCTTTTGATAGTATAAAACATAGCGCTATATTCTTAGCTTTACGAAGCCAAGTCATAGGGAAAACATATATATAGAACTTAAAAACTGTTTACAAACAATTAGATTCTGTAGTGACCCGCTCTCTCCTAAACTATTCACCAGGACCCTCGAGGATCTTGCTGACTGATGGACAACGTAAGGCATTCTGATCGTTATTACATTTTTTTCCTTCGCTTTGCAAACGATATTGTTCATCTTGTTTCTGAAGCAGATCAACTGCAACAAATGTGCAAGACTGGACCTGAGCAAGGTTTGAGGTTAGACTGATGGTGTTGCAGTGAAATAATTTTGAGAAGGTGTCACATGAAATAATTCTTGAAGCCTATAGTCACCTGCTTAGCAGATAAATAAGTTTACAAACATTCCTTAAAAAAAATCAAAAGTAAAACTTATCAGCTAAAACATAAGACATTCCATCTTAATTAACAGTTTTTTCTAAGTAAGTAAACTGTGTTTACATAAAATATGTTCTAGCAAATTATTTTCTCTATACGAATAAAATGCTTGCAAAATGAACTCCGTCGGGGCACACTGGAAATGCCGTTCAGTAGCAATTAAAACTTTCTTACTGATCAAACTTTTACAGTCACATCTTCACGAGGACAAGTTGTCCGTGAGAGTCTGAAGGAGCGTAAATGTGACTACAGTTACCTAGCGAGTAGCGAAATGGTACCAGCACTAACATAACTTGCCTGACGTACCGCAACATACGGCTGTGTATTTACTAGGCTGTGGACTCTTTAGTGCAGTATCGTAATGTGAGAAGTACTACTCGTACTGAACTGAACGTAATGAGTTGTTTTTACGTATAACAATTTGGTTGTTTTATTTCAGTAGCATGCGTTCTGAAATAAAAATAACTACACCACACTCATTTTTTTTTATAACAAAATGCTAATGGGTTGTAAATAATCTACCTTTTAATATTCATTTATAAATCACATGTTTTTATTTTTAACAAAAAACAAATCGAGCTAAGTTTCTTCGTATTCTTCTTTATTTGGATCATTTCACCCACTTCTGGGGGTGTCCGGTTGCATTTAGTCGTACCCATTGGACCATCGTACGTATGCCGTATACCTTGTTAGCCGCTACTCCAGTCAGTCCACCTTCTTCTAGAAGCAAGTGACCCTGGTGTACCCAGTGTCATTTTACCGCCCAAGAACATGTGAGACTCCTTCTTCGAGCTTATGTAATGCAAAGTATAGCCTCAAAAATAATCGGCAAAATATTAATTTCCTACATAGGCAAAGTGAATTTCCTAAATCAATTTTTTAAAAGGGTTATTTTCGTGAAATATGTCTTTTATGATATTACTTCATAGCCTAGACAGCGGCAGCGTATGAATCCGTCATTGATTTACGAGAACGTTTTGAAGCTAAGTGATAAAACGTCGGAGACACGGCTATCAGAACTAGAAGACGAACTTCATTTTTATGAACTTCTTTATGCTTTATACATACGTGAATTCGGGACATACACTAGACATGCGTAGTGAAAATAAACACTTCTTCATGCATGAGAATTCACTGAAGATAATGGAGTCGCATAAAATGCTCGGATTTTACGGCTGCGTTGTTTTCAAATCATGTTTTATTTGCTGATACGTGAGCTCGTTAAAACTTTATATGAAATATTTGAATTATATCCTTTGAGGTAAGAAATTGTTACGAATGTTTGAAAAGAGATACTTGACTGTATTATATTCTTGGGATGACCGCGGCGGTTTCAAGATGAAATATACTTATATTTGAAGTCAAAGATATAATATTCCCTCGTATTGAGTTTGCGATGATTACTTTTTAGAATCCTATCTAGGTTTTTTTTTAAGTCTAGACAAGCTCGTACTGCGTGAAAATTCATAACGATGCGTTCATTTAAATTTAATTTAAACTAAAATTCGTATTTAATTCTCAAAGCTACGTTACAAAAAAAAAAACTGTGTTGTGCTACAAAAATAATGCATTAGTAATATAACACCCAGGTTTCAGCGAAGTCCCGAAGGCAGACTTGCTAAAAGACGTTAGCGTTATCGTTACCGTTCAAGTTTTAAAAGATCCAATATCGTGGAAGACGCATCACGTTAATCGGCGAGTCACCGACTTAATTAAACGGTAGAAGTAATGTGGCCAAGGATAGCGCATCAGTCACGTGAGCCGGAGATGGTTACCCCCTCAAATCCGTGTAAGCCCGACGTCGCTCGTAAGACGGGCGGCACCCACTGACAGATCACTACTCACTGTCCCAACTCCCTGTACACTCGCTGCAATAACAATCCCATCTTTTATGCAGTCGTTTTGATTCTTTTCTGCATTATTCATTGTTATTACCACTGATAGAATAGAATCCGTTTCATAAGAAAGGAAATCGTCGTGAATCTTTTTCGTTGAATATAAATCACTTCCCATCAATTCAATTTTCGTAAACAAAACCAAAATTAACATAAGGCGTTAATAGGATATACAACACGCGAAATGCAATGGTGCTTGCTATCGGTTCAGCTTGTGCAGTATCTAGGCTGTTAATTAAGCAGTCTGCATGCAATTTGCATCTAGGCGGATCGGAGTCGCGAACTTCTGATTATTTGAATAAGATTTCACAGAGCAATATTAAGGAAATTATTCGTGCTACGGAGCACCAAGTAGAGACGGTACGGAATAAAGTAAGGTGCCTACTGTAGAACGATTTAACAAAGACGTTAAGTGCTCCGTTGTCGGAAATGTATTAAGGAAATATGTTTAATTGCATATAATCACATTTCACGGAATTACATTTCGAGCGGAGTTTCCGAATGTCTTGGGATTGTTACAGTTATTAGAATAGTTAAGATTAACATGTACTGTGTCGATCTCGTTATTTCCTTTGCGGAATGTTATCCAGTACGAATAATAAGCAACATATATATTGAAGACGCAATCCAAAAACCAACCGAAACAAAATATATATTATCCGCTTACAATCAAATGGTTATCTTTGTGTTACGAGTGCCCGCCGACCCCGCCGCCTCAGTCGTTCCTATGTCTCATGTGCGATGTGAGCTCTCGTCTCATTTCGCTTAGCCTGACATTTTGAGTGCCCCTGACCACCCTCTCCTTAGATATAGGTCGTCATAAATATAATCTTACTTAGGGTGACATTGTGTGTTCTTTTTTCACTTAATATTTTTCCTGCTAAAGGTCCCCGGCGGCGATTACATAAACAGGATTCAACCGCGACCTTAATGCGCCTAATAAAGTTTTACGACGGACCCTTGGCAAAAACGTGAACGTTTCAAGGCGACAATGCTTTTATCTTTTCTGTTTTACTGATTGTTTTGTTCTTTACAATTAGGATTAGACATTGTATATTAAACTTATAACTTAATGTCGGCAGCCGAAATTTTTGACTTGCCCGTGAAAAAGAAAAAATATACGAGTTTAACTTTGTATTTCGTATGGGAAGGCCCTTATGAAGCCCCTTTTTTCTCAAGTTTATGGAAACACTAGCTTTCGCCCGCGGCTTCGCCCGCGTTTAATTTGGGGTAACACAGTTCCCCTTGCGCCTTATTGATTTGTAATAGCAAAGCTAAGTTTTCCCTTTTCTTCCCTCTTTCTCCCTCACATCCCACTTTTTTAAATAAAAATTAGCCTATGTCCGTCTCCTGATTCCCAACTATCTATGTACTAAAATTCATCACAATCGGTTCAGCCGTTAAAGCGTGAAGAGGTAACAAACAAACAAACTCACTTTCGCTTTTATAATATTATAAGTAAGGATTTTATTCAATGTGAGTTACACCAACCCTTAATTTAGTCTAATTCGAAGTTATTAATACCTTACCTCTTTGTAATTTTTATGATATATTTGCACTTATTCGGTGAGATGGAAATTATAGCTTCCCATCGTTTCGTATTTTTATTTCTCATTTAAGATGTTTATTATAAATTATAGTAATGCTAGGTCATGGACATATTCCAATCTAAAAATATCACAGTTAAAAACCCTCTGGTTCTCTATTTCAATTCGAATCTCTACTTAAAAAGTACAGCGCTATCGTGAAGGATGTAATAAATTACGGAAAAATCTCTAAGGAGTTTCCCCTTTTGTAGTACTCCAATAATGTAAAACATTACAGAAGCAATTTTCCAGTATTACGTTCTTAGCAGTAATTAGCTGGAACCTCTTCGATGTTAGCTCGCACGAAGTCTCTCCCGGAATCGCTTAACATTCCTGAACGTCGAGCTTCGTTTGGAAATCACTTCTTAGCTTCGACGCCACCCTGACGTTGATGTATCGTCTATTTCTTTAGTCAAACTTAATGCTGGTGACTTACTAATTTCTTTTTTATCCTGCACCTTCGTTAATGCTGCTCTTTCAGAGCGGTGTTTTGCTTATGAGCATTAAACCGAATTAAAAGAGCAGCCAGTAAATTATCACGAAGCAAATAAGTCTATTAAACTGAATTTACGACTTGAAAAATTCTCATAGTGTAATAAAATAATAATAATACGCGCTTAAAAAATAAAATGAAGTAATTTGATCCCATAATTTCTGAGTTAGTATGAAATTTAGTGGATACCGTGCTCAAATACTTTTTGCAAATGAGACGTCTACGCATTTTATAAGCATTTGTTACACTTTATACCTTGTTTATACAATACAGCGGTAAACAATTTTATTTACTTAAGTGATTTATGTAAACACTTGTTTCTAAATGATTATGGCCTGGACTCTGGAATTAATGCAATAAATCAATGTCAGGACATGTTTACGAGCTAACAGAGTTAATTCCAGTGTGACATGACGTTTATATTCGTGAATAATTGTTGATTGCTTGCACCGTGAGGCCGCATCTAATGCAATAAACTTAATGTAATTGTCATAATTATGTTTATCAGTGCACTGCCAGCAATGTGGCTTTGTTATTAATACTATAATTTATAGGTTCAATGGCTTTTATTTTAAATTAGCCTATGAGTGCCATGTTTTTGAATGCCTAGATGCATAAATGTCTTGAATTTTTTATACGACGAGTTTCATTTAAGATTAATCCCAAATGTTGATCAGTTTAAAAGTCGATAATGGATCCTGATTTACTGCCCCTCTGCTTAAAACTTCAGGCGAACAGAAAAAGCATTAAACAAGTTTAACTCAACGTTATTTAAGCCTCCATAAATAAATGCATGTTTCCTATTTACATCACAAATAAAATAAACTTATTAAAACTTCAGCATGTAATAATATTTAATCGAATGACTGTCATCGATATGGATTGAAATAAAATTAATTATCGTGATTATTGGACGGGGCTACAGACGCGGGGGACCGGGGAACGACGGAAACGACTGGAAATGCAATATTATTATGTTACATAAACCGCGTAACGATTACGTAAAAATGGTGCTATTTTCATACATTTATAATACCTTATTGTGTTGGAAAATGTGGTTATTATGTCACCCTCGAGGTTGTTATTTTTTCCATTTATGGTTTTATTGATATCGGATGAAATTACTTTGAACACCTCTCTCGTCTTAATAAAACTTTGCTTTCTTTAATGCTTTTACGAATGTTTGTTATAAAACGAATTAATAACTAAATGTTTCAAAATGTAAACAATAAGTGTAAAAATGAATAAAGAGAATCCTTACTATTTTATTTAATATTATAAAAGCGAAAGTGAGTTTGTTTGTTACGTCTTCACGCCTAAATGGCTAAACCGATTTTGATAAATTTTGGTACAGAGATAGTTGAGACCATGGAGACGGACGAATGAGGGAAAATGAGGGAAGGAAAGGCAAAAGCATAGGTTTGCTATTACAATAAATAAGACGCTAGGGCAAAACTACAGGTAGCAGGTACCTGCAAATCAGGAAAGGGGAATTGTGTTACCCCGAATTTAACGCAAGCGAAGCCACGGGCAAAAGAAAGTTATTTATATTTTTGATTCGTTTTGTACGTTAAATCCTTACTAATAATATAAAAGCGAAAGTGAGTTTGTTACGTTTTCACACCTAAATGGGAAAACCGATTTTGATGAAATTTGGTACAGAGATAGTTGGAACCTTGGAGACGGACATACAGGCTGTATGTCTCTTTCTAACCCCCCACTTCCCTAAAATAGGAGGTGGAAGTTTGTATTAATTCCACAGATTTAAAGGTAGAAAGTTAATCGGTACACAAACTCTTTGTTACCAACAAAAAATACCTGCAAACCAGGAAAGGGGAACTGTGTTTTACCCCGAATTTATCGCGAGCGAAGCCGTGGGCAAAAGCTATATCTATATACATTAAAGAAAAAATTACTGACTCACTCATCACGAAATCTCAGAAACTACTACTAAGGCTAAACTGGCTGCTAAGAAGTTAGGTATCCTAGCAAAGGTGAGACAGTATTTCACACCGGAACAGTTGCTGAACTTATATCAAGCGCAAGTTCGATCGTGTGTGGAATACTGTTCTCATCTCTGGGACGGATCCGCCAAATACCAGCTTGAAGCGCTAGAGTCTATAGAGAAACGAGCCAAGAGGCTCATCGGCAACGACGCGCTGGTTGAGTCAAAGCTCCAGAGCCTGGAGCATCGCCGGCGCGTTGCCAGCCTTTCAGTTTTCTATCGGTTACATTTCGGAGAGTGTGCGATGGAATTGCACAGCCTAATTCCGCCAAGCCCGTTCCATCACAGGACTACAAGACGTACGGCGATGCGCCACCGTTATATGGTAGACATCCCACCCACACGCACTAAACGGTTTGGGAATACCTTCATTGTGCGTACTGCTAAGGAGTGGAATTCCCTGCCGGAGTCTGTATTTCCTGACAGCTATAACCTGGGGGTCTTCAAGTCAAGAGTGAATAGGTTATTTCTAGGTAAGCGTGCTTCATCGTCGACCACATCATCACTTACCATCAGGTGAGATAGTGGTCAAACGCGAGCCTATCAATAATAAAAAAAAAAAAAAAAAAACTACAAATGTTAGGGATTTCTAATTTTAGCCGGCGGGCGGTTCCTTTTGGGACATAGGTACTCACGAAGTCAGGATCTTAAAAAATTCAACCTTAAAGGGTTTGAAACAAGGTGGTCAAGTTTGTATGGGAGAACGAGATTCCTTTACCGATTTGTCTTGAATTTGTTGCATAGGCATTCTTTCACGAAAAAAATTGGCTATATAACATCGCCGGACACAGCTAGTATAGATAAGCTTATTTCTGAAGGAATAGCAAGTCTATGGGACATCTAGTGACAGATCCTATCTTAGGTTTAACGGGTTAGTTTTTGCTTTTCGTACGGTAAACTACCTTACAAAAAACACGCCATTTATTCGAACAAACACCGACATACAAAAGAAAAAGTTTCTCAGCAGGATTATTGAAAATTGCTTGGATTTCAGGGATAACAAAGTCTTGTTCACAGGTTTCACCGACTTACACGTTGTAGTTTCTAGTACGGAAACCTTAATCCAGTTTTTATTGAGTGTGTGAAAAGGTACCTTAACTTTTAAGAAGGCTTACGTTTCACGAAACTTTTTCGTTGATAAAAGTCGATATGATTAAGTATTTCTACAACAAATGAAGATATGTCACCATGTGATTGTGAACATCGCCAGTTTGTAATCTAGCACACGAGATTTTTAACAAGCAGCACAAGGTGGCTGCCGGGGTTACGGACCTTGCGTGTTGTTCGAAAGAGATTCCGCGGCCCCGGAACATAAAGGGCAATAGAAGGAACATGGGTGGGTTTTACCCAGTACAAGTCTGACACTCCCCCCCCACGCTCCGCCAAGAGCGGGGGAAGTTATTTGATGATTTTCAATCCGCAAAAAAACCCTTTAACCGCCCTACTGGTGGGTAGAATAAATTATCTTTGAGTTTGATTTTTAAGTATAATTCAATTATATCTGACGAGCATGTGTAGTTTGCCATGGATAGATTATAACCTGTTAGTCCGGTCCTGTTTGATTTCGAAAGAAGTCAGGTTATCCAGTTTAAGCAGATGTAGCTGAAGCTTTGTACTTTATACGAAGCGTCTGCCTATCTGACCTCCACAATCCAGTTAGTATTAGATAATTCCATACCCTTTGATAAGACAGGTTTACACTTTCGGGCCACTGACTTTTAAGACACTGCTGGAACATGCCTCCACACATCCACGTGATCTACAAAGAAAATAAATTTAACTGACACACTATTATATCATTCAGAAATAGAAAACCATTGAGTAAACTAGTCCAAACAGTCCAAAACGCTCATAATTGACTCCTACATATTCATAAACGTAAATTAAGAACCAATTAATTCTCTAAAGCTAATAACAAAATTACCCGTTCAAAAACTCCGAAGGAATTCCGTTTAAATAATTAAAGTGGTATTTACTATGAGAGGTAAGACTGAGGGTAAAACTTACTAAATTGTGTTACAATTCCGCCTCCGCAACCCTTCATGGAAAATGGTCAAGCCAAGCCAAAATATTAAAAAAACTAAACAATCTCGTCTAAATTATTTTCTAGGTAATCTTAAACCTCAATTTAATTCCTGAAAGCTATTCTTAATAATTAAATTACCTGAACTAAAACTCTAGGAATTCAGTGAGAAGTTAAACATAAAGAAGTCTGCCCACTACACTGTACCATACCAAGACCGAGCTATGAACGTATCAGGTACGGACTGAACTGCTGCAACTGACTGACATGACACGACACATACCTACTACGAGTACTATGCGGAAAAGAACGTATCATACCCGTTTAGTTCGGTCATCATGCGCGGTTAAAACGGGTTAGGAACGATCATTATTTTATTGGCATGATGTATTTCATATTTTTATTGACTTAATGTATTTCATTCATATTGTATTGACATATTGTATATTATTTTATTAATTTACCTGCGGCATTGATGCTTATAATAAACTCAATATTACTTAATTATTATGAATTTTATACTATTCTTGTTATTAAAAAAAAACCCGACATGTGAACTGTATTCTTTTTTAAGACCTTGAAAAATACATGTGAGATGCAATGAATAATTGAATTGAACTGAATTAGATTATATGCGGTTATATATGTTTCTAGCACGGTATACTGTAATTCACTAAGTTCAACTCGGTTTTCATTTTGTGAGATAATGAAGACTCACTATTGTGTTACCGCCTGACCTAAGCGACCCTCAGCAGAGTCGGATTATGTTAGGAAGACGTTAAGATGTTATCAGCTAAATGCCTGTTTTAATACTAAGTTGAGTTTTTAGCTATTTTAATTTAACTATGCTGGCTTTCAGGTATCTAGGTAGGTAACAGTAATTGTACCTATTATGAAAAATGAAGTGTAATAAATCATTTTTTCTGTAAATGAGATGCGTTTTATATAAATACATCGCTGCTTATTCCTTTGGAATTAAAAGCATGATGATATTTTTCATTTTTTGTATGTTTATATATTACTAGCGACCCGCCCAGCGGTTTCACCCGCTGCTCACCTCGTTAGAGTCATAGCGTGAAGTATTATACATATAAACCTTCCTCTTGAATCGCTCTACCTATTAAAAAAAACCGCATCAACATCCGTTGCGAAATTTTAAAGATTTCAGCATACATACAACATAACAATAGACAGACAGCGACAGCGACTTTGTTTTATACTATGTAGTGATGTAAGCATCGCCCTAAAGCAGGAGTGCAATCGAAGTTTGGTAGGTACATCGACACAGCATAGAAATATTACTGTTGTCAAGATTAGTTTTAGGTCATCTTTGGTAAGTATATAAATAGACTAATACTAATATAAGACTTTGATTAGTCTTAACAATCCCAATAATATTTACGTAAGACCTATGTCATGTAATTTCTGTTTCTGAAATTACCAAAATATTTGAAATGGTAAGAACTTTATCTTTGTCAATGCACAGTAATAATTAGGCTTAATTTAATTGATTAGTGTACATTCCACTTTTCCTTTTAAAAAGGCCTGAAAACGTCGCTTTTTGTTTGTAGATACAAAATGAGATTTCAGTGATGTTTGAAGGTACCGTTTAATTAATGTAATAAACGTTGTACCTAACGGCTCTGTTGAAGATTCAATTAAGTTTTAAACTTAAATTGAATTAATACAATCTAATTACACGGTGTTAGGGCGGAGACACATTCATCAAATTATACTTTAGCTGTCTTAAGACTTTTGTTGAGAGTACTTGATGAAAAAAGGCCTAATTTTATTTAAGTCGGCCACGTTTTGTATTCAAATATACTAGAATTGATAAATGGAACAAAAATTGAATAATACGTTGTTTTTATTCATATTTTTTTTTTATTAATTACCTCTATACATATAAAAAACATTTTTAAAACTACATTACACCTTAACATTAAAAAGAAATATATTAACAAACATTCTGGTTTTTTTTTTTAAACTTTATGGAACTTTTCATCAGATAAATGATATACGCTGCAGCTTTCCCGAATTCTGCCGAACTTAAAAAAATCAACATTGAAACGATAGTACACAACGCAAGGTTTCGTTTATTAGTGTTCACATATTCTCTTCACGGAGTGTCATCCTTGCCTCGGAAAACACTTTAAGTCGTTGGTATTGGCTGCCAATTGTAGATTTTTGGCAGTTTTGAAGTAGTTATTAGTCCGAAAATCTGAAAGTCACTTACCCCCTGACGCAAGCCGCCGAACGCCGAAGTTTCGGCAGGAAACGCCCGGGTGTCACCATTGGGACGATCGCCCGGAGGACACTTTGGAGCACACAGTGGCGGTATGCCTAGCTCAGCAGCTCGTAGAGGCGCTCGTGTCCGCCCCTGGTTCAGTGGGGTGCGCACCGTGCGCAATGGGTAGCTCACAGGCCATGTCGAGGGCGCGTTAGTGTTCAACGCGCGGCACAAAGTGATGTCAGCAAAGCCGAGGGGCCTGCCAGCACCACCGCTTGCCGGGGTTGCGGGTTGTTCGAAATAGATACCGCGGCCCCGGAAGATAAAGGGCAATAGAAAGAACATGGGTGGGTTTTAGTCAATACACGTCTGACGCCCAGAGCGGAGCAAGTTATTTGATGATTTTTATTCGCAAAAAGAAGGGGTACTTTACTCCTATGGGGTTGTGGTAGTCATTTAGGCAGTGACTCCATGTTAAATACTGGTATTTAGCTGCATTCTGGTCTAGAAGTACTTGAACCATAATATAGCTGGGAAAAGTCTATGCAGGTGATGATTCTGAACGGAAAATGATAATTATTGCTTCTTGTTCCACGTTATCCACGTATAAACATAAAATAATTTCTATGCCTGAGGACTTCAATTAACATCATTGTTATAAAACTAGAATTATTGAATGTTTGAAATGCATATACGAACATGCTTTGTTTGCTTCGAAATTTAGAATTTGAAATTGCAATTTGTAGTTTGGGAACGTGTTTGTTTAAAATATCATCAAATTATTTAGTATCAAAATTGTTTCGTTGTTATTTTATAAGTCAATACAAAAACTACTTGATGTAAACCAATTAAATAATAATACAATTTTGTCAGGCAATTTAATGAAGTCAAACAATATGAAACCATTGTTTAAGTTAGAATCCAACTGGGTTCAAACAATATTTCATTGTGAAATTGATATTACATAAAACAGCCCAAATTACCACAAAGCTGTCATTACTTAACTTACTGTTCATTAAAGTAGTGTAACCACACCTTAAACGGTACAAACACTCGATTACAGTGCGAACTTATTTTCGTAGGGCAAAACGGGTAAAACAGTTAGTGGATAATCCCGTTTTCTAGGCGCTCCATCTAATTCGTTTGTAGAAGTTTACGTAGCGTCGCCCCGGGCTTGGTAGGGATCAGGTGCTTCTTAAGGCCCAGTCTTGATCCTCCCGAGGCGGCCGCTGTCACGATTACCAGTCTCGTTATTGCGCCGCATATAAAACTATCCACAGACTGTATAATTTAATTACCTATGGGATTTTTTCTTTGTTGCAGTCTTTTGTTTTCCATTTTTGACGTTCCTTCTCTTGGGGTTTGTTTTTAATTTGAACATTAATAATTCATATATATAAAGAGATTTTTTGTGTAATATTATTATTTCGCCTTGTTTTAAACTTCATCGTGAGCAAACAAGTATTTTTCCTTATAAATCTTATTAGTACTTATTTGTTTAGTTTAAAAACTTGCACGTAATTGAATCACAAAGTAAAAGTCTGTAATGCTATAAACAAACTTAATATAATATTATCTGAAGCAGAACTTTACGACATGATACACTGAGAAATTGAACAGTAAACAATTCAATAGCGTAAATAGCTATTGAACAGTTTTATCGAATCATGAATGTTAAAAGTACTCTGCGATAGTTTGATTGCTATCAATTTGAAGAGAGTGACTCCAGTTTTATGTCGTTTCAGTGCATTTTATTGACCACTACGTATCATCAGCCTCATCTATCGATACGTTCGCTTGCAAGTCTGTCTATTCGTAATAAGTAAGGTTGTAACAACTTCATACAAAACTGCAACATTTTAAAATAGTTATACAGCTTCACGTACCTACAAAAAACTATTTTATTTCTCTTACACTGCTCTTGAAACTTCAGTGGCGCTGTATACGAGCATTTTCTCAATTTCAGTTTGCAACAAAATCAGTTTATTTTCCAACTGACAAATTGCATTGAAGTAACAAAGTACAATTTTCCTTTGAGAATAACCTGACAAAGTTTGGGAGTGTACAATAAATAATATTGGGATGTGTAACTGAAGGTTGGCTTGTCCTGTGTTGAAAATTATTCTTGTAATAAGTATTTAAGTAAATTTCCGCAGTACGTAATCGTTTTCCGTGCAGTAATTTAGGCGTGCCCGTCGGCCGGTGTTTCAATTGCGGAGGCGGCCGCCGGACGGCATCATTTCCTGCACACGCTGAGCCCCATGCCAGCCACCACTGGCAAACATGGAGCTATTTTCCACGCATTCGCATGGTCTCTCCATCATACCAAATTTTTGGTCACAGTATTAAAGATGATTTTTTTTAATTCTGTGTTGGTGAATTAGTTCAGAAATCGCATTATTTTTCTGCCAATTATTTTGATTATGGTCTTAGGATAATTTGATAGCACTAAGTTACAAAATAATAAGATAAACAAAAGCTTTACTTCGGGTTCGTTTTTTTTTCTTCTATTTAGTTAATAACGGTATGACGCTTGACATATCTGTTGTTGCGAAACCTCTTATTCGTAAAGGCGTGAAAACGTTTACTTTTAAAAATACATTAACGAAAATGGTTGTGCAGAACCTAATGAAGTTTTTCTAGTCACGTTTAAAATACAAAACTGTAAAGCATTGCAAGGTGGGAGCTACTTACTTATTCTTTTCAATCGTTCAAAATTTTCTAACATTTATAAAGTTTTGATACTTGAAGTAACTAAAGTGTTCGAAAAAAGAGCACCTAAGGATTCTCTTTGTAACCTAATAAAAAATAAAATATTAAAATGGAAGTACACTTTGCCTTACAAAACAAGTGAAATACTTCAAACAATTAAAGTGGGCACTTTGTCCGGAAAAAATAAAAAATAAAAGGGCCGGCAAAGGCAGTGACGAGTCACTAGCTAAAATGCGCCGGCCCGTTCCAATTACAGAGCGGCAGTCATTATTTCCGGTGCCATGCGATGCCTCCTCCGGCGGCCCTCGGCACTGCTTCGCTGACCTGCCGAAATTCACCGCCAAAATAACCAGCATAACATGACCTATTCGAGATAGGAGTCCTCGAAAAGAATCTAGGGGCCCTCTCTAGCCACTAGAGCTCTACATAATTTTGTACAGCGTGGTATTCGTTCTATGAGTGCTGAGTAATTCGTTGGAATTGACGGAAATAACCTTTATCAATTTTCAATTTGTATAGGCGCGAATATGTTTTGAAATTGATTATCAATCTTTTCCTGATTTGTCCCTAGATAGTCTTAGCTAAATCGCTATGATTCATATTAGAATCATTTTGAACTTTAGAATTCTTTGTTTCATGTTGCAAATTTTATCTAAATAAACTACGATGTAATGCTAAATTATTTTATCGCTACGAATAAAACAGCCTCATTATCAAAATTCGAAGTAATTATTAGAATAATTGGTACATAAAGAACATAATTAATTAAACTTATAAAATATCAGCGGTAAACTAAAGTTATGACGTACGAATTTGAAAACAAAATACAAAAAGGTGTAATAAGAACCACAAGTGTGGTTAGTTCATGCATAATATAAATATACATATTTATATAGCTTTACTCATTAGACAGCTGCGGTGAAAAATTTATAATGACGTCGCTGGCGTAAAACAAAAGAGTCACAATATGAGTTCACACACGCCATTGTTGCTGCTTTTATTGAATTCGATGCTCATTAAAAACTTTATTTTCAAATATTATGATTTTAACGCTCATTTGGTTTTCAGTCATCCTTTACGTTTGAATGGTTGAAATGGATATAAGTAAATGAGGTCCTGTTTAATGGATGCGTCAATGAACAAGTATATATCGAGACGTAAAAGTACTCAAATTGGTGGCCACTAATTTTACTACACATACAGCGTCATTGAAATATTCAAATCGATCGTGAGAACAAAGCTCTACGATTGAATATTGAAATCGCGTATAATCTCTATTGAATTCATTGCAAATCAAACACAAGGATAATAGGAATTTGTGTACATCAAATTAATACGGATTATCGTTTGTAAATCGCAAACATTTGACTATGTTGTTAGACAGTGGTAGTGGTTGAACAAGGACAAACAAAAATATTAGGATATACTATACAATTGTTACTGGCCAATTGTTTAATGAAACTAAAAAATATTTACGGCGCGTTCGAAAAAGAAAAACTACGATTGTGTTTTGTTTAATTTTCCGAAAAGCTAAGCTCGTGAAAGATGAATGTTTGAACGTGCTTCCCTTTTTCCATTGAGACAGAGATTTAAAAGCGTGATTTTATTTATCAACGTTTAAAATTGATATTTCTAATGCGATTAAAAATTTCAGTTCATTATCAGTAACGAGTTAAACTCGCCGATTTACGAAAGATAGTGAAGATGTAAAGTAATAAATGATTTAATAAACATACAGTTAAACAAGAAATGAGTCAGCATATTGTAAGGTACCCGAAAAGACTTGCACAAACATACAAATATGCTACCACTTGCACTGAGTAGAGTAGGAGAATAACAGCACACGAGGCTAAAGAGGTGTGACATCCCCAGTCTCAGTGACAGATTCGAAAGATGATAGCTACGTCACACAAATGGAAGCTCTCTCACAGCGCAAAAAAAGTAAAAACAGACTTGTTGGTCAACACAGCGGCTTATTGTTCAAGAACAAGGAAAATAAAGTACCTATCCTGTATGTTACATTAAGCAACGGTTTAATACAATCCAGCATCCTGCCCACGTATAACATGGTCTAAGCATGTAACTTCAGTTGAGGTCGCATACATTTAGCAGAGGTGCGCGTGAGGCGGGCTCGTTATGCGGTCATGAGCCACCATGAGCGGTGCACATCGACACTCGTACCGGTGGCTCCGCCCCCACGGCTCATTAGACCGACCGCCGCCCCAGATCCAAGAACATTTGACGTCGGCACAATAATGTCAACAACTAACCCGTGAAATTGCGACTTTAGTTTATAAAAATACATAGGCCAAATTGTTCAATCCACCATGTAATTGCGCCAATAGAAACTACGCCACCATATTTTATTCAATTCGCTTGTCATCGGAAAGTAATTTTAGATATGTGCGGCAAATTATTGTAGGTCAACATGACTTGTTTAACGTGTTGTTATTGCTTATGTTTACCAATTAGTAAGTATGTACATTTATAATATGTTTACGTTAATTAATTCTGTATTCGTGTCTAGATTTTCAACTATACGCCTACTACTTGTTTGTATATTACTAATTTTAATATTTACATTCAAAAGTTTCCATAACAAAAATAATGTACGTTATCCAAAGTCTTCTAAGGCGAGGGTGGAAAAGGTTGCATGGTGAAGGGTCCAGGTGGGGATTATAAGCTGTTTTCCGCCGCCTCACAATATCAACCCCTGATGCTTCGCGCACTCCTCAAATACTTTGACGTGTTACGCCTACGTAATTAGAGCTTACTTCTTTTCAAATGTTCCACTTTAAAAGTGCGCAAACGGTTGCGAATGGGCTGGTGGCGTGTCGCCGCGGCCGTAAAGCGTCTATTCGATTTTATTTTTCTACGACGTGAGGTCTTGATAAGGCTTTACACTTCACCTCATAAATGGTTTATGGTGGTTTCTAGCTAGTTTTCGTGGATCAATGTGAACTTTTTAATATAAAAGTAATCTTAGATAGAAGTCCATTAATAAGTTTTATTTGGCTCAGTCACGAAGTAATACATTATTGAAGGTTTCTAATTTGTTTAAGGTCAATGTTCTTTATGAATAATATATGTTATACTATGTCCTATTTTTGTTTATAAATAGATTTGTATACTAAAGGGAGCAATCGGGTAGTCATATGTAAAATCTGTTGAAAGCGCTGCCTACGCCGATTTGTAAGGTTTTTTATTCTCACAGGTTAACAGGCATGCAAATTCAGAATTTTTCCTGTAGTATACATTTAAACCTACGTAAATCACATTGTGATTCCAAGAAATGAATCGATTTATCAAATCTTATAATTCGGTTCCGTTCTGATACTTGTACATATTTTTTTTTAGGTAGATTAGTAGTTTGTTAATAATGCATACTTGTTGAAAGATTAAGAAATCTGAAAATAAATAAATATTTGTTTACCTACTTGTAAAATTACATAACTTAATGTTCCGTTAAATAAAAAATGTATGGTGTTTTTATACATTTTTGAAAGACAATATTTTTTTAAGATAATTTACTGAAACATCGCCCTCTCTGTACAAGTAGGGGAGCGGCTCCAATTAACAAGACTTTATTTAATTACTCAGTAGATTTTAAAAAGCTATATTTTATACTTTAGAAAAAAAAAACTTATCCGTCAACAAACGAAGCCATGAGGGAAACATATTTTAATTTTTGCTTTATTGGGACATTTAACAGTTACACATTACAATAAAGTATGACGATTTATAAATTGAGATCCATAGACTATACTAGATATATGGATTCTGCCCAATGTCAAATTCGGCCAAACATGGTGTCGCAGCCGAAGTTCGGTCGGACGTTTAGATGGCAACAGGTTTTTTGTTTAATTTTTTAATGCTTTTCCTGATTGTTACTTCCGTTACCTCTGATATTACTTGTGTGTCGTTTGCGACACGTGCATTTATTGACTGTAATTCACATTCGACATCCCACAGTTTGTTTTTATTTTAAAAAAAACGTTGCCCCACACTAGAAATTTCTCCTGTATCGTGGGTGCGTTTACAAACATTCACGATATAGGAGAAATTCCTAATGTGGACATCGTTTTTTGTAAAAAAAAAGTATCTATTCGGCTCTCATGTGTTAAACGTCACATAATGCATTTAACTAACAGTAAGTTTATTGTTGACAAAAAGCAGGACACACATTAGTTTGTCCTTTAAATATTACTTAATGTTTGTTTGCAATCCGAATACTCTGATCATAAAACGAATTCGGTAAAAGCAGCCGAATTCCGGCATTACCGAACGTGAAACGAATTTTGGTCTATGTCTTCTATATACTGGTTCTTTGTTTAACTTATAAGGGCCTTTAAAATTGTAGATATTCAGCTTTAGTCATATGTAACATATTTCCGATATTGTCGATCTATAATATACCAGTTAAATAAGAATACACGTCACGTTAAGTTTTCAAAGGAATTAAATATGAATAAACGCTGTTCAGTTGCAAGCGCTTCCATAGTTAACAAAGTCAAAAACGCATAAAGAGGCGTTGAATTTAATGACGGAGGCTTTGGGGTACGGTAGACATGTGCAGCTAAACACAGGGCAAGCTTTGTTCTTTGCTCTGCGCTCGTTAAATATTTTAGCTTTAAAACGCTACGCGGATGCGAGAGCTCTCTCCCGTAACCACTGTAGGCACCGCCGCCTGATAGTTCATGTATTTTATAAATATACTGAAAATAATGGCCTTTCTCAACCTTTTAGACAGCGGCTTAACCGACCGAGATGTTTGCAAGTCTATTATTGTTAGTGCTTTGTATTCTTTTGTCGCACGGTTACTGATTGCTGGGTTGAGGGGCTCTCGTCCCTCCCTAATCTCTCTTATCTTAACTTGCAATCAAAGGAGGTACGACTTTGTTATAACTGAACATAGGTATAAGTTTGTGATGTGGACCCCTCCTAAGTATCTTTCCAGTGATCTCGTGAGGGGTGATGGAGAGATTATATATGGTTGGGCATTTCATGGTTTTCTGTATAAAGATCAATTCGTTAAGGAAATATAAAGTTAAGTAAAAGTCAGAGAGGTAAGGAAGCATTGATGGTGAATTCAATAATTATAAACCTTGGTTCATAAGTCCGCCGTTCGAGAAATGTCACAAAGAATAAAATATTTGCTTGCCAAAGATAATTACTAATTATTTTATGTAAATTCTTGGGAGTTCACAAATCAAATTGGGTTCGCAAAAAAATCCTCAAAAATGTGACAGATTTCAATTCGTTTGGTGCGTATCATTTGTATTGTTGGCGAAAAATCCGCGTGAATATGTACATAAAAGAACGCGGTACAGATTGTGAGCAGTGACGTGTGCGGACCGGTGGCCGGGTGGTACTATCGGATGCGGGCGCGCTGATGACGGCGGCGTCCTCACTCAGGCCGCGACTCCCAGATTATCTTTTTCATCTCCGTGGCATTTCGTTACCCTTAATGAAATCCAGCCAAAGGAAAGAAAGAATTTAATTTAAGACGAATCAGAAAATATTCAGCTGCCGCTCGCTAGTTATAAATCATTTGAATGCTAATAAATTCGACTAGCCCCCGAGCCCCAGGTGGGAACAGACTTTCTTCCTGCTCCATCTTTGTTTTCAGGAAAAATTGAATAATATTCTGCTCCTTATTATTAAATTCTTTCATAAAGCCACCGACGGCTTTGGGGATTTTCTTTAATATCGTAATGGAATTTCATTTGTCTTGCGGTTCAATCTCACGACGAAGATGAACATAGTCATATTTCCATTTGTTCGAAGTTATTACCTTTACATGCCTTCATAATTGCCTATCGCTCTTGTGCAAACATTGTGACAGCGGCTCAAATTCTATGGGGCATTGATGCGGCTTTTATCGAACACCCAAATCTGAACGGACGAATTGTAAAATTGGTGCATACCGCCGACGGGAATCGGATTAGTTAGCGTACGTTAATCTGATTGCGCAGGGATTGTTTATATCTCTTAATTCATCGTCTACAAATTCAATTTATAATTTTAATTTCGACTGACGGGAGATAAACGTGCAAAAAATGAGTAGCAGTGTTGGATATTTTTTTACAAATTGTTTTATAAGTCAATTATCAACAATAAAAACTTAGTGTAACCAATAATAACTTAAATCTCCATGGTAAAACTAAGGGCCGCATGCATAAACGATTGTGCTAGTTAGTAAGAATCAAAAAGGATATCGGAGCACGCTTGCATCCGGGCGCCGACCGAGAGGTGCAGCGGCCGCGCTCAGTTGTTCTCGGGACCTCGCTACGCTCGCCCGTCTACGCACTACGCCGCCTACGCCGTAGCGCTACGAGTGCTACGAGCCAAACTAGTGTTTATTTAACTTGCTACTTAACAAATAAGTGCCTCGACTATTGCGTGCGAAATAAGCGTCACTGTGCAAATAAAATAAAGTACTGAACAAGATAGTGTTTACGTACAATATAGCTTTATTGGATTATTTATGTTCGAGGTAAGTTTAATATGATTAATTTTGAAATATAAAAAAGTTGTTCCTTTTTAAAAAATATGTTTTAGTGACAATTTAATTTGTTTTTTTCCCCTGTAGACAAGTAATCTTTCAACTACCGATATTTCTACGTGGACCATTTGATTTTTTATTTATTTATTTAAACTTCATATACAATACTGGTACATACGCGGGCTTAATGCCATAAGGCTATATCTTCCAGTATGATATAATCATATAAGAGAAACATAATTTAAACCGGCCTATCTACGAGTGTAAAATAAGCAAAAGCTATTTTTATAAGCAACCCTTTAATGTGTGTTTAAATCTAAAACTGAAAATGTCCATTATACAATGAAATTAAGCGGTATTGTTAAACAAAGATTGAAGGTTTATACCGTAATATTTCTTTATTACTGAGTGGGAGAAAGTTCTACCCATTCATAATATAAATGGGGCTTGTTATATTGTAAGTAATATGAACGAATGAATATGAAGTGCGGTATTGTGCGTAGGTACTTTTCCACACATTCAAATTAGAAAGAAGTCGGAATGGAGCGCTTTAATATTCGGGAATTTTCCGACATATTATGTCGTAGATATGAAGTTTAAGAGATTTTTATACAAATCTTCCATTGGATTATTGATGCTGAGCAAAGTTACAATTTCCTGTAACTATTGTATGTTTATTATGACCTGCTATGATATAAGTGCTATAAACTAAATCATTTTAAAGCAATTCTGATAAAACCACAAAAAATCTGACCGACACAACAGTCATATTTACACACACAAAATAACAACGGAAATACCTTCCTAACTTTCACTTGTGTTCCAATGCATAGGTGGTTAATTGGCACACCCAACAGGTAATCAAGTTAATGGTGCGTATACGTCAAGCTGGGCCATATAGGGCCATTTGGGCCAGGCTGGGCCTTTCCGGGACCCTTACAGGAAGAACTTTGCTCGAGAGTAATTCCCATTAATTGAGATAAAAATAGACTTCGCGTCGAGGTGAAATTGTTCTTATTAGGAAACAGTTATTAAGCAAATGTACAGATATTGATACATATAAAGAGGTTATTATATGTATGCAGATAACATCGAAAGTCTACAAACTATACAATATTGTGATCGTTATGTTTTTAAGCTGTACGAGGCTCTTTCGGCTTCTGGAATAATTGAAACCAACTACCGTAAATACTTAAAAAAACACAATTATTACTTTAACTGTTAACATCCTCTGATAAAGTTACACTGAAGTGCTATCGTCAACAAAGTAACTACTAACAAGACAATGAATTTTTAATCCATGAAGGTTTAAATGAATGCAATTTAAATGCAATAACTTCATGCCCCAAAAGAATACGTAACTAAGGTGTATTATTGTTCGCCCACACCCGTCCGAAAACAGTCCCATGTCCCAGTCTAAGCGAGAACCCATTGGAATGTATCGGGTTCAATTCCAATACGGAGAATACTTCTTAATAGGGAAACCTTCTATTTGATTATTTGCTGAAGCCGTATTGGCAAATATAGGAAGAACTTTCACAAGAAAAATACTACTGTGTACTCAAATTCCCGAGAAATAAGCTTAACTTCACCTAACACGTGTTTTGGCTCAACCCCATTCTTGGATCTATTTGGTGTTTGTATTTAACATTCTGACTGGAAAGTGTCAACTAAGTAACGTATTAGAAATTATTCCAAGTCCTTTTTGCCATTTTGACTCGATTGAGGAGTAAACTTTCATCAACGACATAAAAATTCAAACTCTGACAATTGTGATATAAGTAAAACTTCTACACCTGCAATTGTATAGTGGCTTCCGAATGAGTATTTAACCTTTTGAAAGCCAGAGCATAAAAGTACGCGCGTGACCTCCACGCCGAGAAACTCATTTTACTTACATTTCTGTCACATATTTGTGTCGTTGGCGTCCAGGGCACGCGCTTGCTAGTCACATATATATGGCGTTCAAAAGGTTAACTAGTGGACATCTAAATTGATATCACTAAATATATACCTATATTGTATGGAATAACAACGCATATTTTATTAAAGCAGGAAATTCAAATTTAAACACCAATAACAGCAGAGTCAAATGAATTAATTATATGTCAATACTCAAAATAAGCAAATTAACAATGAAACAAGCAAATTAAATAAATTGCATATTTTGTAAGAAAAGCGATGAAACCTACCTATATTCACTATAGCTTCTAAATAATAGCAGATCACCCGCCATTCACTATTTTGTTAACCTAAACATTTAGTTGATTAGGTATTTGATTATAAAGTATTCAAAATCAAAGTATTTATTTCAATTCGGCATAAAAAAATACAGTATGAAGCTACAATCCCACTCACAAGGCATAATAACTTGTGAAAGTACCTAGTTGCCCATTCCAAAGCGTAGATTTCTGTAAGGAAGAATGGGCAAAAAATTCCATGGTCAGTTTATTAAATCCTAATATTTTTTTGGGAACATCATTATTTATGTCGTGATTATACATATTTACATACGCTTTAGTAAGAAGTGCCAATTAAGAGCGCATGAGATCATAATTCTATTGCTCTTATCCAAAATATATTTGGTACATTTATAGTATATTCGAATGCTGCTGAATACCAGTATTTACGGACTGATCAACTCGAGTTTGTTTATGCTCTATGAATTTTGCGTTTTTCATTTCTACACGTTGTCTATTCTTATATCAAACAATCGCTATTTCCTTTTAGTATGAAAATAAATAAACGCGGGTAAAAGCAAGCGAGCAGGTCCTCCCCCAGGTAATAAATCAACGACAGGCTTGAAAGCAAATGGAGTAACAGCAATTTGATTATTGCACTTATAAGGTTTCCCCACCTTTTGCTCGCACGAGTTTTAATGTCATGCATTTTACTCAAAGGAATGCCTGTACATGTTGGAACCTTAATAAAATCGGTTGACTGGCTCCCTCGATTAGCTGGCATACCGTAAAGACAGTGACTTACGATTATTTCTTTATGTTTTTTTAACGTCTTTAATCCTGGCGTTTCGTTTTTTAGGATTCCGTACCTCAAAAGGCAAAAATGGAACCCTTATTGGATCGCTTTGTTGTCCGTCCGTCTGTCTGTATGTCAAGTCCTTTTATCTTGAGAATGCGTGGGGGAAGTGAAAATTAAAACCAAAAGTCTTTGGTTTCTTTTTACTGTGAAAAAAACAACCCTTAAAGTCTACGCAGTCAAAAGATATGGCCTTTTATGTCGCAAGCTTATACGGAACCCTCGGTGTGTGAATCTGACTTGCTCTTGGCCATTTTTGTTTTGTTGAATTCACCTCATCCGATTTATGTTTTAGTATTTTATAATAATATGTGCCTTTCTATTTGCGGGTAGATAAACTGCAATTTTGGTTTTAGGTTGGTCACATTGAATACACATTCAGCTATTGTATGTACGATTACATCGATTATTTATTGCAGAATGTGCATTGACATAATTATGTACCAGTGTATTTAAAACACTTTTTGTCTTTAAAAAAAATAAAACAAACACGGCATGGACATTGATAGTGTATTTCAAAGTAGCTCATTATAGTCCATCACGCTAGAATACATCCTTTGATACCTTATTGCAGCGAGAAGACTCGACAAAGCATTGCACGCTGGAGATATAAATCATGTTATCAAAGTTCTTTGAACCAATCTCAGGGCTTGTGCAATCATGGATTACCTCAGTACAATGACGATGCAACCTACCTATATTCACTATAGCTTCTAAATAATATCAGATCACACGCTATTCACTATTGTGATAACCTAGCCAAAAGGCTAGGTTATTTTCTTCTTTGCGTTATGATTAACAGGTAATTCGATATATCTTTGCTAACATTTATAAAAAAAATAAAATTACTTTATTTGACCTCGCTTACAAAAAAGTTTTTTTTTTCTTACTATGTTATTTATTTTAATATTACTTATATCAAGACAATAAAATGTTTATATTTATAACTACTATTTAACTTTTCTTAGATATCTTATATTACTTTCTTATGACTAGATAGTAATAAAATGTTTATGTTTACCAAACCCTTACACTGCTACCGCCTAACACTTACCGATCAATAATTTGTTGTGTGGGAACAAGTTTATGCTGAAGTGCATTGATAGTTCAGCTCTGCGATGAATTCTTAGATGTAATATGTGGAAGCGGAAACTTAGTTACATTTCGTTTTAGCTAGTATGCAGGAAGGGAATACTACTGACCTAACGCGTTATTAACATAACTCCTTCGAGCAATAGAGAAGTTGTTAAATTCGGCACATATTGTGTTAATATTTTTTTTTTGCATTGATTTTCAAAAATACAGTAAAATGACGGAAAATAAGATTACTTCCGTTAGTGGTTTTTTTGTAATCGACTTCCGGAAAGATTTTTATTTCAGCCATTTTTGTTGTGGTATGCTGGTATCTCACATAAATTCATTTAAAGTATTCATTTACATTGTTACTAAATCCACATACATTAAAGAAAAAACATGTGTTAGCCTAGCTTCCGCCTGCGACTTCGTCCGCGTAGCATAGTTACTTTGGGCTTACGCTACTTTAACTCGCATGATGATCGAAAAAAATATCTTTTCCCCCCTTTTGTTCCCTCTTTCTCCCCCTTTCTCACTTTTTCTTTAAAAAAAGTACGTATGTCCGTCTCCAGGGTCCGAGACTATATCTGTACCAAAATTCATCCAAATCGATTTGCCATTTAGGCGTGAAGACGTAACAAACAAACAAACTCCCTTTCGCTTTTATAATATTACTAGCTGTTCCTCGCGGTTTCACCCCCGCTGCTCAGCACCTGTTGGTCGTAGCGTGATGTTATATAGCCTATAACCTTTCTCAAGAAATGGACTATCCAACACTAAAAGAATTTTTCAATTCGAACCAGTACTTCCTGAGATTAGCGCGTTCAAACAAACAAACAAACTCTTCAGCTTTATAATATTAAGTACTAGCTTTCGCCCGCGGCTCCGCCCGCGTTAAATTTGGGATAACACAGTTCCCCTTGCGCCTTATTGATTCGTAATAGCAAAGCTAAGTTTTCCCTTTTCTTCCCTCTTTCTCCCTCACATCCCACTTTTTTCAAAAAAATATTAGCCTATGTCCGTCTCCTGGTTCCCAACTATCTCTGTACCAAAATTCATCAAAATCGGTTTAGCCATTAAAGCGTGAAGAGGTAACAAACAACCAAACAAACAAACAAACTCACTTTCGCTTTTATAATATTAGTAAGGATAGATTAAGGATAACTCATAAACTACCGAAGCAATACAGATAAAATTTATATGATACCCTCCGAGAGTATACCTTTTCGATGATAAGTATAATTTGAAAATCAACCCATAATTGACGGAGAAATCACGTGACAATTTTTTTTTGAAAACTTACTGTACATTGTGGAGTTTTTTTTAAATCATCGACATCTTACATAGATAGAATAATCTCTATTATGTATACCATATAAATGAAAAGTATTACAAATAAAGAACTTATATAGAGTGACACAATGGGCGGCCTTATCTCTAAAAAAGCTCTCAAGCGATCGTCTAAAGACAACCTTTCGATGGATTTAAGAGCGGAGGGGAGAACATACTGTTAGTGTAGATACATTATAAAACGTATATATATTAAATTAATAAAACGTATAAAGGGCTGGTGTTCAACTCAACGCCAAAGCGCGTATTATACGAACGTTTAAAACATACAACAAATACAAAAAAATAATTATGAAAAGAAAACTGAAATGTTTAACGAAAGGGGTAGTGCTTTTAGTCCATGATTTTAAAAGACGCCAAGGATTAAGCTCACCTTACTAACGTAGGCAAGGCATTCCATAGCCGTACTGTAAGATATTTGTCTAAGAAACTGGTAGAATGCATCGGCATCTCCAGTCTCAAGTTTGCCGATGACCTAAGATATCTATTATGTGTGTCATGATGAAAGGTTATTTAAGATAACAGCGGGTTTCAGGATTGCATAGCCGAAACAAAATATGAAGACTTCCTCGAAATGTTATAGAATATAGAAAGCCACTTGAGATTTGTCCGAAATTCAGAAACGTGATCATATTTGCGAAAACTAAATATGAATTTTGTGCAGCAAGTTTGGATGTCGGTCAAGTTTATCTAGGTATGTCTCAGAGAGATCAAGATAACTGACACAAGCGTGGTCAAGGATGGGAAGTAAGAGGAATTATGCAAGTGGAGTTTTAGTGGCGGTTGGTAAAAAGTTTCAAAATCTGTCTTTGGGACTCGACATATGCAAATACTTTACCACTTACGTAATGCAGCTGTAAACTCCAGAATTGATGTGTATGGTACAAATATGTGATGAAAATAAAGAGGCAGTGAATCACTTCAAGAAAATAATTTATTTAAGACACACCTAGGTAGATTACTAGAATTGAAGTAAAAACAACAATGATGGGAAAATGGTAGCCTGATTTTGCTTACTTAAAACATCAAGCGTGTTTTCTCCGAAGAGTTAGCAAGACGTGTTCCTAATAGTACACACATATTCTGTCAGTTATGTTTAAGTCCCAGGTCAGCGACCAGATTCCGTAACTGCTACTAAGTGTTTCTTGATGGAAAAACTCAATAACACTACCCAACCCGAGAATCAAACTCAGAACCTCAAACTCAGCAGCACTGGACCAATTTTTAAAATAATCATGCAACATAATCTGATAAAAATAAGGTCAGTAGTGCATATTGCACGAAATGAAATAACGCACAGTCCATTCTAAAATTGTGTACATCCGTCCACTGCTCGCTGCTAATCAACCTCTGACGGGAGCCATCCGTTATCTACGAGAAAGTGTGTCAGCTTGTCCCTATAGCTGCAATGTACTGCGCTTGCACAGTGACTGAGTGATTGGTCGCGGTCGCAAATTCGATTCCCGCTTGAAACATAAAAATTGAGGTTGTATGTTTTGAGATCTAGGTGTTTGTGCATTTTTTAATTGTTTTGTTAACCCACATACAAGTAATCTCTAAAAGTATCACTGTCATTGTAAAGTTACTACTGAAGTACACATTATAGTTAAGCAAAAATATATTGAGATGGATTGGCAACAAATTTGAAAAAGAAAATAGTTTGTTTTTTATTTTGTTCTGTTTATAATAGTAAATATTGACTGTTGTGAACACCTTTAATCCCATCTTGACCCCATTTAGCATGGATTAATTGGTTTTCTAATCTTTAAGAGACACCCAACTAGTGCTGGCGACGTTACGTGCACTAACGTATCACCTTACCGACAATACTCTGTCTCTATAACTGCTTCGGCATTTACCGTATGCCCCAGATAACTCTAATGGAGGTTCGGATTTATCTACCTGATTAACTTACACGCTTGACTGCTAGCTAGTAGACTAGCTTAGACGTTTAGACTAGCTTAGAAGTCAAGCAACGCAAGGTAAGCAGATATTAATACTACTCACCTACATATTTGTAGTTGCTAATGGACAATATTTATATTTAACACATAGATGTTGGCTGTGAAAAATAATTACAAAATCAGATTCAAAGAAGTTCTTATTAAAATTATGAATTTATTTGAATCTGATTTTTGGGTATTACTTTTTTTCCGAGAAATCGTATTTCTTTTTATAAAATGAATACACTTACATACAAATAATACCAGCTATATGCCAGTAAAAGTACCGTCAAAATCGATCCAGCCGCTTTTAAATTTAGCCAGAATCAATCATCAGACAAATAAAACAAAGATTTGTTATAAGTATCCTTTTGTTTCGGATGGGAAATCATCAAATCACTTGTCGCGCCCTGGGCAGAGCGGAGGGGAATGTCATTCTTGTACTGACTAAAATCCACCCATGTTTCTTCATTTGCCCTTTGTATTGCACGGTAGTTTTTTCGAACAATCACCATCCGGGCAGGCACTGACCCTGCGAGGCGCCTCTGTAGCCACTCCTCAAAGAGGAGACTTATCACACAGTTGTGGCGTGCCCTGCACGGGGTTGCGACAGTCGCTCTCTCCATGTTACCATGATGTCGCACCGGACGTCTATCCGCTGCGATCCTGCCGCGTACAGGCGCGCGAGAACGATTGCCTCCAGATCCCACGGTGCAATTCGGCAAGGACAAACCCACCCAGGACAAACTTTGTGTGATGAGCATGATTGTTTGTTCTGTGTCTGGGTGTGATTTATCTATAATATGTATGTATTTATAAATTATATAAGTATGTATATCAGTTGTCTGGTTACCATAACACAAGCTCAGGCTTAGCTTGGGATCAGACAGCCGTGTGTGAGTTGTCCCAAGATATTTATTATTTATTTATTTATAAAAAAAAACTACAAAAAAAAATTTGGAACCATAAACAAATCATCCATTCCGGATACGTTTTTGACTGAATGTATATATATATTATAATAAGGATTCGTGTGCGTGTTTGTAATTTATCTTTTCCTAAACGGTTTGACCGATTTTGAGGTTTTTTTAAGATGTACTAAGTATAGTTTTGAACTAGAGATAGCGCTTGTTGTCGACATTTGAAGTAAATGCGGACAAAGTCACTGGCGAAATGGTTCATATTAATACAAAAACAAATCCAAAGAGTCTGTTTTATTCGTCTGTTTTAGTTATTTATTTCCACTTTGACATCTTCCATAACGGTTTCCAAATGGTTGACAAAGATCCTGGGGGAACAACTCTTTGTCGTGCATTATTAATTCCTTAAACGATACCCCACTCACGCAACTAAAAAAGAAATCATGGGAACCCGAATGTTTCTTTTTTATACAAAAATACTTATGTAACTTGTGCCTGTGTTTTGAAGTATTTTTACGAGTATGTGAGTATTTTTGTCCACTACACATTTACGGATTAATAAAGGAAAAAGTAACAACCATAAGTATTAATATCCGAGACACAGATGAAATGGTATAGACAGTGTGCACCCTTTTTTTTTTTTTTTTTTTTTTTTTTTTTTTTTCCGGGTGGGAAATCATCCAATGACTTCCCCCGCTCTGGGTGGAGCGGGGGGGCATGTCAGACTTGTACTGACTAAAACCCACCCATGTTTCTTCTATTGCCCTTTACGTTCCGAGGCCGCGGTATCTCTTTCGAACAACCCGCAACCCCGGCAGGCAGAGGCTCTGGCAAGCCCCTCTGCTTTGCTGACTCTCTTTGAGGCGCGCGTGAAACACGAACGCGCCGTCGACACGGCCTGTCGTCAATCGACGGACGGACGGTGAACTACCCATTGCTCACCGCCCACAGGCCCGCATCTACGGTGGCCGGAAGTCGTCTCGCGGCGCCCGGCGCCATGGGCGTCTCCCGCGGCGGCTGGGTTGGGCAGATGTTCTCTCCCTCAAACGCCCGGCCACCTCCTTCGCTAACATTACTGCTTCGCAGAAGGTGGTGACCGCTTCCCATTCCCTCTCGCTCCGGACCATGGCCTGAACCAGGGCCGGACGCGAGAGATCGCCGCCGCCGATCGCCTCTACGAGGGCACGGCGGTGCTCCGCCCAAGCCGGGCAGATCGCCACTGTGTGCTCCACCGTGTCCTCCGGGCGATCGTCACAATGGTGACACCCGGGCGCTTCCTCCCGCCCGATGATGTGCAGGAACCTCCCGAAACTTCCGTGTCCGGTGAGGACCTGCGTCAGGCGGTAGGTGAGGACGCCATGACGCCTCTCCAGCCACTCCTCAAAGAGGGGACTTACCGCCACTATTGTAGCGTGCCCTGCACGGGGTTGCGACAGTCGCTCTCTCCATGCCACCATGAGATCGCACCGGAGGTCTGCCCGCCGAGCGGCAACTTGCCGCGGCAGTGGGTTTTCCCCGCGGTGTAGTGCCTCTGCGCGCCACTCAAACAGGCGCGCGAGGACTATCGCCTCCAGATCCCACGGTGGCAGTCCGGCAAGGAGGCTTGCTGCCTCGCCGGAGATCGTGCGGTAGCCCCGGACAAGCCGTATGGCCACCACCCTTTGGGGCGCGTTCAGATAGTGGGCGGCGCGCCGCCCTAAAGAACGCGCCCATACTGGGGCCCCGTAAAGGGCCATGGACCGCACGACTCCGGCATAGAGCCTACGGCAGGAGGCGTTTGGCCCCTTGAGGTTGGGCAGGAGCCGCTTGAAAGCAGCCCCCGTCCGCTCGAGCTTGGGAGCCAAACGTCGGAAGTGTTCGACGAAGTTCCACCGGCTGTCGAGGACGATTCCCAGGTACTTCATCGTCGACCCGACGCCGATGCGAACCCCTCCTACCGTCAACTGGGATCCCGACGGTGGCGTGTTTCCGCGGCCATGAAAAACCATGGCCTCGGATTTGTGCAAGGCCACCTCGAGACCCAGTAGCCGGATCCTCTCCACGACTATCTCAACCCCGCGTGTCATATTGTCGGCCGCCGCCTGGTGCGACCCCCCCTGAGCCAGGACGAGCGTGTCGTCAGCGTAGCAAACTACACTGACGCCGCTGGGGAGGTCGGCGCGCAGCACCCAGTCGTAACCGATGTCCCACAGGAGCGGCCCCAAGACCGATCCCTGCGGGACACCGCACGACATCTCTCGCCGGTTCCACTCTCCAGAGCGACCGGGGTATATGACGGCCCTGTCCGTCAGATATGCCCCGACCACACGACGAAGATAGGTCGGCATCCGGTGGTATTGGAGTGCCTCCCTGATGCAGCCCCAGGGCATGGTGTTAAACGCGTTGGCGATGTCGAGAGACACCGCCACGACAACCCCACCCCTGGACACTGCAGCCCCCGTCGTGAGGGCTCTCACGCGCATGATGGCGTCCACCGTCGAGCGCCCCTTGCGGAAACCATACTGGTGCTCCGCAAGATCCGGCCCCGTCCCCACAAGGTGCCCGACGAGGCGGTTTGCAATTACTCTTTCAAAGAGCTTGCCCACCTCGTCGAGCAGCACAATGGGCCGGAATGCGGACGTAGAGTCCGCAGGGCGCCCCGGCTTCTGAATGAGGACCAGCTTCCCCGTCTTCCAACGAAGTGGGAACTGGCCTCTCTCCAAGCATGCGCTTAGGAGCCCTAGTAGTCGGGGCCCGAGAGCCTCCAGGGCCAGGACCCAGGCTTTGCCATGCAAGCCGTCGGGTCCCGGGGCGGTGTTTTTGGCTTTCAGCCTGCCCACCGCCGCTCTCAGATCCACCCCAGTCACCTCCGGAACGTCGTCGTCGTCGTTGTCCTCGTGGTCCGCTTGTGGCACCGCAAGCGGCGGAGCCATGGGCGGAGGAGCATGCTCCCCTCGCGAAGGGAACAGAGCGCTCACCACATCCTCAACTAGTTGGGGCCGGAGACTCTGCGTCAGCGGGGGGGCCCTGGTGCGGAGTTTATCCCGCACCATCTTGTATGGGCGCCCCCACGGATCCCCGTCCAGAGACTCCAGCATCTCCTCGCGGGCCAGATCCTTGGCCCGCAAGACACCTTCTAGGAGGGCGGTCTTCGCCGCTCTGTACCCCTCATACAGCTCCGCCTCGATGGCTGCCGCATCCGGTGCTCGAATGCGGAGCCTGCGGTGCCTGGCGTACCGGTGTCGCGCAGCGACGCATGCATCTCGCAGTGCCGTCAGCTCGCGCGACCACCAGTACACCTGACGCCGGGCGCTTCCAGGCCGGACTCGGGGCATTGCCACGTCACAGATCTCAGACATGGCCTCCTGGAACCAGTCCGCCTCGTGGTTAGTGTCGGCAGGCCTGTCCGGTGATGACACCCAGGCCTGCACGATCGAGGCTTCCAGGAGGAGCTCCCGGTCCAGCTGTTTCAGCGCCCAACGCGGACCACTCGGGGCCTGTAGGACCGGCGCGCTGGAGGTCTGGGTGGAGACGTCGAGCCGGATATACCGGTGATCGGAGTAGGTCTCCACCTCCTCCATGACGCGCCAGTCGACGACACGCGGCGACAGAGCGGGGCTAGCGAACGAAATGTCCACCACCGACTCGCCCCGCATCCGCACACACGTGGGGACAGAACCCCGATTTAGGACGACCAGGCCTGTCTCCAGTGCCCAGTCCTCCACCATCCTTCCCCGCACATCCGTGTAGCGAGAACCCCAAGCCAAGTTCTTGGCGTTGAAGTCCCCGAGCACTAGCACGGGGAGGGAGGGGTTACCGACGACGACGGTCAACTCCCTCAGGGAGTTGTGGAACTCGGCGAGAGTTCGGCTCGGGGAGAAGTAGACGCCCGCTACGACTATATCCCCGAACCGTGCCGCGACGCACCCCTGACCCTTCCTGACACCCTCGAAGGACGGGGTACCGGCGGCGGCCGACGAAATTATGGTCACTGAGCCGCTCAGGTCCTCAACCCAGTCGTCCCTGGGGAGGACAAAGTACGGCTCAGCGACCACGGCGATATGAATCGACCACTGCGCCATGCTCTGGAGCAGGAGATCCTGAGCGCAGGCGCAGTGGTTGATATTCGCCTGGAAGAGGCGTAATGGGGCCGTTATTGGCACTCCATTACAGCCCCCTCCTGGACCTCTTGTGAGGGTCCGGCTGCCACCGCTGTGGCGCTCGTAGCGGCGACAGCAGCGGCGTCAGCGGCGACGGTTGCGGCGGCGGCGTTGGTGGTCCACCACCAACGCCGCCGCCGCGGACGTCGCGGAGGACTTACCTCTGCCCCTGGTTTTGGCGGGTGGTGCGCAGGCCTTGCCTCCCGCCCGGTGATCGGCCGGCCTGGCCGCCGTCGCACATGCGTCGCAGTGCGGCGCGGCATCGCAGGTAGCGGCCTTGTGACCGGGCTGACCGCAGCGGAAGCACAGGCGGCTGCGGTCCACCTCCGAGCACTTGACTGCCACGTGGTGACCCACGTGACAGCGGAAGCACCTCAGAGGTCTGGGCTCCAGCAGTTTGACCTGCGCGGAGACCCAGCCCACCAGGAGCCTTCGGCCCTCCACGATCTTTTTGGCCGCCGTCACGGGGCAGCTAACCGTCACAGTTCGCATGCCCCCGTAGTCAGGACGTACGGTGCCCACTGCCTTCACCTGGTCGGCAGGGCACCCACCAGTCCTGACGACGGCAGCCACCACCTCCTCTTCCACCACGGAGTCGTCCAGGCCTGAAATGCGCAGACTTGCGCACTTGACAGGCCTGGACACTCGGGCCTCGTCCGCATCTAGGGACGCCCTGAGCTTTTCAGCCAGGGCGTCGGCGGACGAGCTGTTTGCTGCACCGGGTATCTCCAGCATCCGAGCCCCAGTCGCTGTGACTCTGAGCCGGAGGCCCCCGGTGATCCCGAGCTCCTGCAGGTCCACCGCCGCTTTCGCCTTAGCGAGCACGTCGCGGTAGGTCACGCCCCTCTGTTCCGCTTCCGGCTGTAGTGTAAGCACTACAGCTGCGGTCTTCGGGGCGCGAAGCCTAGCCGCGCCGTTTCGCTGCCGCTTCTTCTGCGCCTTCTTCTTCGCCGCTTTGGCCGCCTTGCGCCCCCTCCTCTTCTCCCCGACTACTTCCCACCCAGCTTCGGCCGCCGGAGGGTCAGGTGATGGGGGGGTGGCGGCGGCTGGCGCTGGTGTCTTCGCCGCTTTGCCTCTTCTAGGGGCTTTCCTAGCCGGCGCCGTGCTTGCCGGAGCCGGTTTTGCCGTGGCCTGCGCCGGCTTTGGCGGCGCGGCCTGCGCCGGTTTCGGTGCGGCCTGCACCGTTTTAGCCGGTGCCGTCAGAACCGGCGCAGCCGGCACGCTGGAGGGCTGGCTAGGAGGCTTCAGGCCGGAGGCGGCCGCGGCCGAGTACGAAGCCGGCCCCCGGCCTTTGCTTGCCGTCTTGTTTGGCGCCTGGCTTGCCGCCAGGGGCGGGCGCAGGACTTTGGCCTCCAGGACGGAGAACCGTGCCTGGAAGGCAGCCATTTCTTGCCGAACCAGTTTGAGAATTTGGTTCTCAACCGGCTCGGCATGGCTCGTCCGCTGCTGTGGCCCCTTTTTGGGTGCCCCCGGGGAACCGGCCCCACGCAGGCTGGCCAGGTCCGCCTGCAGCTTGCGGTTCTCCTCTAAGAGGAGCTCCGTGGCGGCTGTCAGGCGGGCCACCTCCGCCCGCAGTTGGGCCACCTCGTCCGACGCAGGAGGGGGCGTGAAGCTGGCCTCTGCTGCCGCAATTATGGTGGCCGCGGCCGCGCCCACGGCCTTGAACTTGGAGGCCTTCTTTATCTTATTGGCCACGTCCTTGACCGCGGCCTCCACTGCCTCCGCAAATCTGGCCTTACGCTCCTGGTTGGAGCCGCCATCTGCATTTAACTCCACGCTCGGGGAAACCTCCTCAGGGTCGGTATCGACCGAGGGCCTCCCAGACTCACCAGCCTTCTGGGTCAGAGGGCCCTCGCCCTTGCCTCGGCCACGGCCACGCACTCCACCGCGCTCGCGCACTCCACCGCGCTTGCTGGTGGGGATCTTGCGTGCCGAAGCCAGCTCCCCTTCGGTGGTTGACCCCTGGTCGTCCACCTGCCTGGGCCGCTTGAGGAAGGACTTAGCGTCCGCCCTCGTAGCAGCTTCGGCCCTTTCGCAGCGGGAGCTCGTTGAGCTTCCCGCGCTCGCCACACTCGATGCGGTGTCGGACTCGCACCCCGCATCAATAACCTCCCTATCTGCGTCTCTCTCCCTGTCTACGTCTTTGGGTTTTGAAAAATTAGAATCCATTTTTGTTCCCACGAGTATGGGGGATATGTGTTGTCCTTTCTGGGGGTACCCCCTGTCCCCAGACAAGCCTTAAGTTATAACCCGCCAGAGGGTCGGCTGGTACTCTGGCGGGGGTCGCACTAACGACTGAAGGTTCCATGGGAACACCCGTCAGCCATTCATCTCCTCGCGGTGCGCCGCCGCTTGAGATTCGGGGTGACTTTTTATAGAGGTTTTCTACCTCGCGGTCCGGGCGGTTAAGCCAAGACCCTCGGTCCCAATCGAAGCCGCGAGACGTGATCCACGACACTCCGGTTTGGGGTTACGAGATCGACGGGGACAGAGAAGGAGTGCCTCCTCTGTCTGCTCGGGGCATGGTGAGTGCACACCGAGCCCGCCCTTGCTCCTCCGCTGTGCCCTCTGCTTATCAGAGGGTCACGCGGAACAACGCACCGGTGGTCCGGGTTGGACCCCTCCCACGTCAGAATATTCGCCACGGACAGTGGTCCTCCCCAAGGGAAAGGAATTTCTTCCCATTACTCGGGGAATGCCACTGTCCGCGCCCAGGGTGCACCGGCCCAGCAGTGTGCACCCTTAAATCAACAGTATCCAGTATTATTTCAAAATAGGTTTTTTCTGTAACTACTTTATGTCAAGAAATGATCATTAGACTCTAGCGATCGGTAGTCTGTCTTGAATAACAAACATGTCAGGAATAAATCTTGCTTTATCATGAAATTATGTACGCTTGACTCATTCTACACACAGCCTAAAAGCTATGCATTTACAAGTTCATATTAGTTTAAAGTCTAACGTAATAACTAACCAAGCTTATTTCGGTGGCCGAAACTTGAGCAAAGCTTAGTGTATAAACTACAGCGCTGAGACTAAGTGGACTTACGACTAACAAGCGAGTACATTCGACGATTCTCTCTGCTCCTACTGGTTTTGCACCACAATGAATACTGCATTTGCGAATACTTTACTAATATCTTTGATAACCTAAATTACGATTTTTTTAATACTAATAGTATGCAAAGATTCTAAAGTGGACAAAGGTAAAATTGTTTGCTAAGATCGCAGCAGGTAGCGTTCTATAGTTTTTGCCTGTCTCCATGGCATTAAGACGTTAGTTTATGAATGTAATAGCTGATCATTAGCTATTTACTTGACCCGGAAGTCGAACCTAAGAACCCCTTTTTTCGGATAAGAAACTATCAAATGACTCATTCCGCTCTCGGCGGAACAAAAGGGAGTGTCAGATTTGTACTGACCAAACCATGTTCGGTATCTGTTTCCAACCAAAACCCCCAGCAGGCGACGGCCCACACGATCCCTCTGTTTTGCTGACATCCCTAAATCCTACGCTCAAATCTCATCCTTGTGGTCACAGAGAAAAACAAGTGAACAAGACCGGAAGTATTGGTTACAAATTGTTTTAAACATTTTATAACGATATAAAGTTTTGTTCTGAAGCAAAAAGCGTGGTCGAACTTTAACAAAAGTGCTGGTGACGGCAAGGCAGAAATAATTAAAAATTAAATGACAGTATATTTTGCGTTTGATACGCTTAAAAAATAGATAAGTATACAGGCTCGTCAGATATAGCTGAATTATACTTAAAAATCGATGGACGTCTTCAACTCAAAGATAATTGATTCTACCCACCAGTGGGACAGTAAAAGGCTTTTTTGCGGATGGGAAATCATCAAATAACTTCCCCCGCTCTGGGGAGCGGGTGGGAGTTTCAGACTTTTTTTCTTTGCACTGACCATTTTGTGTTCAAACGGTTTGTGTTTGTGGGTTTTTGAGATACCCCGGAATTTCCGCTTTATCTCTTTCGAACAACCCACAACCCCGGCAGGCGGAGGCCCTGACAGGCTCCTCTGCTTAGCTGACATCTGTTTGAGGCGCGCGAAGAACACTAATGTGCCGTCGATACAGCCTGTTGTCTATAGATGGACGGAGGGTGAGCTACCCATTGCTACCGTCCACAGGCCCGCATCTACGGTGGCCGGGAGTCGTCTCGCTGCGGCTGGGTTGGTTTCAGGTTCTCTCTCTCAAACGCCCGACCACCTCCTTCGCTAGCATGACTACTTCGCAGAAGGAGGTGACCGCTTCCTGTTCCCTCTCGCTGCGGACCATGGACTGAACCAAGGCCGGACGCGAGAGATCGCCGCCGCCAATCACCTCTACGAGGGCACGGGGGTGCTCCGCCCAAACTGGGCAGACCGCCACTGTGTGCTCCACCATGTTCTCCGGGCGATCGTCACAATGGTGACACCCGGGCGTTTCCTCCCGCCCGATTATGTGCATTAACCTCCCAAAACTTCGGTGTCCAGTGAAGACCTGCGTCAGCCCGTAGGTGAGGACGCCATGACGCATCTCCAGCCACTCCTCAAAAAGGAGACTTACCGCCACTATTGTGGCCTGCCCTGGATGGGGTTGCGAAAGTCGCTCTCCTTATGCCACCATGAGATCGCACCAGAGGTCTTTCGGCTGGGCGGCAATTTGTTGCACCAGTAGGGATTCCCCCTGGTGAAGTGCCTCCGCGCGCCACTCGTACAGGTGCGCGAGGATCCTACGGTGGCATTGTCTATGGGTCAATCTATCGTATACCTTTTTTGTTTTTCAATAAATCTTTATTTTTTTCTCAGTTTGATATTTTTTGTGTTCAATCCTGTATCATTTGTTTGATGCAATAAAAAACACATCTTTGATTGCATCAAATAAATGATTTATCTATCGATACATATAACTATTAGTCATAATTGTTTTTAAAGAATTTAAGCGAATGATGAATAATTTTACTCATTCGCTTAAATTCGTTTTCCCCAACGAGTTGTGTACGAATGTCAGCTGACCGAAATGAGAGCACTGATATTGCAATCTTTAATACCAATACGCTTACGTAACTTGAGCCAGCAACGTTTCAGTTACAGGATTGGCACAGTCAGCAAATCAAATCATATTTTTTGCATATGAAAAAAAAGTTTACTAAAAAACCTTTAAATATACTAAAGTTTTTGTAAACAGTTCATGTTCTTGTCGTTTTTGTGGCTCTAGTGTGTAAAATTTACAGTTATAGTTTACTTTCTACCTCCTGTAAGTTCTGTCTAACTGTGAACGTGTGTACGGTAGGTACATTAATAACCTATTTGCAATTGATATCTATAGAGGTGTATAAATTAAATATATTAAGTTAAAAATACGCCCCTTATCTAGATAGATAGAA
The DNA here is from genome assembly GCA_958449745.1 of Ochropleura leucogaster. Lineage (NCBI taxonomy): Eukaryota > Metazoa > Arthropoda > Insecta > Lepidoptera > Noctuidae > Ochropleura > Ochropleura leucogaster. Next base: position 12,080,751 of record OY288204.1, on the reverse strand, counting down.
CACATATAAGTATTTCAGACTAAGCACTTGAAACTAGTTAATAGGATTTATAGGTGTGTGCAAAGTATGCCTGGTCTTCGTGAGAGATCTCTTCAACACAAATTATAGGTATCGCTGACAACAACTACAGTTTTAGTTTAAGGACTATGCGGTATTAGGAGGTTCCCTCTTGTTTGAAGTTTGACATTATTCCTGAGAAACAATGGGTAGTTTCTTCTGGAAAATGTTGCAAGTGTAGTTAAGGGAATTTCAGCTAGGTTTATTACATTTTCAATGCTTAAAGTATTAATTACTGTTGGGACACAAGTCTCAGTGGGGGATTTCTGGTTCGTTCTTAGAAATGTTTTAGCCCCGGAGTTGCGGGTTGTTTGAAATAGATACCGCGGGCCCCTGAATATAAAGGTGTAAAGAAGGAACACGTAAAGGTCTGACACTAACCGCGCTCCGCCCAAAGCGATGTTATTGATTGCTGATTTCCCATTCCTCGAAATGTATTTTTTCACCGCATGAGGATAGTGATGGTCAGGTCATTTAATATAATATAATATAAATAAATAAATATGATACGATTTTAAATACGAAATGTGAAATTTAACTCACGTAATCTACCAAATGAACTTATAATTACTTCGAAACGGTTTTCGCAAATCCTACCTATAAATGCGAATGTTTGTGAAGATGGACAGATGTACCTATGGATGCTTGAAACTCTTTCACGTCAAAACGGCTGAACGGATATCTTGATGAAATGTGGCACAGAGTTGATTATAGTCTAGAATAACAAATAGGAAAATTTATTTTTTCTGTATCACGCGGGCGAAGTCGGGGGCGCCAGTTATTTAACAATATTTATTTAAACATCTCGTGAAATGAGACAAAAAAATACCGAATGTAGTTGTCACTAACGCATGGTACGAATGTGTTAGGCATAGGCTCATATATGAACACACCATACGTGTGGGCTCGTTTTGTTGTTATTTATACGGACAGACTACAAAATAGGACTGTGCTCCGTTGCACGCCCTTAGGACTAACAAATATAGAGGAAAGGGATAGAAAAAACGTAAATCGATTTGTACGGAACGACATCAGCAAGAATCTAATGAAATTTACTCCACTTTTCATAAATAAAAGTGTTTGTCCGTTGGTTGTATAGAAAGGCAACAACTTAAAGTGAAGAGTGACAGCGTGTCTTATGTATTTTTTTTTGCTGTCTATACATATCGAAATGTATCGAAATGTGGACGGGTATTAATCTATTAACTATAATTTTGCTTTGATCAAACTACAATATGCAGAATTGTACAGCGAAGAGCTGTGGATTTATAAGAACTTGCTTTGAAAAATGAATTTTTAGAAAACTAGCTTCCGCCGGTGACTTCGTCCGCGAGGCATAGTTACTTTGATGATCGAAAAAAAAAACTTTCTCAAAAAATCGGTTTGATCATTTAGGCGGGAAGACGTAACAAACAAACAAACTCACTTTCGCTTTTACATATAAGGATTTAATATACTTAGTTTTCAAACAAACGCTGACAATGTCAAAATGGAGAATACATTATGCATTTATTTTGCTTTCCCTATTTTATAGTTAGCATATTTAGGTCTCGTTAAAATAATAAATAGTTTCAATGTGTTCCATTCCACATTTTTTTCACAATACACATTTCTTACAACTTTTTCTTCATTAAAATAAGATACTGCTTTTGCGTTGTTCATAGCATTGTTCATTAAAGTAAGCCATTGCTTTTTACGGTCTAGTATTGCACAACAAGCTTGTGCCAATATATCTGAGGTCTAGTTTCCTAGTAGTTTGATTTGATCCATTCTCAAATATCTACAGTGTAGTGGGGTGTTCTGTAACAATATAGGTAGGTATTGCAACACGGGAAATTGAAACGGCACGAAAATTGTGATAGGTTTTCAGTCCATCACAGTGAGACCTAATACTATTACTGGCACACGAAAGGATGTAAACAGATGCAGTCTGAAATGTACGTTGTTAGTAGATATGTATGTAATAGTAGCTAATAAATGGATATGTAGACTGCACGTCACCTGTTTATGCTCTCGCATTTTTATTTTGTATTGACAGCCTTGCGAATTAACTTGTGGAAACATGTCCAACATGTTCGAAGTTCGAAGAAACGTGGCAGGAAAGTCAAGATACGGGCGAGTTGCGTGAACTTGTAATAAAATAAAGTTAACCGCTGACGTCAATGGCGCGGTGGAGCCGTTTTGCGCGTCGCCGTCCAGCCCCCATCCTCGTGACCCACTGATGACTCGCCCTTTACCTGTAAATAACCCAGTTTGACAAGACTACCTACCACTCTTACTACGGTGTAATCCTTTCAGAAGTTTTCCCTAACTAACGCAAACTTCACAATTTATTTTATCTTTGTTTCCTCGGTCGCTCGCTGGAGATCGAATAAGGCCTGCTTAAAAGTTTCCGAATTCATCTCTTATCCGGAGCCCGGTAGTCAGCGTGGAGATTAGGTTAGTTGGTATTGATTTTTGCAATTAATGTTTTTGGTAAACATTGACGAATTTATGTTTGAGTATTTACAAAACGTTCTATTTAGCGACTATACTGTTATTTATGTTACTGATCAATTCAGATAAACTAGTATTTAGATAAACCAAACAAACCCATCAACTAACTCGTGTTAACTGCATTAGTTTATGTTATCATTAGCTGCACACAGTCGAACATGAGCAATATCAAACAGTATTGGTCATTAAACTAATATGTACCAACCTGCTAATATGGTACATCCCTATGTATGAACTTAGCTAGTTCGCCAACCCTAAAATATCTTGGAGCGTTCGCATTTTTCAAGACAATCATCTATTCGCTGAGCCATGAATGGGCCAATAAAATGAAGTGTCACAGGCGCGGCGCGGTGTCGTGCCTGACGTATCGGTGCCGAGTGAGGGGTCGCACTCCCTAGCTATTTCTCCAACACTGACAATCGAACTATTGCGACATACCACGGGAAAGGAGACCATTAATATTAGCCGCTCATACCGCCGACGAACACTTTGTGATTTACCGCCTCCGAGCTGAGAGGGCTTACTCGGCTAAATGTTACAAACACGTCTATTACGTCGTTTTACATATATTATTACTAAGTTTACATTGTTGGAAGCCAGTTCCGCCGACGTGCGTAATTCGTATGAAAACAAACATTTTATGTGTTTACTTTAAATGTTAACCATTTATTTTCTATTTACACAACCATTTAGCAATGAGTAAATAGTAAAATAAATGTTAACTGAAAAATAAGATAAACAGTAAAAGTTCGAACAAAAAGTTAATGGAAGCTCAACTGGTTTTGAAAGCGGTGGGACAATTTAATTATAAAACTAAGTTAATTTTAAAACGAAACCAACTGTTTAATCGGAATTCCGACGACCTAGTAAAAGTACCTCACAATAAAATTCAACAAAAGCCTGGGTTTTATTTCAAACTTCTACAACAGATTGAGTAAAAGTTTGTCAGAAAAAAAAACTGTGGTATTGAATATTTTCAATCCTACACATTGAACAATGAACATAAACAAATTAAGCAAAAAAAAACAGGAGTTTGTAATAGTTAAACCCCATACATCGATTAGTTTTCATGGATATAAAAATGGGAAGCTGAAAACCATTATTATAGGGTACTGAGATATACAGCCTGCATTTTATCTTAATTCCAACCACATAACTCACACAGAATGTTTAAGAAAAACTTGCATAAGTGCACTCACGCTGTATAGTAATGTACGAATAAAAGCTAAATGGAGAGAAAAACAATAGCTTTCTCGCTGAATCTGAATTACTTACGGGCTTAAGACTTCACTGCTGGATTCTGTATGGTTGGGGTTGGTTACAGGAGAGGGGAAGACACTGGATGTAAAGTGTGAAGAAGAATACTCTAGAAAGGGGTTGACTTCTGAGATGACGGGTCAAACAACTCAGACAATCACAGTGCATTACTTAATAAAGGTCTCTCGAGAAGTTGTTCTAGACTACTCTATCCGGCTCTCTATAGCCGGTCTAAAGTTCCTGGCCTATCCAGTTCCAACGCTGGAGTTGTCTCCAGCCATAGGCACCTTTGACCCATTAGGTCTCAGTTCCTTTTGCCTACTTTGCGTTACATGTGCGTAGCTCTAGCTTTTCCAAATCATTTAATATGTCACAACTGGATACCCAGGAAGAAAAGACTTGCCGATGATTTAAGATAAGATATTTCAAGAAAAATGCTAAATTAATCGGATTAAAACTATACCACAAGAAACATGTACCTCATGCCAGCAAAACACACACACGTTCAAGATATATTTAACTACTTTACACAAGTTTCAAACGTTACCAACCTGGATCCCATAAACAACGGGGCGTAGTGTAGCGCCGGTAACGTGGCAATTAGTTAGACAGCTTGCCAAACAAGCCCGGGCTTCCAGCCTGCCGCTTGGATGTTTGCCTGCATCTCACACGCTCCCCGCAACCTATGAATCTAGGTGACTCGAATTGCACCCGTTTATAACTTCACCTCTATTTAATACGATTTAAAGATCGAATGAGATGTGTAAGTTTAGATAGGATCGCTTTTTTGTCGATTTTTCTGGGTTATTTTTTGCTTAATAATAAAAGCAGGCCAGGATGATTTTGATGGTTCAGGCACGCTTTGCAAGGCCGGTCACACCGCCAAGGCTCTTGAAGCATTCGGTTCGTAGATCTTTGAAAGTCGTTACGGGATGTCAAAACTTCAAGGGTGCTGTGACCTCCACCTCCAAAGGTGGAGGTCAGATAGGCAGCTGCTTCATGTAAAATCCCTAATATTCAGCTGAATCCGCTTAAACTGGAAGGCGTTCCCTACGACTGTTTGGAAAAGACTATTAACGGAAACGACTACTGCTGTAGTTTGATGCTTTACCTATCAATTCATGTATTGATCGTTTTATTTCGGCGATAATACATTGTTGAGAAAGATATATCTGATGCTGCAGTTGGCGTAATTATTTCCTTTAACTTTTTCAAACCGTTTTAATGCTGTCGTTACAATATGTCGACCAGCAGGAAGTTAAAAGTTGAGAGGCGTTAAAACAAAAATGTTATAGTTAAGCTGACGCCCCGATAATTTAAGAAGTATCTTAATTGTTTTGTTTATAATGGTAAAACCCCTAGTACATTACCTTATGAAACAAGAGCTTTATTTACGCTGCTTATATTTTGGGTTTCAGTTTTCCTTTGTTATGATAGATCCTTGATCTTGATACAATATTACCAAACATGTGTAAGCCATCTCTAACAATTTCTTGGAATCGCAAATAATGTATAGAGTATAATTGGAATAGCGACATGTAGTTAGTAAGATAATAGTCAACGTCCCTTCATAATTATAAATAATTAGGTTTGCTAAATGAGAACTTATTAACCTAAGCGTTCATCTATCTGGGATATAATATTGCATTGTCATCTACATAAGGGACTAATCATGCAGAAATATGTAAACGTTACAGCTGGACTCGAGATTGGAAAATAATATATTAATACAATAATACAAAAACGAAATCCGCTTAAAAATCTTCCTTTTTAAAAGACCAATCTCATTTCCATTTCACTTCAAATCATCAGAACGTCAAAGGATTTAACCAGCTAAAATGTTTGATCGACCAAAATCCGAGTGTGTTGCTGGGTCTTTTTATCAAATTACATGTGGAATTGAAAACGAAAAAGAAAATATATTATGAGGGGAATAGATTAGGCGTTTGGTGGCGCGAGCGGGTGCGGGCGGGTGCTGGCCTCGTCGCCGAGCCGCGCGCCATCGACGGCGGGCGTACGCGGGCCGACCATTTATTGAAAGTCGGAGGCCAGCGCGTGAAGCCATTAGTCCTCTACACGCCTGAAAAAGTGTCGCCTTCGCTGAAACATTGCGCCGGGGCGCGCTATTCAATTGGCGAATGTATTTTATTCGGAGCCAATCGATCTCGAGACAACAAAACGCATACCGTGAATGGAGTGTCTCGCGAGGCGATAAATCACCGACGTCTACGATACGTTTAATGAAAAGATCTTTCTGCTATCGCCCTGTTTTATTACTATCGAACGGCACTTTGTTCGTTTCTCAAAGAAATATATAAGTAGATATATATAAACGAACATAATAACGCCTGTTCGAGTGTTGATTCCGTTGTGTTGCAATTGCAAAAATCTTTTTCGGCCGTTTGATTTGTAGTTTTGTCTGCCGTTTGAGTTCTAATAAAAATATAGAGTTGTTAATGGGAAAATATGGCCAGCCTGAGTGACGGATGGGCCAATTGCCTTTGTTGTTTACAACAACTGTCTTTTCGAACATCATTGATAAACGCTGAGTTGTACATTGTTGCTACAAGAATTTCACATGAATTTTCTTTTGTTCCAGAATACTTAATGGTCACTTGAAAGTATGAACTCTACGTTAGAACCGCCACCACGTCTCGTAGGTAACTCAATTTAGTTGTGTGAAGAAGAGTGCAATATTTGAACAGTCTGTTTAAAAATGAAGGAGAATATACGGAAGGCGCGCAAGAGCCGTCTGGAGGCGGTGGTGACATGACGTGTGGGCGCGTCGCTCGCTGCAACATGGCTACACAGCTTACCACCATCATACTGTGGCTAGGAGGAAGTGAGTACTGGCTCTTAACATGACACATGCATTCCTGCAGTAACTACATATAGTAGATCATTTGTAAAACGTGAGCAATACTTTCAGGGCATGTGCATGTAGTACTGTAAGAGGTTTTATATAACCTAAGCAATGCTGGCTGATAGAGCATAACGTTCGAATACTCATGTCGTTTTTAAAAAAGTAAGATTAGGTTTTTCTCTCTGATGTGTAACATGTAAATTAATATGATTTAAACATTATAATTCTTAAACGATTATTTGCGCTTTATTTTAATTAAATAGAAACCCGTAGATTCTACATTCCCGTAGATCTTACATTTGGTGGAGGCGCAAAATCATGTTATGATTGCATAATTAAGTATAGTGCAAGTTTTTATAAACTGTCGTCCTTTCTGGAAGGGAGGAACAACACTCAATCTTCAGTGAAACCAACTTTACAATTAAGAGGCATAGCCTTGGTAAAGTGTGTTGAGTTGACACAATTGGTAAAGCTGATGATTGAAGCCCGACAGTTCAGTCAATATGGATTGCTAATATATTTTTTTTTTAATGAATGCAATGAATAACCTGAAATGGAAAGAGATGTAGGTAAATTGGACCTTATCCTCTTTTCTTCCTTGAGACTCAATCGCGTCCGATGGAGTTAAAGATTATGATGTACAGTTTAATTTTATTTTTCAACCCCATCTGAGTATATATGAGCTTATCATATATTTGTTTAGGGGTACGTATCGTTGCTTTTCGGGGTTTTGCTGCGACAAAATTTCAATACTTTGATTAAAGATTTGTTAAGTGCACGTTAGCACAAGTTAATGTATAACTATTATAACTCTAAATGGAGTGATAAACTATTTTATACCGGTCATCGTATTGAAATTACCTCTCCAGAGGCGTGCCTGTTTTATTTTCCCCCATAGGTAGGAATCCTGGCCTAGGGATAGGTAGGTCCTTGAGTATTCGAATTTAATGAATAAAAGTTAAGTTTCACTTAAGATCTGCGTTGATCCTTTTATTCATAAGGGTGGGCGTAGCTCATGTAAGAGGTTTTATATAACCTAAGCAATGCTGGCTGATAGAGCATAACGTTCGAATACTCATGTCGTTTTTAAAAAAGTAAGATTAGGTTTTTCTCTCTGATGTGTAACATGTAAATTAATATGATTTAAACATTATGATTCTTAAACGATTATTTGCGCTTTATTTTAATTAAATAGAAACCCGTAGATTCTACATTCCCGTAGATCTTACAGTACTCACGAATATAAACAACTCTAAAAAAAATTACTTATATTTAAGAGTACTTCGTTTCTGTAAGTATTGCTCACGTTTAAGAAATCACACAGTACATACATTGACACGCATCTAACCTTAATGGAGTTACTTAAATTCATTCTTGAACAGCACGCACCTTTGAAACGTAAATTACGTATAAATCCAGAGGATTGTTAATCTGGGTTATCGCTATTGGTAACTAAACCTAGCCCTAATCACCCACAGAGCTCTCAAACGTACTCCGTCTCTTACATAATTAAAACTAAACTAGATGCTTACACAAGTATTATCTCACAAACACTTGAACATGTTTACATGTCTGTATTTAAATCCATGTCAGTCACCAGCTACTCGCACTTCGGATAATATCGCGAGGCGAACGTTTTCATAATGAATTCTAAACGCGTGTATTGCAGTGAGGACGTAGATATCGTGGATTGCGCCTCTCGTCACTACATATGAAATATAGTATGAATCGGATTATAAGATTAAATACTTGGCTTGTGTCGTCACTTTTGTGTGGGTTGGGACTTGCTTTATGTGTAATCTTTTGGTGGAAATTATGCCGGCTATTTAAATCTAAAATGTATTATTGAGGAGCTTTTTTTTGCGGATAGTAAATCATCAAAAAATGTCTTCCGCTCTGAGTGTAGTGGTAGAGAGTATCAAACTTTTACTTACTAAAACTCATCCATGTTCCTCCTTTTGCCCTTTGTGTTCCGGGTCGAGATATCTCTCTCGAACAATCCGCAACCCCGGCAGGCATTGGCCTTGGCGCGTGTGAAACACGAACGCACTGTTGACACGGTCTGTCTTCATTAGACGGACGTGCAGTGACCTACTCATTGCTCAAAGTCCACAGACCCGCTTGTACGGTGGACGGGAGTGGTCGCACGGTACCCTTAACCAAAAGCGTCTCTCGCGGACCATGGACGAAACCAGGGCTGGAGGCGAGAGTTCGCCGCTGCCGATCGCCTTTACGAGGACACAGCGGTGCTCCGCAAAACCAGGGCAGAGCATTGTTCTCCATCGTGACATTCGGGCGTGTCCTCCCACCCTATTTTGTTTTGTATTGAGCTAGTGTTGATCTTTAGGTAAAGCCGCGTTTGTTAAAATAAGTCTGTGGAGGTGTGACTACTCTTTTTCCTCGCTAAAACACTAGGAAGTGGCGAAGGTTGGGCGTTTTTGGGGACTGTCTTGTGTAATGACGTTCAAAAAGTGCTAATCATTAGCCTAGTTTGAATAGATGACTTTTGATTTTGATTTTATTCCGGCGGTCATTTTTAGATCTAAGACAGTCGTTACAGTGGCCTGAAAGTCTTACCGAAGAGTCTCTATTGCCCATTACTAATTTGGCTGTGGTGGTCAAATAGACTAGCTGCATCCGTTTACACTAGAAGTCGACACCAATATCGTTGGTAAAATTGATGAATCAAACTGATGATGGTGTTTTATTAAAAAAACATAATAAAATATATATATTTAAAGGATGTCATTTATTTTAACACCCTTTCAAATGTTTGACAATGTCGACGTTGAAAACGACTTTACTACAGTTTTTAGTTTCTTAAAGTAATTCTCCAAAAAGGACTGGCAGATGGCAGGTTTTCAAGATTCCAGGCACTCGGGTACTCATTTAGTACCCGAGTGCCTGGAATCTTGAAAACCTACACATGAAGCAAAACAATAAACAGTTGTCTTTGAGAAAATAAAAGGGGAGACGCAGTGACAAACTATGTTATAGAAATAAAGCTCTACAGTATTATAAGTAGCATTTTTGTATATTACTTTCTTTAATCAAAACTAAGTTAATAAAGTATAGCTATTTGACAAAATCTTAACATGAACCTCCAATAACACAAACCGTTGTCGCGGTACTCCTTGACCTTGACTATGCCCACTTTTCTTTTAGCGCCGTTTTTATTGCTCAAGCCATTCTTTGGACTTATGAATTTCCGCGTCGTAAATATTACAGCTATTGCCAATACTTTTTCTCTTGGTTATTTTTTTATTCTTTGTTAATCCTTAGCTGACAGAGTTATTTAATTAAAGCAGCAGCTTTATTCGCTTGAATTTTGCTGAACGATATAAATGAATACGCGTTAGAAATGTAAAATTATTCAATAGCTTCAAGATTCATTCCATCCGCATTCATCACACTAAGTATATGTATTCAATAAAATCTTTCATCTCCTAACATGGAATATCTGTACAGAATGATGAATTATTAAAATCACTCCGGATACAATCGAGTTTGGAATCCAATCCCTTAAGTAAAGCTGATTATCGGGATCCTCCGTAGACCGGGCGATCTTCGAAAAATTCTGGAAAGTGCCAATCTCTCTCGGCATAGAGTTGAGTAAAATTATTGGTTCGAAACATGCAGCATTCATTTATTATGTTTATAGTGAGGCGAGCGGGTCCGGCGCACGACACAAGCACCCCTGCTTCCCCGACATATCCAAGTTTGCAAAACTTTTACTGAATTATCTACCTCCTTGACATTTATGGCCAACTAAGAGAAATGTATTTGGAAATTAAGTAACCAGATTACGACATGGGCATTGTTGATGAGACGGGAAGTTCCGCCCCATAAACCTATTTTTTTGGATTAAATTTATGTAGATAGGGTTGGAATAAGAAGTTTATAACTTCACCGCCAACACTTTATTATCATGACAATGAATTTGTTTATTCATAGCAATTGTAAAGAAAATAGGGCAAGCGTTTTCATAAAATGAAAATAAAGCGAAAATGTAAACAATATGTTTTGATAAGCTTAACTTGGACGTGTGGTATTGTTATAGTTTCGCTGTATGCGGGTTTGGTAATTCAAAATTCAGTGACATCACATGTGAATAGATTCTCTAAAATGTGCAGAGTTGAAATCAATTCATATCATAGTTTTAATTAAAGCAATAACAAAGGATCCACGATTAGTTGTCACGTAGTTGTGGCGGACACAGAAATTCAGAATATTACTGTAGCAGAAAGGACAAAGCTTTACACATCAACATAGATAGAACCTAATATATGTTCAGTATGCAATGCTTAACAAAATAAATAGCTAAGTAAAAGCTCATTATCTAAACCAAATAAATACTACAGCATGTTAATAAAGTAACATAAAAACAAGTGTTTACATAATAGCGCAAGTATTAAACCTAATGAGTATTTATTTTATGGCCACGTTTTGAAATAAAATATTAGGAATAATTTTGTTTTCATAGCGTTCCACACTCACGCAAATACTTATTTAAAATTTTCGAACCAACAAGTACAGGTTAACACACTCCAGTAAATCGAAAATTAAGCCCTTGTTTACCACAAGAACGTACGGGAACCAAACACCTAAATACACATTTTATTCTTATTTAAACAGAGGGCAACGTTGAAATAAATTCATTTCAAATAAATATTAAACTCGCACCGAGATGAAATATTATGATGTGGCTGGTACCGTAAATTGAATTTGGTTACATTGTAATGAGTTCATGTCGACGGGAATTGTGTATTCGCTTGATCTTGAATTCGATCACGTAGCGTTCACTTGATTTATGTATTCCGACCACCTTTAGTATAGCTGAAGGCCAAGATTTGATTACTTACGTCGAGCTGAAATTCTGCTCAACCAACCGCTAACGGATCGACCGCAAACTTACCTACTTATAAGAAATAGAGACCGTGGAAATAAAATTGCTTTAAGGTGCACGTTTCACAAATAAATGGTACCTTTCGTGCTGCAATTAATGACGTCGAGAAGGGTGAAATAAGGCTAGCTTCAAGCCTTTTTCTCAGCGCCTCTGTGTTTTCCACGTACTTCTTGAAATTAGTTTACTTTTGTGAAATACGAGTGTATACAGCTTGCAAACTGTTATTTTCAGTCGGTTGGGACCCTTTGTTAGTACAGTCACGAGAAATAACAACTATACACTAAACAAAATCCAAAAGCGATTCTTTCCCACCGTATTGATTAATGTTTAAAGGTTTTCACAATTATTATGGAAGTCATACTATTACTATATAATCTTATCTTAGAGTAGAAACCGTATTTTCAAGAGAAAACCTATTATAAAAATATTGGTAAGTGTAAACATGTTCTTGCTCGTGACTGTACAGAAACACCATTTCCAACAGTTGTTTTATAATAAAACGAGCATACAATAATCATTTCATCGTCAATCAAGAACCTTAGGTTTATATAGAAAATACAGAAATGTAATTACATTGTATGTCCCATAAGGCTGTGGTCCATTGAAAATGTAAAGATAACAAAAACAGATGCTACACTTCGCGGTCGATCCGGTAAAGAATGCTTCATTCTCTATTGAAGTTCAGGGGAATGAAGCATTCTTTACAAAGAAATATGCAGGCTGTCTACGTATGAGAGGAAATGATCGGTGGACACTATGGACCACACAGTGGCGATCTGCCCACGCAGAGGCGATCGGTGGCGGCGATCTCTCGCGTCCGGTCCTGATTCTGTCTATCATGGCCCGGAGCGAGAGGGAATGGTAAGCGGTCACCTCGTTCTGCGAAGGAGTCATGCTAGCGAAGGAGGTGGCCGGGCGTTTGAGAAAGAGAACCTCAAACCAACCTAGCCGCCGCGGGATTCGCCCCGGGCGTCGGGTGCCGTTAGACGACTCCCGGCCACCGTAGATGCGGGCCTGTGGACGGTGCGTTAGTGTTCCACGCGCGCTTCAAGGAGATATCAGCAAAGCAGGGGGGCCTGCCAAGGGCCACCGCCTGCTGGTGTTGCGGGTTGCGCCCCGGAACATAAAGGGTAATAGAAGAAACATGGGTGGGTTTTAGTCAGTACAAGTCTGACATTCCGCTCCGCTTCTTATTTCCGCTATACCTTCCGCCCAGAGCTGGAGGCTATTTCCCATCCGTAAAAAAGGCTGTCTACGTATATTTGAGGTTATTTGTATTGGAAGATACTTAAAACATTTTTTTTATGTGTATCATAAAATCATGCAATCCAAAAGTATCGAAAATCGAAATCTTCGTACGGCACAGATAATAATTTTTCGAAAAAATACTTTCACTAACGTCATCAACGGGAAGCCTTATGTAGGTAGCATACCTGACACCACACTTGTCAAAAAACCACGTGGGAACACTCCAAAAGCAAAGTAATCTCTTCACGAGTATTTTGTTAGTAAATACTTTTGACCATCCTCCCGAACAGCCACCCAGCCACTTACACATCCCGGGATGCGATGCGGGGTAGTATTCATAGCTGATACCGCACTATGTTAAAGCTACTCGAAATACACGTGTGATCGTTATCCTACGTCAAACTGCGGTGGTTTTGATCGTTAAACTGCGACCTCTATAAGCTTGAGAGGTAAAAATAGAGGTGCGATGCATGACACGCTCGTTTAGATAGTATTTATCGAGACTTAAGTGCCGTACCTATGTGTGGGGTATTAAATTGCTTCATGTGGGGGCGATGTCCTAGATCGATGAGAATTTAGAAGATAAATATTCTGTGGTGAAATTCTAGTAGATTTGAAAATAAACGAGTTATTAGTGGTCTACATTTCGTGGGTTGACTGTTATTAATTTATGATTGACTTTTAAAGGTCACTATCGGGAAAATATAAAGTTTTAAAATTCCCACAGATTAACATACCTACCCAAAACCGAAGAAAACACATTTTTATTTGTCAAGACATGAACAGAAAACACATTTTTATTTCACAACTAATTTTGAGTCATAGAGTAGTTTTTAAAATTTAATGAATATACCAACAAAATATTATTTGAATAACATTTGGCTACATTGTTCGGCGCCCTAATTCTAATCGTAGTAATTGCATTATTGTTACCTAGAGCTCGGAAATTCATTTGTAGGAACAACGCGTGTACCTATTGCCTATGCTAATATTTGAACATATCCAATTAATTTCGTCGGATTAGAATTAGTGTTGGTCTAAAACTCCTCCGTTCGATAAACTCTCACCTTACTGTAGTAATTTGAGTACTATGCTAGCCATTCATAGGAATCTTCACTTTGAAACGGGTAGCGAACTTTCAAACTGTCCGACTTCTTGACAATTCAAAAGTACCTGTGTCGTCTAATTGACATAAATGCTTTTAACTTGAAATTGTTTTCGTAAATTTGCTGTTCAAAAACAAGCTCTTTGGGTCATCGATTCACAAATGCGAGTAAACAGAACTAAATTAATGTGAAGAATGTTCAACGGCCTAGTTAGTCTAGTGATCACAGGCGCTTATACTCAGCGTGAATACCTGGGTTCGAATCTCGGGTCGGGAAAATGTTATTGGATTTTTCTATCAGAAATTTCAATAGCAACAACGGCATTTGTTGTGGTTGGTGGTGGCCTGGTTGGTGACAATAAGGTCAGCCTCTATACATACGTAGGATTAAAACACAACTGACAAAATGAAGGTTTACTATTAGTTTAGGTACACCTTGCTTCAGCTCACCCCTTACCGTGCGTGATACTATGTTACGAACGTTCTACGACATTTCCTTCTAAGATGATATTTCGGTAAACAGGCGTGTTAGGTCTCCGTGACATCCAGCTGAGCGTGCCGGAGGCTGTAGGCGTGGGCTCCAGCGCCACGCTGGGATGTCGCTGGGCGCTGGACGTGGGCGAGACGCTGTACACCGTCAAGTGGTACCACGGCGCCCAGGAGTTCTTCCGCTTCGTGCCTAAGGAGCTTCCCAACACGAGGGTCTTCTCACAAACAGGGATCAGTGTTGATGTAAGTGTAATTTCTTTTTTACTTTACTAGAAGTATAATTGTTTTTGGACTGCCTCGTTGGTCTAGTGTCATGACATCCTGGGTTTTATTCCTGGGCCGGGCTAAGTGTTATTAAGTTTTTCTATACGAAATTTCTGAGTAGTAGCCACGGAGTTTGAATTTGTGCCCGATCGATGGCAATAGGCTCGTTCCCTATTACATGGGGCTTCAACATAATTGGCGAAATGTAGGTGTCCTAATATCTGCACCTCTGGCTTTCCCTTCCTGGATTACAGGCGTGATGTTATGTGTTATAATTATTACTTTATCTAATATAGCTTCCGCCCGCGTCTTTGTCCGCCTGGTATTGTTACTTTGGACTAACGCTTACTTTAAACAGCGTGGAGATTGAAAAAAAAACTCTACCCTTTTCTTCGCTCCCCCTTTTCTAATTTGCCTATGTCCGTTTCCAGCGTCCCAACTATCTCTGTACCAAAATTCATCAAAATCGGTTTAGCCATTTAGGCGTGAAATCGTAACAAACAAACAAACTCACTTTCGCATTTATAATATTAGTAAGGATTGACCAGGAAACATAAGCAGCCAGTTATAGACAAGGCGCTTATATTCTGGTTTCCATCTGGTTCCTTGTGAGTGATCAGTCGTATTAATCTTTACCAAGTCGATTTTCTCGTTGTCGATAACATGGCTGAATCTGTATTGTTCAGCTATACGACTGCTTCGAATGATTCGTTCGGGAATGTCGCACTATTTGCTTTTTATTAAAGCAAATAGTGCGACATTCCCGAACGAATCATGCGGCACAATCGCACTACTCAGCACAGTGGCCCAATACGACACTCGTCTTCATTCCTAATATCCCGGAATCGAGCTGACGCAAATTCAATTTAATTAATCAATCACATTGGCTGGATCAAGTCAAATTACAGCTCAAACGGATTACCAAATCGAACAAAGAGGAGATTGTGAGAGCAAGATTAAAAGCAGTGCTTCGTGGGATCATAAATTTGCGGCTATCATATAAATGCAGCTTATTTTGTATAAATTATACAGGAAAATGCTAATCTACCATAACGATGCCCACGAAACTCGTTTAAAGATCCTATGTAACTACGAAATAACCTTTAACTTGCTTGAATATGTTAATAAAAGAGAGAAAAAGAACAGCATTACTTACGCAAATGGCTTACTTACGGTGAAACTATAAACAATGTCATAACAGTGATTATATATGGGTCAATGGCTCTGCGACATCTTGCTAGTTCGTTAAACTGCTCCGTAAAGAGGGTTGAAAAAATCACTTAAGAATGTCGTCGAGCAGCCGCCACGTTAAACCTTTAGCGGCTGGCACATCGCCATATCCCAACTATAACAATGTGCCAAAATAATACATTAAAAACCCTTTCGGAGAATAATGTATAGTCAAAGTTTACATCAGGGCGTCATCGGGTTTACGTCGCAACACTCGCGCCTCAAAACGCCACGCAGCCCTTCAGAATCGGGTCAGACGTCTCTTAAGCGCGGGACGGGCATGATTTAGTTCGGCGGTTTCTCAAAGCGGACCGACTTTCCGAAAGATGGATCGAAGCTTTTAGCTCTATTTGAGTCGCTAGCAGCTGCGTACGGTAAAGTGCACACGGCTCCTTGTAATGGGATTACTCGCTGATTCACGTATAAATTACGCATGAACACATTCCCGCGACCACCACCTGAAATCAATGATACATTGCTTCGGCCAAACTTTACCGTACGAACCGATCTTGTATACAGAACGACCATATTCCCAGCGTGTTAGAGAGTATTTTGCTACCACTGGCTCCGCACGTAAAATATTATACGGTCTCTATAATCCTTGTCATAAAAGATAGCTTCAGTATTAACGCACACCTGCTTACATATTAATGTTTGTTCTTGCATGTCCTTTGTTTACTCTTTACTTACATTATTTACAAGTTTGTCAATGTATCTTGTAAACTGGAGGGACTAATAAGATTCCACCGAGGAGTTTGTGCGTGTTTAAAAGCTTCTAAAATAAGGAAATCGAACTCCCGAAACTTTGTTAGGGAAGTGAAGTATCGCAGGTTTATAAAACATTTTCCGCGACAAGCATCCTTATCGGGAGCTTATTTGGAAACATCATATTCGTATCAGAGAGCGGCCCACCTTCATTTTACCATATTTTTGTGTTTCGATCAAAAAGGGTGAAAACAGATTTTGTGGAACATTTGGGTTCAAGGATGATTTTCAATTTCGATTCAAACTCATTTTCGTTTTTGTAAGTAAGTTCTTAAGAGGGAGGCGAACGAAACAATAAAACACAACAACACAATGATGTTTTGGCAGCACGGTTGGCGTAGTGGCTGAGCGATCGACTGCTGCGACGCGTGTCGCGGGTTCGATACCCGGAACACCTGTAGGTAATACAAATGTGTATACCTACAGGTTGTTGTTGCGTCTGGCTGTTTGTGCATGTGAGTTTAAATGTTTGCAAACGCAGGTGCGTTTACAAACATTTAACGATACAGGAGAAATTCCTAGTGTTGAGTAACGTTTTTTTTTTAAAGTTAGAAATAAATGTTCAAACAAACCAACAAACAGTGATGGTCATACATTGATTCAAATCTATAAAAAACAAAACATAACTGGTAATACTTACCGCAATGAGCAATAATAGATGAATAAATTATCTTTTGGGATGCTGATCTTGTACAAGGATTGGCGTTACTATCCTTCAGTCTATTTTGAGATAGCTTCTAACGAATGTATTATTAATTCGAAAACTGGCTTGCAATAATATGACCTTTCCAATGTTAAAAACTTTTGTTTTAATGTTGAATTTACTACAGATAAGAACAACATAGGGCAAGGTTTTATTATATTGGCAATATCACGTAAACACAATAAAAATTAAAAAAAATCTAAGACTGGCTAAAGTTTTACGGTTCCACGAACATAGTATTTTGTAAAACATACTATTATAGAATAAGTCTCATTATTATGATATTTGGTAGATGTATAGTCCTTCTGATCGTCTTCGGCCACGGCGGCAAATCTCAGCGGATGGCTTATGCCATCGGCGCGGGAGATATTTTAGTGCACAAGTGTGTGGACGATAACATACTCATTCTCATTGTCCAATGGGAGTCGCAGGACTAACGGCTAAATGTGCTTTCCGAGGCACGGGAGTATCTTACTGTCAACTTACTAGCTTCGGGCTGCTACTGTGAAATTCCCAATGGTAAAACCCAATATCAGATTTTCCCGACCCAGGAATTGAAACCAGGACTCCGTGTTCAGCAGACGCGCTTGGTTATGTATAGATGTATACACGTAAGAAGGATCATAAATTGTCAGAAACTCGTGACTTTACAGCTGTCATTTTGATTTGAAAAGTGAATTTAAAAAGTGGCAATCGGTTAAGACAAGGCTAGGCGGGAGATGATATCATTATACCTGATAGAATGACATCTCATCTAACTCCTCTAGATGCAAAGCAAGTATGGTGGGTGATTCCTCAGTTCATTATAAACGACGGAAATTACGCTAGGTTACGCTTTACAGACCCATCCTGATTGTCCATCCGTTGCTGTCAACTATAATGTCCATTAATTTTACATAATTAAAGACAGGTTCTCTCGTGGATTATTCATGGTTGTAGAAACCATAATCTTGCACATAACTGGCCGACACTAATTTAAACATTTATTTATATATTCGTTGACTGCCTAGTTAGTCCAGTCTTCTTAAATTCTGCTGAGTGGTATTGGGTTCGAAACTCAGATCGATTCTTACCCTGTGTATGGTAGTACGCTTACCTCCTTGGAACTTAAAAGCATAATAACCTAAAATTGGGTGTAGTTATTGAAACACAGCTCTGTTCAATCCTTCGGGGATTACAGGTGTGATGTGGCTTCCCAACTAGCACACAAGCTGCTTGTAAAGCCATTGTACTGCTTGGTAGTTACATAGGAGCCACTTAAGGGCTGTAATATGTTTTTTAAGAAGTACTGTATGTCTTAAATTTTCTTTTAAATTTATCTTCTTATAGCGTCATAAATACAAGCAATCGCGTCGATAAACAGCCTAAAAGAAGAGAGAAGAGAAGTATAATTGTGTTAATGGAATCTTCTGTACCACCGTTAGCTGTGTGTGTTTTATAAGAGCTACATGATGCTTTTGTAGTGCTGAAAACCGTAGGTATTTAGGTATTTTGTAATGCCTTAGGTTCTATAATCGATTTGTTTATGGATTAGCGCGTTGAGCGGTATATCAAACCATTGTATGGCTTCTGGATGGAAAATAGATGTACAAAGAATCATTTTATTCAGCCATAGGGTTCACATAGTAGTGTCCAAGCACCTTAAGTGTTTTAATAGTGTACAGTTTTTATAGTTACTATACTATAGCTGAAAACCTTAACTTTACACTAAAGCTTAAAGCGCTATATCAGAAATTTATACTGCGCTACTGCGGTACAAAGCTGTAAAATGAAAGGTACAATTTACGTTGACCAGCCAATGGTGTAAAAAAAAACGTTAATTGAGCTATTAAATCGTTATTATAGTTATAGAAAAGTACACGCAAAACGCTCGTGAGCGTCAGATAGCACAAACCCGCTTTCTAGCTGGTTGTAGACTTGTCAACAACCGTAAATACTAAAGATTTGGAACGGCTCAAGTCGCTAGAGCAGGATGTAACCAAGTCTGAGAACTGCTTGATCGAGGTGCCATTAGAGTATTTAAATAACGTTATTTTAAGATAATTACGAAATCGGATGATTATAGTAATGATGGTACTGATTTCGTTTGAATTAATTAAAGTTAACCTTTCTTTCCATCCTTTATTAAACTGTTTAAATCTCAAAGTGAATCCTCAAAGCCTTATATAACCTTACTAATATTATAAAAGCGAAAGTGAGTTTGTTTGTTACATCTTCACGCCTAAATGGCAAAACCGATTTTGATGTATTTTGATACAGAGATTGTTGGGACCCTGGAGACGGACATAGGCTAAAAAAAGTGAAAAAAAGGGCGAGAACGATCGATGAAAAGGAGAGAGAAAGATATTTTTTTCGATCATCGCGCGGGATAATGTTAGCGTTAGCCCAAAGTAACTATGCCACGCGGACGAAGTCACGGGCGGAAGCTAGTGTTAAAACGACGTCTCTTGTGTGTCATGTATCATTAACATATCGGTTACTGTGCAGGTGTCACGTTCAGGCGCGCAGCAGGTGGTGCTGCGGGGCGTGTCGCGCGGGCTCAGCGGCCGCTACCGCTGTGAGGTGTCCGCCGACGCGCCCTTTTTCCACACCGTCTACAAAAGCGCTAACATGAGAGTCGTTGGTACGTATACATTTCTTTTTACTCCTTACAACATAAACTTCATTTCAGCTGGGAATCATTCCGAAGATCATTCACTGCTGGGTATATGCCTCCTTTTTTTGCTGCAACACTTTTCGGTTTTGACGCCCCCGCCACGTTGACGACAGTGACGGTGATAAGACTGTTTTGATTTAACTGACTCAACCTTGGTCACCATTCCGCTGAAACCGCCAATGTCAACAAGTTGAAGGAAAACTAAAAAAATGTGCGCACCACAATAAAAATTACTTAAACACCACAATTAAAAATTAAAAGTTACTTGCATGGCGTCGTCTATGGAGGGCTTAACGTTTGAACTGTGTGTGTTAAGTGAAAATGCTAAAACTAAAGAAGTGTAATGTTTCTTGTAGCCTCTATGGTAATTTCTTTTGACCAAATAGACTCCTATCCACAACAAACTACAAAGTCCATAAATGTGACTCGACGCGTAGCGCATCGTTTATCAGCTACGACAGCGTAGCAGGTGTAGCGTGGCTACGTCGTAGCAACAGCGGCGCCCATTATTCTAACAATGCGAAGTTTCGGTTATAATGTGTCGGGTAAGCCAAAGAGCACGAATGTCTGCTTAAACACGCTCCGGCTGACTCGTAACTAGTCCAAATGTCAAATACAGCTTTGCACAATGTAGGTAATCTGTAAACTCAGGTAGCTAACATAAATGTTTCCGAAAAGGACCAAAATATTTGAATCCTAAAATTTAGGTAAATCTTTCAATTTAACGAGGGTATCGATAAATATTGCTTACTTATAAGCTCAAAATGTAATTAGTTGGGATTTAGGGCATGGACAAAAGAGGCTTTTGTGTGATTACTAAGATATTGGAAGGTCTCCTACCTGTTGTTATAGGTTTAAATTCTATTTCCTGACATAATTCATTCACAAAATATTGTACATGTTTTGACGATGCTAAGTATGTTACCAAGGGTAAAATGAACCGCCGCTGGAGACGCCTCTCGGCCACCGCCATAAATACGGACCTGTGGACGGTGAGCAATTTGTAGCTCACCGTCCCTCCAGCCAGTGACGAGAGGACGTGTCGAGAGCGTTAGTATTCCAACCGCGCCTCAAAGAGATATCAGCAAAGCAGAGGGGCCTGCCAGGTCCACCGCTTGCCGGGGTTGTTCGAAAGAGATATGGCGGCCCCGACACATAAAGAACAAACATGGTTGGGTTTTAGTCAGTACAACTAAACCACTCTCCGCCTGCAGATCAGGATCAGGAGCAGGAGTGGTGGAAGTTATTTTATGATTTCCCATCCGCAAAAAAAGGGTAAAATTAAGGTTACTATAAGTTTCGTCGTATCTCCATTGCTAGACCAACGAAATCAATCTTTCGGTCGTAGAAATAAACCCCATAGAATCACACGTTTCACAAAACCATTTATTTTGTATGCTGTAATAAAACCATTGAATGGCGAAGCTGAACTAATAAAATATGTTTCGTCAGTTCTATTCGTAGCGACATACAATTAATAAAAAGCTTTTGACCGAGGTTTTAAATCGAGTTTGGAGTCTGTGTTGTGGCTATATATTTAATTAAATTTATTACAACTACCGCATATCCCTCCCCGTCAAACCAGAGCGACTGAATACGCACGACATGTTACACAAAAAAGAGCCACACTTTTGGCACACAGATAGGCACAGACTGTTTATCCCGGTAACATCCTTTTATCCAGTAGCCCAATTAGTCGTAATAAGCTAATTTTATATGAAATGAAATACTATGACAGGTTTGTATATTTATTACATGTGCTGTATCGCGACTCTCTGATGGGCCTGTTGGTCCAGTGGTTAGAGGCCCTGACTACTGAGCCGGCGGTCGTGGGTTCGATTCCCACCTAAGACAAACTTTGTGTGATGAGCTCATCAAATCACACCCAGACACAGGACAAACAATCATTTGTTTGTCCTGTGTCTGGGTGTGATTTATCTATAATATGTATGTATTTATAAATTATTATATAAGTATATATATCAGTAATATAAATACATACATATTATAGATAAATCACACCCAGACACAGGACAAACAAATGATTGTTTGTCTTGTGTCTGGGTGTGATTTATCTATAATATGTATGTATTTATAAATTATTATTTAAGTATGTATATCAGTTGTCTGGTTACCATAACACAAGCTCTGCTTAACTTGGGATCAGATAGCCCTGTGTGAGTTGCCCAAGATATTTATACGTCAAATTCAGATATTTTACGCAAGAAGACACAATAATTTATATTGAGAGCTGCCATTCAATGTGGCAATGCTGTTTGCTGTGCAGCTTTTTTTTTCGGGTGGGAAATCATCCAATGACTTCCCCCGCTCTGGGCGGAGCGGGAGGGCATGTCAGACTTGTACTGACTAAAACCCACCCATGTTTCTTCTTTTGCCCTTTACGTTCCGAGGCCGCGGTATCTCTTTCGAACAACCCGCAACCCCGGCAGGCAGAGGCTCTGGCAAGCCCCTCTGCTTTGCTGACTCTCTTTGAGGCGCGCGTGAAACACGAACGCGCCGTCGACACGGCCTGTCGTCAATCGACGGACGGACGGTGAACTACCCATTGCTCACCGCCCACAGGCCCGCATCTACGATGGCCGGAAATCGTCTCGCGGCGCCCGGCGCCATGGGCGTCTCCCGCGGCGGCTGGGTTGGGCAGATGTTCTCTCCCTCAAACGCCTGGCCTCGCTCCGGATCATGGCCTGAACCAGGGCCGGACGCGAGAGATCGCCGCCGCCGATCGCCTCTACGAGGGCACGGCGGTGCTCCGCCCAAGCCGGACAGATCGCCACTGTGTGCTCCACCGTGTCCTCCGGGCGATCGTCACAATGGTGACACCCGGGCGCTTCCTCCCGCCCGATGATGTGCAGGAACCTCCCGAAACTTCCGTGTCCGGTGAGGACCTGCGTCAGGCGGTAGGTGAGGACGCCATGACGCCTCTCCAGCCACTCCTCAAAGAGGGGACTTATCGCCACTATTGTGGCGTGCCCTGCACGGGGTTGCGACAGTCGCTCTCTCCATGCCACCATGAGATCGCACCGGAGGTCTGCCCGCCGAGCGGCAACTTGCCGCGGCAGTGGGTTTTCCCCCCGGTGTAGTGCCTCCGCGCGCCACTCAGACAGGCGCGCGAGGACTATCGCCTCCAGATCCCACGGTGGCAGTCCGGCAAGGAGGCTTGCTGCCTCGCCGGAGATCGTGCGGTAGCCCCGGATAAGCCGTATGGCCACCACCTTTTAGGGCGCGTTCAGATAGTGGGCGGCGCGCCGCCCTAAAGAACGCGCCCATACTGAGGCCCCGTAAAGGGCCATGGACCGCACGACTCCGGCATAGAGCCTACGGCAGGAGGCGTTTGGCCCCTTCAGATTGGGCAGGAGCCGCTTGAAAGCAGCCCCCGTCCGCTCGAGCTTGGGAGCCAAACGTCGGAAGTGTTCGACGAAGTTCCACCGGCTGTCGAGGACGATTCCCAGGTACTTCATCGTCGACCCGACGCCGATGCGAACCCCTCCTACCGTCAACTGGTATCCCGACGGTGGCGTGTTTCCGCGGCCATGAAAAACCATGGCCTCGGATTTGTGCAAGGCCACCTCGAGACCCAGTAGCCGGATCCTCTCCACGACTATCGCAACCCCGCGTGTCATATTGTCGGCCGCCGCCTGGTGCTGTGCAGCTTTCTGTGCACTTTCCTATTGACAGCGATGTTAAAGAATTTTTGACGCCCTGTAATTGCTTTACCTTTTTTGGATTTTATTTTATTTTATTATTTTTAGTTACCTACACTAAATTATGATAGATTGTATATACATGATTACAACATTAAATCATCCAAGCCCATTGAGAGTATCCGTAGATAAGTGCCTATTTTTGTAATGTCGATCGTGTGTTATGTCTGGTTAAGCTAAAAATATCTACAGCCTACAACGCTATCCATAGAAATAGACTTTATTACTAATCAATATATTTGGAGTTAGGAATATTATATCTATTAACGTGGGTTGTACTTCAATAAGAAGACAACGATTGCGATGTACAGATATGGAAATCTGTAGAGTAGGAACACTTTTGCAAATACCTTTGATTGTCGTATGCGGGTACTCCGAATCCTGAAAGTCAGAGTCGAGCGGTCTAACGTTAGGACTGCTCAGTAATTGGATTGCAGAGACCAGATAGCGCTGGGATTGTGCAAAATACTGATCTTTAGCCAAGTAAGCCATACAGTTTCGAACTTCTCGATCGCTTTACCTGGGTACTTGATTTGCATGCATTTCACTTGTAAGCACAAGTAAAATGCATGAGTGGTCTAAATTGTCATGAGGGTATATTTTTTTTATTTTTTGCCATAAGACTGTTTTATAGGGACTTGATATCGATTAATTTACAACACACTAATCTCAAACAAACCATTTTAAAACACACACATATCCCACAACTACTACTAAACATTTACTTTTGTAATATAGCTAGCTCATGCCCGCGATTTCTCACGCAAGGAGTTCAATATCTCTGCGTGCTAAATTTAATTAAAGTAATTGAGTAGTTTGGCCTAAGAGAGTGACAAATATCCGTAAATACATCCATTCTCAGCAACACAAGTAAGCAGTAGTAAGATACGATTTTTATTATATAGTGAATAGGTTATTTCTAGGTAAGCGTGCTTCATCGTCGACCACATCATCACTTACCATCAGGTGAGATAGTGGTCAAACACGAGCCTATCAATAATAAAAAAAATAAAAAATATAGTGCTCAATGAAACAAATAAAAAAAAGCTAACCAAGAGCAAGTTAGACTAGCGTACCAAGGGTTCCGTACAAATTTGCGACATAAACTACCATATATTTTGACTGCGTAGTCTTAGAAGGTTGATTTTCACACAGAACAATGGGACTACAAAGTTGAGATTATGGTTTTATTTTCAACCCGAAACCTTTACGCGTTCCTGAGATAAAGTGTCTTGACAGACAACACAGTGATCCAAAAAGGGTTCCGTTTTTTTTCTTTGGAGGTACGGTACCCTTAAATATAACACTAAGCGTGAACATTGTTTTCAAATAGTATTTAATTTAAACACATTTTATTGGTGGGGAAATTACCAATATTGAAAAAGGACTCGTTGTAGAAAAGGTTTTACCTTAAGTACTTCGAAAAAGCTTTTCCCCGGAACATCATTGATGTAGACAAAAACCATTTCGGTACTTAGTTTGAAACTTTGTGGAAACAAAATTAAAAATCTAATCTAGGTCATATTTAAAACTATGAATAAAGGAACGTGCAAAGTTTTTCTGTATAAGGTATTTTTCAACAAAAAATATTTAGTAGGTTAGTAGTTTTATTTAAAAAAAAATTGATCAGCCTTTTAGTTCTTTCAACCATGAAGGTGATTATTGATTTTTTGGAAAGCTACTTTCATAGTAGGAAAAAATGGGAAAGAAAAAGTTCGTCGTTTCCTTATATAAATAATCCTCTATTTCAGAGCCTTCAAAAGGTATGATGACCTCTTAACTCATGTTATAAAAATAAAATAAATCAATTGATTCAGAAAGCGGTAATCATAGACACGTCTCGTATTGTTAGTAGGTTCCTTTCTCTGGAGTTCTGACTGCCGGTAGCTTGGACCTTGTTCCCGAAATCGGTGGGCTGCTATTTTTATATTTTTAAATGTTTTACTTTAAGTACAAAAGAAATATTTAAAAATATAAACTATATGTAAATAAATTAATAAATAAAAAAAAAAGTAATGAACTACTAAAACTTTTCCTTTTGCTTCAATTTTGCTGTAACTTTGATTGATTGAACAACTACGGTTGGTGCAGTGGCTGAGTGATCGACTGCTGCGCTGCGTGTCGCGGGCTCCATCCCCACACGGAATTAATATTTGTACAGCCTACAGATAGTTTGAGGCAACATTAAAAAAGTGCTTTTTATAGTTAACGTTAAATACTTAAAAATGTATGCAGATATTACGGGTAGCGACAGATATCAAATATCCACTGTATCTTAGTTCATTTTACAACCGTATAAATAACAGGAACAATCCCGGCGCGCCGTGCAATCCTAAATCGTAAATCAGAACTATTGTTGGGCAATAAATGCTAGGAATCGAACACAAGGGATGTTTGATTAAGGTTTATCTTGGTTAATTTACGGTTGGAGAGGAGCTTGGTTGAATGTGTATCTGTCTGTAGGTACATTGACTTGTAACTTGTTATCAGTCGTTATCACACTAATATTATACAGGCGAAAGTTAGTATGTGTGTACAGAAATATTACTTACCGGATTTGTATGTTATTGGTAATTACATATTTTATAACCTAGATTAACGTACCAGCATGTGGGAAAATTTCAGAACTCCACGCTCATGAAGCCGCGGGCGTAAGCTAGTCTTTTAATATGACTAACGAATTTTGTCGAATATTTGGTGAGCGGCATAAATAATCTGACACCAGGTTAAGTACTTTTACCATAATAAAGAAATACGAATGCGAGTCTTCTAGGTGATTATCGCATTGCGAATCACCTACTCAAAGCGAAGAAGACAAACTCGCCTGAAATTCTATCGCACATATTCAATTTACAAAATTCCTTTTAATAATGGTATTTTCGTTGTGAGAAACTGCCTGCCTGCCACCCTGTGTGAAAGAACCTTTACTGAACATATTTTCATTTTTATACATTTTTTCATTCACACTCAGAATATGTAGAACTCTGTTAACACTAACGAATGGAATAGTTTTTATTTGTGTTAAAAACGATACATTTCTTAGTTTACGGTCTTATAAATAGCTTAATGATCTTCAAAAATTTGCTACATATATTCTAGTCCTAGAGAAAATAAAATACGAAAAATGAGTTGGCGAAAACATTAACATTAAAACATGTCACACGTGGAATTTCGCAGAGGAAAAATAACTTATCGCTTAAGCTTTTATACGCTTTCCCCGGCAGAATATTCTAACGGAAAAATAAACTTCATGAGGCTCTTTCGCCGCTTTGTTACTTCGGGGAAATCTCAAGAGGCTTAATTGCTGCCATTTAACATTTGACTACACAATTGTTTTCTATTTAAATTATAATATTTGACTGTGGTATATGAAACCGCTAGCCTTAAAACAAAGTCAATTATTTAAACTACTCTGATGATCTCTCTACACTTCTTGAGCGTCATTACACAAGACAGACAAGACTCATTATATTCGATGAAATGCCACATGTGTCAAAAGGCGAAGGAATACATCTATCGCGAGGAAAATCAGCATGTTTTGAATCCAAAAATTCTAAGACACGTGTCATCTATCAACCTGCACTAGGCCCGTGTTGAATTATAGTCCACTAGCTTTTGCCCGCGGCTTCACTCGCGTTAAATCCGGGGTAACACACTTCACCTTTCCTGATTTGCAGGTACCTGTAGTTTTTGCCCTTGTACCTTTTTTATTGTAATAGAAAAGCTAAGTTTTCCCTTTTCTTCCCTCTTTCTCCCTCATATCTATTTTTAATAGCCTATTTCCGTCTCTAGGGTCTCAACTATCTGTGTACCAAAATTCATCAAAATCGGTTTAGCCATTTAGGCGTGAAGACGTAACAAACAAACTCACTTTCGCTTTAATATTAGTAAGGATTCCCTTTCCTAGTCTTTTCACGTTATCAACTAATGCTATGTAGTTTTTTTAATTGAAGTATACACCTAAACTCACACACACTCATAGGCAGAAACCGCAGACCGCTACCTGCTACGATTCTAGTATACCTACTCCTTATGCCAAGTCCATATCCAAACAAATAGTACATTACTACGCCTATAATATTATATCGTTTAACTCAAGAAACCATAGATGTTTTTTACGTACGCAAATGTATAAGAGGCACGAAACACTACCTTCCTCGAGATCTTGTTAAAAAATCGGTGAAATCCAACCTAAATCTTTTAAAGCATGTTATACCGTTCACGAACAATAATGTTGAAAATACCGTATAATTTTCTTAAATATGTTTTTTTTTAATATCCAATTAAAATAATAAGAATTTGTGGAATGATTTTTCACAACCTACGGTAAAATCTTTTTCCTTATCCAAAAATAGACAAAGTTCCTAACTAAACCGCAATCTAAAAATTTTATATTTCTGCACTAATGTCGACATATTGTGCCAAATAATCATCTAGACCAAGCGGACTCCGTACAGTTTTGCACGACAATGTTTTACAATCATGACACCACCGGCAAATTGAAACACAATTCAGCTAACTACTCTCGCCGCCACACCGAGAACAACGAATGTATGGAACACATTTCCACATACTCGGGGCTTGCATAAATAAACCATGGGAAGCAATACCGCTGACAAGTGTGAGTAAGCAATATGCGTGTTGATACATTTCCGATGAATTCGTCTGTCTCGAGAGCCTGCATTCACAATGGAACGAGTGCAGTTATTGCGGCTTCAATGACGGTGCACGCATATTTCCAGTAAGTGTCGAAATGTCATCAGCAACTCTGCTGGGGTTACATTGATTGAAAAAAGTAAGAAAGAAAATATGTTTATTTGTCACAAGTGCACACAACATAAATAATAATAATAAAAAACTAAAATCTAAAGAAAAAAAAAATGTTGTATCCTACGGGTGCGCAAAATAGACGCAGTACATCAAACTGCCGAACAGGTAGTGTCCACGCGGGTTGTCGCCTGGACCTGACGTGTGATATGACGGTCATAAGAAATTTTTGTATTTTGTGTTTTATTTGAGTGTCTAACAATCAGTACCAATCACTTTTTTAATTGCTATAGAGATCTACAAAACAGTAACAGCACTCTGAGCTCTGGAATGAAATAAATCATTTTACTATAATATAATATAATATACTATCATACCAATATTATAAATGCGAATGTTTGTGAGGATGGATGTATCGATGTTTGTTACTCATTCACGTCAAAACTATAGCACATACGATAGTTTTTTTTCGAATATCACGCGGGCAAAGCCGCGGGCGCCAACTATTTTTAAATATTCACTTTCCTGCATTATTACTCATATAAACGGTGTTGGCACTGCAACATCGTCCCAAGAGTTTAATCGGTCATCAAAAAAATGTGCTAAACAAAACAACATTTTATTTATTTATATTCTACACAAATATTTTCAATTTAGCTTTTACATGTTTTTAGTATTTTGCTTTTATTGATATTTGAAACCATTTTGATTGGACCATTAAATTCACAAACACTCGATACAATGTAGAAAAAACCACACGCTTCTATTACTAAATTAACCGTCAATGACCTGACTAGACAAAACTAATGAATAAAAAACTAACGCCAGAAACTTTAATAAAACTACAAAATAAAAACCAAAGAAAACTTTAATATTTCACACAAACCAAGTTCTTGTTTTGTTTTCATCGTCTCGGGTTACTTGGCACGATTTCGTAAGTCTGCGATTTAAGAATTTAGTGCACAGTGCACACGTAGGATCGGATGCTGTCGCCTGTCGCTCTATTGGAGGCCCTGCTGACAGGTTTCTGGGTAGAAGCCACGTTTTGTGATCATTGGCTAATTCCTTCTGACATTTAGTTTTAAGTTTTTAACAAGATGAAATGCTTTTTACGACCACAGCTTATTATGTCAAGGAGATATAAATCAGGCTCGTGCAATGCAAGTAGGCACTGATGCTTACTTACTTGCCTTAAATTATTACGGAGTTATTACACAATATCTGACATGTCAGTTTTCCAAAACCTGTAACTGTAAATTGTATTTTTAGCGTCTACAAATACCTTAGAACATATTATATTTTCACAGATAAAAACAAAATAAATACGTATACTTACGTCTATATAGCCAGTTCGTAACAATCCCTCATACAATAATTGAACATCGAATAACATACGAAACGAAAGCAGAATTTGTTTGCTCAATAAAGTAAGTCAACTTTTAGTGAGATCTTGACGAATTAAATAAACACTAAAATATACCCACAGCGGCCAAATTAAACGAGGTGCTGGAAAACTCCCTGCGTTCCCATTAAGTAGAATTGGCAAAAAGCGACAGAACAGGAATGTAAACACTTAAAACTTTGCTCGGCGCGGAGTTCCACCGCTTCGTCGTAATAGAGGGCGCTGCTGGCAAACAAAAGCACGCCGAGTTTTAGTTTGAGCCGCCATTTTGTCTGTTCGGCGTTTTAACCGCTTTCTACGAAATTCGTGGGCAAAATGGAACTGCGCGTATGGAAGATGAATATGCAACGTTGACTGCGACGAGCATTGAAACGCGTGCTACCGCGACCTATGTGATTTATTGCCATCTATTTACTGTATACCTCACTGTCTGCAGTATCTTTGTGTACAAGTCTGGTTGAGTGAACAAACAAACAATAATTCTGTTCAATTTTCATGTTGGACTGGCAATTTAATTAGTCTGTAGAGTCAGCTGCTACGTAAATCACCTTGTGCAGTCGCAGTGCTCTCGGGATATGCAGTAACAACCGGCACGGGCAAAATTTGTGTGTGCCACTGTACCGAGGTGCATAAAGACGGCAACGGCATTTATAATGACTTTGTTGTATAGTATAATTAGCGACTGTACAAAAGCTGACGAAGAAGGAAATTATCAAATTCTGGTTGGTTTTCGTTCCGGAAACTGACATTTTTATAATTAGAAGGAAATCTCAGATACTTTTACATTTTCTGTTTGTATTATAATTTTGATAAGGACTTTGTTTACTTTTGTCTGACTTTATGTGTTTTTTAATGATGCTGACTAGAATTATCACTGTAGGTAAACTTTTAATTAATAAATATATTTAATTATTTGTTTATTTATTCATTGTGTCATAATCTAATTAAAATATATTCTGGTATTTCCTGTCTTTAGAATAAATGAAGAAAATTTAATAGAAACTGTACTGATGAGTTTCCAGTGAGTTTCTAATCCCACTTAAGTTCAAATGGCTTTGTATATAGAAATAGATTTGCTTTAGTCAAAGCAAAAACAATATCTTAAAGGCTCTCAAGTAAATCTCATTTTGTACCGTCAAATACAATATGGACTAGTCTTGATCGTATACTTTCAAAAACAGGAGCCATCGCTTGACGTTTACCTATCTTGGTTCCAAAAGGGATGGGTCTTAACATGTCTGTTTATAGGACTTGAGTATCTTTCCTTTTTACTGGTTTTTCCTCTCCAAAATACAGCTCGGGAAAGTTAAACTTATTTAAAATAAAACCGCTACCAAATATCACCTAACTGAACGCGATCAGCCCATCTTTATCACGTTAATGTCATTTGTTTTACAGATTTTAACAGTGACAGCTGTTGAACGCAGCTTAGAGCTGTGCTTAAAACGTCTCGTTTGTCTGTACGTTAAAGAGTCTTTTGTTTCCAGAACTACCAGAAACTGGGCCCAGTGTGCGGGCACAGAAGAGCTGGTACTCCATAGGGGACATGCTGCGAGCTAATTGCACGTCGCCCCCCGCGGACCCCCCAGCGAACCTCACGTGGCTTCTTAATGGCCAGGAGGTAAAATCATTGAAAATCTAGTCAATTAGATCATTGTTCTTATGTGTGGCAGATAGTAGTAAAATAAAATACGGTGTAAAGGTGCAATCAAATCGATAGATAACGAACTGGAGTCTGGACACCGTACTCTGACTGACAATGTGCTGACGTAACTGACAAAGTTTGTCGTCCATTGTCTGTTCCGCTATCTGTCCAGACTGGTGTAGCACACAGCAGCTTTAGGGATATTTACGAGCAAACTGTAACCATGAATACACATAAACAAATAAATAAAATATGGTCATAATTATTTAAGGATGCGTTACTATGACCTATTTTACCATACTGAATAATTTGTGGTACGCTTCCTGGAAGATTCAATTGTCACTGTTCCACTTTTAAATTGATCTGATAGACAATGTCTATTGGGACATTGTGAACCCGACCCTAAACGTGCTTAATAGGCTGTGAATTGTAAGGCAAATAATTCATTCGGCATTTATTGGACAACATTGAAATTTCGAGTTCCCATTCGTTTTTCTCGACCCTCCATTTTATAAATAGAAAAGTACTTCGAAAGCTGAAGGTTATTTGTATACCAACAGCCTACTAGATGAAGAAAATCATGTGAAATGAATATTTCCAACATGAATATGTCCTACGACATTATAAGCATAATATCGCACACAAATACCTGCATAATAAGCTTTATTTTCCGTGACTGGAAGTATACATAAAAATACTAATATCACGTTCCATCGCAGGTAAAAGGGCTGGATATTCCGCTGCACGACACATCATACGCGCGAAGAAAACCTGTGATAACCGACACGTCGCTCGAGGATGCAAATAGAATTATATTCAGTCCGTGGGACGCAATCTCGGGTTACGAGGAACCGGTGACCGACAATGTAATAGACATTCCCGGCAATATCGACGACGTAGTGGGCATTCCCCAAGCTGATAACAATCGGAAAAACAAGGAGGAAAGCACCACCCTCCCTGCACCCAGACTAGAGCAAATAGCAAATAAATTGAACATTAGTATTGAAGAAGAGAAATCCAATAAATCATCGTCGTTCAGCCAGCTTGTTATAAGAGTACAGTCGGTACACTTTCGCAAAGTAAGTTACTGCTACCTACTAGTGTTTATGCTGTCGCTTGTTTAAATACTGCTTGGCGTAAAATATTATTTTGTTAATGGTGTGACATTATTTGAATCTCATTTTGATGTTCAGTCATTACCTTATCATTTAACATGTTCTTGTTTGGTAACCTGATGTGGTGTCTTTTTTTCATTTAGGTATCCTATACATTTTGACATTTCCGCATTGCAGGTCATGTTTTGCAATTAATCGAGTTATTTGATAGATCTCTCGTAAAGCCTTTGTCCTAAATTTTCATATAACACTAACAATATTAGGTTATGAAACGTAAGCATATAAGTCACATATGTTTGTGTAGTTTTGGGATGGGTCATATATGTTTCGAATGAGACTGTTGTTCACAACTACAGTCTGTTCAAAATTTCAAAGTGCTGCGTGAATTTGTTATGAAACGTGCAATATTTTATTAAACAGAAAATCGAATACCAAACTATAAAATCTGTTTCATGAAATTCAGTCCAGTGATTTAAAGGCTTATTGTTGTAACTTTTCCGTGAAACTGTTCAGTTAAAATGAATAAACTACGCGATTATTCAATCAAAGTGACTTTGCTGTTTTTGTTTCATTGGAAAAATATTATTTTATAGAGCGATTGCAGGCAGATATGCAATGATTGTATTTTATTAAGACAATTTTAAAAGCAAATTTTAAATTTTTACATAGTAAAACATGGCGTAAGCTTACGGTGCATCGACACTGCGCTTGGTAATTACAGTTGTTTGTCACTACCGCACACCTGTGACTTTTAAACCATTGACATAAGGTTTAATTTGCAACGGTTGTTGTTATAATTGGGGTTGTTTGTCACAGGGGCGGGTGAACGTGACGTGTGTGGCACACGTGCTGTCGGTGTGGTCAAATAGCGGCGTGCTCATCCTAGACGAGGAGCGGCCGCAGATCGCACCTGTTATGGGCAGCCGGGACTCCAACTCAGGTACCACAAATTATGTTAATAAGATTCGTATGTATTTGTATTAATAAGACTCCGACATCTATGTACAAGAAGATTGTAAAGATCAAGTTATTTATGTAGTAGGTAGAACGAATGACTTTTCAAATTGTTGAATAAAGGAATTTGAACTCAAGCACCATCATTTGTTTCTGGTTATTTTTATCTTCAAACTCAACCACAAGTCTCTCTATTTTGACAATTCAACAATCATTGCTCATAGTCGAACAGACGGACTTTTTAAAATGGGCAACGTAGGGACTCCAAAACTCAGGTAACCTCATGTTGTTTCCAAGTATTTGTATTTTTAAACCATTGCATTATTTATTTATTTCGCTATCCCTCCATTATCATGATTTTGGGAATGGAATGGTTTTCGTTTATAATTCTGGGTATTGGTATATAGATCAGACTTATTAGTTATGAGGTATCTTTCGAAGTAATGGGGCAGTTGAATTGAAACACATGTTCGAAAAAGTTTAACAGAAAAACTTATTTTTGGAGCATTTCTTTTTTTAATTTCATTGTTGTCGTTGCGTGGTTTTGGCAATGTAGTTTGCTGTTTCAGTTTAATGAAAAGGTTTCAAAATAATCTGCCGCTGGAAAATGTCCTTTTTGTACCGACGTTTTTGTGGTTATTTGGAATCTGTTAATACAATCAAATTAATCTTTTGAATATTGATTTTGCGTGACATAATTCACTGAATTCAATGTTTTTATTAGAATTTAATGTAGTAATCCGCAAAAAGTATAAAAATCTGAGATAACTGCACCCCGCGGTTTCACGCCCGTAGACTGTGATAATGTAAATTTAAACTTCCTATTGAATCACTCTATCTATTGTTGAAAACTGCATTAAAATATGTTGTGTAGATTAAAAGATCTAAGCGAACAGACATCGGTCGCAACAAAATTTTATACCAAGCAAAGAAGTAAATTGTTAGAAGTAAGAGTTCAAAGTTCCACGAAAAAATACTGATAAGGGCGTCAGAGCCACCGGGGTGTCAGACCTTTGCGACTTCGAGGCCTTTATCAGGAACCCTTACCCTTCGGAGACTTGTAGTTCTCAAGGGAAGCTTAAATATTATTTTGGAGCCCGCAATGTTCGCACGAAAACTTTTAGATGATTTTAGAATATAATTAACTAGCTTTTGCCCGCAGCTTCGCTTGCGTTAAATTCGTGGTAACACAGTTCTCCTTTCCTGATTTACAGGTACCTGCTACCTGGAGTTTTTGCCCTTGCGCCTTATTTATTGTAATAGCAAAGCTAAGTTTTCCCTTTTCTTCCCTCTTTCTCCCTCATATCTCAATTTTTTTAAAAATAGCCTTTGTCCGTCTCCAGGGTCCCAACTATCTCTGTACCAAAATTCATCAAAATCGATGTAGCCATTGAGGCGTGAAGACGTAACAAACAAACTCACTTTTGCTTTTATAAAATTAGTAAGGATGTATTTTATCGAGGTTCTTATAAAACCTTTTTTTATTGTGGGGGGAGATTACATAAGTTTTATAGATATGAACATCTTTAAATCTGTTTCCAACTAAAGGACAAATATTAAAAAGGATGATATTAGTATAAGTCGACGTATGAGAGTTTGCGATGTAATCCCAAAGTGATATAACATGCACTGCTATGGATAGAGGCGAGGCAGGCGGTGCCGGAAAAAAATATACCGGCCGAATTGAGAACCCCTTCCTTTTTGAAGTAAGTTAAAAGAAGGGGTAGGCTATGTGTGTTCGCCAATTTATTTTTTTCTTCAATGGCAATAAAATAACAATTCAAAAATGCAACATGGTTGCTATAAACGTCACGCAGGCATCTACATAGTCGCACTAATTAAATTGATTAAAAAAATATACGAACGACGATATTGCAATTCCATTGTGACGTTAACATCGATGCAGTACACAACTTCCGAGGCATTTTATCAATTGGCAGTGCAGTGGCATGTTTCTGAATTATGTGAGAATATCAGGCCATGGAAAAGTCCTAAGGGAGGACAGATTATTTTATAGCATTCTTGCTACGACTATAACACAACTTTGATGCTCCATCTGCAACTTATGATACTTGAGTTTAAAGTTAAACGAAATAAAGCAAGGCTGCCAGAATAGAATGCTTTTGCAGTTATTTGACCCGTAGTTAAAATGGTTCTCGTAGGACTTATTTTTTAGCAAATCTCAGAAAAGCCAACTCTATATTACGACTACTACTAGACTTATAAAAATGATATTTAAACGGGACATAAATATCATTTAAAATTAAATTAAATTTTAAAGCTAGTATCTTTATTTAAAGCTATTTATCCATTTAATATTAAATTACGAAAAAAAAATCTAACGAAGTATAATTTATCCAAATCAGTTTAGAGTAAACAAAGCACCCGATAAACATACTTACAGATCAAACCTATAACCCTTCTTTTGGGTTTTGCCGCAGTTGGTGAAAGTGAAAGAACAGTACCTACTTATAGTAGAACTACTACTTATTAATATTAGTTCCCGTCGATCGATTATGGACTTTAAAGTTCTGTCGTACTGAACCGCACTACAACCGCAGTCACTTTGTCATGCATTTTCACATTAATTCCCCTAAAATACATTAAACGCACGCTTCGTTACACTAGATGTAATTGTTTCGCATGCGGTCTACGTGCCCACCGGGAGATGAAATTCAGATTCATTTAACTGCAATATTCGCTTTCTCATGGTTCCAGTAATTAATGGAGGTTAACAGAATTGCATTCCGGTGACGTAGCAAAGTATTACAATCGACTTGTCATACCATTATTGTACTAAGACATCATAGCATGATGAGTATTGTATTAAACACTGCAGAACTTTACTTTGACTATATGTAGATTGCTACAGGCAATCTTATCCCTATAAAAAATAAACTGTGGGAAATAATTTATTCAGTTTTCACCTACATTGTAGAACTGTTTTTTAATTGCCCATGCCGTAAGCTTTGAGTAGAACTTTATGAAATATGAAACCTAAAATATGCACATAAAACAAGTAGGTGCCTACGTTTTCTTTTAAACTTACAACATACTATATAAAGTCCTCTGTATGACTTATGACCGGTGCCAGACTCGCAGTCGTAACTTGGAAATTGTTAGTGGTATACCATAGGAATTTAAACCTTGTCAGTCAAATTAGTACTGTTTAGAAAAAGTACATACACATGTTGGTGACTTATGAGTGGTTTTTGAGTGGTGTGTCTGAGTGTGGAAATTGGGACTACATTGTTGTATTGGGTTCCCACCTGTAAAAACAGTGTAAGTGGAATAACAATAAATAAATATTAGAAATAACAAGAAAAAACATCACAAATCTCTTGTTAAACGTTATGAGCAACGTAAACAAAAATGCTTTATAAAACGCGAATCATGTTATTACGACTAGATGACTTTTAATACACATTCATATCCATACGTAGCTACTTAAGCAACGAGGTCGTAACCGATCCGCGGTAAAGAGATAAATCGATGAAATCCTCTCAATGAATATTCATTTCACGTATTCTCTATGACCAACGACAGCGAGGAGAAATCGCATGTGCCAGTACTTTAGCCTCCATTATTGTTATGAATCATAGTCTAGATTAGAGGATGCAAAGTGATACATGGTACTTACAAAACTTATCTACGTATGTGCTAATTTAATGGTAGTTTTGAGTTTGTTGGCCATAAACTGCGCTTATGCAAATAGGTTGTTACACTGTCGCCAGCGGTAGACTATGAACTGTCACTTCTTATTAACCAGTCTTAAGTTTCAGCGTTTTCTGTCTGGAAGTGATTATGTCTGGGACTTTGTCAGTTAGCGACTTATAATCTATTTAATTAATTATGATTTGCGTTCAAATTGTCAAGGCATGGTGTAACTTATAGATATATACAGAGTAAAGTATCATTTCATTTTCATTGTTGAGCTAACCTCTTTAGGATCAGTACACCAACCAACATTCCATTTTAATTGAGACACAAAACGGGTTATTACAGGGTTATGTAAACAAACTTGAAAACAATGTAACGATAATTAAGTTAGAAGTTCCCCCAATGTTTATTTTGTTACCGCCATGGTCATCGTTAACCCATTGCTTTCGGCCATCGTTTCCTTGTTGACTTACCAAACTTACTCAAGTAGGTAGATAGATAACAGTCCCTTATTCTGTTTTGTTTTTGTTCAAGTAACTGTACATTACCGTGTATTTACATAAACCTTGTTGTTTCAATGTATGGTATGGTCCGTACAAATATCAATAAAATTATATTATTTGCGTTAAAAGCTGGTGTAAAGTGGCTTTAACTGGAGTAATTACGGAGGGTTTACCCAGCTGTAGGGCAGTATAGGCTAACCAAAAATGGTTTTGAACGTCAATAGTATAACTAAAGTTATTTACACTGTAATTTTCAACTGAACAGAACATTCAGGAATAATGTGTAACATATCTGAAGAACCATCTCTGTTTACCAAAGTACAATCACTAACAAAACATTTGCTTTAACAAAATAACTTTTTCAGTCATCCGGACCACAGAATTATAAGAGCATAGCAATAAAGAGGAGGTTATTGCCTACTCTGACATTTTCATAGGCATTCTTCAGAATATCCGTCACCGTACAGTAACAATGTTTCTTATAAATAGGGTAATATTTCGTCGAGATGTTAAGGGTCGATACAAACTTGAGTCGCAGGCTGGATTGAATGTGTCGCGAGAAAGTGTATTGGATAATGGCATGCGTTATAAGACCCCATAAAGGATTTCTGCAATGAATAAGCAAGTACTTACCCTACTTACAGTCGTTGAAATAGAAATTGGAGGAAAATTTTACGAATTTCAAAAGCTGCCAAGGTTTCAGTATTGAAAACATTTGTATATTTTACTTCCCACGCGCCTGTCAGGTCTAGAGATGTCACCGGTCGCTATAGATGTTATGTTGAAAATAAAATTATAATTTCAGGTTATTCTTCTAACAAATCTTCTGGTCTATAATAATACATAACTTACAAAAAATATATGTCGCGTTTCGTTGCAGTTCATGACGATATTCGTGTTTCACTTGCTTCTTATTTACCTTTTTTTACGTCAGAAATCATCAAATAGGTTCCCCTGCTCTGAAGCGTGTATCAGACTTTTACTGACTAAAATCCACCAATGTTCGTTCTTTTGCCCTTTATGTTCCGGGGCCGCAGTATCGCTTTCGAACAACCCGCAACCCCGGCAGGATCTTTTTTACCTTTCGTAACGGTCGTGTCATTCTTTCGTCACCAATCTTTAGTTATAGGTGTGAAATTTTGTGACAGTTTCCTAGGTCTGATCTTGATACACCACAACATCAATTAATCGTCTATCCCAATTCACCAGAAGGCATTAACTTTTGCAGTTCTTGGAATTATCCACCGGGATAGTTCTTCTCATATCAGTAGTTTTGGTATCAATTAACATAATGTACCTATATCATTTCCAAAAACACTAACAATCACCACATATGCTCAAACACTGCGTTTGCATTTAAGTGTAAGTACGCTCAGTCCCCTGCTTCGTTCCCTTTTTAGGGTCACCTACCCTAAAAAGATAAAACCCTCATTGGATCACTTTGTTATCTGTCTGTCTGCCTGTCAAGACCTGGTATTTCGATAACGCGTGGAGGTATCGAGTTGTAATTAATAATAATTAATAAAAAAAATTTATAACCATATACTTAAGTCTGTGGTGTCTTTGTGTGGTCTTTAATTAAAAAAAAATTCTTGCTCATGTAGGATAAATTTTATTTTATTTTTATAATAATAATTATGGACGCGTGGTCTGAAATAAAGATTTATTATTTAAGTCTAAGCAGTCAAAAGATAAGTCGCAAGTCAGTACGGAACTCTCGGTTTTTTGTTGTAAAAATTTGTCCTTGACAAATGATTCTGAAGATACCTTTGCGACAGCCATAGGAAAATAATATTTGGACTGGATCGTATTTCGACATGTAGTTATTCTAAATGGATATCAACCAAACAGGGTTTTCTAGTTTAGGCATCACAATGATTTATTGTTTTTGAAGTTGTAGATAAAAAATATACTAGAAAAAACAGATCAAAATGATCATTTTGACCTGTTATTTAGAATTATGGTTATTTCACTCACGGGTATTTGGTAAAGAGGTAATTTAAGCTCATGCAAACGTATCAGATTTCAGTGGCATATAAAGTGTGTGTTTTGAGACATTGCTTATGACAATTGTGTGGAAAAATAACGGTGCAAACAATTAAACGTTCAAAAA
Source organism: Ochropleura leucogaster (assembly GCA_958449745.1). Taxonomy (NCBI): domain Eukaryota; kingdom Metazoa; phylum Arthropoda; class Insecta; order Lepidoptera; family Noctuidae; genus Ochropleura; species Ochropleura leucogaster. Next base: position 12,040,831 of record OY288204.1, on the reverse strand, counting down.
TCGTGGAATTAAGGCGAGGCCTTCCACGAATTTAGGACATGACATGACATTACAAAAGGACATACCTATAGTTGCCCTGTTGACATATACCCTTGTGGGTAAATCAAAAACACATTTATTTTACAAAGTGCTAACCTTTACCATAACGTTTTCATAATAGCCCTCAGCCAGGCTTGGCAGGTGGGACCAATTTGGATAAGTTAATGCTTTAATAAAAAAAAAATACTACCGGGCATTTATCATGAAAGGTGTAGTGAATTAAATTATAAATTACAAAGAATGTGCAGTCAGCAAAAAAGTAACCAGGCTCGTAAGGTTAATAATTTGCAAATGAAGTTATTTATAAAGATTAAAAACGTATCAGACCCGCGCACCGAGGATTCCGTACAATCCTGTGACATAAATGGTCCTATCTTTTAATCAAACCTCGTAAGTTTGAGTTTGATTTCACAGCACAAATCGACCATAGATTTGAGTATATGCTTTTAATTTCAACTTGATAACTCCACTCGTTTCCGACATAGACAGGGTCTTGACACACAGACAGACAGACGGACAACAAAGTGATCCAATAAGGGTCGCAATTTTTGCCTTTTGAGGTACGGAAACAAACAACTATATCCGACAGAGCTGGTTGAAATCTGTTTGGTTGACCAAACATAGGTGCTTTCGCGTTGAGAGACAATGCAAATATGAGTCGAAATGCCAAACTGGACGCCTTAGCTAGGGCATAAACTGATCTTATTGGCGATGTTCTTCAAATAGGTCACGTGGCGTGGATCAGATTTATAAACATGGACGCAGTGAAGCCTTACACCATGGGAAATAGGTATATAAGTTGTTGTAGAATTGCACGGCACGGTTGGCGCAGTGGCTGAGCGATTGACTGCTGCGCTGCGTGTCGCGGTTTCGATCTCCGTACCGAGGTAGTTGTTCCGAGGCTGGTTGTTTGTGTATGTAAATTAAATGTTTGTAACGCACCCACGTTACAGAAAAGATTCCTAGTGTAGGGACTAAGTTTAAAAAAAAAACATTATTTTGACTTCCATAGCAAATGCTTTGAATATTTTGTCATCACCCACACCACAACATACTAACAACGCTCCTAATATCAAATTAAACAACATAACGTATTTAATCATGGTTACCTCAATATAAAAACAATTTCGGGGCGCGGGCAACATTAATGCTGCAGATTGCAGGATCCCAACTTTATGATAACTATAAAACGGGTATGATGACGTTAATTCGGAGCTAGCACGGCAGTAACGCAATGCTTATTGTTCCAGGGTTGCGTCGGTCGACGACACACGTCGGCGTCATGGCGATACTCAACTGTCTATTGTACAGGCATTGGTAAGAAACCCACATTATTTATTAGAAGGTAACTTTGCGTTAAGACTGCTTCGGTTAAATCAAATAACAATATTTTTATTTCACATAGGCCTACATGGGCACTTACTTTATAAAACATCGAGAAAAGGTGCGTGGTTCGTCTTGGTCGTTTATGGAAAAGAACCAGCAAGAAACTCTATGGTTCTCTCTCTTTACTCTTTTAAAATCATTTGGTTTTACATTCTAACTTTTGAATAAAATCTAGCTAAAAAAGGAATACCACATGAAGCTATCTTAGAATCTAAAACTTATCCCCACCACCTATGTTGTTGTTACAGCGTTAGCACTTATGTATGAGAGGACATACTGCTGATCGTTAGGTCCTGGGTTCGATTCCCGGGTTGGGAAGAAACGTTGTTGGGATTTTCCATTTGTAATTTTTAAATAGTAGTCACAGAATCTGGATTTGTACCCGGTTAATGCCAATAGGCTAGTTATAACGAGGGACTTAAAAATAACTGGCGAAATACAGGTGTGCCTTTACAACAACTAGCCTTTCAAAGATTACAGGTATGAAGTTAATTTCGTCACGAAGGGTGTCTAAATACAATGTCGATCATCTATTACTTATTTCTCCTACCACAGATGTCCATATTCAAACATAGTCACCACTCATATACATATTCAAAATATGAATGATCAAAACAAAAGCGTAACGAAAGCTGCACAACACTGCAATTCGCTCAGCGGATAAACCATCTTTGTTCGACTAATCAATTAACAAGGATAAAAATAAAATGTTATTGTTTAAAAATACTACAGAACACGCTATAGACTGACGTCATTTTATTTCAACAAAACCATTGCATTTAATACTCATATCATGGGAATGCTAACTTTGAAAGTCCACCATTAGTACATACTGGATTCAAAAAATTGACACTTAGCTACGCATTGTCATAATAAACTAAACGTGAACGGGAAGTGGGTCAAATTTGATTTATAAACTTTTTCACATAGTTGTTGGCGAAGCTAGTTTAAGCGTGTTAAAAATGTAGCGATACATTTTTGAAAAACACAATTTAAATCCGTGTCCACACGTTCACAATCACAAAAAAATAACTTCGTCCATTTAAATGCTGATGATATTTCAAGCACTCTATGATATTTTATTAATCGTTGTGGTCTGTATTTTCATACTCCATAAATATTTATGGAATTCTCTTCAAGTAACTTATCTATGCAGGTGGCAAAATACCACGCAAAAATAAAAATACAAAGTTTGATATTATATCGATGCAGATCTGGATAAAAAAGAAAAAAAAAAGAAGGAAGAAGGAAACAATGAATGACAATAGTTGTACTCAAAGTGGTTATATAGCAAGTAAAACTTTCGGTTGTGCGCCAATCTTTGGGCCACGGTCTCATCTTTTTGCTGATAAGAATAACAATTTGATGAGCATGTATGTCAAAGTTTTTGGGTTCAATACACGCTAGTAGTTTTACTTGTCAAGCAGCGCTACCTTAAAAGCACACTTTTTTTATAGGTCCACTCGCCGTTCAACTCACACACTCGAGTTGTTTTACTGCTTAACCACACTTAAAGTGGGCTTACCATATATATTTGAACCAAATGTCATAATTCCTTTTTGGCCGTCGCGCGCCTGACATTTCTGAGACGCTTAAAATAAAATAAAAAGTTAAATTTGGCCCATTTCCGGGTACCCAAATGAACTAAACTTTTGCATACAAGTTTATTTTCGATGACAATGCATGGTAAGTAAAGTCAAATTATTCTACTCTTCTAAATTATTGTGCTCACGCGAAAAAGTAGGTATAACATCTCTTTGCATTTACAAAAACTTTTTAAATGACTGGCACAAAACACATTTAAATTACAACAACATTTATTTTAGTCATTCGAATTCTAAATTGACTACTAAATAGGGTTACCAGGACAATAAAAACCTAAACCTTTACTTAAGCGTGTTTTTTCATAAACTATAATATTTATTATTCACAACATAAGTTCTGAAATGAATTCATTTATTTTACACACATACGTATAATATATCTGATCCAATCATGTCCTGTCAATGCAGGGAGTAATTGGAAATGGATTGAAAATGTATCGCACCGTGGTTTACCGTTGTAAACCTTTCTGTTGCGAAATATGAATGATAAATGTCACTGGTTTAGTCACATGATTAAATGAAACGCAAGCTTTAATTTGAATATATGATCTATAATTGACAGAATAGTTCTGTTCGTACAGGGATTTTCCGGGTAGACACCTAAAAAAAGAGTTTTCCTATTAATGAGGTCCTGCGTTCGATTCCTAGGTCGGGCGGAGTGTTATTGGGATTCCTCATTAGGAATATATTAGTAGCAGCCCTTTCTTTTGCGGATCGGAAATCATCAAATAACTTTCCCCGCTCTGGGTGGAGCTGGGGAGTTTCCGAATTATACTGGAGTCTGGATTTGTGCCCAGTTGATGGCAATAGGCTCGCCCCTTATTTCATGGGACTTAAATATAACTGGTGAAATGAAGGTGTAATATTGGGTCCACTTGTGTGTGACTCTACGTGCGTGATATCATGTTATGTAAATTAATAATAATCATATATTTTCGTTCACAGGACTGTCCGATGATCAGAAGACTAAATAAAAACACGAACTTGTCATTTTCTCATCTAAAATCAGTGTTAGACTTTAGTGATTGAAAAATTACATGAAAATGATGCAGGTAAAGTTATTTGATCAACAACGTGAGTTGAATGTAGTGAATTTTATACTTGTACATAATTAACTTGTATTAGTACTTTTAAGATGATAGTGATGTTTCGCTTCGACGAACCTTATGTACGTAACTGTTACTTTAAATAAGAACTTTAAAATAAAGGAGATCCCTGTTTTTATATTGTCTTGTTATTTCAATTTGAATGATTTAGTATAATAACGATGAGTGCGGGGTGGTAAGTGGAGCGCGCTTGTATTCAATACCCAGTCTATAAATAGTTTGCAAATAAATACTGAAATATTATTCCAATAAAGTACAACTCCGATACCATCCAGTGGTCGTAACTAAAGTTTGAATATAAAAACTTGTTATTCCTACGAATCCTTGAGTTTGCAGAATCTATAAAATATAAAGTCGTTTTAAAAGCAGTTTTATAAAATCAGACATTTAAAACAATCATATTGAAAACAGCTGATGTAATAATATGACACTTTTAATAATTTGATTTGTGATGTGCATTACAATTCACATGATTATCGTGCACATCACATTTAATAGTAGAATGTAAATGCCACATTAATGTTAAGATTATAACTAAATTCTGACAAATCAATTCTATGCTATTGTAAAATGTGCATGGAGTTTACATCGATTGCATCATAACGAAAGTATTATTAACTGGAAATGTGTAACTGATATTGAATACTTTTATAAGATCCTTGGTTCGATTCCAAGATCGCGCGAAGCTTCTGCGCAACCCCTCAAAGATTGCAGGTCTGATGTTAAGTTTAACTGTTTCGAAACATTTTAATAACAAATATTGCTCTAGATGTGATGTGAGAATAATTCGCCTGATTCCAGCGACTACCAAAAACACGAAACATTTACTGTCATTGCGAAACCAGCAAGTGTTTCCGTCGTGGAAATTAATTGTTCCAATTGCGCTATAAAATGAAAATGCACATAGAGATGACACTTAAAATTCTATGAGATAATTAATTAAGGGCGGACAGTGGAGCTGGAGAGATGCCGAGATGAGACTGTTGCTGATTCTGTTAGCACCTTTTATTAAGCGCTGGTAAATTAAAGTGTAAAACTGTAAACCTACTATCCTACTTTTCTTTATGGACGCAAATGTTTTAAAAAAATTCAAAAATTACTACTTGCAGTAGTAATTTCTCATAGATATCCTTACTAATAATATTATAAAAGCGAAAGTGAGTTTTTTTGTTTGTTTATTACCTCTTCACGCTTTAATGGCTAAACCGATTTTGATAAATTTTGGTACAGATCGTTGGGAACCAGGAGACGAACATTGGCTATTTTTTATAAAAAGAGTGGGATATGAGAGAGAAAGAGGGACGAAACGGGAAAAGTTAGCGTTGCTATTACAAATCAATAAGGCGCAACCGAATTTAACGTGAGCGAAGCCGCGGGCAAAAGCTAGTAATTCATAGTTCTGCCATAAAAGTTATGGCTATAAGAATAAAGTTCACTTTACTGCAAATTTGAGGTGAAATAATAATAAAGCATGGACCGCTTTGTGACATAGGTTGCTTTTGATGGCGTAAAAATGAATGAAATTTCCAGCGGAAAATTTTAGACGAGTGAAACCGCAGGGCGGAGCTACTAATAAACCATACTAAGGTAAATACGAAAACATCTAACAGCTTCTAAAAAACTGTTTGTATAAAATATGTTCACGTCTTTCAAAATTATTAATTTTGGTGCTTAGTTCATCAAGTTCTCAAAGAAATACTTAATTCAGTTATAAAATATTATCTTTTTTGACATGATATTAAATATTTCATCGCGAAATTATGTTTTTGTATTACCAAAGCTTATTGCTTAAAGCTAGGGCTTTATTGTATAGTCATGCTGTACAAAGGCCTTCACATAGTCTGTTTCTATTAACGGTATTAAGGGGAACGTAGTAATAGGTACCATAGAGACTTAACCTTTCAAAAATCAATATCATAATATTTTTATTTCACATAGTCTACATGGGCACGAAAAAAACATCGAGAAGAGGTGCAATCAGGATAACTATTTATCTTTTAAACATAAAGTTCGTGAGTTTCTTTGCAAAAAGTCGGCAGTATTGTCACATCGTTAATGTTTTCCCTATTGTTTGTATATTTATTTAGTGTATCTGTGTATATATTCTTTTATATATATTTATAGTATTTTATGTATCTATATAGTATAAATTACAAAAAAAAAACTGTTTTAGACCTACCACCGTTTGTCTCTGCATCACCCAAAAGTTGACTAGTAGAAAATGCCTATGGCATTAAGTCCGCCTCTGTACTTTGTGCTTGAAGTGTTAAATAAATAAATAAAAGGTGCACGGTTAGGGTTGGTCGTTTTCGACAAGACCTGGCGAGAAACTCCATGGTTACTGTTTTAAAATCATTTGGTTTTACAACGTTGTTGTTATAGCGTTGTACTTAAGTAAAGGAGAATGACCACGACAATATGGACCACGGTTCAGAGTTGCATCAATTCCAAAGTTGTTTTAGATGGTTTATAAATTAACCAAATAACCATCTACAATTGCTTTTTTGGAATCAAAACCCGCATTTCCAAGTTTTTTTAGAAAACGTAACTTAACCTTAAAATTGAAATATCCGTCGTGTATAGAGGTAAGTTTATAGGTCGTAGTTTGGAGAGCAGATTTATTAGCATATCTGATGGGATAGAGACTTAAATAAATCAGTACTTTGCCTCGATCAAAACAAAAAAAAATGTAATATTTAAATCGCAATGAACAAACTTAGCATGCACCACGCGCAATTGTCATTGGACTTATTGACAATGACAAATTCAATTTGAGACACCAACACTAATGTTGCCACTTTAGATTTTAAATAAAAATCGATTATTCGAATAAATACACTCGACACATAATTATTTCAAATGACTGATTTAGTTCTATAATCATTAATTTATTAAAAAGTTTCGATTTATATCAAACCGAAGCAAGATAATTAAAAAAAACTATGCAATCATTCATTTGTATCGTTACCCAACAAAGTGAAATTGGTTTTGAAAGCAAAATATTAATACGGCTACTGTGTGTGTGAAATACTAATTATTTCACACCACAGTAGTATCATCTCGCTTTATTATTTATAAAAACCAATTTACATTTATTAATTTCCAATGACTTTACATTTATATTAATTTGTAATCGTAGGTATACAAAAAAAATCGATTACAGTTCTCAAAATATTTACTTATTTTAATTATGACAACACTTAAACGTCAGAATAGCCGGCAGTAGGTTATTCATTTTATCAAAACAATTTCATAACTTATTAAATTTATAAAATAAACCCCTATACAAAATTGGCATTCTAATTGCAGAATGTCTTCAAAAATAAAGAAAATAATTGTGATATAATTTTTATCTTGATGCATGAGAAAAGCTAGTACCATTGATGGTCATGATCCTTTAAGACTCTTCTCGTACAGCCAGCCGTTCTTCTAAAACGTCGTTTTAGAAGAATAGCGGGCACATTATAAGAAAAGGAGATAAACAATAATTTCAAAATTAGAACCAAATTAAGATAGTACCAGAACGTCTGTCGATACGTGACAACTATAGAAAAAATATGTTAAGCTAATATCGATCTGAGTTTAATCAATTATCTTAAACCTCTTTAATTTATGTATAAACTTACTGTATACACCCCGGGTACTATAGTACCTTTAATCATAATCACAATAGCCCGAAATGGATTAGATAGCTTATTAATAATTAATTACTATTATTACACAAGGCACATATTAGTGTTTCTTTTCTGAAAAAATACATGTTGTGTGCCACACTCGTTGGAAAAAGTAGAGAGAAGGAATTGTCAACACTATGTTGAAATGAAGACGGATGACTACTGTTACACAATCCACTGAGGGCTATGGGCACTTACGAGATGTCAGATGATCTTATGTGATTTTCAAATATTGTGAGCTCTCGATATTTCAACGCTGTTGCAACCGCCATAATCGCGGGGTGACACATCTTGTCGCTTGATCACGGAAAAAATCCTGTCAACTTTTATATATATAACTAAAGGTGCATTGCAATTTTAGTTATATATATAAAAGTTAAGGCGTATTGGGGATTGTCTAGTAACGTTGACGGTCAAAAGTCCTAATTATCAGCCTAATTTGCATAAATGATTTTTGACTTTATGACCGTGAAAGCTTAAAACAGTTCATGAAACTTATATTGTTTTTTTTTTTTTAATACAGCATGTACCTAAGCGTGTAGATGTAGTCACATTTGTGTTGTGTGTTACATACTACCAAAGTGAACAACTTCTAATCGCGAGTGTATGTGTATGTATATGTATGTGTATGTATGGGACCAACATTGTAATCGCGAGGAAATAAAAAAATTCAATACCGACTCCACCCAAATGGATTGATAACAATTTTTTTTTTCGATTTTGAAATTGGACCATGGAAAAAGTTGTTTAGTTATATTGATTGGACCACACCCTTAAATATGACGACACATATCATGTCTGTGTAAAGTTGAGATAGTCAGATTTCCGATAAGGTCAATATACCAGACGTGTATTTATCAATTCTTGTCGTAACGTAGAACTCGTAGGTACGACGTATATACATTTTCATCCAATATCATGTTACCTATAACGCGACTAAATTGAAATCTAAACCAAGACGGCCAAGATTGCCATTCAGAAGAAAAAACAACATTTGACTTTTCACTCAGAAAATCTGAATTCCAAAGAACCTATTACGTAAAACGGTTAAAACATTTTAATTAACAATTTAGAAAAGAAAATGCTCTAAAAAGTATTTCAGCATTCAGAAAATGTTTTCAACTCCATAAGCTTTTGAAACGTACCTCGTTATGAAAGTTAAAATATTAGCATTTCTGAGATATATATAGTTAATATATTTTCGTTCTTTGAGGTGGTTAAGTAAGATATGTTAATGTGAACAGAGATAGCACTGCGGGGATCCGCATCTCGCCAACCTTGTTTAGAAGCTTCGCAGTACTTCGAGATGCAATTCACTGGAACAACTTGTATTGTAATAATTACACTATGTGTAACCAATTCTGGTCTGTTTATATTTACTGGTCAGCAGAGCATTTGTAGAACTGGATGTCTTATGTTTGAATCTCCAGCCGGGTTTTCTTTAATAAAAAATCATTTTGCGTGTCTAACTGTGTGTTTTTTATAAGTTTGGCACGTACAATGTACCTGTTTACCTCGGTTTTAAAAATGAAACTAAAATATTTTTTGACTGACATAATAATTTAATCACCAAGTTGCGGTTTATGAAACATAGACAGAAACTTGCTTTGAAAATAACAAAGACCAAAATTAAATAAAACTGAACTGGGCTTTTACGTGTACAATAAAGGGTTTTTTTTAACTAAAATGGAAGACATTTCCAAGTAGTACGATCATACGATATCGAGATATTTATTTTAAATTCACCGTATCTTTCCTTTTAACTTTCCTATTTATAATGTAGTATTATTAAGACGAAAGTTTGCGAGGAGGAGAGAGGAGGAGGAACAGACATGGAAGAAAATTTGGCAGACAGATAGTTTGTAGACTGGATTAAAATATAGGGTACTTTTTATCCAGACAAAACGATCCCAGCGGGCTATAGAACATCACGCGGTCATAAACAAGTCGTCAATTAAGACGTTCAACTCCATAGAATACATATTAGCCTATAATTTCCATTATATCTTCGTTTGCGTCGTGTATTCTACTCAGCGGGAAACACCCAATTTGTTAATCAACATCTGCTTGTTTCTCCTACTTGCATCAACATGAATCGTTAACTAAGAACTCTAGAGTAACGAGACGAACCAATTTGTATACAACAAAGTTCGATGAACCCTTAAACACCAAGTGCTTGATCTGAAAGATACGTATTTTCTGAAACAACATATTACTTTGCCCTCGGTACTCTTTCCTAGAATCCCACTTCCTCAAAACCTTGTATTATTGGTAGTTAGTTATTGAAAGGTTTCCGTGAATTTCTTCTCGATAACCAACGATATAATTCATCTAGAACAATCTACCAAACAGTTTAGAAATGTCAGCATTTGCAATACGTAAACAATGATTTGGTGAGAAAATAAAATAGAAAGGAAATCTAAAAAGATTTTTAGGGCGACATGAAAGTTGCCTTAGAAGAAAATAAACGGGACTCAGCGGGTTCATCATGACTCGACCTTTCACGAAACAAATCCTGATCACACAGACAGTTTGATATATTAATTTTGTTTTAGGATACTTTTGTTTAATGTTGATCAAAATTGATCTAATTAAGATTAATGTAATTAACTCACCGAGTTTCATTATAAAATACAAACAACTTTTAATAGCCGCAGACTGTCATCGCGATTAACAGTTTTATAACTTGATTCGTGTCCTTTGTTACTGTGGCATGCTACAATAAAATAACTTTAATGTTTTTCAACCATTGTTAGGCTTCGTGAGTGTTGTAAAAACAACATAAACTGTGGTAAAATAAAATGGTCTATGCTACGGTGGACGAACCTAAGATTATGTTGGTACCAACCAACCAACACCAACATAATATAGTACGTGGTTGTAGTTGGATTAAAACTGTGGTCTAGGCCTCGCATAGCATATCATTATTCTGAGTAGTAAGTAACCTGTTTGAAGTGCAAACTGTCAACTACTTTGTTTCGTCCTGTCGTATTTATTAAAAAAAAAATTGTTGTTTATTGCTTAAGATTTATTTTACACCACCTATGCTTGAAGTGGTATAATTAAAGATTTTGTGACTTAAATTTACAAAAGATTTGAATCTCACAATTGTTGAAACATACGACACCCGGAACAATCAGTATCTAAACTATGCAAACGTAGTGCCGTCTGGTTGCCGATCGCTTTGTCATGTGCAATGGATGTTGTTGAGTCACCGAACTATAACCAGTACACAGGTGGTACAACACTACGAAATTACACTGTACAATTTACAATTAAATTACAATTTGTTTGTTTGTAATTTACAATATGTTTATTTCTTTACAGTGTAAAGTCTTGTAATTCCTTACAGTGTAAAGTCTTGCAATACTGTGTAAAGTCTTGTAATTCTTTAGAGTGTAAAGTCTTGCAATTCTTTACAGTGTGAAGTATAATCATTCGAACGTTATTTTTTTTAATCCCTGTTACGGCGAAACGACATCAACGTTAAACTGGCAACTAATCATAAAAAGAACAAAAAAACCGGTGCACCTGGTAAAGCGCACGAACAATTTCTTTTACAAACGGCCGCTGGCATTACTCCAGGTAAAACTGGGATTAAGACGAAGCTAACACATTTTCAGAACGAGAATGGAAACATCGATCTTTTCGCTGCACAGCATCATAAAACGTGTGTGAGATGTGGAAATGTGATCTTACTAGATAAATAAGTTTATATCCGCTGAGGGTTCTGCATGCTTCTTGGGTAAATTGAAAACGCTAAAATTTCCTCCTACAGAGTTCTTTCAATCGAGATGAATCTAAATGAGTGCAAAATATTTTATAATGCAGTACCTACTTCAATTCTATTGCGTTTTCTCGAAATGAAACGAATATTCGAGAAGATTGCAATAAAATTACTATTGCGTGAATCCCCGGAGAGCTGGGTTTTGTTTCCGATCAATTTTAACTGCAATGTGTTTGTTTTAGTGTTTTTGTATAAAAGTGCTACGGTAATACTCTTGGGATTATTTTTTGTACTACTGAATTCTTTTTTTTAATGAAGTCTTTTTGTTTCGTTATTTTTTTTTTTGTTTATGAAATATCCATTTACCAAACATGTTTGTCAGATAAACCGATTAGCTTATCAATGTTTGAAACATTTATTGAATTCTCAAAATATTGTAAATGAGCAAATCCTTTGCCTTGAGCAAAGGAATTTGGTAGACTAAGCCGTAAAAATCCTAGGAGAACCTTAAGCCTTTTAAGTCCCGGTACAGATCAAACGTTTTGTGACTACAGGATTATATTACGTTTGCTAGATTATGGCCAGCGCCATACTGCGCCACTGCTACGAGATAGTTACTAAGGTTACCTCTTCACAAGACTGTATATTTGACCTCAATCTAAATACTTAAAGCTCAGCTTTAATACTAGGGCGTTACAAAGGTTATCTTGTTGTCAGAACATTATACTAGCAAACACTGAGTGTTTCGTCAAAGATCATTACATTTACCTAATTGAGCTAAACATATATACCTATACAGATAAATGTTCATAAAAACAATGTTTACATCGATTATGAAATCAATTCTTTGGACTCGGACGTCGTTGCTAGTACGAACAAATAATAAGTAGGTATAAAAAACACGCTTTCTTACTTTTTAAGTGTTTTTTTAAATATTCTTTATTATTTAGCTGGCAACCTTATTTCACAATCAATGCCAATTTTATTGCCTCACATGTATATTGTTGAAACTTATATGTGTTTTGTTTTGTGCCAGACATTTCAAAAACTTTTTGTGTATACAGAGTGATCATTTCACTCTGTATACACAAAAATTGGAATATCAGAATGGCATGACTTGACAATTGAATAATATGGCATTGTTATCAAAATTTAACATATGAGCAAAATTTCGGCTCGTATGGGAACCGAGAAGAGGGTCAGATTAAACTACTAAGATCTGTTGACAAAGTTAGTTACAGGTAAAACTATTATGGCGTTAAAATAAATAATAATGCATGGTTAGCTTATATAGTTACCAAGTTCCTTCAGCTGAAAAGCAGGCTTCCTTTCTATTGCCTGAAAGGGAGGGGCCCACGATACGGGCCAGCAAGGATTGTTGGAAGTCACGTCTTTGAATGTATAGTTCTAGGACATCCTCAGAATTACTACAACTTTGAAAGCAATGGTAATGAATTTATACGCAAAACCAAGATTCGAACCAAAGACCTCAAACTCGTAAATCGAAACCGTTGCCACTGGCTCTTATATTACTTATGAAAACAATTACGGTTACCGCAAACCAATATCAGTTTGATTGTTCCTTGGAATTGTAATACAGAGATATTGTACATCATAAAAGGGTTAGCACACATTTCGCTTTGTTTAAATCCCTTGTATTATGGGGCCAACCCATGACCTTTTGCCCAACAGTCATGCAGGCCATCACTACTCCAAAAAGGCACACAGATATTGTACAGGATTGAAAATTGTATCAAATCAAGTTACATGGAGCAAAACCTATTGCAGGAAAACAACTTTCATATTCGGTTTATAAAAACGCTGTTTACGGTAGAACGCAATGTATCGCACGCAAAAAAAGTGCATTTTGGATGAATGCAGGGGTAATTAAATAAATAAAGCCAAAAACAAAAATAAATAATTTTCTGCAACAAACAGTACACTTTTATTTTAATCTTAGATAACAATTCAATTTTAGCATATTCATATTAATTTTAAAAATATTAATTTTTATTTTTAAAATTAATATTAACCTAACATTTTTATTAGAATTCAATGTCATGATGAATTTCATAAATATATATTTTTCAATAGTTTTGTGAATTAATTTCATTTATTATACAATTCTCCTAATATCAATATTTATATATTATTCATGCTTTCATTTGATTAATTTTGAACCACATTCCATTACTAAATTTGTAAACATTGACATTTCCAGGTATTCGAGTATTAATTGAAATTAGAGAATTATTGCTTTATTATTGTTGTTATCGGTATATTTTGGACTACTCATTTCTGGGAAGAAAGCTGAAAGCCTCTTGCAACTCTTTCCAGTGATCATAGAGATCTTTTACTTGACGACTCGATGACGATTTGGTGGATGTGGCCTAGGTCGCCGCGCAGTTTGATATCCTTTCACTCCATATGTTATCAGTAACTCTCGCTAAATATTCACCACAACACCCCATCGTGAGCATTTGCCGTTGTTATCAACGGCGTCCATCGCTTTTCTGTTAAGATGCATTGGCAATTTACTTTTGAAAATATCCTTCTGTGAAAAGTATTTATTCGAAGCATTCTTTACACGGCGTTTTACTTGACAAGATGTTTGTTTAAGGAATGTTATGTTTTGTTATTATTACATAATATAGTACAGTACACAATTATAAATACAGTACATAATTTTTAGAATGAGATTCAGTTTTGATTGGTATTTTTTCGCTCTTCGTCATGGCAAAGGAAAAAGTGGTCATTTGCAGTCCACATTTTCTACTTTTTATGTGGGGTGTTTGACATATTTTCTAAGTCTACGTGATTTTGAAATATTGATACAATATCATCAGTAAAGCATAGTTTATTTAGATATTCACTGTTTACGCTGATGCCTTTACTGTCCTAGTATAATTGTCTGAAGACATATTCTGGTAAATATATTTGGTGAGATTGGATCTCCTTGTTTCACGCCTCTTCGGATATCAAACGGCTCCCATTTGCCTTCCAGCTTAACTACCGCTTTGCTGTTTTTGTAGTTTTTTTTTTCAGTTTCTCTATTTACCGGGTTTTGACTGCTTGTGCCTGCATTACCTACCACAAACGTTCGTGTTGTATGGAATCAAATGCCTTGCAGTAGTAGTAGTACAACATATTGAAAAATATGTTGTGTATAAACTAATATTTCTCAACATGTTGTGTCACAGTAAAGATGTGGTCTTGCGAGTATGTTTTTCTGAAGCCGGATTGCTTCAGAAAAACATACTCGGCTGTTGTGGCTAATATCCTTAAGATTCAATTTAATATTACTGTGGTAAACAATTGTATACTGTTTGTTACAAAGTTTTTGGCCTATCATTTCCTGTCTGTCGTATCGCTTTTTTGTATTAAAGAGATGTAATCGAAATTCCCCAATCGTTCGGTATCTTGTTCAGTTTCAGCATGTCATAGAAAAGGGTTGTCAGTATTAGTACTAGCAGGTGAACAATCGCTTTCAAAATGTCAGTATTAGTACTAGCAGGTGAACAATCGCTTTCAAAATGTCAGTATTAGTACTAGCAGGTGAACAATCGCTTTCAAAATGTCAGTATTAGTACTAGCAGGTCAACAATCGCTTTCAAAATGTCACTATTAGCACTAGCAGGTCAACAATCGCTTTCAAAATATCGTTTGTTATTCCACCGTCGCCCGGGCTTTTAGCTGATTTAAGTATTGAATTGCATTGCAGATTTCACTTTCTATTATAGACGGCAAGACATTCATTATATGCTGATAGTCTACAGTTTATAGCATTTTAAAATGACTTAACAAATTAAATAGCACATAACACATACGTAAGATACTAAGTATATGTGAACGATTACATTATATAAGCATAAAATAACTTGTTCGCCGTTATATTTATATCATTTGACTTTGATCACTTTGAGCACAGAGCTGAGAGGCTCATTGGTGGTGATGAGCTGGTACACCATGTTTCATAGCATGTTTCAAAGTTGTATGTTTGGGTGAGTGTGCCCAAGAGCTACACGAGTTCAGTCCACCATCTCCATTATTCCATCGAAGTTCAGACGTTCTGCAGGGTAGCACCCGTACCTTATCGATAATTCGGACATTCGCACAAAGCGCCTTGCAGCATGTTTTATTATGAACTCAGGCAAGGAGTGGAATTCCCTGCCTGCGTCGCTTTTCCCGAGTTCATATAACCCGGATCGAGTTAATAGGCTTCTTTTGGGCTATCTCGATCCATCGTCGACCTCATCTTTGTCTTTCTGGATAATATTGAGATAATGAATAGGCCTACTATGCCCATCTAATATTAAAAAAAACTTTTGTTATGCGGTATTCGAAAATCCCGACGTGTTTATTGCCGACCGTACTTCGTAATTGAACCCATGCGTAGCAGTTCCGGAATCTGCTACGACCGCGTAGCTCGTAGCGGTGACGTCAGCTACACGCTACGCCGTAGCTACCGCATATGTAACCGTTATTTTCGATGACGCAAAATTATTCAACGAATTTTTAAAATATGGCGGTTATATGTTCGTTTTCCCAGAAATAATAACATTTATGGAAGCCACTGATTTCAATCTATATCTATCGTAGTATTTAATATAGTTTCTGTTCTGGTAACGTCCTTTCGAAAGATTTTGCGACTGTACGTGGGCGATACTTAGATGGGCGATGGGCGACCTTCATAGATATTTCATAGATATTATATTATTATTATCCACAATTTACCAGTGCGTAATTGTTCTTGTTATAAAATCTTCTTTCTTATAAATAAAATTCTTGTGACACAGTTTTAGTTGCCATACTCTTCCGAAGCGGCTTGATCGATTTTTATGAAATTATGTATATACGGTAGGTCTGAGAAGCGGTCATTTTTTTTTATTAATTTTACTAAACTGTGGGTGAAACTCTGGGCACGCCCAGTATTTATTTAAAAAAAATGCTGTCATTGTTTCACTTTATATTATCATCTCGTTATATCTTTCTCAACAGAAGTGTAGCTGCTATTGAAGATTTTAACAAAACTTTTACTGTTTAAAACTACTCTGCATTATCCCTGGCTGATATAATTCGCCTTTTATATTTTTACTGTCTGCCTTTTGTCAGAAAAATAATAACGAAAATAGTTTCGTATCGTAACACTTTTTTATTAAGTAGTGTGCTCTACTTTCCAGACATTGGACGGAACAGCAAAGTCAAAAAAACACAGTACCCTTCTAGTAAGTAGGTAAATGTTGCCCTTTCTTATCTAAACTATCTAGAACTCACTGAAGCAAACATCTAAACGTAAAAAGTACATTTAGATGTTAGCTCTATCGTCACACAGACTACGTAAATAAAGTCTCCTTACTGAAGACCTTTTTTCGCAAAATGTTAGAAAAATATGACATCTCCACACTTTAGTACATTTTAAATTCAATGTTCCAAGTCGTGGCGAAGTTTTGAATGTATGTTGATAAAGCACTCCGCGGCACATTCGGTTTTAGCTAAGCTTGAGAAATGTGTTTGTATAACCTAGGCTTTCAGAATGTTATGAGATGTGGAACTCTCGATCACAGATTTACTTCGATTTAGTTTGCATCCACGTTAATGGATCTAAAACTAAGTAAATATTCTATTTATAATAATATTGTAAGGTATAAAATAATATCATAATCCGGGTGTGAATGCCATAAATTATATAAGCAATCGGGTCGATCTAGAAAGTAACATAACCAATAAATGTTAAATTATACAAATCATGATAACACATAAACAAATCTATTTATTTTACAGACCACTTGAC
This sequence comes from Ochropleura leucogaster, assembly GCA_958449745.1. NCBI lineage: Eukaryota > Metazoa > Arthropoda > Insecta > Lepidoptera > Noctuidae > Ochropleura > Ochropleura leucogaster. Next base: position 12,023,504 of record OY288204.1, on the reverse strand, counting down.
AAAAGGGTTCACTTGAAAACAAACGAATGTCATATTATTAAAATATTTCTGTGTACGCAAACTGGCCAGTGACATACAAAGATAAAGGACTATGCGTCAAAACTGTCCAAGCAATGAGGTTCATATTTTCAGAAAAGGGCTTTATAAATTGCTTCATTTTATGTTATGGAAGTAAGGTCGTTGCTAACCTAGCTTCTTAACAGTTGGTTTTTAAGTAAAATATTACAAGTACTTTGTCATATTTTATACAAACAAAAGTCATTATAAAACACTACCCAAATCGCTTTAAGTGATTTTCTCGATTTCTCCAGGATGCCACGTTTAGATTTTGACCTGATGACCATGAGACCATTTAGAAAGTAGGCCTTTTCAAACCATTTTTTTTCCTAATCGGCCCAAGCGTCTTCAAGAAATCACAAACAGCACAAAAAAACAAGAATTGAGAATGTGCCCTTTAAATCGGACAAACCCAAGTCTCCGACTCCTGAAGGTAAGGTTATTATTTTTCACTTTCTGGTGGCTCTTTTTTAGTTTTTTGGTATTTCCATTTTTAGTCGTAATCGAATGCTAACACAATTATTATTTGAATTTGAGAATGAACAAACAACAATCCATCATCTTTTCAAATCTTTTAATGCTAATTTTACACCAATATTCGGTCTGGCATCTAAACTTTAGAAATAATAATCTAAACGCCTATTCTATTATATTATTTCTAAAGGACTAGCGCGGCATTCTCCCTCATTTCCCACTTTTTTAAAATTTGCCTTTTCCGTCTCCAGGGTCCTAACTATCTCTGTACTAAAATTCATCAAAATCGGTTTAGCCATTAAGGCATGAAGACGTAACAACTCACTTTCGCTTTTATAATATTAGTAAGGATGTTCAATATGTACATGTCACACTTTTCAGACGCCTAGTCTGTCTAAAACTTTTCTTGTTTCTCTTTAAAAACTAGGGTTTATTTCTTTTCATTTATAACGTGCCTGATATACTTTTTAAATTACCGTGGAGGTTGAGGTCTTTGGTCTGTTTTTGTCAGTGAAACCATTTTTGCACTAAAAAAATGTATCTTTTTTTTCTTTTATTTATGAACCTACTTAATCATCACAACGTCCAGTGACGCCTATACTTACACACTTAGTAGGTACAATGACCACCCAATTACGTGTACTCAATCCTAGATTGAACTAATTAATTTAGGTCTTTTGTGTACTTACAGTCAATTAACCACAGATCGTAGTTAATTATGGACACATTAATGCGACCACTAAATGAGAATGTAAGAAGAACTAAGAAAATACAACATAAAATAAGCTTCGGCACAATTAAAACATAAGAACAAGAATCTTAATTTCAAAAGTAATAAATTACAGTGGACGTACTCAAATAGATCGAGATTTATATAAATGCTTAAGTTTAAGTCAGACAGACGGACAATGAAAGTTTGTAACTTTAATCGTAGACTTGATTAACTAAATATTAAACTAGAGCAATGGAAAACTGAAGAAATAAATAATAAATAAAGTGCCAACAACAAGTTGGAATTGGCTTCAAACAGTTTTAGTTTTGCGCTAGTTATCTGCAGCTCTCATACCTCTGCAAGTGTTAGAATGGGAAACACGATAACATTAATGAATTTGGGTTCGGTTGGCTTTCATTTCCTAAGTCTGGCGGTGAGTTGTGTCGGTGAGGATTACCTCCTGCCATCTCGCTCACACGTGCCACAAGCCCCACATCCGTCCTTGTCCCTCACACACCTTGTTCTGCTCCTCTTAGGTAGCAGCTGTATCTGTTTTAGCGAACAGGATTGAACTAGATTACACACCTTTATAAATAAATACCTACCTCTAATACTTGCTGCACATATATTCGAACACAAAACCACGTAAACCGATTGTGAATGTGGGTCGTTGGTAATAAAAATTGCAAACGAAAAGAGGAATCCTTTGTTTTATTCACACAATTATGACCAAAACATAGACGGAAAATCTTTTATACCGTCATTGGAATACGAATTTGAATTTTTATAAATTTTAACGGCTTTAATATCGTGAATTTATGAATCGTCATCTCCTGTAACGCATTTCAGAATAAAAGCTTCATTTTTCTATGTAAATGAAATGTTTGATTGCGGCGGAGCGCACGACAAAAATCTTGTAATAAACGACCCTCGTTCTAACTGTATAAAATGTTTCCTCGTTTTAGGGTTTCGCGGACACTATAATTGTGTGACGTCGGGAACCCTTATAATTTCGTCATGTCCGTCCGGCCGCTCACAGCAGCTACGTCAATTTGCCACTGATTTAATGTAATTTCACACGAGTTGCCTCTTATCGGCGTCCTAAGGCAGTAAACGACAGGGTATCGATACGTCGTTATATTACATACCGATATCGACAGGAAGTATTTTGGAACCGTATTTAAAATTTTTGGATTCTTATTAAAAAAATAAAGAAAATTAAACAGAAAATCTTGAATGACTCTACTATTTTTCAGGAATGACAGGTGTCATTGGAAATTTAAATTAAATTTGATGGATTAAAGGGTAGCATACCTTTACAGACACTGCGGTAATCAAAAATCATTTGTTTCTATGGTAAGTAATAACAAACTTCTTAATACACAATTTATTTCTACATCAATAATCACTTCGATTGGGGCCATAAAATTAGCGCAGATATAAGTAATTTGGGTGACTCGCGCTATTCAACACACGCCGATACTCATAAAGCTATCTGTAAGTAAAACGAGACTGAACATAATTGCCTTGGAAATAATAGATACATACACCAAAGATAGGGTAGGGCTAAGTGAAGACGCTGCTAGTAAAATCGTTCAATATTCATCAACAAACGTCAATATAAACGCTGAGTTGCTAAAGCTGATTTATTACAACTTATAATAAACCAAATATTATTAAAATAAATAGAAGTTCTGCTATTGAGTAATCTACCTATGTAAGTACATGCATGTAATGCAGCACACAGCCAATAGTGGAGTGTAAATTTTTAGGATTTGGTTAATTACAAGTAAAGCTAATAGATGCGTGTTAAGCATGTACCGGGGGTGCGGGTTGTTTGAAAGAGATACCGCGGCCTCAGAACACAAAGGGCAAAACAAAAAACATGAATGGGTTAAATGTGTAATGTTGTTATATTTTAACATTAAGATTAAATTTCATTTTTAAACTATTGCTGTGCCCTAACAGGGTCCATAAATGTACTTTAGCTTTAAGCCTTTTGTAACACCTACTGCACACATTATGATATGCAAATAAATTAATATGAATGTGTTTTAGTCACTAAAACAGTCCGGTTAGACTGGAAGCCGACCCCAACATAGTTGAAAAAAGGCTAGGCAGATGATGATGTTTTAGTCACTAAAATACTGACACTCCCCCCACTCTCAGAGCGAGGAAAGATATTTGATTGATTTCCCATCCAAAAAAAAGTATTAAACATTAATTTAAATGTCATTATAATAACTGCACCTTAACCCGGAAAAAATAATTTCGTTGCAAAAACTAGCATGGTTTTTTCTCCAAGAGAACGTTCTACCTTTAAACTTTTAATGATGCTGCCTCATTTCACTTTTTGGCACCTTTTTATTGTGCCAACTTAAAAGTAATTATAGTTTGTGGCAGAGTCTCTGCAGAGTTAATACTTTTTAATGGCATGCTAAGTCTAGTCTTTCTTTTCAGTCATGCATTTTGAACTATACGTATGGGGCTAAAATGACAGACACAAAATAGTTAATTTGTTCACAAAATAGTTAATTTTACGTTAAGACTCGATGTAATGCACTAAAAAAATGTGCTGATGGATGCATTGATTAGTACGGGAGAGCAGAGCTATTTCAGGTAAAGTTATAATATTAAAAACTCGTATTTAACTTTGATCCCACGTAACTAAAAGCTTCCCAGGTCTTCTATAAAAAAGGTCACGAAGATGAAAAAAACAAGTGCGTTTCAGCTTAATTTTTTTATTATATATAAATATATAGCTTCGTTATTTATTATATTATTCGGTATTTTAACACCCATTACGTATTACCAAAAATATGTCGACAATTACTACCTAGTTATCGACGGCGGCGATCTCCCTGCCATCCGGCCCTGCTTCACTCCATGGTCCGGGGCAAGAGGTAATGGGAAGACGTCACCTCCTTATGCCGGAGAGAACCTTAAACCAACCCAGCCACTGCGGGAGATTCTCCGGGCGTCGGACGCCGCGAGACAACTCCCAGCAACCCTGGACGCGGGTCTGTGGACGATGGTGACGGTGTGTGTTCCACACGCACCTCAAAGAGATGTCAGGAAAACAAAGGAACCCGAGGGCCATTACCTGCCGGGGTTGCGGATTGTTCGAAAGAGATACCGCGGTCTCGGAAAGCAAAAGGCAAAAGAAGGAACATGGGTGGGTTTTAGTCATTAAAAGATTGTTACTCCTTCCCGCTCTGCCCAGAGTGAAATATACTACTACTAGATGATTTCCCATCCCTAAAAAAGGTACTACCTGCTTATCCTGTCATGTGATTACCGAAAATTAATCACAAAACTGCTTTCTCATTTGCGTATTTGTAACTACAAGCGGCGAAGTGCGAGCCGTATTCACGCGCTGGGGGTTTCGTACCTCGTTAACGTGTTCGTTTTCACTTAATTATAGCAGTGTGCAGTGCAACCTTTGTTCAGAATTCATTCTTTCTCTATAGGTACGTGAGTAGATTATAAATTATACATATTATAAATTTGGTATCCCTTCAACTACTAACAGAGCATGTTTTTTTCAAACGAGTTGAAGTATCAATTGAATGAAAATCCGTCTTTACTTTTTACAAAAATGTTTAGGTCGGCTTTTAGCCCATCGTATGCATCGTATTTTACATCGAGTGACAGCCTACCTGACATATCTGACATGGCGCGACACGTGTAGAGGCCAGACAACACATCATAGCTTCACAATACTGGCTAGTAGATCTTCTATTCTATTTCTGTAAAAACGATCACAATATTTAATCCCTGAAATCTGTTCATTTCCTTTCCATACGAAACCCTAAAAACCACAACGTCAAGTAACCATCAACAATAATATCACTTACAAAGCTTCCACACCAAATTGATAACGGCACAATAGGCGGAGTTCAAATAGGAATTCGTTTCAAATAACTAGAGTAAACTCATGTTAGTCGTGACTATCACTAAATACAGATAAAGAACAATAAAGGTACAGGTGGTGGGTAGTGGGCGGCGGCGGCGTCCTTTGTGCGTGGCTTTGAAGTGGCACGACTAACGAGCCCGCCAACTGTACAAAGGGCAGCCCGCGAGACTATCATTGCCATTCGTTCAAACGAAAACTATTCACGTAGGACAACGCGCGACCTATTAATAAGATACCTTTACGACCCCTAACCGTATGCGAGCTTTGTATGAAACGAAACCGATCACTGTGAGTGAACACGTTTGTGTTGCTCATCGGGAAGTGTTATTGTAAGCACTGGAATGAAGACATTTGTAGTGAAGTTATTACTGCGTACATATCATATGTATTACGCAGTAATAACACAACTATTTTCATTGATAAGAAATCCAGATTAATTGATAATTACGAGAGAAATTTTACAAGTTGCATCGTGCAAATCGTAAACCATTCGTCGTCCGTCCGTTAATCGTATATCCCAGACGCTTTTGAAGTAGCAGTAAATATGAAAAAACCTAAACGTTCCAACACCCAATTAGCCAAACGTCGTCTATACCACTAGGCAGGCGCCTCAAAATCTCACATTTATGCCTCACCTATACAGCATAATTTGAAAGAGAAATAGTGAATAGAGATAATTCAAGTGGGACTGGCATAGTCGGTAAGCGTTTCTCAAGAAGCGGGCGTGGGGCAGTTCTCGACTCCGACTCGAGGGGAGAAGCTCGCATCTGTTATCTTGCAGACTTCAAAACTACGCTCCTTCAGAAAACGTGCACCGCTGCTCAGCTTGCGGATACTCTGGAAAAATTCTCGAAAGATTCAAAAGTTACTTGTTTATTTAGTAAATAGAAAGGACCTAGCTTGTACGTTGTTTTTTTTTTATAAAAAATATCAATATTTTCACACAATCACGCACTTTAATTATTGGTGTATTATGAAGAAAATAGGTCAGTAACTAAACACGGCGACTGATCAAGATTTACATTTCCAGCATAACATATGAACCCGAACGATGTGTGATCTGCAAATTAAAATCAGTTTATGGAAAAAAGTCCAATCCATTACGAAACTATCAAAACTTCGGTATCTTTACGTTAATTTCACAAAATAAAAAAGAAATACCTACGAGAATAAAATGGGGAAAGAATTATAAAGCATAAAAAGTTCGTCCGCATCGCTGTTAATGGCTGATGTGACCTTCTGGCTGGCGCATTTGATTTCAATGACTCTTTGTACAATTAAACTCATGATGTTTAAAATTACTTTCAGCAGAATATGTTTCCGTTGCACTGTGAAATTGGTTTCGTTATTGAATTTATAACTAATGGGAAGTTAAAACCACTTCTCATTTATTGAAAAATAGTATTCAATTCTATAAACCATACAGGGGAGTTTACTTCAACAGAACGCATTAAATAAACATTTTTTTACTTCCGCGTCGTAACAGTTTACTTAGTGAACATTCAGATTGCTCCCACCTAAGACAACACTAGTTAAGGTGCATTTGCGGGGAAAGTTGTGAGCATCGGGCACAAGTTGCGAGGACTCTTGTCACCCGCGCACTTGTTATCTCAAACACTTGCAGAACTGTGCCGCGCGACTTGCTACAAACGTTGTGCTCTTAAGCGACAGCGGACCGAAGGAAAAATAAGAGTAATTGAGTTCTCGCAACTTTAAAAACCGCAAATTTGTTAAAGAGCACGAGAATATAATTGAACAGCAAAAATCTCAATAAAGAAAAATAAATGCTCAAACGTTGCTTAATTGCAAATTTTGAAGCAGTGATTAATGATAAATAACGCCTCTGAGCCCATATTAAATCAATACCGCCCACGTAAACCAACCACATTGGCGCAGATATCTTAGTTGTTATCCATGTCATTTGTCAAGTTCATAATCTGATCTAGCTAACCGCTCTATCTATTAGATGTATATCTTAATCTGTCGCTAAAGCGCTTTACTTGTAGTTGGGAGTTGGTCGGCCGTCACGTACCTTGTCTGACGTCGAACTGCCTCCATTCGCCGTCTCCACGGCTCCACAGCTCCACGGCTACTTGCTCATTCTCATAGTTTTGATAGTTATTGCAAACTACAGACACGTTTCCCTTCGATATAAACATTTACCAAATTAACACACTATCTTATGAAAATATCGAATTTCTAATTTAGATAGTCGGAGGAAGGATCGAGTCATTAGTGGCGGGGTCTATACCCAATCCCAGGATATTTCTAAGCCATAAATTAATATCGATTGTACGACCCATTTTCGCTGCATGTATACTTTGATTTTGGAAGTTTGTATCAGAATTTTAAGAGTATTCTGCTGGGCCAAACTTTTATCCGCATGTCAACCTCGTAAAGATTAGCGAATCATTAATTACAAAGTTTTTGGGTAACATTAATCCAGTTAACTTCTTGTTTTTAGGTCAGGAACTTGGACTGAATAAATGCATTTTATATCTCAGCTGACGTTCAAAATGAGGGAGGAACTAGAATTATACGCGAGATTTAATAATTATGTAACTCGTTATAAACTTTGATTACTTCGGTGCTCGTGACTCTGATTGACGGAGTGGGATGTCCCATACAACAAAAGGCTTTTCATGAACCAAATATAACTTACATTCCGCTCGGTATAGGCTTGTGGGAACGGATTTGTAAATTATATCTACTAGACTAAAATATTAATTGAGTTTAAGGATCAGTTATGTTAAAGTCAATCCGTAGTCAATTATAAAGTTTTAAATTAATATAGAACAAATGATCTTTATTTAATCACATTTACCCGTTTCACATCGATAAATTCAATTTGTTGTCGGCAGATATATATTTTTCTTGCTAAAGTAAATGCTCTTAAATCGTGGCCTATTCACAGAATCCTTTTATCCTCGCCCTAATGTAGGTGGGATTAGTATTTCGTCTCTTGCTTTTATTGTATTTTAGAGACGGAGACAAAACAAAGTTCATCTTAATCCATCAATTAGAGACGTACTGCATTCAACTTAAATGTTTAAGGCTTTGGTTGTTAAACAATTCGGCCGTAAACTTGTAGAAATGTGCGAGACACGCAAGAATTAAACACTTAAGTGTTTTTTAAGAATAAATCTCACTATAAGGAAAACGCCTTAAGTTATTTGCTGTCAAATGTCAATGTAAGCTGGATTGACCTAAACCATACAGCAAACCAAACCTAACGTGGGTTTTAACAGATTTAATCAATAGGTTTTCAGAAACAAGAGCAGTGTCCATCATATTATTGTGTCCATCATGTAAATTGTTCTGACATTCCAAACGTGCATGTATTATATTGCATACGTGAATTGTATCCGTACATATATTAATTCCTTTCGACCGAATTTAGCAATCATCGAGTTGTCTAGCACGATCCTCCATTAGCCGTAAACCTTTGATATGACCCCACGTCAGTACCGCCGTCAATCATACAATTGTCAATTTACAACATTCACAAGTGTTTTCAATTACATGATGAAAACCCTGGGGCAGACCGGGATTATAAAGGCAGCATTCAAGGTTGAAAACTGAAATTATTTTTAAATGTGCGTACAATAATGACTATTATTTACATATGTTGTTTTTTATCAGCATATGTTGTTTTTAATCCATGCTAATATCATAAAGGCGAGAGTGAGTTTTGTTGTTCCGTCTTCACGCCTAAATGGGTCAACCGATTTTGATGAATTTTACAGTACAGAGGTTTGTTGGTTATTAGGACCCTGGAAACTTAAATGTGATATATTAGGGAGAAAGAGGGATGAAAACGGAAAACTTAGCTTCGCTATTACAATAAATAAAACTACAGGCAGCAGGTACTTGCAAATCAGGAAAGGGGAACTGTGTTACCACGAATTTAACGCGAACGAAAGCTAGTGGAAAATAAAGATGACACGCATTAAGAGGCCATCATTTTTATATTCTGACCTGCATGAAACTACCCAATTAAAAATAATTTTCAGTACCTTTATCGAAGTTGTAATTAATTATCTTGGTTTGCATGAAAGTAAACTCAACAAAATCACTCCACGTTATTTTAAATCCAGATATGACCTGGCTTTAAGGTTTTCCTTTTTGGCGTTTTCGTCACACAGTCAATAGAAACAATGAAGGATTCCGCACTCTACAGGTTTGTCACAAAAACTGAAGTACCAGCGGTGTAACAGTCGGATTGGGGACAAGGGCGTCGGTGCGCCACCTGTCAGTCAGGTCATAAAGTAGAGGGGCGACGTTGATTCATCGAGTGTCTAGTGTCAACTGTCCACCACGACTGACACTCGATTAAGTGTCTGTGTTGAAACCTCTAATCTATTGCCAGTGCTATCGTGAGATTGATCGCGAGAAAATCCTTACAATACTGGCCATAATGCATACAAATTCAGCCATACGATAAAAAAACACACAAAATTATCGTTAGAAAATATCGGATGCATGCATTATTATTGTTTCTGACTATGTAATATTATCACATTGGTTTTGTACACCAATTTCTTTACTGTTTATATAAAAACGGTGATTATTTGTTGCACTTAAGCGCAATACATGCATTAATGGCGCAATGTCATCTTATTTAACCGATTTTGAAAAAGAGGGGTTCTCAATTCTACTGTTTTTTTCTTTTCGTGTATTTGTTACGTCTTTTTATATGTATATTCTAATATCTCTTGGAAGTAATGAAAAATGAATACTCGACAAGAATTTGTGGGAGAAATAAAAAAAAATTGTTTCTTGTAGGTACCTAGCTACTTTTGCTAGACTGAACCACAATGATTGAGAGGGAAGGTGAAACGTGTGGATAATATAAATTACTTTCTTTTTCCTTACCTAATGTACTAAAAGGAAACGCTGTCATTGACTGTCATAAAACCTTAAAAAAAAACATTATTTCCTACGTACTTGCCCATAATGACAGGACATGTTGATACTGTAAGAGGTTTTATATATAATCCTTAAACTATTATATGTGCTTTATTTAAGCAGTAATACATCTTTACTACAATACATACTTCCTTTGTAACAACATATTACACGTGTTTTTATAGAAATAAATGTGTTCTTTCTAAATATCGACCAGAACAGCTTTTTTATTTAACACGAGCTCCTCACACGAATAATAAAAAACAGTACCTAAAACAAACGCTAAAGTGATCAACAGCAACTACAAATAGGTATAGAATCTACTTCAAGGAGTTCCTTCAATTAGATGGAGTTCCATGTACCCTGAAACCTGAAAAAAAGACAAGCAGGAAATATCTACGCAGAATAACATTCAAATTGTCAGCTCGTACTTGAAGAAATGAGCAAAGAAAGATAGCAGACAAGAATGGAAATCTTGAAATAGAATAGACACTTATGATAACGAAGAATTTCAACGAGACTAGCATGTCTTTACAAGCACCAAGTGAATAACGAAGCTTCTTGATAAACACCAATTTTTACCCGACAGACTCAAAAGGATGATAATGGTTTTCGCAAACATGTATGTATGCGTGTCACTTCGCGTTGTACCTTGTAACTCTTAAACGGATGAACCGATTCGGATAAATTATGTATCTTTAGATTCATTTTGGTAGAGTTCGTTTTTTTTTCGACAATACCAATGAGTAGGGAATAATAAAGAAGGGTTATAAAGGCGAATACAAAAATATATTTAACTGTCATGTTTAAAAAAAACAAACATCAAATCGTATAAAAAAGATTATAAACAAAAAAGTAAAATCGTCTGCGAAATCTTTCACATTTCGTACAAACTAAAAAGCTGGAAATAATTCATGTAGCAGAATGACTAACACAAAAACTCAAATAAAATAAAATACCTTAGTCTATCTACCTACACTGTGTTTCTGAGGTAATCTGTGGGAACGTCGTAGATTGTACATTAACCCACTTCTAGTTGTAATATTTACTGTAACTTACATTGTAAAATTGTTTGTTTCCTCTAAATAAATAAAATACCGTTTATCTCACAGTGTAATTTGGCATACAATAAAACACCAGGGTAATGATGACGTAGGATACTATCATCGCGATAATACGTTCCCATGGGATAATTTCCAACCTCCACGCGGGCAAAGGCGTGGCCAAAAACTTGGTCTACTACGTACCCAAAATGATAAAACAAATGAAGCTACCCTTTATCTTAGTTACTTAATACGGGTTCCGTAAGTACCTAAACTCCGCAGCAAAATAAGTAGGCAACTCAAACCACAAGTCATCCTTTAATCACACGGTAGGTTGAAGTTCGCCTGAGAAACATCCAAAGTGGTCTCTCCTTTTACTAATTCACGGTCGGTTACTGCCTATACACATTCACGCATATTTTATACACGCTTCACTTCGTTTCAATTATGGCAAACATAATAAATGTACCACGGAAAAGGTTTTTTACGCGACTTCAATATATAATTATTGCAGAATAAGCCACCTACTGTTATAGCAGGAGGTCTATTCTGCAACAATTTAATGTGAAAATATTGCACAGTGTTCTTGAAGTAAAGAATATGGACGATGCTGCCTGAGTGAGCATGAGCTACGAGCTTGCGTCGCTTGTGGTATTTGATGTCTGCCAGGAAAAACATTTTCCAACCCAGTTGATTCAATAAGCTGTCTCTTTTATTTAATTCAGCCATTATAACATAAAAATAGACGTTTTTAGTCTTTGAAGTTCAGTTTTCTGAAAATGTTTTCCATAATTAATCCGATGAACAACAAACACGCTTTACTGAACATGCTAAGTGGGTAATAAGAGTGCTACAAATTCCAATATCGTATATTACAACAATTTACATAGTTACTATCACCCACTACAGTTGACGGGATCACTTCATCACTCTCGATTCACAAAGACCCTTGTAAACAAATATAATCTCTAGTTACCAATCCGAAGTTTTGATGGCAACACGTCGCTCTTAACGGGCCATCAAAAAAGGATTTTGAACTAACAGCTAGCGTGTCAAAGTTTATCGCGATCCGATCAGTAGTTAGCGCCAGAATGCTGCAAGTTCGGCTTGATAATGCGCCATGAAGCTGCACCGTACTTCCAGTTTGAGAATAATTTGCATAAGTAAATGTTATCTTGATATCGGGGTTAGTAATAGGAACGTTTAATAAAAACAAATTTAAACTTTCAATAATTAGTGTTCAAATAAGTCACTTAAACTAAACCCGTCGAGTTAATTTGATTAAAGCCTATGTCAAATCTCAGAGTAATCTTACATTAAATTCAAGTGAATTTGAACTTATTACATACGGTATGTGATCGTGAGTTTTCAAAAATCTTTTTGGGTCAAACTAAAATGCATTTTCAGCGTAACAGGAAACTGAGGCACACGTCTGAGCATTGAACTCCAGGGTCATATCCTGAACCCGGATATTCCAAGCTTTGGTTACCCGCAATAAATATTCATAGACAAACACAAAATTAATCTTTTCTAACACCGACGGCGGCGGGCCCATCGGAAGCCCAAATCGGTTTACGGTTATACCTTCGGTACGGATAGAGAGGTACTCTATTCGCAATAGAGAGAACATGAATTATTGGCGTTGTTGCCCTTGAATAATTCGATCGATCGTCGTCACCGCGTCGTATCCTCGATATGAATTTCATACAAGCCGCGAATATTACGTACAATGGGTTCTGAGGCGGCGCGATTGTCGGTAACATTTCTTATCTCCCGCTACGTATTGGAGCACTTACCGCTCTCCACGGCTGAATGTAAAACGTTATTGAGCCTTCACGACGCTGATATTGGACGTCGAACGTCGATATTCCGTGTGGAACCGTGTCCGGAACACGGCAGTAATTTAATATTCACATCTAGATCCCAATATTGACTCTACTGGATAATGGTTTGAACGAGCCAGCTCAATAACTAAAGCTGAGCCGTGACGAGACGAGCGTTTTATGATTTTATTTTATTAATTAACTTTATAACGGTGCAATGGAGATTTTATATTGCTGATCGGGATTTTTTAATCTGGTATTCAAAAAATAGAACAATACTCGTAAGCAGAACTAGTTAAAACGTTTAATATGAAAATAAACCTAAACTGTTTTGTTGCTAGTTAATAAAAGAACTTATTTAAGTGATCTCAACACTAAAAATTGCAACACACGTAGCATTAAAATTGAAAAACAATAAAACAAAAAAGAGCAATAAAACTGTTCATGATGAATGGTTTTGATTAAAAGTTTATAAAAGCTAGCACGTCTAGAAATAGCTATAGAACTCGTAGTAACAATAAATTCAGTTGGCAAAATAAATAGAACAAACATTAATACACCCTACGTATAGGTTGTTGCGCAACCAAGAACATTTTAAATTACGTTTGAAGTCGTGTGAAAATGCTTGGTGGTGTACTCGGCGGGTTTATCTAAACGAGGTGGTGGCACCGCCGCGCAACCCACTTCCTAGACCCCAACACACCTTACTGCTCTGTGTTAGGTCCTGAAACAAATGACATTCAGTTTATTTACACATTCAATTGACATTTTCAATCCTTGAGATAATACCGAGTTCATTTTACAACAAAAACAAAAGAAAACACTTTAAACTGTAAATAAATCTGATTGCATTGTGTACCTGCCGTCGGACGTAGATTTAACCTCTATAACGTCACTCGTTTCGGTCCTGGACCAATGCCATGAAATCATTTCGGCAGAAGGCTTCAAAACATTTTACTGCAGCTATATGCAGCCACTATGCGTAGGATTCTTTCTATTTTTATTTTACACGTTCGTTTTTATTTTTATTTGGTTGCATTATAAAACATTTCAATTTATATCCTTTAGCCTAGAGTTTAGAAGGATTATCCCAAAGTCAAAATTTGTCCCAGATTTAAATAAAATTTTGCATTATGTGACATCGTTTTATTAGCTTTTGAACCCCGAGAGCCTCTGGGAGCTCAGAGGAAGTCATAAATATCTCGCGCGTCCCCGATTCCTACCAAAGTTTGCTTGCAATATACCCACTCTACATTTTCACTGTACTTATATCTTTATTGTTAGAGCAGAGCACAATGGGAGAGTTTTAAACACCTACAGAGCACAGTTCACTAGATACTCGGTGTAAACATTCACATTTAGCAGTGAGCCGTAAGACTCAAAGAAAAAGTTACATGAATATTATTTCAATGAAAGCCTTAAATTGAAATTATTTCCTGAGAAGGGAAGGAAGTGAGAACGACAGTGAAGTCACTTAGACGGGGGTGGGCGAAAGAATAATGAGCAGGGCCCGCGGGCCGCGAGCGCGACCTGTGTTACTTACCTACCCTCGCCGAGATTATTTCAACTTATTTGTCTCCGAATGAACATTCTAAAGGGACATTAGGCGTAATTCCGAGTTTTTATTTTCCTTCCTGAAACAAAAATGAAACGGTCTAACTGAAAGCCACAGGTAACATAACGATCACAGAAGAATTCGTATAACATTGTATTGATATTACTCAATTATAATAATTGTAACAGAAGCTTCATAATTTACTTAATCGAGATTAATGTATTAAGAAATAGGTTCGTTTAAAGATAATTTAATGTTCAATCTGCGGTTGAATTAATTATAAGGATTATAAAATATGAGGAAACCAAGAAATAGCCTAAATAGGCTGCAGTTATTTTGAACAGGACGCAAGAAAAAGCTCGCAAGTGTAAATTATAAAGATTTTTATTCCGTCTTCTGGCCATAAGCCAGCAGGTTCAATTCTGCTTACATGGATTGCTCGTGCGAGGGTTAATAGGAACACAAACGATTCCTTCAATTTATGGTAGGCTTATTATTTCCATCGTGAAGAAATTGATTGAATAATATGCTAAAATCATTTTCTCAATATGATGTGGTTTCACATACCTAATTAAATTCAACAGTCGCCTCACATACAACCTATTGATAGTTTACGGAAATAACTAACTGAAAAGTTTATATTTAAACTATAACACAACATTTTTAGATTATATTTCGTCAAAAAAGATGGAGGTTCTCAGTTTGATGGGCATATTTAATTATGTTTCTGCCATAACTTTTGCATCTTGGAAAATCACTTCCCCGTTTTCGTTAAAATCTCTATTTCATGTGCAATTTAAAGACCGTGTCAACTCTGCAAACGCATGCCTGATCGTCACGCCACCTCCGTTGCGGTTTACTCTACGACCATGTCCTGCGGAAGCGTCCACTCAGTGTAAATCTTTGTTTATAAAACAATTCCATCAATACATGAATCAGTTTTCTTTGATAGTTCAATTATTA
This sequence comes from Ochropleura leucogaster, assembly GCA_958449745.1. NCBI lineage: Eukaryota > Metazoa > Arthropoda > Insecta > Lepidoptera > Noctuidae > Ochropleura > Ochropleura leucogaster. Next base: position 12,008,053 of record OY288204.1, on the reverse strand, counting down.
TTATTTGTTATGTAAAACATACGAATTTTTATCTAAGTAAATGAAAACATTTGACATATTTTAGACTGTAACCATGAACATAAAAATTCTCAAAGCAATCCAACAGTGTTATCGCAAAAATAGAGAACATTATTACATTTGATGGCCTACAAACATCAAACAAATAATACTACATATTTTCAATAAACGCTGTAAATGAGATGTGTGAATGAAGACTTCTCTTTTATTTGGAATTTCGTAATTAAACGTCATAATCTACTTATCCGAATGCGGTTGAATACTGTTAATATAGAAGGTAGGATCTGTCAAACTTTTAAGATTTAATAATTCAAAGTAGTAATACAACAGCAACTTTACCAACACGGAATTAAACATAGCTAGTCTAGGTATACTTACTTACTTACCTATAAACTAAAGTTTAGTTATAGCTATGTTAAAATATAGGTGCAATATTGTTTAATGTTTTTTTTAGTACATATAAACTCACACTAGACTTCATTTGGGTTCATCGTGAGACGGTGACAATGTGAGAGTCTTTATCACTTGAAACCTTCCTCATTATTTGAAAACTTGCCTCAGCCAAGAAAAACTTTTCAAATAATATAAGACCGAGCTGAATAAAAACTCTATCATGTCCATTTTGTATTATAAGAGAAAATAGGTACACAGACGGGGTTCAGGTAATTTGATAGAATGTTAGCGTAGGTAATTGGGAAATTTGTTAACTGACAAAGAAAGTATATGTATTTAGAGATTCTATCAAGGAGATGAGGGGGTTTCTACTGTTTGCTTTAAAAGCTAAAACAAAAATTCGATAACTTATTTCGATTTCCTCTTTAGTCGTAACTATAGTTTAATGACGATTTAAAGACATCCATGCATGGTGAACCTCTCTCTCTCTCCCAGTGAGGACACTGGTGTCCCAGCATGGGAATATATATGCTGGGTTATGCTAATGCTAACTGTTCGTAGTAGTCAATGAGAATTCAAAGCCGCTTGATCAGTAGAATGACGTTCTTTTGTTTTATGGGACTGGGATAAAAAGATAACGTATGTGCCAATCTAGAGTATAAGCTATCTACATACAAAATTTCATGCAAGTTGGTCCCGAAGTTTGAGCGTTAAGGAGGAACAAACATATACACATATACACTTTCGCCTTTATAGTATAAAAAGTGTGATTGCTTTGCTATTTCTTTATAAAAAAAAAGTTGGTCCGTATCAGCAGGTTAAGCAGCAGGAGCAGAGGTAAGTCTTACAATACATCAACATTAAGTTGAAGCATGAAGTCGAGAAACGCGTCCAGTTTACGAACAGCTGGTTACTTGTTATGTCGCACACTTACGTGCAACATATTTTACCGCACCACAGCCATTAGTCACCGCACGCTCGACCCGGACTCGAACCCGCACTACTCGAGGACCTAAGTAACGACCGAACCTAATGCGCGCACATTCCTCTCGTATTTTTCAAGTCAAGCTACTGAGAGAAATAAGATGTTTCCCTGGCTTTGGACTGCTGAAATGGCGCGATCATTTAGTTCCCGGGTTAGGTAACGTACGTTTCTGTTAGTGAAGTATTGCTTGAAACCGAGCGCATAATACGTGCCTACTTTATATCAATATAAGCGCCGTATTGGACATTTGAATTCTTTCAGTGTTCCGTGCTAGAACTGATAATATGGAATGCTTTCACAAATATTCGGATGTGTATTGAAACGAACACGTGTAACGAATATCCTCATCAAATCATTCGAATGGTCGCACAGCTTCCCAATTCAAAGAGGAAACGACGTTATTACCACGCATTCACAAAACGTTTAAGGAAGAAACATTTACTTATAATATTACCTTCCATTTTTACCGCAGCGGTCTCCATTTAGGAAGCGAAAAAATAAATAAAAAGTTTTCATCGCTAAAGCCAAAAAGGACATTAGGAGGAAAAATGTTGCCGCAATATAGTAATTGAGGTGCATTTATCCGCCAATTGGCCGCGTCCCCTGCGTTTCCGTTCGTTAGCCCGCTCGGAAATGTTCCGGAAAATTGTTGCGATTCTCACAGAGAGTTGCTCGGCACTATGTAAAGCAGAACTAAGGCGCACCTAGCGGCCATTGCCTGTCTCTACAGCGCCACAGGAAGCCTGCCATTAACTTCAAACATTCTGTAATTCAAACCACTACTAATGGCTTTATTTAATAATTCTATTCGGATCGCTATGTTAACTTGTTTTAATTTCTATGAATTTCTCCGAGATTTTTCTAAAAAATGTTTTATTATTACACCGTCCTTAACAAATTAATTTTCCCGCATTTCAGTTTTGCTAAGTTGCTGTTAGGTACACAAAAAATTACCTGCTCCTAAAATAAAGTAAGGCCAAATATAAGATCTATAAATTAGTTAAGAAGGGATTTAGGCGTATTCGAGGTAAGTCTACAAATTACGAATGAGGCACGTAGAAGAGATTCCTAGGTTTTTCTCCCTTTATATATTTAAGTTACCTCAAATAAATATTGTGAAAGCTGCTGCTTCCCAAGTTCCGAGCATCGCTGAAAACAATATCTGCGACAGTAAATACAAACTATCGTTTCCCGAATAATGTGTTTGTGTGTTCTCGTAACAATAATTGTCGTGTAACGAGGCCCGCAGATGTTGCTGTTTAATTAAAACTTTGAGCCACGTTATCCAACCCTTCGACATTATTTGACCTTCCCATAGCTCACACGCGTAAGGGCCCTATAAACTTTTCGAATTACTTCGATTTCATGGTTACAATTTACGATTTTCAATAATACAGGTCGTATCCCCGTTTAGGTAGCTCGTATCTCGTTACTGTGTTCAATTAACAAGTATCTGTGAAGATCGGTGGTACATCCGCAGCGAGGTTTACAGTTCACCTCAATTCATCTGTTTGGCGGTGAATGTTTACGTCAGCGGCAGACTTTGGGCGGCGGAAGCGACCCAACTATTATGGATAACAATTACGGAGGGATCTGCCGACCCTCGTTACAAAGATCACTTGGAAACGACTGCGATTCTTTTCTCGTTGTGGTCACACCGAACTCTCTAATTTGAATACATTTATTGTGTTTTGCGTAAAAAAACAGTAAAAGTGACCCTTCTCCGTGGTCTTTCCGCACATGTGTATGTATTTACATTTAGTAAAACCTTCTGCTCACAGTTATATTAGCGTAATGAAAAATGCCTCCAGTAAAGTAGAAGTGCAAGGCTGTACCAAATTAAATTCTTTGTGTCATGTAAGAAATATATGTATTTTGAAAAACTTTGGTTAAAACTTATTTTAATTTTTCTTTTGGCTGTATCCGGTTAGACTAGAAGCCTTCTCCAACATAGTGGCTGGGCAGATAATGATATATAATTATTCAGAATGAAAATATAATGTTTCTGCACTTTCAGTTTGCAGAATATACAGGTCGAGTGTTACGATCTCACCAATGTGCGACTACGTTTGAACGAGCTTCCATTGTTGCTCAATGAAATAGCAAGCATCCCCCGCATATTATACGTAAAGCGATGCTGAAATGCAACAACATATATGAAAACCTAAGTATGGATAAAGATAAGGATTTGCTCCAATAGCAGTTATGGCAATAACATCCAAGTTTGTTGTTATTCAAAAGATTCTGAGATCATGCCAACGTTAGAAAGTGTAACTATACGATCAAATGCCAAGTTTAAAATGTATATTTCTTTATTTATAGGGGTTGTTTGTGAAGCTAGTAATAACAACGTATCATATCTTTGTGTGCGATTATTAACGGAGATAAACAATATACAACAACTCTGAAACAAAGACTAGATGTAGAATTATTAATCTGAATGAATTTTAATTTCACACATCTTGCGTCTCCAGAGTAATGGAAACAACTGTTTACATTAGCCTAAGCTGGGTTATTAAAAAACTTAAATGCGCACTCACTCTGATAGGCACGATAATTTGTTTCTAAGTTAAAACTAAGAAGAAAATTAAAAATAATTTGTTTCTATAATTTAGGAGCAGCGTCATTTAAAATGTAAGGTTCCAGATGCCGTTGGCTATCATTAAAAACTTTTATGAGTTTGTTGTAAATTGTTCAGTGTTTCGAACATTGACGTCAGAATTTGAATGACTTGTTATAATAATTACGTGGTTTCTTACTAATTGTAACTGTTAAAGATTTATGAACGTTCAGTTTTCTTCTTTTGTTTTGGACGATGGAAGCCGGGAACAAGAAAATTTTATATCTTGTCTGTCATGTCATGTCTGTGCAAAGCAGACTATTTTAATCGCTATACTTACAGCTATTCTTGGTAAAAAGATACAACAGCTGAACAAAACCTTTTCAGTGTCTTTGCGATTACTGAACACTATTTTGCTTGTGTTGAGCGCATCATTTATAACTTGGAAACCTTTGTTATTTTATAGTTCCCGCTTTTAAGTCATTTCAGATCTTTGCGTACTGTGGGATTTGAAATGAGTTTTGTACTATCATTATTATCTGAAAACAGTGAGTGATTAGTAAAGACTCTGGCAGCAGCACTTCTTTTTACAAAGTTAATTATACTACTAAGTACAGTTTCTGAGTTAGTGAGTTGACGGAACGTTATTGTTTCTTAAGTTACTAACAACTGCACTCTTAACTTATTACTTTATAAGGCAACGATTACAAAGTGATATTCCAAATATGGGGTATGCACTCGGATGAGTATAACAGTGGGGGAGGGACTAAAGGAACGATGGATGGATGTGTCTGATGAGATGACACATAAAAGAAAAATATTAAGGCCCAAGGCATTAAGTCCGCCTTTGTACAATGTTTTTTGTGCATAAAGTTTAATAAATAAAATAAATGAATATAGAAAAATACAGAAATATACATGTTGCGCTAACCCCAAATGACTTGGGACACGGGCAGGATAATGATGAGGTTTTCAAAGATACATATTACTTTTAGAGAGTATTTTTTTTTCTTTGCCCCACACTAGGAATATCTCCTCTATCGTAGGTGCATTTACAAACATTTAAATTCACATATACAAACAGCCAGACCCGAAACAACTACCTGTAGGCCATACAAATATTTGTTCCGTGCGGGAATCACAGCAGTAAGCGACAATCGCTCAGCCACTGCCCCAACCGTGCCGACATTTATGTTTATGCGAATCAAACCCGAGACCTCGGGCTCCGTGAACACTAGACCAACGAGGGAATCAACGCTGTATAAATAATATGATAACAAAATAAGGAAGCTATCCATAGAACTCCCTGTATAGTAATTTAATGCAGACGTAATTAAATTCTCAGTATGTACCTATCATGGTATCTAGGTGTTCGTAATATGCCGTAAATCTCTAAGGAGCCATCTCCCCCAGTGTTTCGTCGCGTCGAATTTGATTTTATTTGCATAAATAAATTAACTTTTTTGCATTGACGATGTTTTTAGTCGCAAAGGTTATTTTAGCTGACAATATTATGCTCCCCTGACTTCATTAAACGCGTAGAGGCCTTTATTTGGGAATTTTGACACGGAAAAGCATGTTTCACCAAAAGTTATAGCGTTTCATAACATAACGTCAAGCCTGTAATTCCCAAAAACTTCGGCAGAAGTGTACTTAACAGTTCACCCACATTCCGCTTAATCTTATCAATATTATAAAAGCGAATGTTTGTGAGGATGGATGGATGTATGGATGGATGGGTGTATAGATGGATGAATGTATGGACGGATGGATGGATGGACGGATGTATATATGTTTATTACTCTTTCACGCCAAAATGACTGAACGGACCTTAATTCAATTTGACACAGAGTTAGATTATAGTTTGGAATAACACATAGGATACTTTTTTCGATCATCACGTGGACGAAGCCGCGGCCTCCAGCTAGTTATAATATAAGTCTCACTATTGGCTGGCCTATTGCCATTAACTGGGCATAAGTGTAGACTCTGCCTCTGCTGCAGATAAATTCCTAATGGAAAATACACTAACACTTATCCCGACTCGAATCAAATCCAGTATCCCCATGCTCAACAGCCGCGTTTACGACCACAAGAATAATGAAGGGGTTTCCTGGTAAAAATAGAATAGAGATAAACAAAAAGGGTTTCGAACGTGTAATCACAGGCATTTAATGATCTATCACACAATCTACCGAAATAGCTGTCTCTATCTTGTTACAAAATTGAAACAAATTATTCCATGCCATAATTGCATAAACCAATACATTATAAACCAGCTTCGTTAATCTGCAGCTTAATATTTTGTTTGTTATTCATATCCCGTTTGCGATGCGGTCCAATATTTTATCGGAAGCTGGGCAGCGAATTAAGAGCAATTCACATCGGCCGATTTTCCGTCGTTGGACTCTGTACGTGGTACGACAATCCAATTAATAAGCAAACCTTTCGTATTCACAGTGAATATCAAATGTTTGCACGACAGGACAGCCAATGGGTCGTTCAAATAAAATATTCATATTCGTACATTGTTGGCCATGATTGCAACACGTCGATCCAGGACTTTGGGTGTAAATGCTTTCCGATGGCCTGCCAATCGACTGCCATCAACATCAACAAGCTTGTATTGCCTGCAACAATTTTGTTTTTGTGAAACATTTTTTATTGTTAGTTTTTTTTATTATTAGAAATGGGTAACAAACAGACTTTTATTCAACTACTAGCTTTTGCCCGCAGCTTCGCTCGCGTTGAATTCGGGGTAACATAGTTCCCCATCCCTGTTTTGCAGGTACCTGTAGCCTGCAGTCTTTGCCGTTGCGCCTTATTGATTTGTAATAGCAAAGCTAAGTTTTCCCATTTCTTCTCTCTTTCTCCGTCATATCCAACTTTATTTTAAAAAAATAGCCTATGTACGTCTCCTGGGTCCTAACTATATCTGTACCACTGTACTGTAAAATTCATCAAAATCGGTTCAGCCATTAAGGCGTGAAGAGGTAACAAACAAACAAACTACTTTCGCTTTTATAATATTAGTAAGGATAAGCACACCAACTGCATAATTGCACAAATTTATACCTATTATTATAATTATTAATGTATCACAAATTACAGGCATGCATGCCATTGGTATAATGTTTCTAATTGTAACAATTAATTAAAAGTGAATATTTTAAATATATACACAATTAAATACTTTACTTACTTGGTAATAATATAATTATAATATTACTAAAATGATAGATTCTTCATCTGTTTTTTTTTAACTTACCTGTAGGTATATATCTAAGCCAGGTGTAGTGTCTCGTAGTGTCTAGTAGTGCAGTGTCTAGTAGTATAAAATATTACCCTCTTTATAATCAGAATTAAGAAGTGAGCACACCTTCCGCTAGTATACTATAACTTTGTATTCCCTGTGATATGGTACAGGCGACATTAAACGAATCGTTTCTCTTCAATCTGGAACGTTACCGCGACTCACGCTAATGTCTGATTATAGGTTTTACCTTGATACATAGCAATACATCTCACCACTAAACATGTATTTTCATCTAATGTCACCTGCACCATGCTACAGCGAAAAGAGTATAGATATTAAATCATTATAATATAATTGAGTAATCACCCAACAATCAACACGACGGTAACAGATGCCTAATATAGCTTCAAACCTAATCATACCCATTCTGTGAATATTATTAGGCATTCACTAAATTCAGTTCAACAAGCATTTGCCGCATAACACAAATGTAGCTCAATTGTCTCTGTATTGCTTCCGATATCCAATAATGTGACCATCATATTATTATCATTCGCTGACGTGCACAGTATCGCACAGTCATTCATATGACTACATCGACTTATTCCATCATATGTGACCATTTAGCGCCGGTTTTCATCTATGACTACGGCATAATATATAATGTACATCAGTATTCCAACCACAACGTTGTGAGCTGCAGCCTAAGACAAGATCTGCGGGCAATCATGACAATTGTGGGGTCTCACTCGCTCGGTTTTGTCGGAGAAATAACAAATTGCTCGGTCGCGGTTGCCTTGATTTCCCACAAGATTACCTCAATGAGGGTAAGAAGTCAACCGCACTCTCGCGATGTTTCTTCTCCTGTTTATAATTTTGTGTCTCGCCTCATCAATCTCGTTATGTATGGCTTGAATATTTTATCAGTTGTGCTTTGTTTTTCTGCAACAGTGATGCGCAGAATAGGGAATGTTTCGTATTATATTCAGGAAATTTCAGGTTTGTCGGTGTTGTCTTGTATGTAACGTAATCATACGGCTGGGCAGCTCAATACGCCCGCGCCGTAAATGAACCTTCGAGTAGGGCAAAAAGAAACATATAAGTTAGTTTAAAAAAATACATCAACTACTAGGTAAATAATTTGGATGGGTCGTATCAAGTAACTAAGTTTGTATTAAAATTTATCTATAGCATTGCTGTATATTAAAAGCACAACGTGAAATTATGTTTTCAACTGTAATGTATACTTGTTCGGTTTCATTTAACTCAGTCCGTCAATACTGCAGCTTTGAAATGGATCTATTTACAGATCCGAATCACTGCAAATGAAATCCTACTCGAATGTACGCATATTAAATGCATGTAGAGATTATTCGGCTACATGTTGTTGGTTCAGTGATTTTCATGATTAGACTTTAGACGTGTATTCTCCAGAGGATGTTTAGTACACTAATTATTAATAATATGACATAAAAAATTATTATTGACTAGATAGCTCGGTTGGCGTGGCGGCTTAGCGATCGACTGCTGCGCTGCTTGTTGCGGGTTTGATCCCAGCACAAAACAAATATTTGTATGGCCTACAGATAGCTGTTCCGGGTCTGGCTGTTTGTGTATGTGAGTTTAAATATTTGTAAACATACCCACGATACAGGAGAAAGTCCAAAAGTGGGACAAAGTATATAAAAACAAAAAAATACTAATCGACATTAAATACTCGTTTCCTTCTTGGTAAACCTTTATTTAATTTCCACAAATCATAAATAAATTGAAATTGTAATAAATAAATAAGTCCATCTCTTATTTCCAGTACTGTAGCAGTCTGTAGTATGACTGTATGTGCTTGTAACCTCGTTTGCCAACAAACTTTCGCCCCCACTGTAAAATAAAAACTACCACTCGGATCAATCTTCAGGTAGAGATGTAGATGAGTGACCAATCATTACATAATCGAGTTTATTTCGTGCCTCAGAATGCAAGTTTGTTTGTCCCGGCTGATCTTTGACAGTGTCAGTGTTCCGAAAGCCTGAAAACCACCCTCACAAAAGAGTATCGTATTACCCAGTACTAACTGGGCAGTGGAGGTCAGATATTAAGTCGCTTTATGTAAGATACTAGTATTCAGCTGCATACGGTTTGACTGGATGCCAACCTTAGCTAGGAAGAAGCTAGACAGATTTTGAGGGGATAGGGTATGGAACACTTAAATAAAACATCTTCAAAATGTCATGTTATGTGTGTTCTCATGCGCTTTAGGCCTTGTGTCATCAGCCTATTGATCAGTGAGTGACAACCACTTCTTAAACTAGTGACACTTTAATGTCAAAGAAGATAAATGAGAGATGCACAGAGCAATACAGAACGTTTAATTTGTTTTTTTGTTCGGTTGGGAAATATATCGGATGAAAATCATCAAGTAACTTCTCCTCTCCGGGCGCAGTAGAAAGGAGTGCCAGACTTGTACTGACTAAGTTCCTTATTTTGCCCTTTGTGTTCCGTGATATCGAAAAAAAAGTATCCTATGTGTTATTCCAGACTATAATCTACCTCCGTGCAAAATATAATCAAGATCCGTTCAGCCGTTTTGCCGTGAAAGAGTAACAATCATCTATACATCCAAACATCCTCACAAACATTCGCATTTATAATAGGTATATGTAGGACAACCACATAATTACCACGTCGTGAATGGTTTCCTGTAATATATTGTGTATGAAAGTATCTGTAATGAGCTGTTTAGGAAAAGGGTTCCATAATAAAAATACCTATAGAAAGACAAGACTAGACATTTATTTAATTTTAGGCTTGTCAACTATTTAACGGTAGCATTAAATATATATATATAACTAATAACATGGGTAATAATTAATAAATCCTGTGTAATGAAACTGTATTAAATATTCAATAGATAATTTAGCAATCCAGAATGTATTCATTTGTAATCTATATGTTTAATTAGAAATAATTTGAACATCAACTGATAGTTTAGAAAATCGTTTGAAACAACTTGTTACATTAAAATTGCAATATAAAATCCAAGTACCATAGTAAGTGTCGTTAAATGATTACTTATTAATTTATAGCAGTATCAAGTTACTAAACATAACTTGAATATTCAAGGATCACAACAATCTTTCGTTCGGAAACTAAGTATTTTAAAACGTATTTAAAAATACTGTGGTCTGTGAAATAACACTTAGAAAATGTGACTTCGTTTTATATAAAAGAACTTTTCTGTTCTTAAGATATCGCACCTTAGGAATCTTCTCAAACCCCCTCCCTACTCTACCGACTTCTACTCCTACTCCTTTACTGTTCACGCTGTGCGGTTGTGGAATTCGCTTCCGCCTGACATTAGGGACTGCCAAACTGTTTCAGTTTTTAAGAGAAGAGTAAAAGAACACTATCTTTCAATTTCACCATAGTTGCATAGGTATTTATTATTATATTTTTATATTGTATTTAAGTTATATATTTGTCTTTGTATTTGTATGTATGTTAGTATATTCTTATATTGTATTTAGTCATATTTGCTTTTGTTTTTATGTATTCTTTTTACGCACTGTGTCTACATCTCTTTTTATTTACTCTCCTTTCGCAGGTATGCTGGAAGAGATTTCTATAGAAATACGCATTACCTTTGTAACTGTTTTCTATTCCTATTCATTTTTCTGTATTCAGTGTGTATGTACATAAATCGTTAAATAAATAAATAAAAGATATTGGTCTGTGAAATAATACTAGGAAAATGTGACTACATTTTATTTGAAATTAGAACTTTTCTGTTCTTAAGATATTGAAACGACTCTTAAAACGCAACGTCGCCATATGTCAATAATATTTGAGATTTGATAGCCGCGTAACATTATATTCTTATTAATTTGTTCAATACCGATAAAAAGTCAAACATTCCTATATATATATATATATATAGGTATTGAAACACGCGCTTGGAACAAGAACGTGCCTTGGATACGCCGATAGTGACTGTCGTCACTAGATGGACCGACGGTGAGCTACCCATGGCTCTACAGATCCGGCTCACCGTCCACAGAAATAGACACAGAACGTCTACACAAAAAAAACTAACATACGAGGGCAATTATTTCGAATGCTGAACGAGACTGGCTCGTCTGGCTCTGGTTTCTTTTTGCGGATGGGAAACTATCAAAAAACTTCCCTCGCTCTGACCGAAGCGGGAGGGAGTGTCAGACTTTTACTGACTATAACCAACCCATGCTCTTTCTCTTACCCTTTATGTTCTGGGTCCGCGGTATGTCTTTCAAACAATCCGCAAACCCGGTAGGGTTTGACTCTGGTTCACAGGTTTGGATAGAATAAATCGGAACTCTTTGGAGGATTTTAATCGAATCAATTAGATCCAATTTATATGAACTGAATAATTTTAAATGTCAATTAAATGTAATTTATTTAGATTAGATTATGAGCCTGATGTATCCCAGTGTGTGCAGGAGAAACCCTTCCCGCTGTCTATTTTTCTCTGTCATTGGCTAACTGGGTCCAATTGATTTGATATAGCTCGTCACGATATTTCCTTCTCGGACCACCATGTCGCCGGGTTCCACTGTTCGATAACTAATTTGTTGCCACTATTAATTTATTTGAAATCGTTTTTTTTTTGTGAAATATTATTTGATTATGTGCAAGTTATGAAGATTTTTTTTATATATAAGAGAAGATAGTAGACAGGCCAAAAAAATAAGTAACAATCGCTTTCAAAATATTAACATTTTTAAAATCGCTAACAGAATATCATTTCTTCTAAGCCTCCAGTGAGTCATAAAGTTAAACGGAAAAAAATCTTACGAAAAGTTGTCAGGACACTTTTTGCTATAGCAAATACAATACTATAGCAAAAAGTGTCCTGACAACTTTTCGTAAGATTTTTTTCCGTCTAGCCCCCTTTCACAACGCGCAATAAGGAACTTCGTTCCAATAAAAAATAATAATCCGAGTAACGTGTTCTCTTTTTCTTTAATTTGAGTGTGTTTTCTTTCGTTTTCCCTAAAACTATAAACATTAAGTATAGTAATAATGATATATTAATACTAATATTTTGTTAATCTTGAACAAAAGATTTTGCAACGAGAGGAATCGGCAAAAGAAAAACAGCGATCTTTGGTTTGGCCTCGTTCCCTTAGCTGGCAACATCACGTGCTGTTACGCAACGTTGCCAAACGTGTCAAGTGTCACGTGTTGCGCGACACTTTCTTGCCGACTGTGCACACCTGGCTTTACAATTATATAAGCAACTTTATGACTCACTGGAGGCTTAGAAGAAATGATATTCTGTTAGCGATTTTAATAATGTTAATATTTTGAAAGCGATTGTTACTTATTTTTTTGGCCTGTCTACTATCTTCTCTTATATATAAAAAAAATCTTCATAACTTGCACATAATCAAATAATATTTCACAAAAAAAAAACGATTTCAAATAAATTAATAGTGGCAACAAATTAGTTATCGAACAGTGGAACCCGGCGACATGGTGGTCCGAGAAGGAAATATCGTGACGAGCTATATCAAATCAATTGGACCCAGTTAGCCAATGACAGTGAAAAATAGACAGCGGGAAGGGTTTCTCCTGCACACACTGGGATACATCAGGCTCATAATCTAATCTAAATAAATTACATTTAATTGACATTTAAAATTATTCAGTTCATATAAATTGGATCTAATTGATTCGATTAAAATCCTCCAAAGAGTTCCGATTTATTCTATCCAAACCTGTGAACCAGAGTCAAACCCTACCGGGTTTGCGGATTGTTTGAAAGACATACCGCGGACCCAGAACATAAAGGGTAAGAGAAAGAGCATGGGTTGGTTATAGTCAGTAAAAGTCTGATACTCCCTCCCGCTTCGGTCAGAGCGAGGGAAGTTTTTTGATAGTTTCCCATCCGCAAAAAGAAACCAGAGCCAGACGAGCCAGTCTCGTTCAGCATTCGAAATAATTGCCCTCGTATGTTAGTTTTTTTTGTGTAGACGTTCTGTGTCTATTTCTGTGGACGGTGAGCCGGATCTGTAGAGCCATGGGTAGCTCACCGTCGGTCCATCTAGTGACGACAGTCACTATCGGCGTATCCAAGGCACGTTCGTGTTCCAAGCGCGTGTTTCAATACCTATATATATATATATATATATATATATATATAGGAATGTTTGACTTTTTATCGGTATTGAACAAATTAATAAGAATATAATGTTACGCGGCTATCAAATCTCAAATATTATTGACATATGGCGACGTTGCGTTTTAAGAGTCGTTTCAATATCTTAAGAACAGAAAAGTTCTAATTTCAAATAAAATGTAGTCACATTTTCCTAGTATTATTTCACAGACCAATATCTTTTATTTATTTATTTAACGATTTATGTACATACACACTGAATACAGAAAAATGAATAGGAATAGAAAACAGTTACAAAGGTAATGCGTATTTCTATAGAAATCTCTTCCAGCATACCTGCGAAAGGAGAGTAAATAAAAAGAGATGTAGACACAGTGCGTAAAAAGAATACATAAAAACAAAAGCAAATATGACTAAATACAATATAAGAATATACTAACATACATACAAATACAAAGACAAATATATAACTTAAATACAATAAAAAAATATAATAATAAATACCTATGCAACTATGGTGAAATTGAAAGATAGTGTTCTTTTACTCTTCTCTTAAAAACTGAAACAGTTTGGCAGTCCCTAATGTCAGGCGGAAGCGAATTCCACAACCGCACAGCGTGAACAGTAAAGGAGTAGGAGTAGAAGTCGGTAGAGTAGGGAGGGGGTTTGAGAAGATTCCTAAGGTGCGATATCTTAAGAACAGAAAAGTTCTTTTATATAAAACGAAGTCACATTTTCTAAGTGTTATTTCACAGACCACAGTATTTTTAAATACGTTTTACTCTTCTCTTAAAGCTATTGTAAGCTGTGCGACGTCGCATGTTTCTCTGTCTGTCTGTCTCTCTCTCTCTATCTCTCTCTCTCTCTTATAGAAGGAAAGGAACTTCGTTCCATCCGGGTGTCCCTTGACACCTCTATAGTTTTTTTTTTTTTATTATATGCTCATTATACAAGCTTCATTTACATGTTGCAGTAGAGAAATATTGCGTAAAGTAGAAATTATATTAGACGAGGTTTGAAAGTTTAAAAAAATGATAGGTTCGTCTTGATATGGTGATGTGATGAGGAGGGATAAATCGCATTGGACTAAAAGAGAGATGAATATAAATGTTGAGAGGGGAGGAAAAACAAAGAAACTATGAATGAATTGTATAAGGAATGATACAAAAGAGATAAGGATCAAATGGTAGCGTGACTGTCGACGTAAGAATGAAAGAAAAAACGTATTGCGTACACTACAAAAACCACGGGACATGGGCAGGACGATGGTGAGAAGACAATTAAACAAAACAATTTGCACGAACATGATTCTGGCAGTAGCATCGGTCATCATTGCCAAATAAAGGACCTACATAATATCATGGCCTTAGACAGAGTTGCATCTAATTGTACACCCACATTTCACTACAGCTACCTTTTTAAGTCCTGTAATAGGGCAATTAAACAGGTACCTAATTTTATCGTAAAATTCCTGATTGAACAAACCCAATAATGACACTGCACGACCCGGGAAGTGAACTCAGTAGGACCTCGCTAGCGACCACTAAACCAGTGAGGCACTTAGTTCACCTACGCCTCAAGTTCTAAGTTGGTGCCCACCTACACAAACTTTAACTTAATAGACCAAGTGGAAGTTATCAAAAACCCCAAGGAAAATAAACTAGAAAAAAATAATTCCGTTTATTTCTGAGATTCTAAAATATGAGCAGTAGATTAATTATTGTGATTTCGGGCTTTCACCCACATCTCCGCCCACGCATGAGGCCGGCTAAAACGGGTTTGAGTAGTTCTTAACATTTATGTATATAGGTGCCCACTTTTATCCGGTTTTCGAAAGCTCGAAAACGTGTTTGATGTAAGTATTCAGAATGAATGAATACAGCTCTTATTCAGATATTTACAAATAATTGCTTAATCTTAAATGTGATGACCGTTCTCTCGTCTCGTCTCATGACGAACGCTTCCTCTAACTCCCTCCATTTACCGCCGTCAAATTTACTGTTTTGATTATTTCTCTGAATTAAAAATGGCCCAATTATTTCAATTAGTTATCACGAACAGAGATCGAAATACGCACAGTTTATTTGCCAAAATGTCGATAAACTAATACGAGGATAATAACTCCCCCTAATGAAACAGTTTTTTTTTTAGTCTAGAGTCCATTCCAACACATAATCGTGTTAGCGGAAACGCCCGGGTGCCACCATTCTGACAATCGCCTGGAGGTCATGGTGGAGCACACTGTGGCGGTCGGCCCAGTTTGGGCGAAACACCGCTGAGTCCTAGTAGAGACAATCGGCAACGGCGATCTCTCGCTTCAGGCCCTGATTCAATCCATGGTCCTGAGCGAGAGGGAATGGGAAGCGGTCACCTCCTTCTGCGAAGCAGTTATTCTAGCGAGGGTGGTAGCCGGACATTTAAGAGAGAGAACCTCAAACCAGTCGCTGCAGTCGCTGCGGGAGACACTACGGGCGTCAGGCGCCGCGAAACGACTCCCGGCCACCGTAGATTCGGGTCTGTGGACGGTGAGTAGTTCACCGCCCGTCCGTCTAGTGACGACAGGCCGTGTTCGGTTCGTGTTCCACGCACGCCTCAAAGAGATGTCAGCAAAGCAGTACCTGGTAGGTACCTGGCAGGGCCACCGCCTGCCGCAGTTTCGATACCGCGGCGCGTAGGTTTCAGTTAGTTTAGTATTTGTTAAGTTTATCTTAAATGACTAGTTGGAAGTCAAATTGAGACATACAAAATTGGCACCTGATAAAATGATATTCGCAAATGCTTTTGTTAATATTTTATACGGTCAACAATTTAGAATATTTAAAGCGTTAGCAGATTATTTGAATGTGCAATGTCAAAGGCGATCTCCTCGCGCACACAATGTGTTGTTGTTTTGTTTTTGCTGTTTTCTAGTATTGCACAAACAAACTTTGCCTTTAAAAAATATTCGAGGCAATTATACGGAGATGTTATCTTCGTGTTATTTACTTACTTAAAATTTAAGCAAGTGAACTCTTCCTATTCTGATCTCTGGTCATGAAATCCAACAGCTAATTTTTATAATTGGCATTGTTAACAACTAATTTTGCATCAAAATCAAAGTGATCCTTATAATGGTCGCAATAAGGTTACTGTTTGATTGCTGTTCTTAGAGGTAAATATGAAGGTCTGAAATAATATTCTCACGATACGGAAGTGGTAAAAGGAGATCGAAATATAAACCATCTATTGCCAAAATTAATTAATTTACCTTTAAATTAACGAATTAACACATAGTTTCAGATTTCTCATCTTATACTTTTCCATATTATATTTCAACTAGCTTCCGCCCGCGACTTCGTCCGCGTGGCACAGTTACTTTGGGCTAGAGCTAACATAAACTTGCGCGGTGATCGAAAAAAAAAATCTTTCTCTTCCCTTTTCTTCCGCCTTTCTTCCTCTTTTCTCACTTTTTTTACCTTGTGTTCGTCTTCAGGGTCCCAACTATCTCTGTACCAAAATTCATCAAAATCGGTTTGGCCATTTAGGCGTGGAGACTTAACAAATAAACAAACAAACTCACTTTCGCTTTTATAATTAGTAAGGATTATAACTGCTATTAATATGTAAATAAAAATACATATTTCCCTACTGTTTTCGTTGTAAGCTTTCATATTTATTCTTTTACTTTAGCAATGATTCCAAGAAAATTACATGAATAGCTCTGCCCTTTGAGCAGGATAACTAGGCAACAATGGAGTTCCGACAAACCGAGATATTAATTAAGGTAAAATAAAAGAAGAATAACCTTTCCTACAATACCGTTATTAATTATCTGTAGCCGCTGTTAACCTCACATCAGGGGTAACATTGTAATCACTTCAAGGGTAGCCGGGTTTCGGGGATAATATGTCTTCATCTGTTAGTCCGGGGTGGAATGCTTACGCAATAAAAATTCCATGTTGACGCGTCTCCCTACTAAATTACTTTTATTAACGTCTACAAGCTTTAATCTCGATCCTTTTCGATGTTGTCCTCTTTACAGGCGATTGGACATTGGAACTTTAATTTTCATATCGGGTAATTACCACCATGTTAGTTCGGTAATGTCCTGAAACTGGACGTCACACATATTTACCCTCTTTTTTTTCGGATGGGAAGATGAGTGTCAGACTTTTACTGGCTAAAAGCCATCCATGTTCGTTGACTTTCGAATACCCCGCAACCCCAGTAAGATACCCCCTAAATGGGTTTTCCATATCCCAAGACTTAAACGATAAATCGTACCTCCCTCGAAAAATCTAGCGCCACATAGGATAAACTTTACAAATATAAAGGCCTGTTGTTTCTTTGGTGATCCTATATCCTACTAATATTATAAATGCGAATGTGCATGAGGATGTGTGGATATTTGTTACTTTTTCACGTCAAAACGGCTGAACGGATCTTGATGAAATTTGGCACAGAGGTAGATTATAGTCTGAAATTATACATAAGATACTTTCTTTTTCAATCATCACGCGGGCGAAGCCGCGGGCGCCTGCTAGTATTAACATAAACTACCTGCAAAAGCCCATATAGAATGTCTGGTGAGAAGGGAGGATCGTGACAAATTACTATTACTACACTTATTTTTCGCTTCACACGCGTGGAAAAAGTTGCTGAGAGTAATGATGCCAGTCATAGTGTCACATTGAGGAAGGAATTCATTTTATTTAAGTATCGTTTTATTTACTACACAACGTCCGCATCGTTGTCCGAAGTTTTGGCTGTTTGCTACGCTTACCTATATTTTTGGTCATATACTTGTGTGCTAGGTTTAGACGTTTCATATTGGTGTAGTTTTTAGCACTGAAACTGTTGTTAATCAAATGTTCTTTTTTTAATAAACACGCTTTCTTTTTTATGTATGCCTATTAGGGTTGCACCTCAAAAGGGAAAAACGGAACCCTTATGGGATAATTCCGTCTGTCTGTCTATCAAGACCCTTTATCTCCGGAATGCGTAAAGGTATCAAAATGAAATTTAAATCATATGCTCAAGTCTGTGGTCCCTTGGAGTTGTGGAAAAAAAATCATAAGTATCTCTAAATTTACACAGTCGAATTTACAGTATGATCTAAAGTCTAGACAGTAGGAGTTATGAACATTTATGTCGCAAGTTTGTACGGAACTCTCGGGGTGCAAGACCGCACTTGCCCGGGTATTTATAGTACACCTAAGCTGAATCTTTCAGGGTATACAAGTGTAATTTTGCGTGTATTGAAGCCAAAAATTTCGACTACTACACATACTCACTAAATTGTAATTTTTATCAACAAAAGGATGAGATGGTGCCCAAAGATTGTCCGGCCGAAAGTTTTTCTATAGGGTTGCTAAAATTCAGAGAAAGATCAGTTTCTCCATATATCCAAATGTTGTAAACAATGCATTATCTAGATAACTTAGTCATAAAACGATTGCGATTCTCATGAACTTAATTACTTTATAGACTCTAACGACTTTCCAGGCGATTTATAGGTATGGCGAAGCAATGCGATTTAATTAAATACTCCTAGAAAATAACCAAGAACTAACTTAAATTATAGTTTTCCTCCGATAATGTACCTATCCCTTATCTGATTTGTGTAGTCATAAATATAAGTTAGTTAGAGTATCCGATCATTACTTTCTACTTACCTAATTAAAGCTAGAACCATTACATCAGTATTCGACCAGGCCGCATTTTTCTCAATTCATTAGAAAAACTTTTCCATTAGTAATTTGGCATTCTTTGTGGGGTAGATCAGAATTGATACGAGAAACATTTACTGCTGAATCAGTTACATTTCGTTGTGTTGTAACATCGGGTCACCCCTCTTCGCATCTAAATAGAACATCTCTTTGTGAAACTAGTCTATAAATCAAAAACAATTGGCTCGTTCTTTGCAGTTTTTTTATTTTTCTTTTTTGTGAAGACGCTGGTTCGTATGATAAGCACTCATCCACAAAATTAGGTCTGGTGTTTACAAAGATATGGCAATAAAATGCAGACGAGTACGCAATCCCATGTAAGTAGGTATTTATGTGCGGCATATTGGAAATAATGGATGCTTGCGTCGATCCTGTGTCTCTACTTAATTATTCAATCGGAATACTAATATATACTCGTCCGAGCTCCGCACATCCTCAGGAAAAACGATCTTTTCTGCTCTTTCGTAACGGTGCACATAAATTAACGGTTCCTCGATTAAGCACCTTTAGACGGTGCAATAAAATAAATTCACCCTTCTAGCACCCGCTCATTGAGATGAGAATATTGATTTTGATGCTTTTCCATGTCCAATTCAATGAAAGCACAAAACAAATCTATTCTATATACTTTATTTATCTTTGTTTACTCATTAACACAGTACCAGCATCGTTACTGCAACAACAACATAAGCGGGTGAATATTCAGCATAACAATCCACTAAAACGAGGATTACTATAGATGAGGTGTAAGAACGGCACCGAGTAAACTATAGGCAAATAGCTCGCGCTTGCAATTCAAGAATTTTCCAAATAGAACAAACAGCTCAACGTTTGTGAAAACGGTTCTATAAATATTTAAAAATCCTCTTCCCCGTAGCGAGTCGTAAGACGATTTGGCGTCTCGCTATCGGGCAGCTTCGAGGCGCACTGTTCATACTTGGAACGTACTTGGATAACAATCGCTAAGCGTTCCTGTAATGAGTGGTTTTGATTAAGTACTTCAGAAAACGGTTGATAAATGTTTGCGTTTAAGTTAAAAAGGTACCAGTCACATGTCGTATGAGTCGCTTCGTTTTGTTAGTAGTAGGATGTTTATACTTTCTTAGTAATATTTCAGGGACGGCTTCTTTTTGTTTGGGCTCTTTCTAAATGTGTTAGGTATTTTCTTTTTGGATATCTGAAGTCAACCGTTAATAATTACAATTTTTTCATGAAAATAACTTTATTAGTCAAGTAGGCCAGAAAATTTTAATTTTTCAGAGTGCTCTCGCAAGTATTTATTTAGTTAGGGAGTAAGCACCGTTAATGTAGCCCCAGAGTTGCACTGAGTAAGTTAAAGTACTCTCCTCCGGTTGTCGCGATCCTGGAACAAGTCTCGGCAACTTTTTAATTGGCCAGCCTTACAGATTGAAAAAAACTCAAGAGCCCTTTTGACTTAATTAAATTTACTCTTTAGCCAGTGAAACAAAATGGAGCCAGTTTCATTCAATGTTGTCTATTGGAAGCGGACGTAAACAAAAACCTAATTAGACGAATGAGTTTGACAACTGGCTCACTTTGTTGTATTCACGAAGAGGATCTTTATTTTGTGCACTCAACCTCTCCTCAATAGAACACTTTTTAAAGTTTTTGTCTCAGTAATTAATTGCCTCTCAAGCGAAATTATTACTTTAAAAGCTAATATTATGAAGCCGACGCCATTAATCCGCCTTTACAATATCCGCGTTCATTTAATTTCTAAAAACGAAGTCAAGCTTCCATTCACAGGCACTCAAACTAGAATTTCGTTAAGTTAAATATCACGAATTTAATCCGTGGTGAGGCAGTCCCGGGGGCTCATAAAATGTTCAGATGAAAAGCTTATTTGAATTAAATCCTTTTGATACAAGCTTCCGATTCAGTACTGTAATGAACTTTGATGAGAAATGCGGTTCAGCTTGATAACAATTATTATTATTAGTCGTTTAATCAATGTCTTGTGATTGGTAGGGCGCTGAGATTGGCCTTAATAGCTTTGGAAATTACTGATTCGTATCGTATCAACTTTTTCTTGAAGGATTGTTAAGTCAAAGGGTTGCCAGGGCCACTGCCTGCTGGAGTTGGGGAGTTGTTCGAAAGAGATGTGCGGCACCGGGACTCTAATTCATAATAAGAAGGAATATTGATGGATTTTAGTTACTAAAAGTCTGACACTCCCACCCACTCCGCCCGGAGCGAGAGAATTTATTTGATAATACCCCATCCAGGTTTTAATATGCCACTTATCGTCAATATTATCTAATCTACACTGGTCGTGTAGTAGATTTTCTCATTTTTTTTTATATTGTTTGTAACCTCGACATAAGCTTTGCTGTGATAAAACGTTTAAAATAGGTATTTTTAATATGTATTAATTAAATGCAAAATAAATCGACAGATTCAATTCAAATATAAAAAGGATTGGTGAGTTGTTTTTTACCAAAATACATAGAAGTTATTGCATTATTTTTAATATGGTTTGTGGGAAAATCGCTTAAAAATTGTTTGGAATAGGTAGTATCGGCGTGTATTTGTTCGACGGCAGACTGTTGAATCGCTGAGCGCACTATTACGACACAGGAAGCACGTTGTTTGTGTATGACAAGCTGATTTTGTGCGGTAATCCATTTCGTACTCAGCCTCCAATCGTTGGTGTTGCGAAACCCGTTGAACAAGAGAGTGATGCGCGTATGCTTTTATTAACAAGCGAATACGTTATTAACTATGTGTTATTAATATGTTACAATTGAGAAAATAATAACAAAAGAAACAACATTAATGTTGTCATTAAGATTTTGTATCTTTATACCTAAATATACAATAACATTCTTAGAACTCAACAAAACCGATACATAACTATCGAAACATGAGATACCATATCTAGTTTTCAAACAGAGCAGAGAATTAGGAAAAGATATTCTTGTAAATAAATGCCGAATAAATACAGCTCCGACATTTTGACGAAGATACCTTTCAAGAGTAGATATTATTTGTAAATACTTGCAGGTTGCAGTCACGAAAGCTCGAAGCAAAATTTAATGTTACCAGCAATAATAAAGAACTGACTAAGAATGAAAACTAACTGGCTACCTTTACCGAAATAAAATATTCACGTTTCAAGTGAATTTTGCGCTAAAGCAATAAATATTTTCTCGTGACATATTTTCTTTTACAATAGAAAGCAATGCTTTATTAAATCGTTTGGTTTTATAAGCCAAATAGAGCATCCTGACAATATTATTCCAATATATTTAAGCCATTATCTTTCTAAGTTATCGTTTTAAGCTGCCCGAGTCACTGCAGCTGTGGAGCACCTCAAGCAGCGTTAATATTTACAACTAGCTAATGCCCGCAGCTTCGCTCGCGTTAAATTCGGGGTAACACAGTTCCCCTTTCCTGATTTGCAGGTACCTGCTACCTGTAGTTTTGCTCTTGCGCCTTATTGATTGTAATAGCAAAGCTAAGTTTTCCCTTTTCTTTCCTCTTTCTCCCTTATTTCTCTTTTTTTTAATTAGCCTATGTCTGTTTCCAGGGTCTCAACTATCTCTGTATCAAAAATCGGTTTAGCCATTCTGGCGTGAAGACGTAACAAACAAACTCACTTTCGCTTTATTAAGGATTTCGAGTCATTCGGGTTGAAACTCTGGGACCGTTTGGGCCGGGTGTTTACCTTTTTAAGGAAAATTCCAATCGCCTAGTTTACGCTTTTGGTGTATCAAAGGCTGGCTTTTACTTTGGCAAGAGGCAATGCTAACTAGCATTGCTAAACAATGTGTCAACGCCACCAGGGCACATTCCCAGTGAACAGCGTTGAGAAGGAGGTTTTTCGATAACGTTTTTTTGTTAGTTAATTTTTTATTTTATTTAAAGAAAAAAGTTGCCCCACACTAGGAATTTCTCCTGTATCGTGGGTGCGTTTACAAATAATTAAAATCACATACACAAACAGCCAGACCCGGAAAAATTATCTGTAGGCCATTCAATCATATTTGTTCCGTGCGGGGATCAAACCTGCGACACGCAGCGCAGCAGTCGATCGTTCGGCCATTGCGCCAACCGTATCGTCAATTATGTTTAGAGAAAGATTTTAATTAATGTGTATTAGTGAAATAAGTCGTTAGATACCTATTTTACCAGAAGCCTACATCAACAACGTTGCAAACTTACCCGCTTTACATATGTATTGAACTTTCGATTGTGATGAAATGAAAGTTAATATATGCTTGTATATCTGTTATTGAAAATTAAAACAGCCATCTGCCTAAAAGTTAGAAACTAATTGCTTGGTTTGTAAGTAGTTCAGAAATATTCTATAGTTCAGTAGATACCCACCAAGTAGAATAGAGTGCTTGTTGTTATAAATATTTAATTACTTACTTAAAGTGATTCTGTCTGTCTGCAAATTCTAAAACTCCGCAAAAGGACGAATTTCCTCGAGAAAAAATCCTTTGTGAATTGTCATCCAACCCCAAAAAGGGACGGTCACACGATAAACAAAATAAGAACACTTTTACGACATTAATTTTGTTGAGAATATCATAATTCATTTAACTGCCTTGACTCACAGCTATTCCGGTGTCATTTCGTTGAGGTGTATAAACGCGCCGAAACTCTGCGGAGAAGCAAAGTGAAATAATATGAAAATCCTATTCTTTTATGAATTATTTATGTATGCTACGAGATAATATTATAAGGGAATAAAGGGCAGATCCCTTTCGAAGAATATTAAGTCTTTACAGCTCATAACCACGGCTGCGTTACCTTCAGTTTATACACCAAGTTGTAACATCATTAGGCCGCTACTTGATTTGTGTCAAAGTTTATTAGACGATTTAATAATTAAAAGTTTTTATGCAGATTACTGGGTCTCTATTATCACACTAATATTGTAAAGGCGAGAGTTTGTACGGCTCAAGCCGTACAAACTCTCGACTTTAGATGAAACGTGAATGTAGTGTGTAGGTAGATAGCTTGCACCATAGATGAACACTGCGGTAACAAATATGACGGGTTCCACGGGTCCAACTCAGGCTAAACGTGTGGAACCGCTGGCCTTTCATCAGGCAATAAGTATTTCTATATATATTGAAAATATAAATATACGTGATCCTAATCATCGAGATTTACTTCTGAGCTGAAATTGACATCCATTTCAATTTTTTTATTTTTTGGGATGTTGTTTTGCCCGATGTGGTTAAGGTATGGTTACGTTCTTAGCTATATTCAATAACGATGCATTTTCGAAACAAGCTACACGACAGGAACAAGGCGCTTGGCTTGTCTACGAGAACTCCTGCAGCAAATATATTTCAAATTGTATAAAATCCAACAGACGGTGCAATAGGGTTATTATACGATAGAAAGGTACGCGCACCGCTCGAGCAGTTGCATAAAATGTATTCCTCTTGCTACCAACAAAGACAACCCTTTTATTCTTTTCTGTCGTCGCAGTTGTAATTCCCGTCTTTTAACAAATGGAAGACATTATCGCTGTGTCTGGCTTTTGTTTAAATTCATGTAGAAATAAAGTTAGTAAAAAAGTTAAAGCGCTTACGTGGAGCTCGCATTTCAAACGTAACGGATATTTTTAAAACGGACAAAAACTTCGCGGCGTGCGATATGTGTGTGCTGAAAACTTTTTCTATGAGGAATTGTTAGTTTTTGACGTCATTACTCGTAGGAAAGCGTTGAAAGCATGCAGGACGGGAGTGCTCATTCGCGTGGTGTAAACGGGGACATCATAATACGACGTGGTAAGGACGGCTCTCGAGAACGAACCTGCTCTATCGACATCTCCGCGGCGCCCGTTCATCACGTCCTCTTTACAAGTCATCGGCTCCTCTTCATGCGGGCCACTCGAACCGGCTAATAGTTCACAGGCGCTCATTAAAATTACAGGAGTGGCTGGAATAATGTGATTCCTTTTGAGAATTAACTGATGAAAAGAAGGCTGAAGGTAAAGGTTAGCGGTGGAGATTGTTCAGTGTTCTTTATCAACGTCTTGATCATTATAGTTTTGATAACAGAAATGTAGACTTTAATTTAACATTTTTATAACAGCTCTTAAAAATGGTGGAAAGAATTGCAAGTATTTGTATATCAGTACAAGTTTCTAGCAAGTCGAGCCGACCCCGCATCCGATAACGCAGCCCTCTCAGTGCGTAGTTTTCCGGCTTCAATTATAACAAAGCATAAAAGTTACTAACAAAGAGAGAGAGGCTGCAAGTTCTGACATTCCTGAATACGGCCCTTATTTATCGCTTCCCGTGAGATTACCATACTACCGCATAAACAACGACACAGATTACCTATAATACTTTTGGACGCGTAAAATTTCACGCTTTGCCCATCCTTATCGGGATGAAAAGTGTACAGAGAGATGTTTGGTAGTAAAAAATATATATTAAGGTGTATAAAAGTACGGGAGAGGCAGGTTGGTATTTTATAGGGGTATTCTAATAGCACTGAGATAAGTAGGTAACTTTATAAAAAACATTTTACTAAACATATTTGCGAAAGTGGTTTTTTACTGTTTCCTGTTTTTCCGTTCAAAATAATTCGCATGTCAGAGTCGTATTTCAAAATAGAATTGATCTGAAAGAGTCACATTAAATAATCATAATATACATTCAAATAACTGATGCGGACTCGATATTATTTTCTTGCCTCCACTTACCAGTCTTTGTCTATACATAGAGTAAGCATCATCAAAGTGCTCAGTAAATCAAAGAAAATTCAAGTCGCGGACACACGAGCGTGCAACCCGACGAACAGGGAAACGGAACGTGCACGGATGTCGTGAATAACCTTCCTATCGGTGTGCCAGAACTTATCGAGCACATTAAAGCACTGAAGTTCAGTTATGAATGTTTTCGACGGGATGTGTAGGTAAATGGCGTTCACCATGACTTTGCTACATCATTTATAATGCATACACCCAAGGAGTGGTATTCCCTGCTTTCGTTTGTGTTCCAGATTCACATAGTCCGGATCTATTTTAGTTGCAAGCTCATTTTGGATAAGCGCATCCCATCATCGATCTCATTTCTATCCTTGGACAAGAATGAGGTAAAGAGTCGGTCGATGTAACATAAAATAAAACGGCCAAACTTGCGACATAAACGGCTTTATCTTTAGCCTGCCTGGACTAAGAGAGTTAGTTTGACTATAGATTATGGTTTTAATTTCAACTCGATACCTCCAAACGTTCCCGTGATAAAGGGTTTTGACGGACAAACGGACAACAAAGTGATCCTATAAGGGCTCCGTTTTTATCCTTATCAGGTACAGAACCCCAAAAAAATCTTTGCATTTTGTTTTTCTATTTGAAACCTAGATAACTCCAGTGTGGTTTTAGACTTTAGTAAAAGTGCTTAAACTTGACCCATTAAATTAATAATTTAAGATTTCATTGTTTTCATTTCATTTAACTTATGAAGTTTGTTAAAGAGATTTCATCCTTATTGACCCTAACGATCGATGCAATAAAAGTACAGGGTGCAACTTTTACAGATTTTAGTCGGTTCGATTACCGTGTGCGGCAAGCGAATTTTTAAAATCTTTGAATGCCGTTTTCTTTCTTTACTAAAATAAAGGAATGTTTTCTTTGAGTAAAATTTTCTATCTAAAATATTAAGAGTACTTCCTCTTCAGGTGGCATTACAAAATTTCACTCTGTATATAAATTAAGTTCAAACAGAAACAGTTAATATGAAACACAAATCCAATGGTCCAATCAATTTACAAACTATTTCAAAGGACCTGTCATGTTTGTATGTAGGTAATGTTTGACGTTTGTGTGTTGTGGTGTGATGCGTAACCTGCGGTCCAAGCCCAAATATCCTACCAACAAATTGTGTTTTCTAATAACGCATGGAATTCTAGACCCAAAAGCCTACCACTAAAGTTGACTATATACAGGATTCAGAGCGTGAAAATTAACGCACGTTCCCCTCTGTATGAGCACAGGCATTTGCCCTGAAGTGGGCTGTTTAGGTCTTCGCGTACGCGTGCGTTATTCAAGAAAACAAGAACCGGATGAAAACAAGCAACAATATGGAAAGTTGTTTGTTTGCTCTTCGGGAAAGTGGTTATAAATTAATTTAGCGACAAAGATCCAGGCTTGGATGCAGTACCTCCAAAAAACCATCCATGCAAGAATACGGGCTTTTATCATTCGAGAAGATAACTCTTAGTAAATAAGAAGTATGTACATACCTAGTACTAGATTATTTCCCTTTTTTTTGGATGGGAAATTATCAAATAACTTCCCCGGCTCTGGGCGGAACGATAACCACAACCCATCCATGTTCCTTCTTTAGCCTTTTGTGTTCCGTGGACTCGGTATCTCTTTCGAACAACCCGGAACCCTAGAGTTTTTTTTACCCTGAATTAGGTATGCAATCATCGAAGCATTTGCTATAGACCACTTTCCTATAAAATCTGTTCCACTGTGCTTGTTCCCGAAAATCTATGGCGATGAGATAGTAGGATCAGTAATCTATGTTTAGTCCAGTCAATCTGCTTTATCTATGTCTAGGCTATCTGTTGGGCCAATTAGATTATCCATGTTTAGGTCATATCGTGTGCAAATGAATCAATTAAAATCAATGACGGCATTAGTGCTTATCTGTTACAATGTAAATTGGAAATACAACTTTATGTATTTTATTTTAATTAATCAGATTACACAAAGATGTCTATGGAAAATAAATTATAATGGCGGACATCGATCACACTTTTAAGAAATCACTTGCGAATAGTTTATCTAATATATAAAATTCGCGTGTCACAATTTTCGTTACCATACTCCTCCGAAACGGCTGGACCGATTTAAACGAAATTTTGTGTACATATCGGGTAGGTCTGAGAATCGGCCAACATCTATTTTTCATACTCCTAAGTGAGCAGCGGGTGAAACCGCTGGGCACAGTTAGTAATGATTATAATTGTGGAACTTGGCCCAATCATTGACTGACTTACAAAAAATAAGGAAAACATGAAATCAAATGCCCGTTTGAATGAGATTGTCGAGATTCAGTAATTGATTTTATCTAATTAATTACAGTACTGAATCTGTTTTTTTTAAATAAATGGATGTTATTCAAGTAAAGATATCAAATATAAAAAAAAACGATTTGGGACGGCAATAAAAAGCTTGCCATATTTTTTTGATAACCGTATATTTCAGACATTGATAGAACCACAACAAGCCCCTAATATGAAAGTTCTGAACGGCTTGTGGCACCCCGCGGCGATGCCCGAAAAAACATTGTCCATTTTGTCGTTAGATTCAATTTCACCATCACAACTCGCATTCTTGTAAAAATGGATCTCTATATTTTTAGTAACATAATAAACTTTATATATCTATAAGGAAACAAACAAAGGTGTTCCTGTTTCTTTTTAGATGAAGGAAAGGATAAAGTTAGTCTGGTAGTGTGCGCGGTTAAGCGATTACCTAGCGGTTAACGAGTCATATTTTTTTGTGGATGGGAAATCATCAAATATTTTCAGAGTCTTATTTGCCCTTCATGTTCCGGTGTCGCGGTATCTCTTTCAAACAACCTGCAACTGGCGGTGGCCATGGCTGGTTAATCGTCGCGCGTGGAACACACCGTCATCACGGCGCGGCCTCTCGTCACTAAACGGGAGCTAACCATTGATCACCATCCACAGAATCTACGGTGGCATAAGGTATCATCGCGCCTATAATCATCGAAGAGTCAGGCAGATGTATACCTAGTTCCTAATACTTAGTCATTTAAATTCGCCAGCTATATTAAGGTCTCATGTAATGCCTGCCGGGGTTGCGGGTTGTTCAAAAGAGATACCGCGGCCCCGGAACATGAAGGGCAATAGAAGGAACATGGGTGGGTTTTAGTCAGTAAAAGTCTAACATGCCCCCCCCCCCGCTCCGCCCAGAGCGAGGGAAGTTATTTGGTAAATACCAAAAAAAAAAAAAGGTCTCATGTAAAATGAGGCGAGAATATTGCCATCAATCAGGCACAAGTCCAGACTTCATGTCTACTGGGATATTCCTGATGGTAAACCCACTTTGCTCGACATCGGAATCGAACCAAGGACCTCATGCTTGGTGGTCGCGCTTACGACCACTAGACCAACGACGCAGTCATATTTTTTTTTGTCATTCGATTTTTTTAAAGATTACACTCGACATCTTCGCCATCATAGTAGCCTTGTTTCATTCATGCACAACACAATCTTCCATTTGTGCCATAGGTTTCTGGCCTACGCGACTCCCAACCAGGTCTTACCTGCAATCTTCTGAATGTCATCCAGACATATGCCGTTGCATAGGCCGTTGGTCTGCCAACAATTCCTCTACCGTCTCTTGGTAATGATTCAGTGAGGGCTCTACTCCACCAGCTTACGTGTTACCAAGTGTCTTGTACACCTCCACTTCAAAGCCACTACTATGCGGGTCATCACTTCTTTAGGCCATATAAAGATAAGACAAACGAGCCATAAACAAATGAATTTACCTTGCCGGCACGGTTGGCGCAGTGGTTGAGCGATCGACTGCTGCGCCGCGTGTTGCGGGTTCGATCCCCGCACGGAACAAATATTTGTATGGCATACAGATAGTTGTTCCGGGACTGGCTGTTTGTGTATTTATGTGTGTTTAAATGTTTGTAAACGCACCCACGATACAGGAGAAATTCCTAGTGTGGGGAAACGTCTAAAAAAAAGAAATCTACCAGGAAAAAAGCGCATCTTTATTCTTGTAACAAAATATAAATCACATTAAGCTGTTTGGAAAACACAAAACATAAAAGCACTTTACTTATGCACAAGATTTTGCTTAAAATTAAGTATGTAATGAATGTTCGCGGCATCGCTGAAAGGTTTCAACAAGCCATGTAAGTAGGAAATTTGCCTCGTTTAAGCATTAAAACTAAAAGCTGGGATTTTTTATCCCATAGCCGAGCTTCTATTAGCGAACTGGGGCTTACAGGACGTACCGCGTTACTACGTTACCCACGGGTTCATTCATGGAAATTGTAACAAGCATTGTGAATAAAAGTATGATTTCAAATTTATATTTTTTTTACCTTATCTCAACCATAATTTTTAAGAATTGACCGTTTTATGCATCCAATGATCATGTTTAGCCGGCGTTGGTGAAAATTTTGTCGAAGGAATGCAAATTAGAGAGAGAGAGAGAAGGAGCTCGTGACCTGGCAAGCCCCTCTGCTTTGCTGACATCTCTTAGAAGCGCGCGTGGAACACGTACGCGCTTTCGACACAGTAGTTATTCCACCTTGCACAGCTATTACAAATGCTGGAACACACACCTCTTCTCTGTTCAACGCAACCGTTAAACGCTATTTAATCTACTTACGCGGCAAATGAAAACGTGACAAGTATTTTATTTAAAACATGAAACTTAATGAACATCAAGTATCGGTAGTAGCAAGAGTTAATTTAACATAAACTTTCAAGCATTCCCTTAATTACATATTTGAACACAGCCTGTAGTTATTAAGCGAGTTAAGTGCGCAGTAAATTTCCGTACAAGTCTTTATATACATACGCTCGTATATGAAGTAAGCTGGTAACTAATTGGGGTGTAATCCATCCTAGTTCTGGCCGTTTCTGAAGTCATTGGAAGGTCAACGGCCCATCCCCTAATTTGTAACTTAACCCGAAGACGACATAAACTTTACCTACCTATATCAAATGTTTGCTTAGTTTCGTTATAATCACGCTTCTTTCTTTTGTGGGGGATAACAAAATTACTAATAGCTATATATCATTATGCGCCATTTAATTCGAAAGATCATTATTTTCATTGTATCTCGTCGTTATTCGAAAATTACAATGAAAATTAGGAGCACAATTTTTTATACTAAACTACGAAATTTTATTTTCTAGATCATTGCTTATTTTCTTAACATGAGTTCACGGTGTTAAAGAAACAAAATACGTCGATTGGCAAAATAGCATAGATATGAATTTATTCTATTTTGAATTGAAAATATTACATGTGCAGCCAGTTTCTAGGGGAACCCTAGTACCTCGAAACTAAAAAGGGGAATCCTTAAGGGATCACTTAAATAAATAAATAAATATCTTGGGACAACTCATACACGGCTATCTGATCCCAAGCTAAGCAGAGCTTGTGTTATGGTAACCAGACAACTGATATACATACTTATATCCTTATCCTTACTATCCTTACTAATATTATAAAAGTGAAAGTGAGTTTGTTTGTTTGTTTGTTACCTCTTCACGCTTTAATGGCTCAACCGATTTGGATGAATTTTTGTACAGAGATAGTTGGGAACCAGGAGACGGACATAGGCTATAATATTTTTTTTGAAAAAAGTGGGATGTGAGGGAGAAAGAGGGAAGACAAGGGAAAACTTAGCGTTGCTATTACAAATCAATAAGGCGCAAGGGGAACTGTGTTACCCCAAATTTAACGCGGGCGAAGCCGCGGGCGAAAGCTAGTAATTTATAAATACATACATATTATAGATAAATCACACCCAGACACAGAACAAACAATCATGCTCATCACACAAAGTTTGTCCTGGGTGGGAATCGAACCCACGACCTCCGGCTCAGCAGTCAGGGCCACTAACCACTAGACCAACAGACCCGTCAAAAACTTAATTGTCTGTCTGTCTTTCTATTAAGACCCTTTACCTCCTGAACGCGTGAAAGTTTTGAGTTGAAGTTTAAACCATATCTGTGATTTCTTAGAGCTGTGAACAAAATGAACTCTCTAAGACTTAGAGAGTTTCTTTTTTCACAAGCCCTGACTCTCAGACTGTATAGACTTAGAATCTAAGTCTAAAGTTATGGCCGTTTATGTCGCAAGTTTGTACGGAACCCTCGGTGCGCGAGTACAACTAAAAAGTGGCTGGTTTTTAAATTAAAAAAAGAAGAATTTCGTTAAGTTCATGCCGTGAAGTCGTGCAAGGACCTCTGACCTGTATTCTGATAAGTAATGTTATTTTATTTTGATGAGTTATAAATTGCTTTTCAGTGAATAGATCTCCCGCGCTACAATACGAAATTACTTCTATATTCCTACAATGTCTGAAGCCGGAGCTGAAAATGGAAATAATTTTGAAATATACCTAATTAAAATATATGTATAGATTTTTTCCAGCTATGTTGATGTCGGCTTTTAGTCTAACCGGATACAGCTGAATAACAGTATTTTAGTAAGATGATGGAAATTACTTAAAATGCCAAACTCGTAGAAAAAATTTGGGTTGAATCTATTTAGATTGCTACCGACACGCGCAGAAGAAACGTGAAAGAGAAAGAAACACTGAAACGTGTGCAGCTCATCCGTTGAAGTCGCAGCGTTTCATCAACGTTACGCACCGGCAACACCCGTGTGTCGTCAGCCTTACTATGTAGCACAAATAGCATGTGTCATGTAACCGCATGTTTCAGATTTAATCGGCGCGGTCTCATAACGTCCATAAACAAAACGTCCCGTTGAAACGACGACTCGTTAAACTTTTAAGCGACTCCTAACTTCCGCGTCATAATCGCAAGCATTTTGTTACATATGTATGTACATCTGCATCGTTATATAAACTCTCTTTAAGGGTCTTCGCCCACGACTGCGACTGTTTGTGTGAGCGTTAGTCGTATTTACAACTTGCATCTGAAGTTGTCTAAACGTACCAGCTTTTGCCCGCGGTTTTGCTCGCGTTAAATTCGGGGTAACACAGTTCCCCTTTCCTGATTTACAGGTACCTGCTACGTGTAGTTTTTGCCATTGCGCCTTATTTATTGTAATAGTAATGCTAAGTTTTCCCTTTTCTTCCCTCTTTCTCCTTCTTATCTCAATATATATAAAAAAGCCTATGTCCGTCTCCAGGGCCCCAACTAACTCTGTACTAAAATAAAATAAAAAAAGGCGTGAAGACGTAACAAACAAATAAACAAACTCACTTTCGCTTTTATAATATTTGTAAGGATGACATATTTGAGAGAACATCGCTGTAATAAGCGATTCTCACACGATACCGCCCTTCCGCGCGTACTACCATAAAGTCTTCGCCGCCTACGCCCCTCCCGCGCGGACGAACGGTATTGTGTTAAAATCGCCTTCGCGATACGTGACGGTTACTTGAGCGTTTCGCGTTTGCATGACTGCAAACAGTCGCAGTGTGTGGTGTCTTTAACAACAACTGAAGGAATTCATCGTTTTACATGAAGTTAGTAGTTTTGTTTTTAAACCAAGACTTTTTAATGTCAACCGATTCTTAACCTCGATCTCGCTTGATGGAAAGCGATGCATGAGCTCTACAATGGAACAAGACTTATCGTCGCTTAATATCAAGTGAGTTGTGACCAAACGTTTATAAAATACGCATGCCCAGAAATATAAATACTGCATACCCATTGTGTCTTATTTAAATATAAATGTCCTGTGGATTAAATACAGCCTTTTTTAAATTTCTTCCTTTAACTTTAGATTCTTCCATGGGTGTAATTGCTTTTCTTAACAAGCACCGTAACGTCAAAAAATATATGTTAGCATACTCTAGAGCGTAAAAAAGATTATTAATTTATTTATTTTTTCAAGAAAAATATAAAAATTAGTGTCTCAAACAAAATCCAGAGAGAATAATTTGTTCGTAAATATTTTCTTAGCTTCTATTCTTAAATATACTATCCAAGAAGACTTAGTCGAGCTTTAGGCAAAGGTCAGATGTTCAATCTTCCTAGAAGTTTATTTATTTGTAACAATTCTACGAAGAAGAATCTAGAAGGTTCTACGTCAAATAATAATATACATAATTCTATGTTAAAGTTTATTTAACACTTTTTTTGGGGTGGGAAATCATCAAATACTTCTTCCGCTCTGACCGGAGCCGGGGGGTGTCAGACTTTTACTGACTTAAACCCACCCATGTTCCTTCTATTGCCCTTTATGTTCCGGGGCCGCGGTATCACATCCGAACAACCCGCAACACCGGAGGATATTTAACATTACCTTTTGGCACACTTGTATTGTAAATTATATTAATTTTTTGTTTTTTTTTTAATGTTAGAGGATCACTTTTCTATCCTGTTATGCGTACAGACGAAGATATGAGAAATCTTAAAAACTAGTTAGATTTTGGTATTGTATAAAATGAAAAATATGTTTCTTTTGGCATTGACAACCTGCACTGAGACAGAATTACGTTTTAGGGCCTATGCACACCACGTTTTCTAAACGCGCCGTCGACGCGCGTTTTGGGAACGCGCGTCGCCGGCGCGTTTTTATCCTGCAGAGCAGTTTGTTGTCGTTTGTATCGATACAAACGCGCGGCACCGGCGCGTGTGTATCGCTACACACGCGCGTTTGCATCGCGTCTGTATCGCTACACACGCGCGTCTGTATTTATACAGGTGTGCAAAGGTCTACAGGCTGCGTCTGACTTGCGTGCGTATCGCGTCTGTATCGCTACAAACGCGCGTCGACGGCGCGTTTAAAAAACGCGGTGTGCATAGGCCCTTAAAAACAACTGAATGAATGAATGTTTAGCATGTTTTATGTGTTGTGGCCAAATAGACATACATAGATTTAAATCTCAATCATGTTTTTGTGTGTCTCACTGCTGGACAAAAGCTTCCCCTCCCCTTTCTCCTTTCAAACCTCTCTCTTGTGCGATCTCTGGCCATGTTCGTCACGCAAACAAGATCGTCACACCTCGACGGCGATTACCTATAACGGATGTCAATAGAAGTCATGAAAATTATAAAAAAAAAACCTGATAAAATAAAAATAATGCATTTTACTTACTTCAACATTCAGCTAGATGCATAGATTCATTCTAAAATTATGGTAATATTACATGTGAAGCAGGTATTTTCAATTTAAAAATTGACGTATTTCGTTATATTGATGTCGCGAACTCGGGCTAGGGCATCCAGAGAGCATCATTCTATTTATAAAACGACGTGAGCACTAAAGTCTTATTAAACCACACAATTGATATCGGAGCGAATATGAACCTAATAGGCCTAGCAACTAGGGTTGCCAAGTACTGTTAAGACAGTAGATATTATACTGTTTTTATGGCGTTATACTTTTTACTATTAAACAAAACTATACATAATACTGTTTCACTAGTATGGATGGACCTTTTCAAAAAGTAAACGTAAATGGTGTAAAGCACAAAAGGTATGTGATTAATACATTAAAACAAAGTCCATTATTTTTAAAATAATTTTTATTTTCCTTCCCAGAACTCAATTTACTTTTTTACAGTTAAAACAATTTGCCAACCCTAAGTTACAAAACCGATTTCCTAGAAATCTTCTAACAGGCGGGGTATTGACTATGTCAATATATCGAAGCTTCAAAATTCTCGAAATATTAAATTGTTGAAACGCAATGCCAAAGACTAAAATACCACGAAACGAATACTAAGCCTTACAGTATTTCAAAGAATATAAATAAGAATGACGTAGTGATGTAACATCAGACCGTAAAAATGGCACATCAGTTTTTAATAAACTAATAACAAAATAAAACCTGTGTGTTTCTGTTCTGTGTTAAATGTTTCATACAAATACCAACATGTAATAAATTGATTGGTTTTATTTCATTTAAAGTTTATTTTCTTATTTTAAAAAGCAAACAGTTTAGTTCTGGCTTCGTATTCTTCTCAGCTAACCCTTGTAATTGATAACACAGGGTGCAGAAGGGCCTGCCATGGCCTCCGCCTGCCGGGGTTGCGGGTTGTTCGAAAGAGATACCGCGGCCCCGGAATGTAAAGGGCAATGAAAGGGACATGGGTCGGTTTTAGTCAGTACAAGTCTGACACTCTCCCCCGCTCCGCCCAGAGCGGGGTAAGTTATTTGATGATATCCCAGCCCAAAAAAAAAGGGTACAAAAGAAATACTTTAACCGCCGTCTTTTAGAGCCCGCCATATTGCATTTAGAAAAACGTCATTATTTCAGCGCATTCGATTAGTATAAGTGTTTTAACATTCTGTAGCAAGATTTGCCCTAGCCAAACACACCGAACGATAAAAATTGCAAGTTAAAAAAAGACGTAAATGAGTTCTAGTTGGTAGACAGCCGTCCCTATACATAAATCTACCTATAGTCTCTTTATTTTTTAAAGTTTAAATGATCGCATTGTAACATTGCTAGGCTTTACTCTATCTGCTTACACATTGAGAGCGATCAAGTTTCTACAATAGCTACAAGCAAGCAACTAAACATATAGGTACCTGGAGACCAACAAAACAAAGTTCGGAGTGTGCGAGTTGTGGTCTGACGTCCCACAAAGTCCAGTCGTTAACATGGACCACAACATTTTTGTCCGCAATTAAACATTATCACAGGTTGACTACGATGACGGAATTAAGGGGTAGATATATGACTTTTTTATGATTTTAAATCACGACGTCTAAATGGGTAGTCTGTAAGTTTTGAAAAAAAAAAACTAGAATGTTTCCTTAATAATTTGAAATGTGAATATTTTTCGTAAAACATTGAAAATATGTTTTTAAAGTTATTTCTAACGAGGGCAAAAAAGGGCTGGTCAGGCAAAACCAATGGGCGTATTTTTATGAAGCTTTTACAATCTACACGATAATTTAACTGTCAATCTTTTGAAATATGGTTTTTATTCGTAGTGTGTTCGATAAATGTTGGTGGATTTTTATTCGAATAATTTCCGGTCGAGAGTGACGCCAACTCCTCCGCAGTTGCTCAAGGTCGCTGGCATTTAGTGTCGCCTTAAAGCAGGATTGTTTTAATCTAATCCAGTGTGGGAAAAATATGACGCGAGACATCCTGTATAGCTCGGTCTCTTTCTAACACTGGAATGAGCAATCTTGCATTAAGACGTCATTGTAACCCCAATGGTATACTGTGAAAAACGTGCTCACTTTAACTCGGTCACCCTTTAATGCTCGTTTTGTAGAGCAACAACAGACCAAACGCGTTGCGACAATGCATCGCGAAAGTCGTCGACGTTACCCGAAGACTGCAGTAGATTTTCTGTCTAGTAAACCGACAGTTTTTTATCGTTGTGTGTGTATCACTGAGACTAGATTCACTCTGCCTTAATCTAGCAAAGGTCATTCAGAAGTTAGAATTTGTAGAAGCTGGAGGTGAGTGTCATTGGGTTTTCCAAGAGGAATTTCAACGTTACAGCCGCGAAGTCCGGATATGTGCCCGGTTGATGGCAATGGGGTCTCCCCCTATATTACTTGGGACTTAAACATAACTAGCGAAATGTGGGTGTACTATTCGGTACTATTTAGGTTCACCATTTCAGAACCCTTCAGCGATCATATTATGTTTTGTTCCAGTATTCAGTTGTTACGGTATCAATAACAGAATGTTATCATGTGAACGCAGTCTCTATATTGTAGAAAACGTGCATTCCGATCCCATGTGAACGCAGTTTTACGGCGCTACGTCAAACCACATTTATGAGCTTTCAAACGCATCCCGGAACTCCCCGCAAATGTTTTCGTCTTGTGTTGTTTGAGGAAGCACGTCGAGCAAGTGCGGTGGTTTACTTTCATACTTGATACCAACAAACACTGCTCGGTTTTAATTTAAATATATTTTAAAGTTAAGCGTGTAAATGTTTAATTAAGCAAAATAAATGTTGGTATTGTTGGGAATTGTTTATAATAATAGTTTGCTTATGTTAAATTAAAGTTAAAATGTGCTGAGTTTGTATCATGGCTACCTATATTTTCAGCTTAGCATTCTATTAATTTGAGTAGGTCTGTAACGTACGTAGGTATATATTTTAAGATGAAAGATTTTGGTTTTAGAATATAAAACATCTGGGACAATGTAATCCCCTATACATAAATACCTTCAGATTTTGATTGTGCAATAAAATCACAAGCAATACATAAGTATAATCTGCTCAAATAAATCTTTACAATCTAACAGTCCCATAATTCAGCTAATAACATTTTTATGTGAGTTATAATATATTTGGCGTTGACTTGAATGTAATTCTAAGGCGGCTGACAAAGACGACGTCAAAATAACCCGCGGCCTGAGCGGATATTGATGAAGGAGGACCACCCACTGGCCACTGGGCACTACTCTGTATAGAATAACGTCCCTATATTTATTTTTAATATTATGTCGACAGATATGGGATTTCAGCAGCGGTTGAGGATGAACTACGTGAACTACGTGAGTGGTTATTTATAAAGCTACTGTTTATAGATTACTAGCTGTGCCCACAGTACCCAGGGGTTTCACCCGCTGCTCAGTTAGGGGCATGAAAAACAGATGTTAGCCGATTCTCAGACCTACCCGATATCCACACAAAATTTCGTTCAAATCGGTGCAGCCGTTTTGGAGGAGTAGGTATGGGAACGAAAATTGTGACACGAGAATGTTATATCTATATTAGATATAACTATTTTAACAACGACTTCAAAGCCTTTGTATTCAAAGAAGTAGACGAAAAGAAAAATACATTGAAGATGAAGAAAAAGAAAAGAGAAGGTCGGCCGCGTGCCCAATGGAATTTCCCAGCAAAAATGACGAACTTCAGTACAAACTTTCTTTCCAGAAATGCTTCTAATTTTGAAAGTCCACCGTTAAAAGAAACTCTTGTGCAAAGATTCGGGTTTCTAGACTTAGCAGTTTAGATAGTGTGTTATCTATTAGTAAGTGACTTTCAGATTCTGATTTTTAATTTATTTGACTAGAACGAGATGTCGCTTACGTTACTGAAAAGAAATAATTGGTCCAGGAATTTGACAGGAAGATTCCTGTCCAAATTCATTCAATTCACTAAGGCACTTCCAAACAGAATATAATTACAAAGCTACTTAGGCAAAAATCATAATATAAATCCAGAATAAGTTTCAGAAAAGTCCTGTGTAACTTCATAACGATAACATTCTTATAAAAACTTGGGAGTTTCAAGAAGAGTGGTCGGAGTAAGTTTTTCTTTTGTCCTCTTCAAATCTTTTGTGACTATTTTTATATGAAATGCTTACAGATTAATTCCTATTAATATAAAAGAGGGTAATTTAACTTTTATTACATGACCACTGCAGTGAATAGGTTGGTAGCTAGCTAAATAACTTTCACAAGAAACAAGCAGTTCCTGTGTATCAAAATCTTATTATAAACAACCAACCTCCCGGCTTGGCACGGGTGCAATGTAGATACTATATAATACACATATCCCTTCCTTGAGACAGCCTATCTATTTAAAAAAATCCGCATCAAAATCCGTCGCATAGTTTTAAGGATTTAAGCAAACATAGGGACAAACAGACAGCGGAAAGCAACCTTGTTTTATATGTAGTGATTCCGAAACTTCCGCACAGGTATTTCATGTCGGTAATTTAGGTAGGAATTGCGCTTTTTTAGGAAAAATTAATTTATACAGTGTAGGTTTGACTGTATAGGTAGACCTATACCTACACTACCTACACGCTCAAAATGTGTGGAAAAAATGCATTTTTTATTACCAATCAACAAATTCTATGATGTAGCGGTTCGGAATGATAAACTGAACACGTGATAATTGATTTGCGTCGATGTCACTTCCTGTATCGTTTTCCCTTAACTACAGTACCCTGTGTTTATTTAAAAAAAAAATGACGTAGGTCATTTTCGTGGTTTGTTTTTCTGTGTAGGGTGTAATGTCTTCTTGAAGTCGATGTGCTTTGGCACTGTTTAGAGTCCTATTTAGGTTATCAGCAGTACAACGTTATGTAGATATGGTAATGTATTTCTCGTTAGGACAAATGCTACATCTTGACTTGTCTTCTTAAACAGTGAGATAAAGAATCTGTCACTTTTGAAATTCACCTGGGTGTTTTACTTTCAGTTTGTGCCATGTTAATAAACATCAAAAAACCGTCATTCAATGCGATTTTGATACGTATATAGAATATAGCAACTTTTCTACTGAGCCCCCATTCAACAAAAACGAAGCCATAACTATGTATTCAAATTATTAAACATCCTGTACGTACAAAGTTATTCAAACGGTCCAGTCCGGTTTATTTCGGCATCGCGGTGGATCATGATCGTGTAACTGTGTGAAGAGGTGTCCTCCTGATGGTGTCATGTTCCCGCTCGCCGCGCCGCTGTCCGCCTGACACGACAAATTGCCGGCTGGTAATTGGCGGCCGGCTGTCGCGATGTAAAGCCGCTGAATTGGGTTATATTACTTTTATAGTGAAAAATTGCACGTGCTTCACATCCAGCCTATTGTGGTACGTCGTTATTGCTGAAAAGCGTTTTTAATTTTTCCCAGAGTGACGGCAAATGGTACACAACTACACGCGCTGTGCATGTAATTGTATGCATAAGTGTTCACATATTTTGTTGAACATTTCACGCGCAATTTTGGGGAACACTTTGGAAAATTAAAAATAAACAGAGCACATGCTGTTGTTAGTATTTCCACAATTTTAGTGAAATGAAACAACAAACTTTCTGTAAAGTCGGCAGACTTCCTCTAGTGAAATCGTAACGTACAAAATCTCGTCTACATAAGTACTAAAGTGTGATCAACGTTAATATTTGCTTCCAAAAGCACATACCAAACACATAATCTAATTAAAAAGCAAAGTAGGTGCACGCCACAGCGCAAACAAAATTTACTCCAGCAAAATGTTCGAGTGTCTGACATGTTTAACCTACATCGTACGTACGTTATTTACCTCGCACAAATCTGGGAAAAGACGACGCTAAGAAATTGAAACCACATTGAAAATCTGCAGCAAGCATCTGCGCTCCAAGTGTTTCGGCCATATTATGTAGAAGTGAGCGGAATAAGCCGTACTTTGTTACAAATCCGGGACTTGGGTTGGATTTGCCGGTGTCCGTTTTGTGCTTGTTATTCCAACGCTGCCAGACCGGGCGCAAGCTTAAGTTTAGCTCATACACTCGAGAGAAACTCTCTCCCTACTGAATGAACCAAATCGAGTTCTTAGCGATACATTTTTTGTGCGGTTACAAAAAACGGTTCCCTTCCCACCCCCCGAATCAGGAGCCATTGAAAGATATTTGCACAAAACGCCTTATATTCAAAAAATCAAAGATATCGGCAAAAGCTGATTTGATCGATCCGATTTCCTTATCCCGTCTGAACACTAGACCGTGTCTAAGAACGGGAATCGGATATATCCTTTGGATATCACAGACGATTACTGAATTACTCAGCACCGACGCCAAAAGCCTATTTGGATTTTGTAATTCAGCTTACAAAAATATTGACTAAGAACATCCAATAGCGAACTTAGTTCTTAGGTACCTACCTACTTGCGCTTAAGTAGAGGAGATCAGGCGGTCGCTTCGTTGTTGCGCGGCCGTGTAAGACCAAAACTTGATCTACATAGAATTAGTTCTAGTCCAGTACATCAACTGTAAGACAGCTTAACCAAGACGAATTATATTTGTAAAGGTAGAATCTTTATTCTATCTTGGTATGTATTTATTAGCTTCTTATCCATTACAAAACAATCCCTTGAAACAATGCTCGCGATATTGTAGCTTTTGTCTAACGACGTTGTGAACGCATCGTCGCAGAGGTTCTCGGCTACATCAAAGTGAAATGCAATCCTTGTGGAGAGAAGGTACACTGGCAGGTGCAAGCTTAACTCCGGTGCATTTCCGGTTCGGAGGAAGAACATTACCTCTTACATTGTCGTGCTAAGGAGCTTAAATTTTAGACAGGTAAGTACTTTGCACTCACTTGACGAAAATGAATTTATAATCGAATGAACCGAGGAGGTAAAGGTACGCTGATTCCGTAACTTTTTAAAACAAACTCATAACGTAAACAACAATATTTAAAAAAAAAACTTACATTGCTATGTTCTACATTGTCTGCAATCTCCAAAATAGTTCATAAAAATATCGACATTTTATAACGCAAAATTTCACTAGTTTCGTGGTAGCGCAGCCGTTGAAAAAGGAAACTCGCTGACTTAGTCACTCAAGGGAAAAAATAAAACGAGGAGCGGGCCTTAACGACCGTCAGGGGATGTCATTAGCTGATGTCCACTGCCGCATGATGCGAATTAGACTCATCTCGAATGTAAGTGAGGATACTTCAACACGACGCCGTGGGTCACAGCCTTCAGTATGCTGAACTGGCTATAATTGCATTTTTATGGAACAGCTACTGCTTCCTTCGTCGCCCGGGGGCATGTTTGTTCTATTAACTGTTGCGCATACTAAATCGCCTTCTGAAGGTAACTGATCCATGCCTGAGGCATCGCAGGGCCGTTATCTGAAGGTAGAGCTTGTCTGTTGTTGCCAGGCTTTGGTTCTACTAAAGATTTTTAGGGAAAACTGTGATTAGTGCGACATGATGAGTCAGCAGTATCTGCCCTAGGCCGAGTTACTTGATTCTAACCTCATAAATAAGGGATTTTAACTATCAGCAAACAACATTCTAATCTGAACGTGTCAGGCCTTAGTAACTCGATCACCCACTGATTGTATAAAAGTTCTCTTCGTCTGAATTATTTTGATAGTAAAAATAAAATAACCATAGAATAAAAACTTATTTACTTTAATAACAATCATGGCTGATTACCTAATGTATTAAAAAATAAGAAACTAGCTTGCAGGTAAACTTAATGTCAATTAAATACCTTTAGAATCCATGGCGCCTTATTTATCTTCCTAACATTTTCATTAATGCAATTCATTCTTAAAATAAACGCGGGGTTCCCGCTGAGTAAAAAGAAAGTTAGGAAGGTATCAATCCATTACGGTCGGTCTTTTTACTGCGGTTCTACATCAGGAATTCATTACCTCCCACAACCTAAAGTTTTTCATGCCCGCACACTATGAAAGAACAAATTATATTGTTAGAGTATTCTTATCACGGACAGCAATTTATTACAGAAGTATTTGGCTCAATTCCAATTGCGGCAGCCCTTGGAAACTTTTAATTGGCTACTCTAACAAACAATTACTGAGGGAGTGTAACTCTGTCATTGCACTTTGAAATTAAAAACAAATCTACTCCTAAATTGAAGGGCGGTCCTTTGAACCAAACAGTGAGGAAGAAGCGCTTCTAGCAACTGGCCGTTGGCATCTAGCTAATTTTATTTGCTGAACCTAACGCTTTTTGGACACCGAAACTGTACAGAATGTTAAACATCAGGCTTATTTAGTGTTACAAAATCAGCCAAGAAAATGGGGTTACCTACCTAAGCTTTTCTCAACGTAGGAAATTAATTACGGTGGTAAACTGCTGAACGTTAATTACGATTACCAAGTAAGTAATTAGTAGTTAGTAAAGGTGTTATGTATAAAGAAACTACAGTAGACTAAGCCGGGCAATGAATCAAAAGCTAACCACACGCTGTCCGTGAATGAGATTTTCATGGAAAGACTTTACATTCTTCAAACTTTTCGAAGGAACGACAGCATTATGCGGAAACCTCCTTCGTTCCCTGTGTTCCCGAAAACATTCACTCAAAATGACCTGAGCGCAAAGAAAAAAAAATTACCACCCTCACTAGACAAGAACTGTCCCCAAATTCCTTTCTTGCAACTATTTTCATGGATACGTTTGGTTCCATCGGTTGCTAACAACAATCAGATGGATCGCCGCGAATTCTAATAAAAAGTCGTACATACATTATTTGGGAAATGGCTGAACAATCGACTGCTGCGGTGCGTGTCATGGGTTCGATCCCCGGACGAAACATTTATATGACCTACAGGTTGTTCCGGGTGTGGATGTTTGTTTATGAGAGTTTAAATGTTTGTGAACGCACCCACGATACTGGAGAAATTCCTAGTGTGGGA
The DNA here is from genome assembly GCA_958449745.1 of Ochropleura leucogaster. Taxonomy (NCBI): domain Eukaryota; kingdom Metazoa; phylum Arthropoda; class Insecta; order Lepidoptera; family Noctuidae; genus Ochropleura; species Ochropleura leucogaster. The sequence continues at coordinate 11,964,183 of OY288204.1, read as the reverse complement.
AAAACTTTAAAACAATATATGTAAAATAAATAATTAATTATTATTTAGGTACCTACTCTGAAGATATGAAATAAACTCAGCGAGCAGAAGCAAAACTACAATAATGCTATTAATTTTACCTGCATCATATAAGTAGCAAAGCAAAAGTTACCCCACGTAGGTACTTATTTCCCGTATGGAAGAGGAAAGTTCCATCCTATTATAAAGTGCAAGAAGCATCCATTCTGTGTACCTAAGTCACGTAACGCAAATAACGTATTGGGTTTAGATAGGTGGGTAATAGTGCAAAATAGCCCATTACATTAGCGCACTTAATACAGTCCTTTCAGTTTTTTTTACCTCTGCATTCTAACATCAACCTTGACGGGACAAGAATAAAGATTACTTTAATTTAGACTGACGTCAGATACAGCAACCTAATAGATATGTACCTTATTAATATAACAAGAAGGATCACTGTGGTTTACAAAGTGCAGCCAACTTAGGGGTAACGTAACTGTGAAGGGATTGTACAACTCACACGTGAGAATAAATAGCCCGTTCTGCAGTTAAATCCTCCTTTCTATTTTAGACGGAAATTCTGAATTAATTAGCTTTCTGTCAGTTTTGGTTTGGCTATTTATTTTTGCACCTTTTAGCGTTAGGTAACATAAGACTGTGTTGTATTGTATACGTTGCATCAAACAATTTCGATTTTTCGATTCGATGTTTACACATACCCATTATAATATCGATAAACAATTGTTTTTTTTTTTTACAGTAACAGCCCGAGCCGAGGATAGTTTGGGAGCTTCCCTGAAAGAATGGAATGGGATCTTTTACAATAAAATATCAGATTAAATTTGTGTGACTTTAGAAACGCACCCGCAACCAACCACAGAACACAAATACCCTGAAGCCGCCAACGAGGCTATTAACATTCCTAAAATAAGTCCGGTTTGCGGTGATTGTGCTACCTATAGGTCACAGATCCGGCTGTTGCCTGCGGAAACCATGATTCGAATTTTGGGTCGTCCAATCCGAACTAAATAAAGGTCATTGACCGATAAGAATGTAATCATTAAGCCATTATGAGTAACACGCACTACCCGCTTAAACTTTGCACCAGTGTAAACCTAACCGTATTCATTTAAACTTCATGGAAATGTAAAAAAAAAAACATTGTAGGCACTACAAGCTACTACAAGAGTGACTCATACGACATCAGATGGTATCGGGCCGCTTACAATCCATTAAATCTGTTTTTATGGAGTGACTGTGTTTGACAATTGTTTCTTATAACCCATTGCCTTAGCACTGGGAAAGGCATGGTAAATAGTGTAAAAGAACGTAATCTGTTAAAGTTTATAGCAGTGTCCTTCGTTGGACTATGCATCTGGGTCTAACAGTACACGTACGCCGGGCAAACGAACAAGTAAAGTAAAGCAACAAACAAATTAGTAATTTCTTCAACGCAAGAGTAGCGTTCCCTTTTCACTTTCTGTTCGATATATCATAAATTTGTGTCCTCTAGTCTTCTTAGAGTCACATATATCTGATAAGGATAGCCACTTTTAATTTCCAGAAAGAATAAGAGGGAAAAGTATCTTTTTCGAAATTCGGGTTACGTTAGGAATGATACAACGGGTCAGGTTAGGAAGAGGGTTACGTTCGGAATAAATGTTATAGTTTTTTTCAAATTCCTAACCTAACCCGCGACCGGGTCAGGTTTTCGGGTCAGGTTCGGAATAAACCTGCAGGCGTCTATACATACAAAGGTGGACTCAGTGCCTTGCGCATTTCCTACCAGTCAACCTTAGGGAGATGCAGAGACAAGAACGTAGTAGGTGAAATATGACAGAAAATTAAAAAATATATAAATATACTTTCTATATAGGTCGGTATGTACCTATATTGTCTCCATATGACAATATACAAAAGTAAAGACAGGTAAAACTACAAAATATGACTATGAAAATATACCTAAATTTTTAATAGAATCGCATAAAAACATCACACAAATAAAGATAGGTCATATTTTTAGTCCTGTAGGTATAGAAAACTGCTGTAAATAACTAAAGACTACCCTTAAAAAAATACTAAAGTACTTATTACAACCATTTACCTATTTTCAGCGATTTCCTACTCGACATTTGCCGAGTTTCTTCGTGCCTCGGAAAGCACGCTAAGCCGTTGGTCCCGGCTGTCATTTATAGATCTTTGACAGTCGTTACAGATAGTCACTGTTCCGAAAGTTTGACAACCAGTCTTACCAAGGGGTATTGTATTACCCAGTACTAACTGGGTTGTGGAGGTCAGATAGGCAGTCGCTCCATGTAAAATACTGGCATTCAGCTGCATCCGGTTAGACTGAAAGCCGACCCCAACATAGTTGGGAAAAGGCTAAGCAGATGATGATGTTGCTGGATTTGCCACTTTTCCACAGATCATTAGAAAAATAAATTAAACTAAGTAAATATCTAAGTAAAATAATCCATGAAGTTTTTTTGAAACTACTTACTTACCTAAGTTCCAAAGCTCGATGGCAAAATTATGCAAGCAGCGACATCTAGTAGTAACCGTTTGATTCAAACATAATAATAAATAAAAGACGCTACTTGCTTTTACTATGAGTTTTTATTAATACCGTGTATAATATTCACAAATGTCGCCGTAAATTATGAGATTTAGGTATTATTTGCTAACAGAACTTTTATCAATAAGAGACATCTATTGAAGATGGCCTAAATCACGTTGCAGATCAACTCGAGTTAGGATAGACGGCATATCATCAAAATTTAACTTGATAGTTCCAGCATTTACCGTTATTTACTCATTTTGAATACAAGATTAGATAACAGGTGATAATAAAAAACTTGAATTTAGTAATGTTTGCCAATTTCGAAATAAGTTCAATATGAAACGTCGAACTTTTTGAAACACGTGTTTTCGGCGCGCACATGCCGCGCCTTCCCGCCCGGCTTGCCTCGCCAGCCTGTCGCTTGTTGATTATGTAACGACAGTACCTACTATGTAGGTCTCATAAAATTACTTAACAGCCCGTTATACGCCCAGTTACATAACCACGACCTCGACTCATTTATTTTACGTAACCAAGAATAAAAACATATCTACCTTATGAATGACTAGGTGAAACACATTGTTAAAAAAAAACAAACATTACTTCACATGTATATTTAATATGGGTTTATAATAATTTATGAAAAAATTTAGGTATAAGACAAATTTTGGTATAAGAGTTGGTATCGAAGTTCTAGGTACAACCTAGAAATTTAATAGGACTACAAATACATTAAGTAGAGTAGAAGTATAAGATAAAGACTTAACAATTAATGGTCAGCTTATTGTTAACCTGAGTTACAGTATTACAATAGCAATTAAATTACCTAAGTCACTTCTAAGTTAATGACTTCAGTGTCATTGTTCTCTTCAGCTGGAGTCGCCACATTACCCTTAAACTTCTTAGCTTGAGTAGCCTCGGAATCATTTGATGCTTCGTCTTTAGATAGCTCATTCAAGTTATATTTCTTATATGTAAAGTAATTGTCCACAATGCTTAACAAACATATACCCTTTATAATTTCCACTATTATACAGAGTCCAGGATTCTTCAAATCAGCTTTGTTGTTGGCATTCTTCAAGACAACCATCTCAGCTAGCTCCTTGATGATCAAGTCTCTGCAGACACTGCTGTTGAAGCGCTTATTAAAGATGATGGCAAATGAAGATGACTGTTTCAGGAAATACTTATCAAAAAGCTTGCCGGCACACTCCATTATGTCTGGTAAATTAGCTTTACAGGTTGCCATTATTGGAAGCAGACGTAACACATGCCGTGTCTTTGAGAGCCTTGTTGTCACCAAATCTTTGATTATGGCTGTGGTCAGCTCTTCTGGACTAGGTAAATTTGTTTTGACAAAAATGCAGTTAGATGCACCTGTTTCTACAACCTGGAATCTTTTATGCCTTAGAGACTTCTGAGAATCTTTTTTCAAGGAATCCACTTCGCGCCTCAGCATGTCTCCGATGTCAGTCTCGTCCTCGGACTCACTATCTGACCTGTCTTCCGGCGCGGCGGACTCTGGTACCGCCGACTGCTGTTCCAGCCCGAGGTCTGGATACAGCTTCCCAGCATACTCGTTCAGCAGGTTGTACACTTCTTTCACGCAGTCTTTCTCTCTAAAGTTACACGTGCAAAAGAAGCCCCTGAAGCCGGGTTCCAAGAAATATTTGTTTCTTCGTTTACGAAAGTAAAACTTTTTCTTCTTCCGAGTATCGCCCATACTGTAGACTAGTAAGCACAAAGTGCAGTTACAATATGGTTATGATGGCGGACTGTGATGATATAACGAAATATTATGTGTTACGTATTGAGTCGAATTTATGATTAAGAATTCAATAACACAACAGCATCAACATCCGTAACGTAATGTCACTGAAATGTCAGCATAAAATGTCAAAATAGATAATTGCTAGTGTTGCTACCATGATCGAATAACTAGAGACTAGTAGAGTTTATTTAACATAATTGTGAGCAATCGACTAAAAATATTGTAAACGCCTTGCGACCCGCTATACATTCTCAGTTACCAAGTGCTGCTTATTATGCTGGCAAAAAATCTCGTACTTTCGTATTAATTTCATTAATTTAATAATACAATCCAAAATTGAGACCAATTTTGAGGACCTTTGGATATCACTGATTTTTATCCCATTCTCTTTACAATGGTTCTGGGATCTACTCTCAAAGCCCGTCTACGAAGATACGGGCCCGCTCGATACTTTAAAAACACTTCAGGGAGTAGGGACAGCTGTCCAATCGAGTTGTCATTTATTTTTAGTATCGCCGCTAACACTGATCTTAAGAGTAGAAAACTACCCTACATTCCTTCGGCCGAAACTACGGAGCTCGTATGTACATGGAGAGTTGACCTCTTGGTACCAAATCAAAAGCAGGCCGAAACTTATTTAGTATCGAAGATGCACACATTTCAATATCTTTTTTCAAAGAAATATTTTAAAATGTAATTAAGATCAAAAATGAATAAAGGATTAAAATAAAAATATAATTACGTATAACATATTTTATTTTCACTAAATTCGTTTTACAAAAACAGCACCTATTTTCTATGTACAACTGCAATATTATAAAATAATTTTAGCACCTTATTTGAATATCCTTACATATCTTATATTAGAATAACAGTAACTATTAAAATACTAAAAGAATACTTTTTGTAAACATTTTGCATTGTTTTAAGAGCATTGTCCGAATTATTTTCAGTTGAAGCCAGTAACATCTTACGTTTATTTATTTATTTTCAAAATTTACAATATTTCGGCTTCATTATCGTAGGCAGGTTGGCGACGACCGGCTTGTTTCGCTTTGGGCACACTGTAATGCTGAAAAAATAGAATACAGATTGTAGAACATTCTTAATTTTAATATCTATGTTTTACATGTAAATAATTCTGAATTTATACACAGTCCTGGTGCTGTACTAGGACTGTTTTGCTATACTAGGATCGATAGGAAACAAAAGCAAAGTCACGAAAATAACAATACTTACTCAGTATTATATTCAATCGATGACAACTTCATGTACTCGACATAAATGCTAGGACTCTTCAACAGCCTCCAAGTCATAGGGTTGAACAAATTCGTCTCGTACTTCCACTCGACTATCACAAAAATAGGCGGATGGCCGGTATCCTTCACTGCTACCATTTTGGTCTCCAATACTCCTGGCTTGTAGAACTTTCTGCAATGGAAAAGAAATATAACATAAAAAGAGGTCGGGTTAGGTTGAAGTGTACGTAGTAGTACACCTACATTTCACCACTTATGTTTAAGTCCCATGTAATTGTGCACAAATCCAGTTTGATAGGATGCTATAGAAATTTCTGATGGAAAAACCCAATAACAATTTTACCGACAAAGGCATTGAAACTCATATTTGGCAGACGCTAGGAGGGCCAACAAGGCAGTCCTGACAATTAAAAAAATAATTATATATAGCCTAATCTTTTTATGGGCTAGCTTAGACAATGAGACTTTTGGTATTTTGGAAGGCCCCTTTGATCTCGTGGACACAGGCGCGACTGTTGAGTGCGGGTTTTTGGATTCGTGTTTTTTTCAGAGTGTTATTGGGTTTTTTTTCCTAAGGATTTACTCAGCAGCAGACACGTTTGGAAGTTGGGTGACAACACTGTGCCGCTGAGAGCTAGTGAAGACGTTAGTGAGGCCCAGGTCAGCAGATTGCTGTCCCATCGGACTATGAGAGTAAAAAAACAAAAAGTGGACAAGTGTTTGCGCAAACACTTGTGCATAAATGTCGAAATTCGGTTGGGAGTGTATCTTAATGAACTTACAGAAAAAAATACGAACCAAAAAGATAGAATTTGTATAATCTTTACTTGCGTTTTGTCACTTTAAGTTTAGTATTAGCTGTTGTATTTAATTATCAGTACTTTAAATAGGTAATACAATAGTTGTTTTCCTTAAATTGTTTGCACATTTCATGTACCGACGTTATAAAAAGAAACCACGATTAATATTAATAATGTAATATTTATACAAAATAACTAATTAACTATTTTCAAACTTTTTCCTTTATTTGTGGAAAGTTCCCCATAACTTATGTTTTACTTGCGAGTAGGCAAATAAATGGCCAATTTACAGCTGCAATGAACCGTAGACCTATTTCATGTCCATTAACATTTCACCTTGATACCGCACCAAGCATTCATGACTAAAAAGGACAATATACACATACAGACAATTTTTATTGCACAATAAAAACTTTAAATGGCTTTCACATACTTCTATTGTTTTATAAACATCAGTACGGTTATCAAGTTTAATTAAAAAAATCAAATGACCCGAAATTGAAGATACGAGATATAAATGCGGAACTACCAAAGACTAGGTATAGCTTATTCTTTTACCGAATGGCTGGTCTATCACCACCGAATGTAAGATTTAATTACATGTTTATAATAAAACACTGGCTGGTAAAAGTTTGTGTTGTCTTTTTTGTTTTCCGCATGGAAAACCATCAAACAACTTCCTCCGCTCGGGGCGGAGCGAGGGGAGGGGGATTGCCAGCCTTGTACTGAGTAAAACCCACCCATGTTCCTTCTTTTGTTCTTTATGGGCCGGTGCCGCGGTATCTCTTTCGAAGAACCCACAACCCCGGCGCAGGATACCCTAGCGCTTACATATGAATATTAAGTCTAAAATGTTTAACTTACTGCTCATTTTCCAAAAACATGTGATCACTCTTATTGTTGTTTCTATCGACTAATGTTATCGATAGCTTTCCTGATTCCGGGCCGTGAGTGATGCTCGCTGTCGTGTTCGCCACTTTCAGTACTACCTCGTAATGGACTCCTGTAACGTTAAATAAGTTAATTTTCCGCAAACACTGGCTTTGTATAGCTTAACAGAGCTATGCGTACAAGAAGAAAATATTAACATAGATCTAAAAGGGGATATTATGGACAAGCAGTACGTATAACATACTGCTGCATAGATTAGACAGAAGTTTAGCTATGGTACCCTCACATTTCATCAGTTGTATGGTCTTGTTAGACATCAATCCTATCCCAAGTTCTATTTCAAGTTTCAACAAATTGCGATCGTCAGTTATTTTGGAATCAGTGAAAATAAAGTAAATTCAATTTCAAAAGAAAAGTACTTACTGCAGTAAGGCTTAGCATTGCCTGTCAAAGCATATAGCGCAATATTAGAGTTGGTATCGACGAGACCGCCCGCTTGTAACAATTTGTATTTATTGTATGAATGATAGCCCATCGGTATACAATAGTGATGCTTGTCACAACGTGTACAGTTGCCAGCAATGAAGGCCTGAAAAAAATAGGTTTTGTTATACTGGAGACAGACAATTAAGTAGTAGAAATTCATTGAATTTGAGCAAAACTTTAATTTCTACATAGTATAACACCTTACAGCTGCTTTTTTATCTAATTTAACGTTTTGTAAAGTAAGCAATGACTTTGTCGGCCTACACTGTCCTCCCATATTTAAGTGCTAACGGTATAACATTACAACATTGTAAACCAAATTATTTAAAAAAACGAGTAACCATGGAGTTTGTTGTCGGTTCTTGTCCATAGAAAACGACCAACCTGAACCGTGCAACTTTTTCTCGACGTTTTATAAGAACCCATGTAGGCTTATATGTTGTAAAATATTTTTTATTTATTCCCCAAAGCGTAGGCAGAAGTTTATTCCACATTTCACCGGTTATTTCTAAAACAATGTAATAGGGGGCGAGCCTCTTTTATCCTATCTTAAATAATGTTATTATTGCACAGTTTATTATATATTGTAAACCGATATCCGGCTTGCCCAAAAAAAAATGTGACGTCAAACAACAACGTGACATAACAAATGTTTTTTCACTAGTTAAGATAACAAGAAATAATGCGTATTTCGTTTTTATCTGATCCCAATTGGCCTCTACGGTTATTCCTTTATCGAACATTGACTGGCCCATACGACCTCACGTGTGTATCTATTTTGGCAAAGAAAACGATTGCTGTATTCCTATAGAACACACACCTGCCTAAGCATTTTTTTTAATTACACCACCGTAGGTTTGACTTTGGCAATAGTTTTACTTAGGCACTCACAGTTTTTCATAGACACATATGAAACATACTAATAAGGTTTTGCAAGTAAGGCTCTAAGCCACACCTGACCCCTCCCCCCTGCGTTGCTTGGCCCACCTAATGCGTACCTCCTTACCTCCTCCTCTTAAGCCTTAGATGGTCCCTGGTATAAACAGACAACAGGTTTATCATCTTTCCCACCTTTTTCCAACTTCAGTTCAACACCAGTATTTCACATAGAGGGACTGCCAAACAGCCTCCACAACCCAGTTAGTTTGGAATAATACGATACCTGAATAACGACTATCAAAAATCTACAAATGACAACCAGGACAACGGTTTACCGTGCTTTCCGAGGCACGGAGGAAACGAGGTTTCTCTTGAATACGCTGTCTTCAACCACTTTATTTTATTTATTTCCTGGGCAGTAGGCGTCACAAGACACGTCTCGCTTGAGCGTGTAGCTGTATGACAACAATTTATGGGGCTCTATGCCTATTGGTGGCTGGGTCAGACTGGGTCCAGAAGACGGAGGACAGTAGACTCAGGAAGACTCAGTTCAATGATCTTACGTTTCGGAAAAGAAACTAATGAATACTCACGTCATATGACTCGCACTGCACAGCCAGAAAGGGACAAGTTGGATTTACACTTTCAATAAAGAACTCGTAACTCCTTTCGTGGTCGCATCCCACAAACTTGACGAGTTCTTGGTACGACAGCGAGGTTGACCCGCCCATTGGAGACGTCGATTGCGTGCAGCCCGGCTGTATTGATCCTCCGTTAGGGTAGAAATCCACGTGGCCAATAGCCTCGCTTATACCGAAACCTGTAAATAAATATCATTATGTGACGTCAAAACTTAGATATTTTGTTTATTTATATATGGAAGACTTAAAGCTTAAACAAAATAGGTTGTGAGAATGACCGGTAAAATCATGTCATTACAAAAAAAAACAGATTGTTAGAGCACAGCCGACAAAAAAATGAAGTAAATAAGACGGATTTGTAGACCCCAAATAATTAGGGATAAGGGCAAGATAAATGATGAGGACGGACTCGGAACACCTTGCAAAGTATTTCTTCTGATTTTGTTCCAACACCTTATAACGCCACTAGTAAGTTACGCTGTCTATCGCACTGAGCAGAAGAATGAAAATATGTCTTACTAGCTGGCGCACGCGGCTTCGCCCGCGTCATATCGAAAAAATTATTCTATGTGTAATTCCAGACTATTATCTATATGCTCGTTTTGACGTGACAGACAAACATCCATACATCCATCCTCACAATCATTCGCATTTTTAATATTAGTAGAATTCATATCATGAGAAAACGTATTTAAGCGTACCTTTCAAGTACAGCGGCATTGCGTTACTGTGAATGATGTCCACGTATTTAGCGTCTGACCGGTCAAGACGTACCAACGTAACAGTTTGAGCGAAGTGAGGACCCGCAGGATCCAAGCCTGTAATCCTTCCTAATTTCAAGTAGAACCTCTGAAAGCAAACACAAATAATATTAGGTACTAATCAAAAAATATAATCATGTGTACGAAACTTTACAACTTTGGACGCGACTCGGGGTCTACGTCTACTGTTTCAAGTCCGTCAAGAATTATAATTACACAAATAATATTGAATAACTTTAAAAAAAGCATTTTGGCAGAAAAAATCCATAATTTTTTGGTGATTTTGAGAAGTCGGTTATGATTTTGAAAACCAGTTTTAGTTGTAATACCATAAACAATGCACGAGTCACTACATACATAAAAAACCGGCTATAAACAAACTTGCGATATAAACGGCCATATCTTTTGACTGCGTAGACTTAGAGGGTTGATTTTTCACAGCTTCAAGGGACCACAGACTTTGAGTACATAGATTTAATTTCAACTCGATACCTCCACTCGTTCTCGTGATAAAGGGTCTTGACAGACAGACAGACAGACAACAAAGTGATCCTATACTATACGGGTTCCGCTTAAAAATATTTTTCAGGAAAGCTATCGATAACATTAGTCGATAGAAACAACAATAAGAGTGATCACATGTTTTTGGAAAATGAGCAGTAAGTTAAACATTTTAGACTTAATATTCATATGTAAGCGCTAGGGTATCCTGCGCAAGGGTTGTGGGTTCTTCGAAAGAGATACCGCGGCACCGGAACATAAAGAGCGAAAGAAGAAGACTATAATATCTGATCCCCCTATTTCTATTTGTATATATTACCACTGTCTAGTCTGACGGGTATGTCCTTAAGTGTTTCGGAGTAAGAAACGTCCGTTTAAGAACTTGGCCCGATACGGAGAGTTTCGTGCTTAGAGTAGATCAGTCGACCCTCCTTAACTGGACCCTAAGAGATAATGTACTTAAGTATCTGTTAGTGTCCGGTGTCCGCAGCTTATTCACAACCTGTCCGTGCAGGTTTCACCAAACCGTTATTGCTTTGCTTGGCGTATTTCTTACCTTTTGTAATGCATGTCCGCAGTATCCGCCTAAATGAGCTCCCAATGAATGACCAATGAAGTGGAAGTTGTCTATATTCTGCAACCCCAAGGTCTTCTGTAAGCGAAACGGAACAATTTTATGAGTTCGTGTTCAAATAACCAGCGGTGTGAAATTATATCTATGTATGCAGTCAAGCACACTTTCATCATCTAACTAGTCTTTCCCAACTATGTTGGGGTCGACTTCCAGTCTAACCGGATACCGCTAAATACCGAGTTGTAGTAGTAGTAGTGCTGGTAGCTGTAATGCGATACCTCTCAGTAAGACTGCTTGTCAGATTTTCGGGCCACTGACTACCAGTAACGACTGTCAGAGATCTTGAAATTACAGCCGGAACCAACGGCTTATTTCCGAGACACGGATGCAGCTCGGTGTGTAATAGATTGTCACCCATCCACAGAGCAACCTTGGCAACTACGGCTTACCCTCAAAAAGCGATCCTTTTTTTACGGATAGGAAATCATCAAATAAATTTCCCCGCACTGGGCGGAACGCTGAGTGTCAGACTTGTACTGACTAAAAGCCACCCATCTCTTTGAGGCGCGCGTGGGACACTGACGGACGGACGTGGGACTGTGAGTTAACCATTGCTCACCGTCCACAGGCCCGTATCTACGGTGGCCGGGAGTCGTCTCGCAGCCCCCGAAGTCCGGGGTGTCTCCCGCGGCAGCTGGGTTGGTGTGAGATTCTCTTCCTCAAACGCCCGGCAAGATCGACCCTTGCGGCTGTTTAGTAGCCACGAGTTCCACCAGCTATTTAGAATGTAAATTAAATGTTTACTCACATAAATATTATGTATCAGATGCGCAGTCATGACGCCAATAAGCCTGATATTAGCCACAGCTTGGCCGTAAGGAGGTTGAGATCCGCCTCTCCAGTCCACTACGAACACAGTCGCACCTTCATTGCCTTGTAGATTAAGGAGAGCGTTCGCCATATTTTGAATCTGCATAAAGTTATAATTAATAAGTTTAAAATAAATATCATTTATTAGGTACTGTTCTTGTTTACTATCTGTTTATTTTAGTTTTTAAATATAACGTAAGCACATAATACCCAGGGCCTTGTTTTATTTTTCATTGCAAATGTCAGATAAGGAAATCACGGGAAAAAAGCTTAGATAAGAATTAACAATAACAAGTTTTTTTTTGTGAAATTATCGATATATACATTTTTTAAAGTAGGTACTGCACTAATTTAGTTTCGTTCTTTGAATTATACTCTTAAAATATGTCATGCACAGATTTGAACGATTCTTACCCATATTTTATGTCCTCCTTCAAGAAACCCGTGAGATATAAAGTAGAACGGTCCTCTAGGGTCGAGATTCGCATTTGCTATTTTTTCCTTATTATCTGCTTCAAATAAGACAGGTATCTTGCGATTTCTCCTTGTGAATGCAGGATAACTGTAACAAAAAAACAAATCGAACATAGAATGTTGTGTAAGCTTCTATTAAGATGGATTGTTACAAGCCAATTGTCCCTACTCTATGTTTGCTCAGATCTATAAAACTACGCAACAAATTTTGATGCGTTTTTTTTATAGATAGATTGATTCAAGGTATATGTGTATAATATTAGTATCTACATTTACACCCAAGCGAATCCGGGGCAGGTCTGCAAATAATACACGCGTTTTATGGTCGCGATTCATATTTATTTTAAGACTTTTTTTACCCGCAAATTGCAACAAAAAAACCTAAAGAAAGTTTGAACTTCGCGGGCTACCCGACTTCCCTCGTTTGCAGTCGACCTAGATACAGAATTAGATCATTTTTACCAAAAACTGGAGCTTGTTACTTGAATCGTTTTAATGTCGACCACTTCGCAAGTTGAAATGAGTTGGGAAAACGAAATTATAATGATGACTTGCATTCATAAAAAGGCTTTTCGAATAAAAAAAAATATTAACAAATTAATGTGAGAACTGACCCAGCGTGAACGTTATCAATTAAATTATAATTAATGAATAGTCCACGTCCAACGTTCAAAGGTCAATAGACCTCGAATAAACTATGCACCCGATAAAGGTGCCTACACTACATTGCAGCAAAAATAAAAACACATTGTTTTAAATAGTTGATAACAACGCGAACGTCACTATGCAATTATGGGACGTAAACATTTGTTTTGTCTCCGTTTATGATTGATTGATGTCACGGACGAGCCCCCGGCCTTATCGCATCGAGACTTGTACATACAAATAAGATAGTAAATAACGAAGCGGATCTTGTATATCAAGTTTCTATATTACTAATGAGGCCTCTAGACTTAGCCTTTATCGATGCACGCTTCTTTAAGGAATAAACAACTCTTATCAGTTGGATTAAGTGATATAATTTCTTGGAATGGTTGGAGGTCCACGCCTGCAGTCTGCCCTTTATTACTAGGTCAGAAAGGTGATTGCAAAGTACAGATTATCTTAATCAAATCAATATACTGATTGCTGGTATTTTGACATAGAATAACATGATTATGCTTAAGTACGATTAAGCTGATTAGCCTATGATGGTTCCACTGTTAAGTGTGTTGGGACGCAGGTCACATGGGAATGATGGAACTGTAATCTATCACGAGAACCTTATGAATGTTGACTTCGTTCTTCGAAATTGGTTTTCCAGAAAAACTAATCTTGTTCTAGGATATACCGATTACTAAGCGATGTTTGTAGCAACATTTTTTTAAAAACGATGATAATAAAATAAATGGGGTCAGCGTTATACTGACTAAAACCCATCCCAGGTTAATTGTTTTGGCCTTTGTGTTCCGGGACCGCGGTATCTCTTTCGAACAACTCGCAACTTCGGCAGGCAGTAGCCCTGACGGGCCCCTTTGCTTTGCTGACAGCTTTTTGAGGCGCACGAACACGAACGCACCGTCCTCGACACGGCCTATAGTGTAAACATACACAAGAGTAGCTTTTCAGGTCATTAAAATATCTGTCAGACCTTATGAAAGTCAAAGTACTTACTAGACTTTGATGTTATTATGTTTGTATTTCATTGTTCCCAAGGAAAACCCATGACGATGCATTCAGATATTTCCTTTAGCTAATTAAGGTAATGAACACACACATTTCATGAGTTCCCGGTACCTAAGTACTAGTAGGTAAAATAACAATAAATATTTACTCGAACCTAATTAAGTAACCTTGTTGCCGGACAGATCTAGAAAAATCTATTTTAATTACTGTATAATGCATTATCGTAGCTTTAGTAAGTCTAAGTAGGTACACAGTGTAAGGTATTATACAGTACTGTCTCTCCTCCTTAAAATCCATCCAAAGGTTGTCTTGAAAAGATCGCTTTTAGCGATACGACCACCCATTGTATCATCCTATTTAGAAGTTGTATACTGTTATACTTGTATTTGTTTGTATGGTGTACATAGATAATAAAGAATATTCGATCTATATATCTATCTATTATTTGCAAGCTAAAGGACGCTCATTTTAAACTTGTGTGGAATTGCTAGGGTATAACGTAGATATCTCTTCACTCACCGTCTCTCTAGCCTTTTCCCAACTTTGTTAGTCGGCTTCCAGTGTTACCAGATGCAGCTGAATACCAGTATTTTATATGGAACGACTGCCTATCTGACTTCCACAACCCTGTCCAGGGTAATACGATAGATTTTGGTAAGACTAGTTACAAAGTTGACCTTTTAGTTACAAAGATATTAGGGGTTCTTTTTCACAAATATTTTTTTAAATGAAGTTTTTATGTTTAGATACCTCTAAGGCTTTACTTTAGATACCTCCCAGTAGACCTCCGTAATAGCGGACTATTCAATGCTACCACCAGTACTATGTTTTGAGTGTGTAACATTGAGTTCTTCGGTGAATCGTAATTTTTTACACCAAAAAGGTGTTACTCAGTAATTATTTATGAGTAGTTACTTAATTTGATGTACACGTGACGGCACATCAACCTACACAAAACCAGTTTAACCTGATCTCTATACTACGGTGTGCGATCCGTAAAAGAGATATCAGGTTATAATAGTTTAGAATAGGTTGACCTACCGTCGTGTGTACAGAAAGCAGAAGACGGCTTCGAGGTTTCGTTGACATTTACACCCCGTATTTAGATTTTTATAAAACCAACCGCCAAATGGCAATTGGATACCAATGAGCCCATTTGTAGTCTATCAGACTAATTGAACCTACTGATCTTGACTACCTCGTTAATATTGGTCGCGAGTTCTACTGCTGAGTCGGCTTAGGGTTTGATTCCCAGGTAGGGACGAGATTTTTTCAGTAACAGACATCTGGACTACAATTCGGTTGATGGCCTCGGCCTTATGGGGCGATCATGAGACTGAAGTAAAATGTGGGATTACTTTCGGGAATTACAGGTGTGATGTTACTATGTAATAAATTACTCTTAAGTTGGTAATAGCGGATTTGTCAGAGACAGTGACATCGATACCACGTGGGATGCAAGAAAGATGTCGCCATCAGCAGTAATACTAAATCGCACGTCTTAAATGCACCCTAGTGATCTTCGCCGCCGATAAACTTCAGAACACCTGTAATATCACTTCAAGGAAAACATGGCTATCGACGCTGGCCCAGAGAAATACTCCAGCGTTCACAAAATCAGTCCTGCTGTACCCGCTATTTGACTGGCTAATATTTAATATCTAAATGATGGTAAATGCAAATTTATAAATTTTAAAACTAGCTTTTGCCCGCGGCATCGGTCGCGGTAAATCCGGGGTAACACAGTTCTCCTTTCCTGATTTACAAGTACCTGCTACTTGTAGTTTTTGCCCTTGCGCCTTATTTATTGTAATAGCAATGCTAAGTTTTCCCTGTTCTTCCCACTTTCTCCCTCATACCTCATTTAAAAAAAAAACGCTTAAGTCCGTCTCCATGGTCTCAACTATATCGGTACCTACCATAACTCATCAAAATCGCTTTAGCCATTTAGGCGTGAAGAGGTAACAAATAAACTCTTTTTCGCTTTTATAATATTAGCAAGGATTAAAAATCTATTGATTTGTTTAGTAAAAATATAAGGAAATATTAAAAAAAAAACCGGTCAAAAGCGAGTCAGACTAGCGCACCGAGGGTTCCGGACAAACTTGCAACATAAACAGCCATATCTTTTGACTGCGTAGACTTAATAAGGTATTTTTTTTCTATTTTAGCGCACATTTTGAAGCGCTTCTTGCTTCGTCATCTTAATGTTCTATTCTGCGATTGAATAAAATTGATCACTCACCGCACAGCCATAGCTTCGGGTGATACAGGAAAATAGTTATCAGGTCTGTGTTCCGTCCATGGATACGCCTTTGAGAAGCATCCGTAAATGCCATGGCAACGCTCCAACTCCGCGTCATCTTTAAAACAAACAATACATTTAACTTTTTGAATCCTTTATTAAAATCAAATCTTAAAGCATTACAATAACATAGCCACAAGAAAACAGACGAAAAATTCACAAAAGATAAAAAATAATAAGTAATTGTTATTTGTATAGCAATCGAAAGTTATCAGCGTAATTGAATAGTTTCAAATTTGCGCGCACATGCCCCTTTACACCGGATACGATAATATTTTTTCGAACAACAGTATCACATACATTTATGAAAACAGTGTTACATGTAATAAGGGAACAGACATACATTTTAACATGAATAGGTACATTCAGGTTTTTTTAGTTACAAGTGCATATAGGTATACATAGGGGGTAAAAAGTACAATGAAATTCTGAGACAAGAACATTTTGAGAGCCTCTGTATGAAGCTCAAGTCATCTAAAGAGTAACTAAAGCTGTAGTAAACAAAACAACAAACCGCCAAAAGAACCCGGAAAGTTGGTGACATCAGTCGAATTCTGTTTATCCATTAACACCATAATCGTCTGCAGCATCAACGTCGCACTTGTCTTGTTATACATTTCGGCGATCGTGCACAATTATTCACATAAATATATAAAAAGTTTTCGATAAAAGTCTCATTTAACCGGCGCGCACGTGTATACGTCACTGCGTTCGTTATCAATGTCCGAGCGACGTGAAATGTGATCTGTCTGTACAGCAGTTTACAATACGATGTTGCTAATTGTCACCATCAAAGTGTAATGTGAAATGACATGTATGGAGCGGGACGGTGGTTTATATAGAGAGTAGTAAATGCACCGTACAGTACCCGCCGTTGTTACCTAACGTATCCCCAGCGCTCGTGGTTCGCAGACGTTCCGGGATACGGCGATAACAGAGGTTATAACGTTATCGTTCGGTTATTTGTTAAAAACGATTGACGCACGAACAGTCTCGACGGTTGTGTGTATACGTGTAGTAATTGCTACTATTATAGGCAGCACTCCACTTAATTAATGCACATTAAGATGGACAGTAATTACTGATTTCTAAATAAGGATAATTGACTTCATTAGTGAATTATCACTTTCGCTATCTGGCGTCAGAACATTGTACTTACTTAGCTACTGTGATACGGATCAGTTTATAAATAAATCGACTACTTCAGAAATATGCATTGTCCACCAACAAAATTTAATCGAAATTTAATTAAAAACCACATTTAATTAAGAGGTGATAAGCCAATTATGTCAAAAAAACACTACAGGATACAAGAAATAAGATAAAATAACATTAAAAATAAGAGTAAACAAAACATGAACTTTGGAGCGGTCGTATTGATAATGCCCTCTAATTAACGAAATTAACTATTGAGTAAACATTACAAGAAGAACTATGTAGTTAATTGCACGCGATATATTGGAGGATACACCAGTTAAATTAAAAATAGTCAACATTATCTTGTCAGATATTGTTGCCTATTAATTAAAGAGGTCAGAAGACAAATAGTTCGGACTCGTGATGGACACTTGTACGTGCGACGCGCAATTCCTCGTGAGATATTGTTACATACAAATCAATCAAGCCAAGGAAAATACACATATTATATTTTATCATTTCAGTCTTGAAACTTTATTTAATAACTTTACTTGACCCAAGTAAACAAACGGCATCAAAAAGTCACAAAAATAATTAATTCATGCAAAAATATTACTCCCTTCTACAAAATCAATTCATCATAATTCTATAAATCATCCACAATAATGGAGCAAAGTCAAAAACAGTCTAGTAATTAAATATCTAGCTTTGTAAATGCATATAAATTCATATTGTCTTACAAAAAAAAGCTTATAATTAACTAAATTACGAAAGAACTTTGCGTGACTTATTTTTAGATGGAGTTGATGAGAAATTACAGTTGAATGCCATATCGTCGGTGAAGATGTCAGACATAGACATAGTTTCACTTTTGCTGGTGGACTGAACCAGGAACTTGTCAAAATCCTCAGTAGCCAAGTTCTCTTTATCCTCCAACTTTGCTTCGGAAAAATGGAAACTCGTGAATTTTTTCACCGAATTCTCGTGCGCAGGATAAAACTGCGTACCGTCGGAAGAATTTTCATCTTTAAATCCACTATCAACTCTCATCCAAGTAATATTAGAGATCTCTTTCAAAGCATTCTTATTATTAGTCTTTGATACGTTGGTCACGGTCAGTTCTGACGGTTTTATGGCACTTTCGTAGTAACTAGAAGCGTTTGCATAGAATGTGTTTTCATTAAATCCACTATCTACTCTCTTAAAACTAGTTGAGCTATCACCACCCACTTTAGTCATGTTGTTGGCAGTATAATCAAATTGAGATATGTTTTCAGTCAATAATTTGAGATCAACTTTGTTAAAGTCTATCTTTTTATCCTCCAAGCTGAGTGGATTATCTAAACTATCATCAAGTGACATGTGGAGTGGGCTCAAGGGCATTGGTGCTCGAATTTTACTAATTTCATGAGTGCGTATATTGCTCCTCGATTTGCCTTTGATGGGCGTATTGTCGATATCAACGTTAATACTATGAATTTTAGTTGATGACTGTATGTCAGTTGATGGACATTTCGTTGATTCTACTTTTACTAAATGATGGATGCTAGGTTCTTCTACGAGTGACCAGGCTGCTTCTTTCCTATGTGGCGAACTGGATTCTGAATCAGCTGAAACAGTTGGGAAAATTATATATAGACTCATCAAAATTCAGTAAATATAAGCATATTTCAAGAAAATAAAATTGTAAGTACCTTGTGAATGGTTATGGAAGGAACCGTCAACACTCATGTCCATACTAAAGTCTAACTTCTGTACTGAGCGACTTCTATGGAGACTCGACATGCTAAGACTGCGTTTCTCAGAGAAAGAGAAGGAACTCTTCCTGTTCTTATGCGGGGACTCCTTGAGCGACGTGCTTCGTTTAATCTTGTTTGGAGTTAGTTTACAGAAGCAAGGGCCCTTCTTCTCGTTTTTCGGTTCTGCTTCAATACAATCTAGGCAGGTGGCCATTGTTTCAGATTCAGGTGATGTGAAGTTGTTTTTCTTAAAAAAAAAAATAAGCAAAATAGTCAATTAATACTGATTCACAAATTGCTTGCATAGTCAAGAATGTGAA
The DNA here is from genome assembly GCA_958449745.1 of Ochropleura leucogaster. Classification (NCBI taxonomy): domain Eukaryota; kingdom Metazoa; phylum Arthropoda; class Insecta; order Lepidoptera; family Noctuidae; genus Ochropleura; species Ochropleura leucogaster. The sequence continues at coordinate 11,944,550 of OY288204.1, read as the reverse complement.
CAGATAAGAACTGTTGGTTACGACGATTATTTTGATGTTATTCATTTTAACCCCCGACGAGAAAACGATACGGGTTGTTATAAATTTGACGTGTCTGTGTGTGTGTGTGTAAATGTGTATGTGTCTGTCTGTGGCATCGTAGCTCTCAAACGGATGATCCGATTTAAATGCTATTTTTGTTACATTTATATGAGACACTTTGAAATCACACACACTCAACACGGTATTAATTTTAAAATATAATTTTCAACATATAAACCGAGTTAATACATTTTTGGATAACTTAAACTTATAAGTTTTTAAACTGACATGGTTACTAATATTATAATTAACACTTGAAACGGGATATT